>OV277710.1:18976530-20396030 GCA_922987775.1 Agonopterix subpropinquella | reverse complement strand
AATGATTGTGCTTTCGTGCGTTTAAACATACATATATCTAAATAGAAATAAAACAATTCGATCGCATCACATGATCGCACGACCTTCAATAGGACATTCCGCAGATATGAGTATGTTTAAACGCACGGTAGCACAATCATTTTCGTCGGACGCACGAGTGATCACGCGAGCGATGGCAATAGGACAGCGCCTAAGATTACATAAAATCTCGCGAGGTTTTATGCAATCTTATTGCTTAATATTTCTCAGTTTCTCCGCTCCGCCGCCTATCTCCGCGTCAATGGACAAGCAGCCTATCCCGCTTTATTCGTAAGAGAGGGCTTTTTGCTATGCAATAGGTTACTACAAGCTTTAACTTACTTTACTGTAGTTAAGTCTAGAGTTGTTGGGTCTCGAACTCACGTCGGACCTGAACTTCGGCCGCTCGATTGAGTCCAAAGCTAAAACCGCAGCCAAGAAACTTGGTATCCTGAACAAGGTTAAGCGGTACTTCACGCCTGCACAGCTTCTTACTCTCTACAAAGCCCAAGTGCGATCTTGCATGGAGTACTGCAGTCACCTCTGGGACGGCTCTGCGAAATACCAACTTGACGCACTGGACTCAGTTGAGCGTCGAGCCAAGAGACTCATCGATGACGATGCACTCGTCGAGACTAAGTTACACAGTCTGGAGCACCGACGATTGGTCGCTTGTCTGTCGGTATTCTATCGGCTACACTTCGGCGAATGTGCCCAGGAGTTACATGACCTGATTCCACCATCCCCCTTCCATCATCGTACGACAAGACGTAGTGCGAGACTGCATCCATACGTTGTCGATATTCCAACAATCCGCACAAATAGGTTCGTATCCTCTTTTATAATGAGAACCGGTAAGGTTTGAAACTCTCTCCCTGCGTCTGTTTTCCCAAGCAAATACAATCAGGATATTTTTAAAAGAAGAGTAAATGGGCTTTTTCTGGGCGAGCGCGCTACATCCTCGGCTTCATCTACACTTTCCATCAGGTGAGCTGAAGCCAAGCGCAAACCCATTATGAATAAAAAAAAATAAAAAATAAAAGTTAACTGTAACATAAGTGTTGCTCACCACAGGCCACCCAACCGCATAGCTATGAAGGAGCTGCTAGAGGCGCTGATGTCCAACGAGTACCTCTCCCTGCACCGCACCCTGCAGGCATCAGGCCCCGTGCCACCGCCGACCTTCCTCATCGACACCACAGACATACCGTTCGCTGACGAGGTGAGAGTAACACAACATACAGGCCACTCAACCGCGTAGCTATGAAGGAGCTGCTAGAAGCTCTGATGTCGAACGAGTTCCTCTCCCTGCACCGCACCCTGCAGGCGTCGGGCCCCGTGCCGCCGCCGACTTTCCTCATCGACACCACCGACATACCGTTCGCTGACGAGGGGAGAGTGACACAAAACCGACATAGGTACGGTACCTGCACTATAAGTAAGCGATGCGCGATGCGTACGATGCGCTATGCTGCCACTCGCTCCAGAAGGCAACGTCGCATTCGCCGCGCGCCGTACGAAGTAATAAGAACGCTGAGTCAAGGTTCAATAGATACATTATTGCGCGTACCATCTGGCAATAGGTAATTAAAGCATCAGAATTTATCGCTTTCTAAGGAAGTTACGTAGTAACTAGTAATCTGTTTATTGTATTGTTTTATAATTAATTAATTAATTTAATTTAATTTAATTTATTTAATAATAAGTTACAAAATTACATGTTTTAGTTGTAGTCCTACAAAACCGTATTTTACGGTTTGGCTGTAGGAACCGAGAATCAGTCTCGCATAACATAGGCGCAATAATATAGACTATTTATATTTATACACATAACATGACTGGCGTACTGAGTACGTACTTACTAGTTATTCATTGATGACATTCGATAGCAACAGATCCTTCAACAACCCACAGAATTTCGACTTCTTCACCTCATTTCGGATATCGGCTGGTAGCTCGTTGTACAGCTTTGGAACACACCTACTTAGGGTCCTATACCCGAAGTAGTTGTTCGCCCGCGGTACTTCGAACTTACCAGCCGATATCGCTCTCGTTTCGTAGTTGTGATTCAAGTGTGACCTATAGTGAGTGAGGATTGCCATGATTATTAGTGGCCAGTAAGTATTTATGTTTTAATGATGCTGGGAGAATTTTACAAATATGAAACAATTTTTTATAATTATCTTTACAACTATTTTTTATTTTATTGTTTACTAATAATTTTAGAAACCGTATCTGTAATGATTCAATCCTATCTATATGAGTTTTAAAAGTGAGCCCATAGCTTTCCAGACCATAGCTCACTATTGATTCCACAAGAGCCAAATACAATGTTTTTAAGGTGCTTGCCGGTACCTTATATCGCAGATGATAAAACCTACCCAACAGTATTCTCAGCTTATTACAGATATAATCTATGTGATTTGACCAATTATGTTGCTTTATGTGTACAATATAGAATCTAATCTGTGACGGAACCTTAAACGAAATATAATCGATTACTTTCTATCTGCCATTTGACCGGTTGTTATGTCGATCATTTGTCTATGTTCAGTAGTGGACGTCCAACGGCTGGTATGACCATGATAACTTTGTATCCCGCAGGCAGTCTGGAAGAACCTGGTGAACCGAGGAGCGTACGTGCCCCTCTACGACTCGGACTACGAAGGGCTAACTGGACTCAAAACTGAGAAGAAAGACCGGAGGCAGCATCAGCTGCAGCAGCAATTGCACAAAGCTAGCAAGGTATACTGCCAGCACTCAGTGGCGTAGCGTAGGTATCTGTCACCCGGGGCACTGACAGTTTTTTATCGGAAAACCAACAGCAATATAATACAGTAGTTACATGAGTATAAACTTAGCTCAAAGTAAAATTAATGGATAGGCCCAACGCGCTTTAATCTGAAGCACGCAACTACTAGGGCACTTCAATACAAACTAGGGCACTTGGTCTGTCATCTCAGTACATATTTGAAGTAAAACTGTCAATTGTTTTGCCTCATTTTTCTGGTTTGAAATGTTCGCGTAAGGCCTATCCATTAATTTTACTTTGAGCTAAGAGTATAAAGCAGAAAGCCAATAACAGGTTTTCACTGGTAGATACAGTATAGTTGAGAAAAAACAAATGGTTAACAATGTTTAAAGACGCACATAAGTCAGCACACATGTCAGCCTACAGGTAAATATAAAAAAGAACGTTATGCACTTAAGTTAAACACAAAGCATTGCAAAAACAATAAACAAAAGAAATGAAAAGACTTTAGTTGAACAATAACCTATTTGCCGCTCCTTTATCTTAATATGAAGACCTACACAAAAAATAACAGAGCGAGCTCGAGAATTTCTAGCACAACTATTCGGGTTGTGTCCAGACATTTTTTAGTATATCCATGCAAAAATAGAAACTTAAAGCGAGCGCCTCGAGCGTCGTCAATAAAAAAAGAAAAAGTCTAGATTAGACATTAAAATATTTTTAGGAAGAAAAAAAAGAGAAAGTAGAAGAAAAGGAGAAGAAGTCAGAAGAGAAAGAGCCGTCCACTACGACAACGGTGTCCGAAGCGAAGGATTTAACTCAATTGGCGCTCAAAGGCGCCCTGAGCGTCCAACACCAGCAGAGGCTCCTTGCGCTACTAGACCTGCACCCCGACATCGTCTACGAGATCGGGGTCACACCCTTCCAGGTGAGAACACACCTTACCTTGTTAGACACAAGGCAGCTTATAGCCTCTAGTATTTACTCTACAAAAAGCTGCTCGCCAGACCTACAGATAGCTTAGTCTTAGAACAACGTTGTCCGAATTAATACAATTACCCACACAAATCAAGTATGCATGCTATTTATCCCAGTCATTTAAGGTTTGAGCCAGGACTAATTAATAATTGATTTTTTTTCTTATATATATTTACGGGAGTTTTAAATGTATCAAAACTACTTATACTTTTTGAATAAAACAAAAATTAGTATACTTGTATCCACATATTAAGCTCTACTGCGACAAAGTTCAAGCGATTTTGTATACCCACAATAATTCTGATGCGTATGTCAAGTTTACCAATATGTGAATATTCTGAGTGTCATCATCATCATCTTATTTAAGAGCTACGCTCTTGTCGGTGGAGTATTCGCCAATCCTGTCTACTTTCAGCTAGTGTCTTGAGTTCCTGATACGACACGACATCAACCTTTTCCTTCACTTGGGCTAGATAACTCTGTCTGGGTCTTCCTCTGCCTCTCTTCCCCTCTATCTTCCCCTCCAGTATGGTTTTAAAGAAGTTGTCGTTTCGTATCAGGTGTCCGATCATCTTTCCCCTCCGGTTTTCTATTGTCTTCAAAATGTTTCTCCTTTCTTTAACCATTCTTAATACCTCTTCATTTGTTATTCGTTCCGTCCAACTTATCCCCTCCATTCTCCTCCAACACCACATCTCAAAAGCTTCCAGCCTATCTCGGTCACGTTTAGTCAATGTCCACGTCTCGCTGCCGTACAGTGCAATACTCCAGATGTACACTTTAATTAGGCGCTTTCGGATTTTGCTCGATATTTTTGCTTTCAAAAGGTGTTTTTTGTCGTTGAAAGCTCTTTTTGCCATAGCAATCCTTGCAACGACGTCTGGGGTGCATCTGGAGTCATTTGTAATGAGACTACCCAAATACCTAAATTTATTTACTTGTTCTATTGGAGTGTTGTTAATTTTGACGGTACTATTAACTGGTCCATTTTTTGCTGTTACCATTATTTTTGTTTTACCGATGTTTATGTTCAACCCAAATTCTCTAAAGACAGTGTCCATTATTTGCAATAGATTTTCTAATTGTTCTGTGTCTTCTGCAAGAGCAGCAATGTCATCGGCAAACCTAATGAAATGTATTTTTTCCCCGTTACTTTTGATACCCCCTTTATCTGAATCTAATATTTTTCTTATTGCTGATTCTATGAATATATTAAAAATTAATGGGGAGAGTGGACATCCCTGCCGTACACCTTGTCTTATCTTTGCCGTGCCCTTTTCCTCCCCCACCTCTATTACTGTTTCCTGTTCCTTGTAAAGTTGGTAAACTATCCTTCTGTCTCTGTAGTCAAGCCCCGCTTCTTTCATAATCCTCATCATTCTTTCCCAATTCACCCTATCAAACGCCTTCTCCAGGTCTATGAATGCAATATGCGTTTCGAGGCCCAGGTCCATACGTCGATCTATTACAAGCCTGAGAGCGAGGATGGCTTCTCTTGTGCCCTTTTTCTGCCTAAAACCATATTGATCCGGTCCTAAATAGTATTCTGTTCTTGGCCTTATTCTATTTTGAATGATCTTGAGAAGAATCTTTGAAGCCTGTGAAATAAGACTTAAGGTCCTGTATTCTTCACATTTAAGAGTGTTGAGCTAATTCTGAGTGTGGTATATTTAAAAAGTCTCTGACTACCCGTTCGCGGAATGTAATCGGGAAAATATGCGTCGGCATGCAAAACGAGTCGGATCCTCTGTTTTATGTAATTAAATTGTTTATCTATCTATCTTCCTTTTATTCGTAAATTTCTGTGTTACAGTTGCCAGACCTAGTAGAAAATAACCCAATGGTGGCGATATCAGTGCTCCTCAAATTGATCCACTCTCAGCATATAACAGAATACTTCAGTGTGCTGGTCAACATGGAGATGTCGCTGCATTCCATGGAGGTCGTCAACAGGTCAGTCCTTCATAACAGAGTACTTCGCAGTGTCGGCTACTTTACCCTAATCTGGTCTAAGTACGTCCTCCTAGTGCTACGGTTCGAATAATGCCAATAGTGCAAACGCTATGCACACGCTTTACCGGTCGGTCCAAATTATGCTACGGTCCAAAATGCGCAAATATGCGCTATCGGTAGAGATAGCATGCACACAATCGGTTCATAATGCGCGAATGTGCGGATACGTTTGCTATCTGACGTCATCAGTGACGTCATTAACTTGCGCTTAAGCCGCACACGAAAATTAGGTAGTGCAGCATATGCATGTCAAATTGACAGCTGTTTCAAATTGTACAAATTATTTAGCAGTGTATTCGTACTTACTAATTTGGACCGACCGGTAAAGCGTGTGCATAGCGTTTGTACTATTGGCATAATTCGAACCGTAGCATTAGTAAGTACGAATACACTGCTAAACAATTTGTACAATTTGAAACAGCTGTCAATTTGACATGCATATGCTGCACTACCTATTTTTCGTGTGCGGCGTAAGCGCGAGTTAATGACGTCACTGATGACGTCAGACAGCAAACGTATCCGCACATTCGCGCATTATGAACCGATTCTGTGCATGCTATCTCTACCGATAGCGCATATTTGCGCATTTTGGACCGTAGCATAGGTCTGCCTCTAACAACATTTCCTTACACACTCGCCCTATATAATAATACAATATTATATAATAATAAAATCATTTAAAATGAATGAATGAAAGAACGATAGACGTGGAAGTATAGTGGAAGCTGTGGAAGTACATTTGAAGATAGAATACGTAATGTGTTGAGACAATTTTTAGAATTTATTTCTTTGTACAGGTATCACTTAAAAACTACAGAACCGATTTGGATGTGGTTTCACAAAAGCATAGGGCTTAGTTTGGATTAACATTTAGGTATCTTTGGCTTTATTTTATCGCAATCGTTTTATTTAATCAAAAGTTATGAGTTTTTAAAGTCAGTGGTCTTCGCGTACGTAGTCGCAAGCGCCGCTAGTAAAGCATAAAATTAGACTATACTAGCCTTCGATAAAGTAAAGGGTAGATTTTGAAACGTCGCTCGGAAAATGGCACCATCAAAACAGAGCACAATCTGGCAGTGTGCCTTGTTTCGCTCTCAGTCGCTAATCGACCGTGCCTGCAAAAACAACTCACGAAAAGTGCAAACAACAATATGGAGTGTCATACTTTCAGTAAGTATCGCTTTGTAATCACATTATCTTCAATATTTGTCATATATCATGGCATTTAATCGCATTTTTTCAATATTTTTGTTCATTTACGCAACTATCCCTTTCACTCTCGCCTACGCTAGTATAAGCGAAAAAGAACCGAGGATTATGTCGCCGTACTATTCTAACGCACACCAAATTAAATGAGCACGTCTGGCTCCGCGTGTGCTGTTCTCGGCGATGACCTTGGTTCCGCAGTTCTAAAATGACGTTACACGCATATCCTTTGAGATGATTTTGTGCTTTATTGCTATAGCAGTAAAGGTAATTTCAAAATGAATATTTTTTAATAAGTAAAAACTAAAACAAATGGCTTACGACGTTATTACTGAGCGTTAAGGTCTATGTTAAAATAAAAGGCTGAGGAGGTATATACCGTAGTTATATCTGTGTATGTATGAATTGACGCGGCGCCGCAGATTGGATGTCATTTTGTATAAGACTGTTTGTCTATCCTATATTTGGTCGCAGATACTAGCCCCTGTGATATACCCGATTTCCGCTCTTAAAACATCTTCTTCGAGTTCCTCTCCATTAGTAGGTTTGCAGTCAGCTCTGCATATCCCTGTCTGTCTATCTCTCGCCAAACGAAACAGCTCATTGACGTTGGTGATGCCTGTCCACTCTTTCAGGTTCGCGAGCCACGACATCCGTGGCCTACCGACGCTTCTTTTGCCTACTTAGCCCATTATTATAGTCTCGAGCAATTGGTATCGCTCATTCCTCAAAATATGACCAAGGCAAGCAATTTTCCTCCTTTATATGGTTTGCAAAAGCTCCTGGGACTTACTGCCTCATCGTAGAACTTCCACATTGGTGTCCACATTCCATCATCTTGAAATATCTGAATCTCCATAACTATTTTTACCTCGACAGGTTGACGACATCAGTGGACCTGCCAGTAGAGTTCGTACACCTATACATAAGCAACTGTATATCGACGTGCGAGACCATCAGAGACCGATACATGCAGAACCGGCTCGTGAGGCTAGTCTGCGTGTTCCTACAGTCACTCATTAGGAACAAGATCATTAATGTTAAGGTAAGACACGCACACAACCCTACACACGCACGAACGCACAAACACAACTATACTAGATAGGTAGCTCGGTTCGCTCGCAAAATTTCGCACGGAAAATAGCAAAATTTCCACACTTACTTAGTTTAAAATGAAAATAAATGGCTTTTTGTTATGGGAATCATACAACAACGGCACAAACATATAACATCCATGACCGAACCGGGATTCGAACTCAGGACCCTAGTTCGGCAGGCCGGCGTGGCAACCATCACACCAACCGGGTCGTCAAATGTGACATCACTCAATCACACGAACTTCACTCGAGTCATTCAAATGATTGTTTCCTTTACATAGAGTTTACATCATAAAGGTATTATACTACGTAAGAGAGACAGTGACAGCTGAGAGAGCGAGATATACCTAGCGGCATGCCTGTATAATAGAAAGAGATACGTGACGCGAGGCAATAGAACCGTTTTTGGGGATTTGGAGTCCTGGTAAAAATTCGGTTTCTGTGAATAATCGTGAACCTAAAGTGAAATCGTCGATAATTTTGTGAAATATACTAACACTGTTTCATTAAATTATTCACCATTTCACGTTAGATTGAGAATTATACACAGAAATCGAATTTTTACCCTGCCGAGGACTCCAAAAAACGTCCAAAAACGGTTACATTTGACAACTCATGTCACTTACTCTATTCCGTAAGGTATAATATCTTTATGGTCTACATTCCTTTACAACAGAGTGAAGTTATCCAACGGCTCTTCAAGGTCATGCACATTGTTGTGTGTGCCGTTGTTGTATATGGTTCCCATAACAAAAAGCCTACGGCTTAATTTGGGATCATTACAATGTATGTGCCTGTGAGCGTTATTTATTTTATTTTATTTATTGTTATTTTAAACTGATAGTAAATCGCTATCGCTACTCTTTCAAGTGTGAGCTAATAAATACTTGTTACTTTCTACTACTTACTTTCACGCGCCCGCACTTGTCCTACTCTCACGTGGCACATGTTTGCTGTCGTAGCAATACGTAGTGCATAATAATTAGATGTTAATTTCCATCACATTTTTTCTCAAATCCGCAGGAACTTTTCATCGAAGTGGAGGCATTCTGTGTGGAGTTCAGCCGCATCAGAGAAGCGGCCGCCCTCTTCAGGTTGCTGAAGCAACTGGACTCGGGGGACGGGGTCGCGCACAAGGATGCCAAGGAAAATTGACTCCCTAAGTGTTGAATTTCAATTGAACTGGGATGAACTGAGCACCTTTGAGTATGTAGAAGCAAGCTATAGCGAATAATCGAGTGTGAACTTGTTTGAACAACCAAGTGACAATTTCTCTTTCAATTAGTACCTAAGTAAAACGTGTCCTGATGGTATCAGCGCGAATATTCAAGAGCAATATTCGACCACCTACAGGGTGAAATTGATATCATTAGCATCCTTTTAAACTAAGAGTCTACCCATCAAACTGAACAACTTTTACTATGGGAGCAAACCAAATCAGCTGTTTTGTCGAGTAGGCAAGGCATTGCAGTTTAGTATGGAAAAGCTGTTTTTTTTTTTGCTCCGATCGGTTTGCTCCCATAGTAAAAGTTGCTCAGTTTGATGGGTAGACTTTTAGTTTGAAAGATGCTAATGATAACAATTTCAACCTGTATATTTTCGCATAAGGGCTGAGACACATTGACCGACGGCGAACGACGGCGGGCCAATACAAAAAACACGTTTAGATGGGAAGCCGTCCGCCGTCGACGCGGCGAACAGCGCCAAACGCGTTCCCATGCTAAACGAGGTTTTTTGTATGGGCCCGCCGTCGTTCGCCGTCGGTGAATGCGTCCTGACCCTAAACATCTGTATATCATGGAAATTTTGAAGAAAATTCTAGAATTCTCCTTATTGAAACACTAATGCTACGGTTCGAATTATGCCATTAGTGCAAACGCTATGCACACGCTTTACCGGTCGGTCCAAATTAGTAAGTACGAATACACTGCTAAACAATTTGTACAATTTGAACCAGCTGTCAATTTGGCATGCATATGCTGTGTGCGGCGTAAGCGCAAGTTAATGACGTCACTGATGACGTCAGACAGCAAACGTATCCGCACATTCGCGCATTATGAACCGTTTCTGTGCATGCTATCTCTACCGATAGCGCATATTTGCGCATTTTGAACCGTAGCATTAATGACGTATCTGACGTAGTCTGCCTCTAACAATATTTCCTTTCACACTCGCCCTATATAATAATACAATATTAATCGATTAAGAAAATTATTTAAAATGAATGAATGAAAGAATGATAGACGTGGAAGTATAGTGGAAGCTGTGGAAGTACATTTGAAGATAGAATACGTAATGCGTTGAGACAATTTTTAGAATTTATGTCTTTGTACAGGTATCACTTAAAAACTACAGAACCGCATATTTGCGCATTTTGGACCGTAGCATATGACAGATGCGCACGCTCTATAGCTTGCTTATACATACTGTTAGGGCAGAACCTTAGAGGGCAGAACTAAATGTGTAAAGAAAGGAAAGAAAGTATGTATTTTTTGTATACTCTTCACAGGGGCAAGTCCGTCAACTATTCAATACTTGTCTGAAAAGAAGGTATTCAAAAACAGGGGTATTTTTGACGGGTAGTTTAAAAAGTTAAAATTAACATGCCTTAATAGATGGCACTGAACATAGCCCCGAAGACTGTGACCATACAAAATTGTCTAGATATTTTATCGATGTATCAATGACAACGTTTTTCACATTTTGTCGATACATTGATGTTTTTGTTTTCAATGCTTGCATCACAATCGTGCGCACTGCAGGCGGTGCACGGTGCGCCCTGAAACCCCCCGAGCCAATGTTTAAAACTAATAAGTATTACGGTTACTTAAAATACGTTTTGCCACTAATTGTATCGAGGATTTGTAAATATTTTTATCTTTATTATAAGAAGTTGCGGTTCCAACATCATTGTAAAGGACATCTGGCACATAATACCAAAAAATGTATAACCGTCCTTCTATTTTTATTATGGACTATGGAACACTAGAAACTAACTGCAGGCATTAGTTTATTTTATAATGATTTATTAGTTTTTATCATTTTTATATAAAAAAAACATTGTGCTTGCAACACCTCCTACTAAACAACATTGACAGCCATTTAGGGTTGCTGCTTTTTTTATAATTTATTAATAATAAATGATTAAATAACTCGTTAAAAAAAAAATGATACTATCTGAGTCGTTTTTATAAAACCTCATAATTTATTACACATTTGACTTCAGTCAAAACTTCTATACATTTTAACTTCGATCAACAATATAGATTGTATATTGTGATTGTATATTGTTGATCGAAGCATTTTAAGGTATTTTTTCAAGGGAGAGCGGCGGTTGTCCTTTATATTACATCCCTTTTTTATTACTAGAAAAATTTTAAGGGTGTATTCAGATAAGGAAACTAAACAAATTTCCGAAATATAGCATGGGTCGAAAAAAGAAAATTGTTTGGACGTATCATAGAAAATTACATGTTGTTGCTATCTATGTTTCGTTGTATTCTTGTTTTGTAAACCTTTTGTGAACTGTAATATTATGTGTGTTACTATGCAAATAAATTGTTTATCTGTGTATCTAAAATTTCGAGCGTCGCGCGTTACGGAGAGCTATAGAAACCATAAAGGTATTATACTACGTAAGAGAGACAGTGACAACTGAGAGAGCGAGATGTACCTAGCGGCATGCCTGTATAATAGAAATAGATACGTGACGCGAGGCAATAGAACCGTTTTTGGGGATTTGGAGTCCTGGTAAAAATTCGGTTTCTGTGAATAATCGTGAACCTAAAGTGAAATCGTCGATAATTTTGTGAAATATACTAACACTGTTTCATTAAATTATTCACCATTTCACGTTAGATTGAGAATTATACACAGAAATCGAATTTTTACCCTGCCGAGGACTCCAAAAAACGTCCAAAAACGGTTACATTTGACAACTCATGTCACTTACTCTATTCCGAAAGGTATAATATCTTTATGATAGAAACTCAATCTTGAGGTCCAGGAGTGCGATTTTTGAATCTCATTCGCTGAGTTCAGCAGTTGAAAATGTCAAAATTACTGTGGAGATATGCATCTTTTTATTGTTGATTTGACTTTCAAAAATCATACTTCAGGAGTGCGATTTTTGAAAGTCAAACAGAAGTAGAAAGATGCGTATCTCCAAAGTAATTTTGATATTTTCAACTGCTGAATTCAGCAAATAAGATTCAAAAATCGCACTCCAGGTTTGAATCCGCACGGACAACATGCCATGTACCAATGAGTTTTTCTAACTGATGTACGTAATACCGACTGCTCCCAAACGGTGAAGGAAAACTTCGTGAGGAAACCTGCATATGCTCCCTGAAGAAGAAATTCCGATGTGTATGTGAAGTCTACCAATCCGCATTGGGCACGCGTGGTGTACTAACGCCCATACCCTGCCATATTAGGCCCATGGATCTATGCTGTATGCTCTGCAGTGGGACGTTTATAGGCTGTGACGTTGATAGAAAATGTATTGGATGATCCGCAATTTTGAATAATTCATGTTTTTCGACCCATGATCCTTAGTGAAAGTTGTTTGATTTCATTATCTAAACACATCGTTACAATTTTTCAAGTAATTTAATAAAAATAATAGTGTAGGTATAAGTTACAACAAAATTAGCTGTGACACTATTTTAAGGGGATGATCAGACCATCAAACTAAACAATTTTCTCTATTTACGTAACAATGTCACAAATTACAATAATCAAATTACAAAATAATTCCCAACAGTTAATTTTAAATTCGGCATCATCCCTCGTCCAAAGGATGTACAGTCAAAAAAATCCACGTCAAGCTTCGTCAGAAAAAAAAAACAAAAATACACACTCTAAATGGGCCTCGACAAAAAGGATCCCATCACACCAGCTGCGTTCCCGCGCTGGATGGCCAATGAAATCCTCTGCACCAGATATGACCCTGAGCGGACATCGCTGCCACTTTCCACCATCCTCTTGCCCAGATCTCTCACAAACACCTTCCCTTCCACCCCCGATTAACATCGAAATCTCGAAAAAAGTCTCATACATTTGGCTCGAGTAGGTTTGCAGTTTTGTATGAAACAGTTTTTTTTTGCCGATTTCAATATTGGTCCCATGAAAATAGTTATTCAGTTCGATGGTCTGATCATCCCCTTAAAATAGCTTCAGCTAATTTTGTTAGACATAGATCTGTCGCCAGCCTGAAATTTAATTATATTTTTGGATAGCAGGCTGAATTATGCAAGTGCAAAACTAGTGATATTTGTTGTTGTGTGTAAATGAAGGTATTTAAATCTCGGGTAGACGACAGGTCTATCACCATCTAGTTTTGAGGACCCTTTTAAAGTAAATTACACCATTGTGTCACATAAAAAGTTTAATATTGCTCAACTTCATACTGTATCTGTTAGTTAAAACTCGTTTTCACTTGTTAAAACTAGTGATTGGTAATCAAAAATGAATATCAGTCTATTATATTTTACACAAATGTTACCTTCAAAGAAAATGGTGCGTAAAATTGTGCTGCGCCACAAACGTCTCGCTCAAAGCATTGCTTGACGCGGACTTTGAAACACTCTCACTTATTCTTAGGTAACATCCAAGATGTCTGATAGTTGATAGTATATCTTTCTGATAAATAAATTATATTTGCTAACCAGAATTGGCCAGAAATAGGAGTCAGAATATCTTCTCATCGTTTTATGCAATAAAGTATAGTTAAATGTTATTGTATCTTTGTAAAGCCTGACCAGAAAATATGTATAAAAAACCTGACTTGGGGCGCTGCAATCGACTATAATCTATGCCAGTTCCAGGTACAAAATTTAGTTCCAATGATTTCCGCAACATGGCGAGGTTTTTTATTTTTCTGGTTGGGCTTTTATGATCTTTAAACTAAGTTTTAACTACCTATAGGTACTTCCATTCCGTGTGTCTAATTCGAATGCCTCAATTAACGTTGTAACTAAAGCTTGTACTTTTGTACCAATAAATAAAATAGGTAATTACTATGTTTTTTTTATTTGTCACTTACTTTAAGTACACAAGCTCCACAAGGTGGACCGACGACCTGGTGATGGCGGCCGAAACACGTTGGATGAGGGCAGCGCAGGACGTGGACCGACGCGCGACGACCTGGTGAAGGCGGCGGGAAGGGAACCCGTTGAATGAGGGCAGCGCAGGACCGGTCGTTGTGGTTATCCTTGGGGGAGGCCTATGTCCAGTAGTGGACGTTCATCGGCTGAGATGATGATGATGACCTCACCGCAAGGCCCAAACAATGTGGACTAACGACCTGGTGAACGCGGCGGGAAGGGAACCCGTTGGATGAGAGCAGCGCAGGACCGGTCGTTGTGGCGATCTTGGGGTGGCCTATGTCCAGCAGAGGACGTCCATCGGCTGAGATGATGATGATAACCTCTCTGCAAGGCCCTCATCTTCATGCCTCTTCTTTATCATCATCAGCCTGTTAATCCCCACTGCTGGGTATAGGCCTCTTCATTTTCATGCCAACCAGAACGGTAGGTACAGTCGCCATCAGACATATCGTAGCATACCAGGTATCCAAATATTTCTGAGCAGTGCTAATTTTCATTAAATTATTTACAGTAAATGTTACCAATTATATCTGAACGTGTATTTTGTCATAAATATGTGAACAGCGAATTTTCAATAAGTTCTTTACACGTGACGGACCCACCATACCCCTGGCCATACCCCTGGGGGTAGGGTGGGACTCAACCATACCCCTATATTATCCAATAGTGATGTGACCTGGGGTATGGTAGGCATATGGTAGGTCCATTATCCGATTTTCTTACGTCACGACGTAAGAAAATTCGTCCGTCGTCGTCGTCGTCGTCTGGCATATGTTATTTAAAATTAACATATAAAACAACAGAGTAAGGTTTTGTCCGAAACTTCAGATGTTTATGGCCACCATGACTGCGTCGATATATTTGATGTTCTCGGCGTTCCTATATTTTTGATTGACTATGAGTAAAGAAATTATTGAAAATTTGAACTGCTTAGAAATATTTGACCACCTTGTTTGCTACGATAGGTATATCTGCTGGTGACTGTACCACACTAGTCTCATCCACTGTTTACCGGTTACTCTACCTCTACTTTATACAAGGTCTAAAATTGTAGGCCCTAAAGTATGTAACATGTATGTGACCCTATTTGGACTGTATAGCACATTGTGGTCAGATCACCAAACTGAACAACTTTTACTATGGGACCAATATCAAAACCGAAAAAAAAATTGTTGTTCCATGGATGGGTAAAATCCATAGCTATTCAACCCAAATACAGGGTGAAATTGATATCATTGGCATCCTTTTAAACTAAGAGTCTACCCATCAAACTGAACAACTTTTACTATGGGAGCAAACCGATCGGAGTAACTAAAAAATCAGCTGTCCCATACTTATGTGATTGCCTACTCGACTCAAATGTATGCAACAGTAGATTTTTTTTTCTCTCCGATCGGTTTGCTCCCATAGTAAAAGTTGTTCAGTTTGATGGGTAGACTCTTAGTTTAAAAGGATGCCAATGATATCAATTTCACCCTGTATACAGAGTGTTAGGGTAAACAGTTGCATTTGCGAATTTAATTTTGTTGATCCTCTGGCAATGTTGTTCAGTATCATGAGTCAATCATAATCATAAGGTAATGTAACTGTTTACCCTAACACCATGTATGTGGAACAGCAGAATTTTTTTCTCCTTTTCATTTCATGAAAGTTGTTCAGTTTGATGATCTAAACATCATGCTCTGTTACACCCTGTATACGTTTAGGAACACTTATCGAAATTACGCTAACGCATCAATAGCGAAATATGTACAGGAATGATTAGTGGCCCATATCATAATGCGTAATTTTAGCAGCTATGTTTCAATAGTAAGCAACATTTTAGTATAAGAGATAAGTGTACTTTTTGCAACCATCAGCAGCAAGGCTGATTCACTGTTTATGGGGTGTAGAGCATCTCTGTGATGGGGATGGACCAGGTGTGCCTGCATAACTCCATTCGGTTTAGGAGTTACAGATGTTTAAAGGTCAGTAAAAAATTAATGATCAGCTGCAAGGCTGATCGTATGATATTATTGTAGTATGCACTGTAGCTAAGTGAACAGCACAAAAACTGACATGAACTTGCCAATCGGTTTAGGAGCTACAGCTGTTCAAAGGTCCGACCTTTGAACAGCTTTATCTCCTACACCAACCATGAACCATGTCAGTTTTTAATTTTCTACTGAGCTTTAAACGTCTGTAACTCCTAAACCGACTGAAGTTATGCAGGCAGACCTGGTCCATCCCCATCACAGAGATGCTCTCCACCCCATTAACACTGAATCAGCCTTGCTGCTGATGGTTGCAAAAAGTGCACTTATCTCTTATAATCAGAGATCGGAATCTGGGTGCGATTTTAGACGTTATCATGAACATGGATATGACTTAGAAACCCCGGGATTCCGGGAAGTCAAGGAATTTTTTTACCTAATTTGAGTTTAAATAAAAGCTGTTATATTTCGTACATATTTGAATCGAGAAAAATATACCCTGGATATCATGATTTTTTTTATTTATTTAGTTTAGTAGCCAATTTCCTGGTATTAATTTAAAGGAACAGATTTTGTATAATACAAGTAGTAGAATCATGTTCATTCGGAATCCTAGTAAAGTATTTACATCTGTTACTAAGGTAACGAATCCCGGGACATCCCGGGAAATCCCAGGATTTTTGGTCATATCCATACTTTTGATAATAATCACACCCGTAGTTCCGATCTCGGCTTATAATATTTATTTAAAACTGTGTAGTGTGTGATCAACTGATCAAACTCAATGAAAATGTTAATCCCGTCTGTATATTTTATTTTCAAGTATAATAACTACATGTTTATAGTAAACAAATATTTAATTCTAACTAAACTGGCGCTGGTTAATTCTACTTAGCACGCTCCAGAACCTTCCTTATTTCATCGTCCGTAGCCAAATCTAACGGAGAAGCATCCTCTTCATCTTTCAACAAAGACGCTCCTGCTTCTACTAGGATTTTGGTAGATTTTACGTGACCGCAAGATACAGCGTAATGCAACGCTGTTTGCCCGCATTCGTCGACAGCGTCAATCGGGCAGCCACCGTTCAATGCCGCTGTCAGAGAGCTAGTGGCATCTCTATCCGCTGCCCAGTGTAATGCTGTTAAACCGTCTTCGTCCCTTTCATGTTTTAACTCTGGGTTTTTAGTCAGTAGTTCTTTTACGAGGTCACCGCAGTTTTCTCTGGCTGCGTCTAGTATTGACATCTCACGATGATCAAGCTCTGGTTCTGGTGTGTACTGTAACGATGACACAGCCACCCAAGCCTCTTTCGGACTCTCTTCGATTTCTAATTCTGGATCGTATTGCTGTACTAGTGAGACATATTTTTGCTTGGCTTCGTTGTTCGGTAGTTTGCCTAAAGCTTTCCACGCTTCCCATTTTTTCCTGCCCGTACCATCAAACCAGCCGGGTTTAGGTGTGTCGCAACAACCTACGGTGCCTTGCTTGTATAAAGCGTAGAGTTCTAATAGTTTATTGTTATCAAGTTTGCTTGTGATCTTACGAACATGATCGGCAGCTTTATTGAAAGATATGTCTAAAGGGGTTAGTTCTTCGTCAGAGAAGTCCGAATCGGGGTATTGTGGCTCGGCCATCGTAAATATCTAACTGTTTTGAAGCTGAACTGTAAGATTCAGGCCTTCTAAAGTATGTAGCTGCTTGTTGGTAGCATCGGCAGCGGCAGAAGGGCTCACAAATTCAATGAAACCGTACCCTTTGCTGAGACCAGTTGAACGGTCGAAAACTACTCTAGCATTCTGTACTGGGCCGAATTGAGCGAAATACTCTCTCAGTTGACGGTGACCTATGGTCCAGGGTAAGTTGCCGACATACAGGCGAGCGGCTCTTGCTGTGCTGGCCATACCCTAAGCAGAAACTATTTCAAGTAAATGCAAAGACCTTTCGCCGATCAGCGACCTGAAGTCAACCCCTGAACTCTCACTCAGTGTATCCAAGTCAAGCAGAGCTCCCTTCAGCCCCCACTTCTTTAGCAAAGCTTCAATAGACCAGTCAGCGCTGCGTTCCTGGTAAGAACACAAAAAACGACCGTCAGTACCGTCTAAGAGATACGCGACCGTCGAAAGAACTTCCTCAAACTGAGACGGCTCGTAAAAACAATCTGATGCTAATAACAAGTCTACTGGACGTAAATTGTGTACTTCAGTGAGGAATAGACCCCAGGCGAGGCCTAGTATCTGCACGTCGCGGCCGGGGACCAAGCCATTCGCGTCACAACAAGCAGATAGATGTTTTAATGATCGCGGTAATGCTACGCTATCACTCAAAGTAACATTCGCTCCGCACTTAGCCGCTAAGATTCCAGGCAGGCCGGTACCGCAGCCGAGCTCGAGCACACGAAGACCGCGCAAATGACGCCTCTGTGTCCACAAATACCAGGCTAATAAAGGCGCAGCTGGCCACGTGTAGAAAGAGTATCCCGCTGATAATAACTCTGGTATAACCACTTCTAAGTATTCACCTCTCGTGTCGCCGTTGCTGGATGACTTTCCGCGGAATACGTATTTCTTCAGTTGACCACTTAAAGGGCGACCATCGCTCATTGCATAAGCATTAAAACGTTGGAAAATCAATTTCAGTTTGTATAATTTACGTCACGTCAGTCAACAGGCCGCGGTCCGATGCACCATTTCATGGCTGGCTCACAGTGCTAACGTCCATAATCGCTGGTCCGAAACAAAAAGTGCGATTTCACAACTTACGGCGCTATTTGAATCGGATCGCTTTTTCCGGTCTTAAACCACTGACAATTGTATGTATTCACGTTATATTGTACCAAAAACCGCCATAAAACATCAGTTTGACATTGACAGTGACAGTGGTTTGACATTACTCTTTGGGTTTGACATAAGGCTCACGGTGATATCGCCGTGGAGCATGGGCTCAGAAATTCCAAGATGGCGCTGATAATGACGTCATCAATGACGTCACGCCGCCGTCTAACGTGATCGCACTTTCACCATATCGGGACGCGTTTGAGAGCGATAAAATCGATTTTGGCGTGAATCGGACCGCGGCCTAGGTTTTTTTTTTTTTTTTTTTTGGTTCATATGGTTGAAGGCAAAGAGTAATATAAGTATATTAGAAAAGAGAGCCCACTCGTGGCAACATTATGCATCCACCTTATGTCAAATTGAAGGCTAGCTAGCGCCATCTGTGTTTCTCTGAAAATAATTCTACCTATACTATACATACCTACTTATATACATACTTATATAATTTCATACCGTTGTTTGAATGCTAGTTTTCGTTCAATCCCGCACCGATCGAGTGAAATTCCAGTATCCTTACTATTCCTGTAATCTATACATTGGTAAGAGAACAACTGAAACTCCAGAACATCACTAAATCGGCACAAAATTGAACAAAAACTATAAACAACACGCACATTACACAAGGTAGGTCGCCATTTTGTAAATTTGTCAATTTGACATTAACATAGACAATATAATCTTTTTTTTCATAGTAAAAGATATATTTAACAGATGGCAGCACATTCTATGCAAACTGAATCGGAAAACCCACCAAAAGGCAAATGTCCTCCGCCTGGTTGAAGGTAAAGAGTCGTCATTCATTTGTCAATTTTGTGCTGCCATAAAAAGTTAAAATTACCCCGGATGATTATTACAGGACCCGCTCGTTCCTCCGGCTCCCTCCACACAGGTGCGTTAAGGGGCCCATTCACAGTAGTCCTACATGTAGGACTGCGAGCCCACACACTGTCCTGCAAGTAGGACTACTCATACATTTTGCTCAAGGACGTCGGACGCCATGCAGGACTACAACACCATTCACGATCCGATATTGGTGTAGGACTACATGTAGGACTACTGTGAATGGACCCCTTTAATCGATTTATCGCGAGCGATTTGACGTCCATTGTTTTTCCACACAGGCACAGGTGCGTTTTTGCAATTCGCGTCCCGCATCCGTTGCTATACTATTTCTTGCGTCCCGATTGCACGCGGGGATGCGTACGATTCGATACAAAATGTAGGACTGAGAACAAAAATAATATCGTAGATACGCGGAATGCAGCGTCCCACTTAAAACGCAACATATTGCAGCAGGATTGCACGCGTCCCCATATAGCCCCGCTGTACGTCCCGCCAACGCCAAGGCCATGCACGATGCACGATGTAAAAGCGCTGTATTCACGGTCCATCCCCGCTGTACGTCAGCTTAATCGACGTACGTCAAGCCTACTCACGGTGCTTTTGCATCTGAAATTTACCAGCATTGTTATTATTTTGTTATTTACTGGTAATACTGGTATTAATTTCAATCGTTTCATTCATCTTATCATTTCAATTAATCATTCACTCAAAGTCATTCCACAGATTACAAAGAAAATTGATTTCACTCATTCATTTTGCAACTTTCTTCGCTTGGTGCCGCGTCGACTGAATATTTTTTATTTTTATAAATTGTGTTTATTATAATATAAAGACATCATGTCTGTAGCGGTAAAAGGTAAGCAGAATTTTTTATTTCATTTAACATTGCAAAACACGTCATTCGCGGCTAGTTAAAAAAAACAACCTCAAGGGGTCAAATTCCAAAGTCTTGTTTTGATATAATGGTAGTTCATAGAAGTTTATTTATTAGAATTAAATAATTACCACTGTGTATATTTTCTTTGACTAAGTTGTTATTTCGTATTTTGTATTCTCTCAATCAATATCAAAAGTTCTAAAAAGACTTTTTGACCGGAAGTTTCAACTTTTTTGAAAGTTAAACTTTTGCAATGCACAGAAGTGCTAAAAGCCAAGTTCATCAAAATAAGTTTATTTACGGTTTCAAGGCAAGGCCCTTAGGGTCGTGGGGCGTTAGGGGATGACACTCTGACCCAACTTTCATATTCAAAATGGTCTGCTAAAACTAGGACCTTTGTATCTCTGCAACCGCGAATGATTTTTATTATGAGTTTTATTTGTATTTCGTGCCCAGCCCAAACGTATATGCATGAAAAAACAGGCAATTTTTTTTAATGTAATATTTTTACAACAAACTTTTCTGCACTGTAAGAAATGGGCAACCTACGATATATTTGGCTCAGTATTTTTAATGCAACCCCCACTTAACCTAGAGAAATTACCTATAAGTTAGTCACAAAATTTTCAAGGTCATGCACATTGTAACTACGACCTAAATTGACTTAATATGAGTAGGCCTAGCATGACACCCTTAAAAAAATATACAAATCGAGATGTGCCAACTTTTATGTAAGCCAAAAAGCATTTTGTCGCTGTGTCGTGCGTAACATGCTAGCCATGTGATCCCCTTGATGTCGTTACGACCAATTTCAACTATAGTCGGACACATACTTATAGACAAAACGAATCTCTAGCCCAGTCATTTTATGGAGTTTTTTTAGGAGAGGCAGGAATGGGAAGTTTACGAATGAGACTTTTAAACTGTAACCGACACCATTTAGTGACAAAAAGACTCAAAAAAACATATTTCAAAAAAATATAAATTCTTAATTAGTCCCGGCTCAAACCGTAAAATGACTGGGCTAATTTACGAGGTAACGCACACGGCGAGCGGCGGTTTCAAAAGTCTATATTTAAATTCCATACAGAGGGCCTAGCATGCCTGAGAAAACGACAAAAATCGAGATGTGCCTGTCTTCGTTACTTTTCGTTATACTTATATGCCAAAGCGATCGCGCATGAAAATGTTCTCGTTTTGTCGCTTTGTCGTGCTATGCTAGCCCTGCTGAGGCTGAAGGGTCATTTCTGTCCGGCGGCGGCGAACGAAAAGGGCGTAGGTATCGTCTTGACGCGAAGGCGAAGGTAAAACGATACTAAATACTGCTGAACAAACAGTGGACTTTGCATTTTGATATCTTTATAGTTCGATAACATAGTAATCTACCTTGACCTTGGCAATACACTTGGCAAACAGCCAAAATTATAAATTGTTATGGAAATGTGAAAAATTTTTAGCACCTCTTAAGTAAAATATCTCTAGAATACCTACCTACCTATTTTTATTGTCATAAAACCCAAGATCCATTAGTGTAACTCGAAATCGATGCGATTATACTAATGACCACTGAGTGATAACATCAATTGTATTATTGCGGCGATTAGGAATATAATTTAGACAGGTAACTACATAAGTGAAATTGAAAAACCAGCCAGGAGCGAGTCGGAAACGTGCATGATAGGGTTCCGTAGCCACAATGGCTACGGAACACACATTATTCAGAAGAGGCAATTTTTTTCTCACACTGATTGCTCTCAACGTGTCACGACTTCAGACTTGAGTTCTCTACGACGCGCGATTCGGCCTTTTTGCGTACTATCCGTCGCGGCAAGCACGACTAAAATGCCCGCGAATAGAGGAATCATACTAGGGCTGTATTACAATTTTTATTAGCATAGCAGTAGGTAGGTACCAACTTAATAAGAGCTGTTTGGACTTTGAACGGAAATATCTTAACAAGTAACGACTTAGTTTCAGAGTGTGGTTTGTTCTATTTTTGAGACCCGTCCAACCTCACTAATAAATAATAAATTAAGAATTCGAATTAAAAGTTATTTCTATTTTATTTATTGGAATATAATTATTAGGGATAAATTAATAACAATAAAATGTAACTAAAATATAATTAAAAGTTAAGTAAGATGTCACTGCAGGGCAAAGGCCTCCTCACGAATAATGATGAGAGGGAGTGGGCCATACTCCACAACGAACGCGGGCCCAGTACGGATTGGTGGGGGCAAGTTATTTATGTGTTTTTATTATTAGGTATAGTTATTATTAGGTATAGGTTTATTATTAGGTATAGTTATTATTAGGTATTTATGTGTTTTTATGATTTGTGTAATTGTTTATTATATAAGTAGGTAAGAATATCAATGTGTAAGACAGATGTCGTGAAGTACCTAGTATCGAGACAAACCTGATAGGTTTAACGATGCTAGCCAGTATTCTAAAATGTTATAATATTTTTTAAAGTAAAAAAAAAAAAAAAAAAAAAAAGTTATTGGTCAACTTGCTGTCAGAGCATTCATCTAAATCATGCAGGCGTGTCATGCCGCTCAAATTGCGACGACTTGGTTATAAATAATAAGACTCGATTTTAGATTTTTCGAGGCTATAGTAACAATATCTTCCGCTATTTTAATTTAATCAAAGGTTAAAGTAGAAATTCTGATGTGTAGTCTACAAATCCGCATTGGGCACGCGTGGTGAACTAACGCCCATAGTCCCTGCTTGAGGGTAGGCTTGTGCTTTGCAGTGGGACGTATATTATAGGCTGATGATGATGAACGATGTTATTTATGACAGGAATATTCATCGTCGGCGCCAAGCGCACACCATTCGGTACATTCGGCGGCGTGTTCAAGAACACGTCGGCGACCGAACTGCAGACCATCGCTGCTGTGGCTGCTCTGAAGGAGGCAGGAGTTAAGCCCGAGCAGGTCGACAGTGTCATCGTTGGTCAGGTTATGTCGGTAAGTTATTGCTAATAAATGCAAGAACACGCCGGCAACTCAACTGCAGACATCGCTGCTGTGGCAAAAATCGCACTCCTGGCCCCCAGTGGCGTAGCATAAGTTTCTGCCGATGGGGCAGAGACTGAATTTGCTGCCCCCTGCCGCTTTAAAGAGAATACTTACACAGTTGACAAAATTCGAGCTCAACGTTTTTTAACTTGACTACCTACAGTGTAGGTAGTCAAGTAAAAAAATGTTGAGCCCGCTAAATAAATCAAGAACTTTCTGAAAGTTCTTGATTTATCAATGCAAAATATGTGCATCAATGTAAAAACAGTTGTTTTTAGCACCAAGACTGGACAATGGCCACAACTGGGCTGTCGTCGAATCAACTCTCGGATGATGTATGCAGTAATTCAAACAGAAACTTAGAGCATATAAGAATCGGTTTTAGTCAGAACTCTTTTTGAATAAAAAGCCTCATATTTGGTTGAATTTAGAAGTAGAAAAATATGAACTGATACTTCGTCAACAGATGCGTCTGAATTTCCATCTTCGCGTCCAAATCATGTCATCTCTCGCAGTATATTAAACTACGTTTCACTTACTGTCGGGGAAACTCCTCATTAACGTCACGTGATTTATGGACGCCCTCTAAAAACATTTTAATATTTTGCCAGGCATGTCAAACCGATGGTATCTACACACCTCGCCACGCTGCGCTGAAGGCAGGCATCCCTCAAGACAAGCCCGCGCTGGGCATCAACAGGCTATGCGGCTCTGGATTCCAATCCGTCGTCAACAGTGCTCAGGTACGCTTTGTGATGATGATTATATCTGTTACTGTAAAAACCCGAACTACGGCAAATCCTAAGATTTTCCGGTAAAGGTTTAACAAGTCTGAATGGTAAAAGACAGAACTGTTTATGTGATAATATTTAATTTCGGACTTTTACTAGAATTAATCTTAAGTTTTACCTCAGAGATGCGGTAAAACTGACTGTTTTTCAATATTGCTAGGCGCTTTTATCGTACGTGTGGGCAGTGTGCCTGCTAACCATGTCTGGGACACAACACGGTTACACGCTGCCGCCTGCTGCCGACGTCAGGTTGATAACGACCGCAGCGCTGCGACAGGCGTATGATTTCGAAGTCGGCGGCAGCAGGCGGCAGTAATGTGGCGCCGCATTGTGCCGCCCGTTGCTGCGGTCGGTATGATCCTGATGCCGGCAACAGGCGGCAGCAACGTGTCACCGCGTTGTGCCGCGGACATGTTTAGCAGGGATACTGCCCGCGAGTACGATCAAAGCGCCTAGCAGGTATGGCGGCAGGCTATAAATGACTGTTTATCAACATTTCTCTAATAATCTGTTTGAAGTGGCAATGTATGTTTAACACCTCTTAAAATTTTATTTATTTCCACAGGATATCCTGACAGGCGCAGCTAAAATCTCACTAGCGGGTGGTGTAGAGAACATGTCACAAGCTCCCTTCGCTGTCCGCAACGTTAGATTCGGCACCGGCCTCGGCAGCACCTACGCGTTCGAGGACACGCTGTGGGCAGGGCTCACCGACTCCTTCTGCGGCATGCCCATGGGCATGACCGCTGAGAAGTTAGGTGCCCAGTTCAGTGTTACCAGGGATGAGGTCGATAACTTCGCTCTGAGGTCACAGCAGAGGTGGAAGAAATGTGAGATGAATGTATTATAATTTTATTATACAATAATTGTTTTTTAGAACAATCATCGGCGACCGCCCGATAGTTTATTATAGTGAACCTGCCTGCTGTGCCGAGGGCCGCGGGTTCGAATCCAGTAATGGACAAATATTTGTTCGATGAACATGGATGTTTGTATATTATGTATTCTATATCGTTGTCTATTCATTATAGCATAATTCCAGAATAGATTCTGATACTTTAATGTTTAGTGTGACTAAGAAGAGTGTACTGAAATAAAACATAAAAAATATAGTTATATTGGTTATATTAGCATTTTATTAACATTAAAATATACATACAAGATAATATGTGACAATGCCCAAGATATTTACTTAATTCGTATTAAACTTTTCAGCCAACGACGAAGGAGTGTTCAAAGCAGAAATCGAACCAGTGACCCTAACAATCAAGAGGAAGCAGGTCAGCGTGGACACAGACGAGCACCCCCGCCCCCAGACCACCATCGACAGCTTGAAGAAACTGCCCCCCGTCTTCAAGAAGGAAGGCATCGTGACCGCTGGCAGCGCTTCCGTAAGTTTTATTAAGTTATTTATTATTAAAAAGAAATATAAAAAACCTGGTTTGGAGGCGCTGCAATCGACTATAACCTGTACTGTTAGTCTTTTAAGTACAAAAATTAGTTCCAATGATTTTCCGCAACATGGCGAGTTTTATATTTTTCTGGCCAGACTTTAACATAACAGGCATAACAGAGGCGGCCCAAGACCTACATTTTATGTGGGCACGATGAGGCTCGCGAGGGTCCTGATACGTAATTGCAGGCCAATTTTTATAAGGAAGCATTAAATCAACTGCCATCTCGGCATAATTTCAAATCTGTACATACATAAACAAATATACAGAGTGAAGCTAAATAAGGCATAAGCATGCATAAGCATATGCTCACGACTATATTCCCCGAAGGGGTAGTCAGAGATATTCTGAAACAGAACATCCACGTAGAAGCTAAATAAAAACCGTTTAGTAACCGAGATCCTGTGTGAAATACAACAATGTCCAAGATATTTCAAAAAAAAAATATTTATAAATAATAAAAAAATTACAAGTTTGGAGCGAACGAAGCGGGCTCGAAATTTTGCAGCACTATGCGTTGTATATGGCCAGAACTCAGATATAGTGCATGAATACAGTGCAACAATTATCCTAGAGCGACCGAAGCGAGCTACAAAATTTTTGCACTTGATTCGCCTGTGGTTAGAAAAGTGGCATTTAATGGTCCATTTTTCATGAATTTTAGGAATCCTTTGAGACGCGAGGCTGTGGACGGTCGCCCAGACCGCCCAAGCCATCGGTTTCTGTTGCATAACTCTAGGTAATAACAAGATCAAGATATATGACTGGTTTCTGGAAACCATTTCAGATTATATAAATCAGAAAGAATCAGATTTTCTGAATATTTGATTGATTATTAAGTAGTGTTTATTGAGCCCAGAAAGTCAGCATAAACATGTGGTCTATTTCACGCCGAAACATGTCTCAACTTTCTTTTCTAAAATTCGACAGGGTATCAGCGATGGCGCCGGCGCTATCGTTGTAGCCAGCGAAGAGGCAGCCAAGAACCTGAAGCCCCTCGCTAGGCTCGTCGGCTGGTCCTACGTCGGCGTAGACCCCAGCATTATGGGCATCGGACCAGTTCCGGCTATCGAGAACCTGCTGAAGGCCACCAAGATGACCCTGAACGATGTGGATTTGATTGAGGTTAGTTTTTTCATTAGTTATCCACCTATGAATGCCACCTTTACTTGGCCGTAGGTACCGAGCTAAGTACAGCTACGCATTCGCGCATCGTACGCGATGCGCTTGCTTGATTTCTGCCACTAGCTCCAGACGATAACTTCGCATACGAGAGAATCACTGCAGAGAGAATTCGATGCAGTGAGAAATCACTGCAAAGGTAACAACTCGTCGCGCCCTGTTCGAAGTTATAACAACGCTGTGGAAAATCAAATCAAATCAAATCAAATCAAATAATTTATTTCAGACAAGATGTCCATATAGTGTTAGTATACAAGTATCTTACAGCTAGTGTTAGTAACAAAACATTTTATTTTATTTTAAAAACCCGGTATGGAGCTTCACCCAGTGATGTAACAGCGGGGAGTCCCACCGGTCTTTAAACACACTCAGGAGACCGTTGGTGCTGGCTCGGAGCCTGCCCAACATGGAGGCGCACCGTTTTCTCAATATAGCATAGAAGTCGTCCGTGTGCGCCTCCGCAAACATTCCCGACGCACTACAATGCCGCGCCAGCCCCATCAGTATCCTGAATGCGTTATTATACTGTACGCGTAGGTCGCTGTATGCCCGCTGCGTATACCGGGTCCAAAGGCTGCACGTGTAGAAAGACTGACAAAATGCTTTAAAAAGTGTGATTTTTACTTGTTTCGTACATCGTGCAAACCTTCGTGCCAGCATATTACAACGGACAGTCAGCGACCTACGCTCCCTCTCAATATCGCAGTTATCCCTGAGATCATCAGTGACCCAATGGCCCAAGTACTTAAACTTTGTCACCCATCCTAGGGGAGTGCCACTGAGTGAGACTCCAGGTACATTGGAGTAGTTGATAGTGTTAGTCCTAAACATCATCAGCTCACTCTTCTTGACATTGTACTTGAGCCCGTGGGCCACCGCATATGACTCACAGACAGCTACAAGCGTCCTAAGTGCCCCGATCGATGGACTCAGCAGCACCATATCATCTGCGTAGCTAATGTTGTTCATGCAGACTCCGTCTATATGACATCCGGTACGAGTGCTGCTGAGTTCACCGATCAGACGATTTATGTACAGGTTGAAGAGGCGGGGTGAGCTCAACCCCCCCTGCCGCACCCCGCACTCCAACCGGTACACGTTCGATTGGGCTCCCGCCCATCTGACACTATTTTTCTGATTACAGTACCAGTACCGAAACAAGGACGTAACTTCTGACGGTAGTGTTGTATCACTACGTAGCTTGTCCCATAGAACTTCATATGACACTAGGTCGAATGCCTTTGACAGGTCCAAAAAGCAGGCAAAGACAGGTGTTTTTCTATTGGTATAGTATTGAACAGTCTGCTTGAGGCACAATATGGCACTCTCCGTGGATAAGTCGGGTCTGAACCCAAATTGAGCGTCATGGAGTTCAATATGCTCGGCCAGCTGTTGATCAAGCAGACTGTCCAAGACCTTGGCGACGACCGTAGCCAGCGAAATAGGCCTGTAATTGGACACGTCAGAAACATCCCCCGTCTTGTCCTTAACAATCGGTACTACTACTGTTTGCATGAGATCCTGCGGCAAATAACCGTGACTAAGGCACAAATTAAACAACAAGGCAAGAACCCTAGGTAGATGCGACCCCGCATACTTCAGATGCTCGACGCTGAGGTCGTCGTGGCCTGGCGACTTACCTCTTGTCATTTTTTTAATCACAGTGGCAACTTTTTTAGCCGTAAACAGAATGGTAAGTTCACCAGACCCACCCGTACCCTCATCATCGATCACCCTCGGCCTCGGTCCGTTTTCTAACGGAGACGTGATTCTAAACTGTCTCTGGAAAAGGTTAGCAATCTCCTTGGGCCTGCTCAGACCAGCCACGCTCGCAGGAAGGCACGACTTAGCATTTAACTGATTTGTGGACTTCCAAAATCTCCCAAACTGCTTTTTAGAATGATTTTTTGCCAAAATATCTAATTTAATTTGCTGCTGATTTTTTTGAACATATTTTAATTTTGATTTAAAAATTCTTCGAGTATCGCGCATTTTTTCATAGACGTTCCCCTGTGTGGGTGCACCATGCAATAGCCACGTTTGGTAATGTATTCGAGCCTCCCTATGAGCGCCGCTGACAAACTTGTTCCAACCCGTAACATACTTTCGTCGCTTAGTGCGGTCACTGCCAACATAAGTACACTGTGCGCCCTCTTTTAGGATTAATATTATTTCCGAATACAATTTATCCAATAATAAAAAATGATCAGGATTACTACACATTTTATGAGAACAAAACTTCATTCGATACATTTTTGCGCGTACCGTCTGAAAGGGGACGTCGATTATGAGGATAGGCGGGTACCGTTTTTCTATACAAACATATCGTGTTTACTTGTAAGTAGTTGTGCAATTAGATAGATGTTATTGTGTAAATAAAATAAAAATTGAACTTGCCTAGATCAACGAGGCTTTCTGCGCGCAAACGCTGTCGTGCGCGAAGGCGCTGAAGCTGGACGTGGAGAAGCTGAACGTGAACGGAGGCGCCACCGCGCTCGGACACCCGCTCGGCGCCTCCGGCTCCCGCATCACCGCGCACCTCGTGCACGAGCTCAGGTACCTCACCGAGCCTTACGTCTAGATAAACCTCGTGACAACGTTTCCAGCTCAGGAAGCACCGCGGGATATCACCCCTTCTTGGTTGACATCCCACATATCCGCACCAAGCGCCTTTCTGAATCTTTTATAATGCGCACAGCCAAGGAGCGGAATGCCTTACCTGCGTCAGTATTTCCGAGCGCTTACAACCCGAATTCCTTTAAAGTAATAGTGAATAAGCATCTTCTGGGTAAGCTCGCTACATCTTCAACCCCATCTTCGTCCTGAGGGCTGGATTGAGGTCAAGAGCAAACCCATAGCTAATAAAAAAAAAACGGGAAATACCTGAAATACAGACTGCCTTATAAGCGGTGAAACATGCAAATATTTCTTGGCATGGCGGTAATGTTCGTCCTTCTTTCGTAAATTCCCGTCGTGTCAACTTTGTCCTTTTCTAATCCAACTATAAAAATTACGTCTTTGGATTGAAAAAGACAAAGTAAACACGTTGGAAACATCGACGACGGACACGTACGAAAGGACGAACATTAAACGACCGCCATGGTCAATTTTCTTGTTTCCTTGCTTGTAAGGAGCTTATGGATCCATGTTTCCAGCTATTTTGCATACTCTTGAACATTCTCCATTATTTTTTCAGACGTCGCGGACTCAAGAGGGGAATCGGATCAGCGTGCATCGGAGGCGGTCAGGGAATCGCACTCATGATTGAAGTGGTTTAATTTGTTTACATAATAACAACAAATTAAATCATCTCTACAATTAATTCGGCAGCTTTGTCAACTCACATTGATCAAAAAAATTACATAAAGGAGTTTTATCAAAAACTTGGCTTGATACACTGCCGTGCATGTAAATATACTCTGTAATTCGATTTCGACCTATTCCTTAAAAAAAAAAGGTCATTCTATTCATACAGAGTCCTTCTTAATATGCTGACGGTTTTTTAAAGGAAGGGTCAGCCCATAGACCTAAACAACTTTCTCTGAGGACCAAGAATGTCAAAATCGCGAAAAATAAATCTGCTGTTTCATACAAAACTGCAAACCTATTCGAACCAACGCGATTTCGATGTTGGTCCCACAGAGAAGGTTATTCAGTTTGATGGTCTGATCCAAGGAACATATGTACTCTCTACCGAGGTCTGATCATACCTTTAAAAAACCATCAGAATATACAGGGTGTAAGTGAAAGCCTAGCAAATACTGAAACGGTGAACTCAGACCATCAAACTGAACAACTTTCACTGTGGACCCTATCTCAGGAAACGCGAAAAAAAATCTGCTGTCCCATACAAAACTGTTAGTGTTTTACCCACCCGACTAAAATGTATGGGACACCTGATTTTTTTTCGTGTTTCCTGTGGTAGGCTCCATAGTGAAAGTTGTTCAGTTTGATGGTCTGAGTACACCGTTTCAGTATTTGCTAGGCTGTCACTTACACCCTGTATTAGTTGGACCCCTGGACATAAGAATAGTTAATAATTTACTGTACTATTACTAAATATTCTTATGCTCTAGTCAGTGAATTAATTAAGGAATAGATCAAATGAACACTTCGATTTTTTTTAACAGACTGAAAATGATAAAATCATGTTTCAAAGATGTTCTATCGTATTATTATCTACTTTTAAGAAACAAGTATATACTTTTGAGATATAAGTAATAAGGCAATAAAACTGTTATTTGAAACTTATCTTTTTATTGTAGACTAAGGAACCCTATTACTAAGCCTACGTTCACTATGGGACCAACTTCGAAATCGCGAAAAATAAATCAGCTGTCCCCATACATTTGGGTCGTATGTACGTATTTGTATGGACGAACTGATTTTTTCTTCGCGATTTTGATGTTGGTGCCGTAGAGAAAGTTGTTCAGTTTGATGGTCTGATCACATACATACATATACTCACGCCTGTGTCCCATTGGGGTAGGCAGAGACAATAGATCGCCATCGGCTATGGTCTGATCATCCCATTAAAAAAGTGTCAGCATATTAAAAAGGACCCAGGATATACAGGATGTTAGGGAAACAGTTGGACTACTTTGAGGGGTGGTTATACCCGTGATGCTGAACAACTTTCCCAAAGAAACCTATAGGAAATTTACAAAAACAAAATTAGACTTTCCTCTGTTGGTATGAAAAGTACATTTTTTTAAATCAAATTAAAGATTGAAAAATTCAGTCTTGGGCGGGACTTGAACCCGCACCCTTCCAAACCGAGGAAGTGCGCTACGCTGGGTGTGCGCTGGCCCTTAGGGTCAGCGCACACCCAGCGTAAAACTGTTCGAGCATGCGCGAGCATTTTTCATTGATTCAATTGATAATGAACTCTATTCCCATAGAAATAAAGTTGAAAATAGCTTGCAAGGGATTAAATCCCTGTAGCGTCTGTTCGAGTATGCTCGCGTATGCTCCTCGCGGCGACGCGAGCAGTCGCGAGCATGCTCGCGCATGTTCGAGCATACGCCCGTGTCGATGCTTGCGATCCGTCGTAAGTGTTGCCACCTCGGCCGGTTTTGGACTAAATCTAGCATATTTTTTAACTACTTTAGCCCGAAAAGGGCAATTTACTACAGTATATAATAATCTAACTCTTTTTGAAAATACAAAGAAAATCTAAAAGGTCGAAGCAGATTTAGTAGGTTTTCAAATTGTTCATATTCCATTTTATAGTACATAAAATAACTGTCCCTAGAACTTTAAACCGTAACACAGCACAGGGCGTAGTATTTCCCAAATATAAGTACCTACATCTTTCTTGCCTCTTCTCATCTTATTGATGTGCTCTTCTTGCTCCTCTTCCTTTGCTTGTAACCCAATAATTACCAAATCCCAGTCTACCATACTTTAAAATTGTTGTTATCGCACGTCTTTACTATAAAATATTGTAAACACAACGGCAAAATTCACTACGTCAACTGTAGCAACACGGGAGCATCCGCGAGACTGTTCGAACACGCGCGAGCATGCTCCGCCGCTGCCGCCGGCGGATTTTGCCGCTAGGTGTGCGCGACTGCAAAGAACATGCTCGAGCATGCGCGAGCAGTTCTACGCTGGGTGTGCGCTGACCCTTAGGGTCAGCGCACACCCAGCGTAAAACTGTTCGAGCATGCGCGAGCAGGTTTCATTGAATCAATTGATAATGAACTCTATTTCCATTGAAATCAAGTTGAAAATAGCTTGCAAGTGATTAAATCCCTTCAGCGTCTGTTCGAGTATGCTCGCGTATGCTCCTCGCGGCGACGGGAGCAGTCGCGAGCATGCGCGCGGATGCTCGCGCATGCTCGAGCATGTTCGAGCATACGCCCTTGTCGATGTTTACGATCCGTCGTAAGTGTTGCCGCCTCGGCCGGTTTCGGACTAAATCTAGCATATTTTTTAACTACTTTAGCCCGAAAAAGGGCAATTTACTACAGATAATATTATATAATAATCGAACTCTTTTTGAAAATACATAGAAAATCTGAAAGGTCGAAGCAGATTTAGTAGGTTTTCAAATTGTTCATATTCCATTTTATAGTTCCTAGCCATAAAATAACTGTCCCTAGAACTTTAAACCGTAACACAGCACAGGGCGTAGTATTTCCCAAATATAAGTACATCTTTCTTGCCTCTTTTCATCTTATTGTTGTGCTCTTCTTGCTCCTCTTCCTTTGCTAGTAACCCAATAATTACCAAATCCCAGTCTACCATACTTTAAAATTGTTGTTATCGCACGTCTTTACTATAAAATATTGTAAACACAACGCAAAATTCACTACGTCAACTGTAGCAACACGGGAGCATCCGCGAGACAGCTCGGCCGCCGGCGGATTTTGCCGCTAGGTGTGCGCGACTGCAAAGAACATGCTCGAGCATGCGCGAGCAGTTCTACGCTGGGTGTGCGCTGACCCTTATACGCTGACGAAGGTAAATTGCCCTTTTCGGGCTAAAGTAGTTAAAAAATATGCTAGATTTAGTCCGAAACCGGCCGAGGCGGCAACACTTACGACGGATCGCAAGCATCGACACGGGCGTATGCTCGAACATGCTCGAGCATGCGCGAGCATCCGCGCGCATGCTCGCGACTGCTCCCGTCGCCGCGAGGAGCATACGCGAGCATACTCGAACAGACGCTGAAGGGATTTAATCACTTGCAAGCTATTTTCGATTTTATTTCAATGGGAATAGAGTTCATTATCAATTGAATCAATGAAATCTTCTGGCGCATGCTCGAACAGTTTTACGCTGGGTGTGCGCTGACCCTTAAAGTTATGCAACTGTTTACCCTAGCATCCTGTATATTAGAAATAGATTTGTCGTGTGGTATGCCATATTCAATTATCTACACTAATATTATAAAGAGGAAAGATTTGTACCTATTTTTGTATGTTTGTATGTTTGTAATGAATAGGCTCAAAAAGTACTGGGCCGATTTAAAAAATTCTTTCACCATTAGAAAGCTGCATTCACCCTGAGTAACATAGGCTATATTTATTGCTAGAAAAGATTAGACGTCCACCCGTGCGAAGCCGGGACGGGCATTTTTTAAATAAAATAAAATAAAGGGTGCCAACGGGACCCTTTTCTAAAGCCTACGCTGTCCGTCCGTCTGTCTGTCCTACCTACAAGGGCTGTATCTTTTGTACTACAGGGTGTTAGTGTTATTCCTCTTATCGTGTGGGCAGAGCCCTGGTGTCAGAGTTTTTTCAGACCGCCTTATCTCTGATGTGGTTTTTATGTAACGATTACTACTACCAGAGATAGGTAGCCGGGACCAATGGCTTACCGTGCCATCCGAAGCACGAAATCATCGTTCATTTCAGGCAATCAGGTGATTCAACCTACAATTCCCTGACCAACTGGGGAAAAATGCACAAAGTGACATAACCCTAGATGTCCCCTGTGGGAATCGAACCCGCAACCTCAGCGTCAAGAGCCCAATGCCAGATACCATTAGACCACGGAGAGCGTTAGGGTAAAATTATTGTATTGTATGTACTTTTTATAAATGCTGTCGAAATGCGTTCTTTACGCAGTATGTGTGGTGTGACTCTAAATGACAGAATACGAAACAGTGTAATAAGAGAAAGATGTGGATTCAAAGAGGATATAGTAACAAGGATTGAAAAGGGAATGCTGAGATGGTTTGGTCATGTGGAAAGAATGAGTGATAGCAGAATGACGAATGAAATATATAAAGCAAGTGTGAATGGGACAGTCGAAAGGGGTCGCCCTAGACGTACGTATGCGGACCAATTTGGTAGCGTACTTAAGAAGGGTCAGATCAAATGTACCCGAAACCGACGAGCTTGTATGAAACGACTTATGAGTGTGGAAGAGGCGAAAGAGGTGTGTCAGGATCGTAGCCGATGGCGATCTATTGTCTCTGCCTACCCCAATGGGACACAGGCGTGAGTATATGTATGTATGTATGTACTTTTTAAAATTCGCAAAAAAAATTCTTCTTTTCATACAAACGTTCGATCAGCTGATTGCATTTAGTTAGTCCAAACATTTTTTTGTGAAATTCTTATAGGTTTCTTAGGGAAAGTTGTTCAGTATTCATGGGTATAATCACCCCTTAAAGTAATGCAACTGTTTGCCGGGACACCCTGTATAATAGCTGGACGGTTGAAATTTTCACAGAATATGCGTATTTTAAAAAGAGTACAACAGTTTAGGTACCTGGGTTATATTATAACACATGACATGAAGGATGACCTCGACATTGAACGGGAGCGTAGGGCGTTAGCGGTCAGAAGCAATATGTTGGTCCGCAGGTTTGCTCATTGTACAGAACAAGTAAAGATTACACTATTCAAAGCGTTCTGTCAATCTTTTTACACGAGCAGCCTGTGGGTTCGATATACGCAGAAGGCCTACAACGCCCTACGTGTCCAGTATAATAACGCTTTCAGGATGTTGTTGGGACTGCCACGTTTCTGTAGCGCTTCAGGCATGTTTGCAGAGGCTCGCGCCGATGGCTTTCATGCTATCATGAGAAAAAAAATTGCCTCCCTAATAAACAGAGTGCGTGGAAGTACGAACAGCATCCTGAAGGTGATAGGTGATAAGTGCGAGTGTCCAATCATGAGGCACTGGACTGCGATACTGGTGGAGTGATCTTGCTCACACGAGATAATTATGTGCAAATTTGAATTGACATTGTGTATGTACCTGGAGAAATTGGACTTATAATATAAATGTAATAATGTAATGTAATGTGTAATTTAATTTTAATCTATAATAACTTGATTCTCTGACAAACTACCTATGTAATGCTCTTTGTATGGGACCTGGTTTCCTGAAATAGATGATTTTTATTTATTATTTTATTATAATACTATATATTGAAAGTCCTTTGCCTCTATCATAAAAACGGTAATACAATAATGTTGAGTTTTGTTGGGCATTGATGTGCCTCTGTTGTGTATAATTTATTTACTCTATGGTAATACAAACAAGCGTCAAACTTGGTGTTATTGTAGTGCATATCTTAGGTAAAACAAGAAAAATAATAAAAACCGGTCAAGGTGGGCTAAGAGTTACGGAGAAAATATTTGTTTTTGTAATATTATATTGGTGGTACGGAACCCTCCGTGCGCGAGATCAACTCTCACTTGGCTGCTTTTTTTTTCATTTTGAAAGCAAAAATATTCTATCCAATCAAATAATATTATTTACAAAACATATGTATTTGGTATTACAATAACATTTCAAGGTAAATAAATAAATGCAGTATCATCAAGTTTATAAAGTATCTTATACAGTCTCCAGAAGTAACGCAATCCCTTGTCCGCCTCCAATGCAGGCAGAGCCGATGCCTCGCTTCAAACCTCGCCGTCTGTAAACAAAACAAGTTAAACAGGGCCGTATTCAGGACATGTTGGGGCGCTATATTTAATAATGGGTAATTTAAATTACACAATCAGACAATGGTAAATAATTTTACACCCCATGACTTATAGTTTGAATAATCTGGGATTATTAGCAGATGGGATGTTTTGAAATTAGGTCTTAGGTATTATTAAGGCTGCACCGTGCATATTGTGCAGCCCCCAATCGTATTTTTTTCTATTTTTAAACAATTAAACAACATTTAAAAAAAAAAGAATGTAACACTGTAGTCCTGAATTTCTGATAGGCTTTCAATTTATCGAAACCTTACGCCTTGTTATATTTTATGCTTGTAGCTGCCAAAAGTGACAATTTTTGGCATATAATATCTAAACTATTATAAAACTGTAACAGAAGTGTGTAGATTTTGATGAAACTTTTTTGTTTGATAGCTTATGATCTGACTTAAAATCTGGTATATAATTTATGCGGACGATGTCGCGGGTAAATGCTCATGTATGAGAAAGTGAGTGGTGAGAAACTTTGCTACAACTTCAAACTACCATTTTAAGCGTGAAGTTGTCTATTATAACATGTTATCTATCTCACTAGTAAGTAGCCTAATTATCTTTTTTTAAATAAATCTAAATAAAAATGTCAGTAATAAGTCACCTGAGCTCGTGAGCCAGATGGGCGGTGATCCTAGCGCCCGAGGCGCCTACAGGGTGCCCCATCGCGATGGCGCCCCCGTTCACATTCAACTTGCTGCGGTCCAGGCCCAGCTCCTTCACGCAGGCGAGGGTTTGAGCTGCAAACGCTTCGTTTATCTGTTTGAAAATATTTAGAGTTGTTTTAAGTTTTTAACTTATGAAAATTAATACTGGATGATTTTTTACCATTTTGATTCAGGTGTGGTTCAGACCATCAAATTGAACAACTTTTACTATAGAAGCAGACCAGAATTCGTAAAAAAAAAAACAGCTGTCTCAAACATTTGAGTCGAGTAGGCATTTCAGTTTAGTAAGGAACAGCTGTAAAATTTTTTGCTATTTCAGGTTTGATCCTATGGTAAAAGTTATTCACTTTGATGGTCCTGAACCACGCCTGAAAAAATCATCCGTTATTTTACAGAAAAAAATGATCTTATAAAATTAGTCACTAAAATCTGATTCATAATTCGATGACCAATTTTGAGTGACGACGACAGGACCAGCCCGGTAGGCGCTGTGAAGTTTAGGGCTAGAAATTATACACGAACAACCATTTAGGAGCATTTATTTCGGACTGCCATGGCTTCGTCCTTTGCCGGTACCCTCAGGGCCGAATTTAGGGGAGGGCAATCGGGGCAGCCACCCCGGGCCTCCACAAAAGAGGGGCCCCCACAACAGAGACTTCCAAAAAAATATCAAATTCAAACTATTACTTAAACACTAGTATACAACTTTTCCTTTGATATTTCTTGTTTCAGATTATACCTATTGTTAAATGTTTGTTAAATAATAAAAGAATCTGTACTTGGTTTCACAATAAATTATTTATTGGAAAACTCGACTGAAAAAAATTGCCCATTTTATTTGGAAAATAATTTGTGGCCAGGGGCCAGAGGCCTCCACTCCTTTGCTGCCCCGAGGCCTCCACACCTCTAAATCCGGCCCTGTACCCTCACTTTAGTACGTAATTATAAACGTCACTACATCACACTCTATTATAAATCATACATACCTCAATCAAATCAATATCGTTTAGCGACAACTTGGTGACTGCCAACAGGTTCTGGATGGCGGGCACTGGTCCGATGCCCATAATGCTGGGGTCTACGCCGACGAAGGCCCAGCCCAGGAGGCGCACCAGTGGGGTCAGGCCGTGCTGCTTCACGGCCTCCTCGCTGGCCAGGATGAGGGCTCCGGCGCCGTCGTTGACACCCTGCAGAAATTAAAGTTTTAACTAATCAATGAATTTTACTTTGTTAACTTTTGAAATCGTTATTTAAAAAAGAACCGGTAGCAAATCAATATTCCATCATCCATCACGGCCTATAAACGTCCCACTGCAGGGCACAGGCCTACCCTTTAGGAGGGTTAGTCCACCACTCGGGCCTAATGCGGATTGGTAGACTTCACTACGCATCGGAATTTTCATTTTCAGCGTATGCAGAGCAAAACGCAGTGCAACGCACGCTAACGCATACACGTTGCAAACACGCATTAAACGCATTGCAACGCTGAAGCAATGCGTTTAAGCGCTCTCACAGACGAGCAAAACTTTGCGGTCGCCGGGTGTCGCGTAGGGTCGCGCGACCGTAAAATGTATGAGCGCGACGCTCTGCGACCCACCGCGACAGTGAAGTGTCGCGCGTCTGTAAGAGCCCTAATGCGTGTATGCATGAAAAAAAATTACATATACATTTCATTTTGATTTTATTTTTCATGCTCTTTTCATCGTGAATATTATCTTATTTTAGAAAGCAATTAGTTGATTCATAATTGGCAACACCACCAACATCAAATCAGAGAGAGACGAATTGCACTTTTTTCTCAAATTTTAAATTGTCATTCTAACAATATTTCCTTTGACAAGTCTTAAAAAACGCGTCATTTCAAAACGTGAAACTTACAGAAGAATTGCCAGCAGTAACAACACCCCCTTTCCTGAACAGCACGGGCAGCTTGTGGAGACCCTCGGCCGTGGTCTCCGGGCGAGGGTGCTCGTCCTTATCCACGACTACTTCTTGCCTCTTCACCTTCACCGTGACCGGCGCAATCTCTGCTTTGAAGACTCCGCTCTCGTACGCTGGGTGGATAAATAACATGATAATAAGGTGGTTGATAATTTGATAGCGGAACCATTTAGGTGCAGAACCAAGCCCCAACAACAAAAATATCTACAAAATATCTAAGTGTTTACAAAATATCGAATAAATGGTATGGTAGATAGATATTCTGTGCTGTGTGGGAGGAGTTTACGAAAACACAACTTATTATGTTCACTTTAGGATTCACTCAACGTTGTTCCAAATGTGATAACGGCTTTTAGGTTTTGAGGATTCTGAAGACAATTATAAAATGTGGGTTTCCCCACACAAGAAACGCATTTTTTTTCAAAGTTTTATGTTTTTGCTCTATTTGAAAAACGACGATACATATCAGCGTCAAAAAGACATTGCCCACGGGACGAAATGTATTAGTTTCAAATCATTTCACAACCAAGTAATAAGCATGATCAAAGAATACATACAGAGTTAATAGCTAAAATTATACACAAACTAGGAGGAATAGAGGAATATCATACTTCCTAAGGAAATGGAAATTATCAATTCAATTATCCTCCTCCTTATCATCCTTTTCTATCGTAGCATTTCTTATAAAATTCTTTAGGTACCAGTTTTGTAGGCGAAACGGGATTGGGCGTTTTCCTTTGATATGATTATAGAGCATACTCTAAAGTAAAATAGCAAATAATAAAAACCGGCCAAGTGTGTGTCGGGCCACGCTAAGGATACCGGAGAAAATTCTTTTTTTTTGTAATATATTGGAACGGAACCCTCAGTGCGCGAGTTCGGCTTAGTTTGGCCGGTTTTTTAATCTATATCAGTCCACTCACCAGCTTTCCACTTCTGCTGTGACTCAAGCGCGAACTCGTCCACTTCTCCCCTCTTCAACCCATATTTCTCTGCCAAGTTTTCCGCAGTTTGCGGCATTGTGAAATTACAGTACGTGTCCAGGGAACTCTTTGTAAGATTATCTTCAAACTCTATGTTAGCGCCGAGAGGGACACCAAATCTCGTGTTCCTTACCAAGAAAGGGACGGCAGACATGTTCTCTGTACCGCCTGCCAGAGAAACTTGGGCTGCGCCTGTTAGGATGTCCTGGTGGGGTGAAAAATAAGCTTTTGACTATATATACACGGGTAAGTATAATTTTAAGGTGTAGGTACAATATTATTATGATCAGAAAATCATACATACAGGGCATTATAGGGTGTAAGGGACAGCACTCAGCAGACTGAAATGGTGAACTCAGACCATCAAACAGAACAACTTTCACTCAATCATCATCATCATCATGTCGTATGGCATTTTTGTCTTCCTGCTTGGATCCGGGGAAGACTAAATTTCGAGATCAAGATTCTTCAGCCAGTCTTCCGCTGCCGGGGTTAGCCTATGGAGTTCCTCAATTCCACCGGGGAAACGGCGCAGATGACACTCATTTACCACGTGGGTGAGGGTTTGGTCAGGTTAGCCCCGCAGTCGCACATCGGTGACTCCCTCAGGCCCCACTTGTAGAGGTGATGGTTGGTCCTTCCGTGGTTAGTTCTGAACCGGTTTAGTTTAGCCCAGGTCTCACTCAATCAGTTGTTCATACAATACTGCTGTATAACATACCTGACTCAACGTATGAGACGGCTGATTTTTCGTATTTCCTGAGGTAGGCTCTATAGTGAAAGTGGTTCAGTTTGATAGTTTGAGTTCACCGTTTCAGTCTGTTGAGGGCTGTCCCTTAGCGCTCTCACAGACGAACGACACTTTGCGGTCGCCGGGTGTCGTGGAGGGTCGCGCGACCGTAAAATGTATGAGCGCGGCGCTCTGCGACCCACCGCGACAGCAAAGTAACGCTCGTCTGTAAGAGCCATTACACTCTGTACATAAACTCACGACCATAATACCTTTCGGGTTGGTCAGAAACATTGCTACCACTACCAACTTTATTGCAGGCAGTTGTAGCAAGGCTCAAATTTATGTTTACCTAGCATATTGACAGTTTTTATAAGCCGTATTATGAACCTAAAAGCATCGCAATAAAAGTCACTTAACGAGCAAGCGTTATCATCATCATCTCAACCGATAGACGTCCACTGTTGGACATAGGCCTCCCCTAAAGATCGCCTCAACTACAGGTCCTGCGTTGGACACGGAGACGACAAGGAGTCAAGAGCGCAATGCTCTTAAACATTAGACCACGGAGGCAGTTGGGTGCACTGCATAGAACTCACTTGGGCACTGTTGATGACTGCCTGGAATCCTGAGCCGCATAGTCTGTTGACTCCAAGAGCTGGTTTCTCTTGTGGAACGCCAGCTTTCAAAGCCGCGTGACGTGGCGTCAGGCCGCCGTCTGATGTTCCACTTACCTGGAAAAAACAAAATCAATGGACTTATAGACAATATTTTTAGTTAAATACGGGTTGCTGCTTATAGGATTATAAATGAATCCATTGATCAAGATCCAGCCCCGATGCGGCCCACCCTAATATGCACTTACCTTTATGGTAGTCCGTTGTACCTACTGATGGGGCATAAGAGCTAACTATCTTATCGGTGGAACAGTTACTAGGCAGGCCTCTCTTCCTACTTCTTTCATGTTCTTTACAATCTACAGGAAAAGTTTCTCAACGTACCGTGTTGACCATCCCAATGTTAACTGAATCAATGATAGCGGGGGCTACATTGCCAGCTTTGAAGGCTTCCTTAGCAGCTCCAGCGACCAGGTCTGAAGGGTGTACGTCGCGTAGCATACCACCCAATCTGCCGAACGGGGTACGTTTTGCTGCCACTATGAATACGCCTGGAGAACATTCAATGAGTTTAGAATTGCTATTTGTTAGGAGTAAGAAGCCGAATGATTATGTCTCTCTTGATAAATCGCTTATGATTGTGTCGGACTTTGAGTGTAGGTATTTCTTATTGATTATTCTCATACATTGATTGCTATTGCTTGTTAAGAGGGAAGGTAACGAGCCTCCAGAGTGCTGCCCTCAATCGTATTTTTAAACAATTACCTAGGTAAGTAAGTCATAACTAAAAATTTGCCAAAAAACAAGAATGCCACATGGTTGTTGGTTTTCAATTTATTGAAATTTCACAGATTACCGTTTTATGTTAGTAGTAATCCTTCTGTTTTAAATATAGTTACAGGTAGGCACAAACATTATAAAACAAATTCGTAATGACCCAATAAATTGATAATCAGCAATGCTACAATGTGACTATCTTATTTTTTTAAATGTTGTAGATAAGTGTTTAAAAATAAAAAATACGATTGAGGGGGCAGCATGGGAGGCTCGGTGCCCCAAGTACAACAACTTTTGTCGGTCAATTCTTAAATATCTCAAAAATGTTGCCGGCAAACTGTAGTTATGTGGGGCGGCCAAATAAATTTGCCCAGGGGCGCAATATTTGTAAAAACATCCCTGGCCCCGTTAAATAAATCTACGATCAATTCATTAGTGAGCTAAGGACAGCCAGCGTCTAAAGCCCGGGTAATTAAATTAGCAATGAAGAGTTCTAGCATATTGCTGGTGCAATATTCGTAGGAACGTTTGCAGTCATGCCTGTTTGAAAGTCTGCTATAACACATTGTAGAATGAGTTGCAAGGTCAAGACTGTACATTGAACTTTAAAACACGATTCAATGAATTACTTAATGCAAGTAATCACGTTCAAAATCCATTTGATTATCGCTTGTTAGGTACATAGTACATTGTTAAGATAGGAATTGATAACATAAGTAGAAGTAGAAGCTTAACTTTTGGTTATTAGATAAGCACACGAATAATTTCGAAAATAGATTTAAGTACCTCACCTAGGTACCTATCAAACCTATTAAAATAAATATGAAATCCGGATTTTGACAGAGGAATCGAAACATTATTATTACTATCATAAGATTCACAAGTGTGCGAAAACATTGCTGATCCCAATAAAAACCAGATTTAAAAACATGCGCTTCTAACTGGTTTCTTAGCCATACTTTCTCACAATACTAAGTTCTTACTAAAACAAATATAAAAACTTACCTTTTTTAATCGAAACAGCCATGTTTATTTAAAGTAAATACGAGTAAGAGAGTGAACACCACACGTCGTCTCACCGACCGGACTGTGTTATTTCTGAATCTATTATCATACTTACATATTATACAGTACACCATACGGGAATCAAATGTGGTTGACTGTTTGCAATTTATGATCCATTTGATAATGATTAGAGCTAAAGAAAATGGCAAGCTCAAACGCGTGATTGAACTCATAATACCTACCTAGTCAACAACTTTCCCGAAATAAAAATTAGACTTTTCATACAAACGTGCGATCAGCTGATCGAACCTCTAGTCTAGAGAATAATAATAAATTCCACTTTGTCCTCATAACATCAGCTGATTGCATTTAGTAGGTTTTTTTTTTTTTTTTTTTTTTTACAAACGTTACAAATTACATTACATTTCGCCAAACTGCAGAACAGTTTGTTGGCGAAAGACATTACACTCAATTTTAAAAAAATGAGTCCTTAATCTTACCCATACAATATGGTTAATATAAATTAAAGTATATAGATAATATCACAAACCCATAACAGTAAGTTTGTGATATCACATATATATCCAGACACCTACTAACAGCGATTGTTTACAATTTGTATTTAATTAGGTACTATCAAGTTAAAGTGATTCAAGAATAGTTCTTTTTAGTTTAACTTTTAAGGATAATTTACAAAGTTTCCGGTTTTGCCTTAGCCAGTCAATACTGTTAAATATTTTCGGAGTTAAGTACTTGGTGGTTCTTTTACCATAGTAATTTTTAGCCGATGGTTGAATTAATTTACCTTCTCTGACCCTTCTGGTATTATATTTATTTTCAACAGGTATTTTAAAATGTTCACAGTTATACTGATTAATAGCCAATAAGTATCCAACCTTATGTTTAACCGGGATTATCTTACATATAGGAAACAATAGATCATAATTTTTATTACATTTTAACTTAGTTTTTTTTGTCTACTAAATATTTTTTCATGAATTGAATCTGCAACTGTTAGGTGTGGCGACAATCAATAATTTTTTTGCGTATTTCCAATAGGTTTCTTAGGGAAAGTTGTTTAGTATCATGGCTATGATCATGGGTACAATCACCCACTTTACTCTAACCACGGCCCTAACAGCAACCTGTAGAGGAGTTAATTAAATTCACCACCTGTGCACCACCTGTCCTTAGCATTAAAACTTAAATAAATAATGAGCATACAATTCTATCAACATAATTTTAATTGTTTACGCTCTTGCTTGATAAAAATATCGCACTAGTGAGCGGTGTATCATTTGGGTAACTCGTTTTGACGAAAAATAACTCTGTATTATCATTATCAATTTTATCATCTGTAATAAAGTGTTTTTTATTGTTCTTATCTTTTGATATCGCTTAGTGATCTTTGAGCGTTATGTCACTGAAGTCTAAAGGTTCGTTTTTGGACTTAAAGTTCTTTAAAATATGTTTTCAATACGGATTGAAGATAATTTTGTTTTTTGGGTGTAGTGTTTAGTAATGTTCTACTTTATCTCATCGTGGCGTAAAGTTTAAAATAGAATGGAAGATACGATTTTAGCTGTCGACGTTGATTAGCATTGACAATAACAATTTTAAACCATATTTCACTGAGATAAAGTTACATTATAGTACTAAATTCTATACAGAACGAACTTCAAGAGCCTGAGTAACTTTTCTTTCGGAATAGCAAGTAGAGACATCATGATACCGGGTGTATAATTAAATTCGTTAAAAATTTAAAGGCCATCAAACTAAACAAAAGTCCCTTGCCAATTTAAACGCAGTTCAACATGCTTCGATAGATGGTGTTGAATTGACCTAGGACCGAAGATGGTATTTTGGCTAAATAAGTTAAAATAAATGCACGTCACTGGTTCAGATGCATCCTGATCCGTTGCCGGATTTGCTCGTGACTTTTCAACACCCTCTCGTACCGTTCTGTTACAGCAGGAACCTACTTTAACTACTCAGTGAAGCGTTAGACGTGGCAAATTTTATTTAAACCAAATTATGAATATTTTTCAGGAATATTCATAGTTGGCGCGAAAAGGACGCCTTTTTGTAAACATGGCGGCCCGCTGCGAGAGTTGCCAGCATCACACGCGTTCGCTGCGGCGGCAAAGGACGCAATGCGGTCAGCCAATTTGGATCCTGCGTTGATTGATAATACTAATGTTGGAAATGTTAATTTTGTAAGTTATCTGTCAAGTTGCTTCTACTTTAATTATATTTATTACCATATTTTCTTGATAAGAGCCAAAATCGATAAAAAACTATATTCTCAACATGTGAAAAGAACGTAATTTAGAAGCTAAGGATATTTTTTTAGCGCCCCTGAGTTGATTCCTCAATCCGGCTCTGTATTTTTATTAGATGCCTGTTAGACGTACTTTTAGCGAAAGCCCCACTTGCGTTAACCTTGGTTAGCAATTAACGCCGGGTACAATAGCTCTCTCAGTTGTTTATCTATTAAAAAAAACATGGGTTATATACCAAATTGGTCACCAACATAACCTGGAGTTTATGGTTAAACTAGGTTGACGCAAGTAGGGCTTAGCCGTAAAACTAGTTTAAGATGTACACTATATTATCAATCAATTAATTATTATACTTTATTTTACACTAAAAAAACATAGTACACAGCATAGAGAAACACGTACTCCTAGGAGACGTTTTTCTCTATGATACACAGAGATTAAACAGACAGTATTGATTGATTGACTACATTATATCAGGGTTTCTCAAAGTGGGGTAGGTATCTACGCGTACACTTAAGGGTAAACAGTCTTCTGGGTAATTTAATAGGGGTACGTAGGGCTATAACTATAAGTTTGATAAATCCTGCATTATATTATTATAAACCTGTTTAGCTGAGCCAATGTGATGGTGGGAAGACGGCGAGGTACTGCGGCATCTACTCGGGCGTTCCCATCGATAGGCCAGCGCTGGGCATCAACAAAGCGGCTGCTAGTGGGCTGCAAGCTGTTGTCTGTGGTGCTGTGGTGAGTGCGTGGTGTGCGATTCCAGTATTTAAGATAGCCGAGCACTCGCGGTTGTTGAGCTTAAGCACTGTATATTAAATGTCAAATTAACATCATCTATTAGATCATTTTAATCCACGGAAATCCTCAACCGTAGGCCGCATCCCACCACATTGTAAAACAGTCGTTAAGCTTAAGCGGCTTCTTGTGGCTTGCCTGTACCTACCTTTGTATACAGTACTATTACAGGCTGTACAATTAAATGCATTTCATAACAAAGGGGGTGTTTCAGACATAAGATGGTCTGAAGCAAGCGCCCTGTTCATTATGCAACGCATTTAATTTTACAACCAATAAATTATTTTTTTAATTAATTGAATTCCTTTTTCAGGATATCCTAACAGGATCAGCAAAAATATCTCTAACTGGTGGCACAGAAATAATGTCAGCATTACCTCTTTTAGTCAGAAACATTCGCTTCGGCACAAGTTTGGGAGCTCCTTACCTTCTAGAAGACTACATAAAGAAGGAAGACGTTGATAGTTACTGCGGATCCACGCTGCAGAGGATGGCAGAAGATTTAGCGAAGAAATACGGGATTAAGAGGGATATGGCGGATGAATTCGCAATACTGAGTCGTTTGAAATGGAAAGCTGGTAGGTTGAAACAAGTTTGTCAATGGAAATGCTAGCCAAATCGCAGACACCTGCCTGCCTGCTTGCCTGTTGTCTGAGTACGGCCTGAACGACCCAATAAACTTGCCAAAAGAAGGGGCAAAAGCCATGAAAATTCCCTTTATTTTATTAGAAGAGTGAGGTAGGTGGCATGATAATGTCATATGAGGGGGAGTGTGACATTATTTCACTACGATGGCCAATTACACACAAGCAAAGACATGTTAGGTATTTTAAGTTGTCCTGGTAGACCTCAGACATGGACTATGAAAATAAAACTACTCCATCTATTGGCGTTATTCGGGATTTACTTCGTAATCTTCCGAAGCACGGAGTAGGTACCTTTAATATTATTCGATACCATTTCAGCTCAAGATTCCAAGACCTTTGAACCAGAATTAACCACCCTAACAGTCAACTTGAAGAAAAAGGACATAGTGATAGATAAAGATGATGTCAGCCAGCCACTCAGCGCTGAAGATTTGGCACAACTAGCTCCTCTTGTCGAAGGAGGTTCTGTACTTACCAGTGGAAATTGTTTTGTAAGTAAAAATAAATCAAGACAATAAGAATAAATAAAGGGTTCTTCGATTACATTACACGCAAAGGTGCAAGCTATTTGAAATGTACATTTTTAGACTATTTGTAATCTGTATGATAATAGTTAGTGAAATTTTTTAAGATATTGAAGCTTTGATTTAATAATTGTGTTTTTTTTATTCAAAGACAATCTTGACTCTGATGACAGTTAATGACAGTTTCATTTAAAAGGCGCCAGCCGACGGCGCATCAGCCCTGATTCTGTCCAATGAAGACTCGCTCAAACAACATCAACTACTGCCTCTTGCCAGAGTGGCAGGATGGGCCTGTGTGGGGGTGAACCCTGTTGATGGACTGGGGGCGGTGGAAGCCGTGAAGAGGTTGCTGCAAGACCAGCGGTTGAAGGTTGACGACGTGGATTTGTTTGAGGTATTTTGAACAACAAAATTTTACGATTGCTACTCTTCAATCAGTACTTTTTTCTCTTCAGTTAGTACTTTTTACCGAATTAAATATTTTAAACCTTTTAATTTTCCAGATAAATGAAACATTCGCATCACATACTTTAATAACGATGAAAGAATTAAACGTGGATAAGAACAAAGTAAACGTAAGTGGAGGGGCGCTAGCTATAGGCGACCCTGCAGCCGGCTCTGGCGCTAGGATGCTCACACATCTCGTTTATGAGATGAGGTAAATATATTGAACAACATTATTTTTGATGCGCCATTCGCATTATAAACTGTTACGATGAAGGAATATTAAAAGAAACAAAGTGAGGGGCGCCAACTGTAAGCGAACCTGTCTTACAAACATTTGTGAGATTTGACATATTTTGAGAACCATTCTTCGAAATAGAAAATGATAAATAAACGTTTCTTTTCAGTCGTCGCAACGTCAGAAGAGGAGTGGCAGTATCATGTTGTGGAGGCGGACAAGGCGTAGCCGTCTTATTGGAGAGCCTATAATAACTTACAGTACGAGTTGATTGCCACTCTGAGGAATGCGTTAGTGAGTCCCGATGTCCAGCACTTATCTGCAGGCGCTCGCGGCGTGGTGCAGGAGGCGGAGGAAGGTGCCCCCGTGGTTCACTTCAGGTCCCGATGGCAATCAACTCGCGCGCTCTGTAGATCGTCACCTGAACTGGACTCCTATCTATCCAATTCAAACTAAATTGATCCAGCAATGTGATTTCACTGAAGAAGTAAAGGAATTCATATGATTGGATGGAGTAGAGTGAAATCCTGAATATTTAGACATTAATTCCACCTGCCTGCGTAACATGACAGAGGTGAGAGCGACACAGGTCACTTCTAAACGTCAAATTGGCGGTTGTCTCCATAGTATCTCACTCAAATTTAACGTTTAGAAGTGACCTGTGTCGCTCTCACCTCTGTCATGTTACGCAGGCTGGTTTATTTAAGTATATAACCATTTGGACAAAAAATGTTTTAGGTATTGAACAGAACAAAAGTCAGTCATTATTTAAATTATAAATGCTTTATATTTTAATATTACTAAACAATAAACTGCATTTACACTTAGAAACTACTTATAATTAAATGAATCTTATAAAATGTTTACATAATAGTTGATTAATCAGAATAATCATAAATTACAACTTGTTTACTACCCGGGCGAATTAACTTGGCACCTGGCTCGCACGTGGCTCGGAATAAAAAACTCGGAAAAGTCGGAAAAAATTACTCGAAAATGCTAAAGCGCAGGGACACATGAAACGGTAACTGAGATGCTATGCTACTGGCCTCGCAGAGCGACGGCGGGGTCCCGCGGGGGGTAACAGGATGGGTGTCGAATTCCGAGTCACGTGTGAGCCATGTGCCAAGTTAATTCGCCCGTGTTGTATTTAGTTTTAATATTTGACGCTTTAGAACCTGTTGTCAAATAATGTCTGTAGAGATACCACCAGAGGCCATAGCATGATAGAGCTATATCACGCTGCGATAATACCGCCGCAGATAGCATGATGCAGCAGACATTCTATTCAGATTTTAGAGCCTGATTCGGTATCACCATACTTTAACAATACCAGCACCCGCGGCATGACAGCGCGATAAAGCGCTATCGCACCCTAGCTTCTTTTTGCGCGCGAACGAACGAGATAGCATGCGCGGTAAAACGTTAATCGAGGCGCCCTGCCGCGTGCGTAGATAATTAACCCCGAATTAGGATCTAAATTCAGAGCAGTGTAATGACTCCCTCAAATGTACGCAAAGAAAAAGAGAGGGCATACGCAACAGTGTTACAATTGGAATTTTTCATTTCATCAAGGAAATTTCAAGACATCATTTCCGCATATCCTTAGGGTGGTTTTAGAATCATGCAGATTTGCTCACTCATGCAGGTTTGGTCAAATTAGATAATGACTACTCTATCAAAATTTTGTTTTTGTTCTGTTCTCAAACTCTGTCTCAAACAGTGAAGAAAAACATCGCGAGGAAACCTGCATACGCTGACGAAATTCTGATGCGTATGCGAGATCTATCAATCCACATTAGGCATGCGTGCTGGACTGACGACAAACACTATCTATCCCTGAAGGTAGGCACATGCCCTGCAGCGGAATATACATATTGTTCATTACCAAACCTGCATACATGAGCAAATCACTACAATGCTAAAACCATTCATATTTGTGCATCTTTAATAGGTAAATTGACACATTTTATGATAACTATGCGCACTAAACTTCAGAATTTTACCCAGAATACATACTATGATTGATTCTTTTAGTTTAGTTTACGTTATATTATAAATTAATGTTAAAACTAACCCTTATTCTATGTCAACGTCTCTCCTTTTGTTACCTGGAAAACAGATTATTTCTTCACTATTATAAAACTGTAAAAGTCTGTGTTTGTTCGAGCATCACATGAAATGGCTATAAACTATAAAAATAGAGTTCTAAATTGAATAATCAGAACAATTTATTTGCTGATACATGGTTTAACATTGCCATAGGCATGTCTGCCTTATAGCGAGTTTTTCGTTACAATGAAGTTAATTATAAAGATATTAGACTGGATTGAAAGAATGTAGGAAATGTCACCATCTTCCCTTGACATTGGCACAATCATTGCTCACACAATGGAGCCATAAGGGTGGACGGACGCATATCTATCCGCAGCGAAGGAGCCAAATGAAATGAATTTCCTTGTAATGACGATTCACACCAAGAAATTCTAAACTTCGATTCTTTCACCTCCTTTGGCTCGTTCGCTGCAGATAAATATGCGTCCTCCTTAAGTTTGGGTCCAGTTTGGCTGCTGATGACCTACGTGGTAGGTCAGCAACAAATGGGCCGTAGTGCGCACGACTCGCCCGGTGAGTGAGGATTGTATCACATTCTTCAGTGTTAGCACTGTGCCAGTGTCATAATCATCAGTCAATATTTAATTGACCAAAATAAAATTAAAACTTACACATGCTTCCAAATAATCAATCTTTCGCTCCAGTGACGTTAACTTCTCATTCAAGGTGGCCAGTCTGGATCTGCATGACATATCTGTAATACACACGAAATATCATTAGATAGGTAGGTATATAATTACATTCACAGAGTTTCAGTAATACTAGTGAAACATGGATATTCGGGGCTTTTGGAATATAGACCAACACTTGAAAGATCATATCAAGTCACAGACATGATCAACACATGTTTTAGAAATCTCCTGTGTGGGCCGCCAATTAACCTTAAGTGTAAACTACAAGTTTTTCCAAGTTGTTCAGTTTGATGGTCTGAAGCGATGCCATTAAATGTTTATTTGTATTTTTGTAACACCTTGTATTGTTCAATCTTGAAACCAATCTGGCTTTATGGCATCCAACTATGGTCAACTGCAAGCAAATTCAATATCCAATGCCTGCAAAGGGTTCAGAACAAAATACTCAGGATCATTGCCAATTGATTCTCTTGCAACACCAAAATCCATGAATACCTGGAAATACCTGACATTCTACAAGAAATATAGTGGCACAAACTAAAATACAAAGTGTTAAGAAAAAACCGTTCTGTGGGTAGTGTGCTCGGTGAAATTGGATAATACAATTCCCCGGTTTGAAAGATTGTGGGTTCAAGTCCCGCCCGAGACTTATTTTTTCAATCTTTAATTTGATTTGAAATAGCACAACATGGCCAGCAACACTAAAAGACTGAAACGGAGTCATCTACTCCCGAACTAAAAGAGGATAGGTCGCTGGACCTCTCACGTAAATCAGAGTGTCATCTTATTGTTAATCAACTAATGGCAGATACAAACAGAAAAAAAATTATATCTCTGACTGCCCCCTCAGGGAACATAGTTGTGAGCATATGCTAAGTTTCTGACCGCTCCCGGTCAGAGTGTCATCTTCCACTCCCAAAAGGACTATGGTCGTTTGTTTATTTACATGCATGTTTCACTGAGGAAGTGAAATCTCAGGGAGTGGCTTCCGTTTACGAACCAAATAACCGCGAAGTGATTAAATTTTCTCAAAATTCAACAGCTGATGAGACTGCTGATGGCATTGAGGGGTTGATAAACTAAGCTAAGGCATGCTAGAGGATACCTAATTTATCATTACATAAAAAATACAAAGAAAGAACAAAACTTTCACTGACCGAAAGAGTTGAGGAAATCTGTGATCTTCTTTATGCTTCCCGTTATGACTTCAATGTATTCCCTGTTCGCCCAGTCCTGCTGGATCTGTTTCTGGATAGTTTCCCGGGGAGGGGCAGACATTTTATTAAATAATTTTCAACTTTTGGGATGAAATCAGACAAATTCAGACGGTTCACGAATTTTTGTTTGACAAATTTGACATTTGTTTGAGAGTTGACAGTATTTTTTTTAATGACACATGGGTGCTCTTATTTGGTTATCTAAGAGCCAACCGAATGTTTTTATGACCGTCTGTAAAAACGATGATTTTTGAGGATTCAGTGGTGGATCTGATGGAGTGGACTGCACATTGTCCAAAAATAAAAGACTCTTGCTAGACACAGTCTATCGCAACTGCATAGATGCGAGAAAATGTATGGGATGTGGTAGAACTTGAATGGGCGTCTATATTCGTCTCTTTTCTTGACCCTCTCTTTCATGAAATGTCACGTGACGTAATTCAGATGTTTTTCACACGTTATGAAACAGACTCTGTCTAAATTATTTAAAATGTTTTTGGGTGTTTATTATATTTAGAATTAATAAATAAACGTGAATATAAAACATAAAACACAAGTAAATTCAGTGTATTACGTGATATTGCACCATAAAAGCTTAAAATTAAGTACTAGAAATGCGAAATATGCTGTGAAAGGTCGGAAAGAAAAGATGGTAAAAAACGTAACTTCATAGCAAGATTTCCACTGGATGAAGCTCGGTAAGCATAAATTTATCCTATTTATTAGCCCAGGTTTATATTTAGGCAATCATTTTCGTAAAGAGCGGGAAGTATTTGTAAAGAAGTGAGGGATTTGGAGAAATGTCGATATCGATATAATTGTTGATACATACATGCAGACGCATACGGATACGAACGACTATGCTCCCCGAGGAGGTAGTCAGAGATATTCTGAAACATCAGAACATCCACCATACAAAAATCATCCATCATATTTTTGATGATATGATAAGATTACACTTTTGTATACATGTTTTATTTTCAGATGCAAAAAATGGGTTCAAGTTACTGGAAATGAAGATCTAGCGTACCTACATACCAATCGAAAAATGAACCAATTATTATTTGCGAGAAACATTTCCTGCCTGGAAGATTTTCATAAAAAATGACAAAATTGAAACCAACTGCCATTCCATATCCATACGTCTCACTGCATACTATCCTGTAATTAGTCCGTAAGTTTTCCTAAAATGAATAAACATTTAAAAAAAAAAAACAAATGGGGTACGGCTAATATTGGCGTCTTTTTTTTAAGCGGCCAGGTACCAAATGTTGTGGGTATTTTAGGGTGAATATTACCTTACATTGTTATGCAAAAAAAAAAATCCTGCGGTGTAACGTTTCGGAGATATTTAACTTTAAAGTTTCAAAAAATGAACTGTACAAAAGTCATTAAAAGTAACTCGTTTTGGGTCTTATACCACACATTATTTATTTTACAGCCCAGAATTATTAGTTTTAATTATTTATGATATCATAACGCACATTTTGTGCAGGAACGCACCGCAATCCTCACTCGTTTGCGGTGATGGTTTGAATGTTGAAATTTTCTATTTTGTAAGATATTGTATTGATTTATATATATTTGTAGATTACTTGTGTTACTGGCCAATGCTGTGTGCGCCTGTTATATGTGTGTGTATTAGAAATTGATTTTTAGCGTTCCTATGTTATTGTAAATGTTTAAATATGTATACTGTTGGTGTGCCATATTAAATAAAATAAAATAAAATAAAATACCTTAAATGTACATAGAGTCTTCTTTAAGAGTTTCATAACAGTTAGGATAGCCAATCTAACCTATTATTTCAATGTGGTATAATTTTATGTAAATTAATTATAATTATTAATACCTACGAATGTCTTTTCTTTATCTCAAGACAGTCCCAGACTTATTAGTAGGTGGCTAATTGTTTGTTTTATTCTAGTGATTGGATTAACATCAATCCATCACTAAAAAAATCTGCAATTTTTAAATATCAATATCATATGGCAATTTTTTTTTTCTGCAACTATCGATATCGTTAAATATTCACAGCACATCACTACTTTGCACTGTCATTTTGTTTTCAATATTGGCAACATGTTGCTCTATGTTGGCTATGGAATGGTAGCTTCAAGTCATACAAGTTGACGTTTTTTACGATTATTTTGCTCCAAGGAGTCCCGTCTCTTAAAACGTAGTGATTATATTCTCTTTGGCTAGACAGAGCTTGGATTAGGACAGAGGACAAAGCATAAAGTTTTATAAAAAAAGAATGACTTTAATGACTTTTTGTTTAAATGCTATTTCGTCGCAATAAAAACAAGCTTACTTTGTAATTTTTTTGCCAGCTGGTACCGGCGGAAATTTTTTTCAAATTTCCTTTTTGTTCACATAATAATATAAGAAAATGGACGAAATAGAATATAAATTAAACACAAACAATAGTGTTTTAGTAGTCAACGCTGTAGACAAGTTAATATCTGTTATAAAATCAAAGTATAAGCCGGGAGAGCGACAGAAGTTTGTGCTGGAGAATGAAGAATTGAAGTTTTTGAGGGATAAATGTTCTTCTAAAGACAGTATGGTGAGCTTGACGGCTTGCCAGGGTCTTCTGGCGCTTGTGGAGCTCGGCGTGCTCGAAATTGGACACACTATGTCTACTGTGGTAACCTTACTTCCAAGTGCACAGTAAGTAAAAGATGGAAATTGTTAACCCTCAACCCAAATGGGGTGTTATAAGTTCAACGCCTATGTCTGTATGTGTGTCTGTTAGTCGCATTGTGGCTGCCAAACAGGTGGACATATCTAAATGCAGTTTTTTTGTCAATTAAAGCAAATATTTGTGCGCATTTGAGCTATGTTTAATTAAATGGTGTTCTGTAATTTTCAAGATAATAACTTTGATTGGGAAACATCGAGAAGAATCTGAGAAGTTTCAGATAGGAGCCCCGTGAACCGGGGAGTGTTTTCAGATAAAGAAAATTTTCAAAACTAAAACCTGATTTCCAGCACCAGATAATGTTTTGTGAGCGCCAGTAATTTTCATGTCATCGTATGAGACTTGACCCGTAACAACATTTAAATGCAAATCTGACAAATAAAATGAGGGCTTTCACTAACTTAGATGACTCCAAAAACTAAGATATGAACCATTTTATAAACATGATGTTCAGTTTATGTAAGTACCTGTTAACTTAATTAAATTTGATAATATTCCACAGTAATTACTCGGCGATAATCTCAACGATGGCAGGCTTGCTGACCCTGGACCTCAAGTCGCGTCTCATACCGGGCCAGCCGTACACGTGTCAATTCTCACTACGCTCCCCGCAGCACCCGTTCATCACTGTGCTGGAGCGCAACAGGGGAGCCAAAGAGGAGGTCATCACTCAGATGCATGCGCTGTGCACACATCCTGATTACACGTAAGTGTTGAGTGTTTAACGGTCTACACACTTACAGCACTTGAATAAAATATTCCGACAAAGCGAAAACTTGATACAAGCAGCCTCATTTTAGGATGTATTGAACATTGAGCTGCGCACCCCGACTGAGTGTGTGCATATATTCGTACATCCTCCAATGCTTGCGATGTATTGTTTAGGGATACTTATACCTGCACAGGCTTTCCAGCGACATTATTTATTTATGAGACATGAAATTGATGGTCTTTACGTATAGTGGGTACCTAATCTACACAGAAAAAAACCGCAAATCGATCTACAGGACCTTTTCACATCCCTCTTTTGTTTCCTCTAATGATAGAAAGATGTTTTGTTGTATTATAACTTTATTTTCCTTCCAGAATATCATCAAACAGCCTAGAACTCCTCCGTCCAGTCTTCCTCTGGCTGACCTGCTCACCAGAATGTGACGTCAGCCTCAGAGCATGGCAGCTGTTGCTCAGTCTGCCGCAGAGCTCAGGCCAGTGTGAACTGTTGCTGGCCTGCGTCAGCTGTCAGCAGGTGTGTTTATGTAGTTACTGGTCAGTGGTCACTAGTGTGAACTAGTAGAAATCATAATTATGAATTAGATAATGATTTTTCAATTACCTACTGACAGGCCTCCATCACTTTGCCGCAGAACGCAGTAAAGCACCTAAACAATAGTGCATCGTAAACGATGCGCCATATAGAATGGTGCATCGCTGAGTCAATCCCCCTTAGGCACATTTTATCGTCTAGCAGCAGGAAAGAGTAGCAGTAGGTCATTTATCATTTCCTGACGGAGTTATGGTGAAGGAAAACTTCGTGAAGAAACCTGCATACGCTAAAGAAGAAATTCTGATTGTGAAGTCTACCAATCCGCATCGAGCATGCATGGTGGAATAACACCCATACACCCTCACTGAGGGTAAGCCTGTGCCCTGCGGTAGGATGTAATAGGCTGATGATGGTAAGGGAGTGTTGTACCTATTGCGTAGTTTAGTAATCTGTGCTTAGACTAGTTCACAATATGATGTTTCCATCTGCCAAAGTTTGTCATCTGACCGTCTGTTACTGACTAGTAGGGGTACTAAATTAATAAATGATTTCCATCGACAGATCTGCAACCCGAAACTAATAGATCGAGCATTCGCGGCCTACTGCGCAGTGACCGAGACGGCGATCTACCAACAAAACAGAGACTACATCATGGCACTGCTGCCCATGCTGGCTAGGATATCTAACGAGCTGATAAAACACGGGTAATGAATGCAGCGTCTTTCTTTTGCTGTCAATAATTTCATTTTCATTCCCAACAACTGCATCAGATTTGTTTATCAAGGCAGATCATCATCATCATCTAAGCCGATGGACATCCACTGCTGGACATAGGCCTCCCCCAAGGATCGCCGGATCAAGGCAGATATTTATATTAAAACGAGCTTTTACCCGCGACTTCGTCCGCATAAATTATGTACCAGATTTTAAGTCAGATGACAAGCTATCAAGCAAAAAAAGTTTCATCAAAATCGGTTCAGTAGTTTTTGCGTGATACTCGAACAAACAAACACCCAAACAAACAAACAAACAAACAAACATACAAACAAACAAACAAACAAACATAAAATCCAAAAATTTTTGATTTGGAATCAGGGACAGGTAAAAACTTAGACTAATTATATCCGGACCGGCCTTGCGGTAGCATTTCCCCTCTGCTACGGTATTAGATCAATTAATCTAGCGCATTTACACCCATATTTATACCTTATCACTAAACGAGACAGCCGATAATAGCGAAACAATAATTTTGAACTTAGAACGTTTGGGGTTCACACGAGACTACTTTTCATGATTTTTAACATTCAAAATTAGAATCTAAACTTATGGGGAATAAAATCCAAAGTTGCGGATTTCATGTTACCTCTCCCCCCGCAAAAAGTGGCAGAAATGTTTCTTAGTAGAATGACACGCGTAACTCGTCCCTATTAAATTGTCTAAGATACAGGGTCTATCTTTTGCTCTCTTTCGCTGTTAATAATTTTATTTTAATACCCATTAACTGCAATGATTGCTTTGTTTATCATCGCAGATATTTATTGATAATTAAAATAATTCGTTAAAGTCTACACAAAACAAGCAGTCAGCACATGCTCCCCTAATCATAACGCAACAGCCCGTAATCAGCAAAATGCTTCGTCAAAACCTTAGATAAACAAATCCCCAAATCCCATCAAACACCCATGCCTCATCTTCTCTTCCTGTTACCCCTACGTGGGGTATACAACGTGTTAATGAATTAACGCAAAACTAGAAAGTAGTTTGTTTAGATTCGAGAGCAGAATCGAATTATCACGGTTTCAACATAGGTAATTTTTTCAAATAATTAAATAATTTGTTTGCAGAATTTTAAATTTACTTAACCCAATGTCAACCCACCGCACGGGCACACTCTCTCTACTTACTACCAAAAATCCATGAGTACGTTAGCGCTTTCTTTTAGTGCTGAAATGATAACAAATCATTTTTGCCTCAAAACTTAAAATGCGAATAACTTTAAATTTTAATAATCAAAATAATGAAATTATTGTTTCAATCAAATTATTTTGTTGTAAATCAGTTGGGGTGTATGAGGTTTTGCGCTAATTTATTAACACGTTGTATAATAGCTCTTCGCCGGTTTTGATCTTGATTATTATTATTTGATCTTGGGCAGCACTGTATTCTTCCAGGTCATGTTGAGACCAAAAAATGTTGTATAGTGTACTCTCACAATCTAGTTAAGATTGTGTACTACAGTGCTGACAACGAGACCAGTAAGATTCCCAGAACACCAGTGTGTCCCTTTCTAACTAGGGTGTTGGTAACGCGTTAGAAAGAGACACACCGGTATTCCGAGGCGATACATTTGCTTTGTTCTCAGCTGACAACAACATTGAAGGAAATTCGTACTTTTTACGTAACATAAGAGTTTATTTTGCATTTTCCACGAAATTAGACAGTTTGGACCACTTATAGAATACTATACAGGGTGTTACAGAAGTAAAAATAAAAATTGAAAACTTTCAAGGGGTGGTTTAGACCATCAAACTGAACAACTTTCACTATGGGACCAACATCGAAATCGCGAAAAAATAAATCTTTTGTCCCATACATTTAGCTCGAGTAGATCTGTAGTTTAGTATGGAACATCGCAAACGCATCGTATCATGGCGATTATGGCAAATCTCCACATTTTAGGGGAGGCCAATGTCCAGCAGTGGACGTCTATCGGCTGGTATGATGATGATGATGGTATTTTTTTTACGCGATTTCGATATTGGTCCCACAGTGAAAGTTGTTCAGTTTGATGGTCTTAACCACCCCCTTAAATGTTTATTTGTATTTTTGTAAAAATTTTTGTATACAACAACCAAAAGGTTGAGACTTTCAGCCTCTATTTCCACAGAGTGGCGCCAGGTTTTTTTAGGGCGTCCCTCTTTCGTTTGCCTGCTGGGCGCCATTCTAAGGCTGTCTTTGATAGGTGTTCATTGTCCTGAATACCTCATGAATATCTCTAAAACCTGTAAACCTTTTTGTCCACAGCCTGGATCCCAGAACGTGCTACAGTCTAATAGAGCGATGCTTCTCTTTAGACGCGCCACAACTGCGCTCCGTGGCCGGTCTGACACTGACTGTGCTGGCACAGAACCTCTCCACTAGCTCCGCTCTGTATCTACACGAGCTGTTCAACCTGTGTGAGTAGATACAAACATAGATATGTTCCAGAGATGGATCACAACACAACACAACTGCGCAAACCTGCATGGGACTTCAAGCTCTAACACTTGCCGGGCGGCCGAATATCCCGGACACTGCATACTAAAATTTTAAATTGACAAGATGACGTCAGCACATACAAAACCAACGAAATTGAACCTTAAGTCTTCTTCGTAGGTAACGAGTAACCAGAGGGCGATAGAGGGGGTGAGGTAAAAAGTTGGTGGGAGGAAGGGAGTGTCCTTGCTGTATCTGTACTCTTTCTTATACTATGGTAGTACCGACTGCTCTCAAACGGTGAAGGAAAACATAGTGAGGATTGGTAGACTTCTCTACGCATCGGTATGGATTATGCAGGTTACGCTGAAGAAGAAATTCCGATACGTAGTGAAGTGTACCAATCCGCATTGTGCGCGCGTGGTGGACTAACGCCCTTACACCCTCTTTGAGGGTTGTGCCCTGCAGTGGGACGGATATAGGATGATCATGATATCGAGGAAACTAGATGACGTATCTAAATAATTTTTTCAAATATGATTTTAATTTTCTATTGACTCTACAGGGTGTAACATAACACCCTAGTAATACTTAAGGGGGTGCTTCAGACCATGAAACTGAACAATTTTCACTATGGAGCCAACTTCAAAATCACGAAATAAAAAAAAAATTTCATAGCAGTATCGGCTCGACTCAAATGTAGTTTTTAGGGTTCCGTATCCAAAGGGTGAAAACGGGACCCTATTACTAAGCCTACGTTCTCCGTCCGTCTGTCCGTCCGTCCGTCCGTCTGTCCTACCTATTTAGGGCTGTAACTTTAATAGTTGAAATTTTCTCAGATTATGCGTTATTACGGTGGATTTGTTAACAAATAATAAAAATATCAAAAAGTTAAAAATTAAGGGGGGTTCTCAACAAGAAACTAGTTTTTATCAACGTTTTTTCATACATATAAGCGTCAAACTTAGTGTGATTATAGAGCAAACTACAGAATAACAACAAATACTAAAAACCGGTCAAGTGTGAGTCGGTCTTGCGCTAAAGGTCCAGGACAAAAAAAGTTTTTTTCTAAGTTAATAATGTTGTGTTCTGTGGTGGTGTGGTACGGAATCCTCGGTGCGCGAGTAGCCCGACTCGCACTTGACCGCTTTTATTTTTATTTTTTCTCGGTGACTCCATAGTGAAAGTTGTTCAGTTAATCAGTTTGATTGTAAAGTATTACTTAAAGTATTACTAGGGTGTTTTGTTACTCCCTGTATAGAATCACGGTAGTATAGAGAATACGGTGATTCTTTTCAAAATGTGTGAACATGCTTAATTCTTTTTCAGGTCTCAACATAATATCAAAATACGAATACTCAACACTTTCCCTCTGCACTTTCACTGCCCTCTCTCTACAATGGCTGCATCTACCCTCATACCTAACGTCGTCAGCTTTAAAAATATCATCCAAAATCATCGACAGCTACCAAAACATCGATAAAGAAGACTCCAGACTGCACATCCCTAATTTAAAAACGAACAAGACGTTTATGTCCCTTCTGTACACAGACAGTCACTTGTCTGTGGTTTTTCAGTTGAATCAAACGTGGGAACGGATTAGGGATGATGAGGTGAAATTGAGGAGTTGGTTCGATTGTTTAGAAGGGGTGAAGGATGATTTACTTTTGGAATCGCTGCCGTTTTTGCTTGGTGTTGTGCTGCTGAAGAGGAAGGAGAGGTGGTTTGAAGAGTTTGTTCTAAGGTAATTAGCTAATATAATAGTTCATAAGCAGTAAAATATAAAAGAGGCACAAAAGAAAGTGGTCTCCGAAGTGACCTATGTGCTAATCCAGAACATATTATATCTGTGTGCCAAAGGACATCATCGGATTTGGTCCAAACTGTGAAAGTGCCGGCCAACAAAAAATTATGCTATATTCTGTTAGGACTTGTCCGTCTAAACATTTATTATTATGGCACCAAAGCTGTAGGATCATTGTCCTTGGGTTTATTAAGGTTTGAAAAATCGTATTTTCATACATTTTAAAACTTACAGCTACAGCTTTCGTGCCATAATAATAAATGCTTAGGACAAGTTCGACCAGAATATAGCATTATTTTTGTTGGCCGGCACTTGCACATTTGGACCAAAAATGTATGAAATGCCGATGATGTCCTTTAGTTCAAATCCATTCAGCCGTTTATTCATTAATTGGGTAGAAATTGGATTAAAATTACAAAGGACAACCGCCGCTCTCCCTTGAAAAAATACCTTAAAATGTATAGAAGTTTTGACTGAAGTCAAATGTGTAATAAATTATGAGGTTTTATAAAAACGACTCAGATAGTATCACTTATTTTTATTTAACGAGTTATTTAATCATTTATTATTAATAAATTATAAAAAAGCAGCAACCCCGACATGGCTTGTCAATGTTGTTTAGTAGGAGGTGTTGCAAGCAAAATGTTTTTTTTTTATATAAAAATGATAAAAACTAATAAATCATTATAAAATAAACTAATGCCTGCAGTTAGTTTCTAGTGTTCCATAGTCCATAATAAAAATAGAAGGACGGTTATACATTTTTGGGTATTATGTGCCAGATGTCCTTTATTTCCGTTTAACAATTTTTAAACTTTTAATGAGTAGCAAAGTGAAATCTTGTATAGCAACTAATATTCATTCCATATACCCATACCATATTTCCATATTGATGAAAAGATTTTCCGATTGGTTTCTGGTCAATTTTGATTAGCAAATATAATTTATTTATTTATCAGAAAGATATACTATCCGACATATCATGGACGGTGCCAAATCTGTTCCAAGAATAAGTGAGAGTAAGGTAGTTTTTCACCACTGTTGAATAAGTTCTTGTTAGCATATCTGACAGCTCGTTTGAAATACATTGCCAGAAAAAATTGTCTAATGATCTGTCAAATACGCTACCAAGAACTTATTCAGAAGTGGTGAAATGGTCTCGCGTTTCAAATCTGTTTCTGTTTGAAATGGAGTACAGACGCCCGAGGCTACATAATAATAAATATTTCAGGTCAATAAGGATAGCAACGGAGCTGGTAAACCTGAAGAAGGAGGTGTCAGTTCATGTCATGCCGGTGTTATTGTACAAGATAGCCAATGACCCCTCGCCCGCCGTCAAACTTGAGTGCTTGAGGGCTTTACCTTTGATGGCGAAGACCAAGGTCAGTGGATGTGTTACAAGTTAGTTATAGCCTTATTGTACGAGATAGCCTACGACCCCTCGCCCGCCGTCAAACTCGAGTGCTTGAGGGCTTTGCCTTTGATGGCGAAGACCAAGGTCAGTGGATGTGTGACAAGTTACTTATAGCCTTATTGTACAAGATAACCAACGACCCCTCGCCCGCCGTCAAACTCGAGTGCTTGAGGGCTTTGCCTTTGATGGCGAAGACCAAGGTCAGTGGATGTGTGACAAGTTACTTATAGCCTTATTGTACAAGATACCCAACGACCCCTCGCCCGCCGTCAAACTCGAGTGCTTGAGGGCTTTGCCTTTGATGGCGAAGACCAAGGTCAGTGGATGTGTGACAAGTTACTTATAGCCTTATTGTACAAGATAACCAACGACCCCTCGCCCGCCGTCAAACTCGAGTGCTTGAGGGCTTTGCCTTTGATGGCGAAGACCAAGGTCAGTGGATGTGTGACAAGTTACTTATAGCCTTATTGTACAAGATAACCAACGACCCCTCGCCCGCCGTCAACCTCGAGTGCTTGAGGGCTTTGCCTTTGATGGCGAAGACCAAGGTCAGTGGATGTGTGACAAGTTACTTATAGCCTTATTGTACAAGATAACCAACGACCCCTCGCCCGCCGTCAAACTCGAGTGCTTGAGGGCTTTGCCTTTGATGGCGAAGACCAAGGTCAGTGGATGTGTGACAAGTTACTTATAGCCTTATTGTACAAGATAACCAACGACCCCTCGCCCGCCGTCAAACTCGAGTGCTTGAGGGCTTTGCCTTTGATGGCGAAGACCAAGGTCAGTGGATGTGTGACAAGTTACTTATAGCCTTATTGTACAAGATAACCAACGACCCCTCGCCCGCCGTCAACCTCGAGTGCTTGAGGGCTTTGCCTTTGATGGCGAAGACCAAGGTCAGTGGATGTGTGACAAGTTACTTATAGCCTTATTGTACAAGATAACCAACGACCCCTCGCCCGCCGTCAACCTCGAGTGCTTGAGGGCTTTGCCTTTGATGGCGAAGACCAAGGTCAGTGGATGTGTGACAAGTTACTTATAGCCTTATTGTACAAGATAACCAACGACCCCTCGCCCGCCGTCAAACTCGAGTGCTTGAGGGCTTTGCCTTTGATGGCGAAGACCAAGGTCAGTGGATGTGTGACAAGTTACTTATAGCCTTATTGTACAAGATAACCAACGACCCCTCGCCCGCCGTCAAACTCGAGTGCTTGAGGGCTTTGCCTTTGATGGCGAAGACCAAGGTCAGTGGATGTGTGACAAGTTACTTATAGCCTTATTGTACAAGATAACCAACGACCCCTCGCCCGCCGTCAAACTCGAGTGCTTGAGGGCTCTGCCGCTGATGGCGAAGACCAAGGTCAGTCCACGTGTTACAAGTAAGCTCTAGTCTTTTTGGATCCCACTGCAGGGCAAAGGCCTCTCACGGATAAGGGTCGATTCACACCAGAAGAGAATCGAAGAGCATTTCAAAACATGGTTATTTTTACGGTTTTGAATTAATAATTATTATTATTTTCAGGAAAACGTGCCGACCATAGTGTCTATACTGAACAAGCTGAAGGCAAACAAAGGTGTGCCCACTTCGTTTCTCATCATGCTGTACACGAGTCTAGCTGAAACTCAGGTAATAGTTAAACGCGTTTGTTAAACCTTTCTGGTTTCGGATGATGATGACGATGATAATGATTCAGTTTGTAATGTTTTAGGTGAGATGTTTCCCGTACTTGCAAGAGATTCTCGCGGACACAGGGACAGGAAGGCCGGACGACCTGAGGTGGGAGGTGGATATCGCCAGGGCGATGGCAGTTAAGAGAATCTGCGAGATTAGGTATGTTACATTATAATTCATTTATTCATTGCATTTACACATGTATACATAGTAATAAAAGGTGTTAGATTAACATGGAAGGTAGGTAATACATGTGCACCCGGTTGGGCACAGCAATGCTTGAGAGAGATCATTATTAATTAATTAATTTTCAACGTTAATTACTAACAAACACAAAATCATTCAATTCTAACATAATCATGGATTATTTTACATTTGGTGTATAATTTTGATGTCATTATCTGAGAATGTCGGGCATTAGGGTCCGGGTTCGAATCCGCACGCATGACAGCATGTACCTATGATTCTTTTATTTATGTCTGTGATTCGTGTGATTACACAGACATAAATAAAAGACTCAAAGGGCCCTGAAGGCCCTGTTTAATAAACGCGATAATGACGATGACAATTCAGAGTACATTGCTGATTACTAATGACGCTAAACCATAGACGAAGAATTTTTCGCTTACGCTGGTAGACGGAATGTGAGTGTAACCGGGTATGAGATAGCGATAGTCATAAAATCCTATACAATTTATATGAAGTGACAACCTTGGAGTCAGCTGGAGTCAGTAAAAAAAAGTGGTTACGCCGATAAGGACAGCAATAAGGTAGCGATCTCCTTTTTTAACTAGAGCGAATTTGCTATGTGCATCTCTTATTGAATGAATATGACAAGACACGTGCTTCCTTCTAGTACGTTCTCTTTCTACGCGCTAAACTTGGGCTACGGTTCGAATTATGCCAATAGTGCAAACGCTATGCACACGCTTTACCGGTCGGTCCAAATTAGTAAGTACGAATACACTGCTAAACAATTTGTACCAGCTGTCAATTTGACATGCATACGCTGCACTACCTATTTTTCGTGTGCGGCGTAAGCGCAAGGTAATGACGTCACTGATGACGTCAGACAGCAAACGTATCCGCACATTCGCGCATTATGAATCGATTGTGTGCATGCTATCTCTACCGATAGCGCATATTTACGCATTTTGAACCGTAGCATTGCAGTGCTTCATGTGTCCTAGCGTTCTCAGCAATGTACTCTGAATTGTCATTGTCAAATTGTCATTGTTGCGTTTATTAAACAGGGCCCAAGGTGTAACAGAAGTAGTCATATTTAAAGGGGCGGTTTAATCCTTCAGACGGACAAAAGATGAAATCGAAACATTCTTAAAATATGATTAGGTCGCTGCAATACGATCTAAAACATGAAGCCAGCTCTTAATTTTTTTATAAGATGATGAGGTCGTAGCAAAACAATCTAAGACCTGGACCAAGAGATCAGCTCGAGGCAGCTGCCCCCCCCCCCCCCCCCTCGCCCCCTTGGCGACGCCTTTGACACGTAGAACTGTGAGTAAAACAGTTAACTTTTTCAGGGCGTCGACGCACGGGCTCGAGTTAGTATCAATAATATCGTCGATACTCAACAAGTGTACAGACAAGGCGGGCGCCCCCGCCGCTTCGTTGGCCATACAGGTTTGAACAAGTAATTTTATCATTGTTTCATTATCGACTCTGCACACTAAAAACATTGTCCTCCTCCTGGCGCAGTCGGGTAAAAATGTTGATTTTTTCAGGCACTCGTGTATCTGTGGCGGGGTGCAGCAGTGGCGCCACCCAGCACGTGGCGAGCTCTGGAACCTAAGTTAGGAAAGGATTCTAGACCTGCTATACAAATTAGGTAAGTGTTAATAATCTATCTATATTTTCAATGTTTTCAATAGAGGTACTAACCGATTAAAGACAATGAACTTTTTAAAACACGAACTAGTAATCTCTGTGTTTGTGGTTTGTCAGATTTCCGTTTCAATGTTAGGTTAATTTAAAAGGTTAACTGGGCAAGGTGCCCAGTAACCTTTTAAATAAAATAAACCTATAAAAGTATTGTATAACAATGGCTTGAAGGCTTTAGTAGTGTCCGTGTTGAGCACTTTTTTAATTTAGGCTTTCTTTATTGAGAAATCTTTTTTAATGTGATGAGGGCGCCTCTGGACTGTGATAGCCCTCTTAATTGGATAATATCAAAATATAAATTTCTTTTGTAGTGGATGTAGATAAATGTGATTGTTTTTATGTAACGACTACTACCACCAGAGATAGTAGCTGGGACCAACGGCTTACCGTGCCGTGTCGTGCGTGCGTGCGTGTTTTTAGTTTTGAATGTTGTTTTGATTTTTCTATACATTTGTTTCCGCCAGCATCTGCAAGCTCCTAGCAGAGATCCCTTCACTGCGGGTCTCAACCCCCGAATACGATAAACTGATGACATCTACGAGCAGAACCCTGTGGGGCCACGTGGCACAGTCCTCGCCTGATGTTATAGAGGCTGCTTGTGACGCGCTCTCGCGGTACAAGAGGGATGACTACACTCTCAGTGATATACCCGAGGTAACTAGTAGATAAACTGATGATATAGACCAGTAGACCTGTGGGCCACGTGGCACAGTACATAAAAATACATAAATGAAGGGAATGCGAGTAATGTGTTTGTATTACAGATATACAGAAGGACAGTGAAACTGCCAGCTTCGTACTGCAAGACGCCGGCGGACGCGGCGAGGAAACCCGAGGAAGTGCTCGATTATATACCCTGCGAAGTGTGGCCGGAAGTGTACAAGTATACCAACCAGGTTAGTTACTTGTTAATATCATTGTCGTGCATGCATGCATTCCTAATTTTGTTTTAAGAAGGACCCTGTATACTATGCTGCCTGTTTTTAAGGGGATGATCAGAAAACAAAACAAAACAACTTTCTCTATGGGTCCAACCAAAGACTAATAATAAAGTTCAATATGGTCCAACATTGAAATTGCAAAAAAAAAATTTGCTCTTAAAAAATAATGTTTTTTTTTTGCGATTTTTACTTTGATCTCTTATAGAAAGTAGGGTTCGAAATTATCAAGATAATTATTTTCTTTGATAACTTTCCAAGCTGATTCTTAGTTTTAATTTAAGTAAAATTTCTAAACAAAGATCTAAAATTGCTATTTTTGGTTTAATGCACTCGTATTCTGTAAAACCAACCAGCACCTAGTCTTCGGCATTTTCGTTTCGTATCACAATGAATAACAAATTATTGAGAAAATCAATAGAGAAGAGTGAGAAAAATTATTTTGTGTTTGTAAGTAAGGTTCTTTTTTCGCAAATCGTGATCGGATACACATAGCGTGATATTGCTAGTATGAGATTTTTCTTTTTCCGATTAATTTTATAATTATCGTGATAATTATCAATGATAATCCTGATAAAAAGCATTGTAAACGGCGTTCGATGAGTCATTTGGGTTTCATGGACTATTGCAAAATGACGAGGCATTTTACAAAACTAAACAGACGACACTGTATAATGACGAATTATACAATACCAACGACAGAGATACATAAACTGTGCTAACTTACTGATTTTCATCCAGGCGGCCCTCCCGTCTGTGGAAAAGTTCGTGACCAGACTGGTAGACCGTGAGATCAGGACGTTCAGGAGCGGAGTGTATCAGAGAGATGCGAGGGTCGAGCCGCCCAGTGTGAGCTACCTGCAGCCGAGTTGTGTGGTGAGAGGGCTGCTCGAGTGCTTCAGGAGACAGGTCAGTATAGTCCGTGTCTATATTTGTTGTTGCATAGATTTTACCCTTTCAAACAGTAATAACGGCATCGAAATCGGTCCTTTAATTTTCAAAACTAACTATGTAGATTTTACATCTGATAGATAGATAGAAAAATTTTTGCTTAATTACTATAGGTTCTCATCTAATCTACTAAGGTTCGTATCTAATTAAATTAAATAGGACCAACTCGCTGGTAACTTCTTTAAAATAAAATAAAAGAATCATCCAAATCTGTTAAGAAATGCCGAAGTTATCGTGAAAGACAAAAGACAGTCGGTTTTCAACCTCCGTTTATTGAAGTTGGTAAAAAAAGAACTGTTATTTTTTTTTATAAAACCCTATTCGTCCACAGGCCATGACCCCCTCCTACGACTACCCCGACACCATCCTCCTCTCTATAGCGGACACCCTCTCCGCCGACTACCCTAAACCCCTCCCTCCCCTGGACCTGACGTTCCTCCACGAGTTGTTCCACCGGGGCGCGGCGTGGAAGGAGCGCTGCGCCAGGTTAGCGGCGAGGCAGTCCACCACGTCAGGGTCCGCCAGGAGGCTGCTGGAGAACTATCTGCAGGGAGTTGCTTCTGGGAGCGCTGAGGTGTGTAGCTTATTGTAGTGACTATTAAATTCATTTTAGCTTGGCAAGACGAGTACAAACTTCTGGTCGCCGAGAAACGGAAAATACTGGATACAAAGGATGTCAACTGCAGGTCCGGTCTGGAAAATGACAAAATTGATAAACTTGTGGCGTTCCTAAACATCATGTGCAAGAAAAAAAATACACACGGCCTGCCTCCGCTGGCTTCTTCGGTGATCCAGGCGCCTAGCTTAAGTCATCGGGACAAAGATGGGGTCAAAGATGTAGCGAGTTTACCCAGAAGAAGCCTATTAACTTGTACTTTAAAGGAATTCGGGTTGTAAGCGCTCGGAAATACTGACGCAGCAGGCAGGGCATTCCACTCCTTGGCTGTATGCATTATAAAAGATTATGTAAGGCGCTTAGTGCGGATATGTGGGATGTCAACTGGATGTCAACTTGAATCTTCCACTGCAATCCAGTGGAAAGGTTATCGTTTATGTCCTAAAAAAATACGCTTGCCATCCTAAAGCCTATTGCAGGATTGCAACCCCCTGGCAGCCCGATGCAAAAATGTTGATCATGTTGACTTCTATAGCATAATTTGTCTATATTTATGAGTGTGGATTTTTGAAGGCAAGTTAAAAGCAACTTTTTCTTCTCTTTGCAGGAGTCTGATATAAACCTAGTGTTCGATCTACTACCGATCCTGTGTCGAGGCATGCCCCCCAACAGCCTCCGGCCTGTCTTAGAGAAAAGTCTCGGGGAGGCATACATGGACATCGCTAATGTTAAAATTACAGACAAGAAGTATGAGGTAAGTTCTGTTTTTGAGAGGAACAGAAGAGACGGTAGTTCAATTGGGCGAAACACTGCTCTATAGTCACTATATTAACGAATATAACTAATTTTAGTACTAGATAGGAAATATATTAACAAGACAACATCATTAACATACTCTAAACATTGAACTAGACTCTTTAGTACGTGTCTGTATGTATGTGTTCTTTTCGTGACAACAGTTCTCTAGTCGTGTTTTTTTATAACAGCAAAAAAAAATTTGAAGTTCGTTAATAATTTCCCCAGGATTCAGAAGAGAAGCCGCTATTCATCAGACAGCTGGAGAAGATCAGAGAATGTCTGGAGTGTGATAGGATCCACGACGCGAATCGGACACTTCTCTCACAGATAGTGGAGAACTACTTCTCCGTCATTGATGATGATAACGTGGTGAGTTTCCCTTATTTATTATATTGTTAGCTTATACAACACTCGACACTTCATACAAACGGACTCTCACCAACTAGAAATGAAATGTATAGGGTTGACATGTACATGCAAAGGATATATGATACTGTTGTTACACCTGTTACAATACTCTTCTTTTTGTGGAAGTCTGTTAAAAACAAAGTACATTTTACGTAAGTTTGGAACTTACAAAGTTTATACAGTACCGTGACGATATTATGTTAATATCTGTGTCAGATAAGTTGTCAAGAATTTATTAAGAAGTGGTAAATAGCGATATAAGATGCACAAAAGACATATCTAAACTATTATAAAACTGTAACAGAAATGTGTCTGTACATTAAAGATATTTACAAAAAAAATTACGACATGGTTTTTACCTGTCCCTGAATCCAAATCACCAATTTTTGGATTTTTTGTCTGTCTGTTTGTTCGGGTGTTTGTTTGTTCGAGTATCAAGCAAAAACTACTGAACCGATTTTGATGAAACTTTTTTTGTTTGATAGCTTATCATCTGACTTAAAATCTGGTATATAATTTATGCGGACGAAGTAGCTGGTAAAAGCTCGTATTTTTCATAAAGCAGTTTGTATTTTTCAATAAAATACACTCTCATTCGCCATCCTGAATTATTCTTTCGTATTAAATCAATATATAATAGAATCGAAAAATACACGATCCTATTGTATCATCACTACATAGTATAAAACAAAGTCGCCTCCCGCTGTCTGTCTGTCCCTATGTATGCTTAGATCTTTAAAACTACGCAACGGATTTTGATGCGTTTTTTTAATAGATAGAGTGATTCAAGAGGAAAGTTCATATCAGTATTGCACCCGTGCGAAGCCGGGGCGGGTTGCTAGTAATGTATGAAGTCAAGTCAGGTAACGCACTCAGTATTTATTCGTATGGCGAATTTCGTTTTGTAGGCATATAGTTCATAAGTCCACATCCAGCGTTTGAAGCCATCGGAGGGCCTCAGGTGTCAGGCACTCAGTTAAAAATAAATATACAGCCTCATTGGTTCAAAACTGCCTCCGTGGTCTAATGGTTAAGAGCATTGGCTCTCGATACGGAGGTCGTGGGTTCGATTCCCACAGGGGACACCTAGTGATATGTCAATTTGTGCGTTTTTCCCCAGTTGGTTAGGACATTGCAGGCTGAATCACCTGATTGTATGAAAAGAAAAATGATTCCGTGGTTCGGATGGCACGTTAAGCCGTTGGTCCCGGCTACTATCTTTGGTGGTAGTAGTTGTTGTCATAAAAACCACGTCAGAGGCCGTAAGGCGGTCTGAAAAAACTCTGACACCAGGGCTCTGCCCACACGATAAGAAGATTGTTTCATAAAGAAAGGTTTTTTTTCGAATTATTTATCTAAAATTATCAACCCTAGTGGTGAAACAAGATCTAAAGCTTTTATTTCATCCAACAGGCATGGCCGACCTACATAGAGACAGCTAAGCACCTGTCAACCACCTACCTCGAGCGTACCACCTGCCCCTCCAGCTGGTGGGAGGTGACGAGCACTCTCGTGCGCAAGTGTACCGCGCTGCGCAGCCGCGTGTGCGCCTGTGTGGCCGACTGTACCGCGCCGCTCGTCTGGCTCAACGACGTCATCGATGTCAACGCTACACACATCACGTACGTACTGAAGAGACCCCGAGAACCTAACCTTTCGCACACCCCGGACACTCCTTACATAAAACAGAAATTGACAAGATGACGTCAACACATGCGAAACCAAAGAAATTGAACCTTAAGAGGGCTATCGCAGTCCAGTGGCGCCCTCATCACATTAAAAATATTTCTCAATAAAGAAAGCCTAAATTAAAAAAGTAATCAACACGAACACTACTAAAGTCTTCAAGCCATTGTTATACAATACTTTTATAGGTTCTAAACATTCCACTTTTAGACAATTGCGAATAAAAACAAAAGCGGCCGTTTTTTTTCTTTTTTCCCAATTTGTATGTTTAGACCTTTAAAAAAACCTATAAAAGTATTCTATGAAAATAGCTTGAAGGCTTTTGTAGTGTTCGTGTTGATTACTTTTTTAAGTTAGGCTTTCTTGATTGAGAAATCTTTTTTAATGTGATGAGGGCGCCACTGAACTTGGTACCGAGTAACCAGTGCGCGGTAACCAGAGGGCGATAGAGGGGGTGAGGCCCGTACTGTATCTAGTAATAGATACTCTTTCTTATACTGTGACGGAGTAAAACGCTTTGACACCCGTCTATTCAAAGAGTTTTTTTATCCTTAGTCAATCAATCAATCAATCAATTATACTTTATTTCACACCAAAAAGAAAAAACATAGTATACAGAGAGCAAACAATCAGGAAATACAAAAGGCACAAAAACAGGCGGTCTCATCGCTAAAAAGCGATTTCTTCCAGACAACCTTGGGGTAGAGGAAATAGTAAAAGAACATTGGTAGGCGGTGTAGATCAGAATAACATAATATAGATAACATACACAAATAAAGTTATACAAATACATACATAATCTAAATACCTATTACGAATACATATTCATACCTACAAACACAAAAGGATCATACATAAAAGAGTACTAAAACAACAATTACTTGTCAAAGAGAGGAAAACATGAACCAGAGGTGACCATCAAGGATAGATAGTCAGTGCTCGAGGAAATGGTGTCCGTATAGTTAGCAGCCTCACCAGCTCATTCGAAGGTTTTGACTAAGCCACGATTTAGTGCCCAATTAGTGCAATTTGGTGCCCAAAGCACAGATTTGGTGCTTATGTAGTTTAAAAGATATTTGGGTACCTTACTGAGGCTGCTAGATAGACGTCAAGCTAGCAGTCGCATTTTGAAATACTGTTTGTATCGATGTGATTTATATATCACGATTTAGTGCTCATTTAGTGATGCCTATATCCAAAATTTCATGAATATTGATCCAATACAAGCCGAGATATGATAGTACATTGTTGAGGCTGCTAACTAGACGTTTCTTCCAACGATGATTCCAATGAAACGGATGCACATTTGAAACAGATAAATACATAGCGATTTAGTGCTCGATTTGGTGACTCTTATGATATTTATGAAAAGTAGAATTTTCTTTCCTATTTCCCAAAAAAATTACGTAAACTTCTACATACTAATCGTAATTTAGGTCTGACGAAACCGTTGATCAAATTTAGACTTTATTCAACTGTGATAGGGTTTAAAATTGTTTTTAATTTTATGGTTAGTACTGCCAAGCAAAAAAGTTAAATGACATTAAATTTTTATAACAGTGACAATACTCACTCTCTTATGTATGTATTGAGTGACTCAATTTGAGTCCAGGAGTGCGATTTTTGAATCTCATTCGCGGAGTTTAGCAGTTGAAAATGTCAAAATTACTGTGGAGATATGCATCTTTCTACTGCTGATTTGACTCTTTTTGTTTCTTCTGGTACCTAGTTTTTGGTAATTTCTGGTAGATTTTGGTAGCAAAAACCATAAAACTATGTAACGGCTACTACCACAAGAGATAATAGCAGGGACCAACGGCTTAACGTGCCATCCGAAGCACGGAATCATCTTTCTTTTCAGACAATCTGGTATTTAGCCTGTAATGTCCTTACCAACTGGGGAAAAATGCACACAGTGACATATCAGGAGGTGTCCCATGGGAATCGAACCCACGACCTCCGTGTCGAGAGCCCATTGCTCTTAACCATTAGACCACAGAGAGGCAGTTATTGGCAGGCAGGGCATTTCAATAAGAAAAGTCCAAAAATCCTCATTACTTGATAGTAATGAGGATTTTTGCCGGCAGATAAGGTAATTTTTTTGCAAACTACGTCCTTATTTTACTTTAAGATTACTATTACCCTCCTTCTAGCGCAGTCGGGTAAAAACTGAATGTTTAAAAGAAAAACTAAATGAAACTAGGAGAATAATGAACAGATTTATTATGAGTGAATAAATCACACACAGATTTTTGACTTGCTTGCTTTGCAAGCTTGACACAAATGATTTGGGACTAGTCAATTAATACAGTAATAGTCAAATAGTAGAGAAGAATAATAGACTCCTGGAGTGCAATTTTTGAATCTCATTCGCTGAGTTTGAAAGTTGTTCAGTTTGATGGTCTGAAGCACCCCCTTAAGCTAGGGTGTTTTGTTACACCCTGTATACGTATTTATTAATATTTATGTGTATAATATTATGTGTTATAATTATTAGTGTTGTGTTAAGTATTATATCATAACTAATTAACTATATAATGGCCTCGATTAGGACTGTGCCACGACTTAACTTAACTAAATTTATTCCTGTCACTTTCTAAAATAAGATTAAGAAATGAGACAGAAAACCAACAGCTGACTTTAGTGCTGTCAAAGTAACGTTACACGCCCAAAAACGCTTTAAATAAGATGGCGTACATTATGATGGCATCTTATTTTGGGAGTTTAACGTCACTTTGACAGCACTAAAGTCAGCTGTTGGTTTTCTCTCTTTTCTTAATCTTATTTTAGAAAGTGACAGGAATAAATTTAGTTAAGTCGTGGCACAGTCCGAATCGGTACAAATGTATATTATAATTGCCCAGTCTGTAATATTTTATGGACTTGATGATGAAGATAATCAATTCTGGATTATCTATTATCTAAAGAAACCAAAATCTACGAAAAACGTATAAAAACCCGAAATATCAAACATGTTATTTTTTAGCCTCCGTTTTCTTCAAACTGAAATCTCTCAAGAACAAGTCTTGTGCTCTCAGCCTATACCTACGTCACGGTCGCGCGACAGTCGCGCGACGGTCGCAGAGGGTCGCGCGACCCTGTCGCGAGCTGTCGCAGACAACTGTCGCTCGTCTGTAAGCGCTCTAAGATTACATGGGCAGCGACAGCCGCGCGGTAGACGCTTCCGCTTCCCAGTCGCTTTGGTCGTGCGGGTCTGAACACTCCATTAGTCTTCTTCTTATCACGTGGGCATAGCCCTGATGACAGTTTTTTCAGACCGCCTACGCCTGACGCGTAATGACTACTACCACCAGAGATAGTAGCAGGGACGAACGGCTTAACGCGCCATCCGAAGCACGGAATCATTTTTCTTTTCAGACAATCAGGTGACTCGGCCTGCAATGGGGAATCAACTGGGGAAAAACGCACAAAGTGACATATCACTAGGTGTCCCCCTGTGGGAATCGAACCCACGACCTCCGTGTCGAGAGCCCAATGTTCTTAACCATTAGACCACGGAGGCAGTTAAATAATTTATAGGATAAATAATATAACGAGTGTTGCCAATGCTACGGCAATTACCGTGTTCTACGGCTTTCAGGCCAAAAAATTACAAAATCCACGGCCTACGGCTGCAACCCTGTGGCCGTAGCAGATTCTACGGCTTTTCGCAAATTCTACGGTAAATGACTAATTTATTTATAAAAAATTCACTTTTAGAGTATTAGACTGTTATAAATAAGTGTATGGTTCGACTGTGTACTGTAACATTGCAACCAAACATTGCAACTAAGTTGTCTACGGTATGTTGGCTGGGTTTTGTTAATCTTTCTTGCTCTGTGAGCAAAAAACAGATGAGATGAAATTGTTTTCCACACAAATAGATAAAATTTGCAAACGTTTAATTAACGTTAAAAAACTTAAAACAGCACCATTCGGCTAATATTAAAAAGTGTTTCCTTTTTTGAGCAGTGACACGGCCCACCGTTGGCCTTTTTCCATATAAACACGGCTTTTTTACCTAATGTACACGGCCGCCTAAAAATTTGCATTGGCAACACTGATAACGTGGAACTGTAGACGACGATAAGAAGTTATAATGCACTAATTTGTATCATGCAATTAGTTCTTTATTCTATGTAATAAAAAGACACGTATTCGCATCTCCGTAACTCACGTAAACAATCCGCCAGTCCCGCCATCTCTCGGTATAACTATGAACTACTTGCGCGAGCGCAAGCGCTAGCTCATGGCAGTAGTTCCGCGAAATGAAAATTTTTGTGCACGGTTGTACCGAAAATCGTTGTATGTAGAAGTTTACGTAATTTTTTTGGGAAATAGGAAAGAAAATTCTACTTTTCATAAATATCATAAGAGTCACCAAATCGAGCACTAAATCGCTATGTATTTATCTGTTTCAAATGTGCATCCGTTTCATTGGAATCATCGTTGGAAGAAACGTCTAGTTAGCAGCCTCAACAATGTACTATCATATCTCGGCTTGTATTGGATCAATATTCATGAAATTTTGGATATAGTGATCACTAAATGAGCACTAAATCGTGACATATAAATCGCATCGATACAAACAGTATTTCAAAATGCGACTGCTAGCTTGACGTCTATCTAGCAGCCTCAGTAAGGTACCCAAATATCTTTTAAACTACATGAGCACCAAATCTGTGCTTTGGGCACCAAATTGCACTAATTGGGCACTAAATCGTGGCTTAGTCAAAACCTTCGAATGAGCTGGTGAGGCTGCTAACTATACGGACACAGGAAATGAGCTTTGACCTTAGACTTAAAACATTCAAGGAGGGTGCACGTCTGATCGGCTCCGGCAACAAGTTCCAGAGCCGAACGGCATGAACGGAGAAGGAATGAGTGTAGAAGTTAGTGGAATGGGTGGGTGGGCATAAGGAGGGAAAGGACCTTAGTCCTGAGATTATATTCTGTTTGTTTCGAAAACATAAATTCTAGCGTTTCAATTATGGTGTCAGTCTAGGCTACAGGTAACTGGAGAGCAATAGAGGGGATGAGGTAATAACTATTATCTTTAAAACAAAAGTGGTGACTTTTAGCGGTTTTAGCTACAAGCACAAAACATAATAATCCGTAATGTTTCTATAAATTGAAAGCCAATCAGAACAACAATGTGACATTCTTGTTTTTTGAAAATGTTGTTTAATTGTTTACAAATAAATAAAATACGAAATACGATTGAGAGCAGCATAATAGGCTCGGTGCAGTCTTAAGTCGCTAGTAATCTAGGCATAACCAGATGCGAGCGAAGCGAGCTCAAGATTTTACTGCACTATGACTAGGTCATTCATTACAAGCAGTCAAAAATCAGGAGGGATTATAGTATAAGAGATAAGTGTACTTTTTGCAACCATCAGCAGCAAAGCTGATTCAGTGTTTATAGGGTGTAGAGCTTCTCTGTGATGAGGATGGACCAGGTCTTCCTGCATAACTCCAGTCGGTTTAGGAGTTACTGAAAATTAAAGGTCTGTAAAAAATTAACGATCAGCTGCACGGCTGATCGTATGTTATTGTTGTAGTATGCACTGTAGCTATGTGAACAGTACGAAAACTGTCAAGTTCTGTCAGTCGGTTAAGGAGATACAGCCAGTCAAAGTTTCGACCTTTAAGCAGCTGTATCTCCTAAACCGACTGATGAACCATGTCAGCTTTTATACTGTTCACATAGCTACAGTGTATACTACAACAATAACATACGATCAGCCTTGCAGCTGATCGTTAATTTTTTACAGACCTTTAATTATCAGTAACTCCTAAACCGAATGGAGTTATGCAGGCAGACCTGGTCCATCCTCATCACATAGAAGCTCTACACCCCATAAACACTGAATCAGCCTTGCTGCTGATGGTTGCAAAAAGTACACTTATCACCTCCTTGCCTATTCTTATCTATTTTTGTCTACTCTTTTATGTCGCACTGTACAATAGTTGTTTGTTGATTCCACACGAAAATTGTTCAGTTTGATGGTGGGAAGCACCCCATTTTACATGTAAAGCATTTAATTTTACTTTCTGTGTGTATAATTTGTTTCATGTAGTTTAAATTAAAATCTGATTGAAAAGTACCCTATTTTCCTACCATATTATTTGCAGAGAGCAGGAATACTCGCTTCAGTGTATGCTGCCGGCTCTGAAGGCAGCCAGCCTGGATGACGTCACCACCAGGGAGTGGTTCCTGCAGCTGATGGCCAGGACACAAGTCGCATTCAACGAGTTAGTACTTATTTATATCATCCTATCATCATCATCATCATCTCAGCCGATGGACGTCCACTGCTGGACATAGGCCTCCCCAAGGATCGCCATAACGAGCGGTCCTGCGCTGCCCTCATCCAACGTTTTCCCGCCGCTTTCACCATGTCGTCGGTCCACCGTGTGAGACGCCTACCCACGCTGCGCTTTCCGGTGCGCGGTCGCCACTCGAGAACTAGCAGGCCCCACCGGCCATCGGTTCTGCGAGCAATGTGCCCCGCCCACTGCCACTTAAGTTTAGCAATTCTTTGGGCTATGTCAGTTACTCTGGTTCTTCTGCGGATCTCTTCATTTCTGATTCGATCTCGCAGGGAAACTCCGAGCATAGCCCTCTCCATTGCCCTTTGGGTGACTTTCAGCCTTTTTATGAGGCCTTGAGTGAACGACCACATCTCTGTTCCATATGTCATCACTGGCAACACACACTGATCGAAGACTTTCGTTTTAAAACACTGCGGTATTTGGGACGTGAATACACTACGTAGCTTCCCGAACGCTGCCCAGCCGAGTTGGATTCGACGGTTGATCTCTTTCTCGAAGTTAAATCCTATCCTATTACTCTAACTCAAATAAGTGGCCTAGCAAATAGTAGGCAAGTAATTTCTGTCTGATATTCTGATTCACTCAGTATCCGACATGCTTACCTCTTGTCAGTTTTTCCCTTAGATGAAAGTTACTTTTCTCAAACATGCTTGGAAATGTGAGCATTATTTTGACAACCTTCTTCGAGATAAGTCGAAATTGCTGTACTGGCCAAATACATGCGCGCAGCGGCCGGCAATGTTGTATGAAAATCCATATCTGTCGTGTTTAGCGGCCAAGTAAATTACATAGTAAACTCATATCTGTCGTGTAATTTAAAAATGGAACGATCTTTTATTCCGAAACATGGCGACCAAGGAGGTAACTCATCAAAGGTTTTATTTAAATTTCGAACTGGCTTGCAAATAGAAAGCTGTATATTGAAAAAAAAAAAAATTTTTGTTCGTTGTTCGTCATTGATTTTGAAAAGAGTTGATTTTGAAAAAATTTATTGTTTTCATTTCCGCGCATTATTTGAGAAAAGTACTATACAAGCCTTGGCCACAACTAGGCATTGATGGACTTACGTATGTGTGCCTCGGCTTCGCCTCGGCCCACGTTTACACGTTCGTCCATCAATGCCTCTGTTGCTGGCCGCTGCAGTAATGTTCTATTCATCTAAGGTTTTTCCCATTTAAATAGGTAAATGAAATGAACAAGGCGTAGACAGAGAAAGCTATAGACAAAGTGATAGCTTCCATCGCATTCACACAAGAAAAAGAACAACTTATGCCCACGTCCTGAAAAAAAACGAGACAACACGATTAGATCTTTTGTTTCGCGTCGCGTGCCGGTTTTTTCAAGGTCAGCATACTAGTGTTCTAAACAAATTTGACAGGTACTTCATTGCTCTTCTGTTTTTCATAATAAAATTAAAGTTTAATACTAATAGTGATTGCGGTTAAGAAGCTATAACCATTGGGAATTGTAAAAGACGAATTCCTATAAAGAATTTACACGAAATAATGGTTCGGTGTAGCGTATTAGGGTGTAAAAGTGACAGTGAAATGAAGCTTCCCAATTTGTCTTTCCTCTCGTAAGTATGATACATTTGATCAAGTATTAGCTTTAGTTATGATTATATAATTTAACTGCAATACGTAATAACATGGAAAATTTAACTTTGCGCCTCAAATAAGCATAAAAAGTCGATTATTTACCTTTACATAACCTAAAAATAATTCGGCTTAGTGTTGCCATCTTTTGGTACTAAATTTCCCCAAAACTCACAAGTAATTTTTTTAAATAAAGTTATTGAATACTATTTACGTACTGTTCTTACAGTTTACTCTATTTGTTACAGATTTCCCGTAAACGATGATTTACGAATGCGTCGGATTGAGGCTACGGGGCGACCAAATTGGACTCCAAATAAGTCTTCATGAATTTGTAGTAAACATTGTGCGGCAAACGTTATATTTAAAAAGAGGAAAGTGACTGTTCTACTTCCTAATGCTGTTCCAATGCTGGTAATTATTGTTTTATTTATGTACTCACCTATTCAACTTGTAGTAATTAATAATGGTTTAATGACCGCCCTTTGTATCCTTCTCATTCCTGTTTTAAATTGTATTTGTATTTTCTTAGTTTGCAAATAAAGAATATTTATCTTATCTTATCTTTAAACTAAAGCAACTAAAAGAGTACCTAGTTTTAAAATCCCTTTTAAATGACTACTACCTACTACCATCTACTACTAATTCGTAAACTTTGCTTTTCAGGAAACAGAAATGCTTATTCCTTTCTTCCTTCTACAAGTTCGGTAGTTGAAGAACCTATGGACATAACAGTAATCTAACACAATCTAGTTCAGATGCTGATTTTGTAAGTATACTTATAATTATCTTTAAAAAATACTATTTGCCATATCTTCTATTCTATTCTATTCTGCTGTTACCCTAATGTTGTTTTTATTATTTTAGATCAAAGGACCAGATTCCCCAATGACTGCAGATGTAGATAAATTATTGCCTGGAACTAGTTTTAAAATTGGCGAATGGTACATAAACAGTAAGTTCAGATTTAACTCTGAGATCACTATTGCTATACCCATCAGAGTATTTTCCTATTAAAAAGCAGTTCGGTACGCCTGTATGCCTTGTAGGACATGCATATGAATACATATTATATACATCACATGCTAAGAAATATAAAATAAATATTACGTTACTTTTGTACTTTTTGTTTGATTATTTTGTTCTCAACAAAAACCTCTTTTATTTTGTCTAGTCGGACAAAACAACATATTTTTGACAATCCTGGACGAATCACTAAGTTAGTATTAAAATCTCTAGAAGCCTATCTTCGAATGCTATCTTGAACTCTGAAAAATTATGATGATTTCAAATGTAGATCAAGGTCTTTATTGATAATTCATAAATTTTATATTGTGCAGTAATTTTTAACAAATTTCACCCGCCACTTTGGCCGCACAAAATATATACCGACCAGATTTTAAATCACATCAAAAGCTATCAAATAAAGGTTCATCAAAATCGGTTCAGTAGTTTTTGCGTGATGCTAGTACAAACAAACAAATAATTTTTTTTTTGTAAGTATCTTCAATCCATAGACACAGTTCTGTTAGTGTTTTATAATAGTTAAGATGTTATATATCACTTTCATCACGTTAGCTCAAACTCTTGAATAAACACGTAAAAGAACGCACGTTTTGTGCGATCTTTTGGTGGTGTCCCCCTCCCCCCCCCCTCTCCTTGTCCTCATCCTATTACTCAGGAGTTGGTAAAATATTTTAATAACTCATCTTTGTTAGCTGTATGTCTACGCTTACCAATTAACCATTATCATCCTTTAGTTTACACAGTCATCTCATCTATCTTCTAGTAAGATAATCGTATAAGCGTGTGGTAAGACTGAAAATGAGTATTAAATATCTAAATTGGTGAAGATGTACTTTGAATCCTTAAATCGCTTAAAATCGGGTAATTATGTTAATATGGTAACACTGCTCCTTGATATCGCTCTATCTCATGAGGCCACGGCAACCAGGTGTCTATAGTATTCTCTGTCTACGGAACAAGGTGTCTCCGAGTCGTGTTTCAAGTTGGTTAATGAGCGGTAGTGTCGTTCGCGTTCGAGCTTGTCGCGACCGACGCTCCACCATTTTGTATCGGCTCAAATGTGTTTTTGTGCTTAAAACAATACTTGACATTCGCAGAAATGCAGTGCTAGATACAAACATAACGCCATTACTTTATAAATTTAAAAATTAATCTCCATTCAGGAATTCGAGCGACAAAATGTAAACAACGGTTATACCAGTCTAGAAAATACCATCGAGACGGAAGAAAACTTATCTCCGGAATGAATAACAGTAAATTATCTATTCTATTCGCAAAGGATTACGACAAATGATATGTTAATTTTGTATGAGAAAGGAATTTAAAAAACGCAAGTTAAAATTAATTTTAGGTTAAAAGAAAGCGTGACTGTAAATATTTTATTTCGTGGTCTGGCAACAATCAGGTATTTTAGACCTTTGGTTCGTTTTAACAAAGTGCTTCATGAAAAACATTTTTTTCACACTTTTTTCAAAATGGAACATTATATGTCATGTAACTCGAACCTAAAGCAAGTCATTATAGCCCTGGGACTAGCCGGGCAATAATATTGTACTGAATTTCATTATAACCCGCTGGTCAATAATGAGATTTGAATATGGAATCGCATCCACAGATTATTTAATATTTACTACGACCCTTACTTAAAATTCGTATGAAAACTGATCATGGAGACAGGCACCAAAAAGAACTTAATTCGAAATTCGAACTGGCCACCACGAGTATTGAACACAAAAAAAGAAAAAAAGGCGCGAATACTGCAAATCTCTGTACCTATGCTACGAACAAAGTAAAAAAAAATATTACATTTTTAACCGACTTCAAAAAAGGAGGAGTTTTCTCAATTCGACCGTATATATTTTTTCTTTCCACAACTGGAGTGCGATTTTTGAATCTCATTGGCTGAGTTCAGCAGTTGAAAATGTCAAAATTACTATGGAGATACGCATCTTTCTGCTGCTGATTTGACTTTCAAAAATGGCACTCCTGAAGTATGATTTTTGAAAGTCAAATCAGAAGTAGAAAGTTGCATATCTCCATAATAAATTTGACATTTTCAACTGCTGAACTCAGCGAATGAGTTTCAAAAATAGCTCTCCTGGTCTAATGTTTCAAATATCTACTTTCACTTTGAATTTAATAAAATAGTGTTTTCTAAATACTATAACTATTGAACTCTAATACTTTGTTATAAACTAGAGTTTACGAGTTTATTAGAATAAAAGAATTGGTTTCTAACCATAGAGAATTTACACGCTCCCCTGGGTTTCTAACAGTATTGCTTTTTATTTTCTCGCGGAGGGTGTGAAAAGTAGAGTATGGTCCTCGGGGATAAACGTGTTTTCATCTTGGGCGAGCTTGAACCCCTCGCTTCACTCAGGATTCTAGTCTTAACTCCCTCGCTTCGCTCGGGAGTTAACTCTAAGCTCCCTCGCTACGCTCGGGAGTTAGCCCTAGAATCCCTCGTTACGCTCGGGATTCAATATCGCGCCCGTGATGAAAGACACTGCTTTATCCCCTTGGTACATGATCTACTATTATTGTAAACAATAACGTAAACGCGTCTATTGATTGTTTAATACCTTCGTCTGAGTCCCTACGCTATGCGCGGATGCTACGCATAGCACAAAAAGCCCACACAGACAGAGTAACGGGCTACATAACATAATTTAAAAATTTCATTCAAATTGTCACGATTTTTTTTATTATTTATAGATAATTAGATAGACAATACATTTTTAATGTCAACGCAATTTATTATATGCCGTGCCGACATAATTTTATTCTTAAAAAATGCACCAAATGTTTCTGACCACGTAATGTCACTTTGACAGTGACGTTTCTTTGTTTACATTTTGTCGCTCTAATTCCTGAACGGAGATAGTGTTAAATGATAGCACAGAATAGGTAATAGTATATATGATGATAGCCTCTAGCAGTCCTGTAGACAGACTGTTAAATGCTATGTATGTCCAGCTGTGCAAATGTGGTCTGATTTGATAGATAAATAACAAAAATATTCTTTATTTGCACACCAAAAACGTACAGCATCAAAAACAGAATAAAAAGAACGTAAGGGTACAAATGAAGACTTTATGTTGACAGGATGGCAGATGAATCATCTAAGCAGTACCTCTGCTCGGTGTTCACTCTGAGCGTGTTAGTGTTCAGCACACACTGGCGCCTCGAGGCGGGCGAGAGTGCACACAGACTGGCGCTGCTGCCGGCCGCCGCCGCCGCGCTGGTCTCCAGGCCCGAGTGGACACAGTGCAGTCTACAGGTATTTGATTAAGAGGATATATTATGCCCCCTACTGCGCTCCTTACAAACCAAATTGAAGTATACAGAACAGAGATCAACTTAATTTACTGACGGTTTTTTAAGGGGATGATTCTATATGAAATCTAAGGGACAGGATTTTTTTCGCGATTTCAACAGAGAAAGCTGTTCAGTGATATGGTCCGGTCACATCCCCTTTAAAAACCGTCAGGATGTTAAGAAGGACCCTGTATTTTAAAACACGATCTAGAAACTAATCTTTTTGCCTGTGACTTGAAAGATGTGCGAGACAACAAGAAAATAATCCACTAATAGGAGCGCTTCAGTTATTGTCATAACGTCGATCCTGACGACTATCGAGCGAGCGCGTTATTTGTGTATTATTTCTTCGCACATCTCTGCTCTGATAGACGTCCGGCCTAACACAATGTTATCCCCGCAGATGTTAGAATGGTTGTCGCACACGAGTGCTCGGTCGCGCGACGCTCGCACCGCCTCGAGCTGTCGCCTCGCGGTGCTCGCCCTGAGGCACACAGAAGCGTTCCACACACACCAGTTTTGGAAGAGATTGTGAGTATTTTTAAAACCTGTTTTTTACCTATTAATTTAAACTTAGGCTAAGAGACTACGAGGCTGTGTTTACTGTTCTGTATTGTTCATAATTAGGTTATTATAATTATGTTATATTGAAACCTTTGTGCCGTCGCGGAATCTAATTTTATAATGTTTTATGTTCTCTAGAACATAAAATAATTCTTAATGCATTTAAAAAATAAAATTGCTGAGATTTATTTTGTGGTTGGGTTCCGCGAATATATCTTTCTTTGTAAATCAAATCATTTATTTCAGAACATAAATTTTATAACAAAACGTGCCCAAAAAAATTAAAAACCTCACCATGTTGCGGAAAAATCATTTGAACTAATTTTTGTACTTGGAACACTGATATTTAAGGTTATAGTCGATTGCAGCGCCCCCAAACCAGGTGTTTTATATTTCTGGTCAGGTTTTACCATTTGTAGCGTTTAGCGTTGTGATTGTTGATTGCAATTATCTACCAATATGATTCTTAATAAAACCGGTCAAGTGCGAGTCGGGCTACTCGCGCACCGAGGGTTCCGTACCACACTACCACAGAACACAACATTATTAACTTAGAAAAAAAACTTTTTTTGTCCGGGGCCTTTAGCGCGAGACCGACTCACACTTGGCCGGTTTTTAGTATTTGTTGTTATTCTGTAGAGTTTGCTCTATAATCACACTAAGTTTGACGCTTGTATGTATTGCCGTTTTTACGATAGAGCGTGAAGAAAAAACGTTGATAAAAACAAGTTTCATGTTGAGAACCCCCCTTAATTTTTAACTTTTTGACATTTTTATTATTTGTTATTAAATCCGCCGTAATAACGCATAATCTGAGAAAATTTCAACTATCCAGCTATAAAGTTCAAAAGTAACAGCCCTACATAAGTAGGACAGACGGACGGACGGACAACGTAGGCTTAGTAATAGGGTCCCGTTTTCACCCTTTGGGTACGGAACCCTAAAAATGTGTAAGTACCTATGGGTTGAACCTCACCTGGCAGCACCGCATCGCCTTTTTCTGTCGCTCCATCCTTTTTTGTCACTCAGGAACGTCATTTGCTAGAGCAAATAAGGTAGACGAGCAGAAAAGGATGGAGAGACGGAAAAAGGCGATGCGGTGCTGCCAGATGAGGTTCAACCCTTATTTGCTCTTGCAAATGACGTTCCTGAGTGACAGAAAAGGATGGAGCGACAGAAAAAGGCGATGCGGTGCTGCCAGATGAGGTTCAACCCTAATACGTGTTTTTATTTTGTTACAGGGAAAGCCACTTTGCCAAGAACATTTCAGTTGATGATTAAATTTAAGGTAGTTCATTAAAAATTTTTGTTAATAATAAATACAGTCAAATATTTATCTTCAATAAAAACTGTGTTGTAATTTATTATTTTGTGTTTAAAATAATCTCATAATTATTAATGTTGACTTTTGTATAGGAGCAAATAAAATTGTTATTAATATTCAATAATTGTTTTTAATATCTACAAGAAACTAATTTACATTTATTTACAAATTTACCTAATTTTTAAACCTTATTTACAATGTTGTTCATAGATTTATTTTGGACATAAATGGTTCAGAGGATGCAAACTCGGGAATAGGCTATTTGCATGCATAAAATATATTTTACATATTTTTTCTTAATTAACCCGGCGGCACTCGCTACTGGGTAAAAAATACCACAGAGTACCTAAATTTGGTTGTATTTTTTTTTCTCAGTACCTTCGAACCAGTAGATAGCACACCCGCACCCCACGGGGCATTCCGTTTGTGCGCAGCGTTTGTTGACGACGTACATGTAAATCGAGAACAGAATGTTGGATGTTGATTATGTCTGTGTTCATTTATTATAAAGGGATAATTATTTTTTGTTAGTTTACTAGTGTACTAAATTTATTTTCGATTTTGATCTCAATTTTGTATAATTTGAAAGAAAAAACAATAATTTTGTTGATTTTTCTAAGGTTACTAAGTAAAAACTAAATATTATGTTGATTTTTTTGGATGAGCTTTTATTTTAAATACATGAACATTACAACTTGGATTTGTTGTTTTATTTATGGACAATAATACCAATAACACAAATGCATTGTCAAACATTCAAACACAAACTTCTTTTCTTAAATAATGCCATTTAAACTCTCGTGGTATTTTTTACCCGGTAGCGAGTATTCATGTTTGTAAAGAACTAGCGAGTACCGCCGGGTTAAAAAAAAAAACGTTTGAAAGTAAAGCTAAACTCACATTCTCTGTACTTCTTTAGCTTGAATACTATTATTAATAACAATATAAACTTGTGCATTTTTGTACAAAAACAATCCTTGAGATCTTCTATCTATTACGGAACAACATCAAGCTGGATATCGGCAAAATCAACACCAGGCTTTTAAGATTAGAATTAGAACTAGAAAGCTAGACACAGAATTTCCACTGTCATAAATCTTTTAAGTGCTAATAATGCTACGAATTAATAATGTAACAACACATTAATTTCTTTGCTACACTCAACATAGAGGATGGGTGAAGTCCATGAAGACAATATACAGGGTCCTACTTAATATGCTGACACTTTTTTAAGGGGATGATCAGACCGTCATACTGAACAACTTTCTCTACGGCACTAACAGTTGCTATATTGCAGACCCTATATGAAATACAATGTATAAAAAGTAGAAGTTTCATTTCTAGGCTATTATTTTCACAGACAAAAAGTATGCCAGAGGCCGTAGCATGATGCACATGCACGCCTCTTATCTCGTTCGTTCGAACGCAAATACAAAGAGAGCGAAGGCGCGATATCGCTATATCACGCAAGCTGCCGTACTACGGCTGCTGGCCTCTCTCAATATATTAATTTTTTAAATAATAAATTATTAGGCATACAGTGGTGTCGATTCGCACTGTGCCACGACTTAACTAAATTTATTCCTATCACTTTCTAAAATAAGATTAAGAAAAGAGACAGAAAACCAACAACTGACTTTAGTGCTGTCAAAGTGACGTTACACGCCCAAAATAAGATGCCATCATAATGTACGCCATCTTATTTAAGACGTTTTTGGTCGTGTAACGTCACTTTGACAGCGACTTAACTAAATTTATTCCTGTCACTTTCTAAAATAAGATTAAGAAAAGAGACAGAAAACCAACAACTGACTTTAGTGCTGTCAAAGTGACGTTACACGCCCAAAATAAGATGCCATCATAATGTACGCCATCTTATTTAAGGCGTTTTTGGTCGTGTAACGTCACTTTGACAGCACTAAAGTCAGTTGTTGGTTTTCTGTCTCTTTTCGTAATCTTATTTTAGAAAGTGACAGGAATAAATTTAGTTAAGTCGCTGCACAGTTCGAATCGACATCAGTATGGACAATCCCTGCCCACGATCAATCACCCTCGCTTCATCATCATCATCTCAGCCGATAGACGTCCACTGCTGGACATAGGCCTCCCCCAAGGATCGCCACAACGACCAGTCCTGCGCTGCCCTCATCCAACGGGTTCCCGCCGCCTTCACCAGGTGGTCGTTCCACTATGTGGGAGCCTACCCACGCTGCGCTTTCCGGTACGCGGTCGCCACTCGTCACCCTCACTTGGTAGTCATCAATTATCGAGGTCAATCTGTAGATGCTATTTTGCAGCACCTAGCGACAGCATCTCGACATTGCACGCGGACATCCAAGGGACCTCAATAAAAGTACATCGTACATACAAGCACACTTTCCCTTATCCGTACAATCCGTGTTTTATAAAATAACATCTCTCAGCTGTTTTATTTCCGTCGGCCGTATCCAACTTAGCATTCACATCAAGCGTATGTAGTCACTATGCACATATCACTAGCAACCGTAGTCACTTCACATGTCACTAGTGTATGAAGTCACTGTTTCAGTAGTCTACAGAGACACTATATGTTGAGAGCAAGTCCCTGGCGGTGCCTACAGAGTTTGGGCGTCGTAGCGCCGGGGCCGGGCTCACACGGCGGTCTCGTCGGGCGCGCGGCGGCTCTCCTGCGAGGGCACTCTGATCACCTCCTCCTCTAGTTTCGGCTCCACCGGCATGTTCTGTGAAGACGATGTTATGGTTACAAATGTGAAAGTATGAGGCGCCGTCCTATTGCCATCGCTCGCGCGATCATGCTTGCGTTCGACGGAAATGATCGTGCGTTTAAACATACCTACTCATATCTGCGGAATGTCGTATTGAAAGTCGTGCGATCATGCGATGCGATCGAATTGTTCTATTTATATTCAGATATAAGTATGTTTAAACGCACGGTCGCACAATCATTTTCGTCGGACGCACGCATGATCGCGCGAGCGATGGCAATAGGACAGCGCCTTCGTCTTCCGCTTCCGTCCCGATTCGGCCAGACAGGGAAGTTCTAACTGAGTTAGGAACCTTGCGGTTCTTATGTACGGCGTAGCATTTTACATTTCGCAAAACAAAAAAAAGAAGTTTGAAAACAATGCTACTCAGTTTCTGAATATTTTATTTTTTTAACAGTGTTAAGGATGACTCGCGCTAGACCGTTTCGGGTCCGCGCCGAGCGTAGCACGGTCAACTACGCTATACCGAGCGGCAACCGAGCCGGAGCCGGGCCGGGCCGGCTCGGACCCGAAACGGTCAAGCGTGAGCGTGAGTCATTCTTAATGAAGCACGATTTGATGGTGGCTTCGTAGTGAAAGGCGTTTAGTATCATGGTCTAAAAACCACCCCTTTAAATATTAAGGCTGGGTGTCCCTAGAGCAAGCCTCTCTTTCTAACAAGCATTTTTGCAATTAGCCATTCCGCTTCATTTGAAAGCGAGATCGTAAAAAACACATTTCATCAATATCTTTTTCTTGGGTGTCTGGGGTAAAATCTATCGGGTAGAATCACTGCTATAATTAATTACCTTTCAAATGATGGTATATTCAGAAGAAATGGTGCATGGTGATTCTTGTAAAACTGTTTATAAATCTGAAATCGAACTTACTTTGCTCCTCTTTTCTATCGAGAAAATTTAATAGAATCATGTTTTCAACGGTTAGATTCACTGCAGAACTATATATATATATAAAATGTAATAATTTGGTTATCAAAAATCGGTTCGAAAACAGACAAAATAGGTATCACCCCCTCTTAATAGGGTGTTTTGTTTCATCATGTTATTATGTATTCCGTGGTGTTACCTCGAGCGCGGTGTAGTGTTTGTGCAGCGCGGCGGGTAGGGGTAGCGGCAGCTTGTTGGCGCCGGGCAGCGCGGCGAGGCCGGGCCGCAGCCGCGCCGCGTCCAGTAGCCGCGCGCCCGCGGCCGCCGCCGCCGGCGGCGGAGCCCTGCGCGCCGGCGAGGACCGCGGCGACCCACGACCGCACACACCCACGTTCTTTAGCAGTCGCGCTCTATACGATACATAAACGCATTTATTCTAAATAATATCATAACATATAGGGTCTTTCTTAATATGCTGACACTTTTTAAGAGGATGATCAGACCGCCAAACTGAACAACTTTCGCTATGGCACCAACATCGAAATCCACACAAAACTGCAAATCTATTCATGCCAAATATATGGGATAGCTGATTTTTTTCGCGATTTCGGTATTGGTTCCAAAGAGAAAGTTGTTCAGATTGACGATGATCTGATCATCCGCTTAAAAAAATTGTCAGCACATTAAGAAAGACCCTGTATATAGCTCTCTGAACGAATTTTTGACTCTACCACCGCGTCGGAAGATGTTCCGTTGTTGAGAAGATCCGACCAGAAACTCTACAACACGCGTCTTTTTACCAAAAAAAGAAATATACAAAGTATAATAATTACATAATTACCATATTGAAGTACATAGTGTAACAATGTCTGGTCTTGACAATTCAAGACCAGACATTTTGGTCATTCAATTAATAAACATAAGAGTTTTAGAGCAAATTTAGAATATCCTCTGGGATCTTATTATAATAGCAGCGTAAACAGTGCCCCATGAAATATGTGTTGATCTTACTGAAAACAGCGTATTATAATTATGAACATCACTGTTTTTGAGAAAGAGAGATAAAGACGCCACCTGCTTAGCTAGTAAGCCAATATATCACGTCTTTTATCTCGCTCGTTTGCGCGCGAACAAACGAGATAAAAGACGTGATATAGCCGTATCACGTACTTGGCGTACCGTTTGTACGTTGGCGTACTAGCTAGGCTGATTAGTATGCAAGATCCTTTATTCGAAAAGGGCAGATCTTCCCAAATTTGAAAAGAGAAGATCATTCTCAACTTACGCATCCAAAAGCTTCAGCAGCAGCCTGCTGTAGGCCTGGTACTCGTCCTCGGCGAACTCTCCGGGGTGATGCCGCGCGTACTCGTAGGTGTCGCAGAACTGGTGCACGAGCTTCTGGCCGCTGCCGTCGAGCGGCGCCGCGAGCGACGTGAGCAGGAAGGCGCGGATCGAGTCGCCCGGGTGACGACGGAGGCCCGGGTCTTGCCGGGCTATTTCTTCTTCTGTTGAAGAGAAGGTGGAATCCTTATGTCATACTAAACGACGATGGCGCGTTGCGGATAGGTATGGATACACAATTATGAGGGGTCGTGATTCGAATCCACACGGAACCACATATCAAATGAGTTTTTCTAACTTTTGTACATAACAGCTTGCTCTCAACTGGTAAAGAAAAACATCGTGAGGCAACCTGCATATCTGAAGAAGAATTCTGATGCGTATGTGAAGTCTACTAATCCGCACTAGCCACGCATGGTGGAGGCCTGTGCCTTGCAGTGGAACATACTGTCACGGCCGCTGTCAAATGTCAAACGTAAAGAAGGCATTCGAAAATTCGGCCGGCTCATTAACAACCGCCGTGGTCTTACGGTCTAAGGGTCCGCCTCCCATGCTGGGGGGTGACGGTTCGAATCCGATCCGCGCCAAAAATATTTCTAGATTTTAGTGTTTTTAGAAATTTTCTAGAAGGAAGAAAGAGAAGGAATATTTAAAAGGGGACAAAAAGGTGACGTGTCTAGGAACTTCGAGAAAGGAGGCGAAATTACGAATATTTGAAAAGAATCAGAAAAGTGGGCGTGTCTTCGATCGGTTTCGAGAAAAGAAGGCGGGGTTGGAAATATCTGGAGGTAAACAAACGAGTAAAGAAAAGAAGATCGGAAAAAGGGTATTCCAGAACGTTCTGCGGGATATAAAAGGCGGCGCATTCCGTCTGATGGTTCAGTATTTGATTTAACAGTGAACAGTGCGAAACAAAAGGAAGAAAAGTAAAAGTGGAAAAGTACTAGTGAAGAGAAAAGTGCTAAGAGTGGAACAGTGAGTAGACTAGTGTCAGTGTAGTGCGTGACGTCATAGTGTCGGTGTAGTACGTGACGTCATAGTGTCAGTGTGGTGCGTGTCGTCATAGTGTCGTGCGTCGTGACGTCATAGCCGTGACGCGTGTCGGGTCGTCACAGTAGTGACGTAGTGGACTGTGAACAGTGACAGTAAGTGGTGCACGGGGAATCCCTGCGAGGAGGACCCGGTGAAGTGAACCGAATAGGGGAACCTCTGTGAGGTGGACCGTTTGTAAGTGTATCCCAAATAAACTCTGTAAAATTGGACTTAGCGTTTCACTCCAATCCCGTAACCCGTCGCTCGTAACATTTGGTGTCAGAAGTGGGATTGGAGTAAGATGCCGCTGGTGCCAAAGGAGTTAAAGGGAGTCACCACCCGGGCCATGTCGGAAGCGCGCCAGGAAGGTGCGAGCCCTGCAACTGAGGTGCAGCGAACTCCGGAGAGACGACCTGAGGGAGGTGAAGTGCAGCGCACTCCGGAAAAGAACCCAGGGAACTTCCTCTATCAAATCCAACGCATGATGGAGGAACAACTGCGCGCACTGAAAGATGATCAGGTTCGCCGCCAGGAGGAACAGGCGCGCCGGCAGGAAGACCAAATGCGCACAATGCAGGAGGCGCTTCATAAAGATATCACGAAAGGCTTGCAACAGGCGGTAGAGAGAGTCGAAGCCGTAGAAGGGAGGTTGGATCGTGTGAAGGGAGAGCTCGAAGGGAGGTTAGATCATGTAAAGGGTGAGTTCGGAGGGAGGCTGGATCGTGTAGAGGGTGAGTTCGCCAAAATCCGGCGAGAGATTGAACAGAGCAAATCTCATAGCCGAGTCGCTGCTGTTTTTGACTCACCCATTCAACCAAAAGGCGTGAAGACTCCGGTTTACGATGGACTGACGTCGTGGCCCGCCTTTAAGCTACAGTTTTTGACAGCGATGAAAGTTAATGGCTGGGGCAAGGAGGAGGCGGAGCCTGCGTTGATATTAGCACTCCAGGGACAGGCTCTCACAGTACTAGAAGCCGTGGGTGCTGGAGGAGACCTGTCGTTCGACAATCTTTTTGGAGCTCTGGAGGCTAGATTCGGCGATGGACATATGGAACACGTGTATCGGGCGCGGTTGAAGGAACGTAACCAACATGCTAACGAGAGTCTGCAACAGTGGTCCGTGGAAGTGGAGAAGCTCGTGCGGAAGGCTTTTCAGTCGTCACCGGCAGTCATCGATAACATGCTCCTGCAGACCTTTACGGATGGGATACGGGACCCGGAGGTGCGAGCTGCAGTGCGACTTGGGCACCATGTTACACTCAGGGACGCTGTTGCTCATGCATTGGAAGTTGAAGCTGTACGTCAGGATCCTCGTTCCGGTCGACGCAGGGAGATTGTGGTGACTGGAGCGTCAGCGCCGAGAAATCGGAGTGACAATTATTTATGCTACAAGTGTGGTGAACAAGGGCATATTCGTAGCTCCTGTCCGAACCGATCAGGCCGCCGTTATGTGTGCTACAAGTGTGGTGAACGAGGGCATATTCGCAGCTCCTGCCCGGGGCGCACAGGCCGTCGTTATGTGTGCTACGAGTGTGGTGAACGGGGGCATATTCGCAGTTCCTGCCCGAAGCGAACAGGTCGTCGGGACATAGGAGTCTCGACTAATGAGCAGCAGGAGAACTGGAGGACGTTGGCCGGTTATGATGCAAACCCAATCATTAGAGTCAGGCAAATATCGGACGGAGATAGTCTGTTAGTTGAAGGAGGGGTCAATGGTAGAATCTGTCAACTAACTGTGGATACCGGAGCTTCGAGGACGGTGGTCAATGCTCGACTGATAAGCGAAATGGGAAGTTATCAGGAGACACGACTTCTGCAGCGAAATAAACTACAGCTAACGACTGCTACCGGCCAGCGCATACCAGTTAAGGGGGAGTTGGGAGTTTCAATTACGATCGGTGGGACTCTTTTCAAACATGAGGTGATTGTAGCTGAGATAGTGGACGATTGCATCATTGGCTTGGATTTCTTACAGAATCACCAGTGCGACGTAGACATGAAGAACAAAGTGCTGCGATGTAACACAGAGGAGGTTCCGATGGGAGGTGGATCATCGGGAAAGGTTTACTGTGTGGAAAGAACGGTTCTCGAGCCTAGATCACAGAACTTGGTACCTGTTGTTTTGCCCAAGAGTAACGATGGGAGCCGTGCTGTGATGGCAAAGGTGGCAGCTGGGACTTGTTGGATTACGGCGAGGAAAGTTGTTGGACCAGTTTCTTCTGCTTCGATTCCGATACTTAACGTTAGAGGTGTGGACCTGACGATTGGGAAGCAGAAGGCTGAGGGGAATGTAGTATCGAAAGTTGTGGAAGGTTCCAGCAAGGACCGGGCAAGGCCGCAGGCGATGATAGGGAAGAATTCGCTCTCTAAGAACGGCGCAGAGATTGGTAGAGTAGACCTGGTGAAGCACGCGAACAATACAGGAGATGTAGCGCCAGTCAAGCAGCAGCTTAGGCGCATTCCGCTTACTCGTGAGAAGGGGGAAGGAACACCGGTTTGGCTGCATAATCCGGCACGTAAGAAAGAGAAGCGTCCGAAGTTACAAGCAAGTTGGAAAAAGCCATATGAGAAGAAGAAGAAGAAGATCGGTTGGCTCGATATTTCGGCAGTAATGATGCTCGGGACGAGCAGAACTAAGGGAGGGGCAGTGTCACGGCCGCTGTCAAATGTCAAACGTAAAGAAGGCATTCGAAAATTCGGCCGGCTCATTAACAACCGCCGTGGTCTTACGGTCTAAGGGTCCGCCTCCCATGCTGGGGTGTGACGGTTCGAATCCGATCCGCGCCAAAAATATTTCTAGATTTTAGTGTTTTTAGAAATTTTCTAGAAGGAAGAAAGAGAAGGAATATTTAAAAGGGGACAAAAAGGTGACGTGTCTAGGAACTTCGAGAAAGGAGGCGAAATTACGAATATTTGAAAAGAATCAGAAAAGTGGGCGTGTCTTCGATCGGTTTCGAGAAAAGAAGGCGGGGTTGGAAATATCTGGAGGTAAACAAACGAGTAAAGAAAAGAAGATCGGAAAAAGGGTATTCCAGAACGTTCTGCGGGATATAAAAGGCGGCGCATTCCGTCTGATGGTTCAGTATTTGATTTAACAGTGAACAGTGCGAAACAAAAGGAAGAAAAGTAAAAGTGGAAAAGTACTAGTGAAGAGAAAAGTGCTAAGAGTGGAACAGTGAGTAGACTAGTGTCAGTGTAGTGCGTGACGTCATAGTGTCGGTGTAGTACGTGACGTCATAGTGTCAGTGTGGTGCGTGTCGTCATAGTGTCGTGCGTCGTGACGTCATAGCCGTGACGCGTGTCGGGTCGTCACAGTAGTGACGTAGTGGACTGTGAACAGTGACAGTAAGTGGTGCACGGGGAATCCCTGCGAGGAGGACCCGGTGAAGTGAACCGAATAGGGGAACCTCTGTGAGGTGGACCGTTTGTAAGTGTATCCCAAATAAACTCTGTAAAATTGGACTTAGCGTTTCACTCCAATCCCGTAACCCGTCGCTCGTAACAATACTATAGGCTGATGATGACAATGACGAATGTCATACTTTGGCAATTAACCCAAGACTCCGTCGAAGGGCTAGGCAGGAGGTTACATTGGTTATCGATAAAGACTTAAACTAATTTCTTTTAAAAAAATGTTGTTTTGTTTTAAATTAAAATTGTTTTGTAGTCAAAAATTAAAATCAGACTTGTAACTGTACTTTTGAATTAGTTAACGTCACGCAGCAACTGTGGATCTCCCGCTAAACTCTTTAAGGAGTTTTGGAGAGAAATTGTTTATTATAGATTATATTTTTTTTTGTAAAAGTTAAATAAATTAAAAAAAAAAAAAAAACTTCCTGGACTTCGTCCGTGCGGATTTCCTTTCAGATACAAACAGAAAGAGATTTGTCACATAAAAATCCCTACTTCCTCTTCTCAATCTTTTTCTTTTTTAGGGTCTTTCTTAAAGTCACGATGCGACGTTCTATTTATTATAAAAACATACCAAGTGTTTTAACATCGTCGACAGCCCTGAACCGGTAGTGGTAGGGCTGCTGGGGCTGCAGTATGTAGTGGGACGGCTCGGCACTCAGCAGGCGAGGTTCATGCATGATGCGCGGGACTGCCTCGATGCGACGCTCTATTTCTTTCTTTAAACACTGGAAAAGTTTAAAAATGACTTAGAATTTACCTTTCTGTAAATTAAATGGTGTTTTATTTATGTAGATATAAGCAAAACAAGTGCTAGAGCATTGCATTTCTCATTTCTGCCAATGTCCAGTGAGTTTTCGTATATAGGGTCCTTCTTAATATGCTGATGACTATTTATTAATGGAAAATTTTTCATTTTATTATTGACTTTTTCGTAAATAAAACACATTGACACCCATCTATTCAAAGAGAGTTTACATCCTGAAAATAAAACTAGGAAAAGAAACGAATTTAGGTAACGATAAATATAAGGAAATAAAAAGGTTCTCGGCATCTCCATTCACGGTCCATTACATAATTTTGATCAAAGTGAAAATTAAATGACAAGCTATCGAACGCGTTTATCAGCGGCTAGGGCATTGTGTGCAACCAATCTGCAATGTTTGTTTTTTGCGACAGTGTCGACACTATTTTTGCCGGTACGTGAAAAAGGGGTTATGCTGAAAAACAGCGCTGGTCAGTGTGTTTTACCACACTACCAGCAAAAGCTGAAGCCTAGTCCCTTTGTCATGGTATTTATAAATGTGTAATGTTAATGTTATATTTCATTTAATATGTTTAGATGAAATGATGTATAATTTTTTTTGCTGTGACAATAAATCTGTTTCAATTTCAATTTCAATCCTTCGTCCTGAGATTATGTTCTCTTTAAAAAACATAAACTCTAGGGTGTTGAACTGGGCTACAGTTAGCCACGAGCCTGCCAGAAGTCCATACTGTATGCAATACTATCTAGATACTCTTTCTTATAATGTGATTCCGTTCACTGGAAGAAACCTGTAATCTCCCAGTTTTGGATATCCATTTTCCAGGAGGCACATGCATTTAGCCAACAAGACAAGATTCGGTGGGGCCGAAAAGTTCTCGAGTGGCGACCGTGTACCGGAAAGCGCAGCGTGGGTAGGCCCCTCACACGGTGGACCGACGACCTGGTGAAGGCGGCGGGAAAACGTTGGATGAGGGCGACGCAGGACCGGTTGTTATGGCGATCCTTGGGGGTGGCATAGGCCACCCGGCCACCCGGCCACCCGTCTCAGCCGATGGACGACCACTGCTGGACATAGGTCCAGCAGTGGTCATCCATCGGCTGAGATGAATGATGATGATGACATTGCAGTCATTTGTGACATATCCTTTGGGATATGTTCCATGGATTCCTCCTCTTCTCTGCATGCTCGGCAGCTGGGATCTAGGGTGAGTTTCATCTTGTGCATCATCGTGCCTGTGGCCCGGTGAGGGCTCTGACAATGGCACGAGCTTTGCTCCTACTGTTGTTCATAATGAACTTTGGGAATCATATTGTTTATATTGTTAATTTGTTATACTACATCCTACAACTATGTTACATCTCTAGTTTTTAATTACTAACGTAACTTTAAGGTATTCAGATAATGAAACTAAACTTTCCTTAAGGAACATGGGTGGAAAAACGAAAACAAAATGTTGTATGGAAGGTCCACAAAATTTTCTCGTTTTTGACCTTTGTTTCTTAGGGAAAGTTGTTTAGTTTCATTGTTTGAGTAATGATGGGTAGGGAAGTACTTAATTAAAACTAGTGGTGTATTGGTGATAAAAGACTTTGCCCACATGACGAAATGTATTCGTTTCGCAGCTGGCGAATGTGTATGATCAAAGAACACATACAAATCGCATGATAGCTGAAATTATACACAGGATCAGTGTTCCCGAAACAAAAAATTAGAATTCGGTAGAAGTGTGGTCAAAAAATCGGGAGAAATCGGGAGATTTTGAAATTTGTTGTAAATAAAGCTAATTTAAGATGTTTTGTACAGATTATCATCAAAAGTATTATAAGATGTAATTAAAAAATTATTTAAATAACTTTAAAACTAAAGGACATCTGGCACATAAAACCCAAAAATGTATAACCGTCCTTCTATTTTTATTATGGACTATGGAACACTAGAAACTAACTGCAGGAGTGAGATTTTTCAATATCAGACATTCAAAACGAGTAGTAGAAAATGACGTAAAATCGATGATTTGCCATTTTTGAATTCAACTTTCTATCACTTGCAACGAGTGCTCCGAACCACTCGTATCCAATTCTACCACTCGAATGTTTGACGTTTGTAATGTTGTCAGACGTCAACAGATTTAACTTTTTTTCTACGTTCCGTTAACCCATAATTTTGGCGGTAAAGTCCAATTTGAAATGTTACTATGAAACCATTCATTCGTTTGTTCGTTCAATTGAAACATTTTCTGTGTGAATCGAAACGGTTTTGGCACATCCGAACGATTTCAAAAATAGAGAAAAACGTAACCACTCGGAATGAAAATCTCAATTCGTATGCGAATGTCAAGTCGCTCGTATGATTTTCAAAAATCGCACTCCAGGCATTAGTTTATTTTATAATGAATTATTGGTTTTATCATTTTTATATAAAAAAACATTGTGCTTGCAACACCTCATACTAAACAACATTGACAGCCATGTTGGGGTTGCTGCTTTTTTATAATTTATTAATAATAAATGATTAAATAACTCGTTAAATAAAAATAAATGATACTATCTGAGTAGTTTCTATAAAACCTCATAATTTATTACACATTTGACTTCAGTCAAAACTTCTATACATTTTAAGTTATTTTTTCAAGGGAGAGTGGCGGTTGTCCTTTAAACATAATTTTTTTTTTAAAGGAATTTAAAAAAAAATTTAGGTGTTTTGTCTTCTTTCTTTAAAAACCTGTAAATTAATGCGTATTGCAATAATTTCTCCACTTCTACCGTACCTATCTAACTAAATCCTTATTTTTTTTGTTTGATATTAAATTAAATTACTCATTTATTTCAGACCAAAAATCCATAATTTTGTTAGTAGGTTGATTAGTAACAATATAATATACAATAACATAATGTATTTTAATTTATCATTACCAGAAAAATACCTTAAACTTTCTTACTGTCAGAAAACAAACAAAAGCAATACTGAAAACTTATTTAAAAATCAATGGATGCATTAATTATTTTTCTCAAACATGCTTGGAAATGTGAGCATTATTTTGACAACCTTCTTCGAGATAAATCAAAATTTCTGTACTGGCCAAATACATGCGCGCAGCGGCCGGCAATGTTGTATGAAAATCCATATCTGTCGTGTTTAGCGGCCAAATAAATTACATAGTAAACTCATATCTGTTGTGTAATTTAAAAATGGAACGATCTTTTTCTCCGAAACATGGCGACCAAGGAGGTAACTCATCAAAGGTTTTATTTAAATTTCGAACTGGCTTGCAAATAGAAAGCTGTTTATTGAAAAAAAAAAAACAAATTGTTGTTTGTTGTTCGTCATTGATTTTGAAAAGAGTTTTAATTTCTGCGAATTATTTGAGAAAATTTACTGTTTTAATTTACGCGCATTATTTGAGAAAAGTAGTATACAAGCCTTGGCCACAACTAGGCATTGATGGACTTACGTATGTGTGCCTCGGCTTCGCCTCGGCCCACATTTACACGTTCGTCCATCAATGCCTCTGTTGCTGGCCGCGGCAGTAATGTACTAATAATTTTTAGAAGAAAGTTGGTTTTTATCATGAATTATTCAGAGAATCATAAAAATCTGGAGAAATTGACTATGTTACAGTAGATCGGGAGATCTCCCGTAAAATCGGGAGGTTCGGGAACACTGCACAGGATAGACGGAATATCGTTCTTCCCAAGGAAATGGAAATTATCGTTTTCTGCAGTGGCATTTCTTTTAAAATTCAAATTACCACTTTTGTAGGCGAAACGGGCTTGGGCAATGTATTTTGCTTCAGTGTTGCAGACCCGAGAGAGGTGATGAGGTTTACACATTAGCATGATAAAGAAGAAAGAGCACCAACCTTTTTACCATCAGCGCCTATCGGAACGTGAGGGCCTCTCCTCGACCGAAGAGCGAACCGAGTAATTTGTCTCTTCGCGAAGATGAACAGCACCACGAACGTTATCACGCCGCCGCTGATTATGAATATTATGTTCAGCTCGCTGGTGAAATGGGCCATGATTTGTTTTCGGTACTATAATCAGAAAACTGGGAAAAAGAAATATTACTATATTTGCGAAAATCGTTGTTTTGCCCCTTTGCTTTTGTCCACAGATTGCACAGATTATTACTAGTCATTCACTTCGAGTTGGCCGCTACCTCCCTTCCCGCTTCCCCGCACCGCACCCCTAAGAGACCCTAATAAACGCAATTTTATAACCTTTAGCAACGCAACCACGTACGGCACATCCGTCCCGGTCACTAATATCACTTTTAATTTTAAATTTTTATTTGCCTTTGATATTATTTTTTGTCGACGGGACCAATTAATGTGCCTGTGAGGAAATTTTGTAACGGTCATCGACGGCCAACTGGTCGTGAACGGGTAGTAAAATTTAAAAGTTCAGTTCCGTTCAGGGCCTATGAATTAGACAGCTTTAATTCCGATAGGTCCGTTGTGGCGCTGCTGTCACATTTTCCTTTATAAAACGCGCCATATTAGGCTGCCTGTCCATTGAAGCTGTGCGAGCTGTGTAGCTGTGTTTTTTTAACCAATTAGGAGCTCGGGCGAGGCGCGGCCGATCTCGCCCGAGCTCCTGATTGGTTAAAAAAACACAGCTCGCACAGCTTCAATGGACAGGCACCCTTAAACTTACAGCAGCAGCGTCACCGTCACGCCGTGTTGTTGCGCCAGTAGCTTATATGTTGTGATTTTCCTGGTATTCTCGTTTGTATGAAATAACAATATCGTTAATTAGTTTGTTCATTGTTCCTTGGTCAAATATCCCTATTCTTGCATTCTGGAATCACTGTATGCAGGGTGAAATTGATATCATTAGCATCCTTTTGCACTAAGAGTCTACCCATCAAACTGAATAACTTTTAATATGGGAGCAAAGAGCAAACTGATCGGAGCAACAAAAGACTCTTAGTTTAAAAGGATACTAATGATATCAATTTCACCCTGTACATAATATCAGTTTAAAATAACAATGTACATGACCTTGAAGGGCCGTTGGTTAACTTCACTCGGTTAAGAAAGGAACGTAGACAAAAGAAACAATAATTTTCATGACTCACATTTGCGAGCGAGGTCATGCACATTTTTATTTTAAACTGATAGTACCTATAACTATAAGTTCTATACAAAGGACATCTGGCACATAATACCCAAAAATGTATAACCGTCCTTCTATTTTTATTATGGACTATGGAACACTAGAAACTAACTGCAGGCATTAGTTTATTTTATAATGATTTATTAGTTTTTATCATTTTTATATAAAAAAAACATTGTGCTTGCAACACCTCCTACCTCCTCCTACTAAAAAACATTGACAGCCATGTTGGGGCTGCTGCTTTTTTATAATTTATTAATAATAAATGATTAAATAACTCGTTAAATAAAAATAAATGATACTATCTGAGTCGTTTTTATAAAACCTCATAATTTATTATACATTTGACTTCAGTCATAACTTCTGTACATTTAAAGGTATTTTTCTAAGGGAGAGCGGCGGTTGTCCTTAGCTTGATAACAGCAGCGCCACAACGAACCTTTTGGAACTGAGTGAAAATTTCAGTTTCAGTGTCGCATCTGTAGCTTGCTGCATATCAGTAATCTGTGGTTCAGTTGACTTGACGTTTGTAATTTCGTTCGAGAATTTCAGAAAAGCTTCCTGAAAAAATGTAGTTTTGTCTCTCTTTGCCCTCGGCAATTTTCTTTGCCCTCGGCCCTCATCTCGCCTCGTCTAAAAAGATCTAAAGTCACTGGTTTTTGAACGAAATGATAGGTGTCAGTTCTAATTTTAAAATTTTTAATAGGAAAAGCAAAGGAATTTATATTCAACCCGTTAATTAGGGTTCCGTTTAACACTATTATCCAAACCATGATAATGGATTTTATTAGCAAATCACCATAATTGTTTATTTTCTAGATAAGGTTAGTAAGGTAAGGTAAGTAAGACGTAAGAGCTAAGAGGTGACTAAGGGATAACGTTTACCTACATGGTTATGGCAGAATGTAAGGTGGACGGTGTACCTAACTGGAAAAAAATGTTTCTGGCCGCCCGAAAAGGGAATAATAGTAGTTAGGTACCCACGGCGACACATCAAGCTATACAAAACCAATTTTAACTGGTCGCGAGACGTTATAAGTTACTCGTCCTATGCGCGGCCAGCTTATTCTGGTTTTGTATAGCTTGATGTGTCGCCGTGCGTACAACATCGTAGGCACCTATTAGGTACCTACCTACCCTAGGTAAGCACGTCAAATCAAACCAATACTTCTAGAAACAAATTATTTATTCATCGTATATCTTGAGTAGGTACGTAGGTACAAGACTGCAGCATAAATACCTCCAACATGATTCTTTCTATTCAGAGTTGGGCGCGGCGTTACTGACGAGTTTACAAGACGTGCATACTAATTTTATCATGGCGATGGCGGCTTGATGACCAATAGAGTCCAATAAGGAATCTGATTTTGTTAAACAATAGGCCGTTGGACTAATGCGGAGAAATATTTCCAGTAAATAATTCCGTACATGAAGTTGTGGAGCATGAAACCATAGTTGGCTTTGAATATTGTTGATGATACTTCAAATCAAATGTCGTTATGAATTTTATTCAAGTTCAAACAGTAGCGTAGCGAGGCAGGGGGGCAAATTCCCCGGGCGGCACTTTAACAGGGGCGGCAAATTCGGGAAAAATATCCATTGATTGAGCTCTGTCTATAATCAATTCGTAGAGCAGAGAAAATTCAAGCTCGCTTCGCTCGCTCTAAGTTTCTGATTTAATTACTGTGCAATTTAATTACCATAATCCTAAAGAGTTCTTACCACACCAATGAAGTGGTGCTAAAAATTTCGAGCTTTCTTCTATCTTTTACTTAAGTTACTTTGCACATGTTTTGTACGTAAAAAGCTCTGGCTCTAACCGATTCGTATTGAGGAGAAAAAGTCGAGCTCACTTCGCTCGCTCTAAGTTCCTATTTTTGCATGGGTAAATCAAGCCTGAATTAATGTGCAAAAAAATTTCGAGCTCACTCCGTTATTTTTTGTGTAAGTCTTCTTAAGGGGGCGGCAAAATCAGTTTTTGCCCCGGGCGGCAGAACCCACGCTACGCCACTTCAAAATAATTAAAATCATGAGGAAAACGTTGAAGAAGAAATTCTGATGCGTATTTGAAATCTACAAATGCGCATTGGGCACGCCGAGGTGCTGTGGACTAATGGACTCTTTGAGGGTAGGCCTGTGCCCTGCAGTGGGACCTTTTTATAGGCTGATGATGAAGTAGGCAAACGATTAGGAATTGAATCAAATGTAACTAGATGTGATTACGCTGGACGTTTCTCATTCTGGGGTAGGCAAGTAGTAGAGAGTAGGTACTCATGAATGAAGGAACCCAAATGCATGGGGACTTGGGGAGTACAATCGAGCATCGGGCATCGAAAATAGTAATATTAAATCGATGATATAGGTAAGAAAGAGTGTCCTACCTGTTGTACTTACTTGGATACCTACATAATAAGAAGTTTTAATACCTAACAAATTATCATGTACCCTAGCTACCTACCTAACGTTTGAAGAAAACGAAGCCTATTTTCAATTCCAACCAGTAAGCGTGCAGCGTGACCTCCTGTTTAGCGACAAGACTTCATTTTGTGACGTTTCGCCTGCCATTTTGACATATTCCCGCTAAAATTACCGACCTTGGTGGACTGAGGTTATTGTTAGTTACGAAACTAAATAGGTAATAAATAGGTAAGGTATAACTAATTTAAATAGGTAGGCACGTTCGCATATTGTACCTACATAGCACTACACATTCAAAACAATCTCAATGTATTACTCGTGTGGTAGTAAAATAATGATCTTGTTACATATAGGTAGGTAATGGTTTTCCACCTTAGAACCTTGTCACAATCACCTGAAGTGAGATTTTTGAAAATCATACGATACGAGCGAATTGGCAGTAGAAAGATGCATAATCTCCATAGTAATTTTGACATTTTCTACTGCCAAATCGCTCGTATGATTTTCAAAAATCGCACTTCTGTACCCTATTTAACGTATCATCGAGCTTCTGTGAGGTACGACAGGTAGGTAGGTACTGCAATAGTTTGCTGTGATAAGGTACATTTCAAATTGGATGAATAGAAATAGGAAGTACTTACCTACTTACTTCTATTATTTTATCTAAGACGAGCTTTTACCCGCGACATTGCCTGCACAAATTATATAGGTTTTAAGTTTTATCTAAATCGGTTCTGCAATTTTTGCGTGATGCTTGAACAAAAATTTAAAAATGGTTGGTATGTAGTAAGGGACACCTAAAAATATAATAAAATAAAAACCATTATCGTAGGTAATCTTTTTCCTGTAAATACTTCAATGTACAGACACACTTCGGTTCATAGTTAGGTACTACTCAAAGCTTCGCTAGTTTTACAATTAGTTTAGATTGGATGATTATACGGAACCTCTTTTCAAATTAATTAAACGGCTGTACTGGCAAAGGGCAAAGCTAGAAAGAAAGCTATTAAATCGAAATTAAAAGAAAAACTATTTTCTTTTTAAAATAATTAATGTCGTCGCAGTCAATTTTTTTCAACTAAAATGGCTAGGAATCATATTAACTATGGAGATTTTAATCAAATAGATTTCCAACCAAGAAGATTCATTCAGCAAAAGTACCTAGCAAAAACTTATTTTGCGATGTCGGAATCAGAACAGGCGCTGCTGTAAAATAGTAGCTTCTTTGAGTAGCTTATCTATGAGGCGCTGATTTGGCGCTGATTGAGTGATTTGTTGAAAACATACGGTTAAATAAAAGGTTTAAATACCTATTTATGTTAAATGACTTAACTAAAATATAAGTAATCTTGAAAAACGGGGCTCAATTTTACTTCATCGCACATTTGTGTCCGCGGCGAACGTGCCGAAAGAGGTGAACGAATAGAATTTGAGAATTCAGTGTATGAAATCCTATATAATCTTTGATCCTATGAATGAATCCTCGCAACTGTCCAAATCCGAATTAGTATCGAATTTCGAACCAGAACCTACCTTCCGAATTCTTTTTATGATTCATCCGATCAAAACAATTCGGAAGGTGCCGAAAATCCCAGGCGAATTCGGATGACGTTTTCAGATTCCTTCACAATAATGTACCTACTGATTGTTCGATTTGTTCGCTCTGACAACTTTCTCATATAGGTAGGGTCCTTCTTAATATCATCATCATCATTTTCAGCCCGTATCCACCCACTGCAGGGCATAAGCCTCCTCCCTGACACTTTTTTAAGGGGATGAGCAAACCATAAAATTGAACAACTTTCTCTACGAGACCAACATCCAAATTGCGAAAAAAATCAGCTGTCCCCATAAAGAGCTTCGAACATTTCAGTATGGAAGGTGGCATACCTACTTTCCGCCATTTTGAAAAAATCACGATTTTGCGGCCACTGATGAAACATATGCCAATCGACAGGGAAAATGATTACAAACAGAAAATATACTTTGGTAAAATGACCTAAGTGGTATACTTTCGGAGATATAGGGGTTTGAAAATTAAAAAAAATAAAAACATTTTTTTCCACCCAAATTGACTTTTTTGATCAGGAATAGATCGGCAAAGCTCAGGATCGATTAGGACTTAATATAATTATATAATATTATTATTATAAATAAGTTTTATTCATTAATTTACTAAGATAAATAAAATACCTACCTACAAGCAAGACAGCTACGAGCAAGACGGTTTTTGTAGCAGTGTTGCTAACCATTCCGAGAAAGATTTATTCGTATTTACCTATGTATTAAATACTTGGTCATCATCATCATCATCTCAGCCGATGGACGTCACACTGCTGGACATAGGCCTCCCCAAGAATCGTCACAACGATCGGTCCTGCGGTGTCCTTATCGAACGGGTTCCCGCCGCCTTCATCAGGTCGTCGGTCCACCTTTTGGGGCCCCACCTACCCACTGCTGTTACCCGGGGTGCGGGGTGCGGGAGCTACCCACGCTGCGCTTTCCGGTTTGAGATCGCCACTCAACGGCTCTTCGGCCCCATCGGCCATATCGGTTCTGCGAGAAATGTGCCCCGCCCATTTCCATTTTAGTTTAGCATTCTCAGCGGATCTCTTCATTTCCGATTCGATCTTGCCGGGAAACTCCGAACATAGCCCGCCATTGCCGTTTGGGTGACTTTCAACCTTTTTATGAAGCCTTGAGAGAGCGACTACGTCTCAGTTCCGTATTTCATCTTGAGACACTGCGGTATTTGGGACGTGAAGAGACTACGTAGCTTTCCAACGCTGCCTTGCCGAGTCGGATTCAACAGTCAACCGTTGAATCCGACTCGGCAAGGCAGCGTTGGAAAGCTACGTAGTCTCTTATAGATACAATTTCGAGAAAGAGGTCAACCTCTTTCTCGAAATTGTATCTATCTAATTGGATAGGTTTGTCCCAGGTAAACATCAAGCGCAGAGAGGGTGGGTACACCATCGACATTTTACATGATCGTCCATGTTCATTTTCATTTTGTCCGTAGGCTAAGAATAGCATCATCCCATTTCTTCCTCTGAGTGTCGTATATGGCGACTATGGGATCCACCAAGAGGTAGGCAGCAGCATCCTCTGAGTACACGCATTCAATCTAACTGCGATCGCCAAACCCGCCTACCAAGGGTGGCCAGGGCCAACACAACCAAAACCAGGTTCCCATTCCCTAGCGGCCCTGCTATTCCTGGCTACGATAGCGGCCAAGGTAACGGCGAGGCAAGGTGCGCGAAGAATCTCCGGCAGAGATCCGGCTACCACAAGACCACAACCGACAACAGCTGCACCTGGTAATATGTAATACTCGTTCACAGCGGACTGACGAGTCGCGCGCTCGACTCAAGGAAAAGCTGAGCAGGATACGTTGGTTTATCTGAAGTCCGAAGAGAGGGAGGACTCGATAATCCTCAAATCCGGAAGCCTACTTTATTTCTTTATTTGAAATTGGAACAGGGTGTTTCATCTATACCGTATGAATTTCAGTTGTAATGCTGAACTTGCGGGTTGGCTAGTTTGTAATAACTGCCAGTATATGTCGCTCACGTCCCCTCAAGACGCAACAGATTGAAAAATTCGTTCTCTGGCTAGTGGGCTCGGTAGCGAAATTGGATAACGCACTTCCCCGGTTTGGAAGGGTGCGGGTTCAAGTCCCGCCCGAGACTCAATTTTTCAATCTTTAATTTGATTCGAAATAGCACAACATGGCTGTAACATGTTCAAAATCAATAATATTTGAAATTGAGAGATTCTTGTTTCTATTTGTAGGGCGGGTCTTAAAGAACTTGGATCCGACGCATAGACAGTTCCACAAGCCCGTCGCTGTAATCGTCACCACGCAATCAAAACGATTTTGAAGTTCGAGCTGAAAACTACAGGGGTTTTACATTTGGATCGGTACTGGGCAGAGCGTAGATTTCAGCTGTCGAGATCTTTTAAGTTTGACTTTTATCTGCGATGATAGCTTCCAGTTATAAATGCGTTCAACACAGAAACATTGAATTTTTACCACTTCGTCAAATAGCGAAATTGGATAAAGCACTTCCCCGGTTTGGAAGGATGCGGGTTCAAGTCCCGCCCGAGACAGAATTTTTCAATCTTTAATTTGATTCGAAATAGCACAACATGGCTGTAACATGTTCAAAATCAATAATATTTGAAATTGGAACAGGGTGTGTCATCTATACCGTATGAATTTCAGTTGTAATGCTGAACTTGCGGGTTGGCTAGTTTGTAATAACTGCCAGTAGATGTCGCTCACGTCCCCTCAAGACGCAACAGATTGAAAAATTCGTTCTCTGGCTAGTGGGCTCGGTAGCGAAATTGGATAACGCACTTCCCCGGTTTGGAAGGGTGCGGGTTCAAGTCCCGCCCGAGACTCAATTTTTCAATCTTTAATTTGAAGAATCTCTCAAACCCTACCCTTAAGCTCATGGAGGAAAGGAAAAATTGTTCTGCAGCTGAATGAGAACCGGCAGCACAATAGGCAGATTTCAAAGTCCGACACTTTGTCGGTTCAACAAAGGCCCCAAAGTCTTCGCAAAGGATTTGTCGATTATCAAAGGCAGCAAAATTGAAGACCGAAGATGGCAGGATCTATTATCCAAGCTAGAGCTTCTGAGAGAGTTTGACAAATTATATGGACAGTTACACACGTCAACACGGAGACTCACTAAAAATCTGGATAACGACCCAAGAGAAAGAGAGAGATATGAACCCCCGTATATCCGATATATCCCGGACATCAGCATGTACTCGATTAGTAAGGCTGTCAAGCAGATAAAGAATAACAAGGTGCCGAAACTGAGGCCCTTCAGAAACTGCTCAATTACGTCATACTCGAGGAAAAAACGCCGCAGGGTTGTGGTTTTTCTCAAAAAGGGCGTTAATGCCCTGCTGAAGAAATATAGGCCCATATCGCTTCTTAGCAATGTCTCTACGAGGATAATATGCTGTTTTTGAGAGTCATTACAAACCGTCTCGCGCGGGTTTGACGATTTAAAGCCTCCCGAGCAAGCCGGGTTCCGAAAAGGGTTCAGTACCACATACATAATGTTCCAGCAGGTTATTCAGGATTTTTTTTAATGTATGGTTTTGCTCTTGACCTCAATCCTGTCCTCAGGATGAAGATGGGGTCGAAGATGTAGCGAGCTTACCCAGAAGATGCCTATTCACTCGTACTTTAATGGAGTTCGGGTTGTAAGTGCTCGGAAATACTGACGCAGGCAAGGCATTCCACTCCTTGGCTGTGCGCATTATAAAACATTCAGAAAAACGCTTGGTGCGGATATTTGGGATGTCAACCAAGAAGGGGTGATATCCTGCGGTGCGCCTGGAAGTCCGATAGTAGAAAGGGGAAGATGGGATGAGCTCATGTAGCTCTTGGGCACACTCACCGAAGTGCAATCTGTAGAAGACCGACAAACAGGCCACATCTGCAGCGGTGGGCTAGGCTATGAAGCTTGGTCTCCACCAGCTTACTGTCGCCAATAAGCCCCCCCTCAACCGAGTCAAGTGCAGCAAGTTGATACTTGGCTGAGCCATCCCACAGGTGGCAGCAGTACTCCATACATGATCGGACCTGAGGTTTATACAACATTAAGAGCTGTCCAGGAGTGAAATACCGCTTCACCTTGTCTGAGAGAGAGGAGATACAAGCGTGTTAGAACAGGAGACAACTCAAGCGTACAATATCTCAGCACTCTTGAAGGTATACCATCAGGACCACTGGCCTTATTCACATCCAGACTACGCAATGCTCTGCAGACCTCTTTTGTATGTATTGTGATCTCCGGCATCGAAGAATCACAACGAGAGATGGTTGGTGGCTGTTTGGCACCAGCATCTAGACGTAAATTGTTCGCAAACTCACACCGCAAATGAGAAGCAAATAAATTAGCTTTCTCATTTGCGGTGTGAGCCAGCGACCCATCAGATTTCTGCATGGGAGGCAAAGTGGGACGGCAGAAATTGTATTCGACCGATTTTGAAAGGGACCAGAACTGTTTACTACCAGAAGGGTAGGATGACAGTCTGGCTCCAATGCGGCTGACATGATCGAATTAAGCCTTCCGGAGCACCCGTTTGCAGACTTAGCGGCAGAATTAAAGGCCCTCTTCTTCGAACCTTACGAGCTCTAACTTTGCGGTCGCGAGCTTGGACCCATGCTTGGTAGGCGGATTCCTTAATAGCCTCAGCGTGAGTACAATCCGCATTGAATCAAGGTTGGGCTTTGTGACCGAGTGCGATGTTGGAAAATGGAATATAATATTCCATTCCCTGTCGTATCACGTCCTCAACCACATCAGCAGAATTGGCAGGGTCACTCGATGAAAACACACTTGCCGCCACGGGTAAGACGCAAAGAAGTGCCGCATCTCATCCCAATCTGCCGACCCGTATCGCCAAAATCGCTTCGTGCCCTTAGGGCTGTTATCGGGAGGAGAGCATATCGACACGGATTTCACCAGACAGTGATCGGACGTTCCCAGTGGGGCAGAGACCGATACTGAGTGCCTGTCTGGATCTGATGTCAGTAGAAGGTCCAAGCAATTGGGCGTATGGCCATCAACATCCAGTACCCGCGTTGCTTGATTCACCAGCTGGGTGAGATCTAGCGATAATGCAAACTTGCGCGCCACTCTTCCAGCATGGTCAGTTTTCTGGAACGGGAACAGCTCGCTATGGTGGGCATTGAAGTCCCCCAGAAAAAAAAGCTCCGCCGTTGGATAGCTTCGTTGGGCTGTCTCTGCCGTCTGAGCTACTCCATGAGCCTGGTTACCTTCTTGTCACAGTCGTGCGATCGATAAACACCGACGTAGAGAGATTTCTCCATTCCGGTGTCCACCAAAAGCCATAGTACGGAGAACCCGGAATCTTCAAAGCAACGGAGACGCCGACAGCAAATGTCATCGCGAACATACACACAGACCCCAGCTCGCCTCTTGAACTTATGTTCCAACGAGTATCCTGGGTAGTTGAGGTACGCCGTATCAGATGGGTTGCTATCTGCGTCTCCGTTAAAAAGAATAGGTGTGGCCTCTCGGTCTCGAGGTGGTGATGGACCGGATCGAGATTTGAGTGCAGACCTCGTATGTTACTGAGGTGCACTTTGAGTGGGAGGAAGTGCAGCCGTTGTTTAATCTTTTTCTTTTTGGTAACTTTGTTTTTCATTATTTTTCGTAGAGTGGTGGAGACGTGGAAAAAAAGTCGAAACGCTACTCAGGTACCCTAGAAGACCTCTTGGGCTCGACTGACTGGAGAGAAACTCATTTGGAGACTGCGGGGACGCCCGAACCCCCCCAAAATGGCCACCGGGTCCTCCCTTCCGGCCGCCAACTGGCACGGTGGAGCATTGCGGGATTTTTCGCTAGTTGTGTGGGGCAGCCTTTCACACGTGGCTAGCGCACTACTTAGGTCCCGTACTAACCGCGGTCAGCCAACGACTATCACCATGCTTCGGATCACGCTACCCTCCAAAATGAGTTGCCCGGTACAGTGTTGCTAAGGCCGGCCGGCCAAGACCGGTTCCGAGCAGCGCAACTGACTTTTTCCCACACCCCCATGGATATAAAATTAAATGGGACACTTACTGACTGCTTCAGACCATCAAACTGAACAACTTTTAGTATGGGACCAACACAGAAATCTCGAAAAAAATAAACTTTTTTTTTTAAAGGATTTTCTTTTAAACTGCAAACATAACTCGATTGAAATGTATGGGACAGCAGATTTTGTTTTTGCTATTTCGATATTGGTCCCATAGAGAAAGTTATTCAGTTTGATGGTCTGAAGCTCCCCTTTAAGTAAGTGTCCCATTTAATTTTACACCCTGTCTAAAAGATCAAAGAGTAAAATATATGTTTCTTTGCTTGGTGTCCTACTGCAGCGAAGTGTAAGGCAGAGAGACATTATATTATGTATGTCCGAAACTGTTCAGCTGCGCTGTGAAGATTTTTTCAATGTTCTGCCCTGGAAAGAACTAGGCTCCAACATATACGGCGAGTAGATCAGTCACATCTGGTTTGCCGATGGTAAATAAACCAAGCAACGAGGCAGATTATACTCTTTTCCATCTTCTGTATAACGCGCCGGAGCGTATGTTATGTATGTGGGCCAAGGTGCTGAATCCTTTTCGGAACCCGGCTTATTCGCGATGCTGGAAGTAATTGAACTTGCGTGCGAGATGGTTTGTAATGAATCTCGGAACAGTTTATACTCGTAGACATGCAGGCTAAGAAGCGAAATGGTCTTCAGCAAGACATAGTCGCTCTTTTTGAGGAAGGGCACCTCTAGACTTCTGTTCCATGCCTGCGGCGTTGCTCCCTCGAGTATGACGTACCTAAACGATATTTCCGAAGGATCGGTACCCGCCTTCCAGAGCTCGGCCGTAATCCCGTCATCACACAGCGCCTTATTTATTTATTTGTATTTATTTATTTAACAAATGTATTACAGCGTTGTTGTTCATTTGCTGTTTGGGAGCCATACTAATCTCGTACTGGCTGACGTCCGGGATATCTTTGGTATAGCGCCGGGTCAATCTAGATCTATGGTTGTTATCTAGATTTTTAGCGGGTCTCCGTGTTGACGTGTATATCTGTCCAAAGGATTTCTCAACCTCTCTCAGAAGCTTACGCTTGGACGATAATGATCCTGCCATCTTCGGTCTTTAATTTTGCTAGCTGGCTTTGGCCAATAGACAGATCCCTTGCGAAGATTTTGAAGCCTCTGTTCCGCTCTAAAGCCTCCCTAATGTAGGCTCGGTGATCATAAGTTACGGACTTTGAAATCTGCCTATCGTGCTGCCTAGCTTCCGGTTTTAAATGCGTTTAACACAGAAACATTATCGAATTTTTACCTCTTCGTCAACATGATGAAGTCTATCTCATTTCGTGTACCGTTTGTGCTCATCCAGGTTCATTTCCTGTGCTCACGCTTCATAAAGAAGGAGTTTTCATCACATAGAGTTCCTTCTCCATGAAGCCGTCCATTAGTTGGCCCCGTTAATTCCGTCGTCAAACATCAAAATAATTAACCCACTCGTAGATTTTCACCGTCATTTGCCCAGTTTTGCGTTGAAGTCTCACATGACAACGTGTGCTTTGGAACTATAAATGGCTCTAGAGACATCCTCCCTAGAGACATAGACCCTACCTCGTCATCATGTTTCTGTTCTTATGTCGGGGCCCAGGTATACCTGTATAACCTTTAATTAATACTGTACGAGATTTGTGGAACATAAACCCGGCACCGTGCTGGGGCCCGAGACTTTAGGTCGCCATCTCGGAAATAAAGTAGGCTTCCGAATTTGAGGATTTTCGAGTCTCTCCCTCTTTTCGGACTTCAGATGCTCGAACGATATTCCAACGTATCCTGCTCAGCTTTTCCTCGATTTCAGCGCGCGACTCGACGGTCCGCTGTGACGAGTGTTATATATTACCAGGTGCAGCTTTTGTCAGTTGTGGTAGCCGGATCTCTGCCGGAGATTCTTCGCACACCCTGCCCCACCGTTACCTTGACCGCTACCATAGCCGGGAATAGCAGGGCCGCCGCCAGGGAATGGGAACCTGGTTTTGGTTGCGTTGGCCCTGGCCACGCTTGGCAGACGGGTTGGCAATCGCAGTTGGATTGAATGTGTGTACTCAGAGGATGGTGCTGCCCATCTTTTGGTGGACATAATGAAAATGAACATGGACGATCATGTAAAATGTCTGCTGTGGTGTACCCTCTCTGCGCTTGAAGCTGTTTACAATTATGTTTACCTGGAACGAAACTATCCAATTAGATGGGTGCAATTTTGAGAAAGAGGTCAACCTGTCGAATCCGACTCGGCAAGGCAGCTACGTAGTCTTTTCACGTCCCAAATTCCGCAGTGTCTCAAGACGAAAGTCTTTGACCAGTGTGTATCGCCAGTGATGAAATACGGAACTGAGACTACTACGTCTCGCTCACTCAAGACCTCATAAAAAGGATGAAAGTCACCCCAAAACGCAATGGAGAGGGCTATGTTCGGAGTTTCCCTGCGAGATCGAATTAGAAATGAAGAGATCCGCAGAAGAACCAGAGCAGCCGACAAAAAGCTACGTAGTCTCTTCACGTCCCAAATACCGCAGTGTCTCAAGATGAAATACGGAACTGAGACGTCGTCGCGCTTCATAAAAAGGTTGAAAGTCACCCAAACGGCAATGGCGGGCTATGTTTGGTGCTTCCCGGCAAGATTGAATCGGAAATGAAGAGATCCGCTGGGACATAGCCCGAAGAATTGCTAAACTAAAATGGCAATGGGCGGGGCACATTTCTCGCAGAACCGATATGGCCGATGGGGCCGAAGAGTCGTTGAGTGGCGATTGCATACCGAAAAGCGCAGCGTGGGTAGCTCCCGCACCCCGGGTAACAACAGTGGGTAGGTGGGGCCCCAAAAGGTGGACCGACGACCTGATGAAGGCGGCGGGAACCCGTTCGATAAGGACACCGCAGGACCGATCGTTGGGACAATCCTTGGGGAGGCCTATGTCCAGCAGTGTGACGTCCATCGGCTGAGATGATGATGATGATCAAGTATTTAATATATAGGTAAATACGTATAAATCCCTCTCGGAATGGTTAGCAACACTGTTACAACAACCTTCTTGCTTGTAGCTGTCTTGCATGTAGGTAGGTATTTTATTTATCTTAGTAAATGAATAAAACTTATTTATAATAATAATATTATATAATTATATTAAGTCCTGATCGATCTTGAGCTTCGCCGATCTATTCCTGATCAAAAAAGTCAATTTGGGTGGAAAAAAATGTTTTTATTTTTTTTTATTTTCAAACCCCTATATCTCCGAAAGTATACCACTTAGGTCATTTTACCAAAGTATATTTTCTGTTTGTAATCATTTTCCCTGTCGATTGGCATATGTTTCATCAGTGGCCGCAAAATCGTGATTTTTTCAAAATGGCGGACAGTAGGTATGCCACTAAGGCAGGTTGCTCTTTGGCTCCGAGTTGGTTTGCTGTTTTGTATGGAAGAACTGAATTCATTTTCGCGATTTCGATGTTAGTACCATAGAGAAAGTTGTTCAGTTTGACGGTCTGATCACCCCCTTAAAAATTTTTCAGCATAAGTATTAATTAAGAAGGACCCTGTATAAAACATATAATGTAGGTAATTCTTTCGGCGCGACTCGTCCGATTCGGTGCGGATAGGTGTGCGATGCCTAAAGAAACTTCGTTTTGTTCGGCGCGGTCGATTCTTTCGGTGTGGATAGATATCGGATGATGATCGAAAAACGTCAACTTCTCAAAGTGTTGAACACCTGCCTATCAAAATAAGTGGATAGGTATATCTTCAAATACGAATAGCACCCCGTATAGTTTACCAAAAGATTTTGACACACCTGCGAATGAGCATTCACAGCGCGTCCGAGCTTCCACAATGGCGGCGCGGCGGCACGCGAAAATATGCGCACGCGCACGTGTCGATGTCGCACGTTACACACGTTTGGGTGGCGAAATGTTGAATTAGGCTCCCTGATTTGGGTACTAGCCGTTATAGTTCTACATTTAGAGAGCTCTAAAGATATTTAACTTTTAAACGATCTAACATCATTATTCATATCATTCGTGTCACCCCAAGCTGCTTGGTAGGTAGGTACCATGGAGTGAGGTAGGTACAACGTACGTTCTTATTTATACACTGCCTACAATGCATATTAGTTACGTGAAGCTTATACGTTAAAAGATGTTAAGAAAAAATATTAATTTTATTTTGCTTCCCTTAAAATAATCTTGTAGTGTTACTACATTGGTAGGTACAGCACCACCATACTGTTGATCGCGGTTTCCGGTTTTGAAAAGAACCAACCCAACACAAAGGGGTGTTATATTGTCAGCATCTTTGATGCCCTCAGCACCGTTTAAACCCACTTCATCCCACTTCTGACAGTAGCAGTTTTATCAATTATGGATGCACGAGAGTACGAACGAGATAGCGCCTGTGTGTTTATGCACTTTAAATTAGCAATCCCTTTGCCAAAAAAGCGCGGTCACTGTAGCCACTGTAGCCGAAATCCATATTCACTTAGCTTAGAAGTTAGAACACCTACACTAATATTATAAAGAGGAAAGATTTGTATTTGTGTGTGTGTATGTTTGTAATGAATAAACTCAAAAACTACTGTGCCGAATTCAAAAATTCTTTCATTAGAAAGCTACATTCACCCTGAGTAACATATGCTATATTTATTGCTAGAAAAGATTAGACGTCCACCAACCCGTGTGAGCGTCGTAACAGCGTCGGTGGCGCGTTGCGGAGAGGTATGGACTCCTAATTATGGGGGTCCGGGTTCGAATCCGCACGGACAACATGCCATATACCAATGAGTTTTTCTAACTTATGTACGTAAAACCGACTGCTTTCAAACGGTGAAGGAAAACATCGTGAGGAAACCTGCATACACTGAAGAAGAAATTCTGATGTGTATGTGAAGTCTACCAACCCGCATTGGGCATGCGTGGTGGACTAATGCCCATACACCCTCCTTGAGGGTAGGCCTGTGCCCTGCAGTGGGACGTTTATAGGCTGATGATGATGATGATGAACCCGTGTGAAGCCGGGACGGGCGGGCCACTAGTCACTCTCAAACAAAACATGAAGTACCCTTCTATGTCAAAATTACAGTGTACCTATATGGCGAGACGTGTTCTCTACCTACCTCCGTGGCATAACCAACGCGAAGATAATTTTAGGATCCTTTCTTTATATGCAGACTGTTTTTTCAGAGGATGATCAGACCATCAAACTGAACAACTCTCTTTATGGAACAAACATCGAAATCGCATAAAAACCTGCTGTAGCCTGATCTGATCATCATCCCCTCGGCATTTTGTATGAGAACCTTTATTTAATTTATACGTTTCTCCCATAGTCTAAAAAAACAAGGTCTTCTATTCCCAGAGTGACACAAGCCTACGTCACAAAAAAATGGCCGCTAAGCATGGTAAAAGGGTATGATGACGTAGGCTTGTGTCAGTCACGTGGTCGGAAGAGAATACCAGGCGCAGGGCTGCGTTCACGACCTTTTTATGCAGTTGTTTTTTCAACTCGCTCTAAGGTTCGGAACGGCCAGGGCGTTTTTTCAACTCGCCATAAGGTACGGAACGATCACGGTTGTTTTATAACCTCAAATTTTGACATTGACGGTAAAATGGGCTTCCAGGGCTTCCATCATTTCCAAATACAATAAAAAACTCTTCTTCCATGTTAGCGGATCAAAAAATAATTTGGAAAACAATCTTTTAATTCAAAACGAGCGAAAAGTCAAGTGACCACAGATAATACAAACGTCAGAGTGTTTTTCAACCATCGAATTAGACGGTTAAAAGTTGCAACCCGTCAGAGGTTCGGAACGGTTGAGTTGTGACAACCGAGTTGCAAAGAGCGTTTTTTCACCGAGGCTCTGAACGGCGTTAGTGCGAAAGTTGCACTCGGGGTGCACAACGGGTGTAGGTTCTGAACGCAGCCCAGTATATTATTGTACCATGGTTTCTCCCAAAAAACATATCTCCATGTACAATCAGTAGCCTCAACTAAATGAGTTCCATTGTGCTGATAGGAGGCGTAGGTAATTACACGATTAGTTGTTAGTGACTCACTCAATAGTTGCATCATCTCGTCTGTGAGAGACAGAATGACACCCACGTGGCCAAAACTGGTAGTTGTAGGTACTATTGCCATACTATATGCGTTCTAAGTTACCTGTAGAAGACTGCTTTTGGCCCTTTTGGATTTTGAACCCTGTTTGAACCGATTATTTTATTTTTAGATCTATGACACACCTTGGACATTTAACTCTCTGTTCATACAAATGGGAAAACTGACCAGGGCCTCAATTGCGCAATTTTATACGGTTTTGGTTTGGTTTTGGTTTTGGTTTAGTTTTGGTTTAGATTTGGTTTAGCTGAAGTAAAAAAGCTAACGCGATATTTTTTTCTGAACGGTTAAATCGCACAATACAGAAAATTCGATCGAACGGACATCAAACGTTACGCCAACGTATCTTCCGAAATAAAGCTAAATCGTTACCGTTAATATAAATAGCGCGATACGAATTGTGCATAAAGTAACGTTTTTGGTTGTGGTTTTATTTTGGTACCTAGTGGCCTCGATTCGGAGTGTACCACGACTAAACTAAACTAAATGTATTCCTGTCACTTTCTAAAATAAGATTAAGAAAAGAGACAGAAAACCAACAGCTGACTTTAGTGCTGTCAAAATGACGTTAAATGCGCAAAATAAGATGCCATCATAATGTACGCCATCTTATTTAAGTCGTTTTTGGGCGTTTAACGTCACTTTGACAGGACTAAAGTCAGCTGTTGGTTTTCTGTCTCTTTTCTTAATCTTATTTTAGAAAGTGACAGGAATACATTTAGTTTAGTTTAGTCGTGGTAACTCCGAATCGAGGCCAGTATCGTTCAAACTTAGGGCGATTTAGGCCCTGAGGTAGGTAAGCATGTGCGACAGGAACACCAACACCATTACTTATCTATATTTTCCGCCACGCTTCCTACCAAGAGGGGGGAGGGTCAAATTGGTGGAGGGCAGGGAGTATTCCTACCGGTTGATGTGACCTTATGGTCACCATACGCCGGACTGACTGCCATACCAACACACCACACATTAGGTAATCTCGTTTCATATAATTTCATTCATATTATTCATCATACAAGTAGAGTACCTATTTGCCCCGTGCTAGATTTGAACACGCTACACTTGGAGCAGCAGGCAGGTTCACTACCAACTGAGTAATCGGGGCATCTGTCGGCAAGATGTGTTGGATTAAAATTTATTGACTGATTAGTTAATACTTTTACAAGTAAAATTTTAGATGAAGTGAGGATTTGTTAGACTCTACATTTAGAGAAATCTACGAAAATACGATTTAAGCAACTATAAGGTCTAAAATGAATGAATGATCGAATGAATGTCGAAGTGTGGGTAATATTTAAATTCAAAGCACTACCCCAGTAACTACTTGACTCAATCAAAAATAGAAAAGAAAACTCATCAACATCCTTTTAAAATTCACGGAATCCACCAAAAAAGTTATTTAAACAGTTGTCACAAGTCACAACCTAAAAACCATCAAGACCAACACCATATTTTTTTTGATTCGACAGTTAAATACCATTATCACATATCTGTATTCTAGACACACACATCCCTTGTACAAAACAATGGATAGGTAGCGCTCTTTTCGACGCAGGAAACGCCGTACGCGCATGTAATATGTAATCCAAAATGGCGGCCCGGCGGCCATATTTAAATTGACGTTGTGAGCCCAGGAATGGAGTTATAAGTCCGTCTGGATGCTATGGAGACAGTTAGCCATAAACGTTAAGGATATCCTGTTCAGTTTCCGTTTGAAGCCTATTTTGGCTTCAGGTTGTGAGGAAATGCGTGATTGACATTTTAGTTGGTTTTGCTTCCGCGATTGCTATCTTCTTCAGGCGTACAATGAAGCTTATGAATCGATTGTGGGCGAAAAGTTAGCCACGTAGGCAGTGGCATACCTAACTACACTCTATGATGCTCATGGTAAAATCTCATACACCTAGTGGGGTCCTCGGCTCCAACTCCAATCGAAGTAAAAATCGGCGAAATGCTTTCAAAAGAACTCGTCTTTGTAATGCATTTGCTACCTCCAACGCTCGCGTGTGCATGTTTTGCGTCTCCATAGTGTCAATTGGCGATATAATAGGTGCAGTGACGTATCTAACCTAACTACAAGATGGTAAAACTGGCAAAGTACCAGTCACGGGCTGAAAGAGCTAAGTATGACGCTACCTCCAGTTTACTTTTTTTTTTTATAACTATGGGTTTGCTCTTGACCTCAATCCAGTCCTCAGGACGAAGATGGGGTCGTAGATGTAGCGAGCTTACCCAGAAGATGCCTCACTTTTAGAAGAGTCGATGTACAGCGGGCTTGCCTGAGCTCAGCGAGCGTGTGGAGGTAGCATACATACTTAGCCCCTTCAGGCCCGAAGCCCCTGTATTTAGCCAGTTCTGCCAGCCTGCAGTTAGGTTAGATAGGTACATCACTGCACCTACGAAGGCGAAATGTGAACCGTGTAAAAAGGTGGTTGACAGTTGTAGCAAAAATTCTGGCCGCCCCTAAAGTGATTTTTTTCATCTTTTGAATTAGCCTGTATTATCCCAGCTGGACACAGGCCTCACCTTAAATTTTTTTTGCCCACCTCTCGTGGTGCATTCCACAGTGAGACACGGCCGGCTGTCCCTATACTTCCTCCTACCAACCCTAAATAATGGGATATAGGCAGGAGCTCAACGTACCTAACTTTTGAATCTATCCCCAACTTTCCCGCAGAACGCACAAGGGTTCCATTGAGACCCCATAAAAGGAATCCTAAAAACGTACCTATTTGTATTCTACTATAGTTTCTTATGTAGACACCTGCAGATAGTTGTGTTTGCTTTTACGAGAGATTTCCTACGCTTATCTCCATCTATGAGTCATTTCAAGAAATTTAATGCTGGTTTTAGGTAGCTTGTTTGTTTAACGATAGATAAAGTTCGTTTTAATACTGTAGAGTAAGTTTCAAATTCAATGCAGCCTTTTGGAGTCTACGCCACATCAGGGGCCCACTTCAGGGCACATATGCCTACCCTCAAGGAGGGTGTACGGGCGCTAGTCCACCTCGCGTGCCCTATGCGGATTTGTACACTAAACATAGGCATCAGAATTTCTTTAGCGTACTTATGCCAGGTTTCCTCGCGATTTTTTGCTTCACCCTTTGAGAGCAGTGATACTTGAGAGTTTAGGTACATAGGTAAGTTAGAGAAACAAATTGGTAAGTACATGGCATGCCGCACGTGCGATTCGAACCCGAACCCTCATGATTTGGTCTCCATTACCTACCTCCTACCTGTAGTTAGGTTTCCTCGTGTTTTTGAAAAGCTATACCTATGCAAGTAAGTACCTACTTACAAAACGCGGGACCCTAAAGTGGGAAGATTCCCATGTAAATATTGACAGTCATTCAGCTCGCGCCGTGTCGCTGCAAACTCGGAGATGCGTAGAAATCATGTTTTGTACAAGAAAGTTGTGTGTATAGTAGGTTCGTTCGGTAAGGTAAGGTCGAGATTTGACCCACTTTGTCGTGTGTGGGTGATAAGACCCGTTGTCTCTGAGTACTTAATTTAGCAGATGCTAAAGGAACTGAAAATTATGTTTGCCTATTTGGCCAAAAAAGTCGTAAAAAACTGTCTTAGAGAGCCTTTACTAGTACGTGCTAGTACCTACACTACCTATGCAGGTATTTTTTGACGGCGCCCGATAGCTCAGTTGCTAATGAACCTGCCTGCTGATCCGAGGGTCGCGGGTTCGAATTCGGTAAAGGGCAAATAGGTATTTGTATAATGAATATGAATACGTACCGAAGTATGAATTGAATAAGTACCTAAGTATACCTATTGGTACCCGAGGCATGGATGTTTGTATCTATCATAAATGTATTCTTTATCGTTGTTATCATGATACAAATGCGGGCTGGCTAGATTCTAGTACTTTCTACTACCCTAGATAATAATATAGCTCATAAGTACAAAAAATCTAAAAATGTGTGAATGACAAAGGCTCAAATGGAGACCTTATCCATAAAATGATAGGTATTAGTTATGCCTACGCATGGTAATTTATTATTTCGACGATAAGTGAAAAGTACAAGACCGAAAGTCAATGTCGCAGGCAATATCTGTAGAGGTAGGTATGTTCTTCAGTTCATGGCCTCCGTGGAACATGGGGTGGAATTTTTCTCTCGACATCACATTCAGTATGACAAGTACTATTGTCTAATTAGTATTCATCTGGGCGCGTGTAGCCCTCGCGGTGGGGACGGGTTATTAGCCGATGCCGCCTCCGCGCCTAGCCATATTGTACCGGGCTTCGAGCGCCGCACGCTCGTCTTCGACTCATTCTGTCAATATTTGTCCTGTTCTGCACCAAGCCGGTGGCTGGGAAGGCAAGATGTCGGCATAGCTGATTGACGTTGATATACGGCTGTGTCACATCGAGCCAGCTCAATCCACCGGCGTTCGACGCTCGAAGAAAATTTCAAGAATTAGAAGATCCGCGGACGCTCCCGTAAGGAAAAGCGGGAGAAATTGATCGCTCCCGTAAGCGCGCCTGCGTTTGACAGCTGTCATTTCGTTTTCTCCGTCTTTCGGTTCGTGGGATGAAGAAAATTATTTCGTTTTATTTATATCACACACGACGATGTTCCCGTAGAGTGCGACTGGCTGTGTAGTGACCGAAAACGATACGAATAAATACGACATAATGGCGATTGAAGAGGGTTTAGGGCCGCGAAAGACGATGATCGTTCTAGTGATAGTGGTTGGTTGTTTTGCGGTATTATGGCCCAGGATATTGTCTCCGTTGATCCTGGGGAACACGCAGCAGCAGCTGAAACCCAACAAGTTCGACCGGGACGCAGGTACGATGGTATTTTTAACTCAGACTCAATGTCAATATCGCTATACTTTGCTGTAGAAAAGTGCGTATTCCGCGCTTCTTGCCGCAAATTTTAAATTAAATTATGCGACTTTTACGAGTACAGAGCGTTATTAACAACTTGTAATAGATAAACTAGTCTAAAAACTAGAATTATGGTATCAGAAATAGTTATGTAAACTGAAATAATGAAGAAAAGTTGAAGGTTTCTATGTTCCAAAGTAAATTTGCAATTCGCGAGGACGAGTTGTTGCTGTGCAAATATTCTCGGTCCAGTTGTTTACTTAAAGCATTTATGTTTACAAAAGACGAGATTGGAATGTGGTTCTTATGAAGAAAACATAAAGTTTAGGTAATCTTTTCAAATCTTGAATATTTGGTCTTACATCACCTTAAAGGAAACTCAAATAAAACGGTGTAAAATAATTTTTATAAGTAGGTAGGTATTTTATGCTTCAATTTAAAAACTATATTATCCAAATGCACACAAAAATTACCTAATTAAAATATGTAAAAAGTAAATATAAACTTCCTTAATTAAATAGTTTATTACGAACTTAAAATCACAGCCACTGCAATACAATCAAGTTTTTAATAACTACTTACGCTCCGTGTAAGAGACGTTAATAAAAAATGTTTTAAAATAAATGTCAAAACCAAAGACATTATTATTATGTTCGCAAATAGACAAACAAGTAGGTATTTCGTTATCATGTGACTAGAATCCATTCATTGACATCTAGTCAAATCAACTACTCAATATCGATGGAAATTTTTAGTAAATAGTAACGTTTTAGTAAATAGTGACATCATCAACTCTTCATTATTTTTTATATCTTATCCTGTTATTAAAAATAGTATAATAGCCGGCAAACAACTTGCCGAAAACCATGAGTAACATTAACACCTAGAACAACATTTGTAGGTGAAAATGTTACTGGTCAAGTTATTTAGCCATGTTGGTCTGGTCAATTTGTTTGCCAGTTAGTGTATTTAAGCTAAAAAATAACTGAAAATGAGAGTTTAGCATTATGTTCCAATTTTTTTTTACTGAGAAGATAAAAACTAAAATATATTGACTTGTGATGCCATGCTAGGGTGTGGTATGTTTTAACATTTCATTTTATTACTATGCCAAAGATTTTTCATTAATTCAATCTCCATATATTTCAGAAAAAAGGCTCCTTAAATAAATTTGTAGGCAATTATAATTATAACTTATATTCCATCCTATGAAATCAACTATTATACTAATGGATGATTTTATTTCATTTTCACATTGTGAACCGAAAAATCATTTTATGATAATAAAAATAATTTGTTAATAGAATAGAATAGAAAAACTTTATTTCGACCAACTGAGGTTATAATTTTGTTAGTAACGCACTTAGCCTATTGTTAGTTTATTTATACACACAACACATTACTACATTATAACTGCTAACTGCTGTTAATGTCTACATAAAACTATTGTCATGTCATGTCCTATGGAATTTAATTGATACCAAAGATATGATATTTCACTAGAATATTACTAAATTACCTTTTTTTACTATCATATAAAATATCATAATTATATTTTACTAACATAATTATGTTATTATTTTACTAACATAATATTAGTAACATGACAACAGATAATTTAATGCAAAATTCAACTTTTAAAAACTGGAATATACAGTAGTCAATACATTGTGGTGTCAATCAACTTCATTTTGTGAGGATTTGGTGATATGACTCCAAATTTTTATCTTACCATAAATTCAGGTTTTATGCTAAGTTGGTATTACTGAATGACATTTTTACGTTTTTAAATAATTTACAAGGATCACATTAATATAATAGTTGAAAGGGGTCGACCTAGATGCATGTATGCTGATCAAATCAGACTCATGACGGGCTAAGTAAAATGTACACGGAAACGACAAGGATGTATGAAGGACCTTATGGATGTTGAAGAGGTGAGAGATATGTGTCAGAATTATAGCATGTGGTGATCTATTGTCTCTGTCTACCCCGGCGGGACATAAAGCTTGAGCATTTGGGTACATAATATATGTACAATATGTTCAAGTATTTATTTTTACCATTCGCTAATTTTGAAACATTTTTTGAATTTAATCTTACTAAATCAAATAAAATATGTTATACAATGCTTATCAAAATAAATTTTTTGATTGTATAAGGAAAAAGTATCTAATTACATTTGATAAACCATGCTATTATACCTTACCTATAGCAAAATAATTTTAATTTCAAACCAGTTTCATTTACGTTTGATAATGATAATTTTGGCTTCTTATCTTGTTATGGGGGCTGGCAAGCCAGCAACTTCGACCCAATGTGTATCTTTCGAGTTGATCCCTATACCTATACATTTGTTTTGTTAACCCTTCAAAAACGTGGCAAATGAAGGAGGCAATACCGTTCTTCCAGTAAATGCCACAAACTGCAATCTAATAAAGGGTGTTTTTCTATGGAAAATTGCAGCACGACAGTCCTCTTAACATGAATTTTATCGTATTTGATTACTAATACAAAGCGTCCATGTGAAAAGGCCTTAAGAATAACATGTTTACTTCCTGCATTTTATCATGTTGATAAGATAAGAAAGGATGTATTGTCATTCATAAAGATTTAATTTTAGGAGCTTTCTATCAGAGATAAGATAACATTAGAATGTTATTAAAAACTGCACCATTCCAAATAGATACATATTTTATTTTATTTTTACTTGTTTAAAAAAAAACTCTTTTCGAATAAGATGGAATTAATATGTAAACAAACGTTCAATATATTGCAAAATTTTAAAAATGCTGATAAGAGTTTTTTTTTTTAACTATTACGACGGTTAGTTTTAACCCGGCTGCGCCAGAAAGAGGGTATTGTTTAACCTCACAAAACAAATATATTTTTTATTAACGTCTTCACTACCACAAAGAATTCCAAAATATTTAATATTTTTTACATTTTATATGTTACTTTATTTATTTATATTATTTTTTCTCAAACCCCACCCAAAACCAGGTTGCTGCGAAGTCCTATTCGCGTCCGAAATAGCGGCCCTAGAAATCCTCAATGCCGTCTGCAGTTCTGGCGTCCAATCCGACGGAAAGCTATCCCCTATGGCAGCGGCGGAATGCCGCAAAGCCGTCAACGAAACATGCGGGGTAGACATCGCTGCGTTCTTGAAAAGGCACGACAATGTCGGGAAGTCGACGAAGATGCTCCTAGACACGATGAGGGCAAGCAATAGTTCCTGTCTGAAGGAACATTTTGGAGTCCCGGTCCTGAGTTTGACTACGCATCAGGCTATCAGCTGGATACATGAAGACAGTAGGTTTTTTGGGTGGACTAACTTGCATGGGTTTGATGTTTGGTGATTAACAAAGGACTGTAAAGAGCTGATGTGCAGTCGCGAATCGCGATGAATCGTCTACGCCAATACGCCAAATATCTTTTTGAACATGATGACATTATTTTATGTGCAGTTTTGCATTTTTCTCATACACGGGCTTTACTTTACGTCAAAGTAAATGTTGTAATTGTGATAGAAATGTTATGACTACGCGCTACGCAGGCGATGGTCACGCCGGCTCCGTGTCAGTAGGTATTTGATTTTCTACAGACGAAGTGAGTGTGCGTTACATACGCACACTCCTTATCCTTAGATTTTCATCGTGCAGACAACGTGACCGCGAGTCCTCACGGGCAATAATAGCCCCCAAAGAGATTGCTGAGATCTTCACTGATTTCTTATCGAAAATGGCCGTTCTAGTAGGTGTTTAATATCAAAATTAAAGTCGGAAGCGTCCGGCAACTACTGTCAATCACATGTGCATAGCAGTATGTTACGTATTCTGCGCTAAATATAGAAGCGGATGCTACGGCGCCATTACGCGAATTTCAGTTTCTTTGCAATGGCGATATGGGTATTTCTTACGGAAAAGAAAAAAAAATTATTTTTTATTTTTTTACAATATTTTTAATTTTTACTCATGTATTCTAAAGTGTATCCAAAATAATGGTTTTCAATATACAAGGTCACGCTTAAAAACCTTTGCAAGGGGTTGAAAATGGGGTGCAAAGGTATGGTTGTGACATTGAGCAGCATGGCTGTGACAGTTGATGACATTTCAGCTTTTCTTTTGTCCTCAATACTTTGTGTGTTGTTTTTATTCGGTGGCATCTAAAACAATAAGAAATTCTACATCAGATAAACAAAGTCATTCGATCTCACAATATCCTCCACTGCTGGTGTAAAAAATAATTTATATTAGATACGTCACAACCATGCATTTTTGTCACAGCCATGGTCTCAAAAAGCCATGGTATCAAAAAGCCATGGTTGTGACTGCCTTGGTCGTGACATTTTCATGCCGTGTCCGACATAACTTAAAAACTACATGAGTTCTTTGCAATATCTTACTTTTAGCAGAAACTATTTAGTTTAGTTTACAATTCATAAAAAAAACACCAGCATTACAATTGTACTTACCTTTTATAATTCGGGCACGGCCTGGACAGGTTTAGATTGTCACTTTTCAAAATAAAACACAAAAACTATTTTTTATATTCACTTCGCTATTCACGCCGTCCGGGAAATGTTAGGCCTAGAATGTTGCCAAAGAAGAAAAATATATAGTGATACCGGCTTTTAATTATCTTACGTTTCTACCGTTTTAGAAGAAAAATTATTTTGTGGCATGGCTGTGATAATTTTTTTTTGGACAAACTTTTTAAAGTTTTGTATTTTACACTTATTACCAAAACGAAACAATCAATTTATTTTGTGATAAGTTGAACGCACATAAAATGAATGGCAATGCATTTATTTCCAATAAATCGAAAAGGAATTCAGAAAAAATAAATTTTTGGAATATTTCGGTGAGCGGACACAGCATGGCTGTGACATTTTGGTCATAGTTGTATGTGTAAATCCAACAGCTGTATATTTTATGAGTAATTAAGCTTTCAGTATAGTAAAGAAAGTTAATTACTATTGTAATTGGAAAAATAAACAAGAGTGACTTCGCCCAGCTAACCAATTATCACGAAAGACACTATTTTTCGTAAGAATAAGAATTACCCATATGGCGCTTTCATTCCGGTAAATTGCAAATATTTTATAGGTAGGTACATAACATAGTTATAGAAACAAAATCAACATTGCAACGGCAAATGTATGTCTGTCCTTCCATTCGAAACGAAAGTCATGGTAAAATATCTGAACAGATTTTGATGCGTTTTTTTTTTTGCCTCGACAACAGAACAGGAGTGCAATTCACTAAGCGTCACATCGCTGTCGAAAACATCGACGAGCTCACAAATGTGACATCCTTGCATCCCTCAGATCGTCGGAGTATATTTATATGAGTTTGACACATGGCATAACCATAGTGAATACCGAATTGTCAGTTCGCCGATGTTTCAACGACGAATTTATGGTTGTGACGATTTTTGCGCTTAGTGAATTGGATTGTGCTGTACCTATGTACCTATACCAGTGGATGAAGGCGGGATTGTGGCAGCATCATGCCTTCTGTCACGTTTCTCTGTCAGATGTGCGAACCAGGCTTCGTGATGAGTAGTCCGACCATCTCTCTTCTTTCTCCACTCTCCTGTATTTTCTGCGTGCTCTTCCATCGCGTGACCGATTCTGAAAGAGGTCGGGTCCCTCTTGTGTCTTGACGCAATCCTTAAATCGTATCATGGGTCTTTCGACTGACCTCTTCACATCTGCAACCTCCCCAAGATAGGGCAGTACAAGAATGAAATCAGTAATTTAGAGATGGACTGTTAATGTGATTTCTATTAGCATCGCTATGTGCAAATTCAGTTAGGCGTCTTCAAATGAAATAACATTCAAACCTTGTCCTAAGAGGTCAACTAAACCATTTGATTACGTAAAATGGAGGGCAAGGCAGTACAGATCTTGTAGGTACTTTTTCCTTGTCGGAACAAGTTGTGTACAAAAGAAGTACTTATTTACAAGTAAAGGATCATTCTTCTCTCCCTTTAGTTTAATGATTCATGTATAGTGTACTCCATTGGCATGGACGTAAAATGTAAACAATAAAGTAACCTCAAAACTTAATTTTTTTTCACGAATAAAAATAGTGTTCTGTGCTTTTACTTAAAACGCAATCTGAATATTAATCTGAAGTAATAATTTTTAACTTTACTTTTTTTGGCTAGCCTTTGATTTTCTGCATGCAAGTTTATTAGTTTGTTCCGTCTATCGTATTTCCCACTACTAAAGCACAGCACAAGCCTACGACACAGGACTGAATATAAGAGTCCACAGTACCCAGTATTAGAAAGAGTACTAATCATCACACGACAGTACGATCATTCCCTGCCTTTCTTCAATTTTGACGTCACTCCCTTGGTTGTAGAGGAGGTGGATGAAATATCAAGGGTGTGCTGTACCTACGCTCATGGAGAGAGTGTATGGGCGTTAGTCCACCTTATTAAATTATTTTCGCACCTGACCCGCACCCGACCCGCGCCCGCGCACGCCACTCATGTTGGCACCTGCGTCTTACCCGCATGGAAAAATACGTTGCTTGAATTTGAGTCTTATGACTATGACACATTATGGCGGGTGCGGGTTGTCTGAACGCGCCCTTAAGTATAGTAACCGCTTAAATAACAAATCTCTAGAGAATATACAGGACAAATTACAGTACTAGGTGCCCGATTGGTTCATTATCGACCAAACAAGTTTTGAGGTTATTTCCTAAGTCTGTCCTATTGTAAAACACTATACTGACAACTATATAACTCGCAAGTACCTTGTCTTTAATATAGGTAATAGTTTTCAATGCAAAGTGCGCAGTTTGTACATTCTGTAGACTTAACGTATTGAAATTCACAAGCCCAGCGCAGGCGCAGGTTGTTAGCATTATTTGAAGTGTAAACTCAAACATTCGACGACGCTTTCACAATGTCGATGCGTAGGGCAGGGTTGTCAGTTACGAAATCTTGAATTCGAAAAATATACATCAAACTCATCACCTACAGTACCTGGGCAAACATATTGAAAAAGGGGCAAGGTGTGAGAGTTATGCGCGGTAGCGCTTTCGCCTACAAATTTTGATTCTGCACAGTCAAGGTCTGGCTCAAGATGTTTGCCGGCAATTGCACCAACTATCTTTTTACGTATGCACTTGAAGCAAGAGCGCATTGACACACAGGTTCTCGGTGGCACCTGGCAAAAAGGTATGGACACTTAATCTAGAGGGTCCGGGTTCGAATCCGCACGGACGACATGCCATGTACCAATGACTTTTTGGTTGAAGGAAAACGTCGTAAGGAAACCGGTACGCTGAAAAAGGAATTCTGATGCATATGTGAAATCTACCAATCGGGCACGCGTTGTGGACTTACGCCCATACACTCTCCTTGAGGGTAGGTCTGTGCCCTGCAGTGGGACGTGTATAGGCTGATGATGATAAGCTGTAGCACTAGCAAGGCTCATCTGAATATTTCAGGATGGAATGACGTGTTAGTTGTTAATATAGCTAGCAAATAGCTGGATTGGATGGATGGCTCAAAATAAAAGACAGTTAAAGTATAAAATAGACAACAATGTAATCCGTGTCAACCCTAATCTTAGCAAGTTGACAACCCTGATTACAAGTAAGACTCGTTCCTAAGTGGCCTCTATTTGTTGTTAGGAGAACAAAAGTTAACGTATTGTCACAAGTTAAGGTCATTCTTAGTTAAGTTGGGAGGTGACAGCGATTTGAGCTAATAATTGGATCAGTTTTTACCCGACCGAATGTAGAAAAAAACTGACATTAAAGACACCATAGGGGTCCTTCTTAAAACGATGACAGTTTTTTAAGGGGATGATCAGATCATCAGACCATCAAGCTAACCAACTTTCTATATCTATGGGACCAACGTCGAAACCAGGCCCTGTACCCGGACTTTAGATTTTCGATATATCGCGACCGTTTCGGTCCGAACTTCATTGTAATAGAGTTGACATTGTAACGAAAACATTCACGCAATTGCGAAGTTCGAATGTCCGGGTAAACCCCATGTACTATCGGGGACTTTTCCGTCTGACCACTTAAGAAAAAAATCGCATAATTTCGCCCAAATGTATTGTTTGTAAACTATTATTAATTGGTCTATTCATCAATAGGGCGGGGTAATACATCGCTTTTATTTTTTAGTATGCAAGCAAAAATGAGCCTAGTGGTGGTCAGGCGGAAAAGTCCGCGATAGTACGTAAACTAACGCTTTTTCCCCAGAGAGGTAGGCAGAACAATGATTTTCTACTTTGGGCGGTCTTTCCATATTTTTCTTGTTTCCTCCAGATTTCTACATCTACTCATTCATCACTAGGTACATCTTTACGCGACGCATATTTCCCTAATCACACTATTCCTCATTCTACATCTAAACCATAAAGTATCTATTTAGCCTTCAAACCATCTGACATAACATGTTGTATATAATATTTGTTTTACCACACTCCGTCCGTCCATATGACCGGTTTTTGTCACTTGCTAAGTGTAGACCTTGGATCCCATATGTTTTTTTTAAACAAATTAGGTAATGCTCCAATTTGCGAAGTGGGTCAAATTGTTTGTTTTTTGGTCGGTGTTTTAGGCGATAGCGTATTTAGTAATTGTTTCGTCACTTCTGCTGTCGCTGTGCTATTTAAAAACTGCGGAGTACGCCAGGTCTGGTCCTACTCCTTATTTTTTGTTATAGTTTTTTTAAAGGGCAGCCATACATTCCCTCCACTGTAACTCGTGTTTAAGCCAGTATCAACAACGGTGACCAGTCACGGCACTAGGGCACTAGACAATGAAGTCCAGCGAGCCTGTGGATGGCTCAAATCTGTCTTGGAAACTGGAATTAATAAAAAAAAATTGGAGTAAGAAAATATACGGGTCTGTATCAGAAAGACATCTGACAGACATCTGTTTGCAGTGGAGGGACAAAAAGCATGGCCAGTAAGCCAACTCCACATTCTGCTCCAACTTAAATAAGAAGATTATAGAAAGAAGAAACCAAGAGAATTCAAATTTTCTTCTGCTAAAGATGACCCAACAAGTTCATGCCTTTATAGACTTGGTAGTTGTAGCCAAGTATGTGACCACCCCGAATGGATTTATGGCCATGACTTCATGTATATTTCTCCGCTCTTGTGCCGAATAAACGTGGGAGTATCATACGTCTCTCTCTGACAGTATGTAATTAGAAAAGGACACGAATTATTCACGTAACACAGTTTAAATGTAGGTTACAATGAATCAGTTACTTGGAACTGTGGAATGCAATAAATTAGGAAATGCCTAGTTGAACCTGATGTAACAGGAACTGCTGGAATCATTTGTTCCATTGACGGCCGCTTTGTGAATTTACCCAATATATTTCCCCTCGCATAAAGAAAAAAGTTCTTTTTGTTTTTTCAAGCTCCAGGAAATTCTCGTGTTTCTGCCAATGGCCTCGATTCGGAGTGTACCACGACTAAACTAAACTAAATGTATTCCTGTCACTTTCTAAAATAAGATTAAGAAAAGAGACAGAAAACCAACAGCTGACTTTCTTCTTCTTGTAGTGCCATCTCCTATCGGAGGTTGGCTATCATTAGGGCTATTCGTACCCTGGAGACTGCAGCCCTAAATAGTGAGGTCGAGTTCATATCGAACCATTCACACAGGTTCTTAAGCCAGGAAGTCCTTCTTCTACCAGGCATTCGTCTTCCCAAAATTTTCCCTTGTATAATAATCTGGACAGCTGACTTTAGTGCTGTCAAAGTGACGTTAAATGCGCAAAATAAGATGCCATCATAATGTACGCCATCTTATTTAAGTCGTTTTTGGGCGTTTAACGTCACTTTGACAGCACTAAAGTCAGCTGTTGGTTTTCTGTCTCTTTTCTTATTCTTATTTTAGAAAGTGACAGGAATACATTTAGTTTAGGTTAGTCGTGGTATACTCCGAATCGAGGCCAATGTCCAGTAAAGAAAATTGAAATGATTTCTCCTCTGTTTTCTTCCTGTGGTGCCATCTCCTGTGGTTGGTAATCATTAGGGCTATTCAGACCCTGAAGACTGCAGTCCTTATCAGTGAGATGGTGTTCATATCGAACCATTCACACAGGTTTTTAAACCAGAAAGTCCTAATTCCACCAGGCATTCGTCTCCCCAAAATTTTCCCCTGCAGAATATTCTAGAGATGTTGGTATTTATTCCCGTAATGTGATCGTTCTCCTCTGTGCCTACTGCTAATTAGAAGGATACAGGGAGCAATGCTTACCCTAGTCTAGTGGATAAGATTTTTCGACGGAAGCCAGTGAGATCCCACAAGGAGATGTTACTGTCAAACGCCCAGAGTGCACCGACCGGCCATTGCAGTTCCCTTGTTAGTCATCCAAAGGAATCAGAAGGTGAGCACGTGTAGAGGATCACCTGCCTGACCCGGAGGCGGGATTTCGAAAATATTTTAATTTTAAGAGAACCGGATTGCGATTTTTGAAATTCACACGTTCAAATCTGCATTAGAAAACGTCAAAATTACTACCTATGGAGATTACGCATAATTCGACCAAGATTCAAAAATAGCGCTTCAGTCCAATATGCTGTTCCTAGGTATTTTCTGCGTATGAAACCCGGAAATTGTGACAGGCTAATCAAACTTCCGACCATGTGGAAGAATAAGATATGATTTTGAAGTAGAGAGCTTGTAAAATATGTTTTACAACGTTTCTCTTCGGAACATTTTTTTTTGTTAATTTCAATAAAGTTTTTATAAATTGTGTTACTTGATAAAAATTGTTGTAAATATTTTTGAATGGCCTGCTCTTTTGACTTGTCATAGATAGCTCACTAGTTCCGCGATGGAACTTCTACCACGGAACTGGGAATAAACTGCAATAACCATATTCTAACAGCATTGTATTTCTACTTTTTATGAATAAAATTGGAGTTTGCATTTAATATTTTGTTTTTGATCTAGTGTGTAATTTCGTATTGAAATTGTTTGTAACTTTTTATGAATGAAACTAAAAAATAACATTCTAATATAATTTTAATCATTGTATTCATACTAGGATTTAAAGAGGTATGCTTAGGTGGTTCGGTCACGTACAGAAGATGAATGAAAGTAGACTCACTAGGGAGATTTATCGATCCAATGTGAGTGTTACAGTCGAGAGAGGGCGTCCGAGGAGAACTTACCACGACCAAAAGGAAGTCTTGTCTGAAAAGGACAAGTGCATATCACCCTCAACCGACAGAAGTACATGAAGAGATGTTTGAAAGTGGATGAGGCGAGAGAAGTATGTCAGAATCATAGTGTGTGGAGAGCAGTAGTCTCTGTCTACCTGTTTTCAAACCTTCTAACATCACCACTCCTCCCTCCACAGGCGTAAAGCAAGAGCGGCCAATAATGCGGGGCGCGGGGCCCCACCCAGCGATGCTCGAGAGGGGACGAGCCATCCCCGCCGGTACTCCACCGCCCACGCCTCGCCCCGTCACTCTTCCGCCACACGTCAGGGTACGAACCTCCCCCCTATCAGGGTACTTTGAACTGGATATCAAGGTCAGTCGCTGGTGATGAGTGACGCTTCGCTTTGCAAGGTAGGTGGAGTTTCTGATACGTGGTTTTTGGAGGTGCGCGTTGTCACGTTGGAAAATATTAAAATTAAAGGAATAAATATATTTAACCAGTCCCATTTAAGAAGCAGAATGTTGTCCAGATCCAGAATAAATAATGTAAGTGGTGAATGAAAGACTCAGAGAGTTTTCAGAGTATTTTAATCATAGTAAAAAGGCACTTGATACAAGATTAATAATAAGTTACTTACTAGGTCTTGAAATACAACACGAAGTCACGATACAACATACCGCCGGACCTTGAGTTTAGGTTTAGCAAAAAAGGAATCTCATCTTGTTTCGTCAGGTGTCCCAAGTAGGTTAAGCTAGATTTCAGAATTACTGCTCTTTACAGGGTGTTAGGGTAAACAGTTGCATTACTTTAAGGGGTGATTGTACCCATGATACTGAACAACTTTCCCTAAGAAACCAAGAGGAAATTCGCAAAACAAATTTTGGACTTTCTATACTAAATGCAATCAGCTGTTTGAACGTTTTTATGATTAAAACCGCCTTCAAAAAACTAAAAAGTTAAAAAATAATATTGCAGCCGATGACTTTTTCGTTCTCATCATAAGAACATTAATTTGTTTTATTGAAGTCGCTGTCAAGCCGGTACGATTCGCGACAGGGCTTGCATTTTTTGGCTTGGCTTGACACCGACTTCTATTAAAAGAAATTAATGTTCTTAGGTATGATGCGAACGAAAAAGTCATCGGTTGCAATATTATTTTTTAACTTTTTAGTTTTTTTGAAGGCGGTTTTAATTTTTTGTTTAAAATTGTTTATTTCACAATTTTCAGTGATGAATTCATTAGTTGGATTTAATAGTAGTGCTTTAAATTAACAAACGCACTAATCGGCATTACAATTTTCGAAGGTTCCCCTCGATTTCTCTGGGATCCATCATCAGATCCTGGTTTCCTTATCATGGTACCACACTTGGGATATCTCCTTTCCAAAAAAAAAGAATCATCAAAATCGGTTTTTTGAAGTCGGTTAAAAAAAGTATTGCAAGTTTTTTTTGCGAATATCACTTTGCTCTTTGGCAAAGTTGTTCAGTATCATGAGCACAATCACTCATTAAAGAATCGCAACTGTGTATCCTGCATACCTGGTGATGTAGTAAACAATTTAAAAATTTTAGCGGTGGTTCAGGCCATTATACTGAACAACTTTTACCACGGGAGCAAAGCAATCCTGAAATTGCAAAAAAATTTGCTGTTTCATACTAAAAGTTTAGTTCTACTTGACTAAAATGTATGAAACAGCAGATTTCTTTTTGCTATTGCTCCCTTAAAGGTTGTTCAGTTTGATTGATGGTCTGAATTACCACTGATAATTAGGAAAGTGTTGAAAAATTACATAGTATGGAGAGCAATAATTCTGAAATCTAGCCTAAGAAGTCATCGTTTACAATTAGACCTAATTGCCCCCTAGTTGCAGGTAGCACCTAGTGACCTTACTCATTTAAATCAAATGCAGACCACTCTTGTCTTATTAGCCGCTCAAATTACAATTTTGCTTATACCTAGATTTTATTTTATTTAACCAAAATAAAACATGTTTATCTGGTTCCTACTGAGTTTTTGGTATATTACGGGCGAATACAGTTTGTAAAATTAGCGTAAACTAAACAAATTTACGTTAAATCCGTTTTGTTAAATGAGTTACTTATCGAACAGGGTGCTTCAGACCATCAAAATGAACAACTTTCACTAAGGAGCTAAAATCGAAATCGTGAAAAAAACAGCTGTCCCATAAAAATTGTCCAATAACTAGATTAATTTGTTAGTCGACCAAAATGTATGAAACAGCTTATTTTATTTTCGCAATTTCAATGTTGGTCCCATAGCAAAAGTTGTTCAGTTCCATGGCCTGAAGCACCCTAATCGATAAGTATTTAAGTTTGTCCTTAAAAAAGTCACTCCAAAATTTTTTTTATATTATTATTATATTATTTTTGGTTCTAATAATTTACGTTGGCCAACGTCCACCTGTCTTACCTCTCACCTTCGAAATCACCTGTTAGAAACTGCCTTTTAACATTAATTTATAGCAACAGCTTCGCCCTGATTGGTGGATATTAACACATGCTGTAAGTATTTAGATTAACACAGTAGCTGTATTAAAATACGTCACATATTCATTAACTAATTTGTAATTGCATCGCAACAATAATTCAATTAAAAGTTATTCGCATTTTCACGAAAATTATTTTGCAAGAAAATCTAATCTTATAAAAGTTAGGATAAGTTTCGATGCAAATAATTTTTTCGAGACCTTCCATTTTCTCGAGTCAACGTCATAAAATCAACAAATAAATTGAAATTCAACAGAGAAAATGTTCAAGCCTCAAACATAGCTAGTAAACACGTGATTATGCGCAAGAGTCGAACAAACCTAACTCTCAATGTATTCCTAACGCATACGAAGTGGTTTCAAAACAAAATAAACTGCAAAACTAAACACATTGTCCTACTTGATGGCTTGGAGCGATGCGCAGGCGCTGGCTGTGACGTTTCGTTTGACGTTTGGTACAAGGCATAGACGACAAGCTTTTTTTACAGTCCAAAGACTATAATCAGATGTGTTGATAAATGAATAAGTGGCTTTTAAGAGTGAAAGGACAAGCGCCCTATCCTCTTTTAGTTCGAGAGCACATGACTCCGCTGCAGCCTTTCAGTGTTGCTGGCGATCAGAAGCGAGTTGGCGAGATGTGCAAGCTAGCCGGGATATTATAAAAAACGCCTTTTCTTCTATCGATTAGATAGCTTTCCTTGCGTAGTGCAAAACATGAAAATGCCCAAGATGTTCATTGTTTAGCCGGGCTAAAAAGAAAACTGGCAATACTTTAAGCTGACAATCATAAAAGAGGATATTGTTTTAAATCAAAAGGAAATTTACAGTATTCATATTCTTTTATTTGTATTCATGTACAATTACAGCATTCTGTAGTAAAAAAACTGTAACTTAGTAAACTTATTATAAAACAGTATCAGAAGTGTGTCCTTTGTGTGTTTACACACGACGACACGTCAAGCTACGCAAAACCAAAATAAGCTGGCCGCGCTTAGGTAGAGTAATGTTTAACGTCGCGCGGCCAGCTTATGTTTGTTTTCTGTAGCGTTTGATGTGTCGCTGTGTTGTACATTGAAGATATTTACGAATTACGTCCGATATGGCATCACGCAAAAACTACTTAGTTAATAGTCTTCTTCCGCTCTTACCTATAACTCAAATCTCTATGTGCGAAAGAATCAAACGATTACGTCGCAGAATGATGTCATACTCATTATTTTCGGGACATCGTGATCTTGTACTACTTACCGACATATTCAGGTTACACTATCTAGTCTGCTATTAGATTAGGCCTCATTATACCTTAAATTCTTTGGAGGAGAGATCAAAACTGTTTGACTTCATTTTCATCGATTGAACAGAACTCTTTGGTTTTAGTATTTAATGATTAAAGACTGGATTTAGACTAGGTCAGGTCTTCAGGCTTATTAATACTGCCAAAATTTGGATTCTACTTGTGATTGATATCCCGACAACAGCTTTGGCACACGCCTAACCTTTGCTGAGGGTTGGGCGTTAGTCCACCACACGCCACGCGTGCCCAATGCGGATCGGTAAACTTTACATCAATTAATTAATCAAATCAGCTCACATCAACCCACTACTGGGCATAAGCACCGCATTTTTTTCTTCACATACGCATCAGAATTTCTCCTTCAGCGTATGCAGGTATGGTGTACGTACACTCTTTGGTACATGGCATGTCGTCTGTGTGGATTTGAACCCGTACCCTCATGATTGAGTGCCTATGTCTCCACAACACGCCACTGACGAGTTTAGAATAGGTGCTCAATGTGGTAAGTATACAATTTGTTAGGGTAAACAGTTGCATTGAGTGATTGTACCCATGATACTGAACAAGAAAACCCTAAGAAACCAATAGGGAATTCGCAAAAATAGTTTTGGATTCAGTCATTTCCAGTACTAAATGCTCGAACATTTATTTTGCATGAAAAGTCGAAATCAAATTTTTGCGAATTTCCCTTATTTTCCTTTGGGTCAGTTGTTTAGTATCATGGGTACAATCAATCACCCATTAAACTAATGCAGCTGTTTACTCTAACACTTTGTAGATAGGTACTTCGACTTTCTTTCCCTCAGGAGTACTCTACCAAATCTCCCGAATAAAACAACAAAGGTGGCAAGGCTCCAAACAATTTATCACACGTTATCTATAGCTTTGTTCCCAATCACTCGGAACAATTGATTTATCATCAACATCATTTATAGTATTAAGTACCTACATCTACTTACTTACAACTATTTGGCATTGTCTCAAGATTTAAGAGGTTTTTCACCGCTCAGTGGCGCCAACATCACAAAATTTAAGATTTCTCAATCAAATAAACCTACCTTCTAGAAAAGCTTTAATCTATATAAGCTTCGCTATTATTAAAACGTTTTTGATTTTTTGTATGGAGACTAGGATTGTAATCGTTTCGAATTCTATCTATCAGGGTCACAAGTCTCTTAAGAGGATATTCCCGATAAAGCGCTCAATACAAAACGAAGTTACGTTCTAGTGTGAACATTTAGAAATTCAAGTTAAAAAAAATGTTGACACAACCTAAAAACAAAATATCTTTGTCGGTAACTTGTCAGTTACCGTGGCTCAAAGGTTTCAATTCATGTCATTATAATCCGGAGCGCGCTCCATACAAATGAAGTCTGATGATATTTTCAATACTATCCAATTAAAGCCAATTAATTTCAGAAACAATCTAGAAACTAATCTCTACGTTTGTATGAAGTCAGATTTTCGTGAAAATGTTGATATAGTTTTAAAGTTACAGTGCCTCAAAGATTTCCATTCAAATCTCAAATTATTCCTAGCATTGAAAATGAAGAATAGAATGCTTCAAATATAATGTTGTAATAATATTTGTCTTGTTATTTTGAATATAATCAGTTTCTAGATTGTTTCTAAAAAAAAATCATTGACTTTAATTGGTTAGTATTGAAAATATCAACAAACTTCGTTTGTATGTGCAGCGCGCTCGGGCCTGCTCGGGCGCTTTCACAGTTACATTCTCATAATAGTCTTGTTACAAAAGAAAACTCGAAATCAGTAGGTACCGACGAAAACACTTTAAAATGCCATTTAAACTTCTTATTTACCGACATATTTTCTTTTCGAAGCAGAACAAAGCGATAACTATGCTCTATCATGTAAATTGACAATTTGTTTAAAAATGAAGCGGTCATTTGTGAAGAGTTTCGTGGAAGTGTACCTAATTGTTAGCAATTTCTAGCGGCCGTTGACTGGCTGGCTAAATCTGTTTCGTAATTCCCTGGTTTGGGTTCATGTACACACTGCGACACATCAACATCGCGCGGCCACCTTATGTTGGTTGACAATAGATAGATAGACAAATGACAATTGAATGACAATTTGATTTATTTGCATAAGTAATTATAATTATTATTTTTGAGAATTACAATCAGGGCTTTGTGTGAATCGAACTTTTTGAGAATCGGGCTTTATGCGAATTAGACTTTTTTGAAAATCGGGTATTTCGCGAATTTGACTTTGAGAATCGGGCTTTGTGCTTATCAGAGTTTTTGAGAATCGGGCTTTGTGCTAATCAGGCTTTTTGATATTCGGACTTTGTGCGAATTAGTCGTTTTGACAATCGGGCTTTGTGCGAAACTGACTTTGTGCAAATGAGAAATTTTTATTTCAGGCGCGATGATTTATTGTGTAATAAGAGGGCTTAAAGTTTCTATTCTGAATAAATTATTTTGAGTATGAGTTCGAATTTCAAAAACACTTATAATAATTATGAAGAAAGCTACACAGCTATATCCATGAATCACTAGATCTAGCGAGATGCGAGCGGGTGTCACTGCTAGCTATTTCGGTGTGCGCGTACGCCGGTGCCGGTCTAGGCCACGCTATGTGGGTCGCTCCAATGCCAACCATCCTATTTGTTTATTTTAGCCATTTAGGTGCGGTCTTTTGGAGTTTTAGTAAAAAAAACTGCAGAATTTTGTAAAATTAAAATCCGATGTTCAAATGCATGGAATTTTGTAAAAACTCACCATAAAAATGTGACAAAACCCAAATGTTTCCGAAACTTGAACTTCAGCCACCCCAAAAGAGGATGGTGAAGCAATAAAGAAAATGGCAATCGCCATACAAAAATCGAAAATGGGGAAGACTGAAGCAGATGGGCGGTGAGGATTCGAGCGGAGATATTGTGAGCGGTGTGTATGTGCCGCTTGTCAATAAACCAGCCGAGGCGCACTAAACGTCGGAGGCCCGGGGCGGCAAAACGAAATGAAACCATGAGGCCTTTCCAGAAATTGATGTCTACGATTTTTTCGAGTCGTGGCAAAAACTTGAAATTGGTGCCCCTTCCCTCTATGGGTGTAGGTAGAAATCATTTTGTCAAGGGAGCTCCAGGTCCAGGTTAGGTCGTAGTAATATGATCTAGAACCAGGAGCTAGTGAAGCGAGCTCGAGATTTTGCAACATCTCGCGATATATTTGACTCTATTTCTGACTTTCTTTGACTACGTATGAGGCCTCCAATTCCAAACTGCAGTCCTAGGACAGGAGGCTCAGGCTAAACTGCCTCTTACTTACTGAACATATTATGGATTTGATTTGAAAAAAGTATTCTCTTCTCGAGATTTGGAGGCCCCTAGGATCGGGGGCCCGGGGCGGACCGCCCCTTCCGCCCTCCCTTATTCCGCCACTGCAAGCCAGAGCCTCTACCCGCACATTCGAACTTCGCAATTGCGTGAACGTTTTCGTTCCAATGTCAACTCTATTGCAATGAAGTGCGGACCGAAACAGTGGCGATATATCGAACATCGAAAGTCCGGGTACAGGGCCATCACACATTTCCGCTCTGCTCAGCTTAAGTGGATACACCCTAGCTGATAAGAATCTCCGTTCTTCTCCACTCCGCCCATCTCCGCTTTAGTAGGTGACGGGTCTTTATTATGCGTTACACTACGAACGTTTATTGACTTGGAATCAAATTCCGTGTCTTACCCGTTGCTATGTATGGAAGTGTTGCCCTGAAAGGGAATATAGTCGTGAGTATACAGGGTTACAGGAAAAGTCGACCTAGATCCGTTAAGGGCGTGTTTTTTTATAATTTGTACTTATTTTCTTAAGTTTCGATCGTCTACAATGACCTATTTAGTTAACTTACGTGCAATTTTAGTCATTGAGGTCATTAAGCATCTCATTCTTCATGTAAAAACAAAAAAAATAATCATAAGAGTCAAAAAAATTCAAAATATTCAATTGAATAGCCGAAAAATTGGGCATTTTCATTAAAAAAATTAAAACTCGAATATCTCGAAAACGGTTAAGTTTAGGATGGGGGGTTCCATAGTGAAATCATTCAGAAATGATGTGTACTACACGCCCTTAACGGATCTAGGTCGACTTTTCCTGTAACCCTGTATAATATATGTATTTTTCTCAAACATGCTTGGAAATGTGAGCATTATTTTGACAACCTTCTTCGAGATAAATCGAAATTGCAGTACTGGCCAAATACATGCGCGCAGCGGCCGGCAATGTTGTATGAAAATCCATATCTGTCGTGTTTTGCGGCCAAATAAATTACATACTAAACTCATATCTGTCGTGTAATTTAAAAATGGAACTATCTTTTTCTCCGAAACATGGCGACCAAGGAGGTAACTCATCAAAGGTTTTATTTAAATTTCGAACTGACTTGCAAATAGAAAGCTGTTTATAGAAAAAAAAACAAACTGTTGTTCGTTGTTCGTCATTGATTTTGAAAAGAGTTTTAATTTCCGCGAATTATTTGAGAAAATTTACTTTTTTAATTTCCGCGCATTATTTGAGAAAAGTACTATACAAGCCTTGGCCACAACTAGGCATTGATGGACTTACGTATGTGTGCCTCGGCTTCGCCTCGGCCCACATTTACACGTTCGTCCATCAATGCCTCTGTTGCTGGCCGCGGCAGTAATGTACTATTTGAAACATGTAACGGATGGAGATGTAGTGAAAGTAGGTATCTACCAAACTTTATTTTAGTAACGAGAACGTAAATTTTCCAAAATTACTCTGATCGATGTAAAACCAGAAATTACGGGATATAAACGAGATCGAAACGAAACACGCGTGCGATTAATTAATCACTGCGTTTATAATTCTGGAGTGCGATTTTTGAAATCATGATTCAATGATGCATAATCTCCATGGTAAATTTGTCATTATCTATTGCTGAAGGTGTGATTAAAATTTTTTGGGGATGAGCAGCTGGCCTGGCTGCTACTCTACTTATAATCATGGGGTGGAATTGAATATGGACAAGAGATGAATCAGAGCCAGGTACACACCAAAGCGCAGGGAAGTGAAGCGGAGATGTGTCAAATGCGCCAAAAGGTTGCTCGGCGCTCGATCGCGTCATTCAAAAATGTCATCTATTTTTTTATTAGTTGATTTGACACACCTCCGCTTGGTTGGATTCTGAGCTTCATGATCGTAACAGGCGATGATGAATTAAGTATCTTTACCTACTTCAATAAGACTCAGTTTTCATAAGTTTCTTGATAACTTGTACAAATTCCACCGTTAAAAAGATAATTGTAGCCTACGACCACGACCATCCCGAAATGATAATAACTTATTATCATTATTATTAATAAGACTGTGAGTTTATGTATCTACACGTTCATGCTAACTCTTAATCCCTTAAAATTCTCCAGTAAAGTCGCAACCAAATCGCAAACAAATCGCAAGTGTACAAAAGCGCTAATACCGGAAACCATCAAGCCGCGACGTCTCGTAAAGACCCGCCAGTATTTATAAATTCAATCCAGTTTGAACGGCGGCACGTCCACAAAGCGTTGATCGGTGGTGTAATTGATTTATTTCTAGTTAAATTAAGATATTTCCGTTTAAATAGGTTGAATTTTCTTTGATATACGGCGTGTAAAATTAAATGCTTTTCATATCGGACAATGTGCTTCAGACCATCACACCAACTTTCACTATAGAGCCAAAATCACGAAAAAAAAACACAGTTGTTTCATACAAAATGTCAATAAAACCAAAAAATACTCGACCAAAATATATGAAAAGTTGATTTTTTACGATTTCTATATTGGTCTTTAACCTACCTAGTAAAATTTGTTCAGTTTGATGGTCTGAAACACCTGTTCGATATGTAACTCATTTAATGTTACACCCTGTATTCACATTTCACTTACAGTGCTCAGACTCAGCCCAGTGTGACAGGTTGTGATTATTTTAGACTAATTTAATTGTTTATTGAATTTATTTTAAAATAGAAAGGCCAGTGTAATTTTGACTTGTGAAGTGGTTTAAAAGATGGTCGAATCGATGAAGTTCGAAGCAACCACCGAAGAGGTAATTAACATTTTAAAGCCATAATGATCATCATGATTATAATAAATTATTTATTTCAAAAACATGTGTTACGTAGACATTTTTCAACAAACGAAAGAGTAGGTACTTAAAGGAGTCAATTTTTTGTAGGCCCACCAAACGGTAACGTTTACTGATGGTATTACACTCTAAATACATAATTTAATTTATTATAATAATCACACGATAGATTTGGTAAAAATGCAAACGGAATTATTAAATAAATATAAAAAATGCACCATTTTGACTTTTTTGCTAAGATTCTTTTTTCCTGTTAAAACGGCACATGTAAAGCAATGCGTGTATAATAGGAACGTCTTAGATATTCAGACGGAAATAAAAATAAAAAACCCAACATATTTTACCATGACACGATGTGCGCCAACGGCGATTACGTGACACTCCGTTTAGATGAGGTATACCTAATGTTACCACTATAATCTAGAGATTATGAGAAACAAATCGACATGAGTTCCATAACTATACGTCAACTAATGCGCAAACATTTTTTTTTAGCCTTTTTCCCATACTAAGACTGAGGATGTCATTTAGTATTTTTTTTTTGTTTTGTTGAGCATCACAGCCGATACCCAAATTGAGCTATTTTTCATGAAGAAAGATTCTTGTGATTTGAGTTTCAGCCGCTTCTCCCTCTATCCTTTCATGAGCAATAATGATGTTATGTAGAGTAGTTGGCAAACAGTGATGAGACTAGCATGAAGTGGAAATGAAGAGGCCTATACACAGCAGTGGGGTAAAGATAAAGATAAAGATAAAGATGCATTTATTTGTCAGACATGAGTAGTTACAGGCAGTTGTTACAATAATTATTAAGTCCTACATGTCTTACCTTACGGCTTACAAATTATTATTTAGATAATGTTAAGGATGCCAATCAATAAGTGGTCATCAAAATTAAAACAAAACAAAAAAAAAAAGCAAAAATTAGAGTGATGTCAATCAAAAAACAATATTAAAATTAAACGTCTAAGTAATAAAATTATACAAGCAATGTCAAGGTAATAAAATTATACAAGTAATGTCAAAGGAATAAAATAATACAAGTTATGTCTAAATCCTGCCAAATACAAATTTTTTTAAAATGTCAGTGTAACGTAATTGTATATGATGTCAAATAAAAATAAAAAAAAGAAAATGAATTTACTGTATAATATATTTACATAATTAAATTACGTCATTAAAGAAATCTTGAATTGTATAGTAACATTTTTCATGGTTTACTAGCCTGATGACGATAATGATGATGAATGATCATCAATATGAATGTTGTAAAGTTTCTGGCCGCGTCTTCTCTACAGCGTCAACACGTCCCGACACGGTGGTGCTAGCTTCAAAAAAAAGATTTGACTTTTAATAAGTGGGCTTCAAGCTCCTATATTGAATGAATGATTTTGAGTTTGAGTTCATAAAATCAAAACTATGATTATAATAAAAAAAAAATACTACATAAACATCAACATAAACAATATTGCCATCATTTAAGGCTAGGAATCCCTACAGCAAGTCTCTTTCTAACAAGCAAACTTTTGCAATTAGCCATCCCGCTTCAATTGAAAGCAAGATCGCAAAAAAACTTATTTTTCTACAATATCTTTTCTCTTGGGTGTTTTTGGGGAAAAATCTATCGGGTAGAATCACTGCTATGATTAATTGCCTTTCAAATGATGGTATATTCAGAAGAAATGGTGTATGGTGATTCTTGTAAAACTGGTTATAAATCTGAAATCGAACTTACTTCGGTCCTCTTTTCTATCAAGAAAATTTTATAGAATCATTTTTTCAACGGTTAGATTGGATCAGGTCAGTTACGTTCACTGCAGAATGAACTTATCTACACTTTTATTTGAAGTATATATATTAAATTTAATAATTTGGTTATCAAAAACCGGTTCGAAAACAGACAAAATAGGTATCACCTTAAGAATGCTATGTTACACTTTGATGCTTTAAGCGCGCTACATATTAGTATGGATAACAAAAATAACAGACATATTTTGTCGTTAAACGCTTTGAAAACTAGTTTTTCGCTTAACTAATACATATTGCAGAAAATGATGTAAATACTTCAGGGAAACCTTCATAATATCATATACCTTTAGGGTATAGTACCTTAGGTATATTATCTTATTTCTTCAGGGACCAGCCAGACCTCATCAAGGAATATGTACACCCAGTGGGATCTTTTGTGCTCTCCTTTTCTACTATATTTCCTTGTTTGTTACAAATATAATTTCCCCAATACAACAACAACGTGAGGAAACCTACATACGCTGAAGAAGAAATTATGATGCGCATGTGAAGTCTACCAATAAAAATTGGGCATGCGTAGTGGACAAACGTCCAAACACCGTATCTGAGGGTAGGCCTGTGCCCTGCAGTTGTACGTTTATAGGCTGATGATGATGATGATAATTTCCCCTGCGGGAAACTGTCTGTATTCATCTGGATTTAAGTATGCAGAAAAAAAATTGTCCACTTCTAAACAAAAAATGTATTACCTCTGAATGTAGAAATTCCAGGAGGTCAGAAAGTCTACGGGGTTCTCTTTACAGGGTCCAACTTAATATGCTGAAGGTTTTTTAAAACGATGATCATACACACCCAAACTGAACAATTTTCTCTATGGGACCAACATCAAAATCTAGAAACAAAAAAATAGAGAAAGGTGTTCAGTTTGATGGTCTAATCATTCCCTTAAAAACCGTCTGCATATTAAGAAGGGACCCTATAATACAAATTAATTTTGGAATTACTGTCTACCAAGTCAATACGACGACCCGGTTGGTGTAATGGTTACCACGCCGGACTGCCAAACCAGGGTCCTGGGTTCGAATCCCGGTTCAGTCATGGATGTTTATATGTTTGTGCCGTTGTTGTATGGTTTCCATAATAAACAGCCTATAAATAGTGCTTTCTTGGGATCATTACAATGTATGTGCCTGTGAGCGTTGTTTATTTTATTTATTTATAATACCTAACAAATATTTTTCTGTAACTTCCAGCCTCCGCCGATCCCAGGCATGCGCCCACCGCTGGGCTCCCCCGGCGGCCCAGTGCCAGCGCCCAAGTCTTCCATGGGCTTCGTGATGCCGATCTACACCATTTGCATCATTGTGTTCTTCGTTTATACTTTGAGTAAGGTAAGAATTTGCATAAAAGTACAGTAACAGAACATATCCTTTTCTTTTATCGAATGAAGTTGGTTCGACCGACCAGATTAAAAAAAAAACCCTTCGCTCTATCTAAAAAAGTAGGTAGCAAAATTAACTTCTGTAGGTCGAGAATCTGCGCCTTCTGTGGTGATCAGATTATGTGAAATAAGGAAAGAAAAACCACTGTTGGGTCATAGGTCAAAAATGGACCAGGAGTTGCTGTTTTTGAATCTCACTTTCTAATTCTATGCGAATGATGCATAAACTCTATAGATATTTTGACATTATTATGAAAAACTGACGAAATACAAACACAGAGATTAGTTTCTAGATTATTTCTGTAAAATTTCCTTGACTTTAATTGGTTAGTATTGAAAATATCACCAAACTTCGTTTGTATGGAGCGCGCTCTGAATTATATTCCCTTAAGGGATGAACCTTCTTCTTCTTATCAAGTGACGTTCCTGAGCGACAGAAAAGGATAGATCGTGGAAAAACACGATTCCGTGCTGCCGTATGAGGCTCAACCCAAATGTTTTAGGTGATAAATATTCAGTGTTATTCGAACGAAAACGAAAACGTGTCTATTATTTAATTATTTTTAAATTCATTGGCATACTTAATGATCCTCAGATCCTGTTCAAGCGGACCGGCACGGTGCCTTACGACGAGATATCTCCCGACCCTCAGTTCAGGAGACGAGTCTTCAGGGACGACTCCAGATCCTCGCCTGATAAACTGGGTACGCTTACTGTTGCTTTATCTTGTTTCATACCAAGTTTTAATACATTTGCATTTAATCTTTTCACTACGATAGCATGTCGAACTCAATCACTTGCCATCGACTCGACGGAAGAAAGAAGAGCTCTATATGCATTTATACCGACTCGAAAAGAAGCTCAGGTGAATTGGTGTGCCGTGTAAGGTCACAGTATAAAAAAGAGCTTTACACTTATTGTAAGTAATTATTTCTCTGTTTTGAGCGCGATGATGAGAAATGATTCAGAAGTTTTTGAGCTTTTTGGAGTCAGAACTTTTATTACACACAACATCTTTAGAGTCGGAACTTATATCAATCACTTCCTCAGTTATTATAAAAAAAATGCCATGTTAAGTATTCCTTTGATTCAAAATATTTTTAAAACATACGTTTTCACTTATTATGCGACATAATGTTGTCGTCATATCACTATAAAAAGAAGGTATTTTATTGAATTTTTATCATTATTTATAAGTAATCATATCCGGCTCGAAGGACCATAAATTTATTTGGATAATTTTAATTGACATTATCTTGCGCATGCAGGACCGAAAGAGAGGGATACAAGTAAGTTTTCAAATCATTTTCTATACAAGCAAGAAAAGGGTTATTTTGACAACCTTAAACAATAATTATCGATTTTATTATATTCTACACTTTTCCAGTATCTTTCTTCAGGTAAATAACTTATGGACACATAATTTCTTGTCCCGCTATCAAATTCTCATACGGTTCCGAAATATTTTTCAATACATAAACATTAAAATTCATTACTGGAAACCAGACAACAACCGAACAGAGATTTGAACCCAGGACCACTTGAAAATATCAACGTACTTTATTTGACAATCACTTTAACTGTTAATAAAGGAATATGAGTAAACATTGTCGGAACAAACTAGGCTTTTAGGCATATACAAGCAAAGTGTCACATTGCTCAGGGGACATCGAGCTGGAAGCGCTAAGAGCGCGTCTGGCAGAGACGGAGAAAGCCATGCAAAGGATCGTCGGCCAGCTAGCGGCTCGCGATGCGGTACTTACGGGCGTTGGGCTGGATGGGGCACTCTCTTCCGAAAATGACATAGACTTTATTTAAAACTAGTGTAACTCGACGATCTTTAATTGATATTGGGATAAAATTGTGTAACACGCTGATCTTTGATCGATATTGAATCAAAATTGTGTAACACGCCGATATTGGATCAAAATTGTGTGTGTAATACGCCGATCTTTGATCGATATTTGGAATAACATTGTGTAACACGCCGATCTTTGATCGATATTGAATCAAAATTGTGTAACACGCCGATATTGGATCAAAATTGTGTAACACGCCGATCTTTGATCGATATTTGGATTAACATTGTGTAACACGCCGATCTTTGATCGATATTGAATCAAAATTGTGTAACACGCCGATATTGGATCAAAATTGTGTAACACGCCGATCTTTGATCGATATTTGGATTAACATTGTGTAACACACCGATCTTTGATTTATATTGGATCAAAACTATTATGTGTAATTTAACGATCATGGTCGATATTGCTTCACAAATATTGTGTAACCCGCCAAACTTCGATCGGTATGACTCATAATTGTGCAACTTACCGATGATAGGTCGATATTGTTTCAGAAATATTGCGTAAACCGCAGATCTCGGATCGATATTGGGTCACAAGTAGTCACAACTATTGTGTAACCCGCCGATCTTTGATAGTATTGAATCAGAGTTTTTATATAACTTTACCGATTTATGGTCGATATTGGATCACAAAAATGTACTTCTGTAGTTTACTGATGAAGGAATTTAGGACCAAATAAATAATAGAATTTGTCTAGCTACGTGTAAACACAAATACAATAAGGTAATAGAAGATCATGATGTTGAATTGAATAAATAATTTACTTACTTATGTTTCCTTCTTCATCTTTGATCGTATAATAGCAGAAATATATTTTAGTTTAATGTCGAAGTCAATTATTGTTTTAATTTCATATCCTATCGATAATAGATGTGACGCAAAATGTACGTCAGTGTGAATCTCTATACGACTGTTAGTCTAATTTGCGTCATTAGAAAACTCAAAAATATCTAGAAGCTTTTTACCAATTGTACAAAATTCTTCTACCTTGTAATTATATATCATTTTCAAAATATAATATCTGTAGGTATAAAACAAGTAACGCCCAGATTCAAACTATTTCACGAACTCCCGATATTTGTTCATTTAAATCTCTGTTCAAACTCAAACAATTTTGTATGTTATTCGGAACAAAATAAAACTTAACACTCAAGAGAGGTCTTCCCTCCAGCTCAACTCGTATTTAAGCTCGTTGCGTGTTCCTTTAGATACCTATAGACGCTTGCGGCATGGTGTCGGTTGTTATAGGCTGCACGCAAGACCAATACATAATGCATCTTACTGTATGCGTTCTTAGATTCAGTTTTGGATGATTGTTGCTTTGTAAGTGTTTAAGGAGATAAAGATACTCAAACAGTCATAATTTTCCCTGTAAAGTGATTTGTTCTCTTCTATTTTTCGCCGAACTCTGTCCGTTCTCTCTTAGAATTTGCTGTACTCCTTTACACTCTTCCCACCTTAATTCTTCTGGCCCCTTTTTTCATCTGTCTTCTATCACTCTTCTTCTTTTGCCCTTTCCTTCACTTCTTCGCTTTGATGCGTAAAGTAATTTTCCATTAAAATATGTACCTAACTGCTATCTCAAAGTCTCAAACACTTGCGAAGCAACAATTGTTATTTATTAGTAGCAAATCCTTTAGTTAGATCTTAATTTTGAATAGTGTTGTGTACGTTATAGAATGGGATTTTGGTATTTTTTAATATTTGATTTGCACCTATGATCCAAGAAATGCCTTCTACCTCTTTTTTATCTTGATCACTATTATTGTGTAACGAGCAGATAGTTTGATCGATATTGGTATTGAACTGTTTTAGCCTACTTTTTCCTTCTTGATCAACAATTAGAAGAATCCTGATGACCGGAAAACTCAGTACTTCGAATCAAAATAGCCAAAATCTACCAAAAACACAATTCGAAGATAGCATCAATCATCGGCATGTTATAGCAAAATAAAGGTAAAGGCTAGATTAAAAGGAGTCACGAGTTTTGGATGCTAATGTAGAAGAAAATTTTACATTTGCGTCGCGACATTTTGTATTTCTAATACAAGTGTCGATTGCTCCTCCGATTATTGAATTATAACGATGCTTATTCCTTTATATCCCCTAAGTATACTAAATCACAATTTACAACCCACAACACAGATACACATAAAAACTAAATTTGAATCTCGATAGATAACCTGACTAAATAAATCTTGGCTTAAATCCAAACTGAAAGCATGCTTGTCTGATGCATCTATGTATTTTGGTCATGCGTCCTTCGTTTGTTTTGGTTAATTCTATTTTTGATATGATTTCGTTTTTTGTTGGAGTGAATTTCATTGATGAATATTTTGAGGTTGACGATCTCTAATTCTTAAATGACTGTAGGTGTGAAAAGAAATACGGAAATAGGTATAATGTTACGGTAATATTTGGTTAAAGTATTTAAATACTTTACTTTATCCTTAAGGATATATAATTTGAGAAAACGATATTATCATAGACTGATTAAATTGCTAATGTACGATTTGTACCCATTCCGAGAAATGAAAAATTTTTATTGTCTTAAAATACAAATACGGTCGTGTTGCAATTGACCAGGATGCAATACGACGACGTAAAAATTTGATTCCTTAAATTGGGCAGAGCACCTACGTTTTAATTTAGTTTCATTAGCGACCGCGTAACTTATAATCTAAAACTGAAAGTAGCAAATGAAAGGTTAAAGTCTGAACGTTGTCGTACAGTTGTTACGGCCATATCGGGCCTGGTAGCGGAGGTGCAACAGCAGATGGAGGCGAGCTACGCGCAGAATCAGCAGAGACAGGTCACTGCACGATCGCTACCCTCTTTACCTTACCCGACCTTTTACTTAGGGGCACGTAACCATAGCCAGATACTAAGAACAATAAGGACACTCTGGTTGGATATGAAAAATGAGAGTCAACGATTTGCGCAATCCTCACCGTTGATAACCTTTTGTTCAAGTGTGATTTTTCTTGATTTGGTAAGATACGGTGAGGGGCTCGAAAAGAATCGAGTTTTAAAATGAATTTGTAATTACATATACAGGGTGTAAATTAAAATAGGACAGCTACTTAAAGAGGTGCTTCAGACCATCAAACTGAACAACTTTCTCTATGGGACCAATATCGAAATCGCGAAAAAAAAATCTGCTGTCCCATACATTTCAGTCGAGTTATGTTTGCAGTTTTGTATGGGAGAGCGGATTTTTTTTTCGCGATTTCGATATTGGTCCCATAGAGAAAGTTGTTCAGTTTGATGGTCTGAAGCACCCCTTTAAGTAGCTGTCCCATTTTATTGTACACCCTGTATAGGGTGTAACAAAACACTCTAGTAATACTCAAGGGGGTTCTTCAGACCATCAAACTGAACAACTTTCACTATTGAGCCAACATCGGAATCGCGAAAAAAAAATCTGCTGTCCCATACAAAGCTGCACTACTGACTCGACTCAAATGTATGAGACATCTGATTTTTTTTCGATCTTGGCTCCATAGTGAAAGACGTTCAGTTTGATGGTCTGAAGAACCCCCTTAAGTATTACTAGGGTGTTTTGTTACACCCTGTATGTAATCTACCTAGTCTACCTACATTAACCATTGAAGTATTTCGTGCAATGCAGCTTCGAATTTAGTAAGTCCGTTTTTTACCGACTGATTAAAGCAGATATAAAGAAACCAGAAACTATTCTTTAACAAATTTTACATACCTCAGGTTTCTTATAAAACAGTAGACTTAATTAGGAGGTATTCAAAGACTGTAATAATACTACGTGCCTTTTAGGTTACTTGCCTTTCTCCATCCCGACCATGTCCATTTCCAAGTAGGTCATCTATGTATATGACACATTTTTGACTTGTTTTGCTCCTTTTGTGCTCCTGCGCGTGTTTGCTTACGTTTTGTTTATTTTGCGACTTGTTTTGTATCAAAATATATACCTGTAAAACAGTTTGAGGCTTGACTTTAACTTCAAATACTAAAAATTCAAACTATTTGGAACTAGGTGTATTTGACAATACTTCGACGTCGAGTCGACGTCGGTCCTATGAAAAAGATTTTCTTTATGTGTTCGTTATTTTCTTTGCCATTAACAAATCTCTTATAACAGACTGTGTGATCACAGCCCTGTTGTCATTCTATTATTATAAAGGATTTTATTAATTATAATTATTTGAACTTTGGGAAGGACCAAATCATCCTTTTAATAAATATCGAGTCTCATATTGCGTATCAATAAAAACCTGTTTTGAATAGTAAGAACCAATTTATGTTCACCACTGTTAGCTGTATTTTCTTTTGCTTTTTATACCCTTTTCAGTTCTGCATGGTTTTTTATCTGTTGCCGTTGGTTGTCACCATCTGTCTGTACCTAAGCTACCATGCCTTGACTAACATATTTTTAAAGTAAAGTAAATAACCTAATTATGACCAAAAATTATCGATTACTGAATAGATTATGAAATGATGGTATGTTTCCATCTTTCTTTCTTCTTTTCAAACAAAATTGGAGTCGAAATTCGACGTAAATAGTACCTAGCAGTTATGTACATAATGATCTTTTTCAAGGATTCCACGAATACTATTTAGTCATAGTACACCTTATCGAATAATAAAGTTTACATTGTAATGAACTTAGGTACCTATAAAACGTGATCAAAGTTACTTAATTTCAACTGTACAGTTTAATTTGTTTATCGTTTCTTTGACGTTTTATTTTGAAGCTTTTTGCTAGAGAGCACAATAGTAGAAATAGGTGCACAGTTGACGATTAGTTTTGAAATGTTATTGATGTGCATTAATAGAGCAGAATTTTGTTGTGTATTTTCTTTTTGTTTCTTTACTTCAATGTCCAGCAAACCGCAATGTAGCAGCGTCGGTCGTGGACTTCTTTTATTTGGGGTCGTACAGAGGTTTTTTTGTGTTGATTTCAAACAAATTAGATTTAGTTTTGTGTGACTCAAAAAGTAACTAAACTACAGGGTGTAACAAAACACCCCCTTAAGGTGCTTCAGACCATCATTTAAGTCGAGTCGGTACTGCAGTTTTGTATGGGACTGCTGATTCTTTTTATTTTTTCTCGATGTTGGCTCCATAGTGAAAGTTGTTCAGTTTGATGGTCTGAAGCACCCCCTAAAGTATTACTAGGGTGTTTCGTTACACCCTGTGTAATGTTCTGCTTGATTGTGTTTTCTTTTGCGCAAGAAAAGATCGAAGATAGCATTCCGACATGTGGGTAGCGGATAACACACGAATATTAGTTAGCGCAAACTTGTATTTTTGTATTAATTTCATAATTTTATTCTACATGCAAATTTATTCTACATGCAATTTTATCATAGTAATTTCTTTACCGCACCACTAGAATCAGAATGCCCTCTTTTATTTAAATACTAACTACATTACTGAATCAGACAAGCTTTAAAATAATTATTTAAATTCACAGGATGTGCAGGATAACGGTCGCCCGTATACTAACGGAACTATAATTCATAGTGGGCCAGTTCAAATAGTGGCTAGCGAATACCAAGAACCAACCATTGAGAAGATTGACCCCAAAGAACCTTCTCCAGAACCTGTCCTAGAAAAGGAACCTACCCTGGAAATGAATGAACCAACCCCAGAGCCTGAACCTGTTCCAGAAACTAAAGAAACTACTCCTGTAGAAGAAGATGAAGAAGAAGAGGAGGAAGAGGTAGAAGAAAGTCCAGAAAAAGAAGCAGATCCAACAGATGAATTAATAAAACTGTCAGATAAATTGAAAGAGAAAACGGACTTGGTAGCGAAAATGACTGGAGATTTTCTGGATGGGGAGAGAGAGAAGTTGAAGTTGTCCGCTCCTGAGCAGAAGAAAGAGAAGCAATCGACTCCTGATCTTCTAGAAGAGGCTTTGAAAGAAGATTCAGCAGAGGACGAGGAAGAAGAAGAAGAGGAAGAAGAGGAGGAGTCTGAGGAAGAGGAAACACCAGAGAAATCTAGTGTCAAGGTTAGTGAATGATTTATTCTTACTTATTGTCGGTGCAGATTTTCCTAAACGCGGTGTGGTAGAAATACCCGATCAACATTAAAAGGAATTGTTACAGTGACTTACTTGCCTATTTTCGACGAATTTTCAAGGCTATTTCAATCAAGAGTTAATTATCTTTAGTAACAAAATAAAAAAGAAACTGCGTTAGAATTGCTTTGGAACTGCGTTGCCAAGTTTTGTTATATTTTGTATGAAAAACATGTCAAATAAGCTATCAAGAACATATTGAGAAGTGGTGTAACAGGCCCTAAAGCTCCACACGTAAAAAAATATTAGGTGGAAGATGAAAACATTTTTTTAGTTGCGACACCAAGCTTAGAAATTAGATGCATGTTGCAAATAAACCACGTTGATGATGTACAAAATACCTCCTGTGCAGTTTCAGTGTATTTCTTTTATTCTTTTGGGAATAGAGGTCAATTTACAATGGCTTTTGTTGGATGGTATTGCCACTTCGTCGTCGCTGTGTTTTTTTAAATCTAAGTTAGATGAATACACTTCAGGATTTGTTAGCGAGCAACAGTAAGTCACATGAGTAAATACCTAGCAGAGACAAAGCTTCTAAGCAGGGTCGTATCTAGGGCAGGGCCACGGAGGAAAAGAAGGGCGCATTACGGAGACGATCGTGAAACAGGGGCAAAAATAAATAATAGGTAAACCAAACAATTTTTTATAGTGTAAAACAATTTCCGAGCTCGTTTCGCTCGCTCCAGTTATTTAATCTGCCTACGTTTGGTCCATACAACTGATCAGTATCTTGGGTACATTGCGGTATATAGCGTACATTGCGTACGAAATGGGTAATTTCACGATACAGCCGGTTTGGGAGAGGCAGACAGCAAGCAGCTTGAGTATTAAGATTACTGAAACCTAGCCAGAGATTACATCATCATCTCAGCCGATGGACGTCCACTGCTGAACGTTGGCCTCCTCCAAGGATCGCCACGACTGGTCCTGTGCTGCCCTCATCCAATGGGTTCTCGCTGTCTTCATCAGGTCGTCGGTCCACCTTGTGGGGGGGCCTACCCACACTAGGCTTTCCGGTACGCGGTCGCCACTCAAGAACTCTTTGGTTCCATTGGCCATCGGTTCTGCGAGTAGCAATTCTTTGGGCTATGTCAGCTACTCTGGTTCTTCTTTAGATCTCTTCATTTCTGATTCGATCTCGCAGGGAAACTCCGAGCATAGCCCTCTCCAGAAGAAGTAGAAGGGCACCGAATCAGATACTTGAACTGAGAGTTGGTCGCTACGATACGACCCTGCCTCCAAGGAGCGCACAAATGATCACGTGACGCGCTCGCCCATAGATTGTACACTATTTAGCCGAACCAATTTTTCAACGGGCGGCATGGACTCGTCGCTCGTCGGTGAAAGGTCACGCACACAACGCCGCGCCTTATACAATGTGTTAATGAATTAGCGTAAAACCTCATACACCCCAACTGATTTATAATAAAATAATTAGATTGAAACAATAATTTCATTATTTTGATAGTTAACATTTTAAGTTATTAGCATTTTAAGTTTTGAGGTATAAATGACTTGTTATCATTTCAGCAATGAATGAAAGCGCTAACGTACTCATGGATACATTTTAATAATCTTGTTTTGGTAGTAAATAGGGTGAGTGTGCCCGTGCGGTGGGTTGACATCGGGTTCAGTAAATATTAAGTTTTACAAAAAAAAATAAAAAAAATTACTTATATTGAAACCATGATAATTCGATTCTGCTCTCGATTCTAAGCAAACTACTTTCTAGTTTTGCGTTAATTCATTAACACGTTGTAGTAGTCTGAATATACCTATCGCAGCTTTGTCTCTATGAGGTATTTACTGATGTGAGTAAGTAACGCTTATCACCCTAACTGCACCCGTAGGTGGTAGGCATGGAGACGACTGCGCACTCGGCCGACGGAGGCGCCTGGCCCCGCGCGGAGCACCCGCCCCTCACGCCCCTGCCGCCTCAGAGGCCGCTGGTGAGGCCGCATTGCACTGTCCATATCATACAGACACTTTATGACACTTGACATACCCTTTTAGTTACTAAAACTATGTGTTGTCGAAATTTTCTGGTCGTTACTTTTTTTTTATTGAAATTACTATTATATTATGCTCCCATACACCGTTATAAACACTGCACGTGTGCTACCTTATTGAATTTTATATTCACATCTATTTATCCTGAGTACTAATATAATTATCCTAAGTAGTTCGAAAATAATTTAATTATTCACTATAACATGTATGTACCTAGAGCAGATCCGTTTCTCCTTTGTTTTGTGTTTTTGTTATTTTTTGTAGTACTTACATAATTATGATAACATTCCATAGACTATCTTCCAGCTCAATAATTTTGCTCAATGAAAACCTATCTAAAAATAGGTGATTCTTCACCAAATCATACATTCTGTATTTCAGTAAAACTATATGCATTATTTATAAATATGAACATCAACGATATTTGAAAATATCAAAATGAAGCTGCTTATCGAAATAAAACAGTGGTTTCTTAAAATAAGCCGTTTTATTTAGTACTAACATGTCTTTACTAAAATTCGTGGATTTCGTTTTATATTTTTTTTTTTCAAAAACAACCATGTACTTATTTTTGGTACCAGTGCCGGTTAGAACCCTAAACCCCTAAGCAATTAAGTCTCAACGCCTTTTCTCTCTTCTATTTCCTAATTTTCTTTCTTTAGTTCAAGTACCTACTTTACTAAGACACCTCAGCATTTAAACTAAGTGTCTCTTGTCCCAGTTGCAAAAGGAGTATCTAGTGGCTACTATGGTACTATTGCGTTCTTATAAAAATCCGGCTAATCCGAACTAATCAGTTCTTAAACATAATGTTTATTATTTTTAGTGAAACAGACTAAAGTAACTCCCTACCAAGTCTAAAATTTCAAGTGTAATTTAGTGTATTGTATTCTTCTCTCTTGTTTTATAACTATTTCTGGTTTTTATTAAGCACCTGTAATATAAACCTACATACAAAATCAAAAAGGCCTACAAAAAGGTTTAAAATGACCGTTCGAAATTGGTAAGTCAACAAACATCTAATAAAATATTGGATAAAATTGCTAAATACGATTTTCTTCTTGCATTTAATATTTCTACGTTATGCGTTTCGTATATATTTAATTAATATTTGTAATATATTTGGTTGTCTTTAAATCAATATTCTATTCATCAAATAAATGATAATGCGTAATTCATATCTTCACCTAAATAGTAAGTCCGAGTATCAATGAGGGAATTTCCGAAAGCCATTAAAAAAGAAAAAATAGTTCTAATCGCTCAATAGAAGCCGTTGATGCGAGATGGATATGGGCAAACTTTGCTACTATAATAAAATACAAATAAAATATTAATAAATGCTTTTCAACCCCCGACGCAAAAATAGGGGTGTTATAAGTTTGACGCCAATGTCTGTATGTCTGTCTGTGGCATCGTAGCTCTCGAACGGATGGATCGATTTCGATGCGGTTTGTTTCATAAAAATCGGTTCAGCAGTTTTCAAGTAACTTTGACCTAAAATATCTGAAAGAGAGTTCAAAAGTAAAACCAACATTTCCTTACATCAACAATAATAGGTGACCGAATAATTTTCACTTTTTAAATGTTTGTTTTTATTTAAATAAGCAGAAAAACATGAAAGGACCTAGGAAAAGACACTCCGTCAACGGATGCGTTTGAACCAGTTATAACGCATTTATTTCAACTTTTATAGCCTAAATAACCATCTTCGGACTTTCGGACCCAGGTCACGCCAACCCCATCTATCGAGGCATGTTGAACTAAGTTTAAACTAGCTATCAGAAAACTCTCAATCGGCTGAACTGGACTTACGCCCTATTGCAGCATGAAGCGGACACGGTGCAGTCTATATTCCTGAAGACCGAAATCCCCCAGCAGTCCAGGGTCTTGGTGGCTGACTTCGCCGAGAACAGGAGTGATAAGAAAGCTGACACTAAACATTCTCCGGTATGTTGCAGGCATAATTTTTTAGAATTTTTTCAGTAAGGGTTTCGAGCATCCAGTGCTGCCTTCAAATGTATATTTTTTAGGGTTCCGTACCCAAAGGGTGAAAACGGGACCCTATTACTAAGCCTACGTTGTCCGTCCGTCCGTCCGTCTGTCCGTCCGTCCGTCCGTCTGTCCAACCTATTTAGGGTTGTAACTTTTGAACCGTAATAGTTAGACAGTTCAAATTTTCTCAGATTATGCGTTATTGCGGCGGATTTGTTAACAAATAATAAAAATTGGCAGAAAGTTAAAAATTAAGGGGGGTTTTCAACAAGAAGATAGTTTTTATCAACGTTTTTTCTTCACGCTCTATAGTAAAAACGGTAAAACATGCAAGCGTCAAACTTAGTGTGATTATAGAGCAAACTCTACAGAATAACAACAAATACTAAAAACCGGCCAAGTGTGAGTCGGTCTCGCGCTAAAGGTCCCGGACAAAAAAAGTTTTTTTTCTAAGTTAATAATGTTGTGTTCTGTGGTGGTGTGGTACGGAACCCTCGGTGCGCGAGTAGCCCGACTCGCACTTGACCGGTTTTATTTATTTGTTAACAATTATAAAACATGTAGGTATAGGTTGACGAGAATCTCATGAAATGAAAAAAAGTAAAAATATAGATTTTCACAAGGCGATGTTAAACTGTGCCCTGCCCTTTAGAAACTGCAACTTTTTGCGACGATAAAAATGCGCGTTTGTTAATGGGTGCATATTTAAGATCAAATGATCTTAAATCGATGACCGCCCGCCGATGATGATGGTTTTGGCGTTCAAATGAACGCCCAAATCATCGGCCGAACATTTTCATCTTGTTTATAAGAAAAGGCATATAATTTTATAGCTGTATTTTATTACGAACGTTTTTCTTCGTGGCCGTATGGCATTTCAGAAGTGCTGCAAAAAGTCGCAGTGTTTAAAGGGCCCTAATCCAATTACCCCAGTGTTGCTTACTCTAAAATTTGATTTCCTCATTTTCCATGAGATTCTGGTCGACCTATAGTTACTATTTTTGAAACCACCAAAAGTGGACACTTTTAAAGATGTAGGTGTAATAATAAGAATCAAAAGAACAAATCTGTAATGTGACATTCTTGTTCTTTGGAAATGTCGTATAATTGTTGTGACATTTTGGATTTATAATTGAGGTCAGAAACGTGGACTTTGAACCCTTTTAAAATTAATAGAAATATATATTTTTTTAAATTTTTATGTTTTTACTAAATAATTTTATTGTACTTATTTCTTACTTTTTGCAGTTGGTGGTCAGCGGCAAGATGACGTTGTCGTTGATACAGGATGCTCCGAGAGAAACACCTGAGAGAGATCCCGGTACGTTTGTATTTTATTTATAAAACGTACACTAATTGATTATCATGAGATAACATTATACCTGCTACGTACCAATGAGTTCCAAACGGTGAATTAAAACTGAGAGATAGAGTGAGAAATTGTGTAATAAGAGATCGATGTAAATTGAAAGAAGATGTTGATACAAGAATAGAGAAAGGTATGCTTCGTTGGTTTGGCCATGTGGAGAGGATGAGCGACAGCAGATGTACGAAAGAGATATATGTTGCTAATGTGAGTGGAAGTGTCGGCAGAGGGCGCCCTCGTAGGACGTATGCTGATCAAATCAGTTGCGTCCTACAAAAAGGGGAGGTGCGGAGTACTCGAAACCGACGGGCATGTATGAAGAGATGTACCTGTGGATGTGCATGAGGCAAAAGAGGTATGTAAGGATCGTAGTAAGTGGCGCGCCCTGGTCTCTATCTACTCCACTGGGAAAGAGGCGTGACGTTATAGATAGATAGAAGGAAAACATCTTTAGGAAATCTGCATACGCTAAAGAAGAAATACCGTTTCATATGTGAAGTCTACGAATCCGCAATCCGCACGCGTGGTGGACTGAAGCCCATACACCGTCACTGAGGGTAGGCCTGTGCCCTGCAGTGGGACGTTTATAGGCTGATGATGATGACACTATGTAGATATTGTTTTTATTTCAGAATCGACAGTTGATGAGTTTACAACAGCCAGCGCGGTCACTCAACCAGCTGCAGAGGTAATATTTCATGATTGTTGTAAGTAATTGTAATTTGTAGATTGCAGGGTTCATTGTTTACCCTTTGTGCAGCAAAAACAAAATAAGAACCTCCCTGTATTTAAAAACAAAAAAATTATAGGGTGCCATTCCATCCCATGTTGGCACCCTTTGGGTACAGACTTAACCCTAAAAATATTTGTAGCAGGACGACTCTATCTTCTTTTATTCTAAATCTATATTTCCATTACTAAGTTATACATTTTTTCATAATGCAGAAAGAAGACAATTTATCAGAAGATGAAGTAGACGAAGAAATAGAAATAGAAGAGATCGAGGAGGAAATAGAGGAAGAGGAGGAAGAGGAAGAGGAAGAAAAGAAGACAGCGGATAAAAAGTCAAAGTAAAGAACTGAATAGTAAACATAGCCAGGGTTTTGATATAGAAAATGAATCTTTAGTCCTGGTAGTAAGGTCTGATTTTACTTGTCTATTCTGTGTCTACAGTATCATAAAGTATATCTTATTCCAATAGGATTGTCTTAAAACGTCAATAAAAATCTAAATGGAAGTTTAATATCACAAAACAAGCATATACTAACACGGCTTAAATTCCCCGAAAGGGTAGTCAAAGACATTCTTACAATCTCTTCTTCTTATCGTGTGGGCAGAGCCCTGGTGTCAGAGTTTTTTTCAGACCGCCTTACGGCCTCTGACGTGGTTTTTATGTAACGACTACTACCACCAGAGATAGAGATTCTTACAATAATGTTTGACAAACATCACAATATTGTTCGTTTCTTAAGACAGTCCTTCTGAAATAGATTATAATACAATTGGAAGTTGAAATTGATATTTTCGATTTAAAAGTTCGCAAATAAATTTCGATTAATTCTGCTTTGTTTCGGATGGATATTATGTTTCCTAACTATGCAATATTTATCTTTAAATTCGTTATAACTTCGTCGTGTGATCAACTTACCTAAACTTAATTTTAACATATTATCTTGTTATAACTAGAAACTATTATAATTTCAGTTCTCATCGCCACATTACTTAGACGCTGATTTGCTGACGTAAATACGTCAATTCTAAACAATATAATATCCTACGATAATATCTGATTTCCAATTTATCGAAACATTTACGGACTATTATGTTGTCTATTAAAAAAACCGTGATGAATGTCCCAATCAATTTAAAATGCACTAATGCAGCATGCAGCAATATTTTTTTAATATATAACAAATTCTAATAAGTTTATTTATCGATGGTTACACACGACACGAGTGGCGATGAGTGATTTATAATATAGTTCTGTTACATTTTCCTAACTTAAATATCACTGTAACCTCTTATATACTCCGTGCTGTAACGTAGATCCTGCTTCTTAATCTTCAACATTTTAGATGTACATTTCTTTGAACGATTCTTCAAAAAGATATTGTAAAAAAATATGATTTTGAGATCAACTGAAATTACGAATTTATTAAAGTTTTATGTATAAAGTTACAATTTGTGTGCCAAATTTTACTTCCAGCTTTTAAAATATGTTGACTTAGGTAATTTTTATAACATTGTTACCTATTATTAAACTCTTTTAACTAAATTGTGTCAAAAATAGACAATTTTTGTTGTAAATTTAAATGAAAAACGTAAAAATAAATGTAGTATACGAAACAAAAAACATTAGAATAATTTTTAAATACTAGCAAAATCGGGTCGTTTCTTAATTCAAGTCTGTTCTTTAGCCAAATTTTACAATGTTGTTCTAAATTCCGTGTCCTATTATAACTTACTATTAGTAAAAAAATAGTATAAGCATGTCTCAACCTTTTATACTCAATTTGTTTTATTTTTAAATATGTTGGGCCAATCTACAGCCCTTTAAAAATACGATTTCCTAACCTAATTAAGGATATAAATAAGGATATTAATTTGAATAGCAGAAACAAATATTTACAAATACATCACACACCAGCCATCTTTTACATTTTCATCTATTTTTAGAATGGCTTCGTTAATGTGGAAACGTATAGTTAGATGGCATTGAAATCGTTAGATTAACTTTTAGGGATAATTCTAATTATGAAATAATAATTATCCATAAAAGTATGGTTACAAATATATTCGAGCCGAAGTCAAATATTTGATATCTAACTATTTAATTATCTGTGGTTTTATGTCACTCTGTATGTTCATATATGCATCAGATTATATTGAAAAAGCGATCGCTCATTTACACAAATATATTGCTCATTGATATAGTAAAAATATAAAATAGTATAAAATATTGAGGCATGATTATATAGGGTGTAATTTTTAAGAATTAAATTTAGAATTTTGCACTGGCGTGAGATTGTGGTAGTAAATAATTATGCATTTAAGAAAAAAAAATTGTGAGATTACAATATTTATTTTGTACAATGCTTGTTTTCAGCAAAATATTTATTTTTATTTTTGTTAATCTTTTTATGTAAAATTTTATTTTTGTTGGAATATTTTGAGGTGAGAAATGGACAATGGCGCATTCTTTATTTCTTCATCATAATGCTCAACATTCCTTTCTCATTTTCATTAATAATAAAATCTATAAATTATTTTTAAATAATTATTTACAAAATTGATTATTTTTGCTGTTGTATGTTTTTTACTGTATAGAAAATTAGGTTGTATTTAGAATTTATTTTTTTATTATAACTAGCATTTTATTAAAAATCACTTACTGAATTTCATTGTTTTTTAGTTGTAAGAAAATAAAGTAAAATAACACAAATTATAATTATTATTTCATGCATTCCTTTCGTCATAAATCTGGCATGCTTATCAAGACTCCACTAAGTATTTTTTTGGCAGGGTTTAGTATGTTTCCGGAATCCTTGTGAAGAGCCTCTTATATGAAACTTTGATCTCATTCTAGAGGTAGAAATGGTAGGAATTCTAGAGGTAGGTAGAGTGGAGTAAGTGTGGTCGATCCTTATAGAGCTCATCACAAGGATTTCGAACAAACACTTGCTCAATTTTGCCACAAAATATTACTGCAGTCTTGATAATTAAGTTAATCCTACTCCACTTATGGGAAAAATTTACAAGAAGAGATGTACTATACTGAGAGCTATGAATAAGAATAACTATAGAAATATAAATCAAGCTCAAAAAGTAATACCAATAAAACTGACTTGTTCTTTAAAAACTGTACCTTGCCACCAAAACTCATACATGTATGTGATTTTCCATTAGGGGCCAAAAATTATGTGAATTTTGTTTATAGTTACTCTTCTATAGTTATTCTTATTTGTAGACAGAGCCATTGCCTACATTTTGTGCCAAGCTTCCTACCAAGCGGGGGTGAGGTAAAATTAGTGGGGGGGGGGGGGGGGCAGGGAGTGTATGATGTACTTGTACGTACTGTATATAGTACTAGATTTCTTATACTGTGACTAATGCTAAAGCACTGCACTTTTGCAAATGTCGAGAGGGTTTTGGGAATACCTTAATTGGATGCAAGGATTGTTTTATGAACAGAAACACATTTTAATAAAAAAGCCTCATGGCCAGCCAGAATTCATTCAATAAAACAACCAATTGATTTCCATACTTTTATTGAGTTAACACTTAAATAAAATTAGAAACTGATCTTATTCACATTACTACTTGATTATTTTATTTACATTCATTACCTTTGATGTTGAACTATTTAATTCTACTCTTTACCTGGAAATAAAATAATTTCTTTTTTAATTATTGAGCTATATTTTGCTAAAAAATTATCTACATTACAATGGCTATTTCAAGGATGTGTGCTTGAAATGGCACCGATGTAATTGGCTAGTAAAAAGTCAGAGAATAAAGGCTATTTTTATTTATTTCTGTGAGGAATGGAAACTCGATCCTGAGGTCCAGGTTCAAATCCGCACGGACGAGATGCAGTGTACACAATGAGTTGTTCTAACTTATTTACGTAATACCAACTGAGGAAACCTGCATATGCTGAAGAAATTCCGATGCGTATATGAAGTCTACCAATCCACATTGTGCACACATGGTGGACTAACGACCATACACCCTACCTGAGGGTAGGTGTGTGCTCTGCAGTGGGAAATATAGGCTTATGATGATGTAGTGAAGAACGAAGCTAGCTAGTAATGTGGAATGTTGGGTACATTCCATAAATGCTCTGAATCTCACGAATGAGTGCTATTCCTCGATGTTTAAATGGTATTTTTGCCTGTATAACACAGCTAATGAGCTAGCTTGATGGTTATAAACCATTCATTCATTCAAAAATGTCATATTGCAATCGAAAATAAGCATTATAAATCCAATAAAACAACCGAAATAGATGAAATTCATTTGCAAGTCAGCGCCCAGTTCTTTGCTCCAGCACACAGGTTAAACAATTTGTAAATTGATTGTTTCTTAATGTTTTTTCTTTATTTTATTAGAAAACAATATCAATTATCAATAATTGAAGGTTTCACATTCACATGACTCTAGATGGTGCTAAAGCGCAAAAAACAAGAATGTTTCAGGGTTCGAAATTATCAAGATAATAACGAGCCGTGATAATTATCGGATAATTATCCGATAATTATCGGATAATTATCGGATAATTATCACCATTATTAAAATATCATTTGTTAAATTGTTTCATAAGAAATATTGATGGTTTATTGTCTCAAAACAAACAAAAAATATAGGTAAAATTTTTTTTATATAACATAATACAATACATACATACATACATATTTTTTGTCTTAGTGCAACTAAAGTATGACCACACTGGATCTTTCTCGCGGGGCATTGTTGAAATTCAACACAATAAACAATATTGCACTTAGTAAAACAATAACATTCGAGTTCACTTGGCTTTACGTAACACCAACTGAAATTTTTTGTGAATTGGGGGAATTCCCGTGTCGCAGCTAGACGTGTGTTTGGATACACGCAACAAGTGCGGAAATACACGATTGGATACTTAGAATATAGTTCTATTTCACGGGCGCAATTTTTCGTTATTATCAATTGATAATTATCAACCTGTTATTATCATGATAATTATCGTGATAATTATCATTGATAATTATCCTTTCGAACCCTGGAATGTTTCAAATCATACCTGTAGTCCAAGTCTTCAGTTCAGGCACATCAGATACCAAAGTCCAATCATGTCTAACCGACACAATGCTCTTCGATGCCAGAGTGGTATCAGGAATAAACGTCCACCCCTCATCGACCCCCGTCTTCTTCACGATCGCTATCGCACCCAGTATGACCGCTGCCGGCACTCCAACCGTTATAGATCGAGACCAGGCGCCGAAAACACCACCAGCTGCTACACCCCCCAAAAAGTAGTTTATCTTATCGTTTTTGCCTCTGTAGTTCTGGGCCATGTTAGTAGTAGCAGTAAACGCTGCTGCCATACCAACCATAGGCCCAATGTACCAGGCGAATCGGCCTACGGTATTCGCAAAGCCTTTGGGGTGAGAGAACATGAGCACGTCGAAGGAAGCAGCTCCCAGGCCGGAGAGGGCGGCATATTTGGAGGTCACGAAGGTTTTCTTGTAGATGTCGTGGCCCTCGGGCGTGTCGTAGTATTTGTATGATAACATTTTTGTGTAAATCGAGGCAAGTTTTTCAAAGATTACACAACCACAACTCGCGTTTTGATCGCTCGGGAAATGTCAGTGTCAAATGTCAAACTTAAAATGTTCTGTTTATGGAGTTTGGTATTGAAACAAATTACCTTGAAAAATTTAAAGTAAAAAATGATAGTAAAATTAAATCTGGATCAATAAAAGAATTCCGGAATATCGAAATGTTTGTACATGATTCTAGCTCTATGCCAAGTAATAATCGCTCGAATACGATAAAGAAATAAACAATGCGGAAATTATTTCAAAACGTTTTGTATCCTAAACAATCTTTGTAAATGCACCTGAATGATCCTAAGCTGCGTTCAATCATCTACTAAATATTTATAATCGTTTAATAAGTTTTTCGATTGAAGAAAACATTCTTTAAAACCTTGTGAAACTCAAACATCGGTGTAGATATGAACCATTGGAAAAGTTCTGCGTAAAAAGCCCCTTACTTTCATTGATCATATTTTTATTTTGTGGGTTTGGGGATTTGTAAACCTTGAACGCAGCCTAATGCATTTTTAGTGCTTTCTCTTCAATAAAGTTTATGTGCTAAAAAGAAACACGTAGCTTGAATTTGTATAGCGTTATCACCCTCTCGCATAATCTGTAGCATTTAAATCCTACTCCATAACCTCATTTCTTTTGCACATTCGTAATCCGTCAAATTGTGTCAAAAGTTACAAAAATGGCGGCGGACGGTGACGAAGTGATAAGTGACCAAGAAAAAGTGAGAATCGTTTCGGATTTCATATTACATTCGCCACCTGGCGAGTTCAACGAGGTATTCAACGATGTGAGGGTGCTATTGAACAACGACAGCCTTCTAAAGGAGGGCGCGAGCGGTGCGTTCGCCCAATACAACCGTGACCAGCTAACGCCCGTGCGTCTCGAAGGGTCAGAGCTGCACACTCTAATCACCGACCACAACGAGCTCGGCGGCGGCAGGTTCTTCGATCCTCGCTCTAAACGATCCTTCAAGTATGACCACTTACGTAAAGAAGCTTCTGAATACGAGCCTTATGAGCCCGATAGGGTAGCGGAGCCCTGGCGTGCGGCGCTGGACGAAGAGTTGACAGCATACGTGGCCGCGCACTATAAACACGGCGCCAGTTTAGTCGTAGGCCGTGCTTTAGACTCCGGTGCTGTTTCTCTCGTCGCGTGCATTGAAGATCACCAGTTTCAGCCTAAAAACTACTGGAACGGTCGATGGCGGTCGGTCTGGTCGCTCACTGTGGGCGCAGGCCCGGCCGAGCTCCGTGGAATGCTACGTGTTCAAGTCCACTACTACGAGGACGGTAACGTTCAATTAGTCAGCTCTAAGGAGGTGAAAGCGCCTTTAGTAGCGACCGGTGAAGCTGCAACGGCAAAGGAATTTGTTCGACTCGTCTGCGACGCTGAAAACGCTTACCAGACGGCTATTTCTGATAACTATAAGACGATGAGCGATACGACGTTCAAAGCGCTGAGGCGACAGTTGCCTGTAACCCGTAGCAAGATCGACTGGGCTCGTCTGGTCTCGTACTCCATCGGGAAGGAACTGAAGAGCCAATGATGTCTTGCCGCTGCGCTATGAGCCGCAGCGGCTGCTCCACGCCTCTGTACATATACGCGTAAGAGTAAATCTTGTTCAAATATTTACGGGCACCGGGACCGGTACGTTCCTGTCTACCCGGTGCGTATTTATCTATGAATATATAGAGAAATCGCTATCGTAACTGTTAAATTTTATTGCATTTTGTTACTCTCAGAACGGATGGAATTATTGATTGTATTATTCACAGCATTATAAGTGGTGTTAGAAATGCAACGTTGGCGTGGAACACATGCCACATGGTTATGCAATGATTTGCATAATATTATAAGGCGCGTGGCGTTGTGCGTGCGAGACATAATAAGTACTTTGCATTTCTAACCCCTCTTATAATGTTCTGTGGTATTATTGAAAGGACACTGGCTAGTGAGCTCTCTCGCAATGACATCAGAGTTGGTTTTGCATGTCATCGTTCATTTTGTAAATCTACGTTGACAAATGCCGGTTCGTACAGTTCAAATTGTACTTGATGAAGACCTACTTTGGGTAGCTGAGTAACTCCGTAGGTCTAGAAAATAAAAATTTTCAGAACTGAAAATGTTTTCTTAAATTATGATTAAATTATTTTGCTTTTTTAATAACGAACGATTGATTGTTGTGCAAGCAATATTATACTAAACATTTAATTTATTACAGGGTTAGAAGTTATCAAGATGATTATTTTCTTTGATAAATTATCTTAGATTCTTTATTGTACGCAAAAAACAACATAATTATGAAAAATTACAATAAGTCATAATGTGCAAAGGCAATTATCAATGATGATTCATAGTTTTCTCTTTAGTTTTTGACAGTACTAAAATTACTGTTCAATGTTTATATTTTAAAGCAATCATATTCTGCCCAAACAGCGTCAAATATTCAGCATTTTAGTTTCGTGTCACAATAAATGAAAGATAACAGCAAATAGTGAGAAAAATAATATTGTGTTTGTGACTGTTTCTTTCTCCAATTGTGTTCAGATCCACATGGTGTAACATTGCAAGCACAAGCATTTATATTTATCACGATAATTATCAAAGTATAATTATTTATCAACATAGCTATCACGATAATTATCAATGATAATAATCCTTATGAACCCTGATTTATTCGCATGTCAATTACTTCAATAAAACCGCACATTGTTTGATCTTGCATGTCTCGTATCCGTTTATGAATTCCAGTATATCAGTATTATTTTCTTAAAATATTGCTTGCGCAAGAGTGCTATGTGTTGTAACTGGAAAAGGACATGAAAAGGTTTCTATGGTGCATTTAATTGTAGTTAATTTTAATAAATTGTCCACATAGCTTTAACACAGTGTTTATAAACAGAGCACATTATAATCAAATATTTTTCAAGTAAAAAAAGCTGTGGAGTGTTGCTCAAAACTGTATTGTAAAAAAAACAAAGGAACGAATAGCTAATTAATGTCCATACAATATGGCTTTGAGAGTGCGAACGGAGACGTAAAAACTTTTTTTTATAATAATATTATTATTGTAATAATTATAATGCCAATAAGGATTATTTTGTAATTATTAATAATTATTTTAATAAAGAACGTACATTAAAAAACGCAAGTATTCTGTAATGTATGATTGAATTCATTTGAATAAAAATATATATTAAAATGTTGCTAACCACTGTTTTCTTTTAATTTGAAATTATGTTATGAAGTTATCTATAACGGAATTTCTGGGGTCAATGGCACCAAATTCGTTGAAACTAATATAAAATACTACTGATATAAAACAGTGACTCATGCTGGCAAAGTCCCCTATACCTACATAAATGGTGCCTGATAGAGTTTCGAAAGCAAAGCAATTTACTACGAAAAGCATGGCTTTCTCCTCCATAGGGTATTTTATGGAGGGCTAGAGTGTTAGTAATCTCACTATCTGTCTTCAATTTTGTTGTGCAGTGCCTATGTTATGTTATCTAATGAACCGATTTCAGTGTGGTTTTCGAAAACCAATGTGAAAATTTCACTACTGTGAAACATGAAAACCAAATCCTGAATGATACACAATAATAGGTAGGTACCAATGATTTTTTAATAGGTAGGTAGTCTTGAAAGGCAAAACCTACCCCAAAAGGCAGTAGCAAGATGCACGTGATAAGGCTATTATCACGCCTTTTATCTCGTTCGTTCGCGCGCAAATAGACAGTAAAGACGCGATAGCATATATCACGCTGCCATACTACGGCCGCAGAAGTTTAGTGTGGAGACCCTGGGGCTGGCCGTGGGGGCCAGACGCTCTTTTTCGGGATTTGATGATTTGATGGGATTTTTTGTGTGTTATTTATTTCTTCAACCTTCAAAAACGTGTTAAATGGCAATTCCGTTTAGCGGGAAGAAACCAGGAGTGCGATTTTTGAATCTCATTCGCTGAGTTCAGTAGTTGCTTGCTTGCTTATCGTGTCGACTTCAACACAACAAAGTCGCTAAATAGTACTTTGCCAGAATTTGGCAACCGATACTGCACCGTCGCTAGCGGTCATGAGCTCCTCCTGCGTGCAGGTGTTAGGGCACGCAGGGCACGATGTGAGATGGGCCATCGTTTGCGGAGCTCCACACAAGCAAGACACATTTTGCGCATCCGAGAATCCCCACCTGGCCATGTTGTCCTTGCTGCGACCGACCTGGGTTCGAGTTCAGTAGTTGAAAATGCTAAAATTACTATGGAGATCGCATCTTTGTACTGCTGATTTGACTTTCAAAAATCGCACTCCTGAAGAATGATTTTTGAAAGTCAAATCAGCAGTAGAAAGATGCATATGTCTACAGTAATTTTGACATCTTCAACTGCTGAACTCAGCGAATGAGATTCAAAAATCGCACTCCTGTTATCTCCCAGTTTTAGATAACCATCTCCAAGGAGGCACATGCGTTTAGCTGCCCTGTCAAGACATCGCAGTCACACAGGATATATTCCATGGTTTCATCCTCCTCTTCGCATTCTCTGCAGCTGGGATCAATGTCAAGCTTCATCTTGTGCATCATAGTGCCTGTGGTGGGTCCCGGTGAGGGCTCCGATGATGGCACAATCTTTAGTACCTCAGGCAATGGATATCAGGGTTTGGCATACATGGTACTTACAGTAGTACCAGATTTATAAGTTCCCCCGATGTAGGTACCTGCGCAGTTGGTAGTTCGCGAAATTATATTGGCCATTCAGGATGTGCCGCCTTCAATCTCTTGACAGGACTGGCTTATTTTTTTTAGCGCTCATTTCTTTTCTATCCTTTGATCACTAAACTACTTCTGGTTTTGTCGGGAGACTGCGCAAACGAAGATTGACAAGGGTAATTATTTTCCTCGTCGTACCATAGAAAAAAATATACTCCTGGTCGTACTGTACTGTGTGCTATATATGTCTTTGACTGTGTGTCATATCTGGGGAATAAGGTCCATGACTTGTATATGACTAAACATGCTCATTTTGTAAGCGGTGTTATGAACAACATTATCAATTATTAATGATGTCAGTGGGCCTAGCGGTACCATAAAGGTCAGCGCTGCCGCGGCGGCTCCGGAAATTCCATGCAGTCGACAAAAATACCGCGACTTCGGAAAGTGGACGTTTATTTTTAGTTGTGTTTAGTTCTATGGTCTAGTTTTTGAAGAAAAGTTATCTAATGGATATATTATTTATTTATTTGGCGAGTAGGTAAGGTATCTTCTCTCTTAGTTATTATTATTATACGTCCTTCCTTACACGTCCCACAGCAGGGCACATAGGTATTTGAATATCTTTGACCATGAGAGGACTTCAGGGCCGTAGCTAGAACTGGATTGAAGGTAGGGCATAGGAGTTTTAATGTAGGGCGGAAGCAAATGGCTAGTTTGTTGGATGAGTTGAAATTTTCACGACTCAATGATACTGAATTCCACTAGCCAACTTACCTCCAAAACACCATTACATCAGTCTAGAGCGAGCGAAGCGAGCTCGAAATTTCATACTCCAAGACTCAGAATGGTGTTGGCACAGTATAAGAGAGAGTATCTATTACTAGATACAGTATGGACACTCCCTTCCTCCCACCAACTTTTTACCTCACCCCAGCCTCACCCCCTCTATCGCCCTCGGCAGTTACCTGTAGCCTAGATTGTCACCATCTAGAATTTATATACTATATACAATGTTCATGAATTTATGTTTTCGAAACAAAGAGCGTGAAGGATAAAAACTCTTTTTTGAACAGACGGGTGTCTATGCGTTTTATTTACGAAAAAAGAAATAAATGAAAAAAAAAAATTACTGTCTGGGCTAGGCAAAGAAACGGCAGAGATTTTAAAACGCTAGCGCTTATTGTCTTAGTTTTGCTCCCCGGCCTATTTTCATTTTGCAAGACAATTCAGGAGTGCGATTTTTGAATCTCATTCACTGAGTTCAGCAGTTGAAAATGTCAAAATTACTAAAGAGACATGCATCTTTCTACTGCTGATTTGACTTTCAAAAATCATACTTGAGGAGTGCGATTTTTGAAAGTCAAATCAGTTGTAGAAAGATGCGTATCTCCATAGTAATTATGACATTTACAACTGCTGAACTCAGCCATACTCAGCGAATGAGATTCAAAAATAGCACTCCAGGTGCAAGATGGGCATACATTGTGCGATATACGGCTGTCCAAGCCATTATAAAGATAATTATAGAAGATTCTTCAGATTTCCAAAGGAAGAATCAAGGTTAGTGGTTTTTTTACTTTATGTTTATGGTCTTTATTTTACGGTACCAATCTCTTTGATTTTTCCCACTCCTTCATCGACTATGTCACGCGCGCCATCTGCCCGTCACAAGTTGTACCGCACGCAACTTAAGTTGTGGCAGCCCTAAACCCGTTTCGCATGTGCTGACGTCATCTTGTCAATTTCATTTTTTTGTATACAGTGTCCGGTCCTCAAAATTTCACACTACAAGACTCAAAACTGTGTTGGTATGAGTACCAACGGCCTACCTACGCTCACAATATCATATGCTGGAGCGAGCGAAGCGAGCTCGAAATTTCACACTACTATAGTCAAAACGGTGTTGGTATGAGTTCTATTAGCCTACCTACGCTACGCTCACAATATCATATGCTGGAGGGAGCGAAGCGAGATCGAAATTTCACACTACAAGACTCAAAAAGGTGTTGTATGAGTTTCATTAGCTTACCTACGCTCATATCATAGGCTGGAAGGAGCGAAGCGAGCTCGAAATTTCACAATACAAGACTCAAAACGGTGTTGGTATGAGTTCCATTAGCTTTTCTATAATCACAACACCATTAAAACGCTGCAGCGAGTGAGTGAGCTCGAAATGTCACTCACCAAGTCTCAAAACAGTGTCAATCCGAGTTCACTTTAAACACCATTCAAAGGCTGGCGAGTGAAGTGAGACTGTTTCAGAGCACTGTCACCTTGTTGTAACACTTGTAACCAAAATTATGTCAGTTCCAAACATTTTACTACAGTCGGAGTTGGAGTGGTAGAGTGTGCTCGAAATTTCACGGCGAGGTAAGAGTAGGTTGTAACAAGCTATATCCTTTTATAATATCAAAATCAATAAACAGGAGCAAGTGAAGCAAGCTCGAAATTTCCCAGCCTTACGACGTGCGTGATTGCGGCTAGAGTAACTTAAATTTTTTAAGGGAATTTGCCCTACTTGACCATATTAAAACTAAAAATAAAGACTATAAAAATGTTTGGGTAATTTTTAAGGTAGGGCATTGAAATTTTAAGGTAGGGCATTGCCCCACGATGCCCCCCCCTAGCTACGGCCCTGTTGTTAGTTCGCCACTGTGATAGGGCCTTTACTTACTTTTGCCTAAAGGGGGTCCTGGTGGGTTTAGACGGCCCGGTAGCACAGTCGGTAGTGAACCTGCCTGCTGTGCCGAGGGTCGCGGGTTCGAATCCCGTAAGGGACAAATATTTGTATGATGAATATGAATATTTGTACCCGAGTCATGGATGTTTCTATTTATATATGTATTCTATATCGTTGTCTAGTCATCATAATACAAGTCCAGGCTAGATTCTGGTACTTTAAATGTGACTAGATAATTTGTGTGACATTGTCCAAGATATTTATTTATTTATTTATTTTATAACCTCATTAGTTCACCAGGATCCCCTGGGGGATCGGGCTTGGGGATCCTGGTGGCCCAACCCTGAAGCCCAACCCCTATGTATAGGCATTAGTCCACCACGCGGATTGGACAGTGCGCAGAATGTGATGCAAGTGGTACCTACAGTTTTGTATGACAGCATATTATTATTTATTTCCATTTTAGTTCCGTATTGCAAGTTTTTCAGATAAGTATGAATGTTGCTGACGGCTGATGGATGGCTGCATCCATATGTAAGAAAGGAGTGAGTGTTGGACGGAGATGAATGGAAGAGGATGACGTATTGTGCCGATTCAAAATAATATGAAATGGGGTAAGAATGATGAGTGAAAGTTTTTCAGTCTGGAGTGCGATTTTTGAATCTCAATCGCTGAGTTCAGCAGTTGAAAATGTGAAAATTACTGTGGAGATCTCATCTTTCTACTGCTAATTTGACTTTCAAAAATAATACTTCAGGAGTGCGATTTTTGGAAGTCAAATCAGCAGTAGAAAGATGCTTATCTCCATAGTAATTTTGACATTTTCAACTGCTGAACTCAGCGAATGAGTTTCAAAAATCGCATTCCTGATGGTCTTACTAAACCACCTCATTGAATATTACTTACACCCTGTATAAGTAACTATCTAGGTAAAATAAAGGTACTGATAAGAAGGTACTTACTATTTGTTTACGTTACAGTTACACAGTCGCGGTATATAGGTACCTACCATACGCATCACATTCTGCGGTTTTATTTGAGGAAAAAACAAACATTGGTTAATTTTAAAAACATTTATTCACAGCCATTGTGGCAGTTATGACAATACAATAGTTCCATTCATCCATACAATAGTGTAAAATAATAAATAGGCAAGTCATATCAACAGCGTCGGTCTGGGACTCAAAAAACGACCGGGAAAATTCAAACAAGCGGCCCACTGACTTTTTCGTTGACTATGGCAAAGTCAAAAGAAAGGGCATGGATGAGCGTAGCAATTATTTTTTCCCAGGGCGTAGAGAGGCTAGGTATAGATCAAGATCAGGTTACAAAACAATCTAGGAGCCAGGAGTTTCGGAGCGAGCGAAGCGAGCTCGAGTTTTTCACGATCTAAAATATCCGAGCTAGCGAAGCGTGCTTGAGATTTTACTACGACTAGAGCGTTACAATAAACTAAAATAGACTAAAAACCAGGAGCTAGTGAAGCGAGCTTGATATTTTACTATGATATTTTGGCCATTCCAAATCTATAAGATCTAACTATGTAAATCCTGGAGCGAGCTAAGTGAGCTTGACATTTTAATCAAATAAGGCTAGGTCGTAAATCAAGAGCGTTGAAGCAAGCAATGACCACACAATCTCGTAGATTTACTGCAATGCCAATACGACTAGGTTGGGAATTAGGAGCGAGCGAAGCAAGCAATGCAATGTGGCTTAGGATTAGGATTAGGACGCTGCAATACCACCAAGAACAAGGAGCGAGCGAAGCGAGCTCGAGAATTTGCTAAATTTTGTTTTTTAAGGGGGATGATCCTGTGATAATTAGACCATTTTGATTACCAGATTTCGATATTGGTCCCATGGAAATAGTTACTCAGTTTGATGGTCTGATCATCTTCTTAAACCACCGTCAGCGTATGAAGAAGGACCCTACGATATGCTGGATTTAAAACCAGAAGCTTTCAGCTCATGCCGAAATCGAGTAGAAATATTCGTGTAACAAAAAGCGAGCAAAGCGAGCTCGAAAATTCGCAAAATATTTTGATTACGTAGGGGGCCTCCGACTCAGTTACTTACAGAACAATTATAATTATAATTATATTGTCCTTGTATTGAATTTGATCAAAGAGGGTTCTTCAGGTTTGGAGGCCCCTTCAAACAAACTTATAATTAGAGAGCAAAACAAAACTGAACGAGCGAAGCGAGCTCGCAATTTTGCAATATGCACATTTATCTGAATTTTCTAGACTTTTTAAGAAAGTGAAAAAAAAATTACTTAGTTGTCGATTATTTTATTGTAGATTCCTTTAATTTTTTTTAAAGTTACTCTTTTTAATCCTGGGGTGGGCCAGAAAGATTCTGGAGTGGGCTGTGCCATTTTCTGTGGGATGAAAATGAAGAAGGAAGAGGAGCTGGGCCGGCCGGACCGGCCCACGGGGGTACCGGCCCACCGGGAAAAGTCCCGGTGTTCCCTGGGGCCAGACCGACGCTGCATATCAACACGGATTAGCTTATCATTTTAAGATGACCACAAAAGTAGGTAGGTGTTACTACCAGCACCTACTTATTAAATATTGATGATTGGGTCACAGAAAAAAATTTGGTGTTTCTATTTGACTGTTAGGTACCTATTATTTGACTTTGATGCGTGATTAGGATGAGATTTAGCATCCTTTTAAACTGAATAACTTTTACTATAATAAATATACGATACATAGGTATTTTAATTTCGCTAGTACCTTAGTAGGTAAAGTACTTACCTAATAATATGTATAAATATTTAGGTACCTATACATATTACATATACCTACTATTTCAACACGAAAGTCTTAAAAATATGAGAACTTTTCAAAACAAAAAAATCCTATCTAGAAAATATGCTCATTGCTTATGAATTATAAACAAAGCATTATTGTAAATATACGTACGTTAATAGGTACCCAGTAACGTTTATTTAGAATATCTACGTTTCACTAGTAGTGCTCAAACTCAGTCCAGCGTCCAGTTAGTTACACCTAATTACTCACAAACCACCTAAAATAGAAACGAAAATATTAAATTAGCCAGTTTTTAATGTGGTGGGACAATACCTTTATTTGTAGATTTTTAGTTCTTTTTTATTTATTCATATTTTAAGACTGTAGGTATTGGAATAAACTCTAGTTACATTAGTTTATTAAATAACCTTAAGTTACAGTAAAATCAGTCAAATCTAATGTTTCTCTAAAATTATACATAAGTACATAAAATTACGTAAGTATAATTACGCCTGCCGGGCCTTTGCGGGTAGGCAGAATACAATGTTGTTTGTCAAGTCACCTCCTAGCTTATTATTAACCGTAACTAGAATAATAACTCTTAAATCTATTACTGTAAGTCTCATCGTACGTTGGTTGGTAGAAATAAGTGATTTTAGGTGTTGGTTGAAATACTTCATAGATCCTAGAGTTCTGGAGTGGTGGACTCCACGACAAATCTGGAGATTGAGAACCTGTTGAAGGAAATCAAGTTTAGTTAATTCACATTATATAAATTCTTACGATCTAAGGTTAATAGGTTTGAGGAAGGTTGCGCTATGCTTATACCATGTCTGGTCAGTTCCATACATTTTAGATTTAGTATAGTCTTGGCGCAAACAGATGTCGCTACTGGCCTGAACGAGAGATAAGTCTTAATTAAACGTTATTAGATCACTATTATTTGAGATTTGTTCCACGGAAATAAATTAGATTAATTTTCTTAAACATTTTAATAGTAAATGTGTTTAACACGTAGGTATTTTAACGTAATTAAATATTGCTGTAGTACCGTTACTCTCCACCGTCGCTGTACTTGCGCGAGTTTTCAACTAAGAAAGTGACAACTTTCTTAGTATGGGCATTGACCCTCTGTTATTTAGGTACTCTATGCATATACTAAGAAAACTTTTTGACGCTACGAATAAATAAACAAGTATTTTTAAAATTAAAATACTTGTTACAAAATGTTTCTTGTTAAATCAGGGTTTCCCAACCTTTTTTACGTCACGCCTCCCCTGGTATAATAAGTAATATTTGCATGCCCCCCTATAGAAATGTTAACGACAAGGGCGGCTGGCAAGGTGCTATCTGAGACCTGCTGAGCCTGAATATGTCAGTAACAATTAACGAATGGGTGAATTAGTAACTGAATGAATGAGTTAATTAATATAAAATAAATTAATGAGTGGAATTTACGTCGTTAACTGGATTTTTCTTTTCAAAATGTAAACGCATTGTGCCCCCCCTACGATGTCACTACGCCCCCCAAGGGGGGCGCGCCCCACTGGTTGGGAAGTCCTGTGTTAAATACTCGTACAAGGGTAGTCCCTTAGATCAACAACTACCCTACCTACCGCGTCGAAAGGTGTTCCGTTGTAGAGGATGCGGCCAGAAACTCTACAAGTACAACTATAAAACAAATAAAACATTGAATTAACTAAGTAGTTAGGTACCTATATACATACTTATTTAGACAAGCAATACTCAAACTGTCTGGTGCGATATATAATTTTGTGAACCAAATAATTTAAACTGACGTATTCCAGTTTAAATAGGTAGGTACCTACTTAGTTACTATCTATTAAAATTTAAACCTGTAATCCATGCAATGATTTCTATTTTATGCCTCCAAATTCAAGCAGGCTTCCTCACGATGTTTTCCTTCACCACTGATTTGACAAATTCCTAATTCTGCCTTTGATTGATCGTTTCTCCTTCAACCGATATCATGTTTTGTCATAGAACGCTTCTCCTAAGGAAATTCCTTACCTAAATGAAAAAATTGTATCACGATTCTATAATTATCACAGAAGACCGGTAGACGAAGTTGCGATAACACTAGCTCAATAATATGGTTGACAGACGTAAATAACGTTTAAAAAATTCTTACCCGTCAAGGGATCATTAACAAAGCCTCTGAATTGAGGAGGGGGGAGCACCACAGCCGGCACGGGACCTTCGATACCATCTGGCACTTCCAGATCCTTCTCAGAATCTATCACGTGAAAATTTGAGAGATTTGGATTCTCCACTTTGTCTGCTACTTCTCTTAAATCCTCTTTTATTTCATTTTTGATTTCTATTCTATTTTCGTAAACTGTTTCTGTTATACCATTGTCAGTGGTTACAGAATTAGCGGTATCCTGATCTATAAAATTTTGATTGGCTTTCCCTAGTCGTGCATTTAATACCATTTTGAAATATCTGTTAAGAGTCTTTTCGGCTGCTTTTAAATTCTTCCTTTGAATGAGGATTTCGTCCGGATCGTGTTCCATTTCCTCTTTAGTTATATCATTTTTAATAACAAGAACTTTTTCGTCTTTTTCTAAACCTTCGATATTTTTAGGTAATACCGCTTTTACGTCTTTGAAATCTATTTTATCGTCAATGTTAACATTTTTGGCAATTTTGTCTTCATTTCTTGCTTCATAATTGATAACTTCATTCATTTTTTCTTTATCTGACGTTAAATTGTCGTACATCGGATCTTCTAAAGGTATGCCTTCAGGAATATCTTCGAACGAGAATTCATTTGTTATTACTATTTCTCCACTGTTAGTTAAAGATTTAGCTTTATTGAATAAGTTGTCAGATTTCAAATATTGATTAGATTCATGTGATATCCTTGGATGACATTCTTCTGGTATCGTGTACATCTGTAAAACAAATTAGCTATAGGAAATGTTTATAGTATTGTGGAGTAATTATTTCGTTGAATTGTTTGACGTAATTTGGGAGAATTTCTGACGAAAAGGGCCCATAACCTAAAGAAATGACGCTCACTGTTCTAACAGAAAAATGGAGGGATATTTTCAATTTAGCAACATGAGTGTATGTATCTATTTACGTCTGATTTACGTACTTAGGTACAGCAGAAATCTCAACTTCGTAGATCATCTTCATTGTTTTAATTATCTACACACGATGGCATTATGACAATGACAATGGATAGGATGGTGATCCTTCTTCACTAACCTGTGTATTATTAACCATAGGTCTGTAATAGTCCATGACTTTAACGTAAGCAGGTTTTGTCCTAACTTTGGGACCAATAGCGTGGACATTGTAACAGTGATGTCCGCTGCGATCCAAAGTGTCGCTTCCGTCTCTTGTTCCAAGGTACAGAGTTGCTCGGCCACTGGTCGCTGATAGTTCTATCCTTCTTAGTACTGGAATTATATTAATCTTCAATAAGCATGCTGGTTCCGGATTACAATAGCCTGTCCCATTTTTCCCTTGGGTGTCGTACGGGGCTGATAAGATAAGAGAATTAAGAAATAAGGTTTCTTTTTGGACGAACTTATGCAATTGTAAGCTAGAGTATATCTAGGTTTTAGGGTGAAAAAAATGCCAGAAGAAACCATCATAATCACCATCAAACTGGTGTCGTCCACTGCTGAACATAATTATGCCTCTCCCAAGGCGTGCAAAAAAACCTGATTCCTGAGCTTTCCTCATTCAGTCGCTCTCCTTTAGCCGCCTCCTAGGTACGACACCCATCGGGGTAGAATTAGGATTTAAGGTGCCTCAATCACAAGCTGATAAAGATAGTTGTAGTAAAGTTTCTGATCACTCCAAATGGTACTAAGATCGTGATCTAATGTGTGGAAAGTGTTATAACTTACAAGTATCATGTTTCTGTAGCTGTGCGTACAGTAGTGAGGCATCAGCTCCGTAGCCTCCAGGGAGAGATATTTCCAGCAGAGCCATCTCCGGGAACGTTCCACTCCACATCACACATGCCTGTGAAATATAATAATATCATATTTTCGGCCACAAGAACTTCTTGTCAAGAAATTCATTGCTAGAGACAGGTTAGTCTCATAAACAAGAAATTTGCCATAATTCAAGAAGTAACCCGAGAAGTCCCGGGAGGTTTTGCAAACCTTTAACAGGAGGAAAGTCGCCAACCTTGATCACATATTTGAGGAACGAGTGACACCAGCTGCTGCAGAGTAAAATTGGAAAAGTAGAGGTCAAGAACATCGTATGGAGAAATGAAAGTGGGATGTTCCTCCATCGGTAAATGGAAGATCTTCCGCAAGGCTAGGTGTGATGCCTAGGGACCAGACGCGGTCCTACGGTAATTAATTGGACCTTGTACACAGCGTGTAAGGGACATCCCTCCGCAGAATGAAACAGTGAACTCAGACCATCAAACTGAACAACTTTCGCTATGGAACCTACCTTAGGAAACACGAAAAAAAAAACCGCTGTTTCATACAAAACTGCTGTAGGTACCTGCCGACTCAAAAATGTATGAGACAGCAGATTTTTTTCGCATTTCCTGCGGTAGGCTCCATAGTGAAAGTTGTTCAGTTTGATGATCTGAGTTCACCGTTTCAGTTGCTGACCCCTGTCCCTGAATATACTGAGTTTCTGTGATAATTGTTCTTGCGCGATTTATGTCTTGCATTCGATTGTGAACCTTATTATGTAGCAGCCTACGGGTTACCAAGTGACGTTGAAAGTTGACTTGTATGGAGCTTAGTAGCGGGTGTGACTGGTGGTGCCATCTGTGGCAAGCTGCTACAATTGGTAGACCAAGAATGTCGTAGCTTGGGAATCTGGTAAAGGAGAGAACAGGGCATCTCCAGCGTCGTAGAGCTGTTTCATTTAGCAAGACACAGGCAAGCAGAGCTTTCTGCCAATTTCCATTAATGAAGAGCAACCCGAAGAAGAAGCCATGATTACTGTACTGAAGCAGGCAATTGGTGATTATGATACAGTTAATTCAACAATTTCCCACGTAAAATAAGGTTTAAATATTACCTCAACGACAGCAGCACAGAAGCACCTGGTTCCATTGCCGTCACAATCGAAGGCGCCATCAGTGTGGACGGAGACCTGGACTGAGAGCAGCTTGTTTTGGGCTTCGTTCGTGGAGTAAGAGTGGTAGGAACGCGTAGCTTGGAGTAAGGCGCAGCCGGTTCCTGGTTGAGAGAGCTTATAAGGTCAAAGAGAGAGCTTGCAACCGTTACTACTTATTTATTAGTAAAAGAAATCATTGTATCAATTCAATCACTGTTCTATAATAATATTTATTCGGATTTTGGAACAGGGGATGGATAAATCTCGTCGCCCGCCGCCGGGATACGTGCTTGGCCTTTTTTAAATTTTTACTAGAGTGTTTTCTTACACCATGTATAACATGGTGGAGTTTCGTGGCAACCCAGAAAGCACCTGATGCACGATCGGATGTCAATAGACTTGCAACGCGACTAGGAGGTTTGTTCTCGATTGACATACTTAGAATAAGTATACAATAAACGACTTGCCTTCAACACGCACGCTAAGTTTATCACTGTCACCAATCTTCATCACGTTCGGAACCTTCACTCCTGGCTGGATGATCACCGTCTTCGTCAAGCCGCTGCTTCTTGCAGTCACAGTCAAGTTGGCAGGCGTAGGTTGAAGAGTAGACGACCAGGTTAGCAGCGCTTCTATGGCTACCAAGGTATCCTGAAAAGGTAAGGTTACTTCATTATCAGCCTCCATTGTCCACACTACTGACGTACAAGTCTACTCCCATATTAGTGAGTGATAGCGTACCCTATTCACACCCAAAGAATTTGCATTTTGCAAAAACACAAGACTTTTCACCGCCGCGATATTAGCGAGCAATGTGTAAGTAAGTTACGTCACGGGCATGACAGATGAGGCATTGAGCTCTTATAACAAGTGATCAATGGGGTGAGGGGATAGGAAATTGGTGAACTTTACAGGATTTTTTCTTTCCTTACGTTGTTTTCGTTTACTATCTGAGAGCAGGGGCGGGCAGGGCGTCCACCTGCTCATTCGAACTTCGCAATTGTGTGGACATTTTTGTTTCAATGTCAACTCTATTATAATGAAGTGCGGACCGAAACAGTGGCGACATTATCGAACATCGAAAGTCCGGGTACAGGGCCTGCACCTATTACGAATGCCGTGTGTCGTGCGAATTAATTCAAACCCTGATTAGAAGCTTTTTCTCAACACATAGGCATGGATGACCTCAATCTAGGGCTTGTTTTGTATTAGCCCTTCGATGGATCAACGTTCGTCAACGTACCTGAGTGGACACGAAGCCCCCGGCGGCGCTGCGGTGCGTGCTGAGCCAGCGCACGGCGGCGCGCGCGTCCTGCGCGCACGTGCCGGCGAGCGCGCGCGGGCACAGCGCCAGCGCCTGCACCGCGTACCCTGTGGCTTCTATTGACGTCGACAGGCTGCCTGCGGGGTGCAACATCATGCGATTCACTTATATTACCTAGTTTACCTACTAGAGGGGTCTTAGGAACATGCAACCGGCGACAATAGGACTCCGGGTTCTCATAATCGAAGTAATCTTCTATAAAGTGTAAGTACCATAAGAATAATCGATTGCGTGATCTCCGCACCAGACCAAACGTCGTGTCCATATCCTGGCAAAATCTAGATCAAACAGTACTACAACCATAACTTACCAGTCTCCCACCAAACATAATCCGGGCTTCTTCTCGCCAATTTCAGCAGCTCCATCATCTCTTTTATCTCCTCATCCTGCTCTAACCCATCAGCCTCTCTTTTCCACATACTAGCTTCATTAGCACCTTTGACGTCTTCTTCATACTTTCTCAACCTCATAAAAGCGTGAGCGAGTAAGCTATGCGCGTAGATTTTTGTCAGAGACTTAGTTTTCATAGGGAAGGCTCGGAGACAAGAGAGGGAGTTGCGGAGGATGCGGGAGGGGAGCGGGGAGGAGTTCTCTATGAGTGATGTGATGACGTAAGCGGTGAGAGCTACGCTTGCGATTTCTCCTTCTTCGTTTAGGCCTCCCTGTGGACGTATTGATTGAGATGAATTTCAGATCCATGGAAAAATACATATACGTCATGCCAAATTACTTCGAGCGAAGATACGGTAGTGCTCTTTTCGTTTGGGTCGTATTGGTGGGTACCAGTTTTGAGCTCATGTGATATTAGATGGTTAGGGTCAGGACACATTGACCGACGGCAATCGGTCAACAGGTATCAAGCTTTGGAAAAAGAATCCTGATTCTTCACCAAGGATGCCAATTTCTTATACCGTGACCCAAGTCTCATCAATCATCATCATCAGTATCTCAATTTTTTGCCTTTTATCCAAAAACGATTTTTTTCCAGCAGCATAAACAAATCACTGTTGAAACAAGTAGGTACAATGTCATGAGATCGTCTCACCCTCAGTTCCCTATGGAACACTTGACCCTCGTTCCTGAAGCAGCCGTTCTCCATCTGCTGGTTCATCAGCCACTGCTCCGAGCGGTCTAAAGCTGGCGGTGCTGGTAACCCCGGTGAGAGGACCTGGAGACAATTCAAACAGGAGGCTAAGAACGAAATAGTGCTTCTGTATCAATCAATCAATCAATCAATCATTTATTTGTAGAAAGTAGGTCTAGTAATTATTACATTGATCTTTAACATTAACATAAGGTATCTCCACTTTCAGCCATGTATTAACGTAAGTGTGAAAAAGTTCTGCAAAAACACTGCTTAAACTATCTGCAACAAATGTAAAGGCCTATGACGATGATGATGATTTACGTAAACAAGTATATCCTGCGTTATCATCAGAGACCGAATCCACCCACTGTTTGTTGTGGCTGTGTGTTTCTTGATATCGACGGCCTACCTTAACGCCGTCAGAAGATTTACGCTTCGCTTTTGTTACCTTGGCTTTGACCTTGGCTACAACTCAGACAAAGAGGTGCTCTATCTGCGGCTACTTAGCATTGCCTGCCTTTGTTACTGTATAGTTTAAAAAAGCAGTTGCTGTGTTCGAAATATACTATGAGCATACTGTTACCAATGTGGTAGGGTGTAGTGTACCTAAACTAGGGTTTTTGTGAGACTAAATCAAAATAATACCTTGAAAGCTCTCCGCATATACCGTACAGCAAAAGCTGTGAGCCAAGTAGATGGAGAAGCGTCTGATGAGCCGAAAGCGCTGAAACCTCCTGATTGGTGCACGTATTGAAGCTGACGAGTGAATCCTGAAACAGTCATCCATCGTCATCATGTCTTGTGATTAATTTGGGCTCCAACCAGCGCATATTGGATCTTCCTCTCTCATATTTAGAATAGTAACCTCTTCTCCAGAGCAACACCAGGACATATTTATTTCAACCTCCATCTTAATCAACATGTTAGTTTAACCCTTGCTTACAGTAGGTGTAGGTATAGTCCTAAGAACAAGAACCTATACTATGTATAGTCAACCAATTTGAAATGTGAAACACCATTGAATCTTTCCATGATCACCTGTAAGTATGAGTCATTAAGCTTTTGTCATGTTCGATGGCCCATATTTCAAATTGGTCGACTATACGTCTTTGTAATGCAAACCTCTAGCAACATGCTCTTTGGCAGTGAACGCAGCAGCAGATCGAGGATCCAGCTGAGTCAATGCGAGGAGGTTGGTGGCCAGTCGTGCCATGTTCTGTTCCCCACAACCACGCGGTAACATCACCAGGTCATCGGCATCCTAAGAATTACAAGAATGTTGTGAATCTTAATATTCGTTCTTATGCACCATACAAATATTTGCCCCTATTCGAACCAGCGACCCTTCGTATAGCAGGTTTACTAGTAGCGACTGAGCAATTGGGTCATTAAACTTCACCTTTGTACTCGTAGCCTTTACCATATGACGTTGTATTGGTATGGCTCTCTCTTTCACACTTATTTGTGAGTAGAGGGTCTGTGTCATTATGAATTATGATGATGATAGTATCATTAAGTACCTATGTCTGTTCACCGCCGACTTACTCTGAAGTTCAGAGTCTTAACTTCCTTTGGAGGCTATTTCTTTTCTACCAATTTTCACAAATCTGTCACCCACCATACATGCAGATGCATACTTACAGCACGCAAAGGTCCAATGATGTCACCAACTACCCAAGCTATCAAAGTTTCTGTACCAGGCACTGACTGGACAGCTGGCCATGTCCACGACACTTCCGATTCACTGGATTCTGTACTACCTGGAATATATAATATCGTTTAAATCAACTGAATTTATGATGAGATACCTACGATGATTTAAATAGTCAAATTATGACGCCTGAATAGCGCTGCCAACTCCTGACCTTTTCCGTCCATCACGTGGCAAACCTTACCTAAAGGAATATATTCCCTTTCTTTTAATGGCGGATCTTCACATCTTGCTCCTCAATTAGTATCTCTAGGTCGATGCATTAAGGTGATTATTATTTGGGGAGGGCTATTGCAAGCCATGGCTTATAACACTGCGACTATTCACTCATCTATGTGTAAATTCCACGAAGGGCAATCGTTTTCAACTCACCTCTTCCACAAAGCAGGATAGACTTGTGATCTTGAACAGGAACTCCTTCGGAATCCACTGTCATTTGCATTATCACCTCGTCACTGGAATGTTATAAGGTTTAGTTCGGTTTCGGTATTAGGGGATTCCTGTCCTGGGTGAGGTCCTGTAAGTCCTAAGTAAATTGACGAAAAATACAAACCTAACAACACTGCGACTGGTACTAGCGTTGGCACAGCTACCGTCGACGACAGATTTAGCGCGTACACTGACGCGTGCATCGCCTGGCAACCTGGCACGTAGCTCTACTCGACGCGCAATGGATGCGCGGGCGCCGACGCAGGCTGATTCTACGTAGTCTGACGGCCCTTCTAGGTGAGGGTCTGTTAGGATTTGGATTTGAACCTGCGAATTGTATTTGATTTATGTTTTATAACCTAAGATTAGAGTGGTACGATTGGAAACTTGGAAACGAAAGTTGAACACTTTGCCTGTGCCATCACGTAGGCTGATGACGATGATGACTAGGAGGCTAATAAAGGCCTGTGACAGTTTTTAACATTGATATTCTATCATAATTCAATAAATCAAATCAGCGCACATGAACCCGCTGCTAGTCTACACGCCACATACTTGCTTGTACGCCTACGTTTTGTTCCTCCCATAGCCACCATTCTGATAGTGCTTTGGTTCACTAGCTATTTTCCCTTCTAGCGAAATATCCCGCTCATTTCATCTGAAAAAATCATCAATTACTTACGCTAAGAGGTTCATAAAGGTAGTTGAAGAGACGATAACGTATGATGGTGGTATCTCCACGCCGAAGTCTCCGAGGGCCGTCAGCATGAATGAAGAACTCACGAAATACCTGAAGGGCAATAGGAACTTTGATCAATGATGAAGGGAAACCCTGTCATCGAAATAGAGTGCTGAAACACGAGAAAGCATAATGCTTGAGCTTGAGCCATTCACGGTGAAATTTCTTTGGGTTTCTGTGGACTTTTAATAGAAAAATGCTTTGCGAATCGCTGCAATATCCAACGGGACGATTCAACAAAAAAAATTGCGAGAACTAGTACATGTAGACTTGCATTTTCAAAAACATATGTTTACATCAGAATCTCATCTGAGTACTAAGTTCAATTGATTTAATGGATATCAATACTCGGTAGGTATACTACAGACATTATGGATTTCAAATGCAGCTACACAAGCCATTTGAATATTAGGATGTATTCCAAAAATTAGCTGAAGGCGAGGCTGAGGCTAAGCAATTAAAGGTTTATAAGAATTACTTGTAAAACAGCAGGGCTCGATATGGCCACACCGTTCCTTGCAACACACGTGGCGGAGGCTTCGTATCTCGTGATGCAGTCAGGTGCTCGGGCCGTTGTTGTTGCTGTACCATTAGCTCCTACAGCCACGAGGCGCCAGAGCCAAGCCTGGGAAATAATTGTGTTTTAGAGATAGAGCAAAATCTACGATTGAGTGGTAGCCGAAGAGAAGCTTGGCTTGTCCAGTAGGCAGTTGATATCAGAAGAGGAGACATACAAGGATGCGACTGGCATAGCATAGGAGGGTGGTGTAAGCAAAAGGAGTTCTAAGGAATCAGTCTGTGGATGATGACAAATGAATGATAGGAGATAAAAGTATTACGGAAAAGACCGGTATCCAGGAAATCAGTATTTTCATAACCTCACCTCAGAGAAGTCACTCCTCGGTACTGTCAGATCATCAGCAACAAGCAGAGCTGGAGCCGGTGGACAGCGTCTCTCCACCATGACACCACCCAGCATCCTCACACCAGCAGCCGCCAGCCAAGATAACGTTAACCCAATACTTGTTGTGGGCTGGTCCGGTGAATCTGCAGCTGGAAGAGTTGGAAGGTTTGTATGAACTACATTTTACTATAATATAATAATAGGAATGGGTAAGTTCTTCGTGTATTGGATTGGCGGGCCGTGATGTCAGTGGGAATTTGCCCCCTTCCTTCTCCACGATACGCCATTGTATGGTCTGGAAACTTAATGTGATCAAAAGGCTATAATTCTATTGCTATGCTATGCTATGCTATGCTGATATGCATGCATGCCATTTCCAAAGACACTTACTAAGAAAGCACTCCTCAGCCTCGTCATACTCAGTCAGAACCCTATGTCCATCCATTGTCTTTCTTAGCCCTTTCAACAGCATCTCTTTAACAGTTGGTGCCGGTTGTACCCATTTAGCAGCAGAGTCTAAAGCTGTTAAGGCACAGATGGCAGGCCCAGTAGTTGATAGCTTGAAGGTTGTGAGAGACCCTGGTGAAGTCTGGCGGGTTTGCCAGGTTGCTTCCACCTGGAATTAATTGCCTTATGAGTTGCAGAAAATAGTTTTTTTTTGACAAAATAAGAGCTCCAACGATAAAGATGTAGCTCTGAAATAAATGATAAACGTTCTTGAGTTGAGTATAAATTAGTTCATTATCTATGTTTGGAATTCTACCAAAAGAATCATGTCATTAATCTCTCACTGCTGAATATTGGGTTCATCACCAAGAAGCGAATTTCATAAATAGAGATAAGTTCGCCCTTTGTACAAGTTTTCTCAACCATGTGTATCATTGGGTCTACGTGTACAATAAAGAAGATGGTGATGATGATTTTGGCTGCGTGTGACTCTAATCACCTCCTCCTTTTCAGCATGGTCTAGATATTCATGCTGTAGTGGGAAGATTTTAGACAAAAATATAATAGCATAAATGTCTGGTCCTACCTTGTTCCCAAAACACTCTTCCATCTCAAAATGTTTACTAGCGCTAACCAACTCTCCTTTGTAATAGAAATACGCTATCAAATGACTATCAGGGCACATCTGATGAGTCACTTTTATTGGAAGCATCACTCTTAACAAATGACGATCTAGTAGAGAATCTGAAGCATTTGCAACGTTTTCAGAATTTGCATCAAATCTTGCAGGGTTTGCATCGAAAATGGCGATGTTGGCGTTATTGCAAGGACTATTTCTGTAGGCCGTTTGGATCTGGTTAGCAGTATTGGCGACTGGACATTGTGTGGTGGCTCCCCATCTGTAGATGATTCCTCCTCGAGTTATTACCTGAAAGGGTTGAGGCAATTAAAATTTTCATTGCTTTTTTAATTTATGTTTTCTGCTGGAACTCATAATTACTACGTGAGAAGAAACTCTATATATTATACATACCATCATAAATTGATCTTAGACACCTCACGGCAACAGTGGATGTGATGACATTTTTTTTAGGTGGCCGGAATCTCAGATAAGACCAGCCCTTTCAGCTTGCGATTTTTTTAACATTTATGTCAAATTAATTCTTTTACCAATCAACTTTACTCACCACGAAATGAACAGTGATGGCGTTGGTAACATTCCTCATGTTCAGATAAAGGGGCACGAAGGTCCTGGATGCGTGGGAGTCGGCTCTCAAAGGCCCTAGGGCTGCGTGGTACTTGCCCCTGCGTTGTACTGGCAGGAGCAGTGGGTCTGTTGTAATTGTGCTGTTTTTGAGTGTGGCCTGTGGGAAAATGTTACAATTTAGGGAAAATATTGATTATCTAGTAATTTATCTCATGTTAAGACAAGATAAGATAAACGAAACTATGCTTTTATGGGTAACTTTGGTTACTACACTTTGACAAAGCCATTATGGAGAAGTATGTCATTGACAAAGCTTTCATAGTACTTATAAATATCAAAACATGTCGCAAAAAATTATCGAGTCGAAGGAAAAGGTTGATACAATGACATCCTCTGTTTCCCCGGGCGCCGGTACCACGAGCAATATTATTACAGCGATACTCTCATAGAACATCCAAATTTAATACTGAGAATGTCAGAGTGTCTCACCATGTTCAAATCGCAGTGTGGAAATCACGTCTAGAATGGAAATTGGTGGCTTGGTGAGATCATCGCTCGTTAATATGGAGTTTGTCTTACATATTTTGATATTAATTTGATAATAAACCATGGACATTGTCACACTGATATTCTCTTACTGATTGCTAAGCAGGCCGCTAAACATAATGAACCAAAATTAATGTTTGACCCACCTGAAACTTATAAAAAGCGCTGCCATCGTCATCGGCACTAAACATGACTCTGGCCACCCCACTGCTATCAGTGGTCGCGTCATTGCAGGCATCTGTCAACTGCCTTGTTTCTTGTTCTATTAGAGAGGCTTGACTGGCTGGTGTTCGGCATACTCGTATCACTTCGTTGGCTGCTGGCTTGTCGTCCCACCGGGTTGCTTTTACCTGGATCACAGAACAGATAATAGTATCATCATCATTAGGCTATCATCGTCCACTGCTGAACATAAGCCTCTCCTAAGGCGTGCCACAAAATTCTGTCCTCAGCCTTCATCATCCAGTCGCTCCACGCTACCTTTTTTAGGTCGTCTGTCCAGCGTGCAGCAGGGAATCCCACACTACGCCTGCCAGTTCGTGGTCAGATAATCTTGATAATACTATACTCGGTGTAAATTTAAATGCGTTACATACTTTAGGGGTTACTTCAGACCATCAAACAATAAAGAGCAATATTTAAATCGAGAAAAAGAACTTCTCGAGCCATTTTTTCTATGAAAAAGCAGATATTTGTAAAAGATATAGGGATGGCTCTGTGTCTGTAGCAGTACTAGTCAAGCATTGCGAGACAGTTCTATGGAGAGCCGGGGGTGTGCTACAACTGCATACTTAAAATGTTTTTGACGTCTTCAGAAACATACAGGTTAGAATCTTCACTATTCAAACCTCACAGTTTGTCAGCGAAGCAAGCCCGAGAGCGAAAAGACTTCGTAGAAATGGTCAATACATTTGCTCTCGAGCTCGACCTCCACATGACCCATCTTATTCAAAGCCTGGAACTACCTACAGAAATAAAACAATACCTTCAATTTGTATGGCAGCCCCAGAGAGATGACAGCCCGATGTTTCGTCAGAAACTCCAACGAGACTGGTGTGTTCACTACTTGGGACACAACTGTGGTGTTTTGCCACACCCTCGTACCTTCTTCCTGCAACCAATTAAACCAAATATCATCATTAGGTGTCCATACTTCATCATCATTACGTACACCAATGTATGCCTTATGTCTACACTATTACTGGTATATTATATGCTAGCTTTTGCCCGCGACTTCGTTCGCGTATCAAAATGAAATATAGCCTATGTTACTCAGGAATAGTGGAGCTTTCTATTAGTGATTTTTTTATCGATCGGTTTAGTAGTTCCAGAGATTACGCCCTACAAACAAACTTTTACCTCTTTATAATATTAGTGTAGAGTAGATGTGTAGACATATAAATTTGCCACTACTGCTGCAGATGAATGTAATTTTTTAACTGCACTGTCCTCAGAGTTCAGGAACACTGGTACCTGGGCCGCAGACATAGGTTCACCAATCTTTTATTCAGGAGTCAGAAGTTTTCATTAACTTTATGGCTGTATGTAGGTATTTAGTACCAGCATTTATGATAAAAAACGCTGTTTATAAATGTGTACGGTTTCCTACTGTGTTGTCATTGTGAGCTTTTTGTGACATAGTTAGGCACAATCTTCACGAATTATGATTTATGCCTGCATGTGTTAATAGTTCATAATATCAAATATTTTGGTTTTAAGTCTCTTTGTCTTCCAAGTTACAACACACCTGAAAGGAGAAGTCAGCCACCACGACGTCGGGAGGGTCAGCTCCATCCAGGCCGATCCTCCTGGAGGCTGCAGCATGTCTGTGGCAGGCTCGTGGTGCGCGGAGCCGCACCGCGGTCCTGATGCCGCCGGCGCTGCTGGTGGATACTCCAGACCCTCGGATGCGGATGACCAGCATACCTTCTACTGCTTCCGTCCAGGGATATCTATGAATTTGAAAAATTATTACTTCCATCATCATCATCAGCATTTCAGCCGATAGACGTCCCCTACTTGACATAGGCCTCCCCCAAAATGGGGAGATTTGCCATAATCGCCATGATTCGATGCGTTTGCGATGTTCCATACCTACTAAACTACAGATCTGCTCGAGCTAAATGTATGCGACAAAAGATTTTTTTTTCGCGATTTCGATGTTGGTCCCATAGTAGAAGTTGTTCAGTTTGATGGTCTCAACAACCCCCTAAAAAGTTTGAAATGTTTATTTTTACTTCTGTAACACCCTGAATTTAGGAAACTGATCACTTTTGGGCCGCCTCATTTACCTGACACAGACAGTCCAAACGAGCCTCTCGCTGGTTCTCAAGACTTTTGGCGCATGTCGCACGCTCAGCTGAAACGGGGGCAGCTCGTAGTTACCGACCCAGAAGTTCGCAGATCCCTGGGAAAGGAAAGTGAAGTGTTATGCACAAATGCGTAAGCGAAAAGTTTTTAATCTAAGTGTACAATGCTTGCGCTTTGCCTCAGTTTTATATGCAGACAAGATATTCCTTGCAGACAAGCAATTTTGATGGCGTGTTCCGTTACCAGGAAGGTTATTCATTCTGGAGACAAACGAGGTTGTATTTACTTAGCTCTAAAGACAAACGAGGTTGTATTTACTTAGCTCTAAAGACAAACGAGGTTGTATTTACTATTCCAGCCAGATATGAAACTTCTCAAAAATAGGCGCCAATGGCCCCAAGCACCTGCTTAGGCAGAACTCTGAGCCATCAGGGAGCCTGGTTCTCACGGTCCACTATCCAGCAGGCACTGCTTCGTCCAGGTCATGTTAGAACTGAGCTATACCAAGGTCGGTGTGTTCGGGCAGCAAAACTGGTCCTTTGACCCATGTCCTGTATTCTCTCGCGTCCACTTACTTGTAAGCCATCAGAGAGCCTGGCTCTCTCGGTCCGCTGTCCAGCTGGCACTGCCTCGTCCAGGTCATGTTAGAACTGTGCTATATCAAGGTCGGTGTGTTCGGGCTGCAAAACTGGTCCTTTGACCCATGTCCTGTATTCTCTCGCGTCCACTTACTATTGCGATCCATCAGAGAGCCTGGCTGTCACGGTCCACTGTCCAGTTTGCGCTGCCTCGTCCCAGTTCATTGTAGACCTGAGCTATACCAAGATAGATACTTACATGCTGCATAACTGGCCCTTGAACTTACGACCATTCTCTATCTCTGTATCTCTCGCGTTCACTTACTTGTGAGCCATCAGACAGCCTGGCTTTCACGGTCCACTGTCCAGTCGGCGCTGCTTCGTCCAGGTCGTGGTAGACCTGCGCTATACCGAGGCGGGTGCGAACGCGCTGCCACTGCGCAGCTCGCCCGTCTGCCCAAGCACTCGCTGGTCCTTCGAGCCAGATCTCGTCTATCTATCGAATGAGACATACATTGAGATTTGTGGAGTCTGGGTTAGGAGTTAGGAAGGAGGAGGGTAATTTGGCATGCAATGAAAAAAAAAATTGTTTACTTCAACCAACATTATGAATCCATATGAGCCTGTCAGCATCATGACTTCTCCGACTAAGATAACTTTGTTAAACGAATTCGGCTTGTTGTTACAACTAACCATCTTTTGTTTTTAGTCTATACATATAATAAAATTCTAAACTTGCCGATGATGTACATTGAAGATATTTGCAATAAAATTAATTGGGGGTGTTCAGGATACGTAATGGAATACATTACGACCATTTTTTAGAATTTTTGTCTGTTTGTCTGTTTATCTGTTTATCTGTTTGTCTGTTTGTTTGTTCGCGCATCACTTGAAAACGACTGAACCGATTTGGATGGGGTTTTCATTAAAGTATAGGTCATGGCTTGGGTCAAGTTATAGGCTATATTTCATCGCAATCGGTTTATTCAATCAAAAGTTATGAGTATTTAAAGAAAAAGTTGCGAGCGCCACTGAATTTAATGCACGCTTAACTTAAAAATTACTAAACCGATTTGAATGATGTATTGACAAAAAACATGGGGCATAGTTTGAATTAGCATATAAGCTTTATTTCATTGCAATCGGTACATTCAATTAACAGTTATGAGTATTTAAATACAAAGTCGCGGGCACAACTGAATTTGATACACGCATCACTTAAAAACTTCTAAACCGCTTTGAATAAGGTTTTCAAAAAAGCGTGGACTAACATAATTATAGGCGTTATTTCATCGCAATCGGTTAATTCAATTAAAAGTTATTAGTATTTAAAGACAAAGTAGACCGCCACTGAATTTAATGCACAAAACCGATCTGAATGGGGTTCTGCACGGGTTCTGCTATGCAAAGACCAATTCAAAAAATCCTCAAGGCTTACGGTTTGGTTTAGGTAGTTAGTATCAATTCAGCATTAGAACTGCGGAGTTAGAACCCCAAATTCAATAAAAAATTATTTGCAAGATGCCAGCAATTGATAATTTTTTTAGGGTTCCGCGTAGTCAACAAGGAACCCTTATAGTTTCGCCATGTCCATCCGTCTGTCCATCTGTCTGTTTGCAGCTTAGCTCATAGATGTTTGGTACTAAAAAACTGTAATTTGGCATGGGTATACATACTAATCATGCCGACAAAGTGGTAAAATAAATTCTTAAAAAATATTGTTTTTAGGGTACCTCCCCTAGACATGAAGTGGGGATGAAATCTTTTTTCTCTCTTATCGCATGATGTGGTATCGTTGAATAGGTTGTTTAAAAATATTGTGGGCGTGGGAAAGCCATTTAAATTAATTAAATCAAATTAAAAGGTATCGAAACAGTAAAAGTATTAAATTAGTAAGTAGTAGTAAGTATTTTTCGATTTTGGGGTCCGTTAGCGAAATATTAAACTTTAAAGCAAAAATTTTTGTTAGAGTCAAGTGTCCCCCCCACCCTCTCCCAACTAAACGGTTGTGGTTGGAGATGTGAAAAAATTCACGGCAATAGTATAACGGTATGGTAGTGTAAAAAAAAGCACCCTTTTAAGTTCATAATCCATATACTGTAACGGGCAAATATACGGGACCCTACACTGCGCGAGGCCCAACACCCGTGGCCAGTTTTTTGACTACGAATTAGCATTGTTGGCATTAAGCAAAGACCAACCTCCAGGTTCTAATTTCTCTGTCCAGATCATTTGGAGGTAATGTCAACATAAACTATGTATTGAGTAACCGTGTGGTGAGGTATGTGTGCTTTGAGAATCTACAGGTTTCTAATAATTGTTAATTTGTAGGGTTAAGAAGAAACTTTGCCATGTGAGACACTTAGGTGAGGCATGACGTGGACATGACGATGTTCTGACATATCGTTAGTGTAACTATTATTACCAATTCATATGGTTCTGATGATTTTAAATTAGTATTTAACTGCCTTTTTTCTTATTGCTGTCTCCCGTTTGCAATGGAGGGAAGTCGGATATTTATTTTTCCTACTCTTGACTCCTATCTTCTTTGATTAATTCATTGCGGGTTCCAAGACAGCTTAGAGTCATCCCCCGGGCTCGCTGGACTTCAATGTCCAGTGCTGTGAATGGTGGCTGCTGTTGATCCTGGTTTACAGTAGTTACAGCGCAGCGGCAGCGGTGGGAAAGTGTGGTGGGCCTATGCCCGAAAAAAAGTAGGTACCTACTTATCAAGCAATTTAGATGATGTTTTGAAAAATTTATAAAGAGATTCTACTTTATATCTTAATTTGATGGCAATAATTTATCCAGTGAATTCCTTTTTCTTTATATCTTTCTTTTTTCATTTTCTTTCTTTTTATTTCTTTTTTCTTTCATATTATTTCAGTTGTCTGCGCGTACGAAGTCGCGGGCACAGCTAGTAAACAATAATAACGTCATTTCAATTATTTTGGTGCTAATTAAGAGAAATTATACTTCTTATTTGGCTCGCATTTTTTTCCTCTTTTTTTACTCTATGCTATACTAAGCCTACACTTTCCGTGCCTCCGGACTCTAGTAGGGTACATAGGTACGAGTTGGTAAATTGTTTTATAATTCAGTGCCACTGTCCTCGATCATGATCAGTCAACAAACAATGTCAGAGCAAACGATTAATATCTAACAATGACCTAGCAACAATAAATAAAAAATAATAATCTAATGTAGTAGGTACCTATTTATGTAAAGTCTATGTAAAGTACCGTTGGGTTTGAATGAAGATTATACTCAATAAAATTGTCTGATAGTATCGGTGAAATAACTAGGTTATTGAGTTTATTGGTTATTCTGTAAATTGTTTTTATTGTCGCTCTCATTTTTCACAAGACGTGCGATATTCTATACAGGGTGTTACAAAAACACAAATAAACATTTAAGGGGGCGGTTAAGACCATCAAACTGAACAATTTTCACAATAGGACCAATATCGGAATCGCGATTTCGACGATGGTCCCACAGAGAAAGTTGTTCGGTTTGATGTTCTGATCATCCCTTTACTGTAATGCAATGTACTAGTATCATGCTCCTATTAGTTTTATCCCTGACTAGCGGCCCGTCCCGGCTTCGCACGGGTGGACGTCTAATCTTTTCTAGCAATAAATATAGCCTATGTTACTCAGGGTGAATGCAGCTTTCTAATGGTGAAAGAATTTTTTAAATCGGCCCAGTACTTTTTGAGCCTATTCATTACAAACATACAAACATACAAAAATAGGTACAAATCTTTCCTCTTTATAATATTAGTGTAGATTATGATGGATAAAAACGAATGAGAACTTTGTATTTACAGAGGTAATATATTAAAAAACTGCAGAATAGCTCTCAAAGAGAAATTGGCTTTGCATTCATAATGTTCATACAGGAGAGTCATTAAGTAAATAAACATTTACATTTATACGTTCGGAAACTGTGTCAGTGTTACGCCGATCGAGCAGATTTGTCACGTTTACCGGTTCGACCGAGGCTGTTTGACCCCACTAACTGTTTAGAGTCAACCCAACCATGGCTATGCTTTAGTGGCCATTGCGAAAATTACTATACCCACTGGATGTAAATGTGAGACATATTTTAGGGGTGCTTTAGACCATCAAACTGAACAACTTTTATTATGGGAACAAACCGGTCAGAACAAAAATAAAACCGGTCAAGTGCGAGTCTGGCTACTCGCGCACCGAGGGTTCCGTACCACACTACCACAGAACACAACATTATTAACTTAAAAAAAAAACTTTTTTTGTCCGTGACCTTTAGCGCGAGACCGACTCACACTTGGCCAGTTTTTAGTATTTGTTGTTATTCTGTAGAGCTTACTCTATAATCACACTAAGTTTGACGCTTGTATGTATTACCGATTTTACTGTATAGCGTGAAGAAAAAACGTTGTTAAAAACTAGTTTCTTGTTGAGAACCCCCCTTAATTTTAAACTTTTTGAAATTTTTATTATTTGTTAACAAATCCGCCGTAATAACGCATAATCTGAGAAAATTTTAACTATCTAGCTATTACGGTTCAAAAGTTATAGCCCTAAATAAGTAGGACAGACGGACGGACAGACGGACGGAAGGACGGACGGACGGACGGACGGACAACGTAGGCTTAGTAATAGGGTCCCGTTTTTACCCTTTGGGTACGGAACCCTAAAAAACACCTCTCTCATACATTTGAGTCGAGTAAGTACTGCAGTTTAGTATGGGACCTAAAATATAATAGTATAGTAGTATAGTATATAGTAGTAGTAGTAGTTTTTAGTTGAGTATAGAATACACAACTAAAAATTGGGGATTATTGACAATTTATGTTTATCAGGTATTACATATTCCAAATTATCCACCAAAGTGCAATTAATGCAACCATATAAAATCCGTAGATTTCCTAGGCGAAATCTTACTCTAAGAGCATGGGATAATCTTTCTTGGTGCACCCAACAGCAGGACTGTAAACAGGCTCCAAATTTTTTTAAAAAGAAAACTCACAACACCATGAGCTGGCACCAGGTCAGCTTTCATCACGAACGCCCTGACCCGCACTGTTTCTCCCGGCCTATACCTTGCTCTTTCTGTGTGTAGGACCAACACGCGACCACTTGCGATGCGAAGAGTCAGACTTCGTTCCCAATAGCATTGGGATTCTGGATATCTGCAATATAATAAATTTGAAATTGGTAATAGATATATACCTTTTCAATTGTCAATATATTTACAATCACCAGTCGTGAATAGAAACAATAATACATAAAAATGTATGTTTTAAGTATAGGTAATGTATCGACCCACCACTATGCTCAATTCCCTGCAGCTCAAAATAGGAATATGCATTCTGCATGATCTACACTACACTGGCTAATCTACACTGGCTAATTTGACTTTGTTGAGTAAGATCTGCATCCAAAATTAGGTATTTGATAATAAGTTTTCTCATAAGATAAATTTACTAACGACTTCCTACCTACCGACTATACCTACATTTCACTCTGTACTTTTCATGCAGACCATACTCTATCATTAAAGAAGTTAGCCGATCAATTTTCAAGGTCATGCATATTCTTATTTTAGACGGATAGTCTTTTAAACTGAATCATTAGCGGCATATATCTATAAAACTAGACTTTATACAGTAAGCCTGAGAGATATAACCTACTCTGAACTGTCTTCGGAAAATGCATCCGACCGTTTTTACCTTAGATTGACAACCAAGTAAGCTCTGGTATTTGGCAGCAGTGGCACAGATATGTCTACGCATCCTCCGTCACCTGAAAAAACAAAAAGAAGCCATTGAAAATTAAAACTTAATCATGTTATGCTGACAACATGGTATTTTTTTTTTTTTTTTAATTTATTTATTGTATGAAAAATTACAAACGATTTGACAATTGAACTTCCAAAAACCATCGGAGGTTTATCCGGAAGTGCAACATAAACAGTACAGTTACATAGATCAGATCACAATTTTGTAGGTACTACTAAGTAGATACAGTATAGGTAGTTAGTTACATTTACATTCAATACAAAGATTTACTTCGTTAGTTGGTAGGTACATAAAAAAGGTTGGTAGGTATATAAATAATTACACGTCTTGTGAGACCGACAGTGCCTTGTGGTGTCCTGATTAAAATATCATCAAAAAGAAGCGAGAAGATCTGTTTAGGCATTCCATTTCTGATGCCTACCTACATGGCTACCGGTTATGGTCACTGTATCCGATCATTTCTCTGATCGTAGCGGATTCCTTTTCCATCAGATAAAGGAGGATAAGACGCAGTGCATCTTAGTTTCAATTATTTTTTAAGGATGCAGGAACAGTCAGAACAGCCTCTCCGAGTTAAAACTAGAGCTTGAGTCAGCAAGCCAATCTCTTTACAGCAATGGCAAGTCTAACAACCATATTCTCCGTCTCTACCATGACCATGACTCAACCTCAGTCACAAAATGTATTGATTCATCCTCGAAACCTACGTACATAGTATGTCCTTCGACATAATCTCGAGGTTTCTCCACAGGGGATCTAGTAATAGATACTCTTTCTTATACTGTGACAGGGGTCTCCTTTGGTTCTGTTTTGAATTAGAATAGCAAAGAATTAGGGCTAAGACGAGCGACACTTTGCTGTCGCGGTGGGTCGCAGAGCGTCGCGCTCATACATTTGACCCTCCGCGACACACGGCGACCGCAAACTGTCGCTCGTCTATAAGCGCTCTTAGGTAAGTATACAAATAAATAATCTTTATTTGATAACAATTAAATGGTATACAAATGATTGAGTGTCCGAGTCCTAAAGTCGGAGAACCGTGTAAGTGGAGGTAAAAAAATATATTCCATAAAATCTTCGAATTTTGATAATATTTTACGTAAAACTACGCTTCACCGATGTCGCGAGTCGAGTAAGTTTTTGTCGTTTTTTAGTGTTCCGTACCAAAATAGGCAAAAAGGAACACTTATGGAATCAGCTCGGTGTCTGTCCGTCCGTCTGTCTGTCACAGCCATTTTTTTTTTGACAACAATATGACAGAGTGGAGGACGACTCGAGTGGAGGAAATCTCAAGGATGCCACTGAATAATAATAATAATGAAGAAACCAATAACCCATCGACTCTATTGAAGAAGTTTATGGTTACCTGGCAACAATTCCCTAACAGCAGTAACTGTTTGCTTATCCTCAGTCACTAACGTAAGGAGCATGCGAGCTGGACCGTCTGGGTAGAACCTGGATACGCAGGCTCTGTTGCTCCCCCCAGCTGTCAGGACTCCTGGCGCCAGGAACATGTGGTTCTCATCAGTACAGGGGTCACGGCTGTGGAGGAGAAAATAGAAGCTCATTATTTGGGGGCTATAGCCGTGCAACGACAGGCCCGGTTACATCATAGGTTCAGAGACTAAGGAAGGCGAAATGAAAATAATCTGACAGCAAATTGACAAGTTGCTTTCACCAAACAGGGCTCCAAGTCTCCAACACACCCTTATTCGTAAAAGGCCTTTGCCCTGTGCCTTTGGATCCTACAGACTGTATAATAGGCTATGCTATGACTTATTGACGTAAATACAGACTGTGTTCTCAATCGATGAAGGAAAACATCGCCAAGGAAAACTGCATACGCTGAAGAAGAAATTCCGATGCCTAATCCGCATTGGGCACGCGTGGTGAACAAACACCTTCCTTGAGGGTAGGCCTGTGCCCTGCATTGGGACGTAAATAGGCTAAAGATGATGAAGATGACTTATTTAGGTACTCAACATGCTTTTAACTGTACTGAATCTATTGTATTCCTCCTTGATTATGGTGTGTAACATCGTGTAAGCCGATGGCCCAGTTCGACGACTACCCCACTGCTGGACATAGGCCTCCCCCAAGGATCGCCACAAAGACCGGTCCTGCGCTGCCCTCATCCAACGGTTTCCCGCCGCCTTCAACAGGTCGTCTGCCCATCTTGTGGGGGCCTACCCACGCTGCGCTTTGTGGTACGTGGCCGCCACTCAAGAATTGTATGTCTGATGATTCGTAATATCAAATTCATCATGAATGCAAAACGATTTTTTTGGTGACTGTACAGCGTTAAAACAAAGGCTGTCATTATAGCCACATAAAACATTTATTAGCCAAAACAATCGTGACTGAATGAATAATACAGCTTTGGGATTTTTCCGAATTTATAATGAGTTTGATTACTTTGCTTCAATTAAAAATTGGATGTCTCATTTGAATGATTATTTTAACCAGTTTAGATGGCAGCGAGCTCTTTTTAGGGTTCCGTACTCAAACAAGGAACGATTATACTTTCGTACATTGTCCGTCTGTCTGTATGCCCCACCTTGATTACTCGCTCATTTTTGCACCTATTCTAGGTATTGAAGCGTGCCATGAAGACAACCCAAAACCAGAAATGAGATACCTAGTCATAAAGAAAACATTTTTTTTTCGACACCTTTCCCATACAACGAAAAGGGGGTTGGATAAAAAATCTTTTTTGAAATAAATCGAGTGAGGTGTCGTTGAATAGGGCTTGTCTAATGAAACAAAACTCCCATAAAATCTAAATCGTTATAATGCTTCTGTCTTCTGATATTTGCGCACAAAATAGGGCGTAGCCCCCCCCCCCCCCCCCACCTCGTACTTCTAAAATACTAGACTAAAAAATCTGAAACTACTATTATTTTCACGCCATCACTCAAGAACCGCTTGACCGATTTGGCTAATTTTGGTTTTGAAATATTTATGGAAGTCCAGAGAAGGTTTATGAATACGGCAAAAAAAAAAAATGGCCAAGTGTGTGTCGGGTAAAAAAAGAGGAATTCCAACGCATGCCGGGCACAGTCAGTTCATTATAATAATCGAGTTTATTTTTACATACAGCTTACATAGGTCTCTAATTCCTAGTTATAAACCATAGACTTTTTCATCTAAGATCCTTATTCTTCTCATTCGTTCTTGGCAAGATTCAACATATAATTTCGTCTTTTAAATCGTGAATCAACCTCACTGAATGCATGTCAAATTCAAATGTTTTGTGTACGAGTAACTGGTCGGACAATGGGTCCTTGTGTTTGTATCAAACATCTTTCTGTAAATGGATATGGCATGTATCATCTTGCCTTTTGAATAAACCAGTCAGGCGCAGTTGGTTTAAAAAAAAAAACGATAAATGCGAGTCGGACTGACTTAGCGAGGGTTAAAACGTCTCGATTACGATAGAAAATCTTTAGAGTTTTAAAAGGTTTAGGCGCACGAAAAAATATTTTTCACACCACCCGCTCGAAAATGGAACATTATATGTCATGTAACTCGAACCTAAAGCAAGTCATTATAGCCCTGGGACTAGCCGGGCAATAATATTGTACTGAATTTCATTATAACCCGCTGGTCAATAATGAGATTTGAATATGGAATCGCATCCACAGATTATTTAATATTTACTACGACCCTTACTGGACCCTTACTTAAAATTCGTATGAAAACTTATCATGGAGACCTGCACCAAAAAGAACTTAATTCGAAATTCGAACTGGCCACCACGAGTATTGAACACAAAAAAAGAAAAAAAGGCGCGAATACTGCAAATCTCTGTACCTACCTATTGCTACGAACAAAGTAAAAAAAAAAATGTTACATTTTTAACCGACTTCAAAAAAGGAGGAGTTTTCTCAATTCGACCGTATATATTTTTTCTTTCCACAACTGGAGTGCGATTTTTGAATCTCATTGGCTGAGTTCAGCAGTTGAAAATGTCAAAATTACTATGGAGATACGCATCTTTCTGCTGCTGATTTGACTTTCAAAAATGGCACTCCTGAAGTATGATTTTTGAAAGTCAAATCAGCAGTAGAAAGTTGCATATCTCCATAGTAATTTTGACATTTTCAACTGCTGAACTCAGCGAATGAGTTTCAAAAATCGCTCTCCTGGTCTAATGTTTCAAATATCTACTTTCACTTTGAATTTAATAAAATAGTGTTTTCTAAATACTATATTACTATTGAACTCTAATACTTTGTTATAAACTAGAGTTTATGAGTTTATTAGAATAAAAGAATTGGTTTCTAACCATAGAGAATTTACACGCTCCCCTGGGTTTCTAACAGTATTGCTTTTTATTTTCTCGCGGAGGGTGTGAAAAGTAGAGTATGGTCCTCGGGGATAAACGTGTTTTCATCTTGGGCGAGCTTGAACCCCTCGCTTCACTCAGGATTCTAGTCTTAACTCCCTCGCTTCGCTCGGGAGTTAACTCTAAATTCCCTCGCTACGCTCGGGAGTTAACCCTAGAATCCCTCGTTACGCTCGGGATTCAATATCGCGCCCGTGATGAAAGACACTGCTTTATCCCCTTGGTACATAATCTACTATTGTTTTTAGGTTATTAAATTATACGGGGTGCTTTCTTATCGAGGAGTTTTTGAGGCGATATTACAACCATCATAAAATTGGGCTGATTCGAAAAAAATCTAGAAATAAGTTATACACGATATTAAGTTAATTAATGATGTTGTGTGAAAAATTCTGTGAATATATTTCCTAAATGTTTAAAAAAGGGTCCTCAATTCTGATCCACTTGAACAAAATAGGTAAAGCACCTACACTAATTTTAATAAGTCCATAATCATGTCATTTTCACATTGTTTTATTTTGGAGCATCCGACTTTATTATTAAGGAAAAGCAGTAGAGTAGGTAGGTTAGGTACAATATCTTCCTATTGTATTTTTTATTCATGTTTATTCATCAAATGGGTAAAACTAGCTTTATCTTCAATTTTTTTTTTCATTTTTACGTTTCATTGTGTTAAACCTTGCAATTTAATTTATTTCATGATAACATAGAAATACATTCTACAAAATACTTATCCTAAAACTTCAGCGAACCTTAAAAACAATTTTGTTGTTGACTCTACAATCTCTACATACCTACATACACGCGTTACGCACTGCTTGAAATTGTTTTTTTTTTAAATAATTTAATGACTGATTGTCATTCACGGTTTAGTGATTTTTACATGTTAATGTTAAGGTCACAAATCATGACTCATGATGTGACCATTATTTGAATAACGAGTCCTTTAACCCTTGACGAGGAACTTGATGAGATGGTGTGATTGAAACTGACAAATAAAATTACCGTTTTCATACGCTTTTATTTTAATTTTATACGTCAACTTTTGTAAAAAAATGTTTTCAACCCCTGGATCTGTAAGCTTAATTTTTGTCCTTAGACAATTTAATAGGGACGAGTTACGCGTGTCATTCTATTAAGAAACATTTCTGCCACTTTTTGCAGGGGGCGAGGTAACATGAAATCCGCAACATTGTATTTTATTCCCCATAAGTTTAGATTCTAATTTTGAAAATCATGAAAAGTAGTCTCGTGTGAACCCCAAACGTTCTAATTTCAAAATTATTGTTTCGCTATTATAGGCTGTCTCGTTTAGTGATGATAAGGTATAAAATTGGGTGTAAATGCGCAAGATTAATTGATCTAATACCGTGGCAGAGGGGAAATGCTACCGCAAGGCGAGTCCCTATTAAATTGTCTAAGTTTTTGTCTTAAGACGGTACCGAGCCTCTAGTGCTGACATAATAGTATTTTTAATAATTTCTTGCCTATCATTATATTATACCGACTTATTAATTTTAATACTTAGATAAAACAAATAAAGGTAGGTAAGATACGATAGCTGCAGCAGAAGGTCCCAAGAAAAATTAAAATGACTTTTAACTTATTTAATAAAAGAATCAAACTTTAGATTTATAAAGTAGGTTCATTAAAAATAAAGAAACATATTTTTGAATGATATTTACCGACTGGCTACCTATTACTTATTATGATTCAAAATATTTTAAATGATGATGGACAGATGATGACGGGCGGACGGACGACGTAGACTTAGTAATAGGACCATGTACAAACAAACAAAAATCTCCTATCTTATAAGTACTTCAGTGAAATCATAGTAAAAGTTTAAGTTATGTAAGCCAGAGCTTGTAACTCTAAAATGATATTTCCTCATGAAAATTAATTGTTCAAGTCCCTACTAAGTTCTTGGAAGGAATTTTGAGTCGTGCTAGCTCTCACTGGGGTAGATTACCGCTTCTTTTAACCGACTTAATAAAAAGGTATGTTAAGCGATAACTTCGAAATTTTTGGCGAATTTGGATGATTTCTTATTTTGTCCTGATGAAGTTGCACCCGAGTTGGTCTGTCAATGTCAGAGGACTCGTTTCGGAGCTACCTACACAATTGACAAACATTCAAGAAAGGTAGCAAAATTAGAAAACCATTTGGAGATGATGTGATTCAAAGCTTGTATCAAAATCATCAGATTTTTCTATCCATTATTTCTCGAGTTATTTGTAAAATAAAATAGAGGTTGAATGAGATTTTATTCCTTTGCCTATTGTATTTGACAGTTTTAATTTTTAATTTTATTGGGGCCATGGTGCATAGCCATAAGTAGGATTTATGAATAGCCATAAATCCTACGTTTATCAGAAAATTGAAATATAAATTAAAAATAAAAATACCCTCAAAAATGAAATCGGAAAAATACGTATCTTATTTTTTAAACTATTTTTATATTTTTTATTAATAACAGGTGGTTAAAATTGAAATGTTGTCAATTGGAACTCCTCAAAAGTTGACAACCGATTAAGGCAATAAAATTGATTCGTGTCGATTGGTTCTTTTACAAACCTTGTAATATTTTCTGGTACATCACTAAAACTACCACTTCTCACCAAAACAAACACAATATAAATCCATTTCATTTTTAAAACTATCAAATTATTACTACAATACAACAACTACAATAAAATCCACTTCTTTTATCACATTTTTCACAAAAAAGTTTTTTTTTTAATTCAAAACTATTTAGCTACGAAAACTTCATCATCTCAAAAAAATTTAACTTCAAAAAACTCCAGTTAAGTTACTTTTTATTTTAAAACAGTTCAATATTTAAGTTCACCGGTGAACTATAAATATAGTACGTCAATCATTTTGAAACAAGAATAACGGAAACGGAACAACATGGCGCCTCGGTTAGATGCGTGCGCGCCGACTGGTGTTGCTGACCGTACCGAGGTCGTATCGCGAATAAGAGCAGATGTTGTAAACATTTTTGTTGTTGTTTTTTTGTAAGGAACCGTTATTGCAGCGGGAAACAGATGGTGGTGAATTTAATCTTATTTTAGGCTTGCTAGTTAATATTCAATTTCAAAGTTATCGCGCCTCTTTAAGCTAAAGTTCGCGTACGTAAGTCTTCGATCAACAATATACAAACTTAAGTCAATTAATTTTGTTCACTTAAAAATGAACTTAAGAAGGAGTATTTGAGATCAGTTTATTAATACTGAAATAAAAATGCGCATAAGTAGGTAAGTATAAGCATAATGCTCACGTCTATATTCTCTGAGAATAGTAAGAGATATTCTATGAAAACTCACCGAAACTCCATAAAAATATTCTATACTAGCGGCCCGTCCCGGCTTCGCACGGGTGAACGTCTAATCTTTTCTAGCAATAAATATAGCCTATGCTACTCAGGGTGAATGCAGCTTTCTAATGGTGAAAGAATTTTTTAAATCGGCCCAGTAATTTTTGAGCCTATTCATTACAAACATACAAACATACAAAAATAGGTACAAATCTTTCCTCTTTATAATATTAGTGTAGACTAAAAAGGAAATTAATCCGTAAGTAATCGGCTTAACGTCGACGATGGACTTTTTCCAAAAACAAACAAAAAAGAAGCAATTGGTGAAAATTGGACCCTATTCATAAGCCTAAGCTGTCCGTCCGTCCGTCCTACCTATTTAGGGCTGTCACTTTTGGACCGTGATAGCTAAACTGTTGGATTGTGCGTTATTATGGCGGATCTTAGAGGATATCCTCTAAGTGGCGGATTTGCTACCAAATAATACAAAGAAGAACGACCACTTCCCATAAATTCGTTTACCTGTCAAACAATTTTTTATTTAGTTGAAGTCGTATAATACTCTTAGGTTGAAGTATACAGTTAATATTGATAATATAGGAAATGTATAGGTTGATTCTATTTACATCGGTAATAATTTATTTTAATTTCATAATGAGGAACAAAAGTTATACACGTTAATAGTTGTTAAACTATTTGACAGGTAAAAAGTGAACATCCTTCTTTCAAAAAGTTAAAAATTAAGGGGCCCTCGTACAAGAAACTAGTTGTTATCAACGTTTTTCCTTCTCGCTCTATCGTAAAACGGTAAATACATACAAGCGTCAAACTTGGTGTGATTATAGAACAAACTCTACATTTTTTCAATCAAGAAAACCTAACGTAAAACAAAGTAGTATAATACTACAACTTACTACAAAAGCTTAAAAGCTATTTTTCATTTATATACATTTTTATAGGTCTGAAACGTTCCACTTTTAAGAAAATAATCGAAATAAATAGCAGGTAATAAAGTGATTTTTTTTATTTTCTTCAAATTGTTCAATATCTCAAGTGTTCCATAACTCAAAGGCACTCTTAAGTCCAATCCTTCCCCCCCCCGCCCCTCAATCCTCTCTAATGACCTACCTATCCAAATATTATTGCTTTGATTAAATTAAATAGCGGAAGATAGGAGACGTTCTTGCATTACGTATATACTCGGAAAATTCACCTGTTTTCAGTGCTGCCAATGTAAATTTATTGATTCCCCGCTTAAGTAGGCTCAATTCCCCGAATTTCCCCGATTTCCAATCATGCATTCCCCGAAAATTCCCCGACACTGTAATATGCAAGAAATAAAGCATTTTTTCATGCAAAATGTAGTGAAATGTTTCAAAAATTCGCGTATCAACTTCTTTGTCTTCTAATTTTTATCAAAAAATCTACTTCAATATTTAGAATATAGTGAGTTTTATTTATTATTTATATTTCTCCCACACTTTCGGACTAAGATTAGTCCGATTCGGTTCTAATTTGAGCAATTCCTCTTCATGAGACATCCTTTGTTCGACATTTATTACAAATAGGCGATTCCCCTAAATTCCCCGATTTGAATCATTCCCCGCGCTCTCCCCGCACGCACTCCTGATTCCCCGAAAATCGGGGAAATTCCCCGGGATCGGCAGCCCTGCCTGTTTTTTTCATGTACTTACACGAGTGAAAAGTAATGGCGTGTGATTTGTTTTTTCTTTTTGAATGATTTGTACAACGAGTTTAAGCACACGAAGGCATTGTGGTACCTTTAATCCGCCTAAAATAAAAAAGTATCTCAATCGCGCAATGCCGCTCGGATTGCGAATAAGTAAATGAGGCGACGAGGGCTCAATTTATGCAGTCCATGCCCTATATGCTATTGACCTATCTTGTTTTAATTTAATCAAAGAATATTGATAAACTCCTCAGGAAGGCATTTAAAAATGACAAACGACTTCATTAATTAATAATTATAAATGTGATAACTTTTAAAACAGTTTCAAACCACTGGCTAGGTTAATAGGTCGATCATCGACCGTTCGTGTAAACAATAATAATACAACTCTATAAGAAACCGTAATTATTTATTGTTCAGATTTTTATTGTTATTTCCTTATTCGGCATTTTTGTTCAAGTATTCTATTTTTTGCGTGACATCTGTTTAGTTTTTTTTCTTATTTTCTATTTTAGATATTTTAAAATGAAAGGAAAAAATATCTGTAATATTAAGGTAGGTAAGTAAGTAATATTTTTAGTAAAATAATGTTGCTCGGAATTTTAATTTTGATCGGTATTTATAGTATCTATTCTGTGATATTAATAATAATAAGTAGGTAGGTATTATGAAGTTATTGAGTCATAAAAAGTAATTATTTAGTTGGTAAGTAATTCTCTCATCTTCTACGGTAGCTGGTTTCCGTGTTAGGGTAAACAGTTGAAAAATAATAATTTACCATAGAAAATAAAAAGTAGCATTCTATTCAAAATTCGGTTAACTTTATTAGAAAGCCTATTTTTAAGCTTATTTTTATTTGTATTTTGTTAAATAGTTCTCTTACATTTGGGAGATTGTACCCATACCTAATACTGAACAACGTCCCCTAAGAAACCTATATGAAATTCTTAAAAATAATTTGGACTTCCCATACTAAATGCAATCAGCAGAACATTTGTATGAAATGTAGAATTTTTTTTTTGCCAATTTCCTGTGTCACTTGTTTAAGGGGTTGATCAGACCATCAAACTGAACAACTTTATCCACATTGAAATCGCGAAAAAAAAAACTGCTCGTCCATACCAAACTGCAAACCTACTCGAGCCAAATAAATGTATGGGACAGCAGAATTTTTTTTCACGATTTCGATGTTGGTCCCACAGAGAAAGATGTTCAGTTTGATGGTCTGATCATCCCTTAAAAAAGTGTCAGCATATTAAGAAGGACTCTGTATACAAGGTGTTACTGGTTTAGACCATCAAACTGAACAACTTTCACTATGGGACCAATATCGAAATCACAAAAAAAAAAACTGATGTTCCATAACTACAAAGATTTTTTTGTATAGACCAAAAACAATCTTTGGTTCCATCTATACTAAACTACAAATCTACTCGAGCTAAATGTATTGGACAGCTCATTTTATTTTTCGCGATTTCGATGTTGGTCCCATATTGAAAGTGGTTCAGTTTTTAAATGTAAGTATGTATAATTTTACTTTTGTGACACCCTGTATTTCCGAAGATACTTACAATATAACAATCTTTAAAACATAAAATTTAAATAATATTTTGTTCATCTGCTCAATAATTTTTTTTTTTAAATTATAATATCAATATCCCAGTATAAACGACATCTATGTTATTTTACAAAGACTTGTATGAAACGAGCATAACGAGAAATGTAGACACGCTAGGTAGTCGTTGTGTGTTAACTTACTTCTCAACATCAAACATAGATGGCGTTAGTAGTAATGATTTGAGTTTAATTTGTATTGCGAGAAACATTTTCTCGATGATGGTACTAAAAATAAAAACCGGCCAAGTACGAGTCGGGACTCGGGCAATTTGTGGTCACATAGTAACTGAAGATCATTTTACACTTGTCCCAAAAAACTAACACACAAAAAACTATCCACGTTAGAGCCACCCCGATAATTTTCGCTCCATCTACACGTTATTCATGTTCATGATTTTTTTCAGATTTTATACGGCTATATTTTTTGAAATAGAGGTAGGGACAGCAATTTCTCGGATTTAATTGAAAATTTTGTTAAACAAAGTTTTAATAAAATTGAAAAGTATAGTTTTTTTCACAAGCTTTCAATTGATAGAATTCATATCACACCATAGGGTAGAATTTTTTTTATTTACCCTTTCCCAAATTTCCCAGTATAAAAATTAAGTTTGTGTTACTTCATTTATGATATTGGACCAGCAATTGCTATATCTGTACCGAGTTTCAACATCCTATGTCTCACGGTCTCTGAGAAAAATGCCTGTGACAGACGGACGGACGGACGGACGGACCGACACCGAGCTGATTCCATAAGTGTTCCGTTTTGCCAATTTTGGTACGGAACACTAAAAATTGGTAAGAAAGAATCCTGGCGGCAGTTCTACGTGGAACTTAATCAAATTCCTCAAGACTCAAGACTAAACAGAATACTCGCGAACCACAAAAAAACTAATAGGGCCTTCTCAGAATGCCTGATGGTAACTTCACTACAACTGAGAAGATCTGCAACTGCTCACAGCAGTCGATTTTCCTAGCTAGATGGGGAATCTAAACTATTAAAAAACTGTAACAGAAGTGTGTCTGTACATTGAAGATACTTACAAAAAAAAAATTACGACATGGTTTTTACCTAGAGTGCGATTTTTGAATCTCATTTGCTGAGTTCAGCAGTTGAAAATGTCTAAATTACTGTGGGGATATGCATCTTTCTACTGCTGATTTGACTTTCAAAAATCATACTTCAGGAGTGCGATTTTTGAAAGTCAAATCAGCAGTAGAAAGATGCGTATCTCCATAGTAATTTTGACATATTCAACTGGTGAACTCAGCGAATGAGATTCAAATATCGCACTCCTGTCCCTGATTCCAAATCACCAATTTTTGGATTTTTGTTTGTTTCTTTGTTTGGGTGTTTGTTTGTTCGAGTATCACGAAAAAACTACTGAACCGATTTTGATGAAACTTTTTTTGTTTGATAGCTTATCATCTGACTTAAAAATCTGGTATATAATTTATGCGGACAAAGTCGCGGGTAAAATCCCTCCCACATCTACACTGAGATAGTAGGACACCTGCTATGCCGCAGAAGGTTACTTAACAAGCAGGTGAATACTTACAGCACGCAAAGGTCCTATGATGTCACCAACTGCCCAAGCTATCAAGGTTTCTGTACCAGGCACTGACTGAACAGCAGGCCAGGTCCAAGATTCTTCCGATTCACTGGATTCTGTACTGCCTGAAATATATAATTTCGTTTATATCCACTGAACGTATGATGAGATACCTGCGACGATTTAAATAGTCAAATTAGCAGAAATTTTTGAATATTTTGTTGCTGCCAATTTTGCCTTCCTTCCAGTGGCATCCAGCCATTTCGTCTTTATCTCAGTATTAGAAGGATAACTGAAATCTTAGATTAAAAAAATTTCGCTTAGCTAAAATAATAATAAAAAAAATATATATTTAAGTATTTTATTTAGGGTGTCCCTCTGGGGTGTCCTAACACCGGGAAGGAAAGGGAAGGGAAGGGAAGTACGGCTACCCTAGTCCCTAGACTAGGGTAGCCGTACTTCCCTGTACTTCATAGAGTACTGTGCTGTACTTCCTATCTCTATGGGGAAGCCTGGGGAAGCGTGTAATTTATCTATGCTCCGGAGTCATACAGCCGTCGTCTAGGCCGTCGTAGTATGGTCGTAGTACAAAAAAGCATAGAGATAGGAAGTAAAAAAGGGCTTACGTCGATAAGGACAGCAATAAGGTAGCGATCTCCTTTTTTAACTAGAGCTAATTTGCTATGTGCATCTCTTATTGAGTAAATATGACAAGATATTCAAGAGATACAAGAATAAGAATTGGATACGCAATTCCCCGGTTTGGAAGAGTGCTAGTTCAAGTCCCACCCGAGACATAATTTTTTAATCTTTAATTTAAAATGTTTTTAATCTAAAGTAGGCAAGGCGAGAATACTCGGCGAGAACTTTCATGGAAAATTACTACGGCTTGACGCCACGAGAACAATGAAGGGCATCCACACTCTCGTTCTAGGCCTTAGTTCTAGGCTGTTCTCGGCGAGAATGTAGTGCCTGCATAAGTTCCTTCTATTACCTTCTCTTTCTAAAGGATAGACCTAAGTCTTTGCCTAAGTACTTCTTGCCTAAGAAAATGCCTGGATTTGAATTTCGAATGTATTAGAAAAATTCGAAAGTCTGTGTCAAGGAATATAACTACTCTCTACGTCTGTGTCATATTTTGACAGATAAAATTTCTTGTTGTTAAATAAGTCCTGAAAAAATCACGTTCTTTGTTCTTTCCACACATGTTCCACATAATGTAAAATAGTAGCTTACATAAGCACACAATTTCGGCAGTTAAAATTTCTAGTTGTTAAACGTTCTTTACATACGTAGCGAAAAAAATTTCTTCTGTTTCCTTACAACTTTCAGCTTGCTGTGCTTCTCTACCTCTATCGTTAGAGTGTAAATGAATGTTTCCATATAATAGTTTGTGGCAAGTAGTCTGTGCACCTGAATCGCGACTAACGGAACCGTGGATCCCGGGATTTTCGATACTTTGGGAAATTCCTAGTTAGTTTTAGTTTTTACTCTCTCTTTTTCTTCTTCGTGTTCTATATCTATGTCTGTTTACTATGGGGTACTGAAGCGGGTCCAAAATTTCAAAGTCCAGCTATTTTGTATTTCGCACTTTCTAGTTATAAAAAGGCTAGAAATCAATTAGCGTTTAACATTTTTGAATGACAATGAATTGGAATGCGAGAAATTAAAAAGTTGCATTTATTGACTTTAATGGACGGATTAATGATTAGAAAATTCAAAGCAAACAATAGGAAGCAAACAAAGTGAGATCGAATTTGAGAGACACTGATTTTAACAGTACTACCATAGTGTAATAAAAACTAGTGATTCAGCTAAGACTTAGCAGAGCTGTGCTAAGCTGTCGCAGCGGGTCTATTATCGCGCGGTGTGTGGGGGTAGGGGCTAGGGGGCACCCAGCAAAGTCGGCACCGAGCGCAGGTAAGTCGGTACTGGGACACGCTCTTTTGACCACGCATTGACCTGTCGCGACCACCGAGTTGAACCTATAAATCGCTCGGGGTCAAGTCGGGCGGGGCTTCTTGCAGGAGTTGCAGGCCAAGGGATTGGCCCTCGACAAGTTTGGCATGGAGAAATGAGGCGCTACTCTCACGATATACAACGTGTTAATGAATTAACGCAAAACTAGAAAGTAGTTTGTTTAGAATCGAGAGCTGAATCGAAATATCATGGTTTCAACATAGGTAATTTTTTTCAAAATATTAAATAATTTTTTTGCAAAATTTAAGATTTACTGAACCCGATGACAACCCACCGCACGGGCACACTCACCTTACTTACTACCAAAACAAGATTATAAAAATGTATCCATGAGTGCGTTAGCGCTTTCTTTCAGTGCTGAAATGATAACAAATCATTTTTGACTCAAAACTTAAAATGCGAATAACTTTAAATTTTAACTATAAAAATAATAAAATTATTGTTGCAATCTAATCATTTTGTTATAAATCAGTTGGGGTGTATGAGGTTTTACGCTAATTTATTAACACGTTGTACTTCATTATATAGGGATTAGGGAGGGGAGTAGCAAGCCTTCCCGAAGAGCAGACAATCAAACGCATTCTCAAACTGCTCGGGCCCCTCCTGTGAGTAACGGCGTAAAGATCAGCCGTGAAACTGATTGCTACAAACCGAAGGTGATCAAATGAAAATGAATAATTCCATGCCCCCTATTCCGCAAAAACGGTCCTTTTCAGGGCCAACTTTGACTATGATAACCGCAAATATTGAAGGGCTATCAGCAGAGAAAGAAAAACTCTTATCAGAGTTATGCATGCAGCAAAAATGTGATATCCTCTGTCTGCAGGAAACCCATAGAGGACCAGACAGCAGCCGCCCTATTGTCGAGGGGATGAGCCTCATAGTAGAAACTCCTCACCGCCAGTATGGAAGTGCGATATTTGCTAAACCGGAGCTAAAAATAATCTCACATAATCATACAACACACAACAGTATTGAGATCTTAACTGTTGGGCTGTCAAATTGCACTGTTACCTCAATCTACAAGCCACCGCCCCAAACCTTCCAATTCAGTGAGCCATCAAACTTCTCTGAGCATGCAGTGAGGTTTGTGCTTGGCGACTTCAATAGCCATAGTGAAAATTGGGGATACCGTGTCGGTGATAAAAATGGTGAGCTGGTTGAACACTGGGCGGACCTGAACCGGATGAATCTTATCCACGATCCCAAACTGCCATCATCGTTCAACAGCGGCCGTTGGAAGAGAGGCTACAACCCAGATTTGGTTTTTGCTAGCGAATGCATCGTTCAACAGTGTATCAAGAAAATCTGTGGCCCAATTCCCAAGACCCAGCACCGCCCGGTGACGTGCCAGATCTTTGCAGCCGTAAGACCTAGAACAGTTCCATTCAGGCGACGATACAATTTTGCCAAGGCGAACTGGGAGGACTTCTCTAAAGCACTAGACCATCTTCTGTCAGATATTGCCCCAGTTCCTGAAAACTACACAAAATTTGTAAAAGCTGTAAAGAAAGCATCCAGACTGCACATACCACGAGGTTGTAAGACCAGCTACATCCGTGGCATGTCCGGCGACCTGAAAGACCTAATGGAGACCTATGAGACACTGTATGAAAATGACCCATTTTCCCAAGAGACCATAGACCTTGGCAACGAGTTGATGGAGGCTATATCGGAAGCAAATACACAAAAGTGGTGTGAACTGATCGAGAACATAGATATGACACACAATAGTAAAAAGGCTTGGAGCTTCGTTAAAAAGTTAAATAATGACCCAGCTGCAGCACCTCTACACTCTAACGTAACTGCGAATCAGATAGCCCACCAACTCCTCCTAAATGGCAAGGCGTCAAAGAAATGTAAGCCTATTAAGTTCGTCCGCTATCTGCCAGAAGAGGAAACGGAACACCTGAAAATACCCTTCGACGCAGCCGAACTGCGGAAAGCTGTCTCGAGACTTAAAGATGGCAAGGCTGCTGGTCTAGACAACATAAGAGTAGAACAGATTCGCAGGTTTGGACCTGTGGCGGTATTGTGGCTATTAAATATGTATAACACATGCATTGCTACCTTAACGATACCAAAAATGTGGCGTAAATCACATGTTGTCGCCATATTAAAACCAGGGAAAGACCCATCACTTCCGGGAAGTTACAGACCTATTTCCCTGCTGTGCCACATATTTAAGATCTTTGAGCGCCTACTGCTGGAACGCATATCTGGAACCATTGAAAACGAGCTAATCGAGCAACAGGCAGGATTTAGACCAGGCAAGTCTTGCACATCACAAGTATTAAATCTGACGCAACACATCGAGGATGGATTTGAGGAGGGGAAGATCACTGGTGCTGTGTTTGTTGACCTTACGGCTGCTTATGATACAATAAACCACAAAAGACTGATAACGAAACTATACCAGCTGACAAAAGATTTTAAACTCACGAATGTGATAGCTGAGATTATGTCAAACCGTCGTTATTTTGTATCCTTCCAAGGAGACAACAGCAGATGGCGCAACCAGAATAATGGACTACCCCAGGGCAGCGTACTGGCTCCCATTCTCTTCAATGTCTACACCAACGATCAACCCATACTCCCGGGCCTGAAACATTATCTTTTTGCCGATGATCTTGCACTAACTTGTCAAACAAAAACGTTTGACAAAATAGAAGAACAACTATCCAGGGCCCTGGGGGCGCTGTCTTCATACTATGTGGAGAACCAACTTAAACCGAACCCAGCGAAAACCCAAGTCTCTGCATTTCATCTAAAAAATAAATTCGCCTCACGAGAACTGAATGTGACCTGGGAAGGAAACCGCTTGGACCACACTTTCATGCCAAAGTACCTTGGTGTGACCATCGACAGATCGCTCAGCTACAAGCAACATTGTATCAACACTAAGCAGAAAGTGGCAGCAAGAAACAACTTACTACGTCTGATGACTGGCTCCACATGGGGTGCCAAACCCCATACTCTGCGGACAACTGCCCTGGCTCTGTGCTACTCAGCAGCGGAATACGCGTGCCCGGTTTGGAGTAACTCCTCGCACTCCGGTCAAGTAGACGTAGCTTTGAACGAATCCTGTAGACTCCTGACGGGCTGTTTAAAACCAACTCCAGTCCATTACCTGTACCAGATTGCTGGAGTTGCTCCCCCATCGGTACGTAGACAAATAGCTGTCGCAACAGAGCGCTGGAAACAAGTCAACGACGGACGACACCCGCTTCATAGTCACATGCCCGTACCAAGTCGCTTAAAATCAAGGAAAAGCTTCATTACTAATCCAGCTCTCGACCGCATAACACCCCAGGATGCACGTACTGACCTATGGAAACAAGGAATTAATGACAGCGAATCCCTTATTACACCATCTGAAAAGATCTCTGCTGGAAGCCGTGAAGATTGGGCGACATGGAAGGCACTCAATAGATTGCGAACGGGAGTTGGTCGATCCAAAGATAATCTGAGGAGATGGGACATATTGCCGGCCGATGCGTCTGTGGAGTGTGGGTGTGGTCAGGTGCAAACCACTCGACATCTATCGCAGTGTAGCCTGTGCCCTGTGTCTTGCTCCCTCCAGGACCTAATAGAGGCTTCCCCTCGAGGAATAGAGGTGGCCAAGTATTGGAAGGACAAAGTGTGATCACCTTCACACGAGAAAGAAGAAGACTTCATTATATTGATTTTGATTCCATGTTCGGCCTACGAAGAAGCATTCCTCCCCTGTCCTACGTGTGGATAGACCATATCGAAATTTGACTGTTTTTGACATCTACTTTATAAGTTATAAAGTAGATAGATGCACATAATACAGATTTTTTCAAATATTTAAGGCTTTCTTTTGAACACAGTTTTTATATGTATTTTATAGAAAAATAAGAAATAGCATAAAGTCGAGATGTTGAAGATCATTGCTATATTTTTCATTAATTTGTATGTCTTTCAAATAACGAGAAGATAAGCTTCTAAAGAACCACCAAAATATGGCCTGGCCCAGCGTTTACATAGTGGGCGCCTCTTAAGTTAGTCTTCAGTTTTGGAGATTTAATATTGAGTTAGGGGCGTATATAGATTTGCATAGATTCAAACATATTTTACAGCTTGTTCGGAAAAAGTACAAATTTCTGCCACCCCAGGCACTGCTATCGATTTGTCCCACTTCGCACATAGCCTATGAATACAATATGTCCTACCCAAGTATATTTTTTTCAGAGTAGGTATGCCATCGCACCGTCGGCACGGACACTCAGACCAGTCGTCGGACCACCGGCATGGACACTCACTCCGGTCGTCGTGCCGCAGACACCGGCGCCGCTCTGGCGTAGTAAGTACTATTTTTCAGAGTATGCCATCGCACCATCGGCACCGACACTCAGACCAGTCGTCGCACCACCGGCAGTCCGGCACCGACACTCAGACCAGCCTTAGCACCGCCGGCACCGACACTCAGACCAGTAGTCGTAGTTCGTAGTTCTTAACGCGTTTTGACAAGTGATAATGACAATCGAGTGAGTTCCGATCATAGTGGTCAGAGCAAACGAAGGAGAGTGACGGTAGACAGATTTGTCTGCTCTTAAAAATCTACCTGCAGCAACCTGCAGTTCCTACAGTTCAGTACAGTCACCTCGTGATCATAGCAGTTGTCACTGCCGAAATATCGGGAACTCAAATACACACAAGAACCCGTTAAAATGTTTAATTCTAGATAAAATAATAACCATGTAACTCTCAAAAACTGTATTACTATGTATTACATTTCAGCACCGAAATGAAATGGATATTTTAAAACGAGCTATAACAGACGTGAAAATAACACCACAAACCGCACTCGGATATCTTCGACAAATAGACAGACGGCGCAGGTGGACCCGGACCAACGTGATAAAGTAAGTGGGCATAGGGTTAGACACAGAATAAATAATAGTATACAGGGTGTAAAAAGACTACTCCCGAAAACTTAAACTATGGATTCAGACCATCATACCTAACACTTTGGCACTGAAATTAATTTTTTTTATTTTCAAAATTTAATTTTTTTTCGGTCCTTTATTTCTACAATTATGAACATTAAAGCCTACCAAGGACATAATGCAATACAATTTAAATTGTTAAACACAAGCATTTCAAAAATAGCAAAAATCCGCAATGTAAAACGCACTCATCAAACTCGTCGCCAAGCTACGGTCGCGCGCCACACAGCTGTAAGGTCACTGCCCGCTCACCCGAGCGATGTACGCTTTACATTGCGTGGCAAGAAAATGGAAAAATCACGAATAATTTTTTTAAATTTAAAAGGTTAGCGCCATTAATTTTTATATAGGTTCAGTGATATGTTCTTAAAGTTTTCGGGAGATGTCTTTTTACACCCTGTATAGTTCTACATACAGAACGGCCACTCCCCGCCCCCCTCTGACTTCAGAAACCCCACCTCACCTCACACTTTCTGGGGTAACCTGAGGGGAGCCGAGCAAGAGAATGCAGTCAGGCACCCGTTGGATTTGACTACATAAAATATATTATGTTTTTATAGTCTCAGTAAAAATAAACGTTGGGAAATAACGCTAAATTCTCATTTTCGTTATTCTTTAGCTAAAATACAATTTAAAAAAATGTATAAAGATATATTTCAATGTTCATACGATGCGTGGTAATTCAGCCCTACACATATGTTATGCACAATTTGCGCAAAGTACGCATGTTCGAACGTCATTATGTCAAATCTAAAACGTTATTTGAACTGCCGGACCTGTCGCTTAGATCAAACTAAAATTAAGAGGATAGGCGAGTATCGTTTTTTCCATACAAACTTTACTTAAAGTAAATTAATTAATGCAAAAAAGCAAAACATAGGGACATAGCCTAGGTAACATAAAAGGTATGATACAAAAAATGTTGCTCTAGTGTCTAGTGTCTTATCTAGGGAGGAAACAGGGGAATACGAAATGTAGATAAAATCGGGTCGAGCTACAGTCGATCGCTGGTCGCCGGTCGTCGTCGGTATGCTAATGATATCAATTTCACCCTGTTTATCAAAGTTTAGTCAATTCCGGCCTAAATAGCATATCGACAGATCACTGCACAATTGATACACGAACAGATGTACTCTATGCGCTATACCGTACTCTATCGCGCGTTATATCATAGCCGCCGTGTGTGACGACCTTTAACTATAAACATTTATTTACAGACTTATCAGACTGGGGGTCAGAACCAGACAAATAGTACAAACAAACAACACGGCAGAATAAATATCAAACACTAGGTAAGTCTTCTACAGATTGTCTTCCGTGAGTGTGCCCAAGAGCTGCATGAGCTCATCCCACCTTCCTCTTTTTACTATCGGACTTCCAGACGCACCGCTGGATATCACCCCTTCTTGGTTGACATCCCACATATCCGCACCAAACGCCTTTCTGAATCTTTTATAATGCGCACAGCCAAGGAGTGGAATGCCTTACCTGCGTCAGTATTTCTGAGCGCTACAACTCGAATTCCTTTATAGTGCGAGTGAATAGGCATTTTCTGGGTAAGCTCGTTACATCTTCGACCCCATCTTCGTCCTGGGGACTGGATTGAGGTCAAGAGCAAACCCATTTTATATTTAAAAAAAACTCTAGTAGATTTCTAGAGCTCCGTTCCCAGAGGGTGCCAACGAGCCCTATTCATAAGCCTACGCTGTCCGTTCGTCTGTCTCTCCTACCTTTTAATAGCTAGACGGTTGAAATTTTGACAGAATATGCGTTATTATGGCGAATTTGCAAATAAAAAAACAGCCAAGTGCAAGTTGGACTCGCGCATGGATGGCTCCGTAGGTACCACCATACAAGATTACCTTAACAATTTTGTTTGCTCCGGGATCCTTAGCGCGAGACCGACAAACACTTGACCGGTTTATATTTTTCAAATTTTTGTTACAGTCTCTTCTCTGCAGTCACTTCAGCGACGACATACAAACTGAATGGACGAAAATCACACAAAAACATCTTGCAAAATGAAACCCAAAAAAAAAGAGTAAGACGAAAATATACAAAAATTTATTGGAACACAATCACAATTGGCTCGTTAAAAGTATATAGCATTTAGGCTTAATCTAATATTGGTAGCCAGTTTTTTCATCGAATGCTTGCTGAGGGATGTTTTCAAAGTTGTTCTGGTTCTTGGGCGGCAAGTATTAGTTGCTGGTAGCGTCCTGGGAACCAAGGATATACTGCGATCCTTGAGATTGACCACGGAATCCAGATTGGCCGAAACCAGACTGGCCGGATTGACCGAAACCAGACTGGCCGGATTGACCGAAACCAGACTGGCCGGATTGACCGAAACCAGACTGGCCGGCTTGGCCGAAACCAGACTGGCCGGCTTGGCCGAAACCAGACTGGCCGGTTTGACCGAAACCAGACTGGCCGGCTTGGCCGAAACCAGACTGGCCGGCTTGGCCGAAACCAGACTGGCCGGATTGAACGAAACCAGACTGGCCGGATTGACCGAAACCAGACTGGCCGGATTGACCGAAACCAGACTGGTTGGATTGACCGAAGCCTTATTGGCTACCGAGGCCTGATTGGCTGCCGAAGCCAGATTGACTAGATAGACCATACCATACCATACCAGATTGACCGTCCTGGCTGTTCGGGCCTTTAGACCGGTAAAATTTTGAGAAAAAGGCCTCCGTTTCAAGTCTAGAAGCAAATCATATTACTTTTTAGTAACAAATGTTTTCTTACTAATTCGACCCCGCTGAATCCGAAAATGCTTGTTACCAACTCGAAATTCCAGCCGGAAGCGAGATATTCAAGATGGCGTCCAAAAATCCGGAAATGACGTATTTTACGCCTCCTAAGACCTATAACCCTGATTTAAACACCAAATTGTTTAGTTTTGAGGGCATAAAATACACATACATACAGACATTCATACACTCACGACCATAATCTCTTTCGAGGTGGACAGAAACGTTGCTATAACTACCAGTTGTCTTGCATACAGTTTCAAAGCTCACTTTAGCGTATTTAAGGTAGCATAGCATATTATGTTCACGACTATATTCCCCGAGGGGTAGTCAGAGTTATTCTGAAAACTCAGAACATCCACGTTTCTCTAAGTAATAGGCGTAGGCAAGGCATAGGCCTATTAAAAGATTCAATATTAAATCAATTACGAATTCAAGATTAAACGCACATACACAAAAATAGAATTTGAAGTCAGTTTATATTATTATACTTATTATTTATTAAGAAATATTTTAGATAACCAAAGAAACCTCGCTATGCGTATTTAAACATAGAGCTGGGCATTTACAAATCTTCATACATGGGTTGGACCCTTTTCTGCACCGGCACTGGTTCGTTTGGCACAAGCCTTTGCAACCACATGCACGAAGAGCATCGCAGTAGGCGGGAATAGGTGGCAGCCTCATGAGAATTGTCTCCAGTTTCATTGTAGTGTCGTGCACTTCCTAGCCACAGTCCTCCGGAGAGGGAACCCTAGGCTTTGCGATATGGGCGCTCTCCCAAACGCATACCTGTGAAAGAAAAAGTGTGTGAGTTTTAAATGAGGATACGGAATGTCATTTCCATATTTTGACCTGCTTACCTGGTAGTGGCACCTTTGAATATGTAGGCGTAGAGCATCGGAAGTTGGAGGCAAATTCTCGGGTTTCTTAACAGCTCCAAACAAAAAACTCCGTGCAGCGTCATCCATTATGAACATACAGTATTCCACAGAAACAGAAGAAGAGATAACTAAAGAGTTACTACGTAAAAGTTACTCACTTCCTTAGAAAATGATAAAATAATTCCCACGCTTTAATTGCCAGAGGTCGTTAAATCAAAAGCACGGTGTTTAGACCTATGAAACAACTCCAAAGTAGCCAGCAACCAAGGAATATACTACTCTCCAGCGACTGACTAGCTCTGCCTTCGCTCAGTGACGGTTCTCATCGCGCAATCGTGTGGTGTATTGAGGCATTTTGCTGCCAATCAGCGACAACTTTGCCATATATTATTATGGTCATACACGCAATGATGCGACATATTCAACTACTGCCGCGCCTCACAGGTCTTACGTATGCTATTGGTGAGGCCGACCAGTCGGTATACCAGATATTGGCGCCTTAATTAAACTTATTAATGTTCATTTATTTAATGATAATAAAAAGGAAAATGGGAAACTATTTACAAAATAAATAATTAGGAGTATTTATGGGGAATTACATAACATAACATATGCTCACGACTATATTCCCCGAGGGGGTAGTCAGAGATATTCTGAATCCTCAGAACATCCACGATTCACTAGTACCGTAACTCTGTCCAGTGTGACGGGGAGTGAGCCCGTCGCCACTTAATGGACAGTGGTTACAATACATGCCTCGAAATTGAAGCATGCAGGTTGCCTCACGATGTTTTCCTTCACCGAAGAGGGAATTAGGGGATAGGAAATTAGGGTTTAGGAATGTAATGCATTAAGATCAATTCTTGAATTGTCGTCTCTCTATCTGTTTGTTTGTGCACGCATAACTTAAAATCTACTGAATCGATTACAATGGGGTTTTTACAAAAGCATAGAAAATAGTGTGTATTAACATTTAATTTTTAATTTATCGCAATCGATAAACTAAATCAAAAGTTATGAGTATTAAACGTTTTCAAGTACGCGTATCAGTGGTTTGCGCGTACGATATTGCGAACGCCACTAGTAACACATAAAAAAAAACGCACTAGCAGATTCCAAATGCTATTTTCATGTATTTGGGTGTATTTCTTGTCCTCAAAAACTTAAAATTAGCTTTAAATTTCGTTTAAATAGACCTTAGATGGCGAAAAAAGTGTCGATTTCCGGTTATAACCGCCATCATGAATATCTCACTTCCGGTTGGGATTTCGAGTTGGTAACAAGCATTTTCGGATTCAGCGGGGTCGAATTAGCTAGAAAACACTTGTTACCAAAAAGTAATATGATTTGCTTCTAGCTGTCAAATTTTTGAATTTTAATTCTGGTCTACTTGGCTGCCGCATTGGTTGCTCTGGTAACGCTGAGAAGCTGTGGAAGTCGAAAAATTTTGTTTTATTCTAAATACCGGAATAGATTGAAGAATTTTCTTATTTCGTTGAAGACCTGATCGTTTGAGACGCTAAACAGGTCGTGGATGTGAATCCTGTTTGCCACAAATGATTATTTCACGACTGTGCTTTGTTTTTAGGTTTTTTGTTTTTTGGAATTCAGTGCGAATTGATTTTTTATGGCACATGAAAAATTGGTGTTGTGCAAAGTTTTAGCATTAAATAATGTATATTGCATTGACCACTTCATGTATCAATAAATTATTTAATGAATAATTTTTAATGTATTTTTGTGTATTTTTAATTATCTTTACGAAATTATTGTGTGTGTTTATAATTATCTTTACGAAAATTCTCTATAAGAAAAACATTAAACACTTAGAACTTACCTTTTCCATTAGCACCAAAACCGTTCAATCCATTACCAACAGCAGGTCCACGGTTGGGAGGTAGGTATTGGTTTGAAGTAGCTGCAAAAATTAGCAGTTTTTTAAGTTTCAGTTTGAACTCATCATCACCAGCCTCTACTGCAGGGCACAGGCCTACCCTCAGCGAGCCCAATCCAATGCGGATTATGGACTACACATAAGCATCAGAATTTCTTCGTGACACTACTAAGGCCACTATAGTGTCACAGGAAATTCTTTTTTACGCGTGGCACTACCGGTAGTGTCAAAGGAAAGTAAAATTTCCCATGGCACTACTGGTAGTGCCAAAGGGTCAAAGGTAATAAATGGATTTTTCTCTATGTTTTCCTTCACCGTTTGAGAGCAGTCGGTATTACCAAAGACTTGGGTATTACCCTATGATGGTATTATTACCTACGTACCTAAGCAAGTTATATGTTAGAAAAGCTCATGGTACATTATAACTATAAAGCATGTTGCCCATGCGGACTTGAACTCGGTCCCTCATGATTATTGATGTCCGCAACGCGCCACGACGGACGCGCTCTCTTCACCGAGTTCGAACTCCCGTATGCTTGAGGCCGAGATTCAGAGACGATTTTTAAGTCGTAATTCGAACTAAGTAGGCTCGAAAATGTTATGGATTTTGACATAAGTACAGGAGTTCGAAGACGTCTTTGAATCTCGGCCTTAGACTAAACTCACGCTTAAACTTCTCCGAATCTCGGCCTAAGTGCACTTGGGACAGCTGAACGAGAGAGGAGAAAGCGCGTTGTTCACCTATTGTGTGCATGTATACAGCACACGGAAAAAACCGGCCATGTACGAGTCGGGACTCGGGCAATTAGTGTTCCGTACTACCAGTTGTTTAACATGGGTCATTGTAGACAACCACTATAAATTGACACTTATTAGTGTGTGGCCACATGGTAACTGAAGATCATTTTACACTGGTCTCACAGGTGTTGGTTTTTTGGGTATAAAAAACTATCCAAGTTAGAGCCACCCTGATAATTTTCCCGCCATCTACACGTTATTTCTGATGTTCATGATTTTTTTCAGATCTTATACGGTAACATTTTTTGAAATATCGGTGTGGACAGCAATTTCTCGGATTGAATTGAAAATTTTGTTAAACAAAGTTTTTATAAAAAAAATTAAAAGTATATTTTTAGACTCGTATATAGTGGACGTTCGGGGAAAAGGATGTAACTGACCTGATCCGTATTTTCACAAGCTTTCAATTTATTGATACCGCACACCATAACGTAGATTTTTTTTTTTATTTACCCTTTCTTACTCCCCAAATTGCCCCCAATAAGTATACAAATTTAGCTTTTTTTTACTTCATTTATGATATTGGACCACCAATTGCTATATCTGTGTAACCCTTCTCAGATCAATCCCCAAACCCTTGCACTCCTAAAACTTATGTTTGCCCACATTAAGGATATTTCCCCTAACGCATTACCTACCTACTCAATCACTTAAAAACTCCCCGCAATTTGGGGAAATCAACACAAATTGCTAACGCTGTCGTGATTTAATAAACTTATTACAGGCTACCACAATATAAATCCCAAAGGATTATTGTAATAAAAATTATGTCTACGAAAGTAGGTACATTGTGATTCAATCCCCTTTTAATTCCCTTAAGTAACACGAAGCTCACCAAATCATCTTAAAACTAACGCCTTTTTCTTTTTTCTTAAATGCCACGTACATTTTCTCTTCGCTTTCTGGTTACTTGGTAATTGGGCATGACTTTTGGCTGGGAACAAATTAAATTTGTTGAACTTATTTTGTACCTGGCCTTGCTACGCATAGCTGCTTTATTTGTCTACCACTTTATAACCGACTTCAAAAAGAGAAGGTTCTCGAGTAGGTTTTGTTAGAATTGAAAATGTAGACATCTAAAAGACATCAAATGAAATGTAGACGGAAAAATACTGAATGAAAAAATAGCGTAGGTTCGTAGAAAAAACTAATGAGAGAAAGGGGATACCTACCTCAGCTCAGCAGTGTTTTTAGTGCTTCTGCTTCCGTATGAGCAGTTTGGGAGACAGAGCAATTAAGAACATTTTATGATGATGATAATGAACGATTATTTTCGATTAAAGCAACTGCTAATCTTTATAGAAAAGCAAACACAGTGTGAGAGCTTAGTACGTCTCTCACACTGATATGCCAAATGCTAATGCTGTGGATATGATATCCTTATGATTTGCTAAATGCTTTGAGTGCCGAAGTCGGATACGGCCGAAGGAAATGAAACGGCTGAGAGTTGCTGTTGTATCCACGTATATTCCAACACTGCTTTGCTAATATAAATGCTCTTAAAAAGTAATGTTAGCGCCCTATGTACGATGCACTTTTATCGAGGTCGCTTGATGTCCGCGTTCAATGTTCAATGATGTGCTGTGAAATAACATCTACAGATTGACCCCGATAATTGATGTACGTGCTTCGTACACACAGGATATTTTAAAATGCATATAAGTGAACGCGCTAAACATAGGATCTAAAGATACGACCAGAGGTTAGGTCACATGCAGTAGCTAAGCTATAACCGGCAGCCGGCAGCAGGTTTGGGCGTATAAGATGTGCATGACACCTAGTCATCTATTACGACACCAGACTGGGTTGGTGCTATTGTGCTTGGAATCGGACAACACACAAATACGTTTACAGGATAGAAGTCGCGCCCCACTCTTGCCATCATCATCAGTCTATCATCGTCAACTGCTGAACATAGGCCTCTCCCAAGGAGTGCCACAAAATTTTATCCTCAGCGTTCCTCATCTAGTCCCTCCTCGGTATGGTACCATTTTAGGTCATCGGTCTAGTGGACTGCAGGGCGTCCCACAATACGCCTGCCAGTTTGTGGTATCCACTTTAGAACTCTGACTTGACTTCCTATCGGTTGTCTCTTCTTCGGCAGATATGATTAGCCCATTGCCACTTAATAATAAGCATAAATCATAAGTTTTGGGTATTATTGCATGTTGGATTTGACAGTCGGTTATACAGGGTGTTACAAAAATACAAATAAACATTTAAGGGGGTGGTTAAGACCATCAAACTGAACAACTTTCACTATGGGACGAATATCGAAATCGCGAAATAAAAAATCATCTTCATCATCATACCAGCTGATAGACGTCCACTGCTGGACATTGGCCTCCCCCAAAATGAGGAGATTTGCCATAATCGCCATGATACGATGCGTTTGCGATGTTCCATTCTAAACTACAGATCTGCTTGAGCTAAATGTATGGGACAAAAGATTTTTTTTTCGCGATTTCGATGTTGGTCCCATAGTGAAAGTTGTTCCGTTTGTTGGTCTAAACTAAACCACTCCTTAAAAGTTATCAATTTTTATTTTTACTTCTGTAGCATCCTGTATAAAGTAACCACGAACAAAATGCAAATGGCAGTTATAAACGATTCTTTATAACTGCCATTTGAAGTATGGGACCCTAATATTAATGCTTTATCCAATAAAACCGAAATCAATCAATCAAACAACGAAAATTAAATTATACGACACGCGAGTTCCCGATCGCTTAATGTTGCCGCCATTAAAAAAGTGCTACGAAATTTCCACCTGGCAACACTCCAGCCGTTGAACGCTGGCCACCTCAGTTGGCGGCAAATAAAAATTAATTATTATTGCCCCGTTTTCACTTCGCTTTGTTGTAGATTTGGCGGGAGAAATAAAATATGGCGGAATTTCGTGAGTTAATACCGTACGGACTGTTAATTTTAATGTAGGCCTTTTTTTGGCGGTAAAATGAAAAATAGTTTCGAGTTATTTATTGGCTGCAGTTTGTTTTTATTGCTTTATTAAGTTCGGTTTTATTTTAATTATAAGAATTAAATTACTGTTTAAGTTTATTTAGACCATCGGCATCGCATAGATCGCATGGCACCATTAGGAGTAGGTTACCTACCGAATACTCAAGATATGTTTACCTTACCTCACACACGCAGGAAAGCTTGGTCAGTCTTAAATATATAAGACTAACCAAGACTGTTTTCAAAGGGTGGTCTATTACAGATCTGCATCATAGATTCCAAGTCTTAAATAAATTCTCATAGTCTACTTCTTTTTAAAGTGCATAAGGTGTACGCGCTAAACACAGATGCACTCTCTCGTCCTTACCCTCCTATGTCTGATGGAACGGGAGATTGATACGATCAGAGATGGGGTCAGATACTGTGGCTGTAACATGCAGCTTGCATGCAGCCACACGGTTTGTGTATCTACTGTCAAAGGTGTGTAAGATGCCTGAAAACTAACCTTGCTACACCTGGGTTAGTCGATATCTGGGTAAGTAAAATTTAAGGGCGAGCACCACACGCACGCAGGTATTAATAATTAGGGTGTGAACAGTATCATGAACAGAAGGTCCCCAGTGCAATATGTGCAGGACGCTAATTATTGCAGGCCACTGTTGACACAATACTGCCTGTGTACACGCTCCGATCAATCACTGCGATGTTGTATGTGCGGCTTTAATAGGTGCACGCTTTTGTTTGATGAGTGCTTGAGTCCTCAAAAATAATCCCTCATAAAAAAATATATGTCACTCCTGTCTCCCACTGGGGTGGGCAGATACAAAGGAACGCCACCTGCTACGATCCTGACAAGCCTCTCTAGCTTCCTCCACATTCATTAGTCCTTTCATGCATATGCTCGTCGGTTTCGGTTAGGTATGACCTGGCCCTTTTTAAGCACGTCACCAATTTGGTTCGCATATGTACGTCTAGTTCGTCCCTTTTCCAACATTTCCACTTAGGCTTGCCTTATAGATAGCACTCGTCAATCTGCTCTTATTCGATCTTTCCATATGACCAAACCATCTCAACATACCTTTCTCTATCTTTGTCACTATAGGTAAACCATATAACTCGCGGTACGCCCGCGGGGCAAGAGGGGGGTGGGCGCGGGTATCGTCGATACACACGTAATTCCTTGTTCCGAGAAACGTCACTTGTACTCCCTGCCGTGCCGCGCGCGCGCGCCTTCACCCCCGAAACGCCTGTAAAGCCACCGCGCCCACCCCCCTCTTGCCCCGCGGGCGTACCGCGAGTTATATGGTTTACCTATAGTTCACTACATGGCCTCATAACGTGAAATAAGCTCAAGAAATCATTGGCGTTTCTATGTTTATTTTCCAGGGGGGCCCCAAGTGGCGTAGCGTAGGTTTCTGTCGCGCTCGGCACAGAGACTGGATTTGCTGCCCCCTTCCGTTATCCAAATAATACCTACCTGTGATACCTACATAGTTTTTTAGTGCAACTATCTACTCGATGTGATCAGAAAGCTCTTAGTTTATTTATTAAGTGCCGCAATTAAATCAAACTTAAAGCAAGCAGAGAGCGGACGCTTTCATCGTTATACAAATCGATTAAACCCTAGATTATACCTTTCGGCACAAATATTATAAAAGGTAGAAAATATGTATAGCCATGAAAAAAAACTATGGAGCGACTGTGTTCACGACTGGGCTGTGGTTAGAATCAAGTTTCGGATGATGTAGGCAGTAATTAAAATAGTATCATAGAGCAAGCGAAGCAACCGCAACTGTTATCAGTCATTTATAAGAATAACTTGTAGCCAGTACTCTTTCGGAAATAATTACCTAGTTAACAAGGTTTTGCAAAAAAACGACATCAGCATCTCGCTCGAATTAAAAGAAAACTAAAGCTTTCTTCGTTTCAGGTCCCATTCCTTACCTGCCCGCGTTATAAAAGCTTGAAAATAGAAAACGTAGAATCCGTTTGAAACCTAACAAGACCGTAGGTTCAGAAAAATATCAATTTTTAAAGCGTCCGTAACGTAATGTGTGTCGATTCGTATATGAGCTCTCTAAGGAAAAATTCTCTCATACGCTGCCATTTTACAAAACTAACTTGAGAATTTGTACCTAGAAATAGTGTTTCCATTCGATAATCGACTATCGATAACCAAGAAATTTCAGTAGTATCGATAATACGTATCGGTACATATCGATACTGCAATCTATTACTATCGATATAGTATCATACATAATATCGATAGATGACTGTCGATAGCTAAGAAATTTAAATATAATATTATCATAATCTGTATCAAATAGATAGGATATTGGTAGAACTTTAGATACCTAGGTAGGTTAGTATTTATGAATAGTATAGCATGTGAGTTTACTATCTACACTGTAGATAGATATCAATTTTAAACTAAGACTCTACCCATCAAACTGAAAACTTTTACTATGGGAGCAAACTGATTGGAGAAAGAAAAAATCAGCTGTTGCATACATTTGAGTCGAGTAGGCATTGCAGTTTAGTATGGAACAGCAGATTTTTCTTTTGCTCCGATCGATTTGCTTCCATAGTAAAAGTTGTTCAGTTTGATGGTTAGACTCTTAGTTTAAAAGGATGCTTATAATATCAATTTCACCCTGTATAAGAGATTTCTTTTCACGATTTAGATATTGGCTCCATAGTGAAAGTTGTTCAGTTTGATGGTCTGAAGTACCCCTTTGATATGTACTTAGCGCAATTTTACACTCTGTATTTAATTCATGTTATCGATAGTTCAGCAACGATATATCGGAAACTCGACGTATACTCTGTTTGCAGTTTGCAATGAATTAGTTACCTTTGCATCGATGCAAAGGTAACAGTAATAGCTCAAAGTAAATTGCGAGTTTGCTACCATATCGTCAATGTTCAAAATAATGTATATTAGGTAGGTAGGTACGTTTGCGCGTCCCTATAGGTACGTTAGTCAGGGATCCGTCTTAAAATGTTGACACTTTTTGAGGGGATGATCAGACCGTCAAACCTTTCTCTATGGCACCAACATTGTAATCGCGAAAAATTTTGCTGTTTGCTGTGAAACTGAAATCCTAGACAGGTACTCGAGCCAAATGTGCGGGACACCTTTTTTCGCGATTCCGGCTTTGTTGACTAGAGAAAGTTGTTAAGTTTAATGGTCTGAGCATATGAATAAGGACCCTATATAATGACTTAATGAATATGAATATTTGTATCCGAGTCATGGATGTTTTTTATTTACAGGGTGTAACAAAACACCCTAGTAATACTTAAGGGGGCGCTTCAGACCATCAAACGGAACAACTTTCACTATGGAGCCAAGACCGAGAAAAAAAAAATCTGCTGTCCCATACAAAACTGCATCTGCAGTACCAGCTCGACTCAAATACAGGGTGTAACAAAACACCCTAGTAATACTTAAGGGGGTGCTTCAGACCAACAAACTGAACAACTTTCACTATGGGGCCAACATCAGAACAAAATAAAAAAAAATCTGCTGTCCCATACAAAGCTGCAGTACCGACTCGACTAAAATGTATGGGACAGCTGATTTTTTTTATTTTTTCTCGATGTTGGCCCCATTGTGAAAGTTGTTCAGTTAGATGGTCTAAAGCACCCCCTTAAGTATTACTAGGGTGTTTTGTTACACCCTGTATAGGATAGCTGATTTTTCGTTCAGTTTGATGGTCTGAAGCAACCCCTTTTGTATTACAGGGTGTAAAAAAACACCCTAGTAATACTTTGTACACCCTAGGAATATTTGTATAGAGTGCCGAGCCTGTGGCGTAGCAAGTTTATAAACATAAAATTTGAAATGCAACATAAAATAATTTTTCGGAAATTAACTTCTACGTGATAGAAAATAACGGGCAAAAGCTAGTTACAATAATAAATAAAAGAGTGCCATCGCGCGGAAAGTACAGACTCGAAATAGACCCAATTGGGTATTCTTTCAAAAGTCCGTGTCAAGCAATGCTATGAGTGGCACAATTTTAGCCCAATTTTCTATGAAGGTAACAGAATAATTCATTACATGTGTCGCACCTACATTTAGCGAGTGCACTACACTCATTAACCGTTCCTCATTAACTTTACATGAGATCAAAGCGAGTGTCACAGCGTACATTATTGTACCGCATAAAATCGAGCGATTGGGGACGGGCCGGACGGGTCTACCTACGTCCTTTGTGATTATTATCATTTTGACCTCGTTTCACCTTTGTAAAATCGGACGAGAATGCCCCAATTAAAATATCATTGATTTTTAAACATTGTTACACCCATGTTGTGCTATTTCGAATCAAATTAGAGATTGAAAAATTAAGTCTCGGGCTAAGTAATAGTTTAAGTAAGAATTTTCTCGCCTTACGAATCGATTTCATTTAGTAAAATTACCACAAGTGACATCTTGCGGCGAGCAGCGGAACAAGCTTAGATATTGACAAACGTCAATAGAATCCATCTATATCTTCTGGGCATCGTGCTGCATTACCAAAAACAACAGGTGGCGCTACTAGTCTGTTGAATTTTTATTTTTTTTAACTAAATTACGAACTTCAAAGATGAAAAGAACACCCATTAAAAACTCACGCCGCACGTCGAAAGGCGATGCGGACCCACCTGAAACAGAGCTGGAAGAGACTCCCGAGTCTAATAATATTACTTTTCGCACTAAACACTGCAAATGTGCCGATATTTCACGATCATTCGACTCCTTTAAAGAAGAGTTTAAGACAATGCTATCTACATGGAGACAGGACCAGTCTACACAGCTCCAAGAACTACATAACTCTATATCCGGAATGAAAAATCAAATCACAGAAATACATAACACGAATATCGAAATTGAAAAATCGATTGATTTTCTTTCATATGAGTATGATGGCATGAAAAATAAAATTACCTTTTTGGAAGAAAAATGTACCTCGCAAGAGTCTCGCATCAAGCAACTCGAAGACACCGTCGAAGATCAATCCAGGAAACACAATTTGAACGTTCTCGAAATTCGCAACATCCCCCAACAACCGAAGGAAACGATGGACCAGCTACTGAAGATAACCACAGATGTTCTCAACGTTATCTCAGCCAATGTGGAACAGTCAGACCTCCTAGACATCCGCCGACTTCCCTCAAAGACAGAAAAAAAGACAATCCTTGTTACCCTTAAGTCTGTAATCCTGAAAAACTCAATCGTTCAAGCCGTGAAAGCCTATAATGCAAGAAACAAAAATCAAAAGCTCAACACAGCACTTATATTATCGAACTCCACACCAGAACCTATCTACATAGATGAGCACCTCACACAGAAAGGAAAACGACTGTATTATCTAGGCCGACAGCTCACCAAATCGGGCCAGTTCCAATACTGCTGGACTAACAATGCCAGGGTGCTTCTACGCAAGAAGGAAGGAGAAAAGGCAATCGTCGTAACTGATGAGTCTCAGTTAAATGATCTCAAAACCAAAGTACAAAACTGACTAGATTTAAGAAACCTTTTTCATAAAATATCCTTTAAATATTGCTCAAAGTATTATGTAATGTTAACCTTATTATTTTTATTAGTCTATAAGACATTTCTTCACTACTACCTCTACTATAAAATGTATAATGTAAAACTACTGTTCCTACTAAAGTGCCAAAAAAAACCCTACACAACTATTTATCACACACTTTACACGCAAACACACTCACAACTTACACACCTTTCCGCCCAAAAAACACAACACAACACATACACACATACCTCACAATAAGAATACATATTACACTGATCCAAAGACACACCTACACAAATATAATAAAATACATTCACGTCTTACCTAAAGGTTCTTACACCATCTACTACACGACAAACATTAAAATTCGCGATGTTAAATAATATTGTTAATGACATAGATCAAACCTCTATATCTACAGCCTACTGCTGTTCCCCGGAAGAGTGTACCAAATTCATACCTAAACACATGAACAATCTCAACATAATATCACAAAATATTCGTAGTGTATCTGCAAACTTTCTGGACTTCATCGTCTTAATGAAGCGAATTAACATAACCTGTGATTTAATAATACTAACTGAATGCTGGCTTCCATACAACCCTATTTTACCCCCACTTCAAAACTATGCCTGTTTCAACTCAACAAACCCAGCTAACCAAAATGATGGCGTTGTAGTATACGTAAATAACAACTTACAGAATGTATCAGTATGTGAGCCTCCTATCGAAGATGCTAGCTGTCTCTTGATAAAGATCGGACTGGATACAGCAATCCTAGCTATCTATCGCCCCCATGCTTTTGTTAACGTGGAAAATTTTGTACAGAGCTTAACTCGTCTACTCGCTAGCCTTTCTTCATTCCACACTGTTATTGTAACCGGAGATATAAACATCGACATACACCCCGACGGCAAAGACACACGTTCAGAAGATTACCTCACCTCGCTTTTTATACAGGGTTTGATAGCAGCCCACACGTTTCCTACACATGGCTCAACATGCCTCGACCACATCATTATGAAATCACAATTCCAATCTGACACACTCGTTATTGACTCTACCGTCACTGATCACTACACCGTTCTACTCTCAATATCAGTAAAATTGCCGCAAACACCACCTAAACTCCACACTAAAATTAACTATAGCACACTTCACGAGGACATGCTCAAAATTGATCTCTCACCAATATTTTCTATAACAGATACCAATAATGCAGCTAACCTTCTGGTCGATCTTCTTCGTGACACTATTGCAAAAAACACTCAAATAAAAACACTACCACGCCGTCTCCGACCAATCAAACCCTGGATAACACCAGGCCTAGTGAGGTGTATCCGGAACAGGGACAGACTTCACAAAAACTATAAAAAATCCCCGGAAAATGCCACACTATGTCTAACTTATAAACGCTATAGAAACTTTTGCAACAATATTCTAAAAAATGAAAAAAGGAAATACGATATAAAAAGATGATGATGAAATACGATATAAGAAGATGATGCAGGATCAAACAGCAAAAAATTATGGGAAGTAGTGAAAGATATAGCCTATCTAAACAAAACATTGTTACACCCATGTTGTGCTATTTCGAATCAAATTAGAGATTGAAAAATTAAGTCTCGGGCTAAGTAATAGTTTAAGTAAGAATTTTCTCGCCTTACGAATCGATTTCATTTAGTAAAATTACCACAAGTGACATCTTGCGGCGAGCAGCGGAACAAGCTTAGATATTGACAAACGTCAATAGAATCCATCTATATCTTCTGGGCATCGTGCTGCATTACCAAAAACAACAGGTGGCGCTACTAGTCTGTTGAATTTTTATTTTTTTTAACTAAATTACGAACTTCAAAGATGAAAAGAACACCCATTAAAAACTCACGCCGCACGTCGAAAGGCGATGCGGACCCACCTGAAACAGAGCTGGAAGAGACTCCCGAGTCTAATAATATTACTTTTCGCACTAAACACTGCAAATGTGCCGATATTTCACGATCATTCGACTCCTTTAAAGAAGAGTTTAAGACAATGCTATCTACATGGAGACAGGACCAGTCTACACAGCTCCAAGAACTACATAACTCTATATCCGGAATGAAAAATCAAATCACAGAAATACATAACACGAATATCGAAATTGAAAAATCGATTGATTTTCTTTCATATGAGTATGATGGCATGAAAAATAAAATTACCTTTTTGGAAGAAAAATGTACCTCGCAAGAGTCTCGCATCAAGCAACTCGAAGACACCGTCGAAGATCAATCCAGGAAACACAATTTGAACGTTCTCGAAATTCGCAACATCCCCCAACAACCGAAGGAAACGATGGACCAGCTACTGAAGATAACCACAGATGTTCTCAACGTTATCTCAGCCAATGTGGAACAGTCAGACCTCCTAGACATCCGCCGACTTCCCTCAAAGACAGAAAAAAAGACAATCCTTGTTACCCTTAAGTCTGTAATCCTGAAAAACTCAATCGTTCAAGCCGTGAAAGCCTATAATGCAAGAAACAAAAATCAAAAGCTCAACACAGCACTTATATTATCGAACTCCACACCAGAACCTATCTACATAGATGAGCACCTCACACAGAAAGGAAAACGACTGTATTATCTAGGCCGACAGCTCACCAAATCGGGCCAGTTCCAATACTGCTGGACTAACAATGCCAGGGTGCTTCTACGCAAGAAGGAAGGAGAAAAGGCAATCGTCGTAACTGATGAGTCTCAGTTAAATGATCTCAAAACCAAAGTACAAAACTGACTAGATTTAAGAAACCTTTTTCATAAAATATCCTTTAAATATTGCTCAAAGTATTATGTAATGTTAACCTTATTATTTTTATTAGTCTATAAGACATTTCTTCACTACTACCTCTACTATAAAATGTATAATGTAAAACTACTGTTCCTACTAAAGTGCCAAAAAAAACCCTACACAACTATTTATCACACACTTTACACGCAAACACACTCACAACTTACACACCTTTCCGCCCAAAAAACACAACACAACACATACACACATACCTCACAATAAGAATACATATTACACTGATCCAAAGACACACCTACACAAATATAATAAAATACATTCACGTCTTACCTAAAGGTTCTTACACCATCTACTACACGACAAACATTAAAATTCGCGATGTTAAATAATATTGTTAATGACATAGATCAAACCTCTATATCTACAGCCTACTGCTGTTCCCCGGAAGAGTGTACCAAATTCATACCTAAACACATGAACAATCTCAACATAATATCACAAAATATTCGTAGTGTATCTGCAAACTTTCTGGACTTCATCGTCTTAATGAAGCGAATTAACATAACCTGTGATTTAATAATACTAACTGAATGCTGGCTTCCATACAACCCTATTTTACCCCCACTTCAAAACTATGCCTGTTTCAACTCAACAAACCCAGCTAACCAAAATGATGGCGTTGTAGTATACGTAAATAACAACTTACAGAATGTATCAGTATGTGAGCCTCCTATCGAAGATGCTAGCTGTCTCTTGATAAAGATCGGACTGGATACAGCAATCCTAGCTATCTATCGCCCCCATGCTTTTGTTAACGTGGAAAATTTTGTACAGAGCTTAACTCGTCTACTCGCTAGCCTTTCTTCATTCCACACTGTTATTGTAACCGGAGATATAAACATCGACATACACCCCGACGGCAAAGACACACGTTCAGAAGATTACCTCACCTCGCTTTTTATACAGGGTTTGATAGCAGCCCACACGTTTCCTACACATGGCTCAACATGCCTCGACCACATCATTATGAAATCACAATTCCAATCTGACACACTCGTTATTGACTCTACCGTCACTGATCACTACACCGTTCTACTCTCAATATCAGTAAAATTGCCGCAAACACCACCTAAACTCCACACTAAAATTAACTATAGCACACTTCACGAGGACATGCTCAAAATTGATCTCTCACCAATATTTTCTATAACAGATACCAATAATGCAGCTAACCTTCTGGTCGATCTTCTTCGTGACACTATTGCAAAAAACACTCAAATAAAAACACTACCACGCCGTCTCCGACCAATCAAACCCTGGATAACACCAGGCCTAGTGAGGTGTATCCGGAACAGGGACAGACTTCACAAAAACTATAAAAAATCCCCGGAAAATGCCACACTATGTCTAACTTATAAACGCTATAGAAACTTTTGCAACAATATTCTAAAAAATGAAAAAAGGAAATACGATATAAAAAGATGATGATGAAATACGATATAAGAAGATGATGCAGGATCAAACAGCAAAAAATTATGGGAAGTAGTGAAAGATATAGCCTATCTAAACAAAACTAAATCAAGTTCGCGTGATTTACTTACTCATAAAGGAACCCCTCAGGAATCAGTTAATGCCACCAATATCTTTTTCGCGAATGTTGGTAAGACGCTGGCAGAGAAAATTACAAATTCAAATGACAAAACGAACCCTACTATCAAACAAAACCTGACAAAAACATCTAAATCATTAGTTCTCCTCCCGACTGACGAGGACGAAGTTGGTCGCATAATCTCAACACTTCGAAACGATTGTGCAGTGGGTCATAGTCCCACCCCTGACATATATCTGCAACCTGGCAATCGCAACTGGTTCATTTCCAGACGTGTTTAAGAAAGGCCTTATTCACCCCATTTATAAATCCGGCGCACGAGACCAAGTCAACAACTATCGTCCAATATCAGTGCTACCAGCCTTATCTAAAGTACTAGAAAGAGTTATAAATAACCGGCTTGTAAAATACCTAGAAACACAGAATCTACTTAGCAATAGACAATATGGTTTCCGAGCGAAGAAGTCCACTGCCCAAGCAGTCCACGAGCTCACAGATTTCCTAGTGCGGAATATGGATAAAGGAAAAAAATGTACAGCAATCTTTTTAGACCTTGCAAAGGCGTTCGACACGGTATCTTTCTCCATCCTATTATCTAAACTGGAAACACTGGGAATACGTGGGAATCAGCTGAAACTCTTTAAAGACTATCTAACTAATCGCACTCAATGTGTTACCCTTGATGGACATACAAGCAACGACCTCCCTATCACGTATGGTCTTCCCCAAGGCAGCATTTTGGGGCCCAGTCTTTTTCTAGCCTACTTGAACGACTTATGTCAACTAAATCTGCCTAATGGCCAACTTCTCTCCTTTGCAGATGACACGGTTCTATTTTTCTCAGGTGACACGTGGAATGAGGCATATAAATTTGCACAAGAAGGTTTTAACATGGTCTCAGCATGGCTTACAGAGAACCTACTCACCCTAAATGTTGAAAAAACAAAACACATGATATTTTCGATTCGTAACTGGCAACTTCCTGACTCCTCAACTTTCACTATAACTGCTCACACCACCCACGCTCCCAACTTAAAATGCAGCTGCCCTACCATTCAAAGAACCCAGCAAATTAAGTACTTAGGACTATTAATTGATACAAACCTCTCCTTCACGCCATATATAAATCTATTAACTACCAGAATACGTAAACTAATTTTTGTATTTAAAAAATTAAGACTTGTAGCTGACCCCCCACTTTTAAAAATGATTTATTTGGCTCTATGTCAAACTCTTTTAATATATTGTGTAACCACATGGGGTGGTGCCGCTAAAACACATATGATAAGCATAGAGCGAGCCCAAAGAGCCATCTTAAAAGTAGCCACTTTTAAACCCATATTATATCCCACCAAAACCCTTTATGACTTCTGTCAGGTACTTACAGTCCGCCAATTATACATCTTATATACTACAGTTTTCCAACACTCACTTACTCCTCTTGAGAATAACTCCTCAAGCCGACGAAATCACCTCGTGGCAAAATCCACTCTCTTCCGCACATCCTTTAGTCAAAGATTCTTTTGCTTTACTGGTCCATTTCTTTACAACAGGTTGCACCGCTTACTGAACACCCATGTACTATCCAAAAGTATTTTCAAAAAAACTGTTAGTGACTGGCTCCAGAGTCTTTCATATGACAACACTGAGGACCTTCTCCATCCATCGGCTTAAATATGTTACACTCTTACATATTTTTTCCTCCTATCCCCCACTTGTGGTCCACTTATCCATGTGCTTATAAAGTGATCCCAAGACGTAAGTCGTAGGGCTGGATAAGTGGATGCACATAAAAAATTTATTATATTTTGTCACACGTATTACGTACACCCACACTCACATACATACATACACACACACACACACACACACACATACACACCAACACACGAGCGCGCTGGAGCGTGCACTGCGCACTCATATGGAACAAATCTCTGCGTACCCCCTGGCCTTATGGCAAATTATGTAACTATATAAGGAAGCTGATGCTTAAATTAAACACAGTTTTTCTTTTTAAGCATCAGCAGCTAAGATTAACATACTAAGCCAAAAAAAATGTTTTGTAAACATGTCTTAATTTTAATTTTAATTTTATTACCCTAAGAACAAAATGTATGGTATAGTAACTTTACCAGTCAATAAAGATTTTTATTATTATTATTGTATGTCTTACGTTCCGTAATCACGGGCAATTAAGTCCCGGACCTTTGGAAGGCGTGCATGGGGCCGAAGCCAACATGTAGAGGCCCGTTAAAAAGACAAGTTAATCTAAATGTAAGGGATACACAAATGGCGGTATTATTATTATTATTTAAAAAAATCGGGCCACCACCGTTTTGTCATACTGGTCCTCGTAGGTAGTCAACAGTAGGTAGAACAACTTGGAAAACATGAACAACTCGGTCGACTTGGACAACTCGGACAAAATAAACAACTTTTTTTTTTTTTTTGACGCTGGGAAAAAATGCATTACGCATCCCCTCCCGTTGGGGGACGGGAGGGGTATGTGGGGTCCCCGGTGCGTGTCACCGGTATACCCACTAAAATAACCCAGCAGCACTCCCGCTTCGCCCGGATGGCAGGGGACTGGGAGACCAGAAGAGCCTTTACGTCCTGTCCCCCGCCGGCGATCGCCCGCCTTTTGGCGGGCCCAACCACGCTCCTCCGCACAGGGAGGAACCTGGGAATGACCGTGAGTGCCCGGCCATTCCCCTTTCCACTAGGGTGGTGAGTAGTGCAATGCGGGCGGAGGCGTCCCCACGCCTGTCGCCCGCTACTCACCACCGGGAGGCTGAATACGGTTTTGCAACCGCCTCCGCCTGCCCCTTCTTCGACGGCGGAGTGGTGCCGCGAGAGGATCGTCCTCCCGCGCGCGCTCCGCCTCCTCCTTCTGTGATATGACAAGTTCACAGAAGGAGGCGACCGCCGCCCATGCCTCCTCGCCTCCCAGCATGGCGTTGACCACGCTGGGAAGAGAGAGGTCTCGCCCGACCGCCGCGACCAAGTCCAGGCGCGACTCGGACCACGACGGGCACACCTCGAGCGTGTGCTGCGCCGTGTCCTCCGCCGCGCCACAGCCATGGCACGACGGGGTTTCCTCCCTTCCGATCCGGTGCAGGTACGATCCGAAGCAGCCATGCCCGGACAATACCTGGACCAGACGGAAGGAGAGGAAACCGTGCGACCGCTCGAGCCAATCTTGTAGGACTGGCCCGAGCGCGTCCAACGTCCGACGGCCGAAGGTTGCAGCGGCGAGGTCCTCCGCCCAGTGTTGGACGGTTGCGGTCCTCGCCTGCTGCCGAACGGCCTCCCGCTCTTCCGGGGCCGGACGCTCCCCGAGCGCTCTCCGACCCGCCGTCCACTCGTACACTTTGGCGAGCACCCACGCCTCTAGTTCCCAAGGCGGGGTACCCGCCAGAGCGCACGCGGCCGCAAAGCTCACCGACCTGTACGCTGTGCGATGGCCCTTTGGGGCCGACGGATGGCGGCGGCGTTCTCTCTCCTTTGGAGAGAGTCCGCCCATATGGGGGCCCCGTAAAGGGCCATGCTCCTTAGGATGCCGGCGTAAATCTGGGATATGAACAACTCGGACAACTCTGTCAAGTTAGACAACATTGTATAAGTTGACCAAATTGTCAGACTTATTCATGTTGTCCGAGTTGTTCAAATGTCTAAGTTGTACGATATTTTATCAATCCCGGGACTTAAGAACGATCCTGGGATTGTTTCATCAAATAAATAAATAAATATCTAAATATAAATAAATATCTTGGACAATGTCACACAAATTATCTAGTCACATTTAAAGTACCAGAATCTAGCCTGGACTTGTATTATGATGACTAGACAACGATATAGAATACATATATTATAGATACAAACATCCATGACTCGGGTACAAATATTCATATTCATCATACAAATATTTGTCCCTTACGGGATTCGAACCCGCGACCCTCGGCACAGCAGGCAGGTTCACTACCGACTGTGCTACCGGGCCGTCGAATTAAGACGTGTCCTCATTATTCTTGTGAAAAATGAAGTTTAGGTATCCGAATATCCGATCTCTAGTAATCTAAACTATTATAAAACTGTAACAGAAGCGTGTCTGTACATTGAAGATATTTACAAAAAAAAAATTACGATATGGTTTTTACCTGTCCCTAATTCCAAATCACCAATTTTTGGATTTTTTGTCTGTCTGTTTGTTTGTTTGTTTGTTTGTTTGTTTGTCTGTTTATTAGTTTGTTTGTTTGGGTGTTTGTTTGTTCGAGTATCACGCAAAAACTACTGAACCGATTTAGATGAAACTTTTTTTGTTTGATAGCTTATCATCTGACTTAAAATCTGGTATATAATTTATGCGGACGAAGTCGCGGGTAAAGTCTCGTAAGTTTATAAGTGAGTCTCTATTTCTGTAATTTTAGTATCATGTGAAAACTGTGTTTACCTTCGTTGGGTCTGCCTAAATGGTTCCTATTATCACAGAGTACTATAATAACCTATTACTATGCTTTGTCCGTCCATCCGTCCTTACGTCAATCTGTCCTACCTGATAATTATGAGCCCTGTATCTATTGAACCGGAATTATTATGCCGTATTTCCAACAAATTGGTAGTTACTGCTGGCTTTCCCCTGTTTAAAGACAACGAAATAGTTATGTTTGCTTTTTGGCAGTTGTATGATAAAATAAACACATGAAATATAACCGAGACCGTAACTTTTAACGATCAGCTGTAAAGAAATGTTTTGTTTTAATTTATTTTGGCGACCTACTTGTATCGGTCAAAGTAAACCGAATAAAACAGAATGAGTAAAATGTTTTAATTCATTAACGGGTCTTATGGACAGTGCCACAAATTTCAATTAAGAGGGGTCTCTTCAAGGGTCGCTGGTTCGAATCCCGTAAGGGGCAAATATTTGGTGTTCCCGATTCATTGATGTTTGTATCTATAATGTATTCTATCGTTGTCTAGTCATCATTACCTAGTATCCAGGCAATGGGACAAGAAAATCTGTTACAGTGTCTTAGATAATTATTTCATAATTATGTTTTTTAGGGTTCCGTACCCAAAGGGTGAAAACGGGTCCCTATTACTAAGCCTACGTTATCCGTCCGTCCGTCCGTCCGTCCGTCCGTCCGTCCGTCCGTCCGTCCGTCCGTCCGTCTGTCCTACCTATTTAGGGCTGTAACTTTTGAACCGTAATAGCTAGATAGTTGAAATTCTCAGATTATGCGTTATTGCGTGGTTAAATCGTCCTAGGTTATTGCGGCGGATTTGTTAACATATAATAAAAATGGGAGAAAGTTAAAAATTAAGGGGGGTTTTCAAAAGAAACTAGTTTTTATCAACGTTTTTTCTTCACGCTCTATAGTAAAAACGGTAATACATACAAGCGTCAAACTTAGTGTGATTATAGAGCAAACTCTACAGAATAACAACAAATACTAAAAACCGGCCAAGTGTGAGTCGGTCTCGCGCTAAAGGTCCCGGACAAAAAAAGTTTTTTTTCTGTGGTGGTGTGGTACGGAACCCTCGGTGCGCGAGTAGCCCGACTCGCACTTGACCGGTTTTATTTTTCAATATTACAACTTAAGTCAATGAAACTTTAGACCCCTGTCTAATTGAATGACTACTATTTTATATTAATTTGTCAAATTCATTCTTTCTAATCGTTCTTTGTTCATGAGTGTCATATTCAGAATACGTATTTTTTTTTTTTTTTTTTTTTTTTATTAACTATGGGTTTGCTCTTGACCTCAATCCAGTCCTCAGGACGAAGATGGGGTCGTAGATGTAGCGAGCTTACCCAGAAGATGCCTATTCACTCGTACTTTAAAGGAATTCGGGTTGTAAGTACTCGGAAATACTGACGCAGGTAAGGCATTCCACTCCTTGGCTGTGCGCATTATAAAAGATTCAGAAAGGCGCTTGGTGCGGATATGTGGGATGTCAACCAAGAAGGGGTGATATCCCGCGGTGCGTCTGGAAGTCCGATAGTAGAAAGGGGAAGGTGGGATGAGCTCATGCAGCTCTAGGGCACACTCACCGAAGTACAATCTGTAGAAGACCGACAAGCAGGCCACTCTGCGGCGGTGGGCTAGGCTATGAAGCTTGGCCTCCACCAGCCCACTATCGCCAATGAGCCTCCTGGCTCTGCGTTCAACCGAGTCGAGTGCGGCAAGTTGATACTTGGCTGAGCCATCCCACAGGTGGCAGCAGTACTCCATACATGATCGGACCTGAGCTTTATACAATACTAAGAGCTGTCCAGGAGTGAAGTACCGCTTCACCTTGTTTAAGATGCCCAGCTTTTTGGCCGCAGTTTGAGCCTTAGACTCGATGTCAGCGCCGAAGTTGAGTTTTGTGGTCAAGCTTATACCCAGAAGCCCAAGACTGTCGGAAACAGGGACAGATGTACCCCGGAAAGTAGGAGTCAGATTAAACGGACTCCTTTTTGCGGTGAACAGACAAGCCTGTGTTTTGGTGGCGTTGAAGTTGACTAAATTATTGTCACCCCACTGGGAGACAACACTTAAAGTCAAGTTTGTCCGCTCAACCATGGCCTCCCTCTGCGAGCGTATTTTATCCCCGCTGGCCCCTGCGCCAGATACATATCTCTCCATGACAGTACTGTCATCTGCATACCCAACAATACCTGACACAAGGAGGTCATTGATGTGCAGCAGGAAAAGTGTCGCGGAGAGAACAGACCCTTGAGGAACTCCAGCATCAATTGCCATAAGGTCAGAAGAGCAGCTGTCAATGACAACTCTAATCGACCGTTCTCTCAAGAAATCAGATATCCAGCTGCAAAGATCAGCGGGGATGCCATAAGCGGGAAGCTTGCTCAGCAAACTAGCGTGCCATACCCTGTCAAAGGCCTTCGAGATGTCAAGTGATACAGCCAGTGCTTCACCGTGCTTCTCGATGGCCTCGCCCCAGCAGTGCGTCACATACACAAGAAGATCCCCAGTCGATCGCCCCCGGCGGAAGCCATATTGGCGATCACTGAGTAGATCATTGTCTTCTAGGTATGACAGCAACTTACTGTTAAGTACTCTTTCCATGACTTTACAGAGAATGGAAGTAATGGCGATAGGGCGGTAGTTGCAGGGGTCGGCACGACTGCCCTTCTTGGGTACCGGTTGCACATTCGCAAGCTTCCAGGATTTAGGCACCGTTCTTGTTCTGAGAGAGAGGCGATACAGGCGTGTTAGAACAGGAGACAACTCAGGCGCACAATATCTCAACACTCTTGCAGGTATACAATCAGGACCACTGGCCTTATTCACATCCAGACTACGCAATGCTCTGCGGACCTCTTTTGTATGTATTGTGACCTCCGGCATCGAAGAATCACAACGAGGGATGGTTGGCGGCTGTTTGGCACCAGCGTCCAGACGTGAATTGCTCGCAAACAGAGAAGCAAATAAATTAGCTTTCTCAGTTGCGGAGTGAGCCAGCGACCCATCAGGCTTCTGCATGGGAGGCAAAGTGGGACGGCAGAAGTTGGATTCGACCGATTTTGAAAGGGACCAGAACTGTTTACTACCAGAAGGGTAGGATGCCAGTTTGGCTCCAATGCGGCTGACATGGTCGAATCGAGCCCTCCGGATCACCCGTTTGCAGGACTTGGCGGCAGAATTAAAGGCCCTCTTCTTCGCGCGAACCCTACGAGCTCTAACTTTGCGGTCGCGAGCCTGGGCCCATGCTTGGTAGGCGGCTTCTTTTTTAGCCTCAGCGCGAGCACAATCCGCATTGTACCAAGGTTGGGCTTTGTGACCGAGTGAGATGTCGGAGAAAGGAATATAATATTCCATTCCCTGTCGTATCACGTCCGCAACCGCATCAGCCGAACTAGCAGGGTCACTCGAAGAAAAACACACTTGCCGCCACGGGTAAGACGCAAAGAAATGCCGCATCTCATCCCAATCTGCCGACCCGTATCGCCAGACTCGCCTCGTGCCCTTAGGGCTGTCATCGGGAGGAGAGCAGATCGACACGGATTTCACCAGACAGTGATCGGACGTTCCCAGCGGGGCAGAGACCGATACTGAGTGCCTGTCCGGATCTGAAGTCAGCAGAAGGTCCAAACAATTGGGCGTATGACCATCAACATCCGGTACCCGCGTTGCTTGATTCACCAGCTGGGTGAGATCTAGCGATAATGCAAACTTGCGCACCTCTCTCCCAGCATGGTCAGTTAACTGGAACGGGAACAGCCACTCGCTATGGTGGGCATTGAAGTCCCCCAGAAAAACAAGCTCCGCCGTTGGATACCTTCGTTGGGCTGTCTCTGCCGTCTCAGTGAGATACTCCATGAGCCTGGTTGTCTCCTGGTCACCGTCGTGCGATCGATAGACACCGACGTAGAGAGATTTCTCCATTCCGGTGTCTACAAAAAGCCATAATACGGAGAACCCGGAAACCTCAAAGCAACGGAGACGCCGACAGCAAATGTCGTCGCGAACATACACACAGACCCCAGCTCGCCTCTTGAACTTATGTTCCAACGAGTATCCTGGGTAGTTGAGGTACGCCGTATCAGACGGGGTTGCTATCTGCGTCTCCGTTAAAAAGAATAGGTGTGGCTTCTCGGTCTCGAGGTGGTGGTGGACCGGATCGAGATTTGAGTGCAGACCTCGTATGTTACTGAGGTGCACTTTGAGTGGGAGGAAGTGCAGCCGTTGTCTAACCATTTTCTTTTTTGTGACTTTGTTTTTCATAGTTTGTCGAGTGGTGGAGAGGTGGAAAAAAAGTCGAGATGCCACTCAGGTACCCTAGAAGACCTCATGAGCTCGACTGACTGGTGGGAAACTCATTTGGAGACTGCGGGGACGCCCGAACCCCCCCGCAATGGCCACCGGGTCCTCCCTTCCAGTCGCCAACTGGCACGGTGGAGCATTGCGGGATTTTTCGCAAGTTGTGTGGGGCAGCCTTTCACACGTGGCTAGCGCACTACTTGGGCCCCCTACTAACTGCGGTCGGCCAACGACTGTCACCGTGCTTCGGATCCCGCTACCCTCCAAAATGAGTTTCCCGGTACAGTGTTGCTCAGAGGTCAAGACCGGTTCTGAGTAGAGCAACTGACCTTTTCCCATTCCCCAATGGCGCTGGGACTCCTGCACACCGACGGAACGCAGCAAGCTGCTTGGCGCCGGACTCCGGCAGGAGGGTGGTCGCGAGCCAGGCGGCTCCTTGCGGAGCCTACCACCGCTGTGGGGGATCGTTCAGCCGACACCACGAACTTGTTGTAGTCTGTGGCGGCGTTGCCCAGGGTGGACCACTAGGAGGTAGATCCCCAACCACCCCAAAACGTATCCTAAATAGAGCCTAATTTACAGTTTCAATAGAACTGGAGGCTACATTAAAAGCGCCCTTTTGACGCCATACCTAGGTACTGGTTGCAAATAGCCTGTGTAGCTGGATTTGGCGCTAGTTAGCACCTGCAGGCTCTAAAGCTTTTATGCAGTCATTTTGTGCTAATTGGGTAGTTTTAAAGTTACGGTGACTCAAAGATTTCCATACAAATTTTAAATCAGTGCTAGGATTGAAACTATAATATTTTATCGGAAAAGAACATACATAGAGACAAGAGATTAGTTTCTAGATCGTGTTAAAAAAAGTTAATTGAATTAAATTGTTTGATATTTAAAATAGAATTAAACTTCGTTTCAATGCAGCACGCTAACGGGTACATCCCCTTAAGAGAATCAGCGAAAATGTTTCCACACTAATAAACTTTGTAGAATTTTAATGATTTTTTTATTATGTTATTGCTGCGATAAAATAATCAGATTTATTAGCTTTTCGAACATAATTAAGTAAAGGTTTATTTTTCTAAATATGCTGGTCTTTTTAAGAGGATGATCAGACCGTCAAACTGAACAACTTTCTTTATGGCACATACTTTGAAATAACGAAAAAAAATCTGCTCTTCCATACAAAACTGCAAATCTACTCGTGCCAAATGTATGGGTCAGCTGATTTTTTTTCGCGATTTCGATGTTGATCCTATAGAGAAAGTTGTTCAGTTTGATGGTCTGATCATCCCCTTAAAAAAGTGTCAGCATATTAGGAAGGACCCTGTTCTTCTTCTTCTTATCGTGTGGGCAGAGCCCTGGTGTCAGAGTTTTTTCAGACCGCCTTACGGCCTAAGGATCTTGTATAAGTAATTAATTGAATCAGGCGTTACTTTGCGGAAATCCATGACTAGGTAGATGACACGATTGTATCAAGACCTCCGCCTCTAAATACCTAGTAGACAAAGTTGTATTACGTGATGAAATACAACCTGCTTACCAAATAATTTCTACTCTACACGTGTTTCGCTCCACCAAGGAGCATCCTCTGGAGTTTGACCGACGAACGTTCGAAAACGTTCGTTCGTTCGTAATTATTTGGTAAGCAGGTTGTATTTCATCACGTAATACAACTTTGTCTACTAGGTATTTAGAGGAGGAGGTCTTGATACAATCGTGTCATCTACCTATCTTGTATAAGTATTGCACTGAATCAAAGCGGACCAAAAGCATAAATTAAGGTTTTTTAGTAACGTCAATACGTTTTGTTTTCGCTTTTTGTATGGATAATTTTTACTTCACAATCCTCTGAAGTGCTCTCACAGCATGTAGGATCCCACTATACTGGCAAAGGCTTCCTCTCACAAATAAGAGGGAGTAGACCATACTCCATCACGCGGGCCCAGTAATGGTGGAGACAAGTTAGTGGTCAACTAGCTGTAAGATAATTTTCAAGCCGCCTTAATAGTTGCATCGCCATCTGATGGGACTATCTGGGATCAACTGCTTAACGTGCCTTCCAAAGCACGAAGACGCTCGAGATGAAATACCTCTAAAGGTCATCCATCTAAAGACTGACCGGACCTGACGTTGTTTAACATTGGTGATTTGGTGGTAGTTTCCAATGCCGAATTTCCACTACGCCTCGTGTACGCCTCGGTGACCGCAAGAGAAGCGGCGTAACGGGAACGCGGTGTAAAGGGAAGCGGCGTAACGGGAAAGCGGTGTATCGGGAAGCGGCGTAACGGGAAAGCGGTGTGCCGGGAATAATTCGCTTTTAGTGGTCTACGCAATTAAGTATCTGACTGATTTCTAATAACTGCATATGCATGGCATAATAATTATGATTATTGATTATTTGTAGTTGGGCTATTGCAAGCAAGGGTCGTTTGTAACACTGTGACCAGCGCGGGTCTTTGTGTTCACCCCAAGCTCTCTTTTCGTTCTCGGGAATGCAGGTTTCCTCACGATGTTTCCCTTCACCGCCGAGCTAGTAAAATATAAATAGAGCCGTACATAAATTCCGAAGAACTTAGTGGTACAGGATTGGGTACAGGGCAGGAATCGAACCGCGCGCGGCCTCATTATTGAGGCCCTAGCTCTCTTCCGTATGGGTTATCATCGCTCTTAGCATAATCATGTTAGTATGCATGACTAGCACGAGCCGACCCAAAAGCTGCACAATAACCGGTTAACATGCCTTTTCGTTTGTTAGATTTGCTAGTACGAAACAATATTCAATTTTAATGCCCAGCTTCGGAGCCAGCGAAGCGTGCTCCCAATTTAGTAGAGTCTACGTTGCCACGTTTGCAGCTTCCTTTTCGAAAATCCGTCATTTGCCGCTTGGGCGATAGATAGTGGCAGGGACGGATTTGTGAGTTGTGGCCCTGATTTATGGATGACATCAGGACAGAGTCGTGGATAACGTTAACAATTTAGGACCTTTTAAGTCTTTTAACATCATCAATTATTGTACCATCCTACACCAAAATAAAATATCTACACTAATATCCATGTATATTATTATACACCGAAAACATACAACGTTTGGGATCATAACAATTTATGTGCATATGAGCATTGTTTATTGATTTTATTCATTCGTACGGGATTGCCCGTACTTATGGGTTAATAAAGAATATTTATGTTATGATATTTTATGTTAATAGATTTTTAAACTTAAACTCAAAATAATGTATTCCATTATAGGAGCTTCAAGCCCACTTATTAAACGTCAAATCTTTTTTTGAAGTTACTCGAAGGGTTAAAAAAGAAAAAAAATATATATGGAAAGAAGGTAATTTATTTAAGTACAAGTTGTAATGTTTGTTTACTTTGTTTGTTATTTGTATAAACAGGTATTATTGATTAATTATTGAAGTATACTTTTGATTTAGACTACTACTAATTAAAAATTTTACCACATGGTTATGAGCTCAGTGTAACAACTTACTGTTTAGAGTATAATGGTAAGGCCTTAAAATCTAGGGCCCCATTTCCCGTTCAATCCGCCCCTGCAATAGTGCCCAGACTGCATTTGGAAACTGTTTGCGTATGAAATAGAGTGAGCCAGACTAGCATTCGGTTCATATTGCACGCCGGAGCACCAGGGTGTGGCCAGTGGACCGAGTCGTACTGAATATCCAAACATATCGGCTATTATTGTACTTGATCCGTACTGTATACAGGGTGCAAGTGACAGCCTAGCAAATAATAAAACGGTGAACTCAGACCATTAAACTGAACAATTTTCACTATGGAGCCTACCTCAGGAAACGCGAAAAAAATAAGCCGTCTCATACAAAACAACTGTACCTCCCCGACTAAAATGTATGGGACAGCTGATTTTTTTTCGCGTTTCCTGAGGTAGGCTCCATAGTGAAAGTTGTTCAGTTTGATGGTCTGAGTTCACCGTTTCAGTATTTGCTAGGCTGTCAATTACACCCTGTATAAGGGTTTGTCAGCGTGATAATGTTTACACCACTTTGGCATACCATGGGTGCTTCATATAAACTGGCTTTTGCTGACAAGAAGTTAGTAAATGTCGTGCTGAGTGAAAGAGACTAAGAGAGGAATTAACGACTCCTTAACAGTAAAACAGTCGTCCACCTCTATCCACCGAGAGGGGGTGAGGTCAAAACTGGCGGGGGGCAGGGATACCAGGGATTGTCCGTACTGTATGGGTAATTACTAATTAGGACAATCATTTCTCAGCCACAGTTTTTTGGTTGCTTCGGTAGACTTCCCGTAATGTTCAAACAAAAAAATTTTTTTTAAATGAAATATATTTAAAGCTGAACCACAGAAAGATGAACCTAAAACTAAAGATATTTAGAAGTGAACTAAATCTACAGGGTGTTAGGGTAAACAGTTGCATTACTTTAAGGGGTGATTGTACCCATGATACTGAACAACTTTCCCTAAGACACCTGTAGGAAATTCCCGAAAAAAAATTATTTTTCATACAAACGTTCGATCACCAATTGCATTTGGTACGAAAAATCCATTTTTTTTTTAAATTACCTATAATGTTTCTTAGGTAAACTTTTTCAGTAACATGGGTACAGTCAGCCCATAAAGTAATGCAACTGCTTACCTTAACACCCTAAACTACCAGGTAAATAACTAAATCTAAAAGTAATCAAAATTAAAATTATTTAGAGAGAAGGCAAACAATCTGAGGAAGGCGGGGTCTAACTGCAGATGGGAAACCGATCTTATTGATCTGTGAACCATTTACAGATAGAGCACCCTATCAAGATCGCTACAATGTGGAAGTGTGCCCAGAATGCTGGCAGCATTTCCTAAAGACTAAATAAACCCCACTTCAGAAAGATGCAACTAGAAATAACCTCATTTAATTATATAAAATGTATTCGTGTTCGTTAAAGCCGGGGAATGTAAATAAAATGCAGTAATAACAGTGATAGTGTTCTCGGTTGAAATGAGATCGGTACACGCGGCGCTGCGGTACTCACTCGCCGTGCGCTGTCTGCGAGCTAACAAAATATTATACAGTGTACTAGATACTCTTTCTTATATTGTGATACAGATTACAGTGTAGGTGGATCACCACAAAATACAGCGTGTTAGGGTAAATAGTTGCATTACTTTAAGGAGTGGTTGTACCCATGATACTGAACAACTTTCATTAAGAAACCTGTAGAAAAGGAGTCAATTTTTTGTAGGCCCTCCAAACGGTAACTGTCATTGATGGTATTAGGTACACTCTAAATACATAATTTAATTTAATATAGTAATTAGACGATAGATTTGGTAAAAATGCAAACGGAATCATGAAATAAATATAAAAAATGCACTGTTTTGACTTTTTTGCTAAGATTCTTTGTTCCGGTTAAAACGGCACATAAAAAGCAATGCGTGTTTTGGAACGTCTTAGATGTTAACACGACAATAAAAATAAAAAAACCCAACATATTATATCAAGACACGATGTGCGCCAGCTGCGATTACGCGACACTCCGTTTAGATGAGGTATTGCTAATATTACCTCTATAATCTAGAGATTATGTGAAATGAATCGATAAGACTTCTATAACTATACGTCAACTAATACGCAAATATTTTTTGTTAGCCTTTTTCCCATAATAAAATTGAGGATAACTTAGCCTTTTTCATATCTATTAAATACAATCTGCTGATCAAACGTTTGTATGAAAAGTCGAAAAAAATTTGGAATTGGCCATAGGTTTCTAATAGGAAAGTTGTTCAGTATCATGGGTACAATAGCCCCTTAAAGCAGTGCAACTGTAACCCTAACACCTCCTGTATATTAATTACAGTGCACGACGTGGTTCACCACAAAATATGTTACAGCGGTAGTTCACCACAAACAAAATAGGGTCCTTAAAATTCTAACGGTTTTTAAAGAGCATGATCAGACCATCAAACTGAACAACTTTCTCTTTGGGACAAAGAAGGAAATCGCGAGAAAAAAAACAACTCCATATATTTCGGTCGAGTCAGTTTGCAGTTTTGCATGGGACAGCAGATTTTTATTTCGCGATTTCCGCGTTGGTTCCATAGAAAGTTGTTCAGTTCTATGAAATCTGTCTGTATGTATAAGTATGTACATTTTACCTATATGAATTAGCACTAAATACAATACAGGTGAGTCACAACAAAAATAAAGGGTCGTTTCGACCATCAAACTGAAAAACTTTCATTATGGGACCAATATCGAAATGGCGAAAAAAAAAGGATCTACTTTTTTTTTTTATCATCAACTCGAGCTAATTGTATGGGATATCCGATTTATTAAGGCAAAAGTTTGTTTTCTCAAAATAATGCTTGCTCTACACTTGCATCATTACTACATCAGGGGTGGTATTACTCAAATTTTCCGCGCGGGCGGTTAACGCACCACCTGCAGTCCGGAGATACTATAGGGTTGTCACTACTGTTATTATGTTTCGTATGCGAAGGCACGATATTAAAATTTATGAGATGTCAGACGAAGTGGAATTTAGTTCGGCTGTAGTTTGGGTGTTATATAGGATTCAAGACAACTTGCAGTTAGGAGCGAAGAGGTGAATACCTATAGGCTATACACAGAGTATTATATAATTTAATTACTATTGTAACCTATAGTGTTTTTGGTAGAAGTGGAAGTCGATATATCTACTTTAGTCATAGATTTCAGTAAAATACTGATTAAATAAATTGTGTACGTATTATAAGGTGTTCAGAAAGGGTAGTCTAAGATATTTTAAATAATCGACATTAAAGTCCTTCCTACCAATTCCAGCGCTGATTTTTATAAATTTTATTTCAATAGAGGCTCCATAGTGAATGTTGTTCAGTTTGATGGTCTAAATAACCAACCCATTAAGTATTACTAAGGTTCTTTTGCTACACCATGTACATAAGCATATGACATTGTCCCATGAGGGTAGGCAGAGACCACGGACCGCCACACGCACGCTACGATTTTGTCAATTAGTTATAAAATATTGTTCTTTGCTATCCAACAAGAAGAGAAAGGAAAGAAGAAGGAAAATAAAATATGTTCGGTAGTTACATGCTTACTATAACCCAGCTTTAGGATTTGCGTTGTAGATATGCTATTGGTAGTCGCGTCGCGTGTCAGTCATCGATTGCCCCCTCCCCGGCCTACAACGAAACTGCAGTGGTGGCTCAAGATAATGTTCTTTTCGAAGAACGACCCTTGAAGTCACCAAAATAGCTATATAACCGCGCATCGTTAAGCACTTTTGCTACAAAATCTAGACATTGGCAAAATCATCAAAACCAAGATGCACGCCATAATTTAAAAAATAGAATAGAATAGAATAGACCGAGGAGCTTAGATAACAATAGATATAATATCGCGTCCGATGAAGCTCAAGGGCTAGTAGAAAAAATAAACTTGAAAAAAATACCTTCGTCGCTTATTAATAATATTGGAACAGCTGACAACCCTACAGTTCTTCGGAATATAGAACGTAATTTAAGCTCTCAAACATAAACACACAAGTCTAGCTTAGACTGAGACAGACACTACCTGCTGCTGAAACTTTTTCAATCAATTCAGTGATCAATCACTCCCGACGTTCAATTTTAATAAAGTTGAAGAGAATAGCTGGAAATAAGCTTCAAATGCTATTAGGGCGTTTGCTCGGATTATTAAGTTTGCTGTAAATCGCTCTAAGCCGTTTCTGAGGCTGGGCGACTTGAAAATGTTATGACAATAATTTAGCGGGTTCCAAGGCACAACCTGGACTTTCATACAAATAGGATTGCATTGACAAGAAGAGGCTAGCATTATGTACGCTGAGTGCATGTGAGTGAGATAGAAACACACCACTGCTTACTCTCTTCCCCCTCCTCTGCCACCAAGAGGGGGTGAGGTCAAAATCGGTGGAGGGCAGAGAGTGCCCCCGTACTTTACTTTTCGTAGATAAGCGGAAAAAACTTCTCTGTTTCATTCATTCTAGTCGAGTGCCTATTGACATTTTGACATTTCAATATTGCCTCCTTATTAGTGAAAGTTGTTCAGCTTGATGGTCGTGGAACGTGGAAGCACCTTCTGCTTTGATACGCATTAAATTTTACACCCTGTATTATGTAAGGGTTCGCCAACATAGTCTCATATAAGATGACAGTATAAATTATAATATGGATCATGTCTTGTTTGCATCGGCATCGCCTCAAGGCTTGGCATTTATGCTTGTTCAGAATCCTTGTACTTTCCTTACACCGGAGGGTAAACATAGATAACCTACATTATATGACATCCGGTCCTCATAGAATTTAATTTTATAAATACCTTACCTTTGGAGGGAACGGGAAGATCTTCCTGGGGCTGCTGGAATGCCTGGGACCCCAGTCCAACTGTTCTTAGTCAAATGTTGTATTTATGCAAAGTCTTTTGCTAACTTTGATAGTGCGATTTAGAACTCGACGTGTGATTGGTTGAAATTCGTTATGTGCTGTGTCGTCTCCGTCATTTGATTGGCTTATTATATGACGCGTTGGAAAAATTCGTCTTCTGATTGGGTGCCGTACGTCCGACGTGCTGTGTCGTATGCGCTGACCTAGATCTGCTTGTTTATATCGACTCAATCGATGCCTTTATAAAACACTCACGTTCTACCACTATACATAAAACTACATTTCAGCAGAATCTCAAATGATATCATCCCAAAACCAATCCTAACTTCAAACTCATAATTCAGCTGGAAAACTGAAAAATTCACACTTTATAACCCATCAAAGCACGAAAATTGTTTGCGGATGGAAATGTTGGCAACACAGCTGTTATTTATCGACGCAGCGATGGAAATATTGGCATATTTTGAGGATTTTACACTGGCAACACTGAAGTGATTTGTGGTAGCAGGGCAAACAACGTTTCCCACTTTACGGAATTTAATAGTAGTATTTTTGTTTTGCGTTGAAATATGATAGCAAGCACTTTAGATGAAGACATTTTCTTTTAATGTATTCTTGAAATGTTTGAGTTACAGAGTTACAGTCTTCGAGTTAGGTACACGGTCAATATTTAAACTTGAGTATGTATAGGTAGTACCTACCTAACTATAATACTGTAATATAGGCACTGCAGTTTAGTATGCCATACTAAACTGCAGTGCCGTTTAGTTAGGCACTGCAGTTCAGTATGGCATACTAAACTGCAGTGCCTGCTCGACTCAAATGTATGCAACAGCAGATTTTTTAGTTGCTCCGATCGGTTTGCTCCCATAGTAAAAGTTTTTAGTTGCAGCAGATTTTTTAGTTGCTCCGATCGGTTTGCTCCCATAGTAAAAGTTGTTCAGGTTGATGGGTAGACTCTTAGTTTAAAAGGATGCCAATAATATCAATTTCACCCTGTATAGTTAACTCCATTCTAAAAACATGTAAGTAATATTTATGTGACTTGAGTTACATGTTTTAGAATGGTGTGCTCATATCAATGACATACATAATAGGTTTGCAGTTTTGTATGAGCAGCAGGTTTTTTTCGCGATTTCGATGTTGGTGCCATAGAGAAAGTTGTTCAGTTTGATGGTCTGATCGTCCCCTTAAAAAAGTGTCAGCATATTAAGAAGGACCCTAATACAGGGTGTAAGGAAAAGTATCATTAACCTTTAAATTAAACCACATACTATACCCATAAATATTAACAACTTTTACTATGGGAGCAAACCAGTCTGTGTTGAGTCAGCCTTGCAGCTGATCGTAAATTTTTTACAGACCTATAATATTCAGTAACTCCTAAACCTACTGGAGATAAATAAATAAATAAATAAATATCTTGGACAATGTCACACAAATTATCTAGTCACATTTAAAGTACCAGAATCTAGCCTGGACTTGTATTATGATGACTAGACAACGATATAGAATACATATATAGATACAAACATCCATGACTCGGGTACAAATATTCATATTCATCATACAAATATTAGTCCCTTACGGGATTCGAACCCGCGACCCTCGGCGCAGCAGGCAGGTTCACTACCGACTGTGCTACCGGGCTGTCAAGTGGAGATATGCAGACAGACCTGGTCCATCCTCATCACAGAGAAGCTCTACACCCCATAAACACTGAATCAGCCTTGCTGCTGATGGTTGCAAAAGTACACTTATCTCTCGGAATATAACTTGAAGGTGCCAAATGTTGGGCTGGTGCTACGGCGGCAGTTTATACCATTCATACTATCCTGACCTATTTAAATGTTCATCATAAGACATTTCTATTAGAATATGATATTTTTATGTGTATATTTTTGAATGTGCAATATTTCCTAGCACATTTATAACGAACGAGTGCTAATGGGGCACGCCTCTGTGTGAAAATGCTGTATCGCAAACGCCTTTGTTATTGTGCAACTAACAGTTCACTAACTGAGACTATTATATCTAACTCGATCTGTCTGTCACAGCTATTAGCCTAGCCGGTTTACAAAATGGCGCTGTTAAAACCGGCTGATTAACTTTTAGGTGGTTTGTGTTTCGGCTGAACGTTGAGCGCAATAAGCGTTTTTCTTTTGGTTTTCTAGGGGATCGATAGACGGCGTTACGGTCCGTGCGAGTAAAGGTCAAAATTACAAAAACTGTTTCATTAAAATAATAAAGAGGGAGAAAATTATCAAAAAGATGCCAACGCATCTATTGATAGAATTTCATTATTTACGAATAATTTTAATCGAAAATATTAAACTGTCTACGTCTGACATGATTGAGTTTGGGCTCGATCTCTTGGCCTTTAAAAAAACAGCAGGCATAGTCTTGACATGATTTTGAAAGGATCTCGCGTATCTCTCTATGGAGCGATAAACATGTCATCTGTCGAGTTTTTTAGGAACTAAATTTGCGTTTTTCAATTAGGTAATTTAGCCGCACTGAAAAACGCCTGTATTTACATTATCATAAACACAGCATGTTAGATTTACATTAAGACTTTCTTTGTAAATTAGCAATATTAGTAAACATAACAAAATAAAAAAGAAATAGTAAATTCAACTATTTTCAATCAAATCGAAGTGTCTTTTGAAATTTTCTTTTAAATAGAAAATAAACTAGATGACCATCGAATTCCCTAAACCAAACCATTTTATTAATGGCATCCTCAAATAATCCCTAAATCTAGAATAAATACTTACTCTCTAAAAGTTCATGTGACCCGGATCAATCAACACCCGGGTAATCAGTACGCAGTGCCCGGGTGGTTTGACTGGTTTCGACAATTAGTCCGAATGGTTGATTATCCGGATCGAAGACAGACCTATTTTAGACTAATGACGTATTGCTTTTGGTTGCTTTAAAATAAAATAAACTCAAATTAACTCGTAAATTACATGAGAGGGAAGAGTTCAAGCGACGCAATCATGATGCAGCGGTTTGATTCCTGATCCAAAACAAAATGGCAGAAACATACGGTATTTGTAAATATTAGGCCAGTCATTTTAAGGAGTTTTGTTAGGTGGGGTAGGGAGTAATTGTTAATTGGTCTTTTAAACTGTAACCGGCACCATTTAGTGACAAAAATACTATCCTAAACAATATTAAAAAAAAATTTGCTACGCAACATAGAAATCAAAATTGTGTGTCCGAGAAGGCTTTTAAATTAATAACATTAATACATTACATAACATACATTAATAGCATTCATTTGAATTGGATTTAACAATAGAAATTATTTTTGAGCAATAAAATAGGCATTGAAATTTAAAAAATGAGGTATTTATTCGAATACGAATGTATTTTTCAAAACCTTCTAAGTGAAAAAAAATTTACACCATGTTTGAAGTAGGTATATAGTAAAGCCTTAAATATGTGCAAAAAAAAATTAAAATATTGGAACTGTTGCTGACGTGATTTTTTTAGATTTTGGTACATTTTTAAGCTCAAATTGGCTCTTCAAAATCATAGCGAAAAAGAAATCAATTATTAATAAAATTAGTCTCGGCTCAAACCGTAAAATGACTGGGCTAATATGGTAGATAGGTAGATGTCTACCCTTTGTGGTAACAGTGCAGTGTTTCCAATCATAAAATACTATTCATCCAATCCACCAATAGATAAAGGCTTTAGCTATTGGCGGATTTTCCCTTTAGGCTCAGATAAAATATCAGTGAAAAGTGTCCTGCCTTTAGTTAAAGTTGGTTAACTCGGGTGATTGTTTCCTTCTAACCAAAGGTTATAATGCCAACGAACGAACGGCTCTCCAGTTTCAAATTAAATCCGTGAAATCAAACAAAAGATAAATTAATAAACGAAACGGTGTAGAACGAATAAATACCCATCAATCATCCATCTTTTCAACACTAAAGTACCTACCTATTAATATTAAAATTCTCATAAGTAATAAAGTTTAACAGATCAAAATTCAAACAGTGGAATCCTTTGAAAATTTAAATTCAATTGTCGGCCGCAAATTCTATATCCCGATGAAAATCGTCGAGTCAGCACGTAATTTGCGGTGGAACCTGGTAATTATTGGCGGGGTTACTTCGCCCGGTTTGCCCGGTCGGACGACACTGCCATTACACTGGCGGGCCGCCGAACAAGTTCGAATGTGGAAACTTTTATTCTTTTTAATTTTGTAGCTACTTGACATGGGTGCCGGCCGGATTATTTTAAGGGGGTTGCATCTTCCTGGATCCATTAACCTAGGTACTAGGTATCGGGTGTCGTAAAAGGTTGTCTTTTACGACACCCGACTGGGGTGGTGCTATTCGAAGCCGGTCACCACACTTAGATACTTAGATAGGTAGACAAAATGCTTAGAGATAAGTTGGACTCAGAAGGTAGTCAGATACGCAAATGAAATGAAATGAAATATCTTTATTTGTTGACTATTGGCGTGGAGAAGATTTTAAAAACAATGATTATTTTAGATGTTCGCTGTATCCTGCCTTCTGGCGTAACAAAATGTATCATTCATAATGATTTTACCTACATCTCATCATCATCATCATCTCAGCCGATGGACGTCCATTGCTGCACATTGGCCTCCCCCAAGGATCGCCATAACGACCGGTCCTGCGCTGTCCTCTCCAACGGGTTCCCGCCGCCTTCACCAGGTCGTCGGTCCACCGTGTGGGGGGCTTACCCACGCAGCGCTTTCCGGTAAGCGGTCGCCACTTGACGCCAACTCTTCGGCCCCACCGGCCATTGGTTCTGCGAGCAATGTGCCCAGCCAACTGCCACTATAGTTTAGCAATTCTTTGGGCTATGTCAGCTACTCTGGTGGTGGTCTTCTTCGGATTTCGTCATTTCTGATTCGATCTCGCAGGGAAATTCCGAGCCCTCTCCACTGCTCTTTGGGTGACTTTCAGCCTTTTTATGAGGCCTTGAGTGAGCTACCATGTCTCGTTCCATTTTGTCATCACTGGCAACACACACTGATCGAAGACTTTCGTTTCAAGACACTGGGGTAGGTATTTGGGGCGTGAAGATACTACTTTACTTATTATAACATAATTAGGGGGTAGTCAGAGATATTCTGAAACTTCAGAACATCCACGTTTCACTAGTAGTATTTACCGAAACATAATTAGGTACTCAAATAAAACGAAATATAAATACTAAATTAACAATCAGTGGTATGTGTATGAAGGCCTTGGGTACATATAATGCTTCGCTAAATATTAATGACTTGTACATTAGTCTATGATTTACCATAACACTCAGTAAACTGGCAACTCTGACCTCTCTGTACCCTATTTAGTACATAACGCACGCAGTCAGGCCCTCACAGAGATTTCCAGGCCATTTCCGACATAATTAACCCTTTGGGAACCCTTTTAGCTCTGTATGGAAGATATTGCTCTTTATAACAGAGTTAGAAGTAGGAGGTTATCGATTTTACATGCCGATGATACCTAGTTACGAGAGGATATTGATTTATTGGTGTCATATTAAAAAATGCTGAGACGAACTAGTTCTAATAAAATAAAGTCTTAGCTAATTTCATCGAAAATATAAGTATGAAAATTCAGATTTTCGAACCCAAATAAAACCAAGGACAAATGGACCAACAGATTTGGGATTTTATATTAATAAATGTTTAGACGGACAAGTTCTAACAGAATATCGCATTATTTTTTGTTGGCACTTTCACATTTTGGACCAAATCTGATGATGTCCTATTGTCCAGTTTGATGGCCTAATGTATTACTAGGGTGTTTTGTACCTTTCACATTACAGATGTATGTTTATTATACACTAGCTATAGCTAGCGACTTCGTCTGCGTGGCTAGTGATTTGTTTTTATATCTCGTCTAAGGTCCTCAACTTTCACAGAGAGAAGGGAAATCTAAAGTAAGTACCTATTAAGTAAGTAGGCAACAAAAATGTAATTTACTGCTCCATCACTTACATTTTAATGCGGTTTTCTCATGAAGTTTTTGGTAACCGAAGAGCCAGGCTACGCTTCCAATAGCACCTGCCCAAACGGGTGTCGTCAAAATCTGTGATGCCTACACGCACCGTGTTGTGGCGCAGGGGCAGACGCTGAAGAGAAATCACCTGGCCTTTGGCTGTTTTTTACCCGACTGCGCCAGAAGGAGGGTTATGTTTTTCGAGCGTATGTATGTATGTATGTATGTATGTATGTATGTAAGTATGTATGTATGTAAGTATGTATGTATGTATGTATGTATGTATGTATGTATGTATGTATGTATGTATGTATGTATGTATGTATGTATGTATGTTTGTATGTCTATTTCTTTGGCACGGCCTATAACCTAAACGGCTTGATGGATTTTAACATATGAGGTGTCGTTAGATTCGTAAAAATCATGAGAGTGACATAGGATATATTATTTTAATAGGGCGGTTGCGAATTAAAAAAAGAGGGGGAATAAAATTTTTTTTTTGTTGAAAATTACAATATGGGTATCAAATGAAAGCTTGTGAACAGACAATTCCAAAAACATGTATATTATAGTAATTTTATGCTACCATTTCGACACGAGACTAAAACGTATGAAATAAACAAAATTATTGAGAAAAACAAAAAACCCGACTGCATAAAAAAATATTATACTAACTGAAAAGAGAAAAACAAGCTCTTATATTAACTAATCAGCTAAGTATAACAACTTGGTTCGAGCAAATATAATTTGAATGTTATTAGGTAGGTATTGCAGGCGGGGACAAACCAAGGAAGGTACCTAAGGTATGTTTTATAATTCTTCTTTGTTCCCGTTTCCGATACCTACCTAATAACATTCAAATTATATTTACTTCTCAATAATTTGTAAACAGTCCTCATATGCGATTTCTATACTTCGATGGTTCTCTTTTATGTGGCTCATACTTCAGAGTTCAATGCATCCTATGTACCCCACCCCAGATCGTAGCAGTTTCCCATTCCATCAGATTCAGAAGGGAAAGGACGAATGCATGTGTTTTAAGCGTAGACATTCATTCACCTTCCATGATAATTTAAAACTGCTAGCTCTCGAGATATTCGACGATCGGTCGTAGGCCAAAAGTCAATTTCATCTATTCGTGTTACCATAGATTCTTTCCAATTCAGATGGCTTCCGTATCCCTGATTCATGATCCGGCCGGGCCGCACTTTATCCGCGGGCCGTAGTTTATCCACGGCCCGCAGTTTGGAGGCTGTAAGTCTCTGAAACAATCGACCAAGGCTTTCTTTCACGCTATTTGAATTTATAGTCATTTTGTAATTGCCTCCTGGGTATTTAAATCAAAAGAAGAAGAATACTTTATTTGCATAAAGAAAAAAATCTAATCGAACCATAAACAGAAGAAAGAAAGAAACACAGAAAACATAATGCATTTAGCATTATGTTTTATAAGTGCCTAAGGTGATTTTAAAATTATGTACATACATACATACAACGTGTTAATGAATTACCACAAAACTAGAAAGTAGTTTGTTTAGAATCGAGAGCAGAATCGAATTATCATGGTTTCAACAAAGGTAATTTTTTACAAAATATTAAATAATTTGTTTGCATCTGAACCCGATCGATGTCAACCCACCGCACGGGCACACTCACTTACCAAAACAAGATTATAAAAATCTATCCATAAGTACGTTAGCGCTTTTTTCAGTGTTGAAATGATAACAAATCATTTTTATCTCAAAACTAAAAATGCGAATAACTTTAAATTTTAACTATCAAAATAATGAAATTAATATTTCAATCTAATTGTTTTGTTATAAACCAGTTATGAGGTTTTACCTTCGATCAAGTATAGTAGGTAGATTTTGAAACGCCGCTCGAAAAATGGCACCATCAAAGCAATGCACAATCTGGCAGCGTGGCTTGTATCGCTCTCAGTCGCTAATCGACCGTTCCTGCAAAAACAACTCACGAAAAGTGCAAAAAAACAAGATGGAGTGTCATACTTTCAGTAAGTATCGCTTTGTAATCACATTATCTTCAATATTTTTTATATATCATTGCATTTAATCGCATTTTTTCCAATATTTTAGTTCATTTACAACCTCGCGGCAAGCACGCAACTATCCTTTTCACTCTTGCCTACGCGAGTATAGTGAAAAAGAACCGAGGATAATGCCTTAGAACAAGGTCGAAGGAATCGTCATTACTTTTTTTTTTTTTTTCTTTTTAATGTGTTACATTTTAATGACTTATTTGATTAAATGTTTCGATCATTATTGTTTTCCGCAAAATGAAACTTAACTCTAATAAATTAATGTTGAAGTTGAAAATATGTATTTATATCTGTATAAGTAAGAATTGACGCGGCGCGCCGCAGATTGGGTTTGGTTTAAGCGAGCGCGCATGATGGTTTTCTCGTTTTGTCGCTTTGTCGTGCGTGGAATGCTAGCCCTACTGTTTATCTACCCTGTATTTGATCGCAGCCTACAACCGTTCCTTTTATATTTGAGAGTCAAAGCAATATTACTTCAAGTTTACTATTCACCCTAATCAATTGCATAATAAGTACAAAACAAAGGTAGGTACCTAATCAGGGAAGCTCCATAATTCTTCACCCCAAGAAATACAAGGTTTTATAGGGAATAGGGCTAAAGATGCATTCAGTGTCATCCAATATTTTTTCTTTACATAAAATCTTATCACAAAGAATCGCTCTTCTGATGAGATTTGTTTAATGAAATTGTAATTTTATTACGTATTATTAGTTTATTACAAACTAAAAAAAAAATCTCAGCGACTCCACACCTCCTATAATCCATGTTCCAAGCCACAGTGACAAGCACATGGCGCCAGTGTGACCAGATACAATTTTACGAAAATACCGAGCCACCGAGGAAAACATCATGAGGAAACCTGCATGCTTCAATTTCGATGCATGTATTGTACCTGCTGTCCGTTACAAGTGGCAACGGGCTCACTCCCTGTCGCACTGTACAGGGTTTCGGTACTACTAGTGAAACGTGGATGTTCTGATGTTTCAGAATATCTCTGACTACCATCGGGGAATATAGTCGTGAGCATATAGTCGTGGGCATACATGCCGAGGCACCTCAAAAATACTGAAATATACCAACTTGCACAGGGAAAATATACCAATAACAATACTGATTTTCAAATCAAGTTTTATTCATTTAACATCACAATAAATGTTAGAATGGATATTTTAACATTATATTCGGTTCGGAGGATTAAAATGACAAAAACGTAGGTACTATAAATTTGGGGAAATTCCTGAATTAGCGAAAGAAAAACCTCAAAGATTAAGTCAAGTGCAGAACAGAAAACGCACGATGCAATGCGAATGCAATGATTCGATACTATTTGCAATTCTACTACGGCGGCCGCGTGCCATGTCCTATCTGTTACTTACTGATCTTTGCTCCAGAATGAAAATGTGGACTAAATCCGGGAAATTCCCTGAAAATGTTCACGAGGACGATCGCTACGGTGCTGCTATAACTTTTTATGCAAAATATACCCAAAAATACTGACTTCCGCCACTACATCTACAAAAATACTGATGCTCGGAAAAGTCGATAACATATACCAAAAAAGTATTAAAATACAGAATCTGGTCACACTGCATGGCGCGGCGGCACGGATAACGGCGGCGCACTGCCATTTTGCCGCCATTGGCTATATATCGCCTTACTATTCTAACGCACGTCAAATAAAATGAGCACGTCTCACTCCTGCGTGTGCACGGTTTGGTAAGCAGTTCCAAAATGACGTTACACGCATATCCTTTGTGACGATTTTGTACTTTATTACTTTAACCGTAAAGGTCATTTCAAAATGAATATTTTTTAATAAGTAAAAAGTGAAACAACTGGCTTTCGACGTTATCACTGCGCATTAAGGTCTATGTTAAAATGAAAGGCTGACGAGGTATATACCTGAATAAGTATGAATTGACGCGGCGCCGCAGATTCGGTGTGGTTTTGTATAAGACTGTACGTCTATCCTATATTTGGTCGCAGGGTTTTACACACGAATTTAATCTCTATCAGGGCAAAGAAAATATACACTACGATCAGGGTGTTTAGCAGCTTTGCGACCTGCTGCCAACCAAATAAGCAGTTTTCGAAATGTTTACCTACTTTCAGCATGTAAAATAACAATAAAGCTACTACCTACAGGGTCCAACTTAAGAAGCCAACGGTTTTTTAAGGGAATGAACAGACTATCAAACTGAACAACTTTGTCTAGGGGACTAACATCGAAGTCGCGAAAAAAAAACAGCCGTTCCATAAAAAACTGCCAAAATGTATTGGTCCCATAGAGTAAGTTGTTCAGTGTGATGGTCTGATGATCCCCATAAAAAACCGTCAGCATAATTATAAAGAATGATCCTGCATAATCTTGACTATTATAAAACTGTAAATTTGAAAAAGGAATTTAGTTTGTTTGTTTGGGTGTTTGTTTGTTCGAGTATCACGCAAAAACTACTGAACCGATTTTGATGAAACTTTTTTGTTTGGTAGCGTAACATCTGACTTAAAATCTGGTATATAATTTATGCGGACGAAGTCGCGGGTAAAAGCTCGTATTAAGAGGGGGTCATACCTATTTTGTCTGTTTTCGAACCGATTTTTGAGAACCAAATTATGACATTTAATATATATAGTTCACATAACAGTGTAGATACGTTCTTTCTGCAGGGCATCTAACCGTTGAAAACACGATTCTATTAAATTTTCTCGATAGAAAAGAGGAGCAAAGTAAGCTCGATTTCAGATTTATAACCAGTTTTACAAGAATCACACTACACCATTTCTTCTGAATATACCATCATTTGAAAGGTAAATAATTATAGCAGGGCTTCTAACCGATGGATTTTTCCCCAAACACCCAAGAGAAAAGATATTGATGAAAAATGCGTTTTTTTGCGATCTTGCTTTCAATTGAAGCGGGATGGCTAATTGCGAAAGTTTGCTTGTTAGAAAGAGAGGCTTGTTCTACTAATACCCAGCCTTAAATATATTATCTAACTCAGAATAGTACTGTTGGACCTCGCTTCCGGGCATTACAATAGCCTTTCCGAAAATCTTTAACTTTCCTTCAAACTTGGGTTCGGGACATGGTCAGGCTGTTCTTAGTTGGATGTTGTATTTTAATACAAAGTAGGTATCTTAGTAACATTGCGATTTAATATTATACTCGCCCAGGGCCGGATTTAGGACCTATGGACCCGTAGGCTCATCCTGTGGTGCGGGCCCCTCTGGTAGAACTCCAAGGCAGACGGTGGTCGAGATTCCTCCAGATTTTCGTTTGCTATAACCTAATAGGTAAAGAATACGGCTACGTTAGCTTTTTTCAATAAAATCCTAAAATAAATGCTGTAAACCACGTTACCTATACATATTTTTGGTTTTGCATGATAGGATAATGAATGAAAAAAACCTTCTTGCTTATTGTTCCAATTTCTTCGGGAGTTGAACTGAAATTCGAGTAACAATAACAAAAACAGTGAAACTTAGTAATTAATGTCTAAACTAAACAATAATTATCCAAAAATAAAACAATGGTAGACAAAAAAAATGACCCTACTCGCCATTAAGATTGGTTAATATTCGTAACGTATTTTGTCTTCGTTATCTGATTGGCTAATAACAACTTGTGATGTGCTGTGTCGTATACTCTTACGCATGACCTAGATCTGATGTTTACACTGACTCAGTGCACCGGTATTGTTGCTTAGTCAGCGTTCTCGTAGCTTCACTACAGGAGTGCAAATCACTAAGCATAGACGAAGAATTTTTCGCTTACGCTGGTAGACGGAATGTGAGTGTAACCGGGTATGAGATAGCTATAGTCATAAAATCCAATACAATTTATATGAAGTGACATAATGTCGGAGTCAGGTGGAGTCAGTACAAAAAAGTGGATACGCCGATAAGGACAGCAATAAGGTAGCGATCTCCTTTTTTAACTAGAGCGAATTTGCTATGTGCATCTCTTATTGAGTGAATATGACAAGACACGTGCTTCCTGCTAGCTCTTTCTACGTCACTAAGCGTCAAATCGCTATCAAAAACATCGACCAGCTCACAAATGTAATATCCTTCTTGCATCCTTCAGATCGTCGAAGGCTTTATGTGAGTTTGACACATGACATAATCATAGCGAACACCGAATTCTCAGCTCGTCGATGTTTCAACGGCGAATTTAAGGTTGGTTGTGAATTGGGGAGTTGACTACATAAAATATATTTTAGTTTGAACTGCTCAGTAAATAAACCGTTTGAAAATAAATAAAACTAAACGCTAAACTCACATTTTCAGTAATTCTGTTGCTTGAATACTATTTTTAATAACTGGATAAACTATAAAAAGTATCAAAACGACGACGAAAAACAATGACGTCACTCTCCAAATTTTAGTACAATATTTCGTACAAAGCACGTGTTTTGACGTTTGATAAACAGTTGTTAATTTGACTAGTTGGAAACTCGCGGACTGCATTGCAGGGGCAAGCAATACCTATTATTATTTTGGGGTTGGTGTGGGGGCCTTGACAGGCTTTCACCTGTGCCCCTGCCATCATCGCAGGTTTTTTGTGAACGCCCCTTTAATAGTTTCCTGCTAATCCCTACTGCAGTCAAAAATCGTACCTACTGGTTTTTGTTAGGGACGATTTGCAACTCATCTGTCATCTGGTGTCAATAGTTGCCCACCTTAGATGAGTACTTCGTTTGCGCATCAGAGTGCCCCAATGAGATAGAAGGTGCTGAGGAGTTTCCATCTCTTCTTTGCAAAATCTGCAGCCGGTCTCAATTAAGCAATACCTAAGTTATCCATTACTGTCCCCAGAATGATAAACATGCGACCGAGATGAAAAAAGAAATCACCAGCAAAAGAGATCTATGGCACATTAGCCAAATGAAAACGGTTTTCAATTCCCAGTTTCAACTTTAATGTCTCCCACTGTCCTTTGTTTAATTTATGATTATTTCAATTATGTGGAATGAACGACGCAGCGCTTGGTGAGAGTTTGTTCTGCTTTAAGACTGTAGTGTAATTTAGAATGCAAATTTTGCAGTTACAGTCTAGTAAGCAAAGTAAATAAATATTCATTTTGTCTCTTCTAAATTTGTTGTATTTCATTTCAGGAATATCTGTGTTTCGAATGAGCTAGATGGAGTTTTGTTTACAAAGTCAGAGGTTGATGAACTTCACCCAGTACGGCGGAGTAGGCGAGGTGTCGCCTGATATGATACTGTAACATCATAAAAATTGAAAAAACTGTCAAGAAGAGTTAAGCATGTGTGATAGAGTGAACGGGAGTGAGACAGGAATACGCCATTACATTACCTAGGTTGGGGTGATGTAAAAATTGGTAAGGGGAAGGGAGATGTCGGCGCCGATGTCGGACGCTCGACGGAGTAGAAACTTGCAAACGGTCGGTCGGTCTAACTGACCTGAGGATGGTGAAGGTCCTAGGTGAAGCGAAACACGTGTAGAGTAGACTTATTTGGTGGTCAGTTGTATTGCACACCGTGATACAACTACTACGTTGTCTACTAGGTATTTAGAAGCGAAAGTTGTGGCACCATCTTGTCATCTATTTTTTCACAAAATATGTTGAGAAAAGTATAGTATTTTTCTGCAAATCTCCATAGGATAAAGAGTTTAATTAAGGTGGTTTCAGTCCATACAAAAGTTTGACGCACAATACGCGTAGATGGCATTACTATAATAAGTAACTTTGTGTATATGGAAAAATAGTTTAAAATGTCTAGATGCCGTGTCACAAATAAAATTTGCAATTTATAATATAATTACGAAGATATAAAGCTTTGAAATTTTGCGTACAAAATTACGCGTATTGTGCTTCAAAGTTTTGTATAAAATTGACCCCTCTGCAACCACCTTAAGGAGTTAAGAATCTGTATCTACTTACCACCCAATTCTAAAACTCTTAAAATTAAATCAAGTCCTCAACAACTAGAATAGAATAAAACTAAAACAGTAGTTAGCACTTCCATAACGACAATTGTTTAGATCCTGGCCATAAAACAGTCCCAAGTGGAACGAAGCTCGTTTCGGAGGCCATCTTAAAATTGGATTCTCTTCATCCTTTTTTTTTCTCTCTTTGTGAACGAAAATTTAGTATTGATAGTAGATTTCCGGATCGTTAACCCCGATCGGATGAAGTACTTAATGCCTACTTCAGTTCTAAAGAGCGGTTTTGTGATTCAAATGGTAATGCAGTTCGATATTTTCAAAGGGATTTCTGTGGTGGTTTTTTTTTAAGTTGGATTGCATTGACTTAACAACCAAAGACCGTTAATATCAGTTAAACAAACTTCACATTCTTTTAAGCAAATCAAGCTAATTCCAACCACAACGAAAAGCCTCCAGCTGGATCCGGCGCGCCATGGTTTCAAAATGGCATCTGTATAGGTACTATTCATCATCGATATCTTGTCATAAGTGTAAATAGATGTCAAGTAGCGTTTTTGTGTCTTATTTTATATATCCATCTACTCCTGTACTTTATCTTAGTATGTTGTATTGTTACCTTATGGTTCGAAAATCATATGGTCATCCTCTGTAAAAGTCCCCCTACATTCCCCTCTGCAGTGTATGTGCGTATTCCTATTATGTTTTTATCTTCAGAGGTTTGGGTGTTGTCTGTCAGTAAGTCGCGGAATTGTTCACTGAAAAAAAAAATGTTTACTTCAACCAACATCATGAATCAATATGAGCCTGTCAACATCATGACTTCTCCGACTAAGAGAACTTTGTGAACTAACCATCTTTTGTTTTTAGTAAACAATGATAACATCATTTTAATTATTTTGGTGCTAATTAAGGGTCTTAGTAGGCTCGCATTTTTTTCAGTGTTTTAAATTCAATGATTTCAGTATAACACCTTGTATGCGCCTACAACTATGATCATCATCATCTCAGCCGATGAACATCTACTGCTGGACTTGAGTTTCCCCCAAGGATCGCCACAACGACTGGTCCTGCGCTGTCCTCACCCAACGGGTTCCCGCCGCCTACTAGAGCATCGGTCCTCATCACGCTGCGTTTTCCGGTAGGTATAAGCGGTCGCCATTCGAGAACTCTGCGGCCCAATCGGCCATTGGTTCTGCGAGCAATGTGCCCCGCACATTGCCGCTATAATTAATCGCCTCCGGTTCAAAAGAACCTAAAACCAAAATGACCTATTACCATTATGAACTAATTTCAAAATCACCTTTTCCCAAAATGCCTGAAATTCAAAATGACTGATTTTTCCAGTGACTGAAAACAAAATGTCTTTTGGATTCGTTACAGTCGTGTTCAAAATTGACTATTCATCATTAGCCTAAGCGAAAAGTTTTTAATCTAAGATTCATCAAGAAGCTGGAAATAGTATTTAAAGACAGTGGTCCGCGCGTACGGAGTACGGACGTACGGACGCGTACGGAGTACGGAAATTAGAGCGTGCGCGTGTGTTTACATCTCACTCGCAAAACGTTAAACTCGCAACAATACTGGATGTGTGTGTAGGGGTACGTGTGTGTGTGTTTTACTGTGTGTTGTTTACAGTAACCACATACGCGCACTCACACACATGCACACATTTGCCCACTTAGATATTTTCATATACACACACACACACCCACATACACACTCGCGCGCATACACACACACGCACATCTACACATAACACTCGCACACCCACACACACGCACATATTCCCTCACTCAAATATTTTAATATATACACACACACACCCACACACTCAAACAACACACGTGCACTCACACACACGCACACATTTCTCCTTTCAGTGCTAAGAAACAATTTATTCATCTATATTTGTAATCGTAATATTTTCATTTAATAATTTTTATGCAGTCTAAGTTTCAGTCAATGGAAAAATCTGTCATTTTGAATTTCAGGCATTTTGGGAAAAGGTGATTTTGAAATTAGTTCATAATGAGACATTTTGGTTTTAGGTTCTTTTGAACCGGAGGCAATTAATCAATTCTTTGGGCTTTTTCGCCTACCCTGGTTCATCTGCGGATCTCTTCATTTCTGATTCGATGGGAAAACAGGGAAACTCCGAGCAATATACACTCTCCAATTGCCTTTTAAGTGACTTGGATGGTGAATGATGGATGATGATGAATTGACGCAACGCTAAAAACTTATAATTCTAGCGCCAAAAGATTATTTCACAAGATACGTGAACCATTAGCAACCGTAAGATTTCTCAGCAAGAGCTAAGTGCCTTGTAACTTGTTACAAAAGACGTACATTTTATAATAAGTTTCATTGTGCGAAGTAAATAGACTTAACAACACGAGAAAACGGACTTAACTCTCGGAACTAGGTTGACTAGGAACTTTTTATTAAATCTAGAACTGGGTTTTACCTGCGGTCAGCAATAACAACCTGACGGTGACTGTTTTTCTGTGAATCAAAGAATATGAACTATAAAAACCGGACAAGCGCGAGTCGGGCCACGCGCAGTGTAGGGTTCCGTAGTTGCCCGTCACAATATGCGGGCCCGTTAAAAGGGGGCTTCTGTCCTTTTTAGGAGTAGGTATGTACGCTAAAAAAAATATTTTCACGTTTTAATTTTACCACTTTGTTGGCGTGATTAATATGTATAATCCATGCCAAATTACAGCTTTCTAGCACTAAGAGTATTTGAGATAAGTCGCGGACAGACAGACAGACGGGCATTTTTGGTCGTACGAATCATACAGATTTACTCGAAATCGATTTGATTTTGACGATTCTTTCTCATAATTATGAAATGATCGTGATTGAACAGAATCCAAACTGAACATCTATTGACTAAGTAGGTATATGGCTACGTATACTGCTATTGAATAGTAATAAAAAACTTAAGTAAATATAGTCTCAATATATTTCAACAGAAACAGATTACGATTCCCATCAAGTCCCAACCAAACATTACGTATGGTTACCGTAATAGTCTAGAAGTGCTACTATAAGCGACTTACGAGTATTTGCTGTAAATTGCAGTAAGGACTTTTATTGTAATGATTTTTTTTGTAACTGAATACTAGGTTTAGATTAATGACAAAATAAGGATCGAGATGTAATACTGACTCATAGACATTGGCTCTACATAGGATGAGGATGTCGGTCAAGTCATTAAATCTATTTGACCGAGATGAACACTTACTGAATACTTGGCTTAAAATTTTATTCCATAAATTTTTAAGAGAGGCAGAGAGGGCGCTGCAGTGCGCTCGGTTAGTTCGGTTCCGTATTTGTTAAACGTAAATAATTAAATATAGTGCGAAGTGAGACAGTAAAAGTGTAAAAAAGTGTATTTTAACCAGTGCTAAACAAGATAAACAATTAGTTCTTACCTAACACGAAAAACGTTTCCTATAAAAGAGCAAAATCGAAACGACGACCGTTATGTACTTTTGAACCTGGACCATCTACACCAGTGAATGTTTATGTGAAATATCAACATTATGGACGTAAAAAAGGTGGGTGGAGATTTTCAAGATAACCAGTGCTAAAAACTTTTAAAGTTATTTCAAATAGTATATATTATAACCTCGAAAATTTTATGCTGATCATCCAATTTATCGACAAAGAGGTACCTCACGGCGACATCTAACGAGACCCCGTAGAACTACGAAGAGCGCACATAACGTCACGTTACCTAGCTAACTCTGAAGATCTTACCAGCGCTTGCGACGTTTACCCGTATAGTCAATAGAGGGCGTTACGTGTAGTTTAGAGAACCAGACTCGAATAAAAAGTGGAAACATAACATATAATCGTACTAAAATGGAACAAATTGCACAAATACTGAAAAACATACAAGATGAAATGCAGTGCCAGAAAAAACAATTTAAAGAAATGGAAGAAAGTATTACAAAAAACATAAATAACCACATCAACGAAAAGTTTGGAGAATTAGAATATAAATACGATACATTGCAGAATATAGTAGAAGAACAAGAAAAACGCATAGATTATATTGAAAAGGACATAAGGAGAAAGAATATAATAATTTACGGTGTAGAAGAGAAGGGGAATAAATATGAAGAGTTCGAAGAAAGAGTTCTACAATTTATAAATGAAACGATGTCAGTCAGCTGCATGCCTACCGAAGTGGATTCTCTCAGAAGGCTAGGAAAGAAGGGTACGGGAACTAGACCGATTTTATTAACCTTAACAACCATGAACAAGAAAATACAAATTATGAAAAATAAACGAGTCTTAAAAGATACACCATACAATGTAAAGGATGATTACCCACGGAAGATTCTAGAACAAAGGAAAAAACTAAACCATGAAGTGGAAATACTAAGAGAACAAGGGAAAAATGCTATAATTAAATACAACAAGATCGTAATAATTGCAGGAGACACACCACAAGCTAACTATAAGCGTACTCTACCTGAATCTCCAGAGAACTCTGGTTATTACCGGAAGCACACCCCCTCCAAACCTACACTGAAGAGAAATAAAATGGATATTTCAAGCTACTTAAGACAGGGAACTAAAACTGCAGGTGGGTCATCTCAACAACTCAATAATACATCAGCTGATCAGACGCACTATCACGAAAAACCATAGGAAATAGCAAAGGCCCCTCTCATATACAATAAAGAAAACATTAAAAAACAGAACTTTACATCTCCCAGTACGGGTGGTCGCCGTGGGAGTATTAGACCAAAACCCTCCATCGAAAACAAAACATACCTAAACATCGGAACTTACAATATACGATCTCTATCTGGGGACGGACGACTAAATGAACTCGAACATGCCTTAATAAATATCAAATGGGACATCATTGGCCTTGCAGAGATAAAGAAGGAAAATATGAAGATATTAGAATATGATGACTACATATTGATGTATAAAGGAGATAAAGCAGGCTTCAACGGAGTTGGTTTCATGGTGAGGAAAAAATGGAAGCCCCATATCAAAGACTTTATGCCTATATCAGATAGAGTTGTACGATTAGACCTAAATATAGAAGGAAAAACCCTCTGCTTAATACAAGTCTATGCACCTGCCCAAAAAAAACAAAAACAAAAGAAAGACAAACATAAAGAAGAACAAGATTTAGAAAACTTCTACTCCGATCTACGCTCTTCTCTCCGCAACACGAGCCTAGAGACAATAATCCTAGGAGACTTTAACTCAAAAGTCGGACAGCCAACAGCCGAAGATGGACATATTGTGGGCAAGTGGGGATATGGTCTCAGAAACTACCGAGGTGAGATTTTAATACAATTTTGTTTGGAACACCAACTCTGCATTTCTAACACATTCTTTAAGAAAAAGGCGAAAAAGCGATGGACTTGGCAATCTCCAGACGGAAAAACTCGAAATGAAATAGACTATATACTAGCAAAAAATTTAAAACCAATTGAAGACATACAGGCTATAGATACAATATTCTCCTCCGATCATAGACTACTGAGAATTAAATATAACATTAAATACAAAGAGAAGAAAGATAGAAGAAACTATGGACCTAAAACTTCAGAACTAACACAAATTGAAAAAGAGAATATACGCGAATGCTTCACAAAATTGACAAAAAACTACACTAATGACAGAAAAAACTCTCAACAGCAATATACGGATATTATACATTACATTAAAGAAAGTTCAAGACAACTGCCACATAAGAAGAAACCATCAGAAAATGAATCTATATTTACAGACAAGCTGAATCAACTAATAGAAGAAAGAGAGTATTTAAAATTGAAGAAAAACAAAACTAAAAATGAAAAACAAAGGCTTTCAAAGTTATACAAGAAGATTAAACAACATATTCAAAGAAACAGAACTAAGTTGCGATACAAGATAATAGAGGAAGAATTGAAAAATAAAAGTTCAGTTAAAAGAGCAGACAAACGCTTAAATGTCTCTAAGGAATGGATTATGTCACTTAAAGCCGAAGGTGGTGGTAGAGCTACCAGGAGAGACTCGCTCGTAAACATTGCATCAAACTTCTACAAGAATCTGTATAGTCAACAACAGGAACACTCTAGCACAGACGATCATGAACAAACTAACCAAAATAACGAAGAGGTGCTTCCTTTCCTACAAAGCGAAATAACGGAAGGTATATTGTCACTGAAATCATCAAAGAGCCCTGGCCAAGACAAAGTGACCAACGATACTCTGAAAGCTGTTCTAGAACCGCTAACTCCTTTACTAACGGATCTCTTCAACAATGTTATGGACTCTTGCTGCATACCAGATGATTGGGAGAATGCTATTATAACACTGCTCTATAAGAAGGGAGATCCCTTAGACATAGGCAACTACAGGCCAATAAGTCTTCTGCAAAGCACATACAAACTCTTTACGAATATTCTGCTCAAACGACTAAGAAAAACCTTAGAATTTCATCAACCTAGAGAACAGGCTGGCTTCAGGCCAAAGTTTTGTACTACGGATCACATATTCACATTGACTCAGGTAATTGAGCGCTGCACAGAATACAAAATGCCACTCTACATAGCCTTCATAGATTATTCCAAAGCGTTCGACTCTATCTCCCACGAAGCACTGTGGAAAGCTCTGAAGCAACAAGGTGTTGAGGGAAAATATATAAGTATACTACAAGAAATATATAACAGAAGCAAGGCTACGGTGAGGTTGGAACGACTCGGGCAGCCCTTCGAGATTAAAAGAGGCGTCAGACAAGGCGACCCAATATCACCGAACCTGTTTACAGCTCTACTCGAATATGTTTTCTCTGGGCTTGACTGGGAATGCCTTGGTATACAAATCAATGGAGAATATCTAAATCATCTTAGATTTGCAGACGATATTGTTCTGATAAGTGAAAAGTACGAAGAGCTACTCCATATGCTAACAACTTTAAGCACAGAAAGTAAAAAATGCGGCCTAGAGATGAACGCCAGCAAAACCTGCCTTATGACGAATAGCGAAGAAGTGCCAACTATAATCGACTCTCAGATACTGAAGTATGTGAATCAGTATATTTACTTAGGTCAAAACATATCTTTCATAGACCACACGAAGAAAGAAGTAGAGAGGAGAATAAAAATTGCATGGAGCAAATACTGGTCGATGAAACACGTCTTCAAATCTAAAATCCCAATATCACTCAAAAAGAAAGCCATGGAATCCACAATTCTTCCCACACTTCTCTATGGATGTCAGAACTGGGCACTCACTAGAGATATCATACACAAAATACAAGTGTTTCAAAGAGCGGTCGAGCGAAGCATGTTGAACATAAAACTAAGAGATCGTCAAAGAAACATCAAAATTAGAGAACGAACAAAACTAATAGACGCCGCGAAGCTCGCGTGTAAACTTAAGTGGAGATGGGCAGGACACGTGGCGCGCACCGTGGATGGGCGCTGGAGCGAGCGCGTCCTGCACTGGTGGCCGCGCGAACGCACGCGTCCCCGCGGCAGGCCGCGCGCGCGCTGGCGCGACGACATCGTGGCGACGGCGGGCGCGACCTGGACCAGACAAGCGACGGACAGAACTAGCTGGAAAAGGATGGAGGAGGCCTTTGCCCGCAAATGGGTACTCGAGAGTGAAGTAAGTTAGGAAATAATGTAATTAATAATTTATAATAATAATGTTAATGTACTATGTAATGAATTTGAATGATATGTATTTTATTAATTTTCTCGAAATAAATGGCTTAATTATTATTATTATTATTGTATGTCTTACGTTCCGTAATCACGGGCAATTAAGTCCCGGACCTTTGGAAGGCGTGCATGGGGCCGAAGCCAACATGTAGAGGCCCGTTCAAAAGACAAGTTAATCTAAATGTAAGGGATACACAAATGGCGGATACCATCTCCGAGCGTACAACATGATACCCACGGGGATGGTCCCCGCCATTTGTGTAAAGACTATTGGAGTACGGCGCTATGGCCGCGATGGAAAAATAAGGTCTTGGGCTATGGAGGTGAAAGTTGGATGGATGGATACTGGGCTATGGGAGGAGACTAACGGACGCCTGCCATGACAACTAGTCTCAAAATTGTAAATAGGGCAGGCGGTGACTCGCCGACTCGTCGAGTGGGCCCCATAAAACGGCCGCACGCACAAAGTGCGACAATGGGGCAACATCTCATTGAGCGGCTGAAGGTTGTCGAGAGGTACGGCTCCGGTTTCACCATCGCGGGGTTTACCCCCGTGAGCGGGTTTCCCCGTTATTACGCCATTACGTGCAATACACTTCCAACCTGGAGCATAGGTTCTGCTCTTGCGATTCCACTCTGGACGGCCAATTAAGGCAAGCCAGAGGTAGGGGGGTGTGTTACTGTGTGTGTGGGTGTAGGGGTGTGTGTGTGTGGGTGTTTGTGTGTGTGAGCGCATGTCTGTATGGTCCCCCTGGATAGGGGTACGCGGTGTCGCCACTCACCGTCAGCTCGCCACAAGCTGCCCCCGCGGGGTTATTATTATTATTATTAAATTTTTAAGAGTAATAGCCTTGTGAGTCTTGGCTACCTTTTAACATGAATTGTACATTCAAATTATCCTTATATGATTATTGTGTCATATTGTGTTGTTGTTGATGCTGACTTAAATCTTACTAAACAGTTTACAATTAACAACAAATAAACTTACAAACTATCAACATCTCAACATAACTCAACAGAATTCCCAACAATATCCCAACTAAACTGAACTCTTGGTCAACCTAACAAACTACGAGTGGTACTAAAAGCAGCTTACAAGTATATTTGCAGTTGCGAACCACAATAATGTCCTCGTCGACTGTTCTAATGTGGTTATAGTAACTTCGGCTAGATGTAGGCTTGGTCTAGAATTCCAGATACAAGTCTAGTCCAGGGCTAGGTTAGCAAATATGTTAGAGCTGTTTTAATTTATGGCAATGCTTGTTTGATGCAATACGTTTAAGTCCGTTTTCCCCTCGATATACAGGATGTTAGGGTAAACAGTTGCATAACATTAAGGGGTGATTATACCCATGATACTGAACAACTTTCCTATAGAAACCTATAGGAAATTAGCAAAAAAAAAAAAAACGACTTTTCATACCAAACGTTCGATCAGCTGATATTCCTATAGGTTTCTTTGGGAAAGTGGTTCAGTATCATGGGTAAAATCACCTCTTAATGAAGTGCAACTGTTTACCTTAACACCCTGTATTTTAATAAAAGGCAAGAGACTTTTATTAAACAAAATATTAATATCATAAAAAAATTGATTATTGAAAGTATCCAAATGTCTTTCACATTGTAACCATATGATGGTTATCTTTAACTACCTAGGTAAGGACAGCGCAGGACCGGTCGTTGTGGCGACCCTTGGGGGAGGCCTTTGTCCAGTTGTGGTCGTTAGGCTGAAAATAATATACAGGGTGTAATATAAAATGGGAAGGTCACTTAAAGGGGAGCTTCAGACCATCAAACTGCACAACTTTCTCTAAGGGACCAATATTGAAATCGCGAAACAAAATCGGGTGTCCCATACATTTCAGTCGAGTTATGTTTGCAGTTTTGTATGGGATAGCCGATTTTTTTTTCGCGATTTCAGTATTGGTCCCATAGAGAAAGTTGATCAGTTTGATGGTCTGAAGCACCCCTTTAAGTAACTGCCCCATTTTATATTACACCCTGTATACTTCCACATTATTATAAAGGCGAAAATCTCTGTTAGTCTGTTACGTTTTCACGGCTAAGCCGAGGAAGTCGCAGGAAACAGCTAAAGCTACATAAATAAAAAAAATGTTTCCCTAAAATTGGTAAATCGAAAAAAAACACTATACACTATTATTATTTACGCTATGCTATTGTATAAAGGGTGTAAGTGTCAGCCTAGCAAATACAGAAACGGTGAACTCAGACCATCAAACTGAACAACTTTCACTATGAAGCCTACCACAGGAAATGCGAAAAAATAATCAGCTGTCCCATACATTTTAGTCGGGTAGGTACAGCAGTTTTGTATGGGATAGTTGATTTTTTTTCGCGTATCCTGAGGCAGGCTTCATAGTGAAAGTTGTTCAGTTTGTTGGTTTGAGTTCACCTTTTCAGTATTTGCTAGGCTGTCACTTACATCCTGTATATTCAACAGGAACATTTTTGAGATTGTAACACCAGCAAAGTGTGTAATTTTTTTTTTATGAATACGCTACATTATTTTTTAAATGTTACCTAAGCTAATTTTATTCGTACACAAGTTGAAGATTATTTTACCACCCTAATCAACAATATGCAAACCGAACCAGACCAAATTAAAAGTGCAGTTTTCTTGCAGTTAATTAAAAACAAAGAGCAGTTTCGCTAATAGAGTTCTGGTAAACTGCATCGGACTGCAATTTGCATGTGCAGCCATCCTGGGTCTACGCTGCTAGTTACTTCTTTTTAGGGTTCCGTGAGTGAAATACAACGAAAGGCTTCTTTGATCAAACAAGTGGATTTGACTTTTACCATATTTTCTATCAAATCCACAACGCAGGCTTCATCAAATATTAATCACATATCTATATCCGCTACAAGCTTCGTCAATGGCAGCACACAAGATAAAATCCGCATGCAAGCTTCGTCAGACTATCACTAACTTAATCTAAAGGCACTGCCCTGCGCGACCCCGGCTCAAAGGTCCCAAAGATGCTGGCCGCATTGCCCCTCTGGATGGCCAGAGAAATTATCTACACCAGAAAGACTCCCGAGCTTTTATCTATCTATATCTCGTAAGTATTGGGTCCTTATATACCTCTTTCGTCTCATTCACATCCAGTTTCTAGTGGGTGAGCTTTCTGTAAGACGTAAACGATTTGATCAGAGTACACATCCTATGAGGGCACCCTCTATCGATACTTCCATTCATATTAGCACAATATATCTCTTTTGTACAGCTGCTGTTAAACATGCAGTTCAAATTAACTAACGAAGCTTCTAATAAGTTACCATCATAGAGATGTAGTTACCATGTTGGTACCTGTTTTAAAGTTATTGTAAAACCACTTTAAAATGGGTAAAACTTATTTTTTTAATAATAGTTTTAAAAAGTACCTACTTTATAGCACCAATAGCATTTCATCATACATAGAATTTCATAATGTCCACTACCCACCATTGCTGACCGACAATACACAACACAATTGTAAGTATTTGAAACTGTAAAAATGACACGTACTTACGGATTACGGAACCGTCAAAAATCTGTAACCAATCGCACCTAACCAATATTTCCCCGGTTATTTTACTTTTTACCCATTTCCCCGCACCCCAGGGTAATTGGCTCCGCTGATTGCCGTTTGACGCTGATTACCGACCGACGCCGCGGTAAATCTCTATATTAATTTAAATTTAAAATTTTACCTTTATTACACGTGCTAATTAAAACAGTTATTTTAATTTAAAATCGGTGTTTAAATTTAATGCAATCACAACTCTCCTTTTGTGGTCTGATTGGATGGAGATGGGTTTATTAAATGCGATCAGACGAATTAATTATTAAGGTGTGATTTACCTGCGTAAATAAATCACACCTTAATAATTAATTAGTCTTAAATTAGCTCGGCAGCTATATTGCATTATACTGGGTGATTTTTGAGACACTCCAAACAGGGGTGGTCAACTGGTCATCAAACTGAACAACTTTTACTACCTATGGGATCAATCTGGCAATTGTAAAAAAAATCTCTTTCATACATTTGAGTTGAGCAAGCATGTACCATAAGCACTTAAGTATTATGGAACAGCTGTTTTTTTGCGATGTACAGTACTCTTTATACAGGCGGTAAACTTAAATGCGCTACATACTTTAAGGGGTGCTTCAGACCATCAAATTGAACAACTTTCACTATACAGGGTCCTTCTTAATATGCTGACACTTTTTTAAGGGGATGATCAGACCATGAAACTGAATAACTTTCTCTATGGGACCAACATAGAAATCGCGAAAAAAAAACAGCTGTCCCATACATTTGGCTCGAGTAGGTTTGCAGTTTTGTATGGACGAGCAGATTTTTTTTTCGCGATTTCGATGTTGGTCCCGTATAGAAAGTTGTTCAGATTGATGGTCTGATCATCCCCTGAAAAAAGTGTCAGCATATTAAGAAGGACCCTGTATATCAAAATAGCGAAAAGAAAAATCAAACTACAGACACAGATATTTCATTCCTAGATCGTGTTAAAAAATTACAATTGGATATATTCATGGAACGCGCCTACCTGGTATAATATCTTCATAAACCGGTATTAAAGCAAAATTGAACTTCGAAGCCGGGTGAAGCGATACCCAGGATACCTAGAACCGAAATAGTTAATAGTTAACAGAATGGTAAAGTGATTTAATGCCACCAACAAACTTCTGAATTCAATTACCTCTGAAACGCATAAATCAACGACTCTTGATAGCGTTAGATTCATATTTTAAGTCTTACTTAGGTTGGTGTATTCGATGCTAATACAGAACAATTTCAATATTTATTTAAGAACATAACCTTTACGGAATTAATAGTACTCTGTGCCTTTACTTACGAGTACCATGGACGATATATTCACGACTCAATTATTCCATATATTTACTGGTATTTTTTTCGTGATAGTCGCAATATAAACATTTCATGTAATGTTCGAACCGTCACGTTATTTATCAAAAGTGTCAAATCGCTTTGTTTTTAACCACCAATTCAGCACGATTTTTCCGTAGTCAGCATAGAACAAAATACTAGTGGTCAGCTGAGCATGCCCATTAGATATAAACAATGATTACGTTATTATAATCATATTTTTAGGGGTGCTTTAGAGTTCAGTTTAACAAACCGAACACCTTTCACTATTCAACCAACAACAAGCGCTGCGCCCAACAACGGGTGAGCTAAAAAAAGTTCGGACACTCCCTTCCTCCCACCAGGAAGGGAGTTCCCGTACTGTATCTAGTAATATATATCCTTTCTTATACTGTGGTACCACCTAAAATATGTGACGCATTTAAATGAACACTAAAGATAGTATTATCTTATCTGTGACTAAAGTAACAATAGCATCGAACACATTGTCATTAACGCGTGCAGATACCCCTAAGTCCGGTAAGTTTAAAGCACTTGTACGGACTTAGCAGTAGGTCAAATGACTTTAGCAAATACGATTACGTTTTGCGTCCGTTCCCGTCTGGGGAAGTATATTTGAATTTTCCGAAGTTTCGAGTTTAGAAGACCTTTATTAATGTAGGTATGTATGTTAGAGTTTAATTCTGAACATTAGAATACCTCCTCTGTACCGATAAGACCAAAATGCACGGCCATTTAAATTCTTCCTGGATTATTATCATCGTCAACTCAGCTGATAAACGTTCACTGCTGAACATAGGCCTCCGCCAATAATTTCCACAACGATCGGTCCTGCGCTGCCTTCATCCAATGGGTTCCTGTCGCCTTCACTAGGTCGTCGGTCCACCTTGCCTACCACGCTGCGCTGTCACCCGAATCCGGATCGTTCTCGGAAGCAATTCTCTGACACCCTGTATTGTAGGCGCATCCTTCTTGGTGAGGTCGCACATAGGAAGAGGCCAGTCGGAAGACCCATGCTGCGATTTAAGGATTGCGTCAAGAGGAACCTAAACTCTTTCGGAGTCAGCCCCACAAATTGGGAAGAGCTCGCGGAAAATAGAGGAGGGTGGAGAAGGAAGACAAGAGATGGTCGGACTGCTCATGACGAAGCCTGGTTCGCACACCTGGCAGAGAAACGTGACTAAAGGCATAATGCTGTCACAATCCCACCTCTATCCGCCAGCGGCGTACGGTTCTGTTGTAGAGGCTGTGGACGTGTATGCGGCTCTCGTATAGGACTGCATAGCCATGAAAAAAAGTGCTTCTCCAAAAACACTGCTTAAACAATCTGCAACAGATTAAAGGCCTATGATGATGATGATGATGATGTATTATAGGTTGACGATGATCAGATGGTCTTCTGCAACGTAACGTCAGCCCCTATGTTTCCTCCAGCCCTTATCGCAGCACCGGCGATAGTGAAGTCAGATAGCTTACAGCCGGCTCCTGCATGTAGTTACGGTCGACGTGGGATCACCATCAGTTACTATGAGTTATGATACTCCTGCAATATGTAGTCTTTCTATAGTAGCATCAGCAGGCTTAAGAAACCTTGCAATATTGTGGAGTGTTTGTTCACTCAGCTTCGTGTCAACCTAGATTAGCAATTAACTCCGGGAGAAATAGCTCTCTCATTGTTTTTCTATACAAAAAATCATGGGTGACGAGTTTATTCCCAACCCAGGTTGACGCAAGTGGGGCTCAGCGTATCAAACTAATTTTAAAGTAATCCTAGTTTCCGATGCCCAATTAATTTATTTTAATTATCATACACAAACTCATGATTATAATAATCACTTTCGAACCGGAAACTTTGCTACATATAAGTACTCAACTAATTTCTCAAGTGTTCAGGATTGAAACCTAGATTGATGTGTAGGTACCGTATACGGCGGGGTATATAGAGGCTACCGTTTCACCCACAAAAACACTGCATAAGAAACTTTATCTCTCAGTAAACACGACACCCACGAAAAGACGGCAATTTATTTGTCTACACTAATATTATAAAGAGGAAAGATTTGTACCTATTTTTGTATGTTTGTATGTTTGTAATGAATAGGCTCAAAAAGTACTGGGCCGATTTAAAAAATTCTTTCACCATTAGAAAGCTGCATTCACCCTGAGTAACATAGGCTATATTTATTGCTAGAAAAGATTAGACGTCCACCCGTGCGAAGCCGGGACGGGCCGTTAGTAAATTATATAATTACAATTTTTTTGAATTGTATCTGAATCCAACCCCTTTACTGTTGCCGTTACTCGTTCCATCTCATTCGGTGCGATAACATTATCGAATAAATCGGTTCCGATTTGGCATACATTGCTTGTTTTGATCGCTACACATTAAATCGAGAGCATAAATCAGGTATATGTCATTCGATGAGATGCCGAACCTAACTTAACTGCTGTTTTGTTGTAAATCAGTCGCCGTGGATATAATCAGCCAGTCATCGCCCACTGCTGAACATAGGTTTTTCCCAAAGTGCGCTAAAACGTATCTTCGGCTTGCCCCATCCAGTCGCTGCCAGCTACCTGTCTCAGGTCGTCGATCCCGCACCGGAGCGTCCAACAATCCATAATACCATACTACGTCCATAATACGCCTGGCAGTTCGTGGTCTCCGTTCCAGAATTTTTCGGCAGAAATGACCAGCCTATTGCGGGTTATGAGCCTGTGCAAATAATCGTTTAATGATTGGAACAAAAGTACCCAATTCAATTGATTTTCGGTTACATAGAAGTTCACCGCAAATTATAGAAAATAGTTTTAATCCCATTAACCTAACAAAGTGTGGTTAACCACCAATGCAGCGGTCGCGTGCGTCCACCCTATTTAATTTAGTGGTGGTCCCTTCACGCCTGTGCGTCCGGTGGTAGACTGAAACTATACCATTATTATTCTAGATGTAGGTCAGTTACTGGCCGTTAGATAGGCGGTGTTTCTAACTTCATACTGACCTGCTAGGATATTGAATGCTAGGTAAGTAATTCTTTCGTAGCGTATTCATCGATAAGGTTCTTAGTGTAGTATTCCACACAATTACCAAAGAAAATATACACGACGCGACAATTACCGAATTGAATACATTACCAGTAACATAGACCACTGATATTCCGAGAGATAAGTGTACTTTTTGCAACCATCAGCAGCAAGGCTGATTCAGTGTTTATGGGGTGTAGAGCATCTCTGTGATGGGGATGGACCAGGTCTGCCTGCATAACTCCAGTCGGTATAGGAGGTACTAATGATTAAAGGTCTGTAAAAAACTAACGATCAGCTGCAAGGCTGATCGTATATTATTGTTGTAGTATGCACTGTAGCTATGTGAACAGTACAAAAACTGGAATGGTTCATCAGTCGGTTTAGGAGATACAGCCGTTCAAAGGTCGGAACTTTGACTGGCTGTATCTCCTAAACCGACTGACAGAACTTGACAGTTTTTGTACTGTTCACATAGCTACAGTTCATACTACAACAATATCATACGATCAGCCGTGCAGCTGATCGTTAATTTTTTACAGACCTTTCAACATCAGTAACTCCTAAACCGACTGGAGTTATGCAGGCAGACCTGGTCCATCCCCATCACAGAAATGCTCTACACTCCATAAACACTGAATCAGCCTTGCTACTGATGGTTGCAAAAAGTACACTTAACTCTTATACTATGATCTTACATTGTATAGTGCAATGATACTGACGGAAAAGAAATTCGCATAAAAAGAAAGTTAACTTTTTACACAGGGTTCAACTTAATTATTGTTTTTTAAGATGACGTTCAAACCATCAAACTGACCAAACTTCTCTATAGGACCAACATCGGAATCACGAAATATTTGAGTAGGATTGCAGGTTTGTGTGAAACAGCGGATTTTTCTTTCGCCATTTCGGTATTGGTCCCATAGAGAAAGTTGTTCAGTTTGATGGTCTGATTATTCCCCTAAAAAACCGTATGAACCGTACCTATATAGGGTGTAACAAAACACCCTAGTAATACTTAAGAGGGTGCTTCAGACCATCAAACTGAACAACTTTCACTATGGAGCCAACTTCGAAATCGCAAAATAAAAATCTGCTGTTTCATACAAAACTGCAATATCGGCTCGACTAAAATGTATGGGACAGCAGATTTTTTAATTTTTTTTCGATGTTGGCTCCAGTAAAAGTTGTTCAGTTTGATGGTCTGAAGGCTGTTTTGTTACACCATGTATACAACGTGTTAATAAATTAGCGCAAAACCTCATACACCCCAACTGATTTATAACAAAATAATTACAATGAAACAATAATTTCATTATTTTGATAGTTAATATTTACAGTTATTCGTTTTAAAAATTAAACTCAGAATACTTGAATATTGAATTTATTACTGTAAACTTTCAGTATTTAGTCTAAACAACTTTACACTTTCGAGGCAGCCGGCGAACTGACTAGTTGACTCGTCCAACCATTCCACCATGCTTCGCCCCACTCTCCCACCACTCGTAGATGGCACCACTTATCACGAAACTAGGGTGAAGTCTCCTGATTGGCGGATTTGAAAACTCACGTTTGAGAGAGTGTTGCTAGCACAATATATTAATAATAAATTTTTCGAATCGACTCATGATACAAATCACGACATTCGCATTTTAAGTTTTGAGGTTAAAATGATTTGTTATCATTTCAGAAATGAATGAAAGCGCAAACGTACTCATGGATACATTTTAAGAATCTTGTTTTGGTAGTTAGTAGGGTGAGTGTGCTCGTGGGGTGGGTTGACATCAGGTTCAGAAAATTTTAAATCTTTATAAAAAAATATTTAATATTTTGAAAAAATTACCTATGTTGAAACTATAATAATTCGATTCTGCTCTCGATTCTAAACAAACTACTTTCTAGTTTTACGTTAATTCATTAACACGTATACTGTGCGATCAGCTGATTGGCTTAGGAACTTGACCAAGCCAGCTGCTTCCTGCGAGAACTTGATAACGATTTATTACGTAATTCGATCCTAAACTAAGTTTCAAATGACTTTAGAAGCCTTTTAATTGAATCGAATATCTCAAACGTATCTAAAGCTTATAGAACAATTATCACCTTTTTTCTACGCGCTAATGCGAAGAGTCTACAGAGAAATTATTTCCTCAGTTCCCAACTCCTCGCTCCGTTAGCAGCTGTACTTTCCAAATTAAAAAGTATCTCAAATCAGGATATTTTCACAATTATTCTCTGGATATAAGAGTTAGCAAATGGGACTTTGTAAGCTGAATGGAGTTTATAGATTTGTCGTCATCCAGACTTTTAATTGTTATTTAAGGTCCCGATCTATAGTTGAGTAGCTCATCTCAACATACTTAATTCATAATATATTTACTTGAAAAAGTGTAAAAGGTTTGCTAAGTATACACTTAAAATACGAAGAGATTTTTAAAAAGGTATTTTGACAAATACAGTCCCAAAAAAGAAACTTAAGCTATTTGCACGTTTTTACAGGTATTACGCTCTAATCGTAGAGCTTCTATCAGATTTCGGAGTGTAAGGACTGGATGAGAGTGTGCATCTGTGTTTAGCTTTAGCGCACACACTAATTATGCAATTTAAAAAAAAATGCTGCATACCTATCTGACTGCGTTTCAATAACAGTTCAGTTTCAGTAACAATAAGCAATAACGGATCAGCCTGTCAATAAATCCACATAGCCCTGGAAAAAGGTAAATAAAAAGCCTCACTTGCCTCTAACAATCCGCATTGTGCACACGTGGTGGAGTATGGCTTACATACTCTCTATTTTATTTACGAAACCCCGGTCCGTGCCCTGCAGTTTGCTGCTAAAGGCTATAAATTACTTAAAAACTAAAAGCAATAAAATAATAAACCTAGAATAAAATAGTCCTTTAGAGCAACAAGTTTAGTTACAAAAATTTTTTTTAAAAGCGGAGTCGAAAAAATACCGGTTCCAAAAACTGTAATTAAAAGGTGGGGGAGCAACTGACCTATAAGCTATCGTTTCCTAGATCTTTTGCGACATTAAGAGAATATATTTCCAATTGGTTAGTAGGGGCGTGGTGGCCATAGATTACGCTTTCGAACGGGATGGAAAATATTGAGAAGATTCCGAGAGTTTGTCTCGTATCTGAGAATTTGTTTCACTCTATTCTTGTATACTTAGTACATGCAAAAAGACAATTTCCATATGATAATTTGGAGAATTTTGAATTGGTAATGACTCGCAATGAACTGCGTTGCAAAGTCGCACATAACGCGAGACATTGCAACGCAATTTTAATGCAATGCGTTCGTTGTATTAGTTTAGTGACTGAGTAGAAAAGGCTATAATAGTCGAAGCAGCAACAAGGCATTCACACCTATGATCCGATCCGTTGATGTAACTCAACCTGCACATATTTTTACCGGCTTTAAATCGGAATTTATTTCACTATGTAACTCAACTCAAGACATAACAACTCAACTGAACGCAACGCAAATCAACTCAACTAAACACAACGCAATCCAATTCAACATAACGCAAGTTAATGCGCCGAGTGTGCTTTCCAAACAAATTTTAAGAGCCGCATTGTAACGACTGCCTATGTACCGTCACCACAGAAGGCGGAAGAAGTTCCCGCTTAAACTAATTTGTGTTACAAAACAATCTCCAGTTTTCAATTAAGACGTGTTCTTCTGAAAGACAATAACGTCCACATCATCGGGCACAGTCCCAGTAACAATCTCATTAGCCGTGAATTTCGCGAACGAGCCGCCCTGCGCCGAGGCAGCCCATGCCGAGATTTATGCCGTTATGCTCAAGACGAACGAAAGTGTGGTAGAAGTTACAGGAGTTTACGAGTTTTATATTTATAGAAATTGGAATATAAATGACCATCCCATCCCATTACCAACAGTTGTATGCATGTTATTTTTTTTTTACGGATGGTTTTGCTCTTGACGTCAATCCAGTCTTCAGGGTGGGGTCGAAGATGTATCGAGCTTACCCAGAAGAAGCCGAATAGGCTTTTACTTGTACTTTAAAGGAATTCGGGTTATAAGCGTTCGGAAATACTGACGCAGGCAGGGCATTCCACTCCTTGGCAGTAGGCATTATAAAAGATTCAGAAACGCGCTTGGTGCGGATATGTGGGATGTCAACCAAGAAGGGGTGATATCCCACGGTGCGTCTGGAAGTCCGATAGTAGAAAGGGGAAGGCGGGTGAGATCATGTAGCTCCTGGGAACACTCACCGAAGTACAATCTGTAGAAGAACGACAAGCAGGCTACTCTGCTGCGGTGGGCTAGGCTATGTTTGTTTGTTTAGTAGCTTACATTGACAATTATCGGATTTTTTCAATCTCTAGGATTAATAATTTTTGTGTAGGTACATGTACCAGCCATAAAGTGAGTAAAAGACGGCATGTTCAGAGATACAACGTTTCGTGTAAGGTGGAGGGTGGAGTCACAGTATAAGAAAGAGTACCTATATGGAGTCTTGTAATTGCAACTATGAAGCAATTGCACTTATAAGAATCACGATTCAGTTCATCTCTCGTGATCCTAATAGTTGCAATGAGCGTTTTTCTTTTGGTTTTCTAGTGGATCGATAGATGGCGTTACGGTCTGTGCGAATAAAAGTCTAAATTTCAAAATGTGTTTCTTTAAAATAATAAAGAGGGAGAAGATGATCAAAAAGATGCCAACTCATCTTTTGATTTAATATTTTATTATTTACAAATCATTTTAATCGGAAATATGAAACTTTTTACGTCTGAAATTGTTGTATGGGCTCGATCCCTTGGCCTTTAAAAAAAAGTCAGGCACAGTCTTGACATGATTTTGACAGGATCAGGCCTACGTCTCTATGGAGCGATAATCATGTCATCAGTCGAGTTTTTTAGGAACTAAAATTAAAAAAGAAAAGAAAAACGCTCATTACAAGACTTCACGTACGCGTTTTTGTTGAATGTTTTCAAAATACTTTCGCTGGAGACAGCTAGTCGGGCTTCACATGGCACACGACACGGCGCGGCGGGCGGAGTTTATGTCTGTACCTATAGCTATGTAAGAAAAGGATCGATTAGTAAACAAAATTCTCCGCTGTTATCTTCTAATTCGCTCCAAACGCCAACATTTCAGCCAGTGATAATCACAATGTTCGGAATTAAATCGCGGGTCGCAATCAATTACCGACGAACAGTCGGACTGAGATATCTTCAGTTTTTCCTCCGACTACGTGGTTCATCCGACACCGAAGGCTTGACAATGATTTTGCTGAATAAAGGACAGTGGGCAGGAGTGGTCCAAGAGCCTCTCCATAAGTGGCATAGAACGTTTGAAAGGGGGCTTAATATAAAACATTTTTTTATATGCGGCATCAATATCTTTTCGAGAGAAAAAAAGATACAGGGTGCTTTGTTTAGCGGCTTTTCATACTAATGTTACCATTTCATCTGTTGCTTGAATTTCGTGTTTCATATGGATAGTATTATTGGTTTTCCATTATTATGAATGCAAAAGAATCTTCAGCCCTTAGTATCACGTAAATTCAAAGCGAGAAAATCGTTATTTCATCCTGAAATTGCCATTATAGTACACGTGAACCTTCTTACTGTTGCACGCTTAATAATAACTTTTGGTAGTTATACATTGAAAAAAGTGCGAGCCTACTAAGACTCTTAATTAACACCAAAATAATTGAAATGACGTTATTATTGTTTACTAAAAACAAAAGATGGTTAGTTGTAACGACAAGCCGAATTCGTTTAATAAAGTTCTCTTAGTCGGAGAAGTCATGATGTTGACAGTGTAGCTAAGTGTATGATCACCCCGATACAGAATTCACCTTTCGGGCAACAATTTCAAAATGATTTCTTCCTAAAACGACCACGTAAAAATTAAACACCTGTATCTCTATTTTTTACTCGAAAATATGTTGATACCCTTTGCACACCATGACTTAGGGTATCCTCTAATTGTTCCTCCATGTAGCTACACGTTTTTGGGATCGCTCTTAAAACGAAAAACAGAACATTTTATTAAAAAGTAAACATTTTCCACGCCCCAAAAAAAGTTGAAATTAAAATTCGAAACAAACAAAATAGAGGCAAATTGAACAAATAAATTTTGTACCAAACGTAATTAGCACTAATGGAATGGTGAGAGATATACAACAAAATTTCGTACGTGTGTTTTGTGTCAAACGAAGGGACCACCAGTTTGGACTCTGCAAAACACTTGCAAACAACGGCGAAGTAATCGCAGTACGGAACGGACACTTTGATTTTAACTATCTAGTATTTAATAATAAATATAATTTGTTAAATAAAACTGCCACCGTGGTCTAGTTAAGAGCATTGGCTCTCGATACGGAGGTCGTGGGTTCGATTCCCACGGGGGACACCTAGTGATATGTAACTTTGTGCGTTTTTCCCCAGTTGGTTAGGACATTGCAGGCTGAATCACCTGATTGTCCGAAAAGAAAAATGATTCCGTGCTTCGGATGGCACGTTAAGCCGTTGGTCTCGGCTACTATCTCTGGTGGTAGTAGTAGTCGTTACATAAAAACCACGTCAGAGGCCGTAAGGCGGTCTGAAATAACTCTGACACCAGGGCTCTGCCCACACGTTAAGAAGAAGAATATTTGTTAATACATAGAACAAACAGTCAACACATGCTTCGTCTATGACACATACAGTCATAATACAACAGCGACATGCTTCATCAAAACCTTAAATAAACAGTAAGAGCAACATGCTTCGTCAACTTAGGGTCTGGCAACCTCATCTGGCAGCACGGCATCGCCTTTTTCTGTCGCTCCATCCTTTTCTGTCACTCAGGAACGTCATTTGCTAGAGCAAATAAGATAGACGGAACGCAAACGCGCGCGGCGGTGCTGCGGCGTGCTGTCGCGTTCCGTCTACTTTATTTGCTTTAGCAAATGATAACTACGTTTACTTAGCAAAGGTCAAATTCACAACCAATGAGTTTTTCTATCTTATGTACGTACCTAGCACTAACTGCTTCCAAACGGAGAAGGAAAAAATTTTGAGTTTTGGAACTTTTTTTAAACGTTCCTTTGGTACGTAATATTGAAGAAAAAAAAAAAGTCCTGGTGAGGGAGGGGGGGGGGGGGTGAGCTCAAGGATGGGGGGGGGGGGCTCTAAAGGTGACTTTTTTCAGGTTTTCGCTTATTTCTCGAAATCTGAAAGTCGTATCGAAATATTTTGTACGGACAAATTAAACCTGACAAAATTTGCTACAAAACAAGTGGTATGCATTTTTGTCATAGGACCTTTGAGGGCTACGGGGCCGAGAAAGTAACAGCATTTCAAAAATTATGAAATTTGTATTGTGACCCTCATGAAAGTTGAAGGTAAAAACAAAATGATTTCATATTCTTAATCAGCAGCCCCGAAAACCCCCAGATACAAATTTTCAGTAGGTTCGGGGAACCCTTGAAAGCTGCATTGGCGTTTGAAATTTCCATGGTAGCCATCTTGGATATCGCAATTTTGGATTTTTTTCACTGCCGACCAAATCTAACCAGGATCCTCTATGACATTTGTTTGAGGTCCATAACCCTATCTGTCATAGTTTCCGCGGGCCGTTGACCTCATCCATCAGGAGTTGACCTTCCGAGGAAGTCAAAGTTTTCCCTGTATCACCAAGGCATCCATATGATGATCCCCAAATGTCATCCTTGTACCGTAAGGGAACCTGGAGATCAATTGGAGGTAACTGGTTGACCCCCCTCCCCCCCTCCCCCCCACATAGATATTAGATAAATACCCGTATAATTGTTCACCGGGTTTCCCCCATTCAACGTATAGTAAAATGATTTTAGGGATCATCATAAGGATGCCCTGGCGATAAAAATAATATTTCAACTTCCTCAGAAGGTCGACTCCTGACGGATGAGGTCAATGGCCCGCCGAAACTATGACAGATAGGGTTATGGTCTTTGAACAATTGTCGTTGAGGAGCCTGGTCAGATTTTGTTGGCGGTGAATAAAATCCAAAATTGCGATATCCAAAATGGCTGCCATGGAAATTTCAAAAGCCAATGCAGCTTTTTAAGGGTTCTCCGAACCGACAGAAAATTTGTATCTGGGGGTTTTCGGGGCTGCTGATTAAGAATATGAAATCATTTTGTTTTTTTCTTCAACTTTCATGAGAGTCGCCATACAAATTTAATAATTTTTGAAATGCTGTTACTTTCTCGGCCCCGTTAAGTCCTATGACAAAAATGTATACCACTTGTTTTGTAGAAAATTTTGTCAGGTTTAATTTGTCCATACAAAACATTTCGATACGACTTACAGATTTCGAGAAATAAGCGAAAAACTGAAAAAAGTCACCTTTAGAACCCGCCCCCCCTTCCTCGAGCTCACCCCCCCCCCCCCCCCCCCCCCCCTCACCAGGACTATTTTTATAAGTTTCAAAACTATTTATATTTCAGCTTAATTTTACTGGGTTATAAGGCACGCGTTGTGGACAAACGCCCATGCAGCATGCATCCTTCTTCATCTGTATACGTACGTCCCACTGCAGGGCATATACTTTCGTATATGCCCTACAGTGTGACTTATACAGAACACCCTAAGTAATATTTGAAGAGGTGGTTCAGACCATCAAACTGAACAACTTTAATTATGTAGACGACGTCAAAAATATCTCCCGTTTCATACAAAACTGCAATAGGTACCTACTCGACTCAATTTTTTTATCGACGTTTTCTCCATAGTGAAAGTTTTTTAATATGATGGCTTAACCAACCCTTTAATATTAAGGGGTGATTTGTTACCCCTCTACTATCATCAATAGTAGTGTTAACAAACAAGTGTTAGTGTCTTATGGATTTTGGTATGACAACTTGAGCAAAGCTTGTGTTCATTAAATCATGCTATTCATACTATTTCACACCCATCAAATTGGATTTAAGCTACATTGCTAAATTAATTTAGTTTAGCTCTTCGATTTAACATTCACGTAATATTCGTGAAGTTATAGAGCAAAGAGATTAAAGCAGGGTAGTGAGTAATATATTTTGCATGGTTTAAAGGTTCATCGGTGAATTACATAGCATTACTCCTGGTTAAGTGCCTAAGTATGTTTATCTTAGGGATCACATCAGGAATAAGGTGATACGTCAGAGAACTAAAGTAGTTAACATTGCTCGGAAAATAATATGCTGGTCATTATTTGCCGAAGAACTAACAACCGATGGGGTGTCAGAGTTCTAGAGTGGAGACCGCGAACTGGTAGGCGTAGTATGGGACGCCCTGCTGCCCGCTGGACCGACGACCAAAAAAGGTAGCGGGGAGCGACTGGATGAGGAAGGCTGAGCTTAGAGTTTTGTGGCACGTCTTAGGAGAGGCACATGTTCAGCACTGAACGATAATTATTCTGATGATGACGTTGGCTGTGATAGATCTTCATAATAATTGAAAGAAGTTTTATTTTAAAATAGGTAACAATGAGTAGGTTACAGCACCTATTAAAATTACGGCTATTATGTCATAAAAAGTATACGGGATGGAAAATTAAGGCGTTATACATACAGAGCCCTCAGAGACCAATTTGGGCCTAAGATAAATGTGGCCCCTCAGACAGAGGGTTGATCTACGAATAAGAATAACTATAGAAGAGTAACTCTAAACAAAATAAACAGAATTTTTAGCACCTAATGAAAAATTACATTTTGTGTGCGTTTTGGCGGTAAGGTACAGTTAACTACTACTAACTACTCAACCCAAACGTATGCGACAGCAGATTTTCTTTCGCGGTTTTGATTTTAGATCCATAGTAAAACTTGTTCAGTTTGATAATCTGAAGCTTCCGCTTCAGTATGTAATGCATTTAAGATTTGATCCCTGTATTTAACTAAGTGGACGTTCTGCACATTACTTACTCAGTGAAAACAAACTGAGCGTGTTCGTAACTTGTTTTTGGGATTCGTGGTAATTATTACAATTATATTATTAATATTATGCGTCATTCAAATGATTGTGAATTTTCAGGCTTTGTAACTGTCATTAGTTTAGCTAGCTAGACCAAACCAACCTAGCGTGCGGTGAAGGTAGGCAAAAAGCAGTGAAACCTTAATAATTTCTAAACTAAAAGCATTTTGTTTACTCAATTACTTTTAATTGGTTTAATTACCTGTATTTAAACAAATCAAAGTCATTCAGTGAATTAAATGCTTTTAGTTTAGAAATTATTAGACTTTTACTGTGTTTTGCCTGCCGCAGTTCAGAAACCGAATATATATTATAATTATAAACTAAAAGCATTTTGTGTAGGAAATGACTTTGAACTAGCGAGTCACTTTGTTGTTCGTCCATCTGTCTGCCTATGTGTCTGTTTGTTTGCATGTTTCGTCCGTCTCTCAAGACCCTTTTTCTCGGAAACGGGTATAGAGCTTAGGTATCAAGTTTTATTTTATTTAGTAGTCACGTCCGCTGACTTTAATATTACTTAGAGCCATTTGTAGTACAAGACATTTAAATATATTTAATTCATGTAACTATCATGATTTTTATGTTAATAATTGTTAATAAAATAAATTATCATATTTTAATCCAATTGGTGTAGGCAGCAATTAGACGCCTCCTGGGATTTTTTTTTCTTTTCAAGTCAGTATTATTTGAGTAATTCTTGGAAATAAAATTAGAAATTTATATAAAAAAAAAATGAAAAAAAAAAAAAAAAAAAAAAATATATAAAAGAAATGTTTATTATTTTCATGCAGTGACATCCCTATCATACTGATTAGCGGACACACACTTTTTATTGTTTGTAGTTTTAGCATAACTAACGATTCAATTTGATTACCAGCACTGGTAGCATGCACACCCGCGATAGCCGTGATACGGCTTTATCACGTCTTTTATCTCGTTCGTTTGCGCGCAAAAGAACGAGATAAAAGACGTGATAAAGCCGTATCACGGCTATCGTGGGTGTGCATGCTACTAGTGCAGATAGGTAACTGATTTAGTGCAAGCATGTATCAAGTGGATGATTATTATTTTATTATTATTATATCAGCTGTCGCTGTCCCATTGTTGGGCAAAGGCCTCATTCTCTTCATTAGGCCAGTTCTTTTAGATTATGTTGCCGTGCTGTTTATGGTTCTAGTGCAGGTTGATAGACCACTCTCTCTCATCTTTTGATAATAGGAGGCAACAGTGGAATTTAATAGGCCATAACTTAACTTTTTAGTTTTCAAGGAAACTCGGCATTTTCTTAAAGCGCTTAAGGAATCAGAGCACACAATGCGTTTAAAAGTCCAGTAAAAAGCTCATTAGCCATCGGCACAAGATTTATCCTTTGTTCTGGTCGGTTCCGTATCACAAAATGGTGGAGTTAATGCTTTGGGCTTCTTGTTTCTTGAAGGAGTTAAAAGGTAGGATAAAAGAGATAGGTTATAAAAACAAAAGCATTCAGAATTATAAAAAAAACATTTGAAGGGCTTCATAACTGGTTGCTTCAGAGCATCAAACTGAACAACTTTCAATATTAAGAGGGCTATTCGAGCTCAGTGGCGCCCTCGTCACAGTAATAAAGATTTCTCAATAAAGAAAGCCTAAATTAAAAAAGTGCCCAGTAGATAAACTACAAAAGCTGTTAGACAATACGTTTATAGGTTCTAAACATTTTCCACTAGACATTTAGATAATTTCGAATAAAAACAAAAGCGGCCGTTTTTTTTTTCTTTTTTCAAAATTTGTATTGTAGACCTTTAAAAAACCTATAAAAGTACTCTATGAAAATAGCTTGAAGGCTTTTGTAGTCTATCTAGTGGGTACTTTTTTAATTTAGGCTTTCTTTATTGAGAAATCTTTATTATTGTGACGAGGGCGCCACTGAGCTCGAATAGCCCTCTGAAGCCAACATCGAAATCGCGAAAAAATATCAACTATTCCATACATTTGGGTCGAATAACCATTGACGTTTTCTACGGAACCAACCCATTTTGTTTTACGTGGTTTCGATTATTGGCACCTCCTTCAATAAATGTAGCGCATTTCAATTTACACCATTATAGTTACGGAATTGATTTTATTATTATTATAATTAATACGGAATTGATACTTTTTAACCGACATAAAAAAGAAGGTTTTAATTGTGTTTGATCCATGTCCGTGATTTTCTTGATACTAGTGGACCGATTTCGATGATTATTTAATTTTAATCGTTCTCTGGAAAGGTATAGTATAAAATGCAACAGCATTCCCACGGTCAAAGAAAATATACCTACCTACTCTAATGCGCCAACATATTAGTAGTACTTTGAAAAGAAAAAAAAAATTATAATTGTTTGGCACAAAGTTCACAATCTACATCATCCTAAAAATCATACAATCTCTTAAACTACAATACCTACCTCGCTCAGAAAATGAGAAGTGAAAAATACAAGCTGCTATACAGATAAAATATTAAGGAAACGTAATGCCTGGTTTAAAAGTCCTAATCTCGTAGTTGAAATTCAATGTGTTAATACGGTCCTAAGAAAACAGCCAATGAAAATTTATCATCACAAAACAAGCGAACCAAAAAGTAATCTTTAAAGTAATTACTGGACCTTTTGACCGATCGGCTTTCGTCCCTTGCCGATTCCGGCTGATAACCAGATCGGGGCAGGACCGGTTACAACCGGCTCAGTCCGGATGATTTGGCCGATTTGACCGGGAACTTTGCTCGATTAATAGAAATTCAATTTGTGGAGGATGGACGTTTTTGCGTGCGTTACAAGAATGAAGATGAAGCGATTTGAAAATCGCATTTCGCAATACAAAAATTCGGTTTGCCGTAGTTCATTGAAATAATGTCGTAGACGGCTAGACAGTCAAACTTATTTGAATTTAAGAAATGTCGGTATGATCATTTCTCGAGTCACACTACACCGCCACCCTTCGCAACAACGAACGCCGTCTAGAGAGATGGTCTGTTCAAGAACATTGTATTATATCAATATTTATGGGTCTGTCTAATGTTGACAAACAAAAATAGGTTAATAGGAAAATAGGTCTAGGTTCGTTGGTGAAAAATATTATGTCAAGGTCCCCATCCATAAATCCCATGTTTGTTTACAAAGAAATTTCTCTTAATCGACGACGATGCACTTGATTGCCCTATTCCTTCCTTCCACCTTCCATGCCTAATGATAAAGACAGTGGTGATTAGTAGCGCATGGACATACAGACACACAATACCTTTGGCTTTGACATTTGTGAATTTCTACCGCTAGTAGGCATACACAAAGGTCCAGGGGTAGGTTTAGGGGGCCTGTCCATTGACGCGGAGATAGGTGGCAAAGCGGAGAAACGGAGAATAAAACTGGTCAAGTGCGAGTTGGGCTACTCGCGCACCGAGGGTTCCGTTCCACACCACCACAGAACACAACATTATTAACTTAGAAAAAAAACTTTTTTTGTCCGGGACCTTTAGCGTGAGACCGACTCACACTTGGTCGGTTTTTAGTATTTGTTGTTATTCTGTAAAGTTTGCTCTAAAATCACACTAAGTTTGACGCTTGTATGTATTACCGTTTTTACGATAGAGCGTGAAGAAAAAACGCTTGTAAAAACTAGTTTCTTGTTGAGAACTCCCCTTAATTTTTAACTTTTTGTCATTTTTATTATTTGTTAACAAATCCGCCGAAATAACGCATAATCTGAGAAAATTTCAACTATCTAGCTATTACGGTTCAAAAGTTACAGCCACGGACGGACGGACGGACGGACGGACGGACGGACAACGTAGGCTTAGTAATAGGGTCCTGTTTTCACCCTTTGGGTACGGAACCCTAAAAACACTACAAAGGTTCTAGTTTAGGGTCGATTCTATCCCTAATTAATATTTAATTAATTGAATCAGGCGTTACTTTGCGGAAATCCATGACTAATAGGTAGATGACACGATTGTATCAAGACCTCCGCCTCTAAATACCTAGTAGACAAAGTTGTATTACGTAATAAAATACAACCTGCAGGTTGTATTTTATTACGTAATACAACCTGCAGGTTGTATTTTATTACGTAATACAACTTTGTCTACTAGGTATTTAGAGGCGGAGGTCTTGATACAATCGTGTCATCTACCTACTAATTAATATTTCTATGTTCTATCTTCATCTTCAATTGTCATGTCATAAGACGTTCGATAATATACCTACTGTTATATTTAATTCCATGCTTTTATTTTTATTCTTACATGGTTTGTTTTAGAATCCGCTCGTCACTTTCAAACTAACCCATACTCTACATTTCCATGTCCAGTGAGAATAGCCTTTCGTCGTCACTGATCCTTGTTCATATTCTAATTCTACCTCTAACCTAAGTCGATATTATTAGCTTTACCTCTATTCAACTTTAACTAAATAATAGCGGATATTTTACACCGTGTATGATCAATCAATCAATCAAATCAGCCCACATCAACCCACTGCTGGGCAGAGGCCTCCCTTTTATTGCGCCATTGTTCACGGTCCAGTGCTAATCATATCCAATGCAAACCCGTTACTCTCACAATGTCATCAGACCAACATGCTGGTGGTCTGTCTACCGACCTCCGTCTCTTAGCCACCACTCTGATATTGCCTCGGTCTGCATGTTTTGCCGTGTTAGCGTTCATGTTTTGGCACAGTGAAATGTAAATATTCGATATTGACTCTTACTCAAGCTGATTTCTTTAAATATGGAGTCCCCTCTCTTCTGGGAAGGTTTTAATGTACATAATAATTTATAAGGTTGCCATAGCCCTAATAATGGTGGAAATTACTTATTTCCACTGTCTGTAGGTATCATTGTCTAAACATAAGGGTAAAGAAAACTTGTAACAGGATCTTAGTCTTAAACCCACAAAGCTAAAGCTATTAATTAAAAAACCCTGTTCCCTAACAAAAAGCTCGTATCACATATCAGTGTAACTTTTCAAAAACTCCAAACAAAGTTCGTTGACGCTCAATCACGTCGTATTTTCCCTCCAAATTTCGTGCTAAAAGTTCCTCCTACATTTCGTTACTCTCACTTGACAATAACAAATGATACTAGTAATTAGACAAGGTTTAGGGACGGGGTTGTTTTCTTAAGTTTGAGTCAAATTCAGTTTAATGATTAAGATCAGGTAAATGATTGTTACTCAGTTCTGCTTTGCATTATAATGTTTTAATAATGAAATTAAAATTAAAATTTAACTGTAGGAATTTTTCGTTCAATTAATTGACTTGTGTGACGTAATTACGTAGGTACGATAGGTACCTACGTAATTACTTTTACTTAATTACTTGATTATGAGAAGGCAAAATCTAGTCAAAATGAAAAAAAAAAACAAAACGATATATCAAATTGCGTTGCTTGCCACGAATTATTTGAATTATTTTTGCTATTCCCTGTTCAAACAGAAATCGGTGTCATTGTGTGTGGTTTGCTATCATTATTGAGTCATACTGTCCATCTATATAATAGCGCATGACAGAATAATCATTAGGGATGCAACGATTACGAAGCGGTGCATCGTTTTGCATCTGTAATCGTAATAATCACGATTAATAACGATGCAATGCACCGTAGTAAGAATCGTACGATTATTAAAATGAATAAAAAACTTCAATCAGATTGCACTTGTTGACAAATACCACACCTGAATACTAGATTCCAGAGCAGAAAAACAATTTAAAAAAATCTGGTCTTTCGCTGCCATTTTAGCTCATTTTGAGCATAATCTTACTTTTTTTGGGTCAGATTTGACACTCATTTATTTTTTAATTCTACTGAGGTCTTTGATTTGATTTTCGGTTTCTTCTTCTTCTTTTCGTGTCAATGGTTCTACTACTGTTTCTATATTTTACTAGCCAGATATTCGGTTTTAAGTATTACATACGCACGGCGACACATCAAGCTATACAAAACCAACATAAGCTGGCCGCGGGACGTTATACCTTACTCGACCTACGTGCGGCCAACTTATGTTGGTTTTGTATAGCTTGATGTGTCGCCGTGTGTATATTCTCGTTCTCGCGATATCTCATTCACATTTCAAAAGATTAATTCCCGCGTAAATCGGACGAGATATCGCTTGATTAACGAGATTATACAGAAACATGTTCTAAATGGTGTTTTTCAAAGCAAATTAGCCTCTTCGCATCCAAAAATCTGAATTCTGACCATGTTTACCTTTGACTTCGATCTGAAATTAGTAGAAAAAGTTACAAAATCTTGGAATTTAAAAATAAAAAAATTTGAATGATTTAACTTTCATTGTAATGCAAAGAAACACTATGAGAACTCATTCTGAGGATAATCCAACTAAATTTGTTTAAATAATCGTAATGCATCGGTTATCGTAATAAATAACGATTAATATCGTAATCGTAATCCTAATCGTAATGGCCGAATCGTTGCATCCCTAATAATCATAAATTACAAAAGACCAGCTTAAAAAAAATAACTCTAAATAAAGAAATTACATCCATATATGAGTTCAAACATCATTCAAACGCCGAATTGAAAGCCTCTTAATTTGTGTCGGATAAAAACTAATCCAATTCACTGAATGACCTAAAACATTCCCATCTCTATGAAGCAAGTCTTGCCGTGATTGGCGACACTTGGAGACATCGGAAAGCCGATAAGACCCGATAGGTTCTATTTGGACGCTCAATTTAATTATTTCAGTTTCATTCTACTAAAGGAATCAACGGAATTGGGATTACAGACTTCAGTTGTAAAATCTGGCTCAGACGGGAAAGACATTTCTATGGGGTTTAGATATCTATCTAGGTAAGTCTATCTTTATTTTATTCATCTAGGTTTAAAATGTAAAATTAAAATGAGGCACATAATGAAACGGATTGCTTCAGACCATCAACCTGAACAACTTTCACAAGGAAGCAAACATGTAGAAAAAAAATCTGCCTTTCCATATAATTTGGATACTCGACTCAAATACAACGTGTTAATTAATTAACGCAAGACTAGAAAGTTACATACTAGGAGAGATAAAATCTGCTCGACTGCGCTGGCTCGGGCACATAGAACGGATGGGGGAAGTTCGTGCGGTGAAGAGAGCGTATCTGGGGCGACCCTCTGGGCGTCGCCGGGCGGGCAGGCCTAGCTATCGCTGGATAGACCAGATTACCAAGGATCTCGAGGAGCTGGGGGTGCCCAACTGGACTGTGATGGCACTGAAAAGAGATGAATGGCGTGCTCTGTTGTCGGAGGCCAAGATCCACTTCGGGTCCCTGAGCCAGCTTAGTAAGTAAGTAAGACTAGAAAGTTGTTTGTTTCGAATCGAGATTTGAATCGAATTATCATAGTTTCAACATAGGAAATTTTTTCAAAATATGTATTATATAATTTGGTGTGTAAAATTTAAAATTTACTGAAACCGATGTCAACCCACGGGCATCCTCACCCTACTTAAAACCAAAACAAGATTATTAAAATGTATCCATGAGTACGTTAGCGCTTTCATTCATTGCTGAAATGATAAAAAATCAATTTTGCCTCAAAACTTAAAATGTGAATAGCTTTAAATTTTAAGTATCAAAATAATGAAATTATTGTTTCAATCTAATTATTTTGTTATAAATCAGTTGGGTTGTTTGAGGTTTTGCGCTTTCCCTGTTGTACATATACAACAGAACAACCATAGAACAGGAGATATTTTTGTTATTTAGATGTTAGCTTCGCCGTAGTGAAAGTTCTTCAGTTTGATGGTCTGAAGCACCCCCTTTGATATGTAACACATTTTACTACTTCTTCTTAAACTTAAGAGGGCTATCGCAGTCTAGTGGCGCCCCCATCACATTAAAAAAGATTTCTCAATAAAGAAAGCCTAAATTAAAAAAGTGCTAAACTGATAAACTACAAAAGCCTTCAAACCATTGTTATACAATACTTTTATAGGTTCTAAACATTCCACTTTTAGACAATTTCGAATAAAAACAAAAGTGGCCGTCTTTTTTCTTTTTTCAAAATTTGTATGTTTAGACCTTTAAAAAACCTATAAAAGTATTCTATGAAAATAGCTTGAAGGCTTTTGTAGTTTATCTGTTGAGCACTTTTTTAATTTAGGCTTTCTTTATGGAGAAATCTTTTTTAATGTGATGAGGGCGCCACACAGTGGATCCGTTCTGAAAAAAGTCGGACTTAGGACCTAAAATCGGAATTTCGTGCTGATTTTTTTTTAAAGAAGAGATAATAACTATCCTAGTAACTTTTATGCTTTCAGTAAAATCTATGGGATGCATGGTTTATGAGAAAAAAAATTATACATTTTTTTTTGTATGGTGAAGAACACCCTTTATTTTATTTCTTGACTTGGACTTGACGGGATTGACTTAAGTTTTATGATCGTCGAATGTCGTCTGACCAACGCATCGGTGGTCTACCCACGGACCTCCTTTCTTCTCTTTCTTGGCCTTCATTTCGATATTGCAACTAGTATACCGGGTCCAACTTAATATGCTGACACTTTTTTAAGGGGATGATCAGATCAGACCGTCAAACTGAAGAACTTTCTCTATGGCACCAAAATCGAAACCGCAAAAAAAAAATCCGGTCTGCCATACCAAACTGCAAACCTACTCGAGCTAAATGTATCATCATCATCATCATCAGCCTATAAAAGTCCCACTGCAGGGCACAGGCCTATCCTCAAGGAGGGTGTATGGGCATTAGTCCACCACGCGTACCCAATGCGGGTTGGTAGACTTCACATACACATCAGAATTTCTTCATCAGTGTATGCAGGTTTCCTCGCGATGTTTTCCTTCACCGTTTGAGAGCAGTCGGTTTTACGTACATAAGTTAGAAAAACTCATTGGTACATGGCATGTTGTCCGTGCGGATTCGAACCGGGACCCCCATAATTGGGAGTCCATACCTCTCCGCAACGCGCCACCGACGCTCTCGCCTAAATGTATGGGACAGCAGATTTTTTTTTTTGCGATTTCGATGTTGGTCCCATAGAGAAAGTTGTCCAGTGTAATGGTCTGATCAACCCATTAAAAAAAAGTGTCAGCATATTAAGAAGGACCCTGTATACGTTATGTATGTATGTACGTGTGTGTATGTTATTCCAGGCCCTGTACCCGGACTTTCGATGTTCGATATATCGCCATTGTTTCGGTCCGCGCTTCATTGTAATAGAATTGACTTTGGTTCGAATATGTTCACGCAATTGCGAAGTTCGAATGTGCGGGTAGAGGCCCAGGTAGATATTTGTCTTCGTGGGATTTCTTCCTCAATTTGATATTGAATTTATCATCGCTACCTCAATTATTTCGAAGCGACACCATCCACTTGATAACAGTAATTGAAACAACCCGTTTATAAATTAATTCAATTTCACGTATCAACAACACAAACACACATAAAAGCCTTCATCCGTACCATTTCATTAATGAAAACGTTACGAGTTAATTCTTAAATTACCCAAATTTTCGCCTTTCACGCATCACTCGTATTAAAATAAATGTTTAAACGTTTCCCCAAATTGATGACAATTTGTAGAACAATCAAATTAATTTGTAATTTTACGAACGGGAAACAAGGTATCGCTGGTTATACAGGGAGTTACAAAAATACAAATAAACATTTAAGAAGGTGGTTAAGACCATCAAACTGAACAACTTTCACTATGGGACCAATATCGAAATCGCGAAAAAAATATATCATCATCATCATCATACCAGCCGATAGACGCGGCGTCCACTGGTGGACATTGGCCTCCCCCAAAATGAGGAGATTTGCCATAATCGCCATGATACGATGCGTTTGCGATGTTCCATACTAAACTACAGATCTACTCGAGCTAAATGTATGGGACAAAAGATTTTTTTTTTCGCGATTTCGATGTTGGTCCCATAGTGAAAGTTGTTCAGTTTGATGGTCTTAATCACCCCTTAAAAGTTTTCAATTTTCATTTTTACTTCTGTAACACCCTGTATAGGAGAGAAAAATATACAGGGTGTTAGGGTAGACAGTTGCATTACGCAAAAATAACATCAGCTTTAAATGATGGCTCTTTTCAAGTTTCCACATCCCATGGTTTTTTTTAGGGTTCCGTACCCAAAGGGTGAAAACGGGACCCTATTACTAAGCCTACGTTGTCCGTCCGTCTGTCCTACCTTTTTAGGGCTGTAAGTTTTGAACCGTAATAGCTAGATAGTTGAAACTTTCTCAGATTATGCGTTAGTACGGCGGATTTGTTAACAAATAATAAAAATTTCAAAAAATAAAAATTAAGGGGGGTTCTCAACAAGAAACTAGTTTTTATCAACGTTTTTTCTTCACGGTCTATGGTAAAAACGGTAATACATATAAGCGTCAAACTTAGTGTGATTTTAGAGCAAACTTCACAGAATAACAACAAATACTAAAAACCGGCCAAGTGTGAGTCAGTCTCGCGCTAAAGGTCGCGGAAAAAAAAAGTTTTTTTTTCTAAGTTAATAATGCTGTCTTCTCTGGTGGTGTGGTACGGAACCCTCGGTGCGCGAGTAGCCCGACTCGCACTTGACCGGTTTTATTCCAATACGTTTGCATTTCTAAAAAATCGATCTCTCTATGTTCGGAGTTTCGGAGAAATGACGAGAGTCGCAGAAGAACCAGAGTAGAACATAGCCCATGGGCAGGGAACATTGCTCGCAGAACCGATGGCTGATACGGCCCGAAGAGTTCTCTAGTGGCTACCGGGTACCATAAAGCGTAGCGTGGGTAGGCCCACAAGGTGAACCGACGACCTGGTGAAGGCGACGGAAACCCGTTGGATGAGGGCAGCACAGGACTGGTCGTTGTGGCGATCCTTGAGGTAGGCTTATATTCAGCAGTGAACATCTATCGGTGAGATGATGATGATAAAATGGATCTCTAAGTCTGATGATGATAAAATCTCTAAGGTTACACGGTCAGTATTTCGTCATTCTGGTTCATCAGTCTGGTCATGTTTATTTGATTTGAAGGGAAACTGATATACTGAAGCACCATGTTAGTCGGGTCAGTCTCGAGTCAGTTTCCCTTCAAATCAAATATACATGACCAGACTGATGGACCAGAATGACGAAATACTGACCGTGTAACCTCCCTCTATAAGTTTTCAATTTCACCACCTAGATGTTGAATAAAGTAAAGTTAATAAAACCGGTCAAGTGCGAGTCGGGCTACTCGCGCACCGAGGGTTCCGTACCACAACACCACAGAACACGACATTATTAACTTAGAAAAAAAAACTTTTTTTGACCGGGACCTTTAGCGCAAGACAGAGTGTGAGTCACACTTGGCCGGTTTTTAGTCTTTATTGTTATTTTGTAGAGTTTTCTCTATAATCACACTAAGTTTGACGCTTGTATAATTACCGTTTTTACGATAGAGCGTCAAGAAAAAACGTTGATCAAAATTAGTTTCTTCTTGAGAACCCCCCTGAATTTTTTACTTTTTGACATTTAAATTATTTGTTAACAAATCCGCCGTAATAACGCATAATCTGAGAATTTCAACTATCTAGCTATTACGGTTCAAAAGTTACAGCCGGGCATAGGTAGGACAGACGGACGAACGGACGGACGGACGGATGGACGGACAACGTAGGCTATGTAATATGGTCCCGTTTTCAGCCTTTGGGTACGGAACCCTAAAAAGTATTTATTGGCTCACACAAAGAAAGACATTTACAAGGTAAGCTCCGGCTCGATACAAGAGTACAAGCACAGTATAAGAAAGAGTATCTATTAGTATATACAGTACGGACACTCCCTTCCTCCCACCAACTTTTTACCTCACCCTCTCGTTACCGCGCACTGGTTCTACGAAGAAGATATAAGGTTAATTTTTTTTTGGTTTTGCATGTCTCAATTTAAAATTTTTGTATGCAGTGTCCGGGCTGTGGTACAAGCTAGTAATTATAGTACTCTGTGGTACAAGTAATCAGAAAATGGTTAATGTATAATAAACAACTTGATAAAACAAGTCATAATAATAATCTAGGGCTACACATTCGCTTCGCTCATTCGAAAGTAATGATGTTTTATACATCTAAACTAAGGTCGTCTATCTAAAAGTCTGTACCTAAAAGAGGGAGCTGCTATTCATAGGGTTGAAAGGCTGGCAAGTCAAAGGCCTTTCATACAGCATGATACCCATAGACTGCTGATGTGTCGGGTTAATGAGTTGTTTGGTTATTTAAGGGTTAAAAATAACGTGCTTAGCTTGAGGTCACTGAAATAAGTGACGAGGCCGACTCGTTGCAATGAGTTTTTCGGAATTTATGTACGATTTGTAACACCACTGGCTTTTCGGTGACGGAAAACATCGTGAGGAAACATGCATACTTCAAGGCATGTATTTGTACCTACTGTCCATTACAAGTGGCGAGCGACGGGCTCACTCCCCGTCACACTGTACAGAGTTTCGGTACTAGCTAGTAGTGAAACGTGGATGTTCTGAAGTTTCATAATATCTCGGACTACCCAATCGAGGAATATTAGTCCTGAGCATATTATGCATGCATATAAGTTTGATAGTAATTTTTATATTATACTCAACCTTATACCTAGATTTGCTGAGCCTACAAAATTGAGTTTACAATTCCATGTGGTTAAACTTTTTGTGCTGTGCTTTTTGTTTGTGTGGAAAAAATCAAAACAGGATCAAATACAAATGTTTAAAAATTTTGGAGGATTGGAAAATTTTGTATGGCCGGTATTTTTTAAACTCCAAAAACATGTTATCTTTTTGAAAGTAAAGGTTGGACTGAAAATATGACAATAATTAACATATTTTTACAGCAGCGGTTACCAATCAGTTCGCTACTTAGGTAACTAGTAAATAAAAATAAAATAAATAAATAAGGGGAATAAATCCATTGTGTTCCGGTGTGTTTCGTAGCAGGCGACTAAGGGAAAAGGTTGCTTATCTGGAAAAAGTGGTGAAAGGCTCACTACATGTCACGCTCTGGACAGAGATTGGGCATTGCTAGTGAAATGTGAATGTTATTTCAGCTACATATTTTGGATTCCTCATAGAATACGAATAGAAGAAGAATAAAAGCTACGGTTTTCCATGTAAAAACCACAACTTCACTGCTATTTGTAATTTGAACCTAAACGTAACTAATTTAGTTCTAAATCAAAATGGCTAGGATCCCGGCGGTAGTTTAATGAACTATTAATACCTAGTTAATTAGCTGCAGCACTGAGTTTAGTAATTAGTTTAATTGAGCTTCTTCTAATGCACTTGCATATAGTTTTAAATTCGTTAAGGTTTTTAATTATGTGAAATGTATGTTTAATTTTCGTAAAATGTGTTTAGATTTCGTTACTTTTTTGTTCCTTTATTTTTCTTCTGCTAACTTTACTTTGTTTTCAGACAGATTTCAGTGAAAAACTGGCCAAGTGCGAGTCGAGCTCGTGCACGTAGGATTCCGTACCTCCATACAATACTTATTACCTACTATAAAAAATATAAGTAATTATGTAAGTATTCTCCGGGATCTTTTGAGCTCGACATAATATAGACTTGGGAGTCACGTCGCAGGGAATGACCCGAGTACACGTCTCGCGTGGTTTCGCGCGTCGCGTTTTTGCCTGCCACGAGGCTCCGCAATCCTCAGTCTCTTCTTGTTCTTGTCCAAAAACAATCCCTGAGATTGGGATAGATTCTCCCATAAAATACTTGACACTGGCGGAAATACAGTGCTAACGCACAAGCAAGAGTCCATTTAATTATAAATAAAAAAAATATATATAGACGTGGACAGATTTTATTATTTATTGTTTTACTTCAAAGTATGATCTATAATCACACCAAGATTGACGTGTATTACCGTTTTTACGATAAATTATAAGCATAAAATGTTAAAAAAGACACGGTTCTTGAGTCTCCCCTTGATATATTACTTTTTGTTGTTTTTTATTATTTGTTAGCAAATATGCCATAAATAACGCATTAATATGCAGACTAATATTAATACAGACTAATGTCTGTAAAAATTTCAACCATCTTGGATGTTATGATTCAAAAGATGCAGCCTTTTACAGGTAGTACAGACATACAGACAAACAGACGGATGAACATACAGACGGACAGCGTTGCCAGCATTGCCAACGGGACCCTAAAAAAGGAACGATAGAGAATGATGATGATAGAAAAATTTACTCTACTATAATATTTTATTTGTTTAAAAGACTCTTTAAATCCCTTAAATTATGGCCACAGGCTTATTTACCGAAGTACTGTAAAAAAGAGGACAAAAATTTCTTTTTTATTGCCTCCAACCGGCTAAAGAGAGCTCCAAATAGGATAACATTCGGATTTAAACAGACTCGCAATGAAATTAATTACGCAAGAAACGACTTATCTTGAAATTTAACGGCCTTAAGTCCAGGCTTTAAGGCCGAAAATGTTTTGTCAAATTGTGATTAGATGGAATTTTAACTGAATTAGCTTTGGAGTGCGAATTTAAATAGAATAAGTGGTTTTTAGGTCTTAGAATGTAAGTTTCATGGGTTTGTTTTTTTGCCTGTAAACATCTTACTTTGTTTAATTTCTATTTTCGGTAAGTGCAAATAATTATTATATTCACAGTTAATCATCATAATTATTAGCATTAAATACGTACTTGTGTACATGAACAGTGTTTATTTATTTAGCGATAGTAATAAATTTGTAATTTTGTGAATAATATTAAGGCTGGCTTGCACCAAAAAGTATTTAGGCTTAAACATGTTTAAATATGAAGCTGTCACTGTCATTAGTATGAGCAGTGTGAAGGACAGAACTATCACTAAATACGTTTAAGCTTAAACACGTGTTGGTGCAAGCCGGGCTAAGGCCTGAAGGTAATAGCTGAAAACATTTTAATGTTCTTATGATGCGAACGAAAAAGTCATAGGCTGCAATATTATTTTTTAACTTTTTAGTTTTTTTGAAGGCGGTTTTAATTTTTTGTTAAAATTTTGTTTATTTCACAATTTTCAGTGGTGAATTCATTAGTTCGATTTAATAGGAGTGCTTTAAATTAAAAAACGCACTAGTCGGCAGTACGATTTTCGAAGGTTCCCCTCGATTTCTCTGGGATGCCATCATCAGATCCTGGTTTCCTTATCATGGGACCACCCTTGGGATATCTCCTTTCCAACAAAAAAAGAATCATTACAATCGGTTCATAAACGAAGAAGTTATCCGCGAACACACATTAAAAAAAAAAAAAAAAATATATACGGTCGAACTGAGAACCTACTCCTTTTTTTGAAGTCGGTTAAAAAGTGGATTGTTCCATCCTGAAATACTGGGACTTACTGGGTGAGCCTTGTGATAAAATGAAAGATGTATCTGTGGTTCAGTTTAATTCAATTTAATTCATTTCAATTAAATTCAATTCCATGAATTTATTGGTAAAACAAATAAAAGTGGGTAAGTACATTAAAAATAAATAAAAATATTGAGAACCTAAAACTAACTTATCCTAAAATATGGTGCAGGTTTGGACCGCGCGGGAGGGTACCCAAGTAAATTCAATTATAATTTTATATACATTATGTAAAACTTGGGGGGGGGGGGGGGGGGGGGTTTGCCCAGCAGTGGGACAAAACGGGTTCATAAAAAAACTTGTAATTCAGTTGATGTTCATTGTAATGTATTGTATGTTCACTATACCAACATAGGTTTTTCTAATACATTTTTACTAACAATTGTATGGATTCATGTGATCTCAAATAAACGATTAATAATAAATAAGGCCTCCTCTCCTCTACTTGTTTGTATGATTAAAGTTGTGAGAGTTTAATATAAGTCCTCACAATCCTAACTTCGCATCGTAATTTCCCCAAGAATTTTCCTTCCAAACCTGCGCAAAAAAAGAAAGTCACGATGAAACTATAACACATCCATACTTAAGCAACTTAAGTGTCATGGGACCACTTAAGCGCGCTCATAGCCCTCAAACAGCCATTGTCGAAGTAATCCTGCCCAAATTGCTGCTTTGTGCTTCGTGAATAGGACCTCCTGTATCACAGGTAGGTATAATACATGGTTCTTTTGTTGTATCATGTTTTGTGATGGATAAATATTAGGTATAGGTTAAAAATAAAACTATGTTACCTTTTGTAGCAAGCAAGTATTATTTTTAATGCGTGGTAAATTTACCAAAAATGTTTGGTCTGAATTATAAATCCCTTCATATACTCTATGTATTTTTAGCCCTGTGGGAATGGGGGTTTAAAAATAAAATACAATGTTTATAGTAATTTCTTTGTAAGGAATGAATGCTTTTATTTTTATATCCTATCTTTTTTTTAAATTAGGATTTTTTTAATATATCTTATCAAATATTTAACGATTTTCTTGTTATAATAATGCTTAGTACATTTCCGATCTTTATGTAATTTCAGCCTAACTTTCATATAATTTTGGGCATGATCTCACAATTTTTTATATTAACTATATATTATGAAAGGAAAACGATTTCCTCCATTTTAATTTTCTCTTATTATCACACACAGATTATGGGATCTACCGGAGGATGGGCAGCAGCATCCTCTGAGTACACACATTGCATCCAACTGTGATCGCACCCCGCCTGCCAAGCATGGCGATTATGGCAAATCCCCCTATTTTGGGGGAGGCCTATGTCCAGCAGTGGATGTCTATCGGCTGCAGGGTATCATAATCTAAATCTCTACCCATCAAACTGAACAACTTTTACAATGGGAGAAAACCTGTTAGAACAAAAACAAATCACCTCAGATGTTTTTTGTACTGACTGGTTTTATCCTATAGTAAAAGTTGTTTAGTTTGATGGGTAGAGTAGTATTTGGTTAAAAGGTTAATGATAACTTTTCCTTACACCCTGTAATCTATTAATCAGCGATTACGATGCATCAGGAAACCATAAAAACCTTTTTTGCTTTCTAACCATTCCTCTTCTTCTAGTCTTCTTCTTATCGTGCGTGCAGGCCCTGGTGTCAGAGTTTTTTCAGACCACCTTACGACCTCTGACGTAGTTTTTATGTAAAGACTACTACCACCAGAGATAGTAGCCGGGACCAACGGCTTAACGTGCCATCCGAAGTACGGAATCATTTCTTTTTTCAGACAATCAGGTGATTCAGCCTGCAGGACCAACGGCTTAACGTGCCATCCGAAGTACGGAATCATTTCTCTTTTCAGACAATCAGGTGATTGAACCTGCAATGTCCTAACCAACAGGGGAAAAACGCACAAAGTGACATATCACCCCCGTGGGAATGGAACCTTCGACCTCCGTGTCGAGAGCCCATGCTCTTAACCATTAGACCACGGAGGCAGTTCTAATTCTAACCATTATAAAACGATTACACACGGCTAATATGAGACGTCACTTTTCGCGATATGTCTACGTACGTATAGTAATGTAGATGTATCTCTTTCGTTTAGGAACGGGGTCGGAACAATAGAGTATCGATTCACTGTCGCGTTGTATGAGACAGAACAGATACCACATCTGTCTACTATGTTGGTAAAAGATACATGGATACGGTATCTTTATTTTGAAAATGAGGGGTATTATTTTGTTTGACTCCTATATCTGTGGATATAAATAGTTCTCTCAAAATTTACAACACACCAATTCAACAAAATAAATAAATTACGGTACCTAAGTAGTCCCATAAATACGCAAAGGCGTCTCCTTGCGTCAGGAGCGCGCGACTGACGGGAGCCGTAATGTTTTTAGGGTTAAAGGGACAAAATTTAATTCCAGTAGTTCCTTTGGGTTGTGGCAGAGGAACTAATCGGGATAAATTGTCCCATTAGTACCTTCAGAGGAACTGTCAAAAGTTACTCTGGAAATTGACCCTCATAAGGTCACAAATAAGTCATAAATCATAACAAATGACTTCACCCAGACGCCGTTACATGGATTGCTATGACAAAAAGAGCATTCAAAGACCAAAACACCCTTTTGAAAGCTAAAATATCGAGCAAATTTCGAAAACTCTGTGAGTTCTGCACTATTTGCACTGTACGGTAGCGAAACGTAGACATTTACTAAATCGAGGGGATAAAAAGGACAGAATGAATAAGAAATGTAGAGGTGTTATGAATGGTTAAAGCAAAGAGACGTATCCTAAAAACAATAGAAAGCCGAAAAAAAAACGAAAAAAAATAGAAAATTTTACACATGAAACAACACGAACCAGACATGCATCTTGAGTGTACTCTTGTACGGAGCTGAGACCTGGACGTCGTATGCAAAACAGGAGAGACGGCTGAACACCTTCCACATGCGCTGCCTTCGGAGTATCTTGGGCATACGTTGGCAGGATAAGGTGACAAACGAGAGGGTACTTCAGGTTGCACAGCTGCCTAGTATCACCGCTCTTCTCAAGGAGAGGCGGCTTAGGTGGTTGGGGCACGTACATCGTATGGATGACTCTCGTTTGCCAAGGCGCATCCTTCTTGGTGAGGTCGCAGATAAGAAGAGGCCAGTCGGAAGACCCATGCTGCGATTTAAGGACTGCGTCAAGAGAGACCTGACCGCTTTCGGAATCAGCCCCACAAATTGGGAAGAGCACGCGGAAAATAGAGGAGGCTGGAGAGGGAAAACAAGAGAGGGTCGGACTACTCATGACGAAGCCTGGTTGGCACACCTGGCAGAGAAACGTGACAAAAGGCATAATGCTGCCACAATCCCTTCGTCATCCACCGGCGTACAGTTCTATTGTAGAGGCTGTGGACGTGTATGCGGCTCTCGTATAGGACTGTACAGCCATGAGAAAAAGTGCTTCTCCAAAAACACTTATTAAATCATCTGCAACAGATGTAAAGGCCTATGATGATGAATCTTTTTTTGTAAATATCTTCAATGTACAGACACATTTCTGTTACAGTTTTATAATAGTTTAGATATAATATTATTGGAAAGGAAATAAAGGGAAGAGAGGCAGAGGAAGACCAAGACAGAGGAGCAAAAGTGAAGGAATCAGCCAAACAATCTACATATAAAATTACGATATAAAATAAGGATTAGGCTTATTATTCTTCACTTACTAAAAGTTGGTATATTTTATTATGGTGTTAAGGATGCTATTTTGTAAAGATAAGGCCTGCGTATGTAAGTGGGTATTCCTGACTCATCCACCAACATTCTTACCTCCAAGTTCATCGTCAATCATCGAGGTACAAGCTGACAGGTTTATGCAATATATTCCGCGCAAAATTCACGAGAGAGGTTATATTTTATATTGTTACGTTTCCGACTTCCCGCGGATTCTATCACCATTGTCAGGCTATAGTAGGTACGACGTATAGGGCGTATGTGTTCGTGGTTTTACACATTTGGTTCGATATGAAAATTCATGTTTTAGTTTTTGGATAGTTTTGTTTACTTAGACTATTTGTTCTGTCTCAGGATTATTTTGTTAAAGCATTAAAGTTTTAAGCTTCCTTAGTAACATTATATTATAATCGTTCGGATTATTGTCAAAAGACTCTTATACCTAACGAGCTTTTACCCGCGACTTCGTCCGCATAAATTATATACTTACCAGATTTTAAGTCAGATGATAAGCTATCAAACAAAAAAAGTTTCATCAAAATCGGTTCATTAGTTTTTGCGTGATACTCGAACAAACAAACACCCAAAAAAGACAAAAAATCCAAAAATTGGTGATTTGCAATCAGGGACAGATAAAAACCATGTCGTAATTTTTTTTTGTAAATATCTTCAAGGTACAGACACATTTCTGTTACAGTTTTATAATAGTTTAGATATTACGGAATAGTTCCAGTAATGTTATAATTTCACGGAGAACAGGTAATATTCAGATATTTTAACTTGGCTAACAATTAGGTATTGCGAATTGTAGATTTAGTAGACAGATTCTACGTAAATCAGGCCCTGTAACCGGACTTTTGATTTTTGATATATCGTGCGACCGTTTCGGTCCGAAATTCATTGTAATTGACATTGGAACGAAAACGTTCACGCACTTGCGAAGTTCGAAAGTCCGAGTAGAGGCCCAGGGCCCATCAATGCCAACGACGGAGTCACAGTATGACACAGTAATCCATCTTCATACTATGGTACCAAACGCGACGTACGCCTCGTAGCACGCACACACTGACAATATCTCCGCGTAGCCCCGTCTGGCGGGCGCTGCATTGACTGCCTTAGATATCGTCATACGTACTGGCGAGTCTGACGAGCACACATACAAGCCGCGTTTGGTACCATTATATGAAGATGGATTACTGTCTTATACTGTGACGGAGTTGTAGGAGTCGCCGTGGCCGAAATCGTTTAGGAGCAATACACTACGTAAATCTACCAAAGTTGTATGTACTCTTAACTAAAGGTCTGCTAAAGAAGAAGGAAAGGAAGAGGAAGACCTTGATATATCGAGCATAGGTGAAAGAAAAAGTTGACGTCGTGTCGTATCAAGAACTCAAGGAACTAGCGGAAAAGAGACTGGATTGTCGAATATTCCAACGGCAAGAGCGTAGGTCTTAAAATTTCTCTCCGATTTGATCGAAGTCTCTCCGTATTTACAAACACTACATTACATTGTTATCTCTTAGTCCACAATAATTTTGACGGCCCGGTAGCACAGTCGGTAGTGAACCTGCCTGCTGTGCCGAGGGTCGCGGGTTCGAATCCCGTAAGGGAAAAATATTTGTATGATGAATATGAATATTTGTACCCGAGTCATGGATGTTTGTATCTATATATGTATTCTATATCGTTGTCTAGTCATCGTAATACAAGTCCAGGCTAGATTCTGGTACTTTAAATGTGACTAGATAATTTGTGTGACACTGTCCAAGATATTTATTTATTTAAAATAATGGACATCAAACCACATCCACATTATAATATAAAATAAACAGTACCCGAGGCGTCGAGCAGTTTGATTAGACGTTTAGTAGACAAATATTAACACCTTCACATGAGAGTAGCCGCTCGCAATCTGAACCGGCTATTATTATAACCTCAGGCGCTTAGTTAAATGCAGAGTCGGACTAGGCATATAGACAGGGCCCCAGTCTGCACGGGCCACACAGGTATATCTGTAGAGCTACTATGATACGCACAACAAAGCGACTAGACGATAATACAAAGAAATAGTTTAATAAAGAAAACGTTCAGGTTATTTCAGACTCAGATTCAGTCAGAAACATAAGACGTTAAGTAGACAAATATTAATACCTTCACGTGAGAGTAGCCGCTCTGCAATCTGTAATGGCTATTATAACACCTCAGGCGCTTAGGTCGGACTAGGCATATAGTCGCCGTTTGCCACCGTTTTTTTTAAAATAGGGATGTATTTTGATCTTTTTTTTTAGACAAAAAAACCTTTGTAAAACCTTAACCCAAAGAAAAAAAAAATTATCTTGTTTCAACGAAAAGTCGTTTGATATAAAATTGTATCAGGAGCTTTTATAACAACGCTATAAAATTGTACCTTTTCGTTTAAACATTAATTATGATAATATTGGAGAGAGAAATGACGCATTTTAAACATTTAAATGCCCCAAATATTTGCCCACCCAGTCCGACGCTGGTTTAATATGCCGAAGTAAATGATTTTCCCGTATGGTCCCGAAATAGTGTCAGAATTATACGTAGGTACACGATAGTGGACACAGCTTAGGTGGCGTGAGTTTGTGAAGTGCTAGAAAATATCACTTAAATTTTAAGACTTAAACAATATACGTGTTCCGTATTTACCTATCCCCAAAACGTTGACTTGCCCTAAACGTTTTGGGGATAGGTAAGTTTCGAGGATTTGAATTTTAGCAATAGACGTTTCGTGTAGTGAACGTTTTGGGAAGTTGACATTTTGGGAAAGAGACGTTTTGGGGAAAGGTAATTGAAATGTATTTATTTTTATTATAGGTTAGGTACAAGGGTATACATCGTCATCAGTCCAGCTATTTTACTTGGTCATTGAACATTAAAAAGTGACAAGTTTTCGTTTTACAAGACTTTGTACAATGGTAGGATGTATAATTATAGCAAGAAATATTTTATGTAAATCATATTATTTTGTACTTTTTAGTGCGTTAATAAGCGTGTTTATTAGTTTTTTGAACTAGAATATTTTTGTTGAAATAAAGTTTTCACGTAACATTTTAGGAGTAGACGTTTCGATAACTCAATATTTGGGAAGTGGACATTCTGAACAAACTGAAAGATTTTTCCTCAAAAATTACAAAGTCCAAACCATACTTCAAGAAATCTATTCTCAAAATAATAAAGTAGTAAAAAGCTGGGAGCGAGTGAGATAAGAATACAAAGGCTCCAGTAAATCGCGTCATAAGAGGCGACTAACAAAAGCTAACAAAGTCTTGGAACTGATAAAGTTTAGTGGTTAGGTTGGGCAGAGAATACTAATTTAGCTCTTTAGTATAAGAGATAAGTGTACTTTTTGCAACCATCAGCAGCAAGGCTGATTCAGTGTTTATGGGGTGTAGAGCATCTCTGTGATGGGGATGGACCAGGTCTGCTTGCATAACTCCAGTCGGTTTAGGAGTTACTGATGGTTAAAGGTGTGTAGAAAATTTACGATCAGCTGCACGGCTGATCGTATGATATTGTTGTAGTATGCACTGTAGCTATGTGAACAGTACAAAAACTGTCAAGTTCTGTCAGTCGGCTAAGGACATACAGCCAGTCAAAGTTCCGACCTTTGAACGGCTGTATCTACTAAACCGAGTGATGAACCATGTCAGTTTTTGTACTGTTCACATAGCTACAGTACATACTACAACAATAACATACGGTCAGCCTTGCAGCTGATCGTTAATTTTCTACAGACCTTTAATCATCGAAGTCTTAAACCGACTGGACTTATGCAGGCAGATCTGGTCCATCCCCATCACAGAAAAGCTCTACACCCCATAAACACTGAATGAGCCTTCCTGCTGATGGTTGCAAAAAGTACTCTTATCTCTCGGAATACTTGGGGTAAAATTGCATTGATAGTTAGTCTATTTTGACGGGATATCCAAACATAGTAACAAACTCTGTAATTAATAGTTTGTATCGATGTCACACAAAAAGAGGGGTGTTATAAATTTGACACCTATATCTGTATGTCTATGTGTCTGTGGCATATTAGCTCCCAAATGGATGGACTGATTTCAATGCGGTTTTTAGTAATAGAAAGAACATTTTTGCCAGAGTGTTCGTAGCCTTGTTATTGAAAATCGATTTAGTAGCTTTCATACATTAAATTTCAAATTCAAAAAACCCTTAACGCCAGATAATAGTTAACATTTAAAAAAAAATTATTTATTATTTAAAAATTAAAAAATTATTCAGGCACCTATTTTATGTGAAGTAAGCTGATGTAAGCATGCAAATGTCTGTTTTACTTTTTTACTTTCTTTAAGATATTTTAGGCCGGTTTCCGAAAGGGCTTTAGCACTGTGGACCACATACATACGCTTCGGCAAGTTATACAGAAGACTGAAGAATATAACCTGCCCCTTTGCTTGGCGTACGTGGACTACGAGAAAGCCTTTGATTCGATCGAGACTTGGGCTGTACTGCAGTCTCTTCAGCGTTGCCAAGTAGACTACCGGTACATCGAAGTGCTGAAATGCTTGTACAAAAACGCCACTATGTCAGTCCGACTACAGGACCAGAACTCGAAACCTATCCTACTGCAGCGAGGCGTGAGGCAGGGAGACGTTATATCTCCGAAACTGTTCACCGCTGCACTGGAAGATGTTTTCAAGGTTCTGGACTGGAAAGGGCTAGGCATCAACATAAACGGCGAGTACATCAGTCACCTTCGGTTTGCCGATGATATAGTCATCATGGCGGAGACTATGGAGGAGCTCAGTCAAATGCTCGATGATCTCAGCAGAGCCTCCGAACGAGTTGGTCTGAAAATGAACATGGACAAGACGAAGATCATGTCAAATGACCATGTTGTACCCACTCCTGTAATGATCGGAAACTCTGCGCTCGAAGTTGTTGACCATTATGTTTACCTGGGACAAACTATTCAGTTAGGTAAGTCCATCTTCGAGAAAGAGATCAACCGTCGAATCCAACTCGGCTGGGCAGCGTTCGGGAAGCTACGTAGTATCTTCACGTCCCAAATACCGCAGTGTCTTAAAACGAAAGTCTTCGGTCAGTGTGTGTTGCCAGTGATGACATATGGAACAGAGACGTGGTCGTTCACTCGAGGCCTCATAAAAAGGCTGAAAGTCACCCAAAGGGCAATGGAGAGGGCTATCTCGGAGTTTCCCTGCGAGATCGAATCAGAAATGAAGAGATCCGCAGAAGAACCAGGGTAACTGACATAGCCCAAAGAGTTGCTAAACTTAACTGGCAGTGGGCGGGGCACATTGCTCGCAGAACCGATGGCCGGTGGGGCCGAAAAGTTCTCGAGTGGCGACCGCGTACCGGAAAGCGCAGCGTGGGTAGGCCCCTCACACGGTGGACCGACGACCTGGTGAAGGCGGCGGGAAAACGTTGGATGAGGGCAGCGCAGGACCGGTCGTTATGGCGATCCTTGGGGGAGGCCTATGTCCAGCAGTGGACGTCCATCGGCTGAGATGATGATGATGAAGATATTTTAAGAGTCACGTTGCATGTTCTGACCCGAGCACTTGTCTCGCGTGGTTTTTCGCGCGTCTCGCGTTTTTGTCGATCACAAATCTCAAATCTCTTCTTGTTCTAGACCAAAAAGAATCCTTGGAGATTGGGATAGATTCTCCCATACTACTTAACACTGGCGGAAATGCAGTGCTAACGCACTTGAAGCAAGAGTCCATTAATTAAAAATATTTTTTTATGTCAATTAATGTGTGACCGAAGGTGCTGAATAAATAATTAAATATCTTGGACATTGACAAAAAAATTATCATAAATTGTTGTTTTGTGTCATATTGGGTCGCTGGAGGTTTCGTAAGGGTGATGGTGACGGAGATGGATGGTTTTAATCAGACCATCGAACCAGAGGCGGCTCGTGACAAAATTGTACGGGTGTTCACTTGAAATAAAACGATGAATTGTCGTACATTTTTGCGTAAGGTCAAGTTCAGACCGTGGCGGTCCCTTTGCCTTCAATTCAAGCCGAATTTACAACGTTTTTTCACACTTTTTAATGAACGCCACATTATAATTGTCCATTTTAACACTCACAAGTTATAACTAATAAGTACAAGCTATTACAACACGTATTAAATGATTATCAATTTTCTAATTAATTTAATTAGAAAATACCCGAATTTGCATTCGCGCGCATGCATTTGACTTTGTTTATATAGGAGTGGCAACGTCGCGCGCTGTTGTCGTGAGCGCTAAACCGGCAACGTCGCGTGAGCGGCGCTCCGAATTTAGCTAATTTTTCATAGAAAATCTTTTGTTTCACGCGCAGGACTCTGGCGAAATTTCTCTTTCACTCCTATTGGATTTCGTATTAGGCAATGTACTGAATTTTGTTTCATTGGAGCGCAATCGCGAGCGCTCCGCCACAGAAAATAAATTTCTGTGGCTCCGCTTCGCGCGCTACCTATGAAATAATACAGTACTAGTGTAGGGGATGATGGGTATAAATTATATCTCTAGAGCTACAAAGTAATATTGATAATGAAATTAAGGAGTATAATTTTATTATAATTATTTATGGGAGTGCACTGCACCAGCGCTCTTTAGGGCGAGCCGCCTCTGCATCGAACTGAACATCTTTCTATACGGGATTGATCCCGTACAACGTATTACGTATACGTATTTCAACCTTGAGGTTAAAATCTCGAATTAAATAATTATCTGCCATATAAAACTGCAATCATTCTCGACCGAAATGTCCTTTATGAGACAGTAGCACGGAATATAAATGTATAAGACAAACAGTAGTACATATTTTAACGCGATTTCGATGTTGATCTCATAGTTAAAAAATTTTCAGTTTGATGGCCTGATTATAATCTTAAAAAACCGTCAGCATATGTAGATGGACCCTGAATATTCGTGTTTATTTTTAAATTTAAACAAGCCTGCTTAATTTATTCTTTACTTTGCCTTAGTTAAATGCAAGTTTTGAATACTCACCCTCAACATGAACTTTGAAGTTTGATAACCATGAAACTGAGCCCTGTTTAAAGACAACCCACAGTTTCTACAGAAAATTCACTCAAAGCAACAAGTTCTATAACACTGGGGTGAAACTTTGAAACGATGATGTTTGGTCTAAGTTAGAGACTAGGCGGAGATTAAGATACTTTTTTTTAGCGTGACGTGAGACTGAGCAGAGTTGAAAACTGGAGTTCAAACTCAAACTCAAAAATGTTGTCTCCAAAAAATATTAACTAATGTCATACCGCAATAAAAAGATACCATAGCCATAACTGTCCAGATTTGGACAAAGGCGGTGTAATTTTGTTTATCTTCCCTATTGTCGTTCAACAGATTCGACCTATTGTTGAAAACGGCTAAAAGATTGCTAACAACTTTGGTAAGACTGGCAGCCGCCTTGCTGTTTCCTGCATCATTGTATAATTAAAAGTAATAAAATACAGTATCTAAATTAAAGTAAGAGGCAAAGTGGAGCTTCGATATTGGAAACCATCACCGAAGTTAAGCAACGTCAGATCTGGTCAGTATTTGGATGGGTGAGCGTTTAAAGTGATACTTTATTTCAATCATCACCGTGCTTCAAAAGGCACGTTAAGCAGTTGATAGATAGTTCCGACTAATGGCGGTGTTACGGTGTAACTAACTATTGTTTAAGCTAGGTCAGAGGTCTATTAAGGCGGTTTGAAAATTATTTGACATTAATTTGACCACTAAGTCTCTATTAATCCGCACTGGAGTGCGATTTTTGAAACTCATTCGTTGAACTCAGCAGTTGAAAATGTCAAAATTACTATGGAGATATGTTTCTTTCTACTGCTGATTTGACATTAAAAAATCATACTCCAGGAGTGCGATTTTTGAAAGTCAAATCAGCAGTAGAAAGATGCGTATCTCCATAGTAATTTTGAGATTTTCTACTGCTGAGTTCAAGGTATGACATTCAAAAATCGCACTCCAGGGCCCTCCGCACTCACCATTATTCGTGGGAGTAGGCCTTTTCCCTGCAGTCCCACTGCAGGGAAAAGGCCTACTGCTTTAAGCTAAAATACTAAAATAAAAGTCGTAAAGTATAGAGGTACAATTTTTTTCCTTTTGCGTACAATTAGTACTATTGTTGTACAATTTAATGAACTAACTCTTACCTCCTGAAATGAAAGTGGCCGCGCCAGAACGCGACACACAAATTAAGGCCACTCTGACAAAAACGTAACCTGCTCTCTCTTGTACTTTGGACCCTACACCTAATCTGTACCGCATGACGCCGCAAACTCAGTTTTCAGATGCGGGCACAGCATCCATCAGTCCCAAACGAGACAGTTTTATACCGTATTTACGTATAAAATACTCCTCAGCCCTTCCACTTGTCGATTTAGGACACGCTTTAGTCTAGATACGGGGGCTTTCTGGAATTTTTCGTATTAAATTAAAGTAAGGTTTGAGGTTTTTATGCATTCCACATTGGGATTTCGAGGTTATTTTGTGAACTAAAATATAAACTGGATGTAAATTTAAATGCTTTGAAAATCAATTTAATTCAAAAGCAATGCTCTTGTCGGTGAAGTATTCACCAATCGCAATCCTTGCTTCTTGCAAAGTGCCTTGATTTCTTAATACGACACGATACCAATAATTTTTTCAAACTGCTAATATATTTCTGTTTTAGTTTGCCTCTGCCTTTCTTCCCTTCTATTTTTCCTACATAAGGTGCGTAATATTGAGGGGTGATATTTTGGTGGTATCGTAAAAAGTCGTGCCGAAGTTCGTGGTAGTTTAGTGGTGAGTAACCACGCCTGCCGTGCAGGTGGCGATGATTCGATCCATGTTCGATCCCCTTCCATGCTGAATCAACAATCATCATCACCAATGATGATGATAATTAAATTAAAATCAAATCAAATATACTGATTACTTGTAACACTACGGTTTTTCAGTGAAGGAAAACATCGTGAGAAAACCTTCATCATCATCATCAGCCTATAAACGTCCCACTGCAGGGCACAGCCCATAAGGGAGGGTGTGTGGGCATCGTCCATAGGCATACTCCATCACGCATGCCCAATTCGGATTGGTAGACTTCACATACATATCAGAATTTCATCTTCAGTGTATGCAGGTTTCCTCACGATGTTTTCCTTCACCGTTTGAGAGCAGTCGGTATTACGTACATAAGTTAGAAAAACTCATTGGTACACATGGCATGTTGTCCGTGCGGATTCGAACCCGGACCCCCATAATTGGGTGTCCATACCTCTCCACTGACTTGAGACATAATTGAAACAAGACGTAGCGTCGTTGTTTTCTACCCAGTATAAAGTACATCCATAAGTTTTACATTTACAGTGACTAATATTTTCTAGCAAAAGGGTTGACTAGACAAATAAATTACGTAAACAGTAGACATAATGCCCATTGAACCTTACCACTAAGAAGATAGAGCCTGCAGTCCATCACTCGAAGCAAATTAAACTGTCGAGTTTAGAAACCGAGGCTTTTCCTTAATAAATTTATGTAAAAATTTTATGTCCTTAACTTTGTAAGTGTCTTTAGAAAAGTTCATACTTTTTTACGACTATTAGTGACATTTAGGTTTCTTTAGATGTTATCTTTAAAACTTTGATGGGTCCTTCCGTATAAAAATAATCAAGATGGAATTTGTGTTTGCAAGAAGATAATATTTTGGTTTATAAATGGAATAAGTCCGTCGCATTCAGAGTATCATTTTATTCACTGTGCTTTAAGCTAGTTGGTAGTTAGTATAATTTCTGACCACTACAATAGTGATTATAAAAGTGAGTTTATATACAACGTGTTACTGAATTAACGCAAAACTAGAGAATCGAACTATCATGGTTTCAACATAGGTAATTTTTTTCAATATATTAAATAATTTGTTGGCAACATTTTTAATTTACTGAACCCGAACCCACCACACGGGCACACTCAGCCTACTTACTACCAAAACAAGATTATAAAAATGTATCCATGAGTACGTTAGCGTTTTCTTTCAGTGCTGAAATGATAACAAATCATCTTTGCCTCAAAACTTAAAATGCGAATTTAAATTTTAAGGAGACTTTAAATTTTAACTATCAAAGTAATGAAATTATTGTTACAATCTAATTATTTTGTTATAAATCAGTTGGGGTGTATGAGGTTTTGCGCTAATTCATTAACACGTTGTATATACAAGGTGTAACAAAACACCCTAGTAATACTTAAGGGGGTGCTTCAGACCATCAAACTGAACAACTTTCACTATAGACCCAACATTGAAATCGCAAAAGAAAAATCCGCTCTTCCGTACAAAACTGTACTACTGTCTCGACTCAAATGTATGGGACGGCAGATTTTTAAATTTTTTTCTCGACGTTGGCTCCATAGTGAAAGTTGTTCAGATTGATAGTCTGAAGCACCCCCTTAAGTATTACTAGGGTGTTTTGTTACACTCTGTATGTATGTTTCGAAGAAAAAATGAGGTCTTCCGTGGAAGTTGGGATGCCCAGGGACTACCCAGGGACTGCGGTCCGACTGTTTTTAGTAATTTAGTTGAATACTGTATTTATGGAAATAAATCTATAATAGTTAACTTTGATGGTGCGATCTAGGACTCTACAAATGATTGATTGATATTCGTAACGTGCTGTATCGTCTTCGCTATTTGATTGGCGTATTACTGGAGACGCGCTATGATGCGTTATTGACACATTCATTCTCTGATTGGCTGTTATTTGTGTGACGTGTTGTGTCGTATAGCTATAGGCTAACCTAGATCCATGTATTGTTTACATTAACTCAATAGATGCCTGCCTGTCTTAGCTTAAGAATGTATATATTGTTTAGTTATTAAGTCGTGTTATGATGTAGAGTTTCTGGCCGCATCTTCTCTATAGCTACAACACGTTCCGACGCAGTTGTAGCTTCAAAAAAAAGATTTGACGTCAAGGCTCCTATATTATTGAATAAATTATATTGGCTTTGAGATTGACTTTATCTTTGCCTGGGCATTATTGCTGAGTCAGCTCTGTCGTAACTCCGGTATCTCTTACAGAGAAACCAAAAAACTTCGTAGTAAGCTACGACCATCCTTTGGGTACCTTTTTATGCGTTTTCACACATGATTACTTTGAAAACCGGAAATGCAGCGCAGCTTTAATACGTCGCAGTTATATTGCATTAACAAGTTTGTAGAGTTTACATAAAATATTCAAAATATATAAGTAATATATCAGGCACTTAGTGAAGACGAATGGCGGTCAAGGGAGGATGATCGTAAAATTATGCGGGCGGTAGAAGAGAAATATTCACCAGCGCTTTTAAAAGATCGGAGAATAACTTGGGAGGTACCTAGATACCTGGCAAGATACATGACTCTACTAAGTTAATTTTGTATCACTAGCAAAATTCGAAGGGAAGATTCAGGTATTCAACTTTTAATAAACGACACACCCCACATAATGTGCGTGTGTGTGCACACACTATATGTGTGCAGCGGGTGCTTACGCCGCATAAAAAAACTGTAATAAGCGCATACTTATTTATACAAACACTGGAATCATCTGGAAAACATCGTGAGGAAACCTGCATGCTTCAATTTCGAGGCATGTATGGTACCAGGTTGTCAGTCCACTTTGTGGGACCTAATACCCACGCTGCACTTCCTGGTACGCTGTCGCCATTCGAGAACTCTTCAACCTCTTAAATCGTCGCCACTTAAGAGGCTAATAAGTATTATAAATTTCAAATTCAAAGGAAAGAAACAGTTGCATTCAGATTTATATGAATGGGTTTCCATTCGAAATGAAATATCATTCGTACAATAATAAGATTTAATAATTCAAGATGGCCGAGCGCGCGAGAGAATTGAAAACTACTTGAATATTAAATTTCACATTGCCGTCTTCGCCCCGGGCCTTTCTTTCTGGATAATAATTACATCTTTTGCTTTTTTCGGGTTCCGTTGAAATATTATTTGTTTTAGTAAAGAGTATTTTTTAGCTTTTCGAAAAGGAACTCAATATAAGAAAGTAGGTATTAGGCCAGTCATTTTACGGAGTTTTGTTAGGCGGGGTAGGGAGTAATTACTAATTGGACTTCAAAAATGTAGTCGGCACCATTTAGTGACAAAAATACTATCCTAAACCATATTTAAAAAAATTTGCTACGCAACATAGAAATCAAAGTTGTGTGTCCCAGAAGGCTTTTAAATTAATAATATTAATACCAATGCACTCATTTGAATTAAATTAAACAATTTAAATTATTTTTGAGCAATAAAATAGGCAAAGAAATTTAAAAAATGAGGTATTTATTAGAAAATACAAACGTATTTTTAAAAACCTTCTAAGTAGACAACAATATTTACACCATGTTTGAAGTATGTATTAACAATAAAGCCTTAAATATGTGCAAAAAAAATTTACCATCAGGTTTTTAGAACGAGATAATATCTAAATTTTAGAATTGGAACTGTTGCTGACGTCATTTTTTTTAATTTTGGTACATTTCTAAGCTCAAATTGGCTCTTCAATATTATAGCGAAAAGAAAATTCTATTATTAATTAGTCCCGGCTCAAACCGTAAAATGACTGGGCTAGTATGGTACTCACTCTGTATAGTTGTATACTCTCTCTCTGTCACGGGTGTGCTGGAAGAAATCTCTTTAGAGATGAGCTTGCCCTTTGTAATTGTCTATTATGCTGTTTTCATTTATATTTCCGTGTGTACAATAAAGTGTTAAAATAAATAAATAAATGGTACTGGTGGTTGCGCCGCTATTGCCAGCGCTAGTACAAAATTTGTTTTTATGGACTGTAATTATAGATTTATTGAATTTAATATTGACACGACGTTTCGATGGAAGATAAAACTGCTAGGATTGGGGTTGGACAGGCAGATGCAGTTTTTAACAAGGAAGGACCGCACAAACCTTTGAAGATTTCTCCACGTGGTGTTGACCGGCGTCTTTCCGACAAGTTAGAATCCGCGAAGCACTTCACTTATATCACAACGTCCAACCTTTGTTCTGGTAAACACTACACAGGGTTTAAGTTTAGGTACATGAAAGTCCAACTTGGCTAATATATATATTAAAGAATTCTCCGAGCCAGGGTTAATTCATGTCGATGCAAAGATGCCAACGAACTGACTAGCCGTCTATTTTCCCGCAAGAGGGCGCTCGGCTTCACGCACATATAGTCTTGTCTTGCTCACGTGAACGAAGATTGGTTGTGCGGGAGGGAGAAAGGGAATATGATTATGTGTCAAACGTCAACTTTCTTTTAATTTCAATCAAGAAATCAAACTTCAATGAACGTCTTAGCTCATAGCGGTAAATTCAAATGTGGCGCAACCATTCATCAATTTTTACCTCATCCTCTCAAACCAGGACTTTTTGAACCTACGTTTAATTTTCGGAAAGATTTAAAATGGTTAGTGAAATGAGGATATTCTAAATAATTATGGTATGTTTAAAACATCTATGGACTACCCCAGCGCAGAATACATAAGAGTACAAGCCTTGGGATCACTCTCTTTCCCCAATAGAACCCTAAAAAACAGCTGTTACAACAATTTACAAATTTTCGAACGTTTTACAAAGATTTTTCAAACAAAACGTGATAGACGCCGTTCTTTGTACGTTTCACAGAAATTCTATTATACTTTTACAATGGATCCTGTTTTTTTACATCTATAAAAGCTTATATTAAAAAAAATAGGTACCTAATCTGTTTGAACCTTTAAAGGGTATATTGTTGTTCGCATTTCGCATGTGATTTTTTTACAATATGTCTAAAGACATGTACATAAATGTAAACATAAAATATGTCGAAAATCCTTTATGGAGTAGAAAGAAGCTTTGCTATTTAGTGTTTTGGATGTAAAGGAGGTGAAAGAGGTACCTTAAAACTCTGTAACTTTGCCTGGTCACCTTAATTTGAAAAAGTGTAAATTTTACCCTTAAATAATAGTAAAAAATTGCAAATTAACTACCGTAACGTAATTTTCGTTGGGGAAGTGGAAGTCCATCGGCTGAAATGATGATGATGACTAAGCCATATTCCTTGCTAATGTCTCGATAAATTAGAAAATAGCAATGAATATAACGATCGTGACATATATGCTTGATTTTTAGAAATGTTATGTAGTTTTAAAGAAATTAAAAAAATAGAACCGCAAGGTTTTGAAACACTAAAATATGTCGAGGCTTGGTGAAAACTTTATATTTTTTTACTATAGAGAAAAAAAACATTGTAGGTAGGTATACTGTTTTATTAATTCAAAAGCACGTAAAAATTTCATAGGAGTTAATTCATTTGCACAAATACAGCAATACAGCAGAAAAATAAAGCAATTATTTGATACGAAAACCCCCATTCATTCACCGAAACAATTCCGAGCATAACGATAAGCCACGATGTTATTTGGATACAAAATATCGTTACAAACGTGTTTGCTGCAAAACGCCAAGTTTGATCAATATTAAAAGTTTTACCTTTCACTTCTTCTGTCGAGTCTTTGGCACATCATGCCAGCCAGCATTAGAGCCTTGCTGATTTTCCAGGTAGTGCCGGACGGTACATCTTGTAGTTGTACATTTTCGTCGAGTTCAGCTACGTTTAACCTGGAATTTACAATCTCCATCTTATTTCGAGTCATTGGCACGTCACTGAATACGACCCGCCATTGTGATGACATTTGATAACCAGCATTAGAGTCTTGCTGATTATCGAAGGTGTGCCAGACGTTCCATCTTGTCGTACACACGGCGACACATCAAGCTACGCAAAACAAACATAAGCTGACCGCGTGACGTTATACATTACTCTACCTACGCGCGGCCAGCTTATTTTGGTTTTGCGCAGCTTACTGATCTGTCGCTGTGTGTACATTTTCGTCGGTTTAGGCTACGTTTAACCTGAAATTCTCAATCTTCATCTTCTGTCAAGTCACTGAATTAGACTTGCCCTCGTGGTAAAGAGATTTACCAACCAGCGTTAGATTAGTCTTGCTAATCAGCCGCCCAGCGGCAGCCGTTGATTGTTCCGGTTGCTCCGGACATTGTTGATTTCGACAACTTTTACCCTAACGTCGAATCTGGTCTCGGTAAATCCTTTATACTTTTCATTTTGATTTATAAGAACTTGGCAACAAACTGGCGAGCGTGTTTATTTTTAAAATTACACCACTCCCTTTATACACAAAATGAATGTTTTATAATCCTCTTTAAACAAAATAAAACAAATAAAAAGGGATTTTGGCAATAATGGATGCGGTTTACCAAATGTTTTTTTTTTTTTTTTATTAACTATGGGTTTGCTCTTGACCTCAATCCAGTCCTCAGGACGAAGATGGGGTCGTAGATGTAGCGAGTTTACCTAGAAGATGCCTATTCACTCGTACTTTAAAGGAATCCGGGTTGTAAGTACTCGGAAATACTGACGCAGGTAAGGCATTCCACTCCTTGGCTGTGCGCATTATAAAAGATTCAGAAAGGCGCTTGGTGCGGATATGTGGGATGTCAACCAAGAAGGGGTGATATCCCGCGGTGCGTCTGTGTTTTTAATTAATGGTCATGGTTCGTTAAATATAAATGAAACGACATGAAACGTCATAGCCAATCGCAGAGCAGACATTGGGGGAGGATAGGTAAGTATACTAGATTTTTTGAAAATATTGTCTATTCTCGTGGTGTCGATGATTTTGGCAATTTCCAGTATAAATAGCAAATTTGCTCGACGTTGTTCAGTAAAAAGCCTGAGAGCAGGGCCTCTACCGCACATTCGAACTTCGCAATTGCGTGACCATTTTCATTCCAATGTCAACTCTATTCCAATGGAGTGCGGTCCGAAACAGTGGCGATATAGCGAACATCGAAAGTGCGGGTACAGGGCCAGGCACTAGCAAGCGTCCGTCCAGTAACACGCTTGATACGCGGCTCCCGCAAATATTGTGCCCAGTCAACCAAAGATAAATAATAAATATAGCAATTATCACGACTATAATTATATTCCCCGAGAACAGTCAGAAATGTTCTGACTGTTCTCGGGGAATCACGTTTCACCAAAGATTAATAAAGTAAAGTGAGAAGCAATAAAGAAACATTTAATAATATGTTACTAGTTTCACTAGTGGGTACAGTACGAGTTCAGCAGTTGAAAATGTCAAAATGACTATGGAGATACGCATCTTTCTACTGCTGATTTGACTTTCAAAAATCGCACTCCTGAAGTATGATTTTTGAAAGTCAAATCAGCAGTAGAAAGATGCATATCTCCACAGTAATTTTGACATTTTCAACTGCTGAACTCAGCGAATGAGATTCAAAAATCGCACTCGTGGTAATACTGTATCTACCTAGAACCGGAAACGAATAAAAAAAGTAATAAATAGTGCAGCGAGGCGTGAGGCAGGGAGACGTTATATCTCCGAAACTGTTCACCGCTGCACTGGAAGATGTTTTCAAGGTTCTGGACTGGAAAGGGCTAGGCATCAACATAAACGGCGAGTATCAGTCACCTTCGGTTTGCCGATGATATAGTCATCATGGCGGAGACTATGGAGGAGCTCAGTCAAATGCTCGATGATCTCAGCAGAGCCTCCGAACGAGTTGGTCTGAAAATGAACATGGACAAGACGAAGATCATGTCAAATGACCATGTTGTACCCACTCCTGTAATGATCGGAAACTCTGCGCTCGAAGTTGTTGACCATTATGTTTACCTGGGACAAACTATTCAGTTAGGTAAGTCCAACTTCGAGAAAGAGATCAACCGTCGAATCCAACTCGGCTGGGCAGCGTTCGGGAAGCTACGTAGTATCTTCACGTCCCAAATACCGCAGTGTCTTAAAACGAAAGTCTTCGGTCAGTGTGTGTTGCCAGTGATGACATATGGAACAGAGACGTGGTCGTTCACTCAAGGCCTCATAAAAAGGCTGAAAGTCACCCAAAGGGCAATGGAGAGGGCTATGCTCGGAGTTTCCCTGCGAGATCGAATCAGAAATGAAGAGATCCGCAGAAGAACCAGGGTAACTGACATAGCCCAAAGAGTTGCTAAACTTAAGTGGCAGTGGGCGGGGCACATTGCTCGCAGAACCGATGGCCGGTGGGGCCGAAAAGTTTTCGAGTGGCGACCGCGTACTGGAAAGCGCAGCGTGGGTAGGCCCTCACACGGTGGACCGACGACCTGGTGAAGGCGGCGGGAAAACGTTGGATGAGGGCAGCGCAGGACCGGTCGTTATGGCGATCCTTGGGGGAGGCCTATGTCCAGCAGTGGACGTCCATCGGCTGAGATGATGAGTCAACGGATCCATTCGGCCCAGTAACTAGGCAGAGTCAATTAAAGATGACACACGAGGCCCCGTCCCGACTACCCAGAGTCAAGTATTCTTATCCAATTACAGTTCTAATCACATTGCAATCCAATTTATATTCAACTGTACTGAATTCCGCATCGCGCTAACTCTATGTAACGGGCTGAGGCGGTTTTGCGGAAAGCGGGCCGGAGGCGGTTTTGCGGGAAGCGAATATCTCCAGACCCGCGCGTATTTCTGTGTGTTTCGTTGTGTATGGTGTGGTGTGGTGATAATGTTCGAGTTTGTATGTACCCTACCACACAGAAATACGCGTGGGTCTGGAGATATTCGCTTCCCGCAAAACCGCCTCCGGCCCGCTTTCCGCAAAACCGCCTCTGTGTAGCCTGGCCTTTAACGTCTGAGCGATCTGTCAAAACGGCTCTAACGGCTGTCAGGAGCAGTAACGCGATTAGCGCAATACCAAATGTGTCAAAAGTTATGGTTCGTGCGTAGTCCAATAACGGTTCAGTCACATAATATTTACCGCGATTGCAGCCCAGGTTAAAAACCCCAAACGCAATAAACCTATGAACCTGAGTGTCACCGCACCCCACCCTCGTGCAAGATTATTCACTACGATGACAAAGATCTACAATATTCCAGCAACGCACTCTAGCTCGCCTTTGAAATTCGTACGAGCGTAAATTTAATTCACGCCGCAAGTGTCGTTCACTTTAGAACGTGACTCAAAATTTTACATATAAGTACTAGTTTCCCTACGAGGATTTCAAGGAAAAACGGAATTTCAAGAAGTTGTAATAAGTTGTACCTATGTAACATTCGTGTCATATACTCTGTCTCAATTTAAATAAGTACGTTTCGTAACATTTAAAGCTTGTAGGTAGACCATCAAGCTGTAGAACTTTTGCTGGGACCAATACGGAAACCGTGAAAAAAAAATTGCTGTTCCTTTGGGTAAAGTCGCCATTGACGTTTTTAACCGACTTCAAAAAAAGGAGTAGGTTCTCAGTTCGACCGTATATATATATATATTTTTTTTTTATGTGTGTTCGCGGATAACTTCGTCGTTTATGAACCGATTTTGATGATTCTTTTTTTGTTGGAAAGGAGATATCCCAAGGGTGGTCCCATGATAAGGAAACCAGGATCTGATGATGGATCCCAGAGAAATCGAGGGGAACCTTCGAAAATCGTAGTGCCGACTAGTGCGTTTGTTAATTTGAAGCACTACTGTTAAATCGAACTAATGAATTCACCACTGAAAATTGTGAAATAAACAAAATTTTAACAAAATATTAAAACCGCCTTCAAATAAACTAAAAAGTTAAAAAATAATATTGCAGCCGATGACTTTTTCGTTCGAATCATAAGAACATTAATTTGTTTTATAGAAGTCGGTGTCAAGCCAAGTCAAAAAACGAATGCAAGCTCTGTCGCGAATCGGCTTGACACCGACTTCTATAAAACAAATTAATGTTCTTATGATGCGAACGAAAAAGTCATCGGCTGCAATATTATTTTTTAGCTTTTTAGTTTTTTTGAAGGCGGTTTTAATTTTTTTTTTAAATTTTGTTTTCTATGGTACAGCAGATTTTTTTCAAGTTTACAGTAGCTGTAAAACCATCTTACGTATGTAACGCATATAAGTATACACCCTGTATAGATAAAACTAAGATAAAAATGGCCCACGGGCTTACTGATAATGAAAATGGCATGAAAGCCAATTAGTGACAGCTCTATAAATAACATAACATAAATACTTATTATTTGCAAGATAAAAACACGATTAAAACAAAATAAATAAAATGAACATTAGGTCTAAATAAACAGATTTTAAATTCTTCATTGTGTAGGAAATTCAGTTACGAGTGACATAAACAAAACATATCAATAAAAGCGATCTCTTCCAGATAACCATGGGATAGAAGAACTTTTCAATAAAAAAAAGCTCGCCATAGCAAATAGCGCTGGCCCAGGCAGTACCGCTATGCATCTTTGGCTATGCGCTAATCGAGTAACAATTCCGTGTAGGTAAGTATTGACTTGAGTTTGGAAATGCTGCCTCCGTGGTCTAATGGTTAAGAGCATTGGCTCTCGATACGGAGGTCGTGGGTTCGATTCCCACGGGGGACACCTAGTGATATGTCACTTTGTGCGTTTTTCCCCAGTTGGTTAGGACATTGCAGGCTGAATCACCTGATTGTCCGAAAAGAAAAATGATTCCGTGCTTCGGATGGCACGTTAAGCCGTTGGTCCCGGCTACTATCTCTGGTGGTAGTAGTCGTTACATAAAAACCACGTCAGAGGCCGTAAGGCGGTCTGAAAAAACTCTGGCACCAGGGCTCTGCCCACACGATAAGAAGAAGTTTGGAAATTTTTTTTAACCAGGCGCCCGCAACTATTCTAATAAACCTCACTATATACATCTGGACTATCACTGTTCCCTTCACAGGGATAATATTCACAAATTATAAGTCGGTTATCGGCATGAACACCCGGATGCACGTCGAGCCGACTCGTTACCGGTTCATTAAAACTTATCCTGCCCATACCCTTGTTTATCGGATATCCCGGATATTCCGGATAAGGCGCTCTGTTACTTTGATCTTTTATGTTAACACGGGTCGGGTAAAGGATGCTAAGCTTAGCGTTTAGTTTAAAGGGTTTTTAATTAAGATGTGATGATAGTTTTGCACTTTTATAGTTTCAGGAGCTTTGTCGTACAGGATGAATTTTCAAAGCCGATTTTGACAATAGCGACTACTTTTAAAGCATTATGGTAGGTTTAGACGATGACAATTTCGTTTACACGCTGCTAATTTCCAGCGCCAATTTGTTGGCATGCGAATGGATTTGCTAGAGAAAACCGTGCTAACGATTCACGTCTTCCTTACCCTCCTGATGCACAAGGTGAAACTCACCCTGAATCCCAGCTGCCGAGCGTGCGGAGAGGATAAATAATAAATAAAATAAAGCATATTCTTTGTGACTGTGATGTCTTGGCGGCAAAGCGCATGTGCCTCCTTGGAGATAGATATCCAAAACCGGGAGACCTTAGGCTTCTTCCCCTCAATGGTATTGCCTCCATCATTGACCATGTATTTGAAGGGTGAAGAAAGCAAAAAAAGTATTGGGGCTAACATAAAAGATTCCACTGGGTCGAACTGTTGCTGGCTTGCCAGCCCCCACAACAAAATAAGATGAGATAATGATGATGATGAGATACCCTCCTGAATTTGATGGGAGGGGAACCCGAAACCATCAGAGAAGGATGCAGAGGCTTTAACTGGCAGCCATACGGCGAGAGCATCAGCAATGTAGATGATAGGGACTCAGTCGCGCCTTACGACACCAGCTGGTTCGTGCTGTTTGAAGCCGACTTTTGCACTCTTTTGTAGTGTTCAAAGACTGTTGCTGTAACAATAACTTATAAATTGAAGCAAAGTCTCTTCTAAGCCGGAATCCCATAGCTTAGATAATAAACCAATAATCCTACTTCCTACTAATATTATAAACGCGAAAGTTTGTGAGTATGGATGGATGGATGGATGTTTGTTCCGCTTTCACGCAAAAACTGCTGAACGGATTTTGATGAAATTTGGCATACAGATAGACCATAGCCTGGATTGACACATAGGGTACTTTTTATACGGGTATCGCAGACGAAGTCGCGAGCAACAGCTAGTTAACTATAAATCCGATGCGATACCGATACGATCGATAGTGAACTCGTATTCATACTGGTGTATCGGCAATATGGTTGCCACTGAAATAAGATCAAAAAACCTTTACCTTTGTGATACGCGATATGAGTGGGATGTACTCGGGGCCCCATGGTCCTATACTGTGTAGTTCTACTACTTTAGTACTAAGGGCAATTTTCATTTAAATTTGAAATTAACTGTAGTTCGAATGATGGTATTAGCGGCAAGTTTGTATGCTCTTGGTTTTTCTATAGGTAAAATAAGTACAGTTTCGGGCTACAATTAATAAATTAAACAAAGAATTACCTAATAATTTTCAAATAGTTTGCAAATATTTACCTATGCTGAAATCTAGTAATCGTAAGACGACGTTATTGTATTTTTTTAACACTTTTTTTAATAACTGACTGCTTTTTTGCATTTTCTTTTTTAAAATAAATAATTAATCTATTTAGCATTAGGTAGGTACTTCAAAACTATAATTGTTGTATTTTACGAACCTACGTACGTAACTACTTACGTTTTTCTCAAGTGCATTGATTCTATGTATAGTAAAACAAAAATAGAATTTAAAAAAAAACGTTGAGCTTAACAGACGTGTCATGAATGAAATTATAAAATTATTAATTCATAAAAAATCAGTAAAAATACCAGAGAAACAAAAAGATCGATATTAATAACATTCGCAACACTTGTGCAAAATATTGCAAAATGGGACCTTTATTTCAGGGCCCCATGTACCTAAGGAGGCCCCTGAGTACATGCCAGCTCCAATTTCCTTTGTATTTACAACACGTAAATTTCTTTTTTCCTGTTTCAGCTATTTTCTTTGAACATAACGATCATTATAACAAACTAGGCGATGACCTGTTAAGGCAATAGGTACTAGACGTTGGGTATGCTATAAATTCTGAAAAAATTTCAAATAGCTTATTTCAGAGAAACTCAGGCGTTATTTACGTATCCCATTTCATTTATTTTATTACATAGCTTCTCTAGATATTAATTACTTCAAAGTTCTTTGAACTTTTCGGTTCGATTATATTTTTTTTTTGTACCTATTTTATGATTATGAGTCGGGAAAAATAATGTTTATGTTAATATAATTAGATTTTTTTTCATCTTTTTCATCTTGAGAAGCATTTTTGTAGAAATGTGTTTCATCATTTTTATTTGATTCTTTAAATCTTATGTAAATTACGCAAAAGGGTGAAAATACCCACCAATATGTACAACTTTTACTACGGGACCAACTACGTGATCTCGAAAAAAAAAATCAGCTCCTCCATACATTTTGCGCGGTAGGAATTTAATGTTCGTATGATATAGCAGTTTTTTTTGAGATCTCATAGTTGTACCCATATCATAGTAAAAGATGTTCAAATTGATTATCGGAAGCGCTGCCCTCACACCCTGTATACTACATCATAACTACCATTTCAGTCACCTGTAAAACAAAAGAACATTTTTAAAACACATCGTGTTTGGGCTCCTTCGATATGGCTTAGGCTGCCTGTCCATTGACGCGAGCTGGCTGTGCGAGCTGTGTAAATATTAACCAATCAGGAGCTCGGCCGATCTCGGTCGTATCTCTGATTGGTTAATATTTACACAGCTACACAGCTCGCACAGCCAGCTCGCGTCAATGGACAGGCAGCTTTATGCTGACACGAACAAAGAAGAATGGTCTACAATTCTACACATACAAAACCACGGTTATAGCTAGTTATACCGTTATAAAATATTACCTAGTTCTTGTAAACTTTTTCTGCAGTTCTACTTTTTGTTAAGGCGACAGGTGGCTCTTGCCACTGAATTATGGGGAGCAATTTTGTTGTCCAACGACTAGTAGGAAGTGAGCTGTTAACTTTATGTAGTTTTTAAATAAGAAAGGTAATATGAACGCATTAACTTACTGAAAATCTGATACTTAGTACAGTGGCGTAGCGTGGTTTTCTGCCGCCCGGGGCACAGATCGATTTTGCCGCCCCCTATCTTTATAAGAAGACCTAAACAAAAATAAAGGAGCGAGCGAAGTGAGCTCGAAACTTTTTAGCAAAACTATTAAGGTTGTAGTCAGACATCTTATGGTTTATAATTGTAAAAATTTAAACTTAGAGCGAGCGAAACGAGCTCGATTTTTCTCCTAAATACGAATCAGTTGGAGTTACGTACAAAACATATCGTGCAAAGTAACCTAAGTAAACGCTATGGATCGATCGAAGCAAACTCGAAATTTTTTGCATCATGTCTTAGCTGTGGTCAGAAATATTTTAGATTATGTGTATTTTTGTATTTATTTATTTACCAGATACATGAATTGACACGACTTAAATAATACATCACATAAACCAAAAGAGATTTTTAGGTGACATAAATAATTCTGCATAGTTTTTACAAATCAAACAGTAAACAGTACATTAACTAGATACAAAGCTCAGTTATAATAAATATAAATAGAAACATGGTAAAAATTTCCTTCCATTTAACTTAGTTGGGATATGAAATAGGTTTTTAGTTTATGGTTAATGTTATTTTGAGATAATGCGTCCCTAACGTCGGTAGGTAAAGAATTAATCAGTCGCGGGATCAGGTACGCGCTAGTCCGCTCGCCGTAGCAGTTGGTCGCTCGGGTGATGACGAGTTTTTTTTGCACAGTGTGTCTCGTTTGTATAGGGTGTTTTACTAAATTTTTTAAGTTGAAGTTGAAAAATTGTTCTTTTAGTAGGTTGTGTTTTACTTTAGTATGGACTGGTAGTGTATTGCAATGTTTGAATAAAAGTTTATCATTTTCGGTGTATTTCAACTTGGTTTGAAATGGGGTTATTAATTTTAAGATTTTCGTTTGTAGTTTTAGGATGGAATCCAAGTAGGAATTATACGTGCGCCCATAACTGGAGAGGCCGTATGACACATAGACTCTGCTAGGGAATTATACAGCATTAGTTTTATTTTGTATGGAATCCGATTTCCAATGATATAAAATGTTGCTACGAGAGCTCTTAGTTTGTCGCTTGTCGCAGTTGTGTCGGTACAATAATTAAAACAGAATCTTGAGCGAGCTAAGTGAGCTCGACTATTCTCTGTTCTACGAATTTGTTTTTCTACAGTTTCTGTTTATGTTATTTAGTTATATTTTAGTTAGATATATTTTAGTTAGTTATATTTTAGTTAGTTACCTATATTTTAGTTAGTTATATGTTAGTTATATAGTTATATTTTATTGTTATATCTGAAATAAATGTTTTTTCCGTTCTACGAATTAGTTATAGACAAAGCTGAATAAATATATATTTTTCCCGAATTTGCCGCCCCTACCCCCCCCCCCCCCCTCGCTACTCTACTGACTTAATACATATTTTATAAGAAATTATTTATAGTATTTAAAAATACACCATAATTAGTACAGGGTATTAGGCTAGATAGTTGCATTACCTACTTTAATGGGTGATTGTACATAAAATACTGACCAGTTTTCCAAAGAAATAAAGAGAAAATCGGACAACAAATATTAAACTTTTCATACAAACGTTCGATCAGCTGATTGAATTTAGTATGGAAAGTCCGAATAGCCCTAATGATAGCCAACCTTCGATGGGAGATGGCACCACAAGAAGAAGAAGATGGAAAGTCCAAATTTTGTTGTTGTTAATCTCCTTTAAGTGGTATCTTAGGGAGAGTTGTTAAAGAATTGTGGCGGCCGGCCCTGTAATTTGAGGCCCAGTCTTAGAGGTCCCGTACATGAATGAAACTTAGTAATACATGTAGAATGAAACAAAACTAACAAAAAAGTAAATTGGTTGTAACCTGTAAAAGTTGGGGGAAAGTTATTCTCCTTATGATACCTTTTGTAGCAAGTGTGAGAAAGTCCTAATCTTTCTTATTAGATAGTCCACTTAATCTTCTACTGATTCATTATGTTTATTTTAATGAAAATTCACGATAACCGTATAATATTATGATAATGGAAAAAAACGAAATCAAGACCTATCAGTTCAACCAAGCCAAATAACGACCAAAAAATACCTCAGTGATAATATTAGATGAAAATAGCTGTCGTGGTAGCGTTTGTTTACTGCTTTTTGGATGATTTGTCTATTTTACTAGTAATTTCTACTTTTGAATCCGGACTTCTGGAGATGTGGAAGTTTTTTTTAAAAATGCCTTAATTTTTTCTGTTTATAATAATTATGACCACCGTCCTGAAGACCTTTTAGTTTTCGTATAAAATGCCTGGGTCCAAATCTGCCCATCTTCTTTAGCGAATTAAAAAAAATATAAAAATAAAAATTAAATTACAAGAATAGATATAAAACGCCCTCTAAAGCGTCTGTGTCACCCTACAACCATCACAAAACACGCTTTTCAAACCAATCTCAAATAAAATGCAGGCACTTCAAAATTAATAAAGGTGTCCAGAGAAGTGTCGAGAAGGTTCAGTCAATTTTAACGTCACTGCGTTCACTGTACTCTTCAGACCCTTGACTCCACTTTGAGATTCAAGTGCCTTTGAGAAATGCGAGCGATTTAAACAGGTGTTTTTGAGTTTAATTTTTGACGTTTAAAATGAAGAATCTTGATTTTGGGTTCACATTTTTCATTAAAGGTAAAGGACGGACGGAGGTAAGGGCTTTGTAAAATTACTTTTTTACCGACATAAAAAAATTAATGTATGTGACCAGTATATGTAAGTAGGTAGTAGTACGTTTGCGATAACAGAACTAGTCCACCAATTTCGATGATACTTTTACATTCCAATCCTAAAATTGTACCTTCATTGTGGTGTCGATGATTTTTTCAAACTTCAGTAGGTATAAATCGCAGTTGTTGTTGTGACGTTTTCAATACTTACAAATTAATGACATTGTATTACAAACGATCTTAGAGATACTAATCTTTGTGTCTGTGATTTGTCCGATTTTCGTTTAAATATTAAGTTTCAATGGTTTAATTTAAGATTTGTATGGAAATCATTGAGCTACGGCAACTTAAGAGGGCTATCGCAGTTCAGTGGCGCCCTCATCACATTAAAAAAGATTTCTCAATAATTCTTTATTGAGAAATCTTTTTTAATGTGATGTGAAAAGCCTTTAAGCTATTTTCATAGAATACCTTTATAGGTTTTTTAAAGGTCTAAACATAAAAATTTTGAAAAAAGAAAAAAAAAACGGCCACTTTAGTTTTTATTCGCAATTGTCTAAAAGTGGAATGTTTAGAACCTATAAAAGTATTGTATAACAGTGGCTTGAAGGCTTTAGTAGTGTTCGTGTTGATAACTTTTTTAATTTGGGCTTTCTTTATTGAGCAATCTTTTTTAATGTGATGAGGGCGCCACTGAACTGCGATAGCCCTCTTAAGGTGGTTTCAGTCCATACAAACGTTTGACGCACAATACGCGTAGACGGAACTAATAAAAGTAATCCCTAATATTATAAATGTGAATGTAAGTTTGTTTGTTAGGCTTTCACGCGAAAACTACTAAACCGATCATCATGAAACTTTGTACACATATTCTTCGAGGTATAAGAAGTAACATAGGATACTTGGGTTTTTCCTAACTCTACGCGGACGAAGTCGCGGGCAAAAGCCATGTATACAAAGTTACTTATATTAATACCGTCTACGCGCGTCAAAGTTTTGTATAAAATTGACCCCTCTGCAACCGTCTTAACTACATTTTAATTTAAATCTTACAAACCACAGGCATAGAGATTCGTTTCTAGATCTTGGTTTGTATGAAGCGCGCTGCTAGGCATGCTCAGGTCAGATTCTATTATTTCGAAAATCATGTTTTACATTGAGTATCTTCAATGTTACTTTCTCTCCATGTATCGTTCGTTTTTCGAGCCTATACCTATATATACGTATCTACGTAGTAACATGACTGTAGGGTTGTCATTTCTCTTCTTTGTGTTGCAAAGTGTCAAGTCACCACTTACACTTCGAACAAGCTTCGGGCGGATCTATCTTACGCCCATTTTGTCAATTACGTCGTCTAGAAGGCACTTTAAAGGTTTTCATTTGATAGTATGAGTCTCAAAATGGGTACTGAGGTGCCTAAACTAAATAATTGTTTTGTTAAATCGTTCAGAAAGGAGGTGATGCAACTTCCGGCAAAGAAATTGGCGATATTTTCCCCATGAGGTGCTTCAAAAAATTTATTCCTGAAAAAAAACACCCTGTATAGGTAATTAGGTATGCAAATTAATTGTTTTTAGGAAGTCAAAGTTAAAAAAATGTATTCAATATAGATAGGAACTTGAAGCTCGGAACGTGTTGTCGCTGTAGTAAAGATGCGACCAGAAACTCTACAACATAACACGACTAAGCTAAGGCTAGGTTATCCTAACCTAATCTTTACTTACATCTGAGTAAAATTAATCAGTATTCCATTCCATTTTTATATCACTTTAATAAATAATTGCCCTTTCAGTGCACATTTCTTTCTCTTCTAACACACTGTTTCACATCTAGTCATGCATAATCAACATCCACCCAGATAATTCCTACAGCAATATGGTAAACAACATTATAACCTCTAACTTTTACATTGGATGTTAGCAAACGGTGTTTAAATCCACAATCAAACTTAATGTATCCAAAAACATTTCCACTCTAGCTTGAAGTGTAAGATTATTGCCAATGAAGCCTTTCATTCTGCGGTGTTTTGCTAAATGATCCGTTAAGGGCATGCCTCGTTGAGTTCAAATTAATATTATTTGGCTTTTAGGCGCCTACTTGTTTACTGTTATTATTAATACTTTGTTTAATGTTGGGTTCCGTGATTGTGTTTAAAGTTTATTTAGGGGGGTTGGAAAAATCATAATAACAAAAAAGAAAAAAACAGTTTTTTTATTCCATCTGGCAGTGGTTCTGTATACAGATCCTTCTTAATAATAATATGTTGAAATTGTTTAAGGGTATGACCAGACCACCAAGCTGAAAAACGTTCTATACGGGACGAACATTAAAATCGCGAAAAAAAACTGATTGCTGTCTTAGATGTTTATATACGAAAATAAAAATAAATAACCAACATATTTTACCGCGACAAGATGTGCGTCAACTGCAATTACGCGATACTCCGTATAGATGAGGTATAGCTAATATTATCACTATAATCTAGAGATTATGAAAAACAAAACGACACATCGCTCATCTAGTACTACAAAGACAGAATTGTCACAAAATGCAAATATGAGTTAATGATGCCAGAATGTTATAAGTATGGTGCTACAAACTCGTTTTTATTGTTCAACAAATGAGCGTAAGACAGCGCCACTGTCTTTGTTGCACCGGTACAAAAATTGACTCCCCCTGAGTGTAACGACGCCACATTGGTCAGTTGCGCGGACGGTCAGTCTCATAGTCTAAAAAAACAAGGTCTTCTAATTCCCAGAGTGACACAAGCCTACGTCACAAAAAAATGGCCGCTAAACATGGCAAAAGGTTATGATGACGTAGGCTTGTGTCAGTCACGTGGTCAGTCACGTGGTCGGAAGAGAATACCAGGCGCAGTATATTATTGTACCATGGTCAGTCTGAATGACAGTTACGTCTTTGTAGTACTATAAGTTCCATAACTATACGCCAACTATACGCTAACATTTTTTGGGGGCCTTTTTCCCATAGCTCGAGAAATTATCTTCTTTACGGAAAACGAAACTACTGCTCAAATTCCCAAATAAAAATGAACGCATTATAAGTTCCTAATTTATAACCAAATTACAGCCTAAGCCTTAAACTAACTGTAAGATAATAGCATTCACGAAACACATCGCTGTTAGCCGTTATGGCTTCATTAAAACTTCGTTAGTTTGCTCACGCGATAGTCTTGCCTTTGAAGTAACACTAGCAGTTAACCAGCGGTTTTGCCTGCTAAGTTTGAGTGCGAAAACCTTCCAGTTTAAATCTTTAACATGAATCCCTGGAGGGAACAGCAGCAGAATGTTTCTAATGCGCCAATCATCTTCATCAGCCTGTCATCGTCCAATGCTGGACATAAGCCTCTTCCAAGGCCGGCCACAATACTCTGTCCTCGGCCTTCCTCATCCAGTCGCTCCCCGCTACCTTTTAGGTTTTCTACTAATTCTCCCGCTACTTTTTAGGTCGTCTGTCCAGCGGGCAGCAGGGCGTCCCACACTACGCCTACCAGTTAGGCAATGGAGGGAACAAACTACACATCTTCCCAATTTTGTCAAACCAGCCGAAACATTACCCTCCGGAGGAAAAAAGGAAGGACCTATGTGGAAAGCCTTAAACCGTCTGTGGGTTGGGGTAGATAATCTTACAAAACGGGGTATTATCCCCCAAAACAGCAATACATGTAAATGCGGACTTTAACAAACCACCCCGCACCTAACAGTCTGTACAAGCGGTCCACATTGTGGAGAAGAGGACCTAATAAGCGCATCAGCCAGCGCGACAGAGGTGGCAAGATACGAAAATGGACGATCTGAGGAAGACGGAAAAGAAGAATCTGAATATGGATACAAATACAGCCATGTGCTTTCGATTTTGGAACCGTTAGATTTCGACTTAGATGCTTTCGCGTGGTTTCGGTTAAAACGGCGATTGGTTTCGACTAAAGCGGGATTTACACGGGTACATTTTTGGCCGTGCGGGTTAAGTGCGATTTGAAGTACATCGACTGGTTAATTTGACATCTAATTGAAACACTCAAGCAGCAATGTACTTCATATAGAACTCAGTCGCACGGCTACAATCGACCCATATAAGTCCCACTTATCGCCGATCGTTTCAGCTAAGGCGCCGCCGTGCGATTTCGGCTATCTAGCCCAGTGGTTTCGGCTAAAAAGCCGAGTCGATTCTACTTTAGAATGATACTACTTTTCCCAACTGAAATGTCATCGTCATTTCATTATGAAACGACGTGACGTCTTAAAAATTCTGCTACTTTATCCAAGTTAATACCACAGAGTACTATAATTTCATACCTACAATGTACAAAATAATGTTTTTAATAGTACATTACTGCAGCGGCCAGCAACAGAGGCATTGATGGACGAACGTGTAAATGTGGGCCGAGGCGAAGCCGAGGCACACATACGTAAGTCCATCAATGCCCAGTTGTGGCCAAGGCTTGTATAGTACTTTTCTCAAATAATGCGCGGAAATTAAAACAGTAAATTTTCTCAAATAATTCGCGGAAATTAAAACTCTTTTCAAAATCAATGACGAACAACGAACAACAATTTGTTTTTTTTTTCAATAAACAGCTTTCTATTTGCAAGTTAGTTCGAAATTTAAATAAAACCTTTTTTGAGTTACCTCCTTGGTCGCCATGTTTAGGAGAAAAAGATCGTTCCATTTTTAAATTACACGACAGATATGAGTTTACTATGTAATTTATTTGGCCGCAAAACACGACAGATATGGATTTTCATACAAACATTGCCGGCCGCTGCGCGCATGTAGTTGGCCAGTACAGCAATTTCGATTTATCTCGAAGAAGGTTGTCAAAATAATGCTCACATTTCCAAGCATGTTTGAGAAAAGATACTTTTCTAATAATGTTATAATTATTAGAGTTTGTGAGCATCCCGAATATAGTCGTGAATTTATGACTTATAATCAGCTTATAATATTTTTTTCTCGATATTGAACTTGATTTTCTTCAAATATAAAAATAAAAAGCTTTCTATTTATTTTCTGATACTAAGCATGCATTTGCATTTTATAAGACTTGATTGGGAAAGTGGCTTGCTGGCTTGTTTGGCTTGCTTTGAATTGTATCACCCTTTGAGCTCGCAGAGTACATTTGTGAACACCACTATCCTATCCCTGAAGATATTTAATCAGCATTACATCGGCGCAATGAACAGAGGAATCTAGTACAAAATAAAATAGAAAGAAAATCCAAATTAATCTGGAGAGGCCTCGAGGAAAAGGATCGAGTTAGCCAACAAAAATAAAAAGCTAGGAAGATCCACGTTGAAGGGTAGCAATTCTATACTTTCTTAATTAGTTGGGATAAGCCTAGTCTAGAACAATATACGTTACGTTACAGAAGGTTCACTAAGTAAAAGTACTGATTAGATGACACACTATACATAATAATATACCTAAACTACGATCTTACTAAGTTATTAGGTGATAATGATAAGCGTTGAAATTACGTACTTGTCATGTCGCTATTCAGTGTCATAAATTAAAATGCCCTCACCATCTAATACCACCCCACTAATTTTTTGCCTCACCCCCTCTTGGCGGACAGAGGTAAACAACAATAGGCGTAAGACAGGCGTAAGAGTATATTTTTTATAGTCCTATCGCACTTGCACTCACTAAGAATCGCACATGCTGACATATTATCTCTTTTTGTCTGTTATTTCCATTTGTATGAAATGACAGTAAAGTGTCCAAGGATTGCTATGAAGTACCCCTGCCATCCAGACAATGTATCATTATCATCATCATAGACGTCCACTGCTGGAATTAGGCCTTCTCCAACGATCGCCACAACGACCAGTCCTGCGCTGCTCTCGTTCAACGGATTCCCGCCGCCTTCACCAGGTCGTCGGTCCACCTTGTCGAGGCCTACCCACTCTGCGCTTTCCGGTACGCAGTCGCCACTCGATAACTCTTGGGCCCTATCGGCTGAGAAAGACCCCAAGAAGGCTGATGATGACAGTCCTTCTAAAAATATACCTTTTTCTCACATATCGATGTCCAAAAGCTAACTTTAACGGGCACAAACAGGAAAAAACCGTCCAGTAAATTCACTCGCTCAAACTCAATCACTACAGTAGAGTAAAGTTTTCACGTTTTGTTTTCGTCTTGTTTTTTCAGGCTTTTTTATTTGTTGTGTTTTTTTACGAGAATGGCTTTTCCTCGATGAAAATGTTGACATGAATAAACTGAACATTGACAAACACATGTTTTCATATTGGGTTCAATTCAGATATTTTTGGACTGGCAACACCGACCTGATGGCACAGGATAGGGAAGGCTGGAAAAGCTTGGTGGGTGACCTTTGCCCAACAATGGGACGAAATAGGTTAGTAAAAAAATAAATACCTCGGGCCTGAAGGGGCCCCGGAAACCAAACCATTAATTAGAATAAAGAGATCCTTCCTCTGAGCCATTAATGTAACAAAGATGAGCTTTTTTACCAACATTTATCCGAATTTTCTTTAAGGAAGACCGAGGGCCCCACTAAGATTTTGTCAGGGGCCTCACAGTTTAGTTACGCGCTGGGACCAGCTTTGAATAATATGATCAACTTATAAGCGTATCTGGCGAGATGATAAATAAAGCATCATCTACACCTCTGAAGGTCATACTGTTTGGCTGCGTTTGAAGTCACTGCATCCGACCCTCTCTTGTTGTTGGACATAGATCTCCCTCCGTTCTCTCCATGCGTCCCGGTTATGGACTTGAATATGCCAGTTCTGTAAGACGACATGGATTTCGTCCCACCACCTTCTTCTAGGTCTGCCTAGATGCCGATTTCGTTTTCATATTCATTTATTGGTTGCATTTGTTATTGGTTCATTGTTATTGGTGGATGGCTGCATGAAGAGAGGACGACCAAAGAAAAGATGGATGGATTGTGTGAGGGATGACATGTGTAAGAAGGGAGTGTGCGCTGAGATGACGGCTAAAAGAGATGAATGGAGGAGGACCACATATTGAGCCGACCCTAAGTAATGGGAAAAGGGCAGGAAGATGATGATTTGTTATTGGTTCATATTCATAATATTCATTTTGCTGGGGACCAGTTGGTATTGGTTTTGGCCCATAGGTCAACTGGCACTTTAAATTTGCAGCGGTGGTGGCGACATTTCTTAAGCGAATGATCTCATTTCTGACCCGCCAAGGATGCTGCGCTCTATATCCATTTGACAAACTTTGAGGCTTAATTTCTGATATTTGTCAAAGACCACGTTTATGCACTGCAAGTGAGAATCAGAAGAATGCACATGCTCATGAGTTTGCTATTTTCTTTTGAGTAGCAATGGAAGATCTACTTTCATGTGTTCTTTCGTGGACCAAAAGCTCTTCCAGGCATTTCCGGTGCGTCCTGCAACCTCTTTTTTTGTCTAGCCTAGTAGGAAACTATTTGGCCCAAGAATAGAATATACTCAGAAACATATTGCATTCCTCCGAAATCCATTACCGTGCTATTTGTCATCAACTTGGTCTTCGACTTAAAATTAATAAAAATGGGTGTAATAACAGATTGATATCAAAGCACAAAAAAGCACCGAAATAATTGCTTATGCAAAGAAATCATTCCACGAATTTTCCTTTTAATATTTTTATTTCATTTCGACGGTAATGAAAAGGCGTGAAAATTCAATTTAAACATTCAGTTCTATTGTACTTTTCTATTAAACATTTTTCAATTGTAATTTTAAATTAAAATTCCATCGTTCATTTCAAGAATTCCATAAGGAATTTTACGTTTTAAAAATAATAGTGCAGAACAGTGACGTAAATTTTATTATACTATGGACGCCGGGTCCCGTACAAAATTCTCGAAAAAAGTGTCTGAGACTAAACTATAAAAACCTAAAAAACATTGAGAATGCTGAAATTCTTTTCGGCGCTTGATCTCATATAACGTGTTAATGAATTAGCTCAAAACCTCATACACCCCAACTGATTTATAACAAAATAATTATAGATTGAAACAATAATTTCATTATTTTAATAATTAAAATTTAAAGTTATTCGCATTTTAAGTTTTGAGGCAAAAATGGTTTGTTATCATCTCATGGATACATTTTAATAATCTTGTTTTGGTAGTAAGTAGGTGAAAGTAGGTAGGTTTGGTAGTAAGTAGTAGTAAGTAGGTAAGTGTGCCCGTGCGGTGGGTTGACACGACATCAGGTTCAGCGAATTTTAATTTTTGACAAAAAAAATTGTTTAATATTTGGAAAAAATTACCTAGGTATGTTGAAACCATGATAATTCGATTCTGCTCTCGATTCTAAACAAACTACTTTCTAGTTTTGCGTTAATTCATTAACACGTTGTAGTTATCTTGTAATTGTAACATCTGCGGTAGTGAGTTGATTTATCTATAAGACATACCTCCGTGGTCCAAAGGGTAAGAGCATTGGGCTCTCGACACGGAGGTCGTGGATTCGATTCCCGCGGGGGACACCTAGTGATGGATCAGGTCAGTTACGTCCTTTTCCCCGAACGGACATTGCCTGGTACGTCCATTTCCTTGTACGGACATTTCCCCTTACGTCCTTTTCCTTGTATGGACATTTCTCCCTTTACTAAAATATATCGATTGTCGGCCTTGTAAAAATTACTGTTTAAAAGATAAATACAGGATGTAAGGAAAGTATCATTAACCTTTAAACCACCTATCCATCAAACTGAACAACTTTCACTATTGGAGCAAACGTGTCAGCTCAAAAAAAATCTGCTGTTCCATACTAGTCGAGTAGGCATTGGGATTGCATTGCAATGCCTCCTCGACTCAAACGTACAAAACAGAATTTTTTTTTTGTTCTCACAGGTTGGGTCCCATAATAAAACGGTTCAGTTTCATAGGTATTGTGTTCGGTTCAGTTTCATATATATGTGGTTAGGACATTGCATTATTGAATCACCTGATGGTCTGAAAAGAAAGATGATTCCGTGCTTCGGATGGCACGTTAAGTCGTTGGTCCCGGCTGTACTGAACTATCACTGATGGTAGCAGTCGTTACATAAAAATCCACGTCAGAGGCCGTAAGAAATCTTTGAAACCAGCGCCCGCGGCATGACGGCGCGATTGGCGTGATACATATCTATCGTATCTTACCTCTCTTTCTTTTTGCGCGCGAACGAACGAGCCAGGAGGCGCGATAAAACGTTTATCGAGGCCCCATGTCGCGGGCGCTGGGCTTGCTGCCCACGCGATAAGGTCTATTCTTAGAACAAAACAATACTGCTTTTTAATCGACTAGAAATAAATTAACTTCCGAACTAGAGACGTAACTTTCCCTTATTTCAATTAATTAACTCTCCAAATGCAAATAAATGGTGGAAAAATGTCAAATAGTGGATACAGTAAATTATTTTGCTTCCATAGTTTCTGCGATTGCGGAAGGACAAATGAAGACAAATCGGTGACGGCGGTCGGCGGCGGTTCGATTCTCGTCGAAGAGCGTTCTACTAACGGTCTTCGAAACTCGCACTCAAAAAAGTGAGTTTCGTCGGCTTATCGCAAGAGGTCATTAACTACTATTTTTTAAAACTCGAGAAAACACAATAATTAATTTTGGCAAAATATTTTTTTCTGTAGCGTTATGGCACTTTATGCATAGGTTATAAAGGCGAAAAGCCTATGCCTGAAAATGGCGTCTTTTTTATTTTTTTAGCGCGGCCATCAATCAAACTGACTTGAATATTATAGTTCAGAATAAAGTTAAAAGCAAAACTTGTTAGTACAAATATCTTGGAACTCACTCCGAACTGACATATAAAGGCTTGAAGTGCACGTAATGGTAATATTTTCAACTTCAAGCCTTTATATCTCTGTCAATAAGTTAATAAGTTTTGTTTGTTACTTTATTCTAAAATAAAATATTCATGTTTGGTTGCAGGCCGCGACAAAAACAACGGCGAAAAATAAGGCGCCAACCTTACATACAAAACTCGCATTGTCTTCTGAAGTACTATCCAGATAATGAATTTTGCTTATAAAAGTACTCATTGCGGTGACCTCTGTAGTATGGTCAGCTGTATTTAGTGACTTTTTAACGTTAATGACTTCTTGTGATAAGCCGATAAAGGTGACGTTTGAAGAACTCTATGCAGATAATGATCTTTGCTTATAATACATAGTATACTCGTCGCGGTGAACTCAGTAGTATAGTCAGCTGTACTTAGTGACTTTTGACGTTAATGACTTCTCGACGGTTTATTCTATGCCATGCTTTTGGGATAGACTATAAAAAGAAGAGAAGGAGGTGGTTGTTAATCCGTCACGCACGTATTATGTGTTTCTTGTCCTGTTTCGTCGTAACTCCCGGAATCTAAACCGATGATCAGTTTAGATTTAGAGGTGGCCTTTTTTTGGGTACTGCCTACCCTAGAAAACTCAGTGCCCCCACTAGAAAAAACATTTTAACTTCGCATGTATGATTTTACTTGATATATCTGTTCTTTAGACGTGCCACACGCATACGGAATTCCGAATCAAGTTGGTGATTTTGTATAGGATATTAGGATTTGATACCTCCGCAATTCCGAACGCAATTATGGAGGGGGAAAATCCATACGTAATCCTGCCGAATTCCGTATTGTATGTGGCGGAACGAATCAAAACTCATAACCGGAAAAATTAAAAATCCGGCAAAAGTGGTTTTGACCGGATATGAGTTTTAACTCTAACATTTCTACTGAAACTAACATTTCGATCCCTGTTGTCGTCGGATTTACCGAAAAAAGCTTACGGTGGCTTATCAGCTGGTCGGCTGTCCCTTAGGCAAATCCGTAGCTACACTAATCTTAAATTGATGAAACGTCACTTTTGCCATTCTCATTTTAAGATCTAAAACCGATAGTAAAACTCCAGGACAATACTGCTCGATTGAAACGTCTGAGAGCAAACTTTCCTGTTTTTTTTTTCAAAACTCTTTCCCTACCACAAGTATCTACGGTTTTATTTATAGTGAAACATCAGTTTGACGACTCGCTTCGACTGTAAGATTGCTATTGATTGTTCGGATGACCTCGTTGAGCCTTCACAGATAAAGGAGCTAGATCTGAAGTACTTGTAAGGTGAATCGGGGGTTAAAGTTTTTAGATGTTTTTACGAAATAATCGCTTTCAATCAGAATATGTAATTACTCTGATATTTTTTGAGGGTTGATGCTGATTGATTAATAATTAAATCACTTAATTTTTTTAGGGTTTCGTAGTTAAACAAAGAACCGATATAATTTCGTCCATTATGTCTGGCCGTATGCCCCGCTTAAATTACATTAAAAAAATTATTGATTACTATTGAATCGAACTTTAATATTAAGATAGATATTAGTAACCAAAAAAAGCACATAAATGTCGTATTAATGAGCGTTTTTCTTTTGGTTTTCTAGGGGATCGATAGATGGCACTACGTTCTGTGCTAATAAAGGTCAAAATTTCAAAAAGTGTTTCTTTAAAATAATAAACAGGGAAAAGATGTTCAACAAAATGCCAGCATATCTTTTGATTGAATATTTCATTATTTAGGGATAATTTTTACCGAAACCATGATAATATTTACGTCTGACATGATTGTATGGGCTGGATTCCTTGGCCTTTAAAAAAAGGCAGGCACAGTCTTGACATGATTTTGACAGGATCTCGCCTACGTCTCTATGGAGCGATAATCATGCTATCTGTCGAGTTTTTTAGGAACTAAATTTAAAAAAGAAAAGAAAAACGCTCATTAAGAAGAAACACATTTCCCGTTCCATCGCATAAAGGGTTGGATTTTTTTTTTGGGTGGTTAGGTGGAATGGATTTGATTTTGTAGCGTGAAACAAAACACCCATACAAACTAAGTCGTTACAATGCTTGTATCTCGAGATATATGCGCTCAAAATCAAACGGAGCGCCTTCCCCTCTAACTTTTCAAGCACTGGAGTTTAATACAATCTGAAACTGCTCTACAATATTAATAGCTCTTAGTAACTACTTCTCATGAAGCACTTTGTAATGCGCATTAAGTCTCGTAAGAAAGAATTAAAAACCTATAGGTAGCATAAATATTTAAAAAAAAATCGGTGTAACTGCGTTGAACGTAGTTAAATCACGCCGTCGGTTCGTTTCAAGTTATCTTTAAGTAATTTAGGGTACTGATACTGAGTATCTGGTTTGCTGGCGTCCGCATCAGTCACTACTTATACAATGACTACGGAACTCTACCATGGCCGAGTCCGACACGTTTTTGGCCGGTTATTTTTTGATAGTGTCGAAAATCGAAACTTGTTTGTAATAATTATCTGTATACACTATGTTAGAAGATGTATAGGCTAAGAATTGTCCGTGTGGTGTCGGATAAGAATAGCACCACCCTATTTCCTCCCATGGGTGTCGTAAAAGGCGACTAAGGGATCTACCGGAGGATGGGCAGCAGCATCCTCTGAGTACACACATTCAATCCAACCGCGATCGCCAACCCGCCTGCCAAGCGTGGCGATTATGGCAAATCCCCCCATATCGGCTTATATGATGATGACTATGTTAGAAAACTCATACCAACTCAAAATCTGAGTAATTTTAGGGAAACTAACACACGTATGTAAAATAAATTCGCACTCCCAAGCTCGCGCCCGTGCATGTTCAGTCGTGCAGTCTGGACGCAGCATCATGTTTGTAAAACGACTTTCGGCAAGATAAATAAACTTGTTTGTTCAGTCAAATTTATTTTAACGAATGAATCGAATGTGAAAACAGATGTTTTGCATTTCAGTCAACATTCATGGAGCGGTTTGTTAGTAGTACCTCCTAAAGCATGTAACTCATTTAAGTTTACACCCTGTATTTGACGCGGGTTGTCAATATATGGGTTAACGCATAATAACTTTATGGGTTAACGGAATAGAGGAAGGAACTGACATGAGTTGTCAAATGAAACCGTCTTTTGGACGTTTTCAGGAGTCTATCGGCAGGGTAAAAATTCGATTTCTGTGCATTATTCTCAATCTAAGATGAAATCGTGAAATAGTGTTAGTATAATTTCACAAAATTATCACTTTAGGTTCACGATTATTCACAGAAACCGAATTTTTACCAGGACTCTAAATCCCCAAAAACGGTTCTATAGCCTCGCGTCACGTATGTCTTTCTATTATACATATAAAGTGATGCCGCTTGGTACATCTCGCTCTCTTGGCTCTCTATTCCTCTATTCCGACCTTTATATGTGAGATAATGGCTTTTCTAACGTCGATGTCATGGTTACCACCATAAGTTACCACACAAAACTGCCAAACAGGGTCCTGATGGGTTCGAATCCCGGGTTAGTCATTCATAGATGTAATATTTTTCAGCCGTTTTTGTATGGTTTCCATAATAAAAGACCTGGTAGCTTACATGATACTATTACAATGCAATAATTATTGTGTACGTGCTTGTGAGTGCTATTTATATTTATCCTATCTAAACAGTTCTACTGAAAGGACTGGGAACAGTTCTACTGAAAGGACTGGGAAGGAAGAGTAGGCCGTGAAATGAATTAGAAATACCCACGAAATTATTTATCTCTAAACATTTTACTACCAACGAGCTACCAAATATCAAAGCGTGGGAACTCTGTTTGAACCTGCCGACCGAAAGACGAAATACAAAAAAGATAGCAGCTGAGCGATAAAAGCTGCTAATTTCCATTTTCCATCCACGGTCTAAGGGTTTAGAGTCTAAATTTCATTGGCAATGATGCTGGAGAGACATTTTGTACACATCACATATCCGGGGACATCTGGGTTTAGAAAAGGAAATTCCCAAACGCATTTCCGAGAGTTGCTCCTAAACGTTCGGACAGAAGGCTTAGTGGGTGGCCGAGCGGTGAATAATGTTCAACTGACTTGGATTTATGAAAGAGGTTAATAAATAGCTGAAGAGTGAAATCTACCTTTTTGTGTTCTTATTGTTGTAACCTTATTTTTTAACTACGGCTTTTACACAATTAGTGGTCAAGATTTGGCAGCCATTCGTCCAGCATGGAGAGCTCGTGTAAACAGTCAGATCTATGATTTTGAAGCGAGTATGTATTCACAACTGGATGCCAAACGTGATGAACTGAAAGTCCGACCACCAGAAGCTATACAGTATCACTATGAGAACGACGTGCTCACGTGCCCGCTATGTGCGAGGATCTTCTCCAAGAAGATTGGCTATGTAAGCCACATGAGAGCTCATCAACGCCACAACAGAGTTGAAGCAGTCGCCGAGTGGCCGAAATCGTTCAGGAGCAATCATCATTAGTGCTCAATAAGAAATGGGCTGATACACATATAAAATTACACAGGCTGGAATGGTCTAGCCGTTCGAGTCTGCAACACTGCATGACATTTATAAGCAATATACCAACACAAATTCCAAAGTTCACACTGAACAACAGCAGGAGCAAAGCTCGTGCCATCGTCGGAGCCCTCTCCGGGCACTACGCCACAGGCACGATGATGCACAAGATGAAGCTTACCCTGGATCCCAGCTGCAGAGCATGCGGAGAGGAGGAAGAAACCGTTGAACACAACCCTTTGTGACTGCAATGTCTTGGCGACTAGCCGCATGCACTTCCTGGGACATGGTTTTCCAAAACCGGGTGATTACAGGTTTCTTCCCCTGAACGGATTGCCTCCCTCATTTAACACGTTTCTGAAGGGTGAAGAGATACACTTATGTAGGGGTCAACACAAAAAATCCCATTGGGTCGAAGTGTTGCTGGCTTGCCAGCTCCCATAATAAGATAAGATACATAATATAATGTATGTTTCTTGGATGGGCATATAGTTACGTCGATAAAGACAGCAATAAGGTAGTGATCTCCTTTTTTTACTGGAGCAAAGCTGTACGTGTCATTTTATTTAGTGAATTGGACAAAACATAATAACTTTTCCATCTACGGTGCAACTACACAAATTCCGCTAAAGAATTTAGACAAAGCTACTTAACTTTTGAAACTCGCTATGTAACCCACTAAGTCCGCATCTAACCTCTACTTTAGCAAGTTAAATCTTCTTTCCTATTCTACATAGGAAATCGACTTCAGACCCTCCACCTAACTGCTACTATTCTTGTGACAAACTGCTTGCGTTATTTGAGATTCACTTTATCGATTACTATATTTACTAAAACGTGTGTTTGGTAATTATATATTCAAATATTGAAGTTATACATTCGTGCATATTATAGGTTCCATTTTATTTAGGTAAAAAATTATAAGGCACCATACTTTAGGGTCACGTAGTCAAAGAAGAAACCCTTAGTTTCTTTAATTCTGCCTGTCTATTCGTCGTCATTCGGAGCTAAGTAATTTTAATGTCTCTATCTCGAGATATTCTCTAAAATAATAAATAAGGTGTTTCTTCAATCTTGAATTAGGTACCTACTCTGTTTACCTATAGATAGAGGTAACTGAACATATAGATCTAAGATACTCCCATACTTGCCATGTTCAATTTTAATCTGTCCACAAAAGAGTATTAAGATGTACTTACACCTATGTAGGTACCTAAGTAATGGCAACTCCAACAAATATTTGCTTTCCCGCTAATGCGTTTTTTACCAAGATTTCTCTCAACCGATTTCGACTGCAGTGACTGCTTATTTACGAAAGTCAGCATTCAATTATATTTTTAAGTGCATGAGTGATTGTGCTAAATTACACAGATGTACTCTCTCCTCCTGAATCTGATGGAACAAGAATTAAATCGCTACGATCAGAGATGCGGTCAGGATGCAGTGACTCCTGGCAGACAAGTGGTGTGCCCATCAGATATGTTGGATTTTCCTGATCCATAGCTTCATATTATACCTACCAGTGTTGGATGAACTTGAAAAACTTGAGTAAAGTTGACATAAATGTCAATGTTTAAGATGTTTGTCTTTCAAATTCTCAATCCCGCATAAACGGCTAAACGGATTAAATGTTTGGCTCGCACATAGAATATGTTCTGGATTAACACATGGGATACTTTTTAAGGTCCACGCAGCGGGCAACAGCTAGTAAACACTAAATCTCATGACCTTACTTACATACTACGCACCTCCTTTTTATTGAGCATACTGTTTTAGCAGATGTCACAACAAGATGCATATTACTACTGGACCAAATTTGATAAACGACCAATGTGCATCATAAATAATGTTGCACTGAAATCTGGTACGCATTACGTGCGACACCTGACCAATGGCGTTCTGCCACAAACGATTAGCCGCCATTTTGATGTACGCCATCTTGTCCCCGCCATCTTGGACCCGCCATCAGTCATAGGGGCAAAGGCGATTATTCATAGTGCCACATCCATTATTAATAATAATGTGTTGAAATCAAACCTTAATTGATTTGTGTGAAGCATGTGTTTATAGTGAATAGTTTCAGATTAATAAAGTTCATTTTCGCTTGCCCGTATCCAATAAAAGAGGTGGGGTAAAAATGTCAGTAGAAAGAATCTGTCACTTTTGTTATGACAAGGATCTCCTTTATTCTAAAGGCATAGAGAGAGCCATACCATTGCCAGCAGATTGCAAGAATGTCCACTTTTTTGACGTTTGTTTTTGAGTGTGTGGTGTCAAGTAGTATGGACAAAAGAGACCAATTAGACCTAAGTGACAACTGCCCTAATGTTTACGGTCACTTTTCACACACACTAGCACAAAAGTGGCAAGTAAAAAGTGGACAGCCGCATAAACAAAGATGTATAGTTCCGTCTCCTTCTACTATTAAACGTACGTCATAAGACAAAAGAGACTGCTAACTACAATAGTAAATTGATGCGGTCTCTATGCTTTAGAATAAAGGAGATCCTTGCTCTTAGAAATATCCTGAAAGGAATGAATGAACGATGTAGGATTGAATGAAATGGGTAATGACATCTGAAGTTATTTTAATACCTAAATAATAATATGTTGTGTACGAGTAGGTAGGCAATGGAAGATATTCTTGTACTGTAAGAAACAACAGTTTCTCGTGTAGTTGGACACCATCGAAAACTGACTGCATTTCTATTAGGTATAAAAGATTAGCAGTCAGGAATCCCATTATCATATCATCGCATAGTAACCAAAACACATACATAAAACGATGGTAACTGGGCTAGCGTTCACGTAGACCATGTAATATCAGGAAATAGGTCGTTTGCCGCCTGGAGTGGTTATGTTCGTTCATATGGGAACAGATAACAGTGGATACTACAGTTTGGGGTTACCTTAATCTTAGGGGGCTAAATGGGGGCTAATAATGCTTCAATTTTGAGGTTACTTTAAGTTAATTTACATTTGAGTAATAAACTTACCTAATTTTTTTTACAATTGGTAGCAACCAATTGTTAGTCATTATCTGTAGATTATTTATTTATTGTAAATGTAATACTGTATTTTGTCTAGAAATATTTTAGTTTTAGGAAAGTTATGTTAATTTTGCTTTATCACTGTATTAATAAAAACCAAATTTCCTAGAACCAATCACATAGGATTTTTTAAAATTAAACTTACCTAAATTAAAGTTATGACATTTTTTACTTTTTGATTTCGACGCGACGCAAGCCTCCATTTATTTATGAATTCAGTGCCAAACAATACCTACTGCGTAATGCACCTAATTAACCTGTGGTAGCGTGTGGGCAGAGAAGCCTGCCATTCCATCATCGTAAACTTTCGCGGTGGCTACTCGTTTCATTTGACTGTGTACCTACTATATCCAGAGCTCTGTCGCACACAATCATCCCTTGTGGTCAAACTATAGCCACAGATTACTCGTTACTTCGTAACAAGTCTTCCTTAGAACATACATACATACATACATAAACTCATGACCGTAATCCCTTTCTGGGTGGTCAGAAACAATGCTACAACTACCAACTTTCTGTTTTTAATATGTTAAGAATGCAGGTGTCGCAATAATGCTCACATTTAGCAATTTAGGTTTAAGGATGGAATGACGTGTCAATGTGGTGAGAGGAGGCTAGCCTTTCGCCCACATAAACTTTGCATAAAAACCCTTTAATCCCTTAGTTGCCTCGTACGACACCCACGAAAACTATAAATTCCTTAGAAAACTATAAATTCGACAACATTAATTACCTACCTACTGCCAGACGATACGAGCAAAAATATACCTAGTGAAGCTGCTACAGCGTTTTTATTACTTCGTACAGCGCGCGACGTATGCGACGCTGCCTTCTAGAGCGAGTGGCAGAAATCAAGCTAGCGCATCGCTTACGATGCGTTAAAGTGTAGGTGCTTGACTCAGTACCAAAGACAGAGGCCTGCTATAGCACCGACTTCATAGATTAAATGACTATCCCGTCAGAGAAAATACTTTGTGCGCAATTTTAACCAAAAACAACTTTCGCCTTTTGACTCCGGTTTTTAGTATTTGTTGTTATTCTGTAGAGTTTGCTCTATAATCATACTAAGTTTGACGCTTGTATGTATTACCGTTTTACGATAGAGCGTAAAGAAAAAACGTTGATAAAAACTAGTTTCTTGTTGAGAACCCCCCTTAATTTTTTAACATTTTTATTATTTGTAAACCAATCCGCCGTAGTAACGCATAATCTGAGAAAATTTCAACTATCTAGCTATTACGTTCCAAAAGTTACAGCCCTAAATAGGTAGGACGGACGGACAACGTAGGCTTAGTAATAGGTTCCCGTTTTCACCCTTTGGGTACGGAACCCTAAAAAACCTAAATCCTTGCCTTAACGAAAACAATATACGTAGCAAAACGGCCCAAAGTGTCCATAATGGACCGCAACTGGCCATAGCTGGTACAATGACCGGGAACAACCATAAAGGCAACATGTCACGAACTACCTAATAAACTGTATCAGTTATATCATAATACTTACGAGGTATACTGCCGTATAGTTTAGTCAACTAGTTTTAGCCACAGATAATAAAAACTAAAGGGAGATGTGAAAAGGGGGCGTGGCAAGTGTCGCAGCAATATGCGCAAAAACGGAACACATTGCTGGTGACAGTAAGAGCCCGGTTACACGTTCAGTATTTCGTCATTCTGGTCCATCAGTCTGGTCATGTTTATTTGATTTGAAGGGAAACTGATATACTGAAGCACCATGTTAGTCGGGTCAATCTCGAGTCAGATTCCCTTCAAATCAAATATACATGACCAGACTGATGAAATACTGACCGTGTAACCTCCCTCTAAGGATTCCATATATCATGAGGCTGAAAGCCAGTCGAAATATTATGTGTAAATAGTTTACAATGCTTGCGTAGTACTAAAGATTATTCGAACGTTGAGTTCTGATACCGCAATGGATAATGAGCACATTGAAGCTAACAAAATACTTTCTATCGCGTGGTACTGGTGGTAATGCGACACTAGGTTTAGTACTCGGCGCGTTCGTCGGCATCTCTCTAGATCTCTATGGTTTTAGCCTAACTCTCTCACAAATTCTCACTGAATCCCGCTACCACAGAACATTATAAATAAGAGGGGTAAGAAGTGCAAAGTAGGCATGAAATGTGTGGCCACAGGCTATGCAAGATTTGCATAACACGAACGGCGTTGTGCGAGCGAGAGGGCACGAGTAATTGTAGCAGCGTGAGCGGGAAGACAAGTGGCGACAGCCGTCTCCGAAGCTAAAGCGCTACTTTGCATTTCTAACTCTTATAATGTTCTGTGCTGGATACCGAATCCGTCAAGTACCTAGGCCCAGCAAGAATGCCGATGTCTGTACATCTTTTAGGTGCCCTTTGCGCCCGAGCGCGATTCATGGAAACGAAGCTAGATCCTATTTTCAATACTAACCAATTAAAGTAGGTAAATGAAACTTTTTATATACGATCTAGATATTTACCACAGGTACAGCCTGTGGTTTGTCAGATGTGCATTTCTAGGATTAATTTAATTGTATAGAAATATTTTTTTCTAGATCTTTGTGTTCAAAATATAAGTAGCTGAATTTCGTTTTTTCTATGGAGCGCGCTAGAGGGCATAGGTACTAGGGATGAAACGATTACGAAGCGGTGCATCGTTTTGCATCTGTAATCGTAATAATCACGATTAATAACGATGCAATGCACCGTAGTAAGAACGATTATTAAAATGAATTAAAAACGTCAATCAGATTGCATTTTGTTCACAAATACCAGACCTGAATACTAGATTCCAGAACCGAAAAACAACTTTAGAAAACTCGGGTCTTTCGCTGCCATTTTAGCTCATTTTGAGCAAAATCTGACTCTTTTTTTTTGTCAGACTTGACTCTCTTTTTTTATTCTACTGATGTCTCTGATTTGATTTTCGGTTTGACGTATTACATACATTTTCGTTCTCGCGATATCTCAGTCACATTAATTTCAAAAGATTAATTTCCCACGTAAATCGGACGAGATATCACTTTATTAACGAGATTATACCCCAGAATCATGTTCAATATTGTGTTTTTCAAAGCAAATTAGCCTCCACGCATCAACAAATCAGAATCCTGGCCAAATGCACCTTTGACTTCGATCTCAAATTAGAAGTTAAAAGTTACAAAATCTTGGAATTTAAAAAAAAAAATTTGAATGATTTAACTTTCATTGGAATGCCAAAAAACACTATAAGAACTCATTCTGAGAATAATCTCGACTAAATTTGTTTAAATAATCGTAATGCATCTCGGTTATCGTAAAAAATAACGATTAATATCGTAATCGTAATCGTAATCGTAATGGCCGAATCGTTGCATCCCTAATAGGTACCCTCTTATGTTCTTCCACTGGTTCGACCTTCCAAGGCTCTTCTTCTTCACTGCTGTGATCATAGTCCCTAGTAATAAGCAGTCGATTGCTCCAGGAGATGCTGTAGGTATTTTTTGTCATTTCATAAAATAAATTTTAATATATCACTAAATCACGGGGCTTCTATAGTGATGCAATCACTTGAAAAGTGTTACAGTGGTACAGAGAAAAACGTTATCGCTTTTACTAGAATTAGGTTTTTTGTCAACTATGTACGGCTCAGCACCAGACATAAATTGTTTTAAAATAAAATAAAAATAAAAATTCTTTATTTCAGATACTTATTACAATCCATATTGATGTTAGTAACACACTTAAATAACTATGTTAGTACACATACTTAAGTGCAGACCGACCCAGTGCTTAATGAAGCTACTGTCGTATCTACTTGCGACCATCTTCAGAATGCTGTTGGTGCTGGCGCGAACCCTCTGCAGTGCGGCGGCACAGCGTTTGCGGAGCGTGGTGGGAAACCCATCGACATGAGCGTCCGCGAACATGCCTGACGCACTGCAGAAGCGCGGCAGCCCCAGCAGCATCCTGAAGGCGTTATTATATTGGGTGCGCAGGGCCCCTAGAGATGCCTGGCGATATGCAGTCCACAGATTACAGGTGTACATGGTGCACATTAAAATAATGTTCATTTGATAAATCTATGTAATAAATTATAAGCTTGTTGTTCGCCACACCCGTGTTTCCGTGGGTAAAGGCTTCGGCTTGCAGTATACTTTTATGATCCACACATCGTCACGGAGCCGTATTAAGACGCTGAATAGCTATAGGTTCATGATAATACCTAATAATGACTGTAATCATCCTGTTTTTAGAAGGTAAGGCAGCGAGCACGGAGAAAAAATATTTAACAATAAAGCCTGGCTTTATTGTTGTTTGTTATAAATAAATATCTTGGACATTGTCACACACACAGAACATTATAAGGGGTTAGAAATGCAAAGTAGCGCTTTTGCTTCGGAGACGGCTGTCTCCACTTGTCTTCCCGCTCACGCTGCTACAATTACTCATGCCCTCTCGCTCGCACCACGCCGCGCACCTTATGGTGTTATGCAAATCATTGCATAACCTGTGGAGAAACGTTCCACGCCTACTTTGCACTTCTAACCCCTCTAATAATGTTCTGTGGTCACACAAGTTTTCTAGTCACATTTAAAGTACCTTACATAACTATTATTTACGGTAGGTAGTAATAACTAATTATGTACTCTGTTAATATTATATCCATGTCTATGTCCAGCAGTGGACGTATATCTGCTGATATGATCATGATGAAGCATCTGTAATTCGGATACAAAATATTCATATTCATCATGCAAATATTTGTCCCTTAGGGGATTCGAACACGCGTCTCTCGATGCAACAGGCAGGTTTACTAACCGATTGAGCTATAAGGCCGTCATGTCATAATAGGGACGACAAAATTGTTTATAAATATTGCTTTACTGAAAACTGTTTAATTAATTTTAAAAATAACCGAAATATGAATCTCATTTCTATTTTTCTTGTCAGGCAATTTCCAAAGTACCTAATAAATTTACAAATCAACAACTATAAAGTAGTAGAAACAACCATAATTGGCAAAAATGTATGTCACTATTAGTTTCTTATTTCGTACAAAAACATATCATAATAGGGTAGCTAGTGAACTGTTTAGATACTTGCGCCCTCTGGCTGTACCAAATAAAATCCAGGTTGCCGCGAGCGCTCTCAACTGAGACCGCACGACGTAAAAACTTATAGAACTGACAACATTTTTGGGATATTTTGCTGACCTAGGAAGAGCTATTAGAAATCAAAACACTGGCAGACTTATCTGCCAATGTTTTGATTGGCGAACGCTCCACCGACAAGAGCGTTGCTCTTAAATAAGATATATATTATAATGACGGTGATGAAAAATACCACCTTCTCCAAATAAGTATGTTTATTAAACGAAAAGTACAAAGTGCGTATCCACGACAGGCTTCGTCAAAGGCAATAGGTACCTACAACATTCACATCCACAACAGGCTTCGTCAAAGGGAATACATCACTCGCATCCACAACAGGCTTCGTCAATAAATACATCCCATATATCTGCAACAAGCTTCGTCAATATCTCTGACTACCCCCTCGGGGAATATAGTCGTGAGCATATGCTATGCTATGCTATACTTCGTCAATTTCTATACCTACCTACAATCTATAAACCTCCTCCAAAGCCTCTCCCTGCGGGATGGTCCCTAGAACGCTGGCAGCATTCCCCCTTTGAATCGCCAAGCTTATACGCTGACGAAGGTAACTGCCAGCCGTCTTATCACCTTCTCCAAATTATTCTGCAGAAGAAACTTTTAGGGATACGAATGCCTGGCATAAGAATTTCCTGGCTTAAGAACCTGTGTGAATAGTTCGATATGAACACAACCTCTCATTTCAGGGCTGCAGTCTCCAGGGTCCAAATAGCTCTACTGTGAAGCCTACCTCCGGAGATGGCACAACTAGAAAAAGAAGATGATGAAGAGCTATTTATCTTCGTTGCCGGAAGTCAAAGCATTTGCATAAAGGAGACAGGATTAGCAAATTCTCCGAGAAGAGAGTACCTACTAGCGTTGCCAGATTTTTTTCGGCCAAAGCGGGACTCAGAAACCTTTTGAGTAAAAAAGTGGGATTCTTTCGTCGCAAGCGGGACATAATATATTTTTTAAATAATCAGTAGTTTTTTACTAATTATGCTTTTATCTGAGTTTCTAACTAAGTTTACAATTATGTTGATGACGGATTGCCAACGTATTGAAAACGTATTTTAATGATTATATTTCGCTGAAGATTTAACTTCTTTCTTTAATAGAGTTGAAGAAGATTTACACAGATGATTGTATAACTTCAGATTGAATTGGATGAGTTATTCCCCAAAAGCGGGAATAAGCCTGTGCCGCGCGAGACATTCAATTTTGGGCAAAAAATCGGGACGTCCCGCCAAAATCGGGACGTCTGGCAACGCTGGTACCTACTCTATATTTTCAGTCATCACAATAGTAGGGCGGATCTTCGTGGATTGAACTTTTTAAATTCCACGACAATGTTAAAGTATCTATCATGATACCATAAGACAGGTCTATCCATAGAGGCGTTGTCCAGTCTACAACTAGAACTAAAAGCTGGCTTGTGTCAAGTGAACTCTCAACTACACTCGCTCGAGTAGAGCACTCCCACAGCGAATACTTATTTGTATTTACGCTGCATTCTTAATATACAATAGATATGGTTGACGATGCTTCCTGATTTTTGTCTTATTTAGTTTTTCGGTAGACTTTTCATCCTGTCTACGTCATACGCTTCGGAGAAAATCCACTAGAGTGGCCTTCACGTGAAAGCTTGGGTGGGACCCAAGCTTTCACGTGAAGGCCAAGCCCAAGCCTTGGGTTAAAGGACCGGAATGATATGCCGCATACGTGGCGATGCAACGTTGATGCTGAACTATGAGCAGACGGATCGCGATGATATAGAACGCTACGCTCAGGATAGGAAGAAATTGCATCACCTTATGAGGTGTACTCTAAGACAAGAACACAAAAACACGTGTGTTTCTATTATCGTTCTTCTGATTTGATAGCATCTCATAACTTCCAGCTTTAGACCATTTAAATATGGACGAGTTACGCGTGTAATTCTACTAACAAACTTTTCTGCCACTATTTGCGGGGGACAAGTTAGCATGAAATACGCAACTTTGGACTTTATTCCGTTACTTTAGAGTCTAATTTTGAATGTCATAAATCATGACAAATAGTCTCGTGTGAACCCCAAATAAGACTCTTAGTTCCGTAATTATAGGCTGTCTCGTTTAGTGATAAGGTAGTAATATGCACATGTACATGATCATTTGATCTTGTACCTTGGCAGAGGGGAATATACTAACGTAAGGCAGGTCCATATATAAATGGTCTAAGCTTCCAGCCCATTACACCATGTAGATAGCACTAAAGGCAGAGTCCATAAATCTCCGTTTGCTTGCAGGAAGGGTAGGATACAAGAAATCTTGGGTCGTTGCAAGCTCAATAGAGAGAACCAAACTTGAAGTCGACATTCGGCACCCGATATATTAGACCGAGATCCGACCGTAAAATTATGCACCTATTTCATAGACGAACGAAATGTGATTCTAGTGTATGTTTACACAGGGGTTAATTCAACGCCGCCAAGTTACCTAGAAAAATCTTGCCGCAAGTACCTTTTCCATTAAAATTTTTGGTATAACCTTTTCAACGTGCCTGTTAGGGAAGTGAATGAGGCGCCATCAGAAGGAGACTGATCTAAAGTATTAGAAAAAAAAGGGTTGCCATCTCTCAATCTGCCGCAACTATAGGGTTGCCAAGTTCAAAGAAGTCATTTTTTTACCTGGCAACCCTAGAGTTGCGGCAGACTGAGAGGTGGCAACCCTAGTTTTTCCAGTACTTTACATCAGTCTCCTTCCGATGGCGCCTCATTCACTTCCCTAACAGACACGTGGAAAAAGTTATACCAAATTTTTTTATGGAAAAGGTATTTTGCGGCTTGCGTTGAATTAACCCCTGTGTAAACATACACTATAATCACATTTCATTCACCTATGAAATAGGTGCATAATTTAACGGTCGGATCTCGGACTAAATGAGTACCCCACAGTGCATGGTACAATAATATACTGCGCCTGGTATTCTCTACCGATCACGTGACTGACCACGTGACTGACACAAGCCTACGTCATCATACCCTTTTACCATGTTTAGCGGCCATTTTTTTGTGACGTAGGCTTGTGTCACTCTGGGAATAGAAGACCTTGTTTTTTAGACTATGACACAGTGCAAGGCGTAAGAATTTCTCGAAGTGTCCATCCAATCCAAATTGGGGCTCCTCAAGCTTGATGCGGTCTCTGTGTTTCTACTAAACTCTTTAAAGTAAGTTAAAACTTTGAGTAGGTAAGTGCGACGACAAATAACTTGCTTCAAAGACGACAAGGTTCAAAATACACAAAATAAACACATTATTGTCGTGTCTACAAGCACGCAGGTAGCGTGCACGTTAATCTTGAACGTGATATGACTTCGTATAACTTTGTCAGCGTTCTCGGTGACATTATAGTCGCATTTATAATGTTTGCCTGAAAGTTACAAGCTACCATCTATTTATAGCTCCATGCCTTACTTTAGATGTACTTCCTTTACGCCAAATAGCGCCTAATAGTTGATAGTCTCTACCAATGACGTTTTACAAATAGACGCTAAGTGACGTGTAGTCCGTACACTAGACGGCGCGTGACTATGTGAAAGCCGGGCAATTACCTTACTTTTTTGTTGCCATTTTGGAGCGCGGGCAATGCATCTACATATAAAAATATCTTAGGTCTCTACCCTCTAAAATGTTACCACTTCAAATCAACAGCTGGCCTTACCAGAAACTTAAAGTAGCCGATTACAAAACGTTTAGAATTGCCATATTCGAAAAGCCATAGAACTAAAAATATACGAGAAGGTATAATATCGGAATGGTAGCCATAAAAGCCTCGCCGCAAATGGTTCGCTCGGCCCTGTCAAAGAATAAATATTGCGTCGATGTGCCATTCTATACAAGGTATAAGTGACAGCCTAGCAAGTACTGAAACGGTGAACTCAGACCATCAAACTGAACAACTTTCACTATGAAGCCTACCTCAGGAAACGCGAAAAAAAATCAGCTGTCCCATACAAAACTGCTGTACCTACCCGAGTAAAATGTATGGGACAGCTGATTTTTTTTCGCGTTTCCTGAGGTAGGCTCCATAGTGAATGTTGTTCAGTTTGATGGCCTGAGTTCACCGTTTCAGTATTTGCTAGGCTGTCACTTACACCCTGTATAATGAATTAATGATATTTGGAATCGCGTGGCGAGTAAGTTCGCGGACAGTCGTGAAGACCGTGCTCTTTCTGGCTAGCCAGGAGGCTCCGCCATTTTGTAATAGCTCGAATATATTTTATAATCTCAAAACAAACTGGAAATTGGTAGAAATGCAGCTATACATAAGCAAATATAAAATAAAAAAATAAAAGAAATAAAAGCCGTGGCAGCTCAGGTGGAAGAGAATTCACCTATCAAACGCTAGGTCATGTGTTCGTACCACTGGACTAAGTTTGTCCAAGTACGAATTTGATACTACGGCGGTAAAGGAAATCGTGAGGAAATCTTACGTTTCCTGACCCACATTCGTTCGTTCGTTTCGTTCGTTTTTGTGTCCACTAAAAACTATAAATACTTCTGGCACTTCATTTGGGGTAGGTAGGTAATTATAAACTTTACTACAACTACAAAAAGTGTCAACTAAGGACCACTTTTAGCATACCTATTTAGATCCCGGAGAAATCGCCGAGAAATAGCTGATCAAAACGCCGCGCTGGTGTGGAAGTACTCTTAACAGTTCAGTATGGAATTATGTAAAACGTCGGCTTATAGCAAGAAGTCATCAACGTCAGAAAGTCACTAAGTACAGCTGACTATACTACTGAGTTCACCCCGACGAGTACCTACTATATTATAAGCAAAGATCATTATCTGCATGGAGTTCTTAAAACGTCACCTTTATCGCCTTATCGCAAGAAGTCATTAACTTCAAAAAGTCACTAAATACAGCTGACCATACTACAGAGTTCACCGCGATGAGTACTATTATAAGCAAAATTCATTATCTGGATAGTACTTTACATTTCGCCTTTATGACCCTATCTTTAGTCCCACAACCCTACAGAAAAAATATTTTGCCAAAATTAATTATTATGTTTTCTCGAGTTTTACAAAATAGTAGTTAATGACCTCTTGCAATAAGCCGATGAAAAGAAATATTGACAAAATATTTCAATAAAAGTTTGATGTAGGTACCCTATTCAGTATTTCATAATCTACATACAATCTCATTCCATAATCTATGGCGGCTATCCGCACAGGAAATCGGAAAGCGTGTTTGCAACACATTTCACCAGCACATCTACATCAGTACGGGGATTTTGGGAAACCTACTTTTTCCTATGTAGTCTTGTAAATCGGCGAAGCTTTTGGAAAAAAAACAGGATCTTTTTTTATTAAACCTCAGTGTTTTTGGCATGTTTGACCGTCGAAACTGTGTTTACTTTTGATATGTTTTTTGGTTTGCTCTCGGACTGTTCTGACGTGTATTTTCAATGATATTTAGTTTCAGTCGTAATAAGAGAGCTTGGAGCTTGTAATTATGATACCGTTAGTGGGTCCCTCTAATAACTATGAAATACGTAAGATTTATTTCTGAATATGCCTAATTTGTATATTGGGTTATGCGGCTCTCTGGTAGGACTGGTGGTATAGCCATGAGAAAAAGTGATGCTTCAAAAACAGTGCCGAAATCATCACCAAACAGATGTAAAGGCTTTTTATTATTTGTGGTTGGGCTATTGCAAGCAAGGGTTGTTGTAACACGGAGACCAGCGCTGGTCCTTTTGTGTTCGCCCCAAGCTCACCCATATTTACGCATACCTCCGAACTTATGGTATTTTCTTTTCATTCTCGGGATTACAGGTTTCCTCACGTTGTTTTCCTTCACCGCCGAGCTAGTAAATGATAAATACAACCGTACATAAATTCCGAAGAACTTAGTGGTACAGGCCAGGAATCGAACCGCGGCCTCAGGATTGAGGCGCTAGCTCTCTTCTGTATGGGTTATCATCGCTCTATGTAAAATCAAATTTAAAGGCTTATGGTGATAATAATGATTCTTCGGTTAAACTGGGATTTTGACTCCTGGAACTGGTTTCTTATTGATATCTATTTTCTACTGTTTTTGTTAGGGAAAAGCAATTTTCCCTTTCCGAAAAAGATATTTACAGGGTGTGAGGAAAAAGTATCATTAACCTTTAATCCACACACTCTACCCATCAAACTGAACAACTTTTACTATGGGAGCAAACCTGTCAGACCAAAAAAAAATCTGCTACTTAAGAAATAATCTGCTGTTCCATATCAACACCTACTCGACTCAAATGTATGCAACAGTAGATTCTTTTTTTGCTCCGATCGGTTTGGTCCTACAGTAAAAGTTGTTCAGTTTGATGGGTAGAGTAATTTGGGTATAAGAAAGACGCAATATTCAATAATCATTATGTAGTTGGCTTTGCTCTCGATACGGAGGTCGTGGGTTCGATTCCCACGGGGGACACCTAGTGTTATGCCACTTTGTGCGTTTTTCCCCAGTTGGTTAGGACATTGCAGGCTGAATCACCTGATTGTCCGAAAAGAAAAATGATTCCGTGCTTCGGATGGCACGTTAAGCCGTTGGTCCCGGCTACTATCTCTGGTGGTAATAGTCGTTACACAAAAATCACGTCAGAGGCCGTAAGGCGGTCTGAAAAAACTCTGACACCAGGGCCCTGCCCACACGGTAAGAAGATATAAATGTAAGACCAGTCAAAGAATTTAAAACGAAGTACTTATAAATATACCTGTTTTAGACCATTGCTAAATCGTAGTATGTGAACAAAATCTGTTTCGTCGACTCGTTAGAAGTCGTCGGTGTTTACAGTTAAAACTAAAATAGTGTGCAAAAGAGAAAGTCTAGCTCATGCCAATTTATATGGATCCAAAGCACTCGTTAAAAGTTTTTTAGCCTTAGGCTGCGATTCCACTGATGGTTTCTCATTACCTATTCCGACTGCAGCAAGAGCTTATTCATAAAAGTAGTCAGGAAGGCAGGGTATTCTGGTGCGCAAAATATACAGGTTGAAATTGATATCATTAGCATCCTTTTAAACTAAGAGTCTACCCATCAAACTGAACAACTTTTACTATGGGAGCAAACCGATCGGAGCAACAAAAAAATCTGCTGTTGCATACATTTGAGTCGAGTAGGCATTGCAGTTTAGTATGGGACAGCTGATTTTTTAGTTGCGCCGATCGGTTTGCTCCCATAGAAAAAGTTGTTCAGTTTGATGGGTAGACTCTTAGTTTAAAAGGATGCTAATGATATCAATTTCACCCTGTAGATGCACTTTTTTGTCGTTTGGCTGGCTTTTCGCTAGAGCCGTGCGAGGTTGGTAGTAAGTCGGTAACCGAGGAAAAATTTACCTAAGAACAGCTTCAATTTCCTTGACACGACCGAATGAGCGAGCTGTAGATTGATTTTTCCTTGCACACCACACGCTATGCGCAATAGGCGCATAACTCTACAGGGTGCAAATAAATTATTTCTGTTCTATTCTGTAATTGAAATATAGCGACATTGTGGTATTTTAGACCATTATATTGAACAACTTTTAGGTGCTATGAGAGCAAATCTGAAATTGCAAAAAAAGAAATATTTTTTTTGGGTGATTTCACGTTTGCTCCCATAGAAAGAGTCGTTCAAAATGATGGTCTGAACCACCTCTAAAAATTTGTTGACTCATCTCAATAACACCCTGCAGTGAAAACTAAAAAAATCTGCCTAAACATAATTATTTCAATAGACATATTGGCATATTGACTATTATTTGATATATTGGCTTTGTGGGTGGGGTTGATGATTTCACCATGATTGTGTACAAGATTTAATTAAACCATATATTTTGGTTGCTCATCATAATCATTGAGTTCCTGGCTATAACTTACTACAGGGTGAAATCGAAGACATTCGACAAATTTTGGTGGCGAGTTGTACTCCTGATTTAGATCTTATATTGCAGGGTTTTCTTGAAATCTAAATTATGAAAATAAAAGACATTCTAAGCATGCCAAAACATTCAGAAGGGGTTCATAATAAACGCTCTGTGTCATACACACTTTAAATAAAAAAAATGTTTTTTAAATTAAAATTAAATAATTCCTTAAATAAACATTTTCTCATTCGAACTGTACATTTCCACCGGCCGGCGGCCCGGTCAACGTCCATCCCCTCGCAGGCGGAGCACCCCCGCACAACCCTAGCGAGCGCATCCCCACCGCTCGGCAAGGTCGCACGCGCCTCCCGCAAACAAAACAAAAACAGTTTCCGTTTGATCGCGATCTGATTGAGAGGTTACCGCGCTCTGTAATCAATCAGTGCCCGCTTACGTATCGGAACTTGGATTTCAGTGCAGTGTCGAATTAGGTTCAACCTGAATTTGTAAAAAAAAGTCGTACACAAATCTGCAGTTTTTTGGATATGGTGATAATTTATTAGTGAGAAACACGGAGGCTTCGTGAAACGCAAAGACGCTATCGCGAGATGCACCCTGCTTCTCAAGTATCATCCCTGGATAGAATTTTACGGTCTACTCAGAATTTGATAGATTTCCGACAACTTAATGTACCAGTGCGGCGCATTTTTCCAAAGGAACGTTCGCGCAGTTTCGAACGGTGTGTTTACCGTTTGATAGGGCGAAGTGGGATGATCAGCTGGCCGCGCCGCGATCTCCGGATCTAACACCCCTAGACTTTTATTTGTGAGGGGAAATTAAAAGATGTGTGTATGAAACTGAATCGACCACAGTGAGTGAACTGAGAGAAAACAATTTCAGTGCATTTGAAGCTGTAATAAATAAATAAATTTGAAGCTGGCCTAGACGTACATATACGGACCAAATTGGCGACGTGCTTAAGAAGGGCCAGGTCAGATCTACCCGAAACCGACGAGCATGCATGAAAGGTCTTATGAATGTGGAGGAAGCTAGAGAGGTATGTCAGGATCGTAGCAGGTGGCGTTCCGTTGTCTCTGCCTACCCCAGTGGGAGACAGGCGTGAGAATATGTATGTATGTATGTATGTATGTATGAAGCTGTAAATCACAACCAGCGCCGTGTCGGGCTCAATTTGTGCATATGAAATGGAGGTGGTCACTTTGAACATCTGTTAAAATTAGGTAAGGACATTTTCTTTTAGTACTTAACGGACAATGGTATACCTACCATTGATTCTTATACCATAAAAATATCGTGCTTTAAATGCTTAAATTCGCCTAAACTCAACAGATGGCGCTATTGTTTCGTACCGCTCACTCGCTCGCCGCGTATCGGCCGCGCATCTGTACAGTCAGTCACAAATTAAATCAGCCACAATTAATAATTACGATATTTTAAAATCTCGGACGTTATTTAATTTGGTCTAAATCTATTTTTAAAACCAGCCATATCTCGAGTATAACACTCTCTTAAATTTTGTCGATTGATTTCAATTTCACCCTGTATAAAGAGATTAAACCCACGTAAAACCCACCGCATATAATAATTATGTTACCTACAAACAAAGTCCACTAACGTACAATATAATTAAGAGTTATGTTAGTTCAGTCAGTGTGCAAAGGGACTTATAAAGTCTGAAATGTGAACTACTAACTAGCTCACAGCTTTTCATTTGGTTAAAACATTGCGGAAATGCAACTACAGATAGTTGAGAAATGAATCTGACGTAGTATCAGTTTAATCCAGGACCTTGATCACTTTGAAACTGATGAAAGATTTATGAGAGACTGATCGGTAAACCAGAGACTTATCATCATCGTCCACTGCTGAATATAGACCTCTCCCAAGGCGCGCTACATAACTCTGTCCTCGGCCTTCCTCATCCAGTCGCTACCCGCTACTTTTTTTAGGTCGTCTCTCCAGCGGGCAGCAGGGCGTCCCACACTACGCCTACCAGTTCGCGGTCTCCACACTAGAACTCTGACACCCCACCGGTTATCAGTTCTTCGGCAGATATGACCAGCCCATTGCCACATGGACTTATACCAGTAAACATTCACTATTATTAATGTGTCTTGCTCACTGACACATATGGGGCCAAACTATGGATATTATGCATAAAATTAGAGTACACACAAAGCCATGGAGCGTGACATTTTAGAGGCATCACCCTTTTTGACCACGTCACAAAAGTTGACGTACGTTTGCGGCAGTGAGGGCAGGACAGTAATGCCCTCGTGTGAACAGCCGCGCCGAGGCAGGGCAGTACTGCCATGACAGTAAACAGCGCAGGGCAGTGAATAGACGGCCGGTCTATTTTTGAGGGTAGTTCGATCCCCCCTCCACCTATTTCTCCCGATTGCCCCCGTGTGAACGCGAGAGCAGTGCAATGCAGCAAGATGTTTTATAATTTTTGATCTCTCTGATTGGTTTTTTTAATTACAAATGCATCCCTTCGAATTTAGAATGCGTTACAGCTTATCATAAAACTGATAAAGGTTTAGAAAGGAAATTAGATAAACAAATAAGTGAAGTTAAATATAAAAATAAACTCGTGTAGGACTCAGATTTAGGGAAAAACTATATAGGATACCGAATATTACTGTTATTCTTCAAACTTTAGTGGGATTATCTTAGTCCAAGACATACAGGGTCCTTCTTAGTATGCTGACACTTTTTTGAGGGGATGTCCAGGCCATCAAACTGAACAACTTCAATCGCGAAAAAAAATCAGCTGTCCCATACATTTGGCTCGAGTAGGTTTGCAGAGTTGTATGGAAGAGATGGTTTTTTTTTTCACGATTTCGATGTTGGTGCTATAGAGAAAGTTGTTCAGTTTGACGGTCTGATCATCCCCTTAAAAATGTGTCAGCATATTAGGAAGGACTATATTATTTATATTTGAGATTAAGAAATATCAAGTTGAAACATAATTATTTGGTTCTTTGTTTCTAGAAAGTATTTTTTCTGTGTACTACCAGTTATTGGAAAACTTATTTCTGAATTGAAATCGTCTGTGATCGATTTTGGAAAAACGGTTTTAAGATTACACATTGTAGATGCTAAAATCAGTCATTATTGGTTGTATTATTTAAGTATACAATTTTTTGGTTTTGAACTAAGTAACCTAAGATCAACTAGCCTCCGTGGTCTAATGGTTAAGAGCATTGGCTCTCGACACGGAGGTCGTGGGTTCGATTTCCACGGGGGACACCTAGTGATATGTCACTTTGTGCGTTTTTCCCCAGTTGGTTAGGACATTGCAGGCTGAATCACCTGATTGTCTGAAAAAAAAAAAAGATTCCTGGCAAGTTAAGCTGTTGGTCCCAGCTACTATCTCTGGTGGTAGTAGTCGTTACATAAAAAGCACGTCAGAGGCCGTAAGGCGGTCTGAAAAAACTCTGACACCAGGGCTCTGCCCACACGATAAGAAGAAACCCTTATCTACCCGTAACCCGTAAGTAGGTACTACCTATCGCGGACTTTTCCGCCTGACCACCACTATAGGTCCATTTTTGCTTCCAAACTAAAAAATAAAAGCGCTGTCTAGCCCCGCCCTATTGATGAATAGATAGACCAATGAATGAATAGTTTCCAATTAATAAATTATGCGTGATCAAGCGGAAAAGTCCGCTATAGTAAAAAGTAAAACAAAACTGACCAACATTAACATGGCATTTGTGAATAGTTTTGCATGCATTAGATACGATTTTCATTATTTATTCGTCTGTTTCGTGATATAAATTGATGTCGCTTATAATGTTTTTATAGAGTTATTACATTCATGGCAAAATTTACATGTTACGTTGTGAACGTTTTCGTTCAATATTATTTATGGCTTCTTGTTCTTTTCTTATTTGTTATTTGTGTAGGTTAGCCATGAACCTAATATTTTTTAGGATTTTCCTGCACGCACCAAAAAGCATTTGGGCTGAAGCGTATGGTATTTAGTGAACACTCTGTCTCTCACAATGCTCATACTGATGACAGTGACACCATTATATTTAAACATGTTCAAGCCTAAATACATTTTAGTATAGACCATCCGATTTTACAGCATGGGGTCCATCATAGGACGTAAATAATTATGTTTTCTATAATTATTTGTTAGAGAACTCCTAGGTCTAATCCTAATGGTTCAAAGCATTGGGCTCTTGACAAGGAGGTCGTGGGTTCGGTTCTTAGGGGCCCCCCTGCAACTGCGTTTTCCCCAGTTGCAGGCCACCGGCAGGTTTACCTGATTGTCTGAAAAGAAAGATGATTCCGTGTTTCGGATGGCACGTTAAGCCGTTGGTCCCGGCTACTATCTCTCGTGGTAGTAGTCATTACATAAAAAAAAATACGACAGATGCCGTAAGGAGGTTTGAAAAATCTGACATCAAGGCTTGCTGCCCACACGATAAGAAGAAGAATGATAATAATTATGGTTTGGTACATGTAACAGAGTTTCTGTATGGTTGTCTAATTATGGTTTGGTACATGTAACAGAGTTTCTGTATGGTTGTCTACAGCTGTAAAATTATGTATTATCGTTATCTCTAAAGAGATAAGTCTCGCCTTGTCCGATCCCAAAAACGGCACGTAAGTATGGTCACCCCAAAAGGTACATTTCAGCACGGTACATTGGCGCCGTGAGTCGCCATTTGTTGGATAAACGTTTCTTACCTACAAAATAATGACTTCTCGCAGCAAAATTGGATGACTTTTGTATTTCACTTGCTTATACTTGAATGGGTTTTATTAAAAACTGGTTGTTTTACAATTTTATTTTATAGTATTTATATTAACGGGCATAGACCTACCACTCATCCCCCACTGTAACTCCTGTAAACCGGGATGAACAGCGGCGAATATTCACAAACTAGACAATTAAGTCCAGCGAGTCCGTGGGATTACTCTATCTGTCTTCGAACCCGCGACAAATTTATAGTTAGAGAAGTTAGGAGGAGAAAAATAAATATCCGATTTTCCATAAATTACTCTTCTTCCTGCTGTGTCGATATCATGTCATCATAGTCGACATGCTGAAAAAACACTCTAAGTAAGGTGGCGCGTCCCGGAAGGTATGGGGATGGGACACTCAGTCATTGGGTTAGATAACACGCTTGTACCATATCTAACTTGAAGAAGGAGCGATGATAGCCTATACGGAAGAGAGCTAGCGCCTCAATCATGAGGACGCGGTTCGATTCCAGGCCCGTACCACTAAGTTCTTCGGAAATTATGTACGGTTGTATTTATCATTTACTAGCTCGGCGGTGAAGGAAAACATCGTGAGGAAACCTGCATTCCCAAAAATGAAAAGAAAATACTATAAGTTCGGAGGTATGCGTAAAATATGGGTGAGCATGGGGCGAACACAAAAGATCAGCGATGGTCGCAGTGTTACACAACGACCCTTGCTTGCAATAGCCCAACCACCAATAATAGTAAATAATATCTAACTTATGTACGGTATATAGACTGCTCTCAACTGGTGAAGAAAACTTGAGGAAGTCATTTTTCCGCATTCTGATGCGTATGTGAAGTTTACTGATCCGCATTTGGCGCTTGTGGTGAACTAACACTAACGCCCATACCTTTCTTGAGGGTAGGCCTAAGCCCTGCAGTATACGTATACCTGTAAGCTGATGGTAATGATGAATACAGAGATAAAAGTAGTATTTTAAAGTATAGGTTCAAACCACATAATTATTCTCATTTACATAATTTCGTCAACATCCTTTGAATATTTTTAATAGCTTCAAGAAAACTTAATCCAATAGCAAGGAAACCCATACATTAGGTTTATCGATTACATTTATATAGGGTCCTTCTTAACATCCTAAGACTTTTTTAAGAGGCTGATCAGACAGTCAAACTGAACAACTTTCTCTATAGCACCAACATCGAAATCGCGAAAAAAATCGAAATCTACTGCTCCATACAAAACTGCAAACTTACTTGAGCCAAATGTATGGAACAGCTGACTTTTTTCACGATTTCGATGTTGGTCCCTTAAATAACGTTGTTCAGTTTGATGGTCTGATCATCCCCTTAAAAAAGTGTCAGCATTTAAGAAGGACCCTGTATATCTTGGAATTCAATTTACCTGCGACGTAGGTAGTGAAACCTTTGACTTTGAAGTACAATAGGGTCAATCTCGAAATAGATTTCTCAAAAAGATTCAGTAGGGTTTAGTACTAGGTTTAGTAGAGGCTATATTCATTCGTAGAGTAGAGGTATAGTAGTGCAGAATCAAATTATTTAATTTGATTGAAAATATTATTTTGTGAGTCACAGTAAAATATAAATTTTTTTATTTTCACACATATCAATGTTTAGTTAAATTTTAGTGTTTATACAGGGTGAAATTGATATAAGAGTGCCGGAGCAAAAAAAAAATCAGCTGTTGCATACATTTGAGTCGAGTAGGCATTGCAGTATGGGACAGCAGATTTTTTAGTTGCTCCGTTCGGTTTGCTCCCGTAGTGAAAGATGTTCAGTTTGATGGGTAGACTCTTAGTTTAAAAGGATGCTAATGATAATTATCAATTTGACCCTGTATAAAAAAATAATGCTCACTAAGTAATTCAATCATCATGATCTCTAGATGACAGTATGCACATAATGTAATCCAGCATTGAGCGGGATTGAAAAATCTTGTGACATCTCGGTACTTCGGGATCTCGGTATACCGAGATTCGTAGCCCTTACATCATCATCGGTGTAAGCAGGGCTGCCACCTCAAAAAATCGATTGGGAGCTAAAAGTGTGAAAAAAGAGCTAGATTCTAAAATTTTCGCAGCTCAAGAAAGCGCTAGGTTCGGCGCTAAATTCTTATCACATAAGTAGTCCTTTAAAGTTCTCTAAAGTCTTTCCAAAACCCATTTTTCAGTCAATTTAAGTCGGTCAATTCGTAAGTCGCTTGTAAAATTATTGATAACACTTCAAATAAGCATTGGTATTTGGATCTCTCGAACACTGTACGCTCCATGGACATGTTTTGACTACAAAATGCCATCAATATTTATCATATTACATAAAAAAACAAAATATTGCATATTCGAACACAAATAATATTGCTTTTTAAGAGTTAAAAAAGCGCTAGGTTCTCCGCTAGGCGCTAAATTCTTACATACGGCGCTAAACATATCAAAAAAGCGCTGGATTAGCGCGCTAAGATGGCAGCACTGGGTGTAAGTGCCTACGTCCTACTGTAGGGCACAGGCCTACCCTCTGGGAGGGTGTTGGGCATCAATCCACCACGCGTGCCCAGTGTGGATTGGTTGGACGTCTCATACGCATCAGAATTTCTTCTTCGGCGTATGTAGGTTTCCTCACCATATTCTCCTTCACCGTTTGAGATCAGTCACTGTTGCGCACATAAGTTAGAAAAAACATGGCATGTAGTCCGTACGGATTCGAACCAGGTCCCTGTGGATCGTACACGGTTAAAAAAGATTTCTTGAAATAAGAAATTATGTTTAATTTCAGTTTCAAATGTGTAATTTCTTATTTCAAGTACCTAATCTTTTTTACCTGTGTAGTAATACTGGGTGTAACAAAACACCCTAGTAATACTTAAGGGGGTGCTTCAGACCATAAATCTGAACAACTTTCACTATGGAGCCAATGTCGAGAAAAAATAATAAAATCTGCCGTCCCTTACATTTGAGTCGAGACAGGACTGCAGCTTTGTATGAAAGAGCAGACTTTTTTTTCGCGATTTCGATGTTGGCCCCATAGTGAAAGTTGTTCAGTTTGATGGTTTGAAGCACCCCCTTAAGTATTACTAGGGTGTTTTGTTACACCCTGTATAATACACTAATGTTACTTGCGTACCGAAAACATACCTTTTCAAGTCAATCAAAGTAAACTTCGATCTAAGTTATATTGTGTTATGGTAGTAGATCTCTACAAAACCCAATGTGGAATAAGAACAAGTTCGTGATTATGCGAGTTCCTGAAACAGCTTGTTTGAAATTAAACCGTCGACTGCCAGGATTGCAGAAGCCTTACTAAGATAATTCCTTCCTAACTCGCTTGTGTAAGATTCTGTGAGTTTTCTTTAAATGATTGTACCTATAGTAGCCATACAAATGTCTGTATAAAAAAGTAATTTAATCGAACCGTTTGAACAAAAATGTTTATGATTTTGAATGTAACTTTTGTCCTTTCAGGCGTTACACAGACGATGGACATTTTGTCCGCGGGCAACCGCGATCATGCCGCTTCAGTATGGAATTTACCACAAACACGCACACATCTGTAGAGCTCCATCGTGCAGACAACGTCCCCGTGCTGGTGCAAAATTCTACGATTACTTTACATACATGACATACATACCTACATATAGGGTCCTTCTTAATAATGCTGACACTTTTTTAAAGGGATAATCAGACCATCAAACTGGACAACTTTCTCTGTATGGACGAGCAGATTATTTTTTCGTTATTTCGATGTTGGTCCCATAGAGAAAATTGTTCAGTTTGCTGGTCAGATCATCTCCTTAAAAAAATTTCAACATATTAAAAAGGACCTTGTATAAATATAAACTCACGAGCACTCGATGTGGTCAGATGCTTGCTCGAAAGATTTCGAGTTTCGAAATCTTAGTTCGTCTGTACAGTCAATGTCGAAAAGAATATACAACGTGTTAATAAATTAGCGCAAAACCTCATACACCCCAACTGATTTATAACAAAAGAATTAGATTGAAACAATAATTTCATTATTTTGATAGTTAAAATTTAAAGTTATTAGCATTTTAAGTTCAGAGGCAAAAATGATTTGTTATCATTTCAGCAACGAATGAAAACGCTAACGTAAGATAAGATAAATGTTTATTTTTAACTTTTGCTTAAAACTATAACATTAAACGGTAGACCAAAAACGAGGCAAGCCTGATACGCGAGGTTTACGATTGGGTATCCTTAACAATAAACAAAATAAGGTGCATTAAGTACAAGTTTGATAATTGACAATAAGTTACAGTACTTAGTGCACGTGGGGTGGGTTGACATCGGGTTTAGTAAATTTTAAATTTTACGAAAAAAACATTTAAAATTTTGAAAAAAATTACCTATGTTGAAACCAAGATAATTCGATTCTGCTATCGATTCTAAACAAACTACTTTCTAGTTTTGCGTTAATTCATTAACACGTTGTATAACTGAATGACTAATCTTTCAACTAGAGCATGATAGAATGTCATGTGCATAGAACTTTTTCAGCGCGTAGTTGTAACACAATTTTTTAGAATATTTTTCTCATCTTCTTTTGTGTGAGCATGACAATGTATAACAATTACTCACGCTGTAGTTGCAAAACATTAGCCAGTTAGCAATGGTCGTGTCGACTGGCTGTCCGGGGCGCGCCATACAAACTACGTATTAGTACTTATTGAAGTATGCCATACTTCATTACCTTAGGTAAAAGCCAACTCTAGGGTCAGACGGTAAAAAAACTTAAATAAAAATCCAAAATTTTTCCAATCAAGTTAGCAAAGCTTATTACAGAATTAAGCCCTAACGTTGATTATCGCTTCGAAATGTTTATTCTCGTTATTGACAATGGAATTGATACAAATATTTTATGAATAACGAATGCAATAGTGCCATTTTGATAATGGAATCAAATTCGGGTATCTTACCGTTATACTGTGTTGTTGTGTATATGGACACTTACATAGTTGTGAAAAGTGACATGACAAAAATACGTTCCGTTCCAAGCGATGTAACTTCGAAGGATATTGAGATAAATAATTAAAGCAAGTAGCGTTGGGCAGAGAAGAAAGGTGTGGTTCTCAAAATATAAAATGATTTTGATTTCATGTTTGGTAGGTGCCACAAACGAAGGAAATTTTTAATTCGATGGAGTAAACCGACGCAAGGACGGTTAAAGAAAGCAAAACAAAGCATACGTAGTCGTATATTCTACCCCTTTCGCCTCTACATTTACCTGAAATCAATAAAAACAATTTTTTTTTTTTTTTTTTTTTTATGTGTGATAGGTAAGCATTTGACCCCAATCTCACCTGATGTTGAGTGATGATGAGGCCGAAGATGTAGCATGCTTTGCAAATTGCAAAAATTTGTGTTACAAATCGTCCGTAAGTTCCTAAAACTGATGGAAACGAGTTTGCCTGAAATTTTCACCATCGGCGTCGCGTCCAAAAACATTAATAAGAATAAATCCATAACGCAGATGTTCTGAACCGCAAGTACGTATTAAAGATATAATCTTAAGTCGACACACTTAGGCAAATTGCGTCGTTCCCCCTTTATACAAGCTTTTGGGTTTAGAGGAGTTTGGCAAGGTGGATCGGTTTTATTTTTAGGTATTTGACATTCCATTATATAACCTATGACATAACCTCATGATCGTAATCCTTTCTGAGGAAGTGTCGTCATACACTTTATTAGGGTGCGTCCACATCTGGCGAACGCTCGCGAACGGCGCGCGAACTGCGAAGTAGCGACACACAAGGAAAAAATGCGAAATCGCGCGCTGTTCGCGAGCCGCATTCGCGGCGCGTTGGCCAGATGTGGACGCACCCTTACAATTACTAAACCTTTTAAAACGTGGAGTGTAACACTCGTTCGCATCGTAAATGATGAATGAGTATCAAATTTTCTGGACAATTTAATTGGAACAATGAATCATTTATGAAAATCAAATACGGGAACGAATGAACTAAAACTAAAGTTTGGCTAGTAGTTACTTAAAGCGGTAAAGTAGGCAAAACCTTTTTAGTTATTTTTTAAATCTAATGCATAAATACAATTGTTGTTGTTGTTGTATTTTACTGTGTATGTTTTGGTGTGAAATAAAGTATATAGATTGATTGAATTATTATCATAATTCAATGGTTGACCCACGTTTTGTTTTTCATTGGCCAGTATTTTTATTGGGGAGTACTAGATATGTAATTTCAGGGAAAGGTGAAGGCTAAACACAGCAGGGCGTAGATCATCTATAGTATACTATAACTACATGCTTTGTTATGCCTTCGTCAACCTTCCTTGCGTCCAAAGGATGTCGCTGGCCATCCAGCGAGGCACGGCCGCCAGCGTGGGCACCTTTGGGCGAGACGTGATGCGGGGAGGTCTGTTCGACTAGTTTTATTTATTTAGGAAATTAGATTATAATCATTTATTGTATCTTAGTTATATTATTGTAACATTTTTTTGCAAATCACGAATAAATCCGATTTGCGGAAGTAATGAATCAAATATACTTTATTTACACCAAATACAAATTACATTGCACAATAAGAAACAAAACTTATTTTGGTACAAATTAAATCTTATAGGCGGTCTTATCGCTAAAAAGCGATTTCTTCTAGACAACCTTAGAAGTATATATCTGCTAGTAGGTACTATCGCGGACTTTTCCGCCTGACCACCACTAGGCTCATTTTTGCTTGCATACTAAAAAATAAAAGCGATGTCTTACCCCGCCCTATTGATGAATAGACCAATTAATAATAGTTTCTAAACAATAAATTTTGGGCGAAATTATGCGATTTTTTTCTTAAGTGGTCAGGCGGAAAAGTCCCCGATAGTACATACAATTAAATGTTAGAATTAATAAACTTTGTACACTATGGTTGACTGATACATTATTTTACTGACTGTTTTATTTTAGGTTTTTGAGTAGATTAGTAAAATTGTCTTTATTTTATACCTATTTACAAAACAATTCCGTAACTGATTGACTGACTGTCAGAAAATGCTCAGTTTTTTCAGCTTCCTGCTGTCTAAATCACTGAAGTTAGAAATATGTATGGAATATGGGTAATAATGTTCTACACTAGGGGTCCACTTAAAAAGGATTTTTCTAAAATCAACCCCTAAAGGGGTAAAATGACCGGGTAGTTAAACGTCTCTGAAATCCATGCCGACGAAGTCAATTCAGTTTTTGGAATGTAAAATTTTAGACCATGCTCTACAGCTGTTATACAGCTAGCTTGTGCAGCTTATAGTTCACACGTGTACACCTAGCCTACTGCTATACAGCCTCTTGTGCCACTTGGGTAGTGAAGTAGCTAGGATCTGACTGAGGTTGTTTTATTATCATACCACGTCGCCTTAAGAATCTTGACCTTATGCCTACAAATACAGCTTAATACGAACCTATGTGAACTTCTCGCATATTTCGTACGATTATTTCGACTAAGTTACTAAGTTACTGTTGCATAACTCACAAAGTTAGAATTGGCCGGTTTATCATAATACTGTTCTCATATTGTAAGTAGTATGCAAGAAGTTTTGTATGAGGGTTTTGTTTATTGAGTGTTTGGCTCATTTTGTTCTATGTGAGTTACTTATTTATCCAAGGTGTTAAAAATGACAACCGTTTCTTCAAAACCTATATCTTATAAACACTGCCTTTATGATAAGTATAGGTAATTGTTAAAAAAGCTTATCGTATGAATTGGTATCTTCTACCTACAGGGCTAGGGTAAACAGTTGCATTTCTTTAGTGGCGATTGTACTCATGATACTGCACAACTTTCCCACAGAAACCGATAGAAAATTCGTTGCATTTAGTATGGGAAGACCAAAATATTTTTACAAAGTTCCTATAGGTTTCTTAGGGAAAGTTGTTCAGTATCATGGGTACAATCACCCCTCTAAGTGATGCAATTATTTACCCTAACACCCTGTATAATAGTTATACATTAAAAACATTTCGGTGACTGAAAGACGACGTACAGCCAAAAATTATAAAGATAGAAACATTATTTTTGGAATATTATTCTACAGAAGCTGTTAGGTAGGGGTCAACTAAAATAGGATTTTTCAAAGGAATTAAACCACACAGAAGCGAAGTCGCGGGGAAAATATAGTTAATTACCTACAGAAAGTATAATAAACGTGGTTCAGTTATTTGTTGTTTTATTTGTACACGCATTATACCACTGACGGCTACGAATAAGAATAACTATGGAAGAATAACTCTAAACAAAAGCAACATAATTTTTGGCACCCTTTGAAAAATGACATTTTGTATGAGTTTTGGCGGCAAGGTGTAGTTTTTAAGGAACAAATTTCGAACACTGTGTACTTTTTTTGGGGTCACTTTTTGAGCTTGATTTACGTTTCTATACATTCTTATTCGTAGACTGACGGTGAGTACCCTACATCTAGGGTCGATTTCGGCATACATTGCCTGATTTGAAAGTGTAGCGATCGAAGCAAGCAATGTATGCCGAAATCGGCTCTAGATGTAGAGTAGTGTAATCGCTGCTTTACTTAACTACTAAACAAATCTGAATGAGGTTGTCAAAAAAGCATAGGGCTACTACTATAAAATATGGTATACTATGTAGTAAGTAATATTTGGTTCTTTTCTTATATTCGCAATTGGCTAACAGTTGCTTAAGTTACCATGTTGTTGAAGTTTTCAAGTTAGCTACCCACCTACCTGGGACTGAACCTGCATCATATTCTAGGTTAGTTCAGTTGTTAGCTTCTCTATTTGTAATTTTATTGAACGTTTTAGTATATATTTTTTTTATTTGTTTAATAATCAATTAGTGACTTCTATTCCTATTCCTTCACTATCCATGCAGTCCGGCTCTGGAACTCTCTCCCATTTAATATAAGAGACTGTCAAACAATTGCTTCATTCAAAAAACAAGTCAAAGATCACTGTCTCTCTCTTCAATGAACTAGTAGATATATTTATTTATTTATCATACCGTATATATTTGTATATATGTAAAATATGTAAGTATATATACCTGTTTATGTAATATGTATTTATTAGTCATAAATACTGTTTTATTAGTTAAATGTGCACACTATGACTGCCTCACTTTCGTTGCTCTCTCTCGTCTCGGGTTTGCTGGAAGAAATCTCTTTAGAGATAAGCTCGCCCTTTGTAATTGTCTATTATGTTGTTTTCATATATATTTCAGTGTGTACAATAAAGTATTAAAATAAAAAAAAAATAAAAATAATAGTCACATTGTTACTTTTACCTATTTCTTGACTGTTTCAAACGTCTTTTCGTAGAATATTGCGGGCTCTACTAGCTCAATTTATCAAGTGTTCGTCTCTGAGATTTACATTTACCATGTAGTACTAACTTAGCATACAACACTTAAGAGGTACACCAGTACGGTTTACTCCAAACAAACGTATTCCCCTGTTTTCTCCCAGCGTTATAACACTAGAGCAAATATTTTTTTACCATACATTTTATGTCACCTCTGCCATGTCCCTATGTTTTGCTTTTTTGCAATATTTAATTACTGTAAGAACTAGGGACCTTCGAAAATTACCAATTTTGCCGCCCGTTTTTACACATCCAGTAAACAAAGAAGAATATGAACAAAAAAACATATGGACATAGACAAAGTCTTATTCATATTATTTTTAAAAGATTTAGAGGAGGAAACAGGGGGATACGAAATGCTGATTTCGTCGATTTTTTGTACATAATACATAATCGGTCCGAGCTGCAGTTGTCTCTTTCGCACTCTAGTCGGCGGAGTGTATGAGCGGATCTTATAAATACGTATACAGTCGGAAAAGTGACCTATTCTCCAAATTAGCATTTCAGCCCGCCTATCCTCTTAAGTACTTAAGAGTCTAGACACGTCAACTAATTGTGCAGTTACAACGCTAATGTTTAATTTAGATAGCAAAATCTGCAAATATTGTACAAAAGCAAGCCATGCATAGACCGAAGCCAATAAAAGCATGCATCTCACGTATGTGCGATTTAACGCATGGATGCACGTGTGGCGTAGCGTTGATCTAGCGTACAGGCAGTAGGCTTGGTAACACGCTCGATTGGGCTTGACTGGGCTATAGTGCTTAATTCTGTTTGGAGTTGAAAAACTGGAAAATTTTCTAGGCTGAACTAGAATTCTAATATGTGAGCGTCCAAGCCATATTGGGGTTCAGTGGGTGGTATTGAGACTGGACTCGGAAATTACAATAGTTGTTGTTAAAAGAAATATATACCTACATTTTTTAAATAAAGTTAATTTGACATAAAAAAATACTTTCATTTCCAGGACAGGACATGCAGGGATACATGAAGGATAAAGGGGGAGGCCTTTGCTCAACAGTGGGATGAAATAGGCTAAAAAAAGACTGTTTCCAATTTCGACAGAAGCCGTGGTGGTCCAGTGGCGAGTAACTTTGCCTGCCGTGCAGGAGGCGATGGTTCGATCCCCGTCCAGGCCGACTCGTACCAATGACTTTTTTGGAATTTATGTACGATTTGTAACACCACTGGCTTTTCGGTGAAGGAAAACATCGTGAGGAAACCTGCATGCTTCAATTTCGAGGCATGTATTGTACCTACTGTCCATTACAAGTGGCGACGGGCTCACCCCCGTCACACTGGACAGAGTTTCAGTACTACAAGTGAAACGTGGATGTTCTGAAGTTTCAGAATATCTCTGACTACCCCCTCGGGGAATATAGTCGTGAGCATATGCTTCCGATTTCAAAAATGTTCGTTGTCGAGAAAATCTTCTTTCTTATCGTGTGGGCAGCAAGCCCTGGTGTCAGAGCTTTTTCAAACCGCCTTACGGCCTCTGACGTGGTTTTTATGTAACGACTTCTATCACCAGAGATAGTAGCCGGGACCAACTGCTTAACATGCCATCTGAAGCAAGGAATCATTTTTCTTTTCATACAATAAGGTGATTCAGACTGCAATGTCCTTACCAACTGGGAAAAACGCACAAAGTTACATCACTAGGTGTCCCCCGACGGAATCGAACCCACGACCTGCGTGTCGAGGGCCCAATGCTCTTAACCATTAGACTACAGAGGCAGTTGTGTTGAAAATGACATTTGACATTCGTTTTACAATTTACTTACACTTTTAAGATGTTTTTGTATGAAAATGTAGATCTTCTTCTTATCGTGTGGGCAGAGCCCTGGTGTCAGAGTTTTGAAAATGTAGATAATTTCTTATTATACCAACAATAAAACTAACAAAATACAAATTCATCTTGCGATATAAAGCTCATACTGGCTCAAAAGAAAACGACGAAAAATTATTGCACCTCAACGATTTCTGTACCCTATCTATTATGTTCATAATATTTCTATATTCCCGAAACACCCACGTCTTCCGAAACTAAAATGTTCAGCAAGATTCAGAATAATATTATTATTCCATCTTTCCGGGGCGGAACGGCGGTAATTTACAAAGGTGACCCGGATGCCGCAGTTTCACTGCTATTTACCCCGCTGTTTGCGCTGGAGACCCTGGGTTACATCAATTACAAGGCTTGTAATCTAGTTTTATTTCAGTACTAGTTGCGACTGCTACTTTGTACGCGAATACCATTGAGTAGGTTCCGAGGTAGAGGTACTATATTTTTGAAAACTTGCCTATTGTCACATTATCTTCCAATTTACGGTTTTTCACATTGACTTAGAATACTATGGACGCCAGGTTTAGTACAAAATTCTCGAAAAAAGTGTCCGTGACTAAACTATACAAAACGTTTATTAACGTACTCAGTTAATAAAAACAAACCAAAATTCTTTTCCATTCCACTCCCCCAACGGGGCCCGGCGCGCGACACGCGCCCGCGCGTGCTCGTTGTCGGCCGATCAAACGGAGACTGTCGCGTAATTGGTTCTCTTTTACGTTTTGGTGCTCTTTTGGTTCGGACACTTTTGAGCACGAACCCTACGTCCTGTAGTTGGTAAGTCAATTCTTTTCATTGACTTTTGTCATCGTGTCGGTGACACTGGTATTTCTACTGGGAGTAACGAACACCCTATTAATTTGCGCAATAAATTAATGAATATTTAAAAGGGGGGTTCAGACCAACAGACTGAACAACTTTCACTATGGAGTCAACATCGAGTTAAAAAGTCTGCTGTTTCATACAAAACTGCAGTACCTACTTACTTTTTCTTCAGCAGTACTATTCATGAATTAAGCCTGTTGTATGGAGTGCTACCGGGGCGTATAGGTACTCCAAGTTAAACTCTATTTATAGCTAAAAAAAACGAATCGGTTCAGTAGTTATGCCTTGATTTCGGTTTTAGTCCCATAGAGAAAGATGTTTAGTTTGATGGTCTGATAATCTCCCTCATCCCCTGTTTCAGAAGGCGTCGGTGGCGCTATTCATGAGGGTCCAGGTTCGAATTCACACAGATGACATGCCATATACCAATGAGTTTTTCTATAACGTAATACCGATTGCTCTCAAACGGTGAAAACATTGTGAGGAAACCTGCATACGTTGAAGAACAAATTCCGATGCGTATGTGAATGGGTACTAATCCGCATTTGGCACGTGTGGTGGACTAACGCCCATACACTACTTGAGGATAGAAGGTGTGCTCTGCAGTAGATCGTTTATAGGCTGATGATGACGTTGAAGGCCATGTACCTACACTTACTGCAACGTAATTTAAACTTTCAAAAGCTTTAAAATGTTTAATTAAACTCAAAATCAGAATGAATGCATAGGAAGTGGGTAAGAGCAGAGGGCAGGTAAGATGCTGCATATAACTACGAGAACTTTGGCGTACCGCGTCTAAATTAAGATGTTATGCCACTCGGTGCTCGAGAGTTGACTCTGGTAGATCGCTTGAATATCGTCATCCCAGCTGATAGACGTCCACTGCTAGTAGAACTCCCCTAAGGATCGCCGCAACGACCGATCCTGCGCTGCCCTCATTTAACGGGCTCCCGTCTTGTGGCGTTGCGCCTTCCGGTAAGTACTTCGATTCTTCGATTGGCCATCGGTTCTGCGAGCAATGTGCCCCGCCGTTTGAACGTACCTACTAATTAAAGTAAATAGTATTGCATTATACCTTAATCTAGTACGTAGGCATCTCCAGCTCTTTTAGATCTTTGGTGACCAGGTCTATCCAGAGAAGTGACCTGACAAAGTGAAGAGATGAATGGCGAGGCTTGTTATCGGAAGCCAAGGCACACTTGACTGAATGTCTGATTGACTGGCAGACAACGACGAAACATGAAATTTGGAACACATATTCTACAGTGCATGTAGATGTGGACTAAGAAAGGATTTTTCGAAAATCCAAAATTCACGCAGACAAAATCGCGGGCACAAACGAGTGTGTCAAGCAAATCCAAAAACAACAGACGGCTCACAAAGTTTTTATCTATAGCACAACACGAACTTCGAACTCAAGATTCCCCCGTGGTAGCACCCGCTGGCCCCAAGCGGAACGAACCGGAAACTTACTGTGCATTCGTGAAACTTGAAGCTTAGTGCTTCCACACTAGGGAGACTTACTATCAAGTGCCGGTAAGCACCAAGTACTTACGGCCTTAATACCTAAAATGTCGATACTTGAATAGCGATGGGAACTATCGATGGCTTTGTTTGCAGTCATACTAGAGAGTACCTCTGAAAGTTTGGTTTGATTCTAATGGACTCTAATGCTGGTTGGCAAAAATGTCTTGACCACTATGGCACACCCGGGACACTTATGAACTGTTAACAGGCTCGAACAGTGCGAGCGAGAGAGGAAAAACACCACTGCTAACTGTCGTCTAACATCCGTACTACCGAGGGGGAGAGGATTGTGGGTCCATAGTGAAAGTTATTCAGTTTGATGGTCTGAACACCTTTAGGTTTACACCCGGTCCTTCTTAATACGCTGACGATTTTTTAAGGGTATGATCAGACCATCAAACTGAACAACTTTGTATATGTGACCAACATCGATATCGTAAAAAAATCTGCTGTTCCATATACAGGACTGTACCAAAATACACTAATAATATTAAAAGGGGTAGTTAATACCATCAAAGTGAACAACTTTCACTATTGAGCAACATCGAGAAAACATAAAAACAATCAGCTGTTTTATTAAAAATTCCAGTACCGACAATTTTTTATTCGCGATTTAGATATTGATCCCACAGAGAACGTTGAATTTTTCGTGGTCTGATCATCCCGCTTAAAAAACCGTCAGTATATTAAGAAGGACTATTATCATCTAATCAAGATAAACCAAGTAATACTACCAAGTAATAGAGCTTATTGCTTATTTAACACCCTCTCAAAACAGCTATAACCATTAGCAGCCGCAATGTATTTCAAATTGACTCAACTTTGACCATCGCGCTTACGCTTCCACCATATAAATTTATTCATGATACAATCTAACTGCAAATTCGGATGAAATTCGTAGAACTTTAACACCTTGGGCGTATTCGGGTTCGTCTTCCTTCTATAAGATACAATGTTGTTACGAGTTAAAAACTATTTAGCTTTACTGCGTTAAAATAAAGTTGATTTCTATGGTGTGGGAATGTGTAATTCTAACTCATACACCCTGTAACCACCAATAATAACGTAATAACATAGCAAGAGCATCAGAGATGTTTTTGATGATGATGATGATTAGATGCCTTTTTCATCACATATATTTTTAAGTAATACCTACCCTTTTTGCAATGAGTGTTGATCCAGACCCAGTCTAGACATACTAGTACACCCAAACCTCAGCAAAACCCAGACTCTGGTACCCACCAATTTATGAAAGCCAAGATCAACAGCGATCATTAATTCACAACACAGATACCCAGCAAGCCCGGGCATGACTAATCTGTCTTTATCATCATCATCAGCATCGACAGACTATACAACGTGTTAATAAATTAGCGCAAAACCTCATACACCCCTACTGATTTATAACAAAATAATTAGATTGAAACAATAATTTCATTATTTTGATACTTAAAATTTTAAGTTATTCGCATTTTAAGTTCAGAGGCAAAAATGATTTGTTATCATTTCAGCAATGAATGAGAGCGCTAAAGTACTTATGGATACATTTTAATAATCTTGTTTTGGTAGTAAGTAGGGTGAGAGTGCCCATGGGGTGGGTTGACATCGGATTTACTAAATTTTAAAATTTACGAAAAAATTAAATAAAATTTTGAAAAAAAAATCCTATGTTAAAACCATGATAATTCGATTCTGCTATCGATTCTAAACAAACTACTTTCTAGTTTTGCGTTAATTCATTAACACGTTGTATACGTCCCGCTATAATGGCATCTGGCTCAGGCCTACCCCAGGCCAAAGGTCTACCCCAGGTCGGTGTATAGGCATTAGTCCACCATGCGTGCTTAATGTGGATTGGTAGGTATACTTCACATGTGCATCAGAATATCTTCTTCAGCATAATAATATGCAGGTTTCCTCAAGTTTCGAAAAGTAACCAGACCCTCTAATTGAATGTCCACGCGCCACCGTAGCAGTTTATCTGTCTTCACCAGAATTGAATTAAATAATTATAAAAGGCAGGAGGAGACGATAAACCCTGATGATGTTTGAAATAACAATCTGATATTCACTACGATCACATAAACGTATCGCAAAGTGTCAACATAATACGGGAACGAGACCCAATTGTTCGCAACTCAACTCCCAAAGCTCGGGACTTTATAAAACTTTGTTTTTTGGGACCACAAACTGATGTGAAAGCTTTTTCCTCGTTCTATTCACAATAGGATTGATTGTGGTTTTGAATTAAGTTTCACTATTTGACCTATATTTGAAGAGATAAGATGACTATTTATCACAACCATTCTTCTTCTTGTGCCACAAGACTTGTGGTGTCATCTCCTATCGGAGGTTGGCTAGATATATCATTAGGGCTATTCGGACACTGAAGACTGAAGCCCTGATTAGGTGGTGTTCATATCGAACCATTCACATAGTTTCTTAAGTCAGGAAGTCTTTCAACTGGGCATTCGTCTCCCGAAATTATTCCCCTGCAGAATAATCGGGAAAAGTTGGTATTTTACATTTTACGTAATGTAACCGAGGAACCTTTTGGATATTTATATTAAATGGAAAAGTTTGGAAAGAAATACGCAAGATTTGCAAAGATGACAACTTTAATAAGAGACCGGCACTGGTGAGAGCGATGATGATGACTTTGTGAACGGGAATTTAGGTTATACCTTACGACCGACCTTAAGGCCTGGTGACGTAGCTATTCCTAAAATGGTTTTGGAGTGGAAACAAATGAGAAAATCTGTTGAAAATACAGACGTAGATCGATATTGGAAAATTTTTGAACCATCATCTTGAGTCAAGACGTATCGACAGTCTTATTTATACAGGGTGTAAGTGTAGAGTGGGTCATTACTTTAAAAGGTGATACGTATTTCATGATACCGAACAACTTTCCCCAAGAAACCTCATATCTAACCTACCTACGTATAGCAAATTGCCAAAAAATGGTTGCTGATCGAACTTAGTAATTAGTATGAAGGTGGAAATTTTTTTGGAAATTTATCGTCGTTTCTTCGGGTAAAGTTCAGTATCATGAATACAATAATACTTTAAATTTGAAATAAATGCAACTGTCAACACCACACCCTGTGAAATGTAATTCTTATTATTTAGGTAAGTTAATCTTATGAACTGAGACGTTAGCGATAGTTTAATGAACCTGAACTTTACAGTCAATTGATTCACCAAAAGTAAAGCCGTTCGAGCACATTCTTGGCAAACGTTACTGGCATGGACTTTCTTTACTTAATTCACTTTTATTAGACGCTAGACTTCATAACCGTGAACTAAAAGCTTTCTATAAAGATGTTATAGACATTATTTTATGGGCATACCGGTCCTTGTCGTGAGGTATTCAGCTTAGAATAGCAACAAACCCAGTGGGCACTTATCTTTTGTAAGAAGCATTGACTTACCAATTACTGGACGTAGGGCCCGCGATCAAAAGTGTCCGAATACGAACCAAAAGACATCGACTCGACCGAAGAAGACCACATATTTTATTTGTGTTACTTAGATTTTTTTGTTTACACGCTATTTCTCGAACTAAATAGGTTTTATTTCAAATATTATTGATTTTGAACATATTACAGCCATGTTGTGCTATTTCGAATCAAGTTAATGATTGAAAATTAAGTCTCAGACGTGATTCGAACCCGCACTCTTCCGGAGATCATTCCAGTAGATGGCGCTCACGTCCCCTTAAAATGTGTGTGAAAAAAATTGGATTCTTCAAAGCTTCATATATCATGAAGTACTAACAGTAGGAGTATGATTTTCGGATATGTGTAAATTGGACATATAATTGAAGTTCTGATTAGAGCTAAAACTCGATAGAAAAACAAGCCAAAGTAGCCTCCATTTTTATCTATAAACGCTTGGAACTGCTAAACGGTGAATAATAGAAACACAAGACTTGATTAAAAAAAAAGAGATTGATATTTTCTAAATTTTGATTAGAGCAGAATTGAACTTACATAAATAGTACAATCACAATTAAATAAAGTTTGATTTGGCGCTCTATTCGATTCAGGCGCGCGCGCGCCCCATCTCTTTCTTTCGCATCAGGCCGTAATACAGGGTGTACAATAAAATGGGACAGCTACTTAAAGAGGTGCTTCAGACCATCAAACTGAACAACTTTCTCTATGGGACCAATCGCGAAAAAAAAATCTGCTGTCCCATACATTTCAGTCGAGTTATGTTTGCAGTTTTGTATGGGAGAGCGGAATTTTTTTTCGCGATTTCGATATTGGTCCCATAAAGAAAGTTGTTCAGTTTGATGGTCTGAAGCACCCCTTTAAGGAGCTGTCCCATTTTATTGTACACCCTGTATAAGCTATCCCACGCCTGTTTCGCTTAAATTATTTTTCGACATAGGCCCTTAAGACGCAACAGATTGAAAATTTCGGCCTCTGAGCAGTTGGCTCGGTGGCGAAATTGGATAACGCACTTCACCGGTTTGGAAGAGTGCGGGTTCGAATCCCGTCCGAGACAAAATTTTTCAATATTAAATTAAATAGTTTTATGCTATTTCTAGTAGTTCTCCTTTCTGTGAACTAAACAACCGTTTATGAATGATTGAATCACAAACTTTTACTTTTGTAACATTCGCAGGATTAAAAGTTGGATGTTATAAAACTGTGTTCCAGAACTGCGCCGTTAACAGGAAAATTTGCCTAAACTTACTTCCTTTTCCCAACCCTAACGAGATCAAAATAAGGTCGACCTCTAATCTCGTCTAAAGAAATCTAAAATAATTAATGAAACTTCCTTCGAATCTTCCTCGTGTACCATCAAAGCGTCTACACAAAATTAATCATTGCGCTCGGATGCCTTCGAACAATAGAAATTTTGATCGCCTTCTGTTACGGAGCTTATGTTCCTATACAAGGTGTAACAGAATCGCATGGTAATATTTAAACGGGAGTTCCAGACCATCAAACTGAATAACGTTTATTTGGTTGTAAGGGCTTGATCAATGACCAATAGCTACTGCGACCTGGATAGATCTATTGTAGCTGTAACTGAATAACTAACTACTCATACAAAACTGCAATGCAGCGGCAATATGGCGGATACTTTATGTATGGGTTGTTAATGACATGGACTTTTTCATGTATAAAAAAACACATCACACACATCTTACCACAGCGTAGTTTTTGTATACATCAAAAAATTCATGTCATGTCATGGCAACTCTGTAGTTGCGACACTACCAATGAGCGAATCACGGAAGTGCGACATCATCAAAGAGCGAATCACGGAAGTGCGACAACTCGAAATTGCGAATCACGGAAGTGCGACATCATCAAAGAGCGAGTCACGGAAGGGCGACAACTCGAAATTGCGAATCACGGAAGTGCGACATCATCAAAGAGCGAGTCACGGAAGGGCGACAACTCGAAATTGCGAATCACGGAAGTGCGACATCTCTGAAGTGAGAATTTAATGGACCAAACGGAGCATGGCCGGAGTGTAACCACAAGGAAGGCCCTGGTACTCCGTGGTTACAAGACACTAGTGTTGACCTGTCACTTCCGACCTTGTCTGTCATTTTGGTACCGGCACTTTCCGGAGAAAATCCGATACGCAACCGCCCCCTAACCTAACAGACTTACAACTCGACTCAATGAATTTATAATATAATCTTCGCAAGTTCAATTCAAGCACATGAGCACACTTGAGAATAGGCTTTCACTTCATTCAAATGGGAAAAACTAACAGGGGATAAGCATATACCATAGTAGGTGCGATTGAGATAGGAATACACCATTGCCTACTATTTTCTGTCACTTCCTACAAGACGAAAAAATTTGTGGGTGGTAGGGAGTGTCCGTATACTGTTTGTACTGTACTGTTATTTGCCTCCGTGGTCTAATGGTTAAGAGCATTGGGGTCTCGACACGGAGGTCGTGGGTTCGATTCCCACGGGGGGAATATATCACTTTGTGCGTTTTTCCCCAGCTGGTTAGGTCATTGCAGGCTGAATCACATGATTGTCTGAAAAGAGAAATGATTCCGTGCTTCGGATGGCACGTTAAGCCGTTGATCCCGGCTAATATCTCTGGTGGTAGAGTCGTTACATAAAAACCACGTCCGTAAGGCGGTCTGAAAAAACTCACGACACCAGGGCTCTGCCCACACGATAAGAAAGAAAGAAAGTACTTACTATGTACTTACTAGATACTTTCTTATAGCGTTATAGTCAGTAAATGGCTAGCAAGGTAGGTATTTAAGGACTTATTATACTAAACAAACACAAAATAGCAACGCCTAGAACATCAGCTAACTAATTTAGATCCTTTAAGTAAGCACTTTTGATCATCCTATCCCAACAAATCGGTAACCGATTCGTTAAGTCAACCCTATAAATTATTCTATAAACCGAACAAAATTCTCTCTCAAACCGCTATTCGCAACAACATTATTTTATAACACGCCGGAGACTATAAAAATAATGAAAACAATTCAGTATGAAATACGTATGAACAGTGAAAAGTGCTGCCACGCGAGAGAATTTTTAACACGGCGGTGGTAGGCAGGGAGCTATAAAATCGAGATTGTAGAAAGCATGCGGGAAAAGCCATGTCTCTATTCTATTCTTGCATTGTTTCTATCTGTATTTTCTTAGCAAAGCTATATTTCTTACCATTGGTGTCGTGGCGTATATGACTATAAATGGATAATGGTTTATGCAAGGGATAAAAAGCACTTTGATACGTTACATGCATAAATTTAAAACAAAAGTGCCTTTAAATAGTTACAAACTCTGATAAAACTACCAACCAACTTTCCAGGCGTTTAGTTGTAGTAACGCTTTATCATCATCATCATATTTTGTCCACTCACCGCTGGGTGAGTGGATAAAAGACCACTGCCTTCTGCCCATTACAAATTTCTTTCCTGTTCCTGTCTTATACCAGCAACGCTCACTTTTAGCATATTGAAGGTATCAGGATGCAATGGTCTACCAAGTGGTGAATGGGTTGCCTTTCCCACAGCAAAACTGCTAAATAAAACTTATCCTAAGTCTGTACAACACCCACGAGAAGAAATGAGGTGAGCTATTCTAAAACGGCACCACGCAGCTACTACTTAAAATCGTAGGAGTAAAACTAGAAAAAATTGTGGGTAGTTGCAGTCTACGACGTGTCAGAAAGTCCCGGGAGCTGTTGCAAACCATTAAAAGGAGGAAAGTCGCCTACCTTGGTCAGATCTTGAGGAATGAGTGATACCAACTGCTCCGGACTATAATAATGAGCAAAGTAGAGGGCAAAAGAAGTGTCGGTAGGCCACGAATGTCACTCGCGAACCTGAAAGAGTGGACAGACATCGCCAGCGTAGAAGAGCTGTTTCGTTTGGCGAGAGATATACCAGGGATATGCAGAGCTGACTGCCAACCCACAGTAAAGGAGAGGAACCCGAAGAAGAAGAAATTGCAGCAAAGTATCTGACCGTCCCTTAAGAGAATGCGCCCTTAACATTATCATAAAACTTTTGAAAAAATTGATTTAAAAGAATCACATGTCTTTTTATTAAAGACTAGCGGCCCGTCCCGGCTTCGCACGGGTGGACGTCTAATCTTTTCTAGCAATAAATATAGCCTATGTTACTCAGGGTGAATGCAGCTTTCTAATGGTGAAAGAATTTTTTAAATCGACCCAGTACTTTTTGAGCCTATTCATTACAAACATACAAACATACAAAAATAGGTACAAATCTTTCCTCTTTATAATATTAGTGTAGAAATACACAGTACAAGTACCTCTTTGTCTTTCATGAATTAAATATGTTTTATTTTATCTTCGTTACTACTTGTGAAACCTAGATGTTCTGAGCTTTTAAAATATCTCTGACTATTCCCTCAGGGAATATAGTCGTGAGCATAAGCTATGCTACATTGTCTTTGATTTTGTGAAACATTGTATATTTAGAAAATAGAGAACATACCAGAAAGAATATACAATAGACGAGACGGTCCTTGTAGATCAGTAACTGCTTGCTGATCCAAGGGTCACGGGTTCGAATCCCGCAAGTGGCCTATATTTGTAAGTGTGAAAAATATTAATACATTTGTATTCCAGTGGGTGTTTGTATCTACAATTTCTACATATTATTATTATGCATTCTATGTCATTGTCTAGTCATCATAATACCTTTAGACTAATTATATCGGGACGCGTAACCACGTGTCATTCTACTAACAAACTTTCTGCCACTTTTTGCGGGGGGCGAGGTAACATGTTATCCGCAACTTTGGATTTTATTCCCTATGACTTTAGATTCTAATTTTGAATGTTCAAAATCATGAAAAGTAGTCTCGTGTAAACCCCAAACGTTCTAAGTTCGAAATTATTGTTTCGCAATAATAGGCTGTCTAGTTTAGTGATAAGTTATAAAATTGAATGTTGAATGTACATGATCATTGCTCTTATACCGTGGCAGAGGGGAAATGCTACCGCAAGGCCGGTCCTTATAATAAGTAGTCTAAGTAATACCTACACGTTCGGGCTAGATTGTGGTACTTTAAATGGGACTAGAATCTGTGTGGCAATATCCAAAATATACAATATTCATAGTAAACAGAGCGTATTGTGTCCTACGAATGAGAATGTATAGAAATGTAAATCAAGCTCAAAAAGTGACACCAAAAAAACTACGCCGTGTTCTTTTGCTCCTTAAAAACTACACCTTGCCGCCAAAACTCATAAAAAATGTCATTTTTCAAAGGGTGCCAAAAATTATGTTGCTTTTGTTTAGAGTTATTATTCTATAGTTATTCCTATTCGTAGATTGTGTCCAAAAACTAGGAGAACTAATAGTACATTACTGCAGTGGCCAGCAACAAAGGCATTGATGGACGAACGTGTAAATGTGGGCCGAGGCGAAGCCGAGGCACACATACGTAAGTCCATCAATGCCTAGTTGTGGCCAAGGCTTGTATAGTACTTTTCTCAAACAATGCGCGGAAATTAAAACAGTCCTTAATTTTCTCAAATAATGCGCGGAAATTAAAACTAAGTTTTCAATTTAGGCAGAACTTTTTATTTAAAAATACAGTTGTGGAATGTACAATTTTTGAAATTTAATGTGGACTTTTCGGGGATTATGTTGGTTTGGGATAATTCTAACGAGGTCGAAGTTTGTTGCATAGTATTCTCTTCAGTGTGATTCTGTATTTCAAAGCTTTGATGGGAGGTCGATGGACGAGATTGAATACTTTCGCTGATTTGACGTGTAATGCTACTTTTATTTTCAATTGATTCTTCTATGTAGCTTTCAGCTACCCGGTCAGACTTCCATTATTATCACACCCTCGTTATTTTCTACGTCTTTTATAGTAATATTTGTAATTTCGATACATCGGCATGCACCAAAAATGCCGAAAATAAGAATAACCTGCAACAAAAACAAAGTAGGTAAGTACGTTATAGCTTACGTTCACATAGGTAATTTTCCTAAAAAAAAAGAGGTTACAATAAAATAATAATAAAATAAATAATGCTCACAGACATTGGTTAATATTATCAAGTGTAAAACTTACTTTGAGGTCCAGATACACACTGTCTGGTGCTTCAAACAAAAACATTTTAACATTTGATGCGGTGAAAACTTTAGATTTTTTACATTTGTATCCATCCAACTGTCTTTTGAGCATTGAAGTCAGGTTTACATACTGTTTTAAATTCACGTTATGTTTCATTAAAACTGTACATTTTAGCATTGAATAGATGACCCATAGCGTTGTCGGCTTAACTTTCTTGGCAAGTTCACCGAAATAAGCCAAAAAAACGTTTTCGGATAAGGATTTCGATTTTCTTTCATTCTTCCACTGAACAAAATTTTCATAGGCTTTCAAATATTTTTCTTTTGATTTTGGCGGTAACAAGTTTTCTATTACGGCTCTTGCAGCCTCTTGAATTTCAGGTGGCGTTAAAATAACTTCAGTATTACTCACTGTCTTCACTTGAACTCATTTTGCCAAATACAATTACTCAACAATTACTTATTTTTCCCGCGGTAGTGTTTTTTTTTTTTCAATGAACAGCAGCTTTCTATTTGCAAGTCAGTTCGAAATTTAAATAAAACCTTTGATAAGTTACCTCCTTGGTCGCCATGTTTCGGAGAAAAAGATCGTTCCATTTTTAAATTACACGACAGATATGAGTTTAGTATGTAATTTATTTGGTCGCTAAACACGACAGATATGGATTTTCATACAAACATTGCCGGCCGCTGCGCGCATGTATTTGGCCAGTACTGCAATTTCGATTTATCTCGAAGAAGGTTGTCAAAATAATGCTCACATTTCCAAGCATGTTTGAGAAAAGTTTATTTATGTATTTATGTAGAATACAAAGCGATTTTTTTCGCATTTATGCCGGTTCAATGCTCGGCTCAGACAAGTGAGTTTTCGAAAGTAATTTTTCTTATGTTTAAAATTAAGATAAAAGTTTCTTTTGTGTAAAATGTAATATCTTTTCAATGCTTACAAAGTCCCTTTAGGGCGTTTTCGTTTGACTACTAAGTGGGTATGTAAAAGAAAAAATTTTCACCAAAATCTGAGACCGAACTTTTTTTTTTTTTTTTTTTTTTATCAAAATGTTGCATTTTAGAAAAAAAAAATGTGGACAAATAAAATCAGGCGATCGGTTGTCGTTTATTGTTGTTTATTTCAAATTGTTATGAAATAGATATTAAATTAAAGATAGAAAAATTCTGTATATCGGAAGGGACGTGCACCCGCAATCTGCTACTAAACAATTGCAATTGGATATCTGATACTGTTCAGTTCTCCTATAAATAGTCTATCTTACTTTCATTCCTATATATAAGTATAATATTATAAAATACTAGCTGTTGCCCGCGACTTCGTCTGCGTTATCCGGATAAAAAGTGCCCTATGTGTTAATCCAGGCCATGGTCTATCTGTATGCCAAATTTCATCAAAATCCGTTCAGCAGTTTTTGCGTGAAAGCGGAACAAACATCCATCCATACTTACAAACTTTCGCGTTTATAATATTAGTAGGATAGGATGTCGAAAGCCTGCCTCCGTGGTCTAATGGTTAATAGCATTGGGTTCTCGACACGGAGGTCGTCGGTTCCCAAGGGGGACACCTAAGTGATATGTCACTTTGTGCGTTTGGTTAGGACATTGCAGGCTGAATGACCTGATTGTTTAAAAAATAAGATTTTCCGTGCTTCGAATGGCACGTTAAGCCGTTTGTTCCCGGCTATATACTATCTCTGGTGGTAGTCATTACATAAAAAGCACGTCAGAGGCCGTAAGGCGGACTGAAAAAACTCTGCCACCAGGGCTTGCTGCCCACATGATAAGAAGAATGTAGAAGAGGGAGTGCTTAGTCAATTTACCATTAGCCCACATGCTCCCTGGTCCCTTTGGATGAGTTCGGGGGAACAACAGTGGGTATGGGCCGGTACACTCTGGTTCCACAGTGGCCTTTCTCCTTGTTTGATCTCACTGGCTTATGGCGAATAACCTGACTCGGAAGATGAGCGTTTTTATTACACGTGTCTCTCTGATGAGCAGAAGGCACAGTACCTAAGGGCAACAAATTGACAAAAATATATCGAAAAATAGCAAGTAGGTATACTTGTGCTTTTTCTTCATACTTGATATTGGCAAAAAAATCATCGAAATGTTGAAGCTACAATCTATATCTATATATCTATATCTAAATCTAAACCATTATAAAACTGTAACAGAAGTGTGTCTGTACATTGTAGACATAAAAAAAAAATTACGATATGGTTTTTAGCCTAGTAAATGTAAACATTTTACCTTGCAAAAGGTCCGGTATCCACGATTTTTTTATATGTTATACGGCTATAGGTCCTTATTAAAAATCCAAGTTTTCGACCTTGAGGTGCAGCCGCGGGCTCTGCCATGTCCATAAAAGAACGAAAATTTCGAAAAATTTTCAGTTTTCATTATTTAAAATCTAAAGCTTAGGTTTTAGAGTCAAATTATGTTTTAAAGGAATTAAGAGCACTAAATGCGCTACAGTTTGGTTTTTGAATCATCTTTTTATACTGTATAGTTACCGAGATACAGCACTTCAAAATAAGGGCAGTTAGGGCTAATTCCTAACTGCCCTATGCCTGTGGGTGCAGAAAAGCTGGGCTCAAGAGGGTTTTTTGTATGTAGGTAATCTCTGGAAGTACCAAACCAAAGTAGAAAGCTACACTATCCCTCATTACCATAGGCTACATTTTATTTTGTAAAAAAAAAAAATTCTTTTCAATATGTAAGTATTTGTTTACCAATTGACATTTGCTGAAAATTTACAAGTGTCGCATCTTATGGTTCAAAAAACAAATTGTAGCGCATTATTTATACTTCTTCTGAACACCTTCACAGTGAAACCTAAAGTTAATAACATATTTAATTTAAAAAAAAACGAAATTTTATGGAATTAGTCATACCTCTCCATATTTTGAGGTGTTGTATCTTGGGAACTATTCAGTATATAAAGATGATCCAACTATCAAATTGTAGCGGATTTGGTCTTCTTTAAAGCTTTAGTAAACAAGTTTGCTCTTAAACCCAACGTTTAAGTGTTACTGAAAAAGTCTCAAAATTTTCGTTGTTTTATGGTCACACCAGAGCCCGCGGCAGGACCCCAAGGTCGAAAACTTGTATTTTTATTAAGGACCTCTACCTGTATAACATATCCAAAAATCTCGGATACCCGACCTTTTGTAAGGTAGGGTATCATTTTCCAAACAGATTTACTGAACTATTTTGGGTGTCCCTGATTCCAAATCACAAATTTTTGGACTTTTTGTCTGTCTGTTTGTTTGTTTGTTTGTTTGTTTGTTTGTGTGTTTGTTTGTCTGATCGAGCATCACGCAAAAACTACTAAACTGATTTTGATGAAACTTTTTTGTTTGATATTTTATGACCTGACTTAAAATCTGGTATATGGGTACAATCACCCCTTACTGTTTACCCTAACACCCTATATAATTTGTGCGGACGAAGTCGCAGGTAAACTCTATTTTAAAGTAAGCATAATACATGTGAATGTTTGCGACTCAACCACGCATTTATACGTTTACGTTTACGTTTGAGTTTACGTTTAAGTTTGAATTTTATTTATAAACGGCTTAACGTATTTTTGACACACATATATAGTAATGATCTGGAATAAAACATAAGATTTTTTTATTCAACGCAGACTAAGTCGCGGCTATTCATTCAAGCTAGTCAATTTTATTGTTTCCATGTTTTGCGTTAGGTAATTTATTACCAGGCGTTTAACAATAGAGTCTATGTTTGTCCTATTCTATTAGCACCTCACCTATGTTCAAATATTTACCCATTGTAAACAAACGTATACATTGTCATAACAACATATCAATTTATAAACAGAACATTAACGGAAATATTAGACTAGAGGGAATTTTCGTCAACATTACTAATTCATCGAGTATAATTGAAAATCAAATGAAGTAGGTATTTTAATCATGCATTTAAGTAGATTTATTAATGATATTATAATAAATAAAAAATGAATAGTTAAAACAAGTTCAGTAGTCTAGAATTCTGTTAAGTAAAAAATTCTGTTAAGTAAAATATTACAATAGTCACCTCCCATTATGAAAATATGATCCGGTCTAGAATTTTTAATGGATGGTAAAATCGCTTTAATATTATTTAACAGAATTATAGACTGGAGTTGTTTTTTATTTTCTGTTTTTATGTAAAGTTCACTTTTTACGCAGGCGGGTTTTTTTATTTTTTAAATTACACTTTTTAGTTTCAACTTTAAATTGTTATAGATCCTAAATGGTCATTCGAAATGAAAAATTATAAGAGAAACCTAAAGATGATTTTGAAATAAATAATCAATGCACTCAACATAGTAGGACATCAACTTAATTTTTTTTATTTTTCACAATAGGGCTTCTCGTTGTCGCCATATTGAATTTTGATTACCTACTGCATATATGTCTTTATTAGTGACATTTCGACTGACGTGAGAATCATCAAAATCGGCCTACGGCCACAGTATAAGATAGAGACTGCTAAGAGGAAGGACCTTTTTATTGAGATCATTCCAGTATAAGAAGACATAAGGTTCAATTTCTTTGGTTTCGCAAGACCTGATGTCATCTTGTCAAATTACATTTTTTGTATGCAGTGTCTGGGCTGTGGCTACGGGTTTGATCTCTAGAGTCGAGTGGCACAAAGAAAAAAACTTACAATTACATACATACATACGCTGATAAATACATTACCCTTAAAAATGCTAGTTGTAGTAAGACTTCTATGTAACTAATTAAATACTAAATACATGATCTCTTTGTAGGTATGGAAAAATGAATTTGAATTTAAAGTATTTCAAGCTAATATATTTTCTTTTTGTTCCCTTTTACCTAATACTGTGCTTTTACGTTACCCACGCTGTTACTCGACGAGACGAGCTTACCGACAATGCGCTCCCAGGCTTATTGTATTCTATATGCTATTCCGCAAATAGGAATGTTTGAACACACGCTAAATTATTCTGACAGCCGTTTCCATTATTCCTGAAATCGTAATAGGAAGACGAAATGTGACCAAATGAGCTTATAAGAAAATAAAGTTTGTTGAAACGGCATTCTTAAAATGTCTGCTCTTTGTTAAAAGACAATGGCGATATGGAAAGTTAGATCAGTGGGAAAGCATAAAGTTCATAATGATGTTGGTATGATTTTTACGTACGTTAAGAGGTTAGGTGGGTACCGTTTTTTTCATACAAACGTATTCCCCTGTTGCCACCCTGGATAATGATACTAGAGCAAATATTTTTTTATCATACAATCTATGTTACATGTGCTATGTCCCTATGTTTTGCTTTTTTGCATTAATTAATTACTGTAAGATCTAGGGATCCATCGAAAACGACCAATTATAAAGCCAGTTTTCAGATATCCGGCAAATAAATTCGACGAACATAAACAAAAAAAGCAAAACATACAGACATAAAAGTCTATCTCATATTATTCTGTTTTGGATGAGGAAACAAGGGAATACGAAATGCTGATTTTTTCGACTTTATGTAAATAAAATCGTTCCGATCTGCACTTGTTTCTTTCGCACTCTAGTCTGTATGGGTGGAGCAGATCGGACAAATACGTACGTGTACAGTCGGAAATGTGACCTATTCTCCAAATTTCCCTTTCAGCCTATCCTTTTAATGTTATATTCTCTACAGCGAAAACAGTGGCAGTGTCAAAAAAAGATTTGGTGCTTCAAGTTCCCATAATTAAATAAATTATTTCGAGTTTGAGTATATAACAAATATTTAGCGTCCCCGAGTGATGAAACCTGAGTGCGTCTGGCGCACTCTGGGCAGTCAGCTTAGATAAAACCATTGCTGACTGGCTAATTTTTCCACTAAAGCATAAGTATTTTCATGCGATACTGGCCTCGATTCGGAGTGTACGACGACTAAACTAAACTAAATGTATTCCTGTCACTTTCTAAAATAAGATTAAGAAAAGAGACAGAAAACCAACAGCTGACTTTAGTGCTGTTAAAGTGACGTTAAACGCCCAAAAACGACTTAAATAAGATGGCGTACATTATGATGGCATCTTATTTTGCGCATTTAACGTTACTTTGACAGCACTAAAGTCAGCTGTTGGTTTCTGTCTCTTTTCTTAATCTTATTTTAGAAAGTGACAGGAATACATTTAGTTTAGTTTAGTCGTAGTACACTCCGAATCGAGGCCATTGCTCATGCTGACATGAAAAAAAATCAAACATGTTAGTCACCTTACAACCGATAGTCTTTTCTAAGAACCACACGGCCCTTCATCAATATTGTCTGTATCCTAACCTTAGTATAAAATAATAAGAGAGATAAGATAAATGTTTATTTTTAACTTTTGCATAACTATTACTACTAACTATTACTTCCATAAAATAAAATAGACCAAAAACGTAGCAAGCCTGATACGCGAGGTCTACGATTGGGTATCCTCAAGTAAAGTAAGTAAGTAAGTAGAATAAGTATAATTGTATATTCCACCACACGAATTCCAGTTCCAGTTGGAAGATAAACTTTCTGACGACAAACATTGTATTTTGCATGTAGTTTCAGTAAATGTTTGATTTGAATTTGAAACAGAGTTCCGAATTCATTTTGGCCACGAATAAACTTTCGGAATGTTTTGGTTGTTTGATGTACGGAATTACAGTGTCGGGTTCGTTGTCGTGTGGTTCCGACTTAGGATAGACCACCCCATTATCTTCTCGTGGGTGTAGTACATCGTACAATAGCCCAGTCATTTTACGGTTTGAGCCGGGACTAATTAATAATGTTTTTGTTCGGTATAGTATTTAAGAGCCAATTCAAGCCTAGAAATGTACCACAATTAAAAAAAAATATGTCAGCAAAAGCCCCGAATTTCAAATGTAGCATTTATCTCATTCTAAAAAACTTGACGATACATTTGTCACATTTTTAAGGCTTTACTAATTACACATACTTCAAAAATGGTGTTAATATTTTTGTCTTCTTAGAAGACTTTGAAAATTATACGTATTCATATTTAATATTTCTATTTTATTGCTCAAAAATTATATTTATATTGTAAAATCTAACTACATGATGTAATGAGTGCATTGATATTCATATTATTAAGTTAAAAGCCTTCTGGGCGATACAATTTTGATTTCTAATTTGCGTAGCGATTTTTTTTTAAATATGTTTTCAGTCTTTTTGTCACTAAATGGTGCCGGTTACAGTTTCTAAGTCCTATTGATAATTACTCCCCACCCCTCCTTACAAAACTCCGAAAATTACTGGGCTAAAAGGTGCTGAATAAGGATTTTGTAAGTACCTACTTTCTGTTTGTACAAAAAACTTTTTTCAATTAAAATTTCACCAGGGCTCTGCCCACACGATAAGAAGAAGAAGAATTAAAATTTAAAGGTTTTTTTGGGTTCCGTAGTCTAAAAAAGCGAGGCTACTAATACATGGTGTAACAAAACACCCTAGTAATATTTAAAGGGGTGGTTTCACAATGGAGCCAACTACGAAATCGCGAAAAAAATCTGCTTTTTCATACGAAACTGCAGAACCTACCTTTTCGATTCAAATGTATGAACTAGCTGTTTGTTTTTCAATGTTATCTCCATAGTTAATAGTCTAAACCACCTCTTCAAAATGTAAAGATTACGTTTTGTTACGCTGTACAGGGTGTAACAAAACACCCTAGTAATACTTATGGGGGTGCTTCAGACCATCAATCTGAACAACTTTCACTATGGAGCCAACCAACGTCGAGGAAAAATAAAAAAAATCTGCCGTCCCATACAGTCGAGACGGTACTGCAGTTTTGTATGAAAGAGCGGATATTTTTTTCTCGATTTCGATGTTGGCTCCATAGTGAAAGTTGTTCAGTTTGATGGTCTGCAGCACCCCCTTAAGTATTACTAGGGTGTTTTGTTATACCCTGTATAGCCTATATCTATTACGGCTTTGTGAGAAATAGGATAGTCCGAGAATTTACTACACTCTACGGTTTTATGTTGATCAATTTCGACTTCAAATGCTACCAATTTAGAAATGCACCCATTTGTTAGAAAAATTTAAACTACTAGGAATCTATCTTTCTAGTTTACGTTTCCACTATAACTTGAACTCTAGTTTTATATGAAAACAAGGCTCTTAGAGTTTAATTTACAGTGGTTATATTCCACATTGCGTGCAGGCATTCAATAAGAAGCTACTTCCTTTCTGAAGCTTATCGTATCTTTGTATGGTCTCAGAACACGAATTCAGTTAATTTGTATCGGAATTTAGACCTTATTCTGTTGAAGTTAAAGTCGGTTGTATAAATGAAGTTTAGAGTCTTAAATGAATTGGATTTTGAACCTTATTTGTAAGTGGATTTCTGTGTGTGGTGTTAAAAAGTCAATGAACTTCGTATGATGAAGATGGTTACTTGTATACAGTTTCATAATATAAAATATGACAAAGTCATCAGTCATTTAAAAAGTCATATAAAAAAATTACTCAATAAAAATTATAGAATTTTATACTTATTGCTAAAACGAACAATTTTCTCTATGGGACCAACGGAGAAAACGCGAATATAAAATCTGCTGTTCCCTGTTTCACAAAAAACTGCAAACATGTCCCCAAATGTATGGGACAGCAGATTTTTTTTTTTTGCTATTTCGAAGTTTGTCCACTAGATGTAGTAGTTCAGTTTGATGGTGTGATCATTCCCTAATAAACCTGTACCTATACAAAGTCCGCAATAATAAATCTACATAAAAAATCATAAAGTAAAAAATAAATCAATAGAAATAACAGAATTATTCGATTTTGCTGAAAAAAATGCTTCCTATTTGCATAACAACATTAGCCAAACAAACACAGGCAATAAAATCTAGTCCGACTGCTGGTGCAATCGTTTTGCAAACCATTTTTCAGTAAATTTCAATAAACGTGGGTAGGTCCATAAATACGGTAGCTCACCAAATATTTCAGCTAGATTGGTTAATCCATCATGTATATAGCCTAGGGCTTATTTTGCGCACGAGTGGGTTATAGTATTATATTGGAGATTGGTAAAAGACTAAAAAACCATTCATCCTGTGATTTTTACATTGACTTTGGGAGTAAACTAGAATCCGTTACACGTTCATAGATTAATATGTATGTCATATTGGCTATCAACGTTCACTATGAGGCAAAATCTACATAAATCGTGAAAAACATTAATGGTCGAATAGCCGTTGACGTTTTCTACAAAACAATAAGTAAGTAATGATTATTGTTTTGTAGTCAAAAATTAAAATCAGACCTGTAACTGTACTTTTGAATTAGTTAACGTCACGCAGCAACTGTGGATCTCCCGCTAAACTCTTTAAGGAGTTTTGGAGAGAAATTGCTTATTCTAGATTATATATTTTTTTGTAAAAGTTAAATAAATTAAAAAAAAAAGTATTACATTTTTTTTTGCAATTTTATGGTTTGAAGAACCCCGTTTGACGCGTCTAAGTCAAGGGGGCACCGAGCCTATTGTGCTGCACTCAATCGTATTTTTTAATTTCTATACTATTAAACAACATTAAAAAAAAACAAGAATGTCACATTGCAGTCCTTGCAGATTTTCTATTTATCGGGTCACTTGAATTGTTTTTTTTTAATGTTTGTAGTTATTATCTTTAAAAACGGTTTTAACTCGGTACTCTCTTAGCACATGCATGATGCATAAGCATATGCATGCATACGACTACATTAGCTTAGGGAGTAGTCCGAGATATTACCCACACTATGTATAAGTCTAATTCTAGTAGATTATCTAATGGAATTGAATAATAATTGAATAATAAATAAATATAGGTACCTATAATAAGATTAATAAATGACAAATTTTAATATACGATATTGTAGATAACTAGTTATAAATGTAAATGTATTTTGTTTTTTATTAAAATTAAATTTGTAATTTGCATGCTATTATTATTATTATTTTGGTTGTAAGGGCTTGGTCAATGACCAATAGCTACTGCGACCTGAATAGATCTATTGTAGCTGTCACCCTAGACCTAAAGGTCGTTTCCTAGGCCCACGGACTTCATGAACCGTGTTATGCTCTTGGAGGGGAGGTCCCTAATGTCATTAGGTGTTATTACGTATCCACCTAGATGGCGACTCCTGCTGTGAATGAGCACTTCGCATTCGCAGAGGAGGTGTATGGGCGTTTCCTCTGCTTCACAGCAGAATCTGCAGGTGGGTGAATCTACAAGCCCCATTCTATGCATGCAATAATGAATGGCTGAATCAGGTGATACTATTGAACAGGATTATTGTAACAACCAACCATGTACCCTATTTAATGCAAATAAATATTTCTATTTCTATTTCTAAAATCTGTTCTCAGACTAGAATTTTTGTTGATTGCTAACCAAGATTTTTCTCCGCGTAGCTACTTTTTATGAAATAAAAAGACCAGCTATAAAAGTAGAGAAAAAGCTCTGCGGGATTTGCCTTTTTCACAGTCAAGCGTATTAAAACAACAAAAAGGGCTTATGCTCCAATTCCCAGCTGTTTGTTTGACAACAACCCCATTATTTGTCGGATAAAATTCTTATGAGACACATTGTGAATTCAGAAAGCGGTGCCTTTCCGTGAGCGCGCCCAATATTATATTGGAGGCCAAGCGTACCTCATATTTTTACAAACTACTGTTGACTTCATATCTGAAAGGGTTGAAGGAAAGGGTTGTAATTCACAAATGTAAAAAATTGAGGCTTCTTTCTTTTTATTTTTAAATTTATGGCGTTTTGCTTGTGTCTATAGCACTACGTTTCTGCCAATGTCAAGTGAGTTTTGGGAGAACGTAATCTCAATGATTTTTTAAATAACAAAAACAGGTTTAGCAACCCAACAGTCATTCATCACCTCTGGCTCTATTGTGACTTTTTTCCGTACGGGTGACTTTTTTAACCTAAGCATGAAACATAATTCACCGTTAGAATACATTGCGATAAAGCTGTTATTGGTAAACAAATTGGTGAATAAATATTAAGTAGGTATAATGTAGATAACATTATACTTACTTCCGAATATGGGTCTAATAGAGAGAGTGGAGCCGACGTATTCCAAAGTGTACACCAAATAACCCAGTAAAATTAAGCTGAAATATACCAATCAGGAGAAGTAATTTCCGGAGTTCTAAAACTTTTTTTAAACGTTCCTTTGATACTTAATATTGAAGAAAAAAAAAAGTCCTGGTGAGGGGGGGGGGGGTGAGCTCGAGGAAGGGGGGGGCTCTAAAGGTGACCTTTTTCAGTTTTTCGCTTATTTCTTGAAATCTAAAAGTCGTATCGAAATACTTTGTATGGACAAATTATACCTAACAAAATTTTCTACAAAACAAGTGGTATGCATTTTTGTCATAGGACTTAACCTTTGAGGGCTACGGGGTCGAGAATGTAACGGCATTTCAAAAATTATGAAATTTGTATGGCGACCCTCATGAAAGTTGAAGATAAAAACAAAATGATTTCACATTCTTAATCAGCAACCCCGAAAACCCCCAGATACAAATTTTCTGTCGGTTCGGAGAACCCTTAAGAGCTGCATTGGCTTTTGAAATTTCCATGGCAGCCATCTTGGATATCGCAATTTTGGATTTTTTTCACCGCCAACAAAATCTGACCAGGGTCCTCTATGACAATTGTTCAAGGTCCATAACCCTATCTGTCATAGTTTCCGCGGGCCGTTGACCTCATCCGTCAGGAGTCGACCTTCTGAGGAAGTCGAAATATTATTTTTATCGCCAGGGCATCTTTATGATGATCCCTAAAATCATTTTACTATACGTTGAATGGGGGAAACCCGGTGAACAATTATACGGGTATTTATCTAATATCTATGTGGGGGGGGGGAGGGGGGGTCAACCAGATACCTCTAATTTATCTCCGGGTTCCCCTTACGGTACAAGGATGACATTTGGGGATCATCAAATGGATGCCTTGGTGATACAGGGAAAACTTTGACTTCCTCGGAAGGTCGACTCCTGATGGATGAGGTCAACGGCCCGCGGAAACTATGACAGATAGGGTTATGGACCTCGAACAAATGTCATAGAGGACCCTGGTCAAATTTGGTTGACGGTGAAAAAAATCCAAAATTGCGATATCCAAGATGGCTACCATGGAAATTTCAAACGCCAATGCAGCTTTTAAGGGTTCCCCGAACCGACTGAAAATTTGTATCTGGGAGTTTTTGGGGCTGCTGATTAAGAATATGAAATCATTTTGTTTTTATCTTCAACTTTCATGAGGGTCGCCATACAAATTTCATAATTTTTGAAATGCCATGCCATTTCATTTTTTTTATTTTTTAATTTTTGGACTTAACCTTTGAGGGCTACGGGGTCGAGAATGTAACATTCTCGACCCCGTAGCCCTCAAAGGTTAAGTCCTATGACAAAAATGCATACCACTTGTTTTGTAGGAAATTTTGTTAGGTATAATTTGTTCATACAAAGTATTTCGATACGACTTTTAGATTTCAAGAAATAAGCGAAATACTGAAAAAAGTCACCTTTAGAGCCCCCCCCTTCCTCGAGCTCACCCCCCCCTCACCAGGACTGTTTTTTTTTCTTCAATATTGCGTACCAAAGGAACGTTTAAAAAAAGTTTCAAAACTCCGGAAATTATTTCTTCTGATTTATCTAATTTTACTGGGTTAAAAGTCATTTTACAAAAATTTGCATGAGCTAATAAGTTAAACCGTGTTGAGTATAATCGTTTCAAATAACATTAAAATTGTCTTACCACTGTTTGGCTTTAGGTAAATCCACCTTCGTGTTCGAAGGAACGCCGTTAGAATATTTTTAGGATACGATATATTTTTAGGATACGATTTAGATGGAAACATATAAGTTCAAAATAAAATCTAGTTTTTGCCAGCTGGTTCGCTCGATTTTCTATTTCTGAAGTTAAATCTTCCAAAAATGGTTTTTGGTACGAAATGTTATTCACTTTCGATAAATATTTACATAAAACGGGTCTTTTGATTTGTAAAACATATAAAAGCAGCATGTGAATGCAGTAGTACATTACTGCAGCGGCCAGCAACAGAGGCATTGATGGACGAACGTGTAAATGTGGGCCGAGGCGAAGCCGAGGCACACATACGTAAGTCGATCAATGCCTAGTTGTGGCCAAGGCGTGTATAGTACTTTTCTCAAATAATGCGCGGAAATTAAAACAGTAAATTTTCTCAAATAATTCGCGGAAATTAAAACTCTTTTCAAAATCAATGACGAACATCGAACAACAATTAGTTTTTTTTTTTTCAATAAACAGCTTTCTATTTGCAAGCCAGTTCGAAATTTAAATAAAACCTTTGATAAGTTACCTCCTTGGTCGCCATGTTTCGGAGAAAAAGATCGTTCCATTTTTAAATTACACGACAGATATGAGTTTACTATGTAATTTATTTGGTCGCTAAACACGACAGGTGTGGATTTTCATACAACATTGCCGGCCGCTGCGCGCATGTATTTGGCCAGTACTGCAATTTCGATTTATCTCGAAGAAGGTTGTAAAAATAATGCTCACATTTCCAAGCATGTTTGAGAAAAAGATATTTTGTTATTGTAAATAAAATAAAAATAGCCCAAAAACATTGTGAGTGCAATGCCGACTACTTAAAAAGTAAGTACAGATTTTTTTTGTATTTTGACTTAATTTTTTAGGGTTCCGTACCCAAAGGGTGAAAACGGGACCCTATTACTAAGCCTACGTTGTCCGTCCGTCCGTCCGTCCGTCCGTCTGTCCGTCTGTCCGTCCGTCCGTCCGTCCGTCTGTCCGTCCGTCTGTCCGTCCGTCCGTCCGTCCGTCCGTCTGTCCGTCCATCTCTCCTACCTATTTAGGGCTGTAACTTTTGAACCGTAACAGCTAGATAGTTGAAATTTTCTCAGATTGTGCGTTATTACAGAGAATTTGTTAAGAAATAATAAAAATGTCAAAAAGTTAAAAATTAAGGGGGGTTCTCAACAAGAAACTAGTTTTTATCAACGTTTTTCTTCACGCTCTATCGTAAAAACAGTAATATACATAAGCGTCAAAGTTAGTGTGATTGTAGAGTAAACTCTACAGAATAACAACAAATACTAAAAACCGGCCAAGTTTGAGTCGGTCTTGCGCTAAAGGTCCCAGACAAAAAAAGTTTTTTTAAAAGTTAATAATGTTGTGTTCTGTAGTACGGAACCCTCGGTGCGCGAGTAGCCCGACTCACACTTGACCGGTATTATTTTATTTCTTAGAATGAATGTGCTTTGGTGATAGAAACCGTATTTAGGTCGTTGTACCAACAAAGAAATTACTAACTAAAACAACATTACAACTTTAAATCGCGACCTAAAAAGAACTAAAAGCAAACATAAAACAAAACAATCCGAATAAAACCTAAAAGTATATAAAACCAAAACACGAGAACCCGGAACTCTAGAACAAACACCATAGCGTGCTCCAGCCGCATTACTTGTCGTCTAGATTAGGCTCTGATTTATTCTATGACAAGCCCGTGAGCAGTCGCCATTATATGGGCTATGGTACAGTTAAAAGCGAGGCGGTAAGCGATGGAAGAAGCACGAAAAAATAGCTGGATAAAAAGAAGGTACCTACACGGAGAACAACATGATTAGCAAAAACTACAGTCACCATGTAGTAAAAGCAATTAGATATATCTCTGTGTAGCATAGCATAGCATATGCTCACGACTATATTCCCCGAGGGGGTAGTCAGAGATATTCTGAAACTTCAGAACATCCACGTTTCACTAGTAGTACTGAAACTCCGTCCAGTGTGACGGGGAGTGAGCCCGTCACCACTTGTAATGGACAGTAGGTACAATACATGCCTACATGCATACATGCATGCATATCTCTGTGTATTTTGAATAAAGTAATGGGCTTTCTTTTACTGTGAATATACCGTGCATTTCTGCCAATATAAAGTGGGTTTTGGCAGTATCGAAATCTCAAAGACTCAAAATCGGTAATGTAGTGTGAAATTGTTCCCTCACTGTACTCTCTGCTAATCAAGGGGAAAAGTGGTGAAACGCCCACCCCTTTGGTCAGGTTTTTCGTAAGCCAGTGAGAACCCACAAAGAGAAAGTCACTGACAAATGCGTAGGGTGCACTGGCCTGCACCCACTGTTCTTCCATCTGGACTCATCCAAAGGGACTATAAGCAGGTGAGCACAGCACACGTGGACCTAAACTGACCCAGCACTCCAAAAAGAAACCATTATACTGACAACGATACGTTTTGTAAAAACAAGTGGGTCATCATGCGGTTCATTTCCTCATTGAGAAAACAAGTAATTAGTTAACTTGCAGTCAGATAATTGTTGCCATCTAATAAAAAAATTAAAAAGAATTAAAATAAGAAAAATGTTTATTGAGCAGAAAAAACTACAGAAAGTGATAATGAAGTCCTGAACACCAAGATAAAGTATACGTATTTTAATAAAATACTGTTATACCCTGAGTTTTGGGGTTCAGATCCAAAACGAATTGCTTCACCTATTCGTGCAGCATGCATATTCGCTACTATAGACAGACAAGTTTGTGCGCGATAGTCTCGCCGAGTACAGAGACTGCGAAGTATTTTCAATGTTAGCGGGGGACAGTGATGTGTAGTGGGAAAGGGGAGCGCGCGCCGCTCACCTCCAGTGCTACCTCAGCCCTCCCAACGTCTGTACCCCGCGGGAGGATCGCTCACAAGCTTGTCTTAATATTTAAATACTTTTCCGCTACCGTTTATCACTCACATCTCTATAACATAGTACAAAGGATAATAGACCTCCATGACAGAACACCATAATGTTTACTTCAAATATTATGATGTTTCCTATTTTTAGTGGTGGCTTGACAACCTTTAGCACGTAATCAAATAATTTTTGTCATTAAATTAAAATAGCCATGGATTTTCATGATTTTTATTGGTTGGGGTTGGCTTACTCTTATTGTTCATAATTTTTAAAAGGCCACTTATAGTTAAGGGCTTAAGGCGTGGTCAGTTAAACCTACCACTTAAAACATTAATAAAGTGGTCAATTTAAGGCCGGTGCTCACTGAGAAAATCCGTTTCAGAGGATTTTAAATTAGAAATCGAATGGAAATAAATAATGAATAAAATCTTTTGATTTCGAATTATTTGATCCATTATTATATTACAGCGAGCAAATTTTTTTTTCTGGCCTGTTTCATCCCACTGCTGGGCAAAGGCCTCCCCTTAATCTTCCAACCATCTCTATCCTGGGCAAGCTCTCGCCACTTGTCGTCAAAAGCATCCAGATCATCCCGCCACCTCTTCTTAGGACGACCTGGGCGCTGACGATCATTTTCCGGAATCCAGGGCGTAACAATTTTTGCCCACCTCTCCTGGTGCATTCCACAGACATGGCCGGCCCATTCCCACTTTAGTTTAGCTGTTTTCTTCCCGACGTCGGCGATTTGTGTTTTGGAGCGCAGTGTAGTGTTCCTGACACGATCTATTCTTTTAACACCTAATATACTGCGCTCCATCGCTCTCTGACAAACATTGAGTTTGGCCTTTTGAGACTCAGTGAGAGACCATGTCTGGGAACCGTAGGTTAGAATAGGCAGGATACACATGTCGATGAGTCTTCGTTTCAGGGATAGCGGGAGTTCACCCTTCATTAACTCCCTCATGGATCAGTAGCTTTTCCAGGCGTTGTCGACACGACGTGCGACTTCTTTGTCCTGCCTGTTTTCGAAGGAAACTACCTGCGAGCAAATATTACGTATTATTTTGTTGGTAAATTTTTTAAAACTACCTAACGAGAAGCTCACTTGAACTGTACAATCTCTGTGTTTCATGTATATGTAATCATTTTGTGTTTATGCAAATTTCATTTAGAAGTTGTACGTCATCGATTTCAATATATTTCTGTATATTATGTTGTAGAATTTTTGGTCGCATCTTCTCTACAGTAACACCTTCCGTGGTAGAATTTTCAAAAAATGACTTCAAAGTGTTGTGTCTAAAGAAAATCATTTTGGATAAATGATTTAATTGATTGATTAGTTTAATGTACGAAACTTAAATGTCCTTTGTCCTAAATACTCTAAGATGCCTAAGTAAGCCTAAATGCTCTAAGTAACCTCAGAAACAGAAACAGATCCCAAAAATATCGTTAAACGTGCATACCTCACGAACATTCGTTTACAAATTCAATAATAATACCCATTGAGGACGCTATTTAAAGTCAACATCGCTTTACAGTACTGTATTATTATTCGTGTCAACCGGGTAATTTGTAAGCAAAAGCTTGTATTAGTTGCATTTGTATGCATTGATGAAGGGAAATTGCACGCGATTGGAAATGTCTTTTCGTTTGCTCCAGTATAGGCTCCGATTTCACGAAAAAGTGCGATCCCCTTATATCTCGGAAAGATGTGAAGATATGATATTTAAAAAAAAACTCAAAAAACGCGTATTTACGAGATCTGTAAGTTGTAAAAGAATTAGTCGAGAAAGTCATAAACGAAAAAAGTTATGGCCGAAATAGTGAAAAAAAGTTTTTTTTAGGATTTTGGATTTTGGCGCTCGATATTTTGGAAACGAAGAATGATATCAAAAATTTGAGCAAAATTCCTCTGGATAATGTAGTCAGCTACAATTTGAGCTTGAAACGAAGACCCGGGTTACGAATTTGTCCTGTAGCCTAACCTTGTTGAGACAATATTTTTTCGAATTCCGTAGATTTCATTTCCAATGTGCTCGATAGTCATGTGAGGCACTTAATGTGTGATTTTTTTTTAATACGCGATGGATTTTAATGTGTTGGTACAACAAGAAAAAAAATTGTAACTGTATTTAACTTTGTTAAAAATTACCAAAAACTCTTATTAAGAAAACAGAGATTAGAAAAAAAATTTTTACAATAAATGTATTAGCGACGTCTACTGAAATAAGTAGTTAAAAAAAATCTACTTTGGCTCCATACAGAGAGTTGTTCAGTTTGATGGTAAACTAATTTAAAATATTATTAGGGTATTTTTGTGACACCTTGTATATACCATAGTTAATTTCCCTGGTTATTAACAGTCAAGTAATATTATTTATTACTTAAGATTACTTACAACTTCCTACTTTCGTGACCAACCTGATAGATTGTTATAACCGTTTTATAACAATCGCTCTGAAAATCGCTACTTTTTGGTTGTTAACTGTTAATTTATGTTCTAGTTTGTTGACATTTAATTCTTTTTGATTTATGAGCTCGTGTAGAGCTAAGGATGTAACATAGTACGTATTTTATTGCATACCGTTTTTTTTGTTGAAGGTATTGCCATGTTTCATTACATTTTTATACAGCATGTTACTAATTGTTATGCTACGAGATCGTAATAATTCATACAATTTTTATTGAATTCATGACAGCTTTAGAGCCAAGAGAGCGGAAGGCATGACCCATTTTATAACATAATTGTTTTACATGGTATACAGAGCAGAGACAAGGATCCCGAAAATGTAATAAGCGGGTAATGAAAAGTAATGTTTCTTTTTTAATTTACAAGTTCCAATTGGTTCCAATAACTGCAGCCTTTTCCTTTAGCTCTACCTTAGTATTTCCATGCCCTACCTTAAATTCAGTTCTAGCTACGGCTTTGGTTAAGATGTAGTTTGGAAGTTGATTTCTGCACATAGAATTACCCTCAACCCGAATAATCTAAAGACACATTCCAGGGAAGAAATTGTATTTTTTTTCACAGACCGATTCAATTTCTATATAAGTTCGTTGCGGCCCGCTGATTGTACTATCATCGTTATGTATTTGGCCCACCTACGTCTTTGAGTTTGACATGCATGTTGTAGAGTCACATGAATACGTAAGCTTCATACAAGTGGCTGCTGTCGGTACACTCACACATAGTTCGCGTTAGAGGACGTACGAACAGGTGCACACACTCAGCCGGGGTATGAGCGCTGTTCGTACTACGTCCTCTAACGCGCGCTATGTGTGAGTGTACCGACAGCAGCGGCCGCTTCTATGAATATTTATTCATGTGGTAGAATTTCTAGTCACATCTACTCCATAACGAAGACACGTTCCAACGACATGATCGATTAAAAAATAATAATTATAACCTCTAATGTTGCCTCTCACTTGAATAAACATTTTTGAGTTTAAATGTTAACTTATGTTTGAACATCAACTTGAAATTGGAATATACATGGTGAAAGTGACAGCCTAGCAAATACTGAAACGGTGAACTCAGACCATCAAACTGAACAAGTTTCACTATGAAGCCTATCTCAGGAAACGCGAAAAAAATCAGCTGCCCCATACAAAACTGCTGTACCTGCTGCTCCATACAAAACTGGCTACCCGACTAAAATATATGGGACAGCTGATTTTTTTTTCGGGATTCCTGAGTTAGGCTCCATAGTGAAAGTTGTTCAGTTTGATGGTCTGAGTTCACCGTTTCAGTATTTGCTATGCTGTCACTTACACCCTGTAACTTTAATCCTTTGGCGATTGGTGGATTTTGATAATTTTCATGACTTCTGGCTTTATTTTAACAGCTAAAAATTAAAACCTCAACGTTTTTGAACCGCCCGGCGCCTCGGCTCGGTGTTTATTATATTTCTTACCGTTTCGTGTTGCCACCTTGTTTCTGAAGCAATTAGTCGAACAATTTGCGCCACGTTTTTATACGTAGTTATTTATAACTGTTAATTACACTGATGGTTTATAAACACGTTATACTTATTTGGTGAGTTTGGAAAGGGTGTGTCGATATTGTGGGTAGAAGTTATAAAATATAGGTATCATTGTTAAATTAAAAATGTTTTAGCGCAGTGTCGTAAATAGCGTTCATACAATTTTTTTAATTTCTCAATATTTAACGTATGGTGAAATCACCGAAAAAATCAATGAAATCACAAAAAAATGTATTTTATTAGGAAAAAAGTGACAGGACTAAATTTAGTTAAGTCGTGGTACAGTCCGAATCGGGGCCATTATGTCTATATTTGTGAAATTGGACTATACTCTCAAATTGCAATGCCTTTAACTTATAAGGTTCACAGATGTAACTTATTAACTTACCTATTGTTAACACCTATCATGTACTCTGTGTGAGCATTAAACGATTATGAATTATGGTCGCAAAATGCCATAATAAGCGTTACTTTATTTGTACCCTGTCTTTTCACCACACACACTCACTCATTCACGCACTAACACTACGTAAACGAGCCGACAAATCTTTATAGAGTCCCCGTTTCAGCTACATTAAGTCCTAGAGTTGTAAGTAAAAAAGGTTTTTTATTATCCCCAGTAACAGCTATAATAAACACGACCTAATACTAGGGATAATACTCGGAGCGTTCGGAACGACACGAACTGTACTTGGTATTATTTATCACGTTTTTACGTTATTTACTGTAACTGTTATTTTTGAAAAATATATTTTCCTGTTTCCTTTGTGTCCTTTTTTCCATACGCTACATTTTTCATCGGAAGTCCAGGCTTAGAATTGGAGGAACTAGTAAAGGCTAACATGCCATGCACGACAATGCGACAAAACCAGAAAACCGTCCGTCATGCGTGCTCGCTTTCGCATACGCAGAGTGATAAAGACACAGGCACGTCTAGATTTTTGTTGTTTTCTCGGGGCTGGCATGCTAGGCCCACTGGAGTGATATTTTTAGGGTTCCGTACCCAAACTATACATAGGTACCTAAGATCACAGCCTATTCATAATCATTCATTATATGAATTACTAGCGGCCCGTCCCGGCTTCGCACGGGTGGCCGTCTAATCTTTTCTAGCAATAAATATAGCCTATGTTACTCAGGGTGAATGCAGCTTTCTAATGGTGAAAGAATTTTTTAAATCGGCCCAGTACTTTTTGAGCCTATTCATTACAAACATACAAACATACAAAAATAGGTACAAATCTTTCCTCTTTATAATATTAGTGTAGATACCTCGTACACACGGCGACACATGAAGCTACGCAAAACCAATATAAGCTGGCCACGCAACGTATACATTACTCTACCTACATGATTACGAGAAATCTCGTACTTCTGGCAACCCTAGTGTATACGTACAATACCGACGCTGGGCATACTGCGTTGCGGGTTGGTTAAAAAAAATAGCGAACTCCTATACAAAGATTTAGTTGACCTAATTTTTTTGCGTCTATACATGCAAGTACTTATATGAAAAAAAAATTTAAGTATAGAGCTTGAATTCCTGTACAAATTGATCATAGGTTTATTAATCTAGAAAGCCAGGAATATAAGATATTCCAGTTTGAAGTTTTGGTTGTTGTCTTACCAAATGACTCATTCGGCTAAAATCATAGACATAGAGTATAGCGATACGATCTAAAACAAGGTGCGGGCGAAGCGAACTCCAGAATAAAATACTTAAATAGGTCTGTACGCGACAGTATTGAGCTCGGGATTTTACTAAAATAGGTATGATATTTTAGTAAAATCGATAAATATTCGCGCATATTTGGTACAGTAGCCGGCAAACTTCTTGAGCTTAGCCTTGGCTGCGCTAAATTAAATTTGTACGTAAAACCGCTACAGTCCATAGCCCTCACCTCCGCCCGTTTTTCAAGATATTTGCCGGGTACTGTAAGTCATGATTCATTTAAATATGATTTTAGCATTGATCTCTTGTATAACTGAACGTCAATGGATGTTATTCCCTTTGAAGACGCTCAATATTTCGCTATTGTTCTTTGTGGGGAGATCAAGGTCGCTTCTTTGCATAGTAAATTCTTTGCCTCAAAACTCATAACTGAATCTAAAACAAACGAAACGATAGCACAAACGAGATAGAACCGAAGTTTGAAATTCAACATCCTTCCGTCCCATTTCTTCCCTAAAATACCGTAAAACGTAAAAGTCCGTCTCAGCAATTTCACAAATAACATTTATCAAGTGCCTAGTATTTACATTCGTTTTCTTTATCATGTAAATAATGCTATCGGACTTTGGACGAGTTTAAACTCTTATTTAAATTCGAGTTCTATTCAAGTAATAGGAGAAATTATTTTTGTAGGTAAATTTTGTGTAAGTAATCGACAGTGGTTGAAATGAACAGGGCCTCTACCCGCACATTCGAACTTCGCAATTGCGTGAACGTTTATGTTCCAATGTCAACTCTATTCCAATGAAGTGCAGACCGAAACAGTGGCGATATATCGAACATCGAATGTTCGGGTACAGGGCCAGAGGTTATAATGGACAGTAGGGGTGTTAGAGTAAACAGTTGCATTACTTTAAGGGGTGATTGTACCCATGATACTGAACAACTTTCCCAAAGAAAACTATAGGGAATTCGTAAAAAAAAAGTGTACTTCCCATACTAAATGCAATCAGCTGATCGAACTTTTGTATGAAAAGACGATTTTCTTTTCTAGAATTTCCTATAGGTTTCTATGGGAACTCACTCCTAAAAGTAATGCAACTGTTTACCCTAACACCCTGTATATTTTTTAATAAAGACGACCAATCCGTATTGGGCACGCGTGGTCTTCGCGAGACTATTTACTACTTTACTATTTATTTACTTACTGCGCAATAAGGCCAATTTGTTCAAATTGACTATTTTAATATGATAGGATAATAATGAGCACTTGTTCATATCTAGGTATATCTATTCTATACATATCTTAAAATTGCTAACATTGCGTGGATGTACATTGAAAATAGTTATTTGTTATGCAAGGCTGCAAAGTTACTTTTTGGCGCGAGTACTTGTATTGAAACCTGAGCAAGCGAAGGAGTCTAGGATTGAACCACGAGCAAAGCGAGTGGTTCAAATATAGAATCCTGAGCGGAGCGAAGGTTTCAAAAGGACGAGACGCAGAATAACTTTGCTGCCGAGCGAAACACACAACTTTTCACCTCACTACAGCGAGGAAAATTTCAATGCGCCAACCTCATTTTTAAAATAATCGCACTGGCCAGCACATAAACAGCATGAAAAAAAAGTTGTGTAGGCTGTTTTTCCCATAGATACGTCGTAAATTAATATTTCTATGGTTTTTCCTCATTGAATAGAAAGATTCGAATTTTAAAAACTCTTTCCACGCTAGCGGATAAAATGCACTTTTGCACTCAGATTTCGAATGATAAACAGAATCTTTCCGAGCTTGTGAGGTGAAAAGAATAATTTATTGGGGGCGTAATAAATACGTAATGGAATGCATTGAGAACATTTTTAGAATTTTAATGTAATCGTCTGTTTATTTGTTTGTCTGATTGTTTGTGCACGTATTACGTAAAAACTACTGAATCTATTTGAATAGAGTTTTCACAGAAGCATAGGGCTTAGTTCGGATTAATATTAAGGCTTTATTTCGTTGCAATCGGTTGATACAATCAAAAGTTACGAGTATTTAAAGTCAGTGCAGTTTCGGTCTGCGCTTACGAAGTCGCGGGCGCCGCTAGTACAAAATACAATTTAAATGTAACTTCCAAAATGGCTATCATGGTCGTTTTAACAAGCAGTTCATTCGAACAAAACTTTCCACTTATCACCCAAAAAACTGTCTTAACTTTAGGGACAAAAATAAAACGGGTAAACTCTTGAAACTCGCGAACATCTACCTCTTTCCTATAGACTAAGATCCAGTTAGATGTTTTCTACACCCATAATATGTTCGGGTAATTATTATATTCCGGTGCAAATGTAATTGTTTAGAGCTCCGTAACATGGCTTCCTTTAGAACCTATAAAAGTATTATATAAAAAAATAGCTGCACTTTTTTTAAATTAAGGCTTCATTTTTAAAAAAATCGATAATATCGTGATGAGACTCTTAAAAAGACTCTTAAGGACCCTAAAAAAATATGGTTGCCATACGTATAGGTAGGTCTACGCAACCATATGGTGGCCGATTAAAAAAATGTTGTGCCTGTAATGCTAGCTTGTGTTTTGAAATCTTCCTAGAAGAGTATGAAACTTTCAAAACCATTAGAATCATCAAGACATCTTCATAATCAGTTCAATAGTTTGCTTGACCAGAGTCCGGAAATAACATGTGCAAGTCTGTGTTGCAACCATTTTTATGCAGGCAATTCTTATTTTTTGGTGTATCTGAAAAGTATAATTTCAGTCTGGTAAACAATTTTTTGTCACTACAAATGAGCGTATAGATAATCAGCGGGTGTAACATTTTTGCATCCTGCTGCTGGAGGGTAGTGACGGACCTAAGGCGCTGTCCTATTGCCATCGCTCGCGCGATCATGCGTTCGTCCGACGAAAATCATTGTGCCACTGTGCGTTTAAACATACTTATATCTGAATAAAAATAGAACAATTCGATTGCATCGACATCGATTGCATCGACATCATGATAGCACGACCTTCTATAGGATATTCCGCAGATATAAGTATGTTTGAACGCACAGTGGCACAGTGATTTTCGTCGGACGAACGCATGATCGCGCGAGCGATGGCAATAGGACAGCGCCTAAGGTTGGCAACCATGTATATGTAGGAGCTTTAAACTATGACATTCCTATTACACAGGGTAACCAAGAGGTTATGTCGACGGTTTTATAAGGGGATTATCAGACCATCAAGTCATCAAGTACGAAAAAAAAATTAATGTCCCATACATTTGGGTCGAGTAGGGTTGCAGTTTACTACGGAACCGGCGATTTTTTTTCCGGATTTCTATATTGTGCAGCTTATTATAATCCCCTAAACACATAGGTGTTAAAAAGTTGCAATGGGATCTTACAATACTAGTAGTAGGTATTCTTCGGGAAAATTTCCCCGCTCGCCAGATGTTGAAGAGAAATTGCAGCTTTAAAAATATACGTTAAGAAAGCTAGTTTGTGTAGTTACAAGTGTTTGCGTCTTGCGATATTTTGTTTATCGTTTGAATCTGACTTTAAAATTTGCCGGATTATATTTACGTTTGTAGTTTTTAAAGTAAAAAATTGCGCTAAAGCATCGAGCAGAGCGGCATTTTAATCACAAATGGACTTTAAGTCTTTCGCTGTAAGTTCAAAACAATGATACTCCCTCGCGCAGTGCTAACACTGTGCTATACAAATCTGACTCACCGGGCGAGTCGTGCGCACTGCGGCCAATTTGATGCTGACCTACCACGTAGGTCGTCAGTAGTTAAAGTGTTCAATCTACCAATATATAGTTATACCTACCAATTCATGCGTTTTTCTAACGCAAACAGTGGATATTCCTTTCTCATTCGCACTTTCTGCTAGCCTCTTCTTGTCATTGCGAGACCGTTGTTTGTATGATGTGTCCAAGCGCTCTGTCGCAGTATATCAAATTCTCAAAAAACCATGTTCGCAAAACACCATATTCTCTGAACATGGTGTGTTGTGACACAAATCAGCTACTCTTTATCGAACGTCAAAACGTGCGCTTTGTATGAACATTTGTACTAAATAATGAAATGTGACGTCATCAACATTTCATTGCTTTTTTAAAGTTTATCTTGTTATTAAAAAAAATAGTATTCAAGCTAAAAATTCAATAAACATTGGAGAGTAGCTTTATTTTCTAACCTTTTTTTTATTGCGATGATAAAAATAAAACATATTGTATGTAGTCAAATACTCAATTATCATACACTTGAAAATACTAAAGGTAAAACCTTTCAACAAATATACAAGCCCCTTCTTGAAATGCTGACGGTGACCATCAAACTTGACGTTGGTGCCATAATTAGATTTTGGTCCTCAGAGAATAGAAATAATTCATGGTCGACGTGTCGTTGTATTTTTTTTATTATTGATTGTCTGAATTTAAGGGGAAGCCGTTACAAAAACGTCCGCTTTTTAAGTTGGACCCTGTATAATCTTAAATGATGGTTTTGGTAGTTGTAGAAATGTTTCTGATCACCCTAGCTTAGAGCACAGTACATTAGTCTGTGGCTTAGAGCATTTCCCACATAAGTGGTAAGCCACAGGTTCGACGTTTTGTTCTGGCATAAATAAAGTAAGTATATTTCATTCATCCATTCATTCGAATCCCAAAAGAAAACAATACTTTGACGAGTCCATTTAATTTAAGAACCTTAATTTAGTCGTTGGTAGCCATTGGTACCGATTCGGACTGTGCCACGACATAACTTAACTAAATTTATTCCTGTCACTTTCTAAAATAAGATTAAGAAAAGAGACAGAAAACCAACAACTGACTTTAGTGCTGTCAAAGTGACGTTACACGCCCAAAATAAGATGCCTTATGTATTTTAAGGCGTTTTTGGGCGTGTAACGTCACTTTGACAGCACTAAAGTCAGTTGTTGGTTTTCTGTCTCTTTTCTTAATCTTATTTTAGAAAGTGACAGGAATAAATTTAGTTAAGCCGTGGCACAGTCCGAATCGGTACCATTGACTTACCAACTACTGGACATAGGGTCCGCGCTCAAAAGTTTCCGAACCAAAAAAGCACCAAAACGTTAAAAGAGAACCAATTACGCGACAGTCTTTGTGCAAAAAGAATTTCAGCATTTTAAATGTTTTTACATGGTTTGTAAGACTAGTTTAGTCACGGACACATTTTTTTCGAGAATTTTGACCCGGCGTCCATAGTATTCTAAGTCAATGTTGGTAGCATGTAAATTAGGGACGCGGAAGTGAAGCGTCAGGCGGTGTCCTATTGCCATCGCACGCGCGATGGTGCGATGCGATGTGATCGTACTGATGGGTAATTCTCCGAAATTTTTCAAATTTTCACATTTTTCTATGGAAAAATTTCAACGATTTGTAAAATTTCGGAGAATTACCCATCAGTACGATCACATCGCATCGCACCATCGCGCGTGCGATGGCAATAGGACACCGCCTTACGGATGTAGCCTGTCTCCAGCAACTGTTGTCAGTGACAGCTTACTAGACAGTGTCAATGTTTCTTGGTCTATGGTGTCACTCTGTGATACAATTAGCTCTTTGGGCAATTTGGGAGTCGCGCTGCATGTCTGACGGTGGGCGGTCGCGAGCGTCGCGTATCTTCATCTCTCCGGCTTGCACGTGTCTCCGCCATTTATACACAATACAACTTGACATTTTGGGCACATTTACCGCGCTAAACGCAAGCAATCGGTCATTTATTTAAAAAAGAAAATAAAAATAAAATTAGCTCTTTGAGCTATACGTATTATCTAGACATTTAGATTACTCGAAAACGTATTGCATGCAATCGTATTGCATTCAGGTATCGGATACGAGAGGTTGTCATTTCGAGAAGTTGATGTAATGAGAAGTTTTGCTTAGCTTTTGGCATTTTGTGATTTACATGTTGCCTTATACCAAGAACAAGCTGTTCAGTTTTATCGTCCAAAGAAACTTTTTAAGTAATTCCTTGTTAGTCCCATATAGATGGGCTGCTTTGATGGTTTAAAAGATGTGATTTGTAAAGATTCTGGCCGCATATTCTCTACAACGAAGGAACAACTTCCGACGCGGTGGTAGAGTCAATAAATGACGTCAGAAACCTATCTATGTGATATGATATTGTTTGGAATACAAATTTTGATTTGAGTTGCACATAGCCTAGAATTGACTTGAATCAGCATAAATATTAATAAAGACCTATTGGCTATGTGCGAAGTGGGTGTTGTGAACTGTCGATCGCAGCGCACGCTGTGGCAGAAATTGGAACTTCTCACGGTGAAGGTGTGTCAGATTTGCTTGAATTACGGACACTCATTCAACGCTCAAATACCCAAAACTACAAAGACTAATAACTTAAAATTTGGCTGGGATGTTTTTATTGTCATCTACGTGTACACAAAAAAAAGATATTTCGCAATTCAACCCCCAAAGGTGTGAAAACGAGGGTGAAAGTTTGTATGAGAATATCGTAACAAACAATGGGAATGTCAGCTAGTTAGGTATTATAATATTTTTAATATCGACAATATTGCTAATTTATTTAGTTTTTACTTTATTTTCATATAAAAGAACAAACTTTATCCTAACATTTTATATACAAGTAACTCACGGGGCCGTTCTGCGCTAGGTGGCGCTAGTGTCGTGCACATAGCCAATATACAGACATTTTGTGAAGTTAGATGTTTAGCTACTTATAGACGTTTTAATCCTGGTACTTAATATAAGTGCCTATACAATGTCTAAGCAAAATAAAAAAAATAATAAAAACAAACAAAATTTAAATTCAAAAGTCATTCCGATGTGCTTATTTGTAAATCGTATTTACTAACGTTACCTTGTATGACGCTTGGAGGTCTCCAAAGCGTGACAGTCGACAAAAGCTAGAATAATAGTAACTGTCTACCCATATTAGTATTTATGTACAGTTCACACGTGTACTTATAACATGGCAACCCCAACACTATTTGTCATGCCCACCGTCTGACCTAGTTGCATATCTTTTAACGTCGTAAAGTTGGGGTCAAACTAACAGCGAGTTAGGACATAGTTCTTTGACGCCACAAGAACGACACGCTCGTTTTGAGACGATGGGTTCCTAGGGCCCTGAAGCTAAAAAGCTGATTGAGGAGTTGTCGGTGCATCTCAATGAGACCACCGGTGACCTACTGGCACCAGGTGGCTGGCAGCTTCCTGGGTCAACTGATTAGTTTTGCTATTCAAAGGAGGGAAACTCCAGCATGGACTTGGCCAATTGGGAACGCGTCGGGTGACCTATATAGGTGATTTTTATTTATTAGTGGCGACGGGCTCACTCTCCGTCACATTGGACAGAGCTTCGGTACTACTAGTGAAACGTGGATTATTTCGTTGATTATTTTAACTAAGACGCTCGTTTAACTATCTAACCTTGGGTTTCTATGACGTGACATTTGTGTACCTTGCGTGTACCTATCATTGCTTTTTCTAGCCTGTTCCATGTGTCGGCTGGGGAAATGTCTTCCCATCCTAAGCAGGAGCTATAGGAAAAATCATTTTTTAAATGGCTTGTATTAGAGAGGGTGAAACACGCTTACCCAGAACTTGCCTATTTACCCTTTAACCACAGTATACGAAAGAGAATCTATTACTAGATATAGTGCGGACACTCCCTTCCTCCCACCAACTTTTTACCTCACCCCTTCTATCGCCCTCTGGTTACCTCGCACTGGTTACTCGTTTCCTAAGAAAAAGACATAAGGTTCAATTTCTTTTGTTTCGCATGTGATGACGTCATCTTGTCAAATTCAATTTTTTGTATGCAGTGTCCGGGCAAGGCTACTCCTCCCATCTGCAAGGCTCTCTTTCTTTCAAGCAAACTTTTGCAATTAGCCATCCCGCTTCAATTGCGCGGCTCCGGTCAGATTTTTCCGTTTTCTTTGAAAACCTGAGTATGATTTTATATGAATTTTCAAAAAATAAGAAAACCACATCATTTTATATTGTATTCTGAAGAATATTGTAAATTTTCATATTCTTCTGATCAACAATGTAAGAGTAAAACGGTTACAACTGGAAAAAAAGAGGTGGCTTTGGAGTCGTTTTTCTTCAGTTTTATTACCTAATTAAAATAAATTTCGAGAAAAACACATCACTTCTCATATCCTGTAGAATCTAAAACAAAACTGAACAATCTACAGTGTAGATTGTTCAGTTTTGTTTTTTGCTTAAAAAGTGCAATAGTTAATGTATGGTTACAAAGTTACTCAAAACCGGGCGGATGCCCCTTAAGCTTTGTTCATTCTGAATCTAATTACCAAACCGCTGGCAGTGAGACCCCACCATATCGCTAGCTCCGACTTTCGTGAAATCTCAGAACACTTAGCTAACTACAACACAAACTGAAACCGTTGAACTTAGCACGAGTTTTTATGAGAAATTTCCGAGTTTACTAACTGTTTTGACTTTTACGTTTTCCTTTTGACATCAATTTTTTTAGTTTTGTTTTCATAATACCTGTTGGTTTTTGTAATAATATTTTTGACGACTTTATTTCCCGAGGGGATATAGTAATGAGCCCGTTGCCAAATTTTAATGAGCAGCAGTGAACACTTAGATAAAAGTAAAATTTATGGATACAAAGTATACGAATATGCTACTTTGTAATATGTATACAACGTGTTAATGAATAAGCGCAAAACCTTATACACCCCAACTGATTAATAACAAAATAATAATATTGAAACAATAAATTCATTATTTTGATAGGTAAAATTTAAAGTTATTCGCATTTTAAGTTTTGAGGTACAAATGATTTGTTATCATTTCAGCAATGAATGAAAGCGCTAGCGTACTCATGCACTGGTAGCATACACACCCGCGATAGCCGTGATACGGCTTTATCACGTCTTTTATCTCGTTCTTTTGCGCGCGAAAGAACGAGATAAAAGACGTGATAAAGCCGTATCACGGCTATCGCGGGTGTGCATGCTACCAGTGGTGGATACATTTGTTTTGGTAGTAAGTAGGGTGAGTGTACCCGTGGGGTGGGTTGACATGGGGTTTAGTAAATTTAAAATTTTACAATCAGATTATTTAATATTTTGAAAAAAATTACCCGTGTTGAAACCATGATAATTCGATTCAGCTCTCGATTCTAAACAAACTGCTTTCTAGTTTTGCGTTAATTCTTTAACATGTTGTAGATCAAGTTCTTCAATTCAACTAAACGCGCTTTGGCCTGGCCTTAATGGACATAGTATACACGCCTTAGCCTTAAGAAGTATAGCACCTAGGTACCGGCATTTTTTATTACTATTATTTAGAAGACAGAAGCCGTTACTCGGTACAAAACGTTTCACGTACTCCACTGCGGCAGCGTCCCTGATACAGCCTACACTGAAAAAAAAGTGTTTATTTCAACCAACCTTCTTGTTTATGATAATCATACATCATGAATCCATACAAGCCTGTCAACATCATGACTTCTCTGATTAAGAGGACTTTGTTAAACGAATTCGGCTTGCTGTTACGACTACCATCTTTTGTTTTTAGTAAACAATAATAACGTCATTTCAATTATTTTGGTGCTAATTGAGAGAAAATACTTCTTGGTTGGCTCGCATTTTTTTTCAGTGTACCCGATTGTTTACTGAGAAGATAAACCTAAAATATATTTAAAGTACGTAGTCAACTCCCCAATAGGTAGCTAGCTAGCAATTCCAGCTAGAAATTATTACTAAAAGAAGATCCTCAAGGGAAAAAGGCTAACAGAAAAATGTTTGCGTAGTAGTTGACGTATAGTTATGGAACTCATGTCAATTTGTTTCTCATAATCTCTAGATTATAGTGGTAAAATTAGCTATACCTCATCTAAACGGAGTGTCGCGTAATCGCAGTTGGCGCACATCGTGTCTAGTACGTTGGGATTTTTATTTTTATTTTTGTATGAACATCTAAGACGTTCCTATACACGCATTGCTTTACGTGTTACGTTTTAACCGGAAAAAAGAACCTTAGCAAAAAAAGTCGAAACGGTGATTTTTTTTTATTAATTTCATAATTCCATAAATTTGCATTTTTACCAAATCTATCGTCTGATGACTATAATTAATTAAATTAAAATTAAATAAATTAAATTATGTGTATTATGTATTAGAGTGTAATACCATCAATAAACGTTACCGTTTGGTGGGCCTATAAAAAATTGACTCCTTTAAAACCGCTGACGCATACATTTTATAAAATACTAGCGTTAATCCGCGACTTCGTCCGCATAAATTATATACCAGATTTTAAGTCAGATGATAAGCTATCAAACAAAAAAGTTTCATCAAAATCGGTTCAGTAGTTTTTGCGTGAAACAAACAAATGAACAAACAAACAAACAAACAAACAGACCGACAAAAAGTTCAAAAATTTGTGATTTGGATTCAGGGAAACCTAAAAACCATGAGTGCGATTTTTGGAAATCATACGAGCGAATCGGTAGTAGAAAGATGCATAATCTCCATAGTAATTTTGACATTTACTACTGCCGAGTCGCTCGTATGATTTACAAAAATCGCACTCCATATCGTAATCTTTTTTTTGTAAATATCTTCAATGTACAGACACATTTCTGTTACAGTTTTATAATAGTTAAGATAATATAGGTATCTTAAACGTGATTAAATAAAGAAGCTTAAAATTTTAAGTTATACCGCTCTAAAATACACTTAAGTAGTGTTCCAATGATACTTAAGTCTACTTCAAAATATACGCAATCGAGAAACTGTTGAAGTTTTAAAACTTAAGTACGGTTTAAGTTAAGTTTTAGTTAAGTGTTTCTTCGGCGAAAATTTTGCTTTAATTCTACTTAGACTACCAAAAATATTTTGATAGTTTTATTAAATTAAAGTTTGATTTTAAAAGGATCTAAGATTATTTAAGTGAAGCTCTATCAATATACGAAATTTAAAAATATTCTGTTCTCAATAAAATTTTGAAGTTTTAAGTTTTAAATACCGTTTTGGAGTCACATTGCAAGTTAGGCCGCGAGTGATTGTGTTATTCACGAGTATCTGCCATCTCTTCTCAACTATGTTTTTGGATACCAAAGAACAACCAAAAGTTTACATAATATGCAATTACAAAAAACAGCATCGAAGTCGGTTCACCACTTTCGCTGCTAGGTGGACACTGGCAGACAGACAGGTAGATGCACAAACAAATCTATTAAACCTAGATCATCCCTCTTTTAGCGTCGGGGCCCGGGGGTTAAAAACAATCGCAGTACATAAAATATTCAGGTTATTTTAAGTACACACGGCGACAGATCAACCCACCTACCCATAGTTCGACCTTATGTCCATGAACATAGAGGTCAACTATGGGTAGGTTGATCTGTCGCCGTGTGTACATAAGTATGCCGAAGAACTGAGAACCGATGGGGAGTCCAAAATCAAAAATGGAAACCACGGACTGGTAGCAGATGCAGTGACACCCTCCAGCAATGGGCGATTATACAAGGTGTTAGGGTAAACAGTTGCATTACTTTAAGGGGAAATTGTACCCATGATAGTGAACAACTTTCCCTAAGAAACCTATAGGAAATTCACAAAATGTGTGCTGTGCTGATGAAGAGTGAATAAAATGATGAAAGTGAGCGCTTAATTCTCATCTACAAGGTGTAACCAAACACCCTAGTAATATTTAAAGGGGTGGTTAAAACCACAGAACATTATAAGAGGGGTTAGAAATACGAAGTAGCGCTTTTGATAGAGACAAGCTTGCGAGAGACGGCTGTCGCCACTTGTCTTCTCGCTCACTCTGCTTCAACTAGCCGCGCGCCTTATGGTGTTATGCAAATCATGACATAACCTGTGGCGACGCGTTCCTCGCCTACTTTGCACTTCTAACCCCTCTTTTAATGTTCTGTGGTTTAGACCCACAAACTGAACAATTTTCAAAATGGAGATTGACTCCATCGAAAAAAAAATCTGCTGTTTCATACAAATCTTCAGTACCTGCTAGACTCAAGAGCCTAGCTAGGGCAGCAGATATACAATAAAATAAACGCAACCGTTGAACAAATTGTTCTTCGTAGTGAAAGTTGATCAGTTTGATGGTCGGAACCACCCCTTTTATTATTATACTAAGGTTTTTGTTACACCATGTATACAGGTTGTTACAAAAGTAAGATTATACATTTCAATCTTTTATGCGGGGTAGTTGAGACCATCGAACTGAACAACTTTCACTATGGGACCAACATCGAAATCGCGAAAAAAAATATTTTTGTCCAATACATTTAGCTCGAGTAGATCTGTAGTTTAGTAGGGAACATCGCAAACGCATCGCAACTTGGCGATTATGGCAAATCTTCCCATTTTGGGGGAGGCCTATGTCCAGCAGTGGACGTCTATCGGCTGATATGATGATGTGATGATGATGATGGAACATCCGATTTTTTTTTCGCGATGTCTATATTGGTTCCATAGTGAAAGTTGTTCAGTTTGATGGTTTAAACCACCCCCTTAAATGTTTATTTGTATTTTTGTAACACGTTGTATAACTATTACCTATTCTGTGACCATGTATGATTAGATGATGATGATGATCGCGGCAGTTTAGAGCATGTGAACACCGAAGCAAGATTAAGTTTCCTCGTATTCCGAATATGTTAGTAAGTACAATGTAACTTGAGCACGAATTCAATTTTAACTTTTACTATTTCCTTTTCAGGAAACATGTTAACTTCAAAGTTCGGAAGCAATACTCTGATACCTACTGTTACAAACCGCAGAAGTAAAACAACCTTATGCATATCGTTATAGAACTCATAACTGTACAGGAGCTAGTTGGCCTACCTTTGATTTCTATTTTAATTTTAAGTTTCAATTCTTTTTAGTGTTCCGTACCAAAATTGGCAAAACGGAACAGTTATGGAATCAGCTCGGTGTCTGTCCGTCCGTCTGTCACAGGCATTTTTCTCAGAGACCGTAAGACATAGGAAGTTTAAACTCGGTACAGATATAGCAATTGCTGGTCCAATATCATATATGAAGTAAAAAAAGCTAAATTTTTATATTAGGGGGCAATTTGGGGAGTAAGAAAGGGTAAATAAAAATTTAAAAAAATTCTTCCCTATGGTGTGGGGTATCAATTGAATGCTTATAAAAGTACGAATCTAAAAATATATTATATTTTTTTATAAAAACTTTGTTTAAGAAAATGTTCAATTCAATCCGAGCGATTCCAGAGAATTGCTGTCCCCATCCCTATTTAAAAAAATATAGCCGTATAATATCTGAAAAAAATCATGAACATCAGTAATAACATGTAGATGGCGGAAAAATTATCAGGGTGTCTCTAACTTGGATAATTTTTTTTCTATACCCAAAAAACTGACACAGTGAGACCAGTGTAAAATGATCTTCAGTTATTATGTGACCACATACTAAGTAAGTGTCAATTTATAGTGGTATCATCAATGACCCATGTTTAAACAACTGGTAGTACGGAACACTAATTGCCAGAGTCCCGACTCGTACTTGGACGGTTTTTTTGATAAAGAAAATATATAAAAAAGATTTAAAAAAAGATAAATCCGCTCATTGTCAAATTGTACGCGTAGGTAGGTAGGTATATTGGCGGCGCTCATTAGAGTATTGGAAACGGTTAGATTCATTCAGTATTTGGATGGGTGACGTTAAATAGCGGTGTATCTATTAGTCAGACTAGGTCAAAGGCTTATTAAGCCGGCTTGAAAATTATCTGGCAGTGAGTTGACCAGTAACTTTTGTGGTAAGTATGTCATGTTTCACACTTCACACCATCTATCTTTTCTGCAACGGTATCCCTGGCACATACCTATATGATTATTTAATTTTTAAACTTTATTTTAATCATAAAAATTACCATAATACTATTTAAAAATTAACAATATTGTCGGTAGCCCCCAACAAGGTGGCCCAACGACATGGTCACGGAATATACGTATAGAAGGCGGCAGGAACACGATGGATGTAAGCAGCACAGAAACGGTCGTTGTGGCGATCCTTGGGGGGAAGCTTGAGATGATGATGATGAAATTCACAATAAAAATACACAAATTTATGCTCACTCACACCTAAACTACCAAAATTTACACACTGAGTGCTTACCCAAACACACAGTAAGCAAAAGCGTTATGTAGCCGTGGCGATCCTTGGGGAAGTCTATGTCCAGCAGTGGTAAAATTCACAATAAAAATACACATATTTATGCTCACAACTAAACTCCCAAATTTTACACACTCCCCAACACACTGCACCCTTCACTCAAGCACACAAAAAAAGTCATCATCATCATCATCATCAGCCTATCATCGTCCACAAAAATCTGTCCTCAGCCTTCCTCATCCAGTCGCACTCCTCTACCTTTTTTAGGTCTTCTCTCCAGCGGGCAGCAGGGCGTCCCACACTACGTCTACCAGTTCGCGGTCTCCACTCTAGAACTCTGACACCCCACCGGTTGTCAGTTCTTCGGCAGATATGACCAGCCCATTGCCACTTCAGCCTGCTAATTTTCTGAGCTATGTCAACCACTTTAGTTCTCTGACGTAACACTTCATTTCTAATGTGATCTCTCAGAGAAACACCGAGCATAGCTCTCTCCATAGCTCGCTGAGCGACCTTGAATTACAAATGGCACAAAAAAAGTATTGCTAGTCAATGTACGAAATAGGTTTAATGATTTTGTTGTATGTTTCCTATTTAACAATAGTACAAGCGTTACAGCAGTACATAACTAATCTTGCTGTTTCTGCGCTCGGTATTTGCATAACAGTGAAGTACACAACGCGAGTGTGGTTTTACATCGCAGAACAATGCTACGTCTCACGCTACTAAACTTGTCTACTAATGTTCTTTGCTCCGCGGTACAAGTTGCTCGATGTTTACCTAAAGTAAAGTAAAGTAAAAAGTATTTATTTGCTCACACAAAGAAAATAAAAATAATTACAAGGTTTTAAACACTAAGGTAATAATACAGGGACAAATTATTGTCTTTGTGGGAGACTGGCGTCTGGGGCAAAATGTACCTGTATCTCAGATCGCCTAGTATAATAATTTCTTATTTAAATCTTTTAACAACTGATATTGTGTTATTGGCCTTGTAACAGATAATGCTGCACTAGGTAATATTGTTGCCTCTTACTTACCAACTACTGGACGTAGGGTCCGCGAGCAAAAGTGTCCGAACCAAAAGAGCACCAAAACGTGAAAAGAGAACCAATTACGCGACAGTCTTCGTTTGATCGGCCAATTACGCTCAATACGGGGATTGGGATGGAAAAGGAATTTCAGCATTTTCAATGTTTTTAGTTGGTTTATATTACTACACGTACTTAGGTTTGTGTAGTTTAGTCTCGGATATTTTTTTAGATAATTTTCTACTAGACCCGGCATCTATATAGTATTCTACTCAATGCCTCTTACACACAAAGAAACCCCTATATACACACAAACGCGCGCTCTCTCTCGCAAACCCCAATAAAACACAATCTTATTAATACACATCCTTCAAATTGTGTTATTATAATATCGCTTCTCAACGTATACTTGGACCACTCAACGTCAGTTCCACACTGTAATTCCTAAATTTGGACTGCTAGGCAACTCAGTGTCGATGTATTAGCAGCAGAATGCCGAAACGGATGCACCTTTTTATTATTAAAATTATGGTTCACTGACGCTCAATTTACACCGAGATGACAGAGCGGCCGGCAGGGCATGAGCGAGCAGTTTCAGTTGCGCTGCACTTTGAAACTGTATCTACAGGGCTTAAATACATAGTATAATTTAAAGGGGCTCAAAAAAGGCGAGCGGCGGGGCATAACCGTCTAGCTACTATACCTAAAATTGACTCCTCACCCCCTCTATCGCCCTCTGGTTACCTCGCACTGGTTACTCGTTACTTTCATCATCGTCATCTTATCAATTTCAAATTTTTGTATGCAGTGTCCGGGCTGTGCGTAGTAAATTTTTTTTATTTATTTCAATGGAGCAACCGTAAAATCGCTTTCAACCTATTCTTGAACCATTCAATGTCAGTTCCACACTGTAACTCCTAAATTCGGACGGCTAGGTAACTCAGTGTCGATATATCAGCGGCGGAGTGCCGTAATGGACGCGCCTTCTTACTGAGACCTTTTAAATTACAGTTCTCACACGTTTATGTGATTAGCTGAGCAGTTCCTGTTGCGCAGTATTTTAAACTGTATCTGCAGTATTACTTCTCCGATAGGGTAGTCAGAGATGCAGATAAAACGTCATGTTCTAAATACATAAAAAAAATCGGCGGCGAATCGTCTAGCTACTAACCGTTCACCGGCCTAAAGGTAGATTTTTTTTTATTTACATCAATGCAGCAACCGTAAAATCGCTTTCAACCTATTCTTGGACCATTCAACGTCAGTTCCACACTGTAACTCCTAAATTCGGACGGCTAGGTAACTCAGTGTCGATATATCAGCGGCGGAGTGCCGTAACGGACGCGCCTTCTTACTGAGACGTTTTAAATAATGGCCTAGTACGGTGGTAGGTGGTTTTAGGAATGGAGAGATTAGTCACTATTGGAGGTTTCCATTCTATTCTAATTTTCAAATTGTGGCTCCAATTGTGGTGTCGATTATACTGCCAATGCAGCATTCGAGTTGAGAATAAAACCGGTCAAGTGCGAGTCGGGCTGCTTGCGCACCAAGGGTTCCGTACCACACCACCATAAAACACAACATTATTAACTTTAAAAAAAAAACTTTTTTTGTCCGAGACCTTTAGCGCGAGACCGACTAACACTTGGCCGGTTTTTAGTATTTTTTGTTATTTTGTAAAGTTTAATCTATAATTCCACTAAGTTTGACGCTTGTATGTATTACCGATTTTACGTTAGAGCGTGAAGAAAAAACGTTGATAAAAACTAATTTCTTGCTGAGAACCCCCCTTAATTTTTAACTTTTTGACATTTTTATTATTTCTTAACAAATCCGTTGTAATAACAAATAATCTGAGAAAATTTCAACTATCTAGCTATTACGGTTCAAAGGTTACAGCCCTAAATAGGTAGGAAAAATGGACGGACGGACGGACGAACAACGTAGGCTTAGTAATAGGGTCCCGTTTTCTTACCTTTTGGGTACGGAACCCTAAACAGCACATTACAATGTGCTTGACATTGTTCGGTAATGTAGTACTTAACATATTGATCCTCCGCTGTGCCCTATGCTAATTAGAGAGATGAAACTAACCTTGTTGGGTCTCTCACCATAAGCCAGATGAGATCCTATTTTGAGGATTAAAATTGTCATATATTTTCATTTATTCATATAGATAGAATCATTCGACACACATTTTAATAATCACTAAGATGTTGTTGTGATGATTACAATTTTTTCTATACAGACTACAATGGCATGAGACTCAATTTGTATGGAAAGTGAAAGAAAAAATCATTCCACCTTTCAAATTATTCCAACTTTTCTGAATATGGTTAAATCTAATTTTGAAAATAGTACATTACTGCAGCGGCCAGCAACAGAGGCATTGATGGACGAACGTGTAAATGTGGGCCGAGGCGAAGCCGAGGCACACATACGTAAGTCCATCAATGCCTAGTTGTGGCCAAGGCTTGTAAGTATAGTACTTTTCTCAAACAATGCGCGGAAATTAAAACAGTAAATTTTCTCAAATAATTCGCGGAAATTAAAACTCTTTTCAAAATCAATGACGAACAACGAACAACAATTTTTTTTTTCAATAAACAGCTTTCTATTTGCAAGCCAGTTCGAAATTTAAATAAAACCTTTGATGAGTTACCTCCTTGGTCGCCATGTTTAGGAGAAAAAGATCGTTCCATTTTTAAATTACACGACAGATATGAGTTTACTATGTAATTTATTTGGCCGCAAAACACGACAGATATGGATTTTCATACAAACATTGCCGGCCGCTGCGCGCATGTACTTGGCCAGTACCGCAATTTCGATTTATCTCGAAGAAGGTTGTCAAAATAATGCTCACATTTCCAAGCATGTTTGAGAAAAAAACATTTGTATTAGTCGAACCAATAGCTTGTAGTAAACCTAAAATTCAGTAGGTTATATCCATAGAGAAAATAACGCGCTCCCCTGGGGAAGAGATGTTGTATCGAACTGTGCACAGATACTCAACTGGGCCTGACGTCATAATAGCGGGAAGTAGCGTATTTAAATGTTAACCCTTCCCCTCACCCCCTTTTCACCCCCTTTGTTGGCGACAACATTTTCTATAGAAACAAGCCGATATGCCATCTCTTCTTACTCTATGGTTATATCAAAGTTTCTGAAGATACCAAAAGATAATAAATTCATGTGTAAAATTATTAAAGGGTGTTGTTCTACAGGGTGTTAGGGTAAACAGTTGCATTACTTTAAGGGGTGATTGTACCCATGATACTGAATTTTTTTTTTCGACTTTTCATACAAATAAAGTTCGGTCAGCTGATTGCATTTAGTACGGGAAAAACATTTTTTTTTTTACAAATATAGGTTTCTTAGGGAAAGTTGTTCAGTATCATGGGTATAATCACCCCTTAAAGTAATGCAGCTGTTTACCCTAACACCCTGTAGGTATAAATACCCTTAGATACCTGAGAATGAAATAAAATACAAAATATCAAAACCGCCTAGAATATTGTAACGTGAAACTGAAACTGACTGATATTTCAAATAACCAAGTGCATTTGTAATTAAACTAGTTACCTAGTACCCATAGAAATAGAGTTCAAATTGGCGATTTATCTGACAGTTAATTGGGATTGCTAGGATTACTGCCGATCCAACGGCCCGAGTTGAATTCCATCTAATAATTTTATTTTCGAAACGGTTTTAATTAAATTGATAACTAGGTCGTGTTTTCACATTTTTAAACGAGCAAAAAATGATATTTTTCCATTTGTTTGTATAACTAGCGTTTGCTTACATCTGTGTTGACATTAAAATCTATCAAAATAAGAAAATTCCATGAAAATGCATTAATTCTTATTATTATTCTATCCGTGTGCCAAATTGCAAACATATGCATATTATGTTAGTGAAACTGGATTTAGTAATGAGATTTTCAAATTCGTATTATTGTATCTAGATGACTGTATAGATACATTAGTATTTGGTTTTAAATTGTGGAATAGATTCAAATGCATAAAGCGGCAGTAATTGTAATAAATTTCTAATTAGAAAGGCAAAATTAACGATATTTATTGCACGCTTAATGTGAGCTATTTATTGCTTTGCCCGCTCTGTCTGCGGCCTCGCTTGGCAGGCAGACTGACCCCGGAGACCAGGTCCACCAGGTTCCAGGGAGGACGCTTCGAAGCTTCGCTCCTACGCGTACCTCGGCCTTCGACCTCGCGCTCGGCTCGGCCTAATTTATTATTTTGGTGCCTCAAACTTTTTTGCAATTTTTGCAATTTTTTTTTTCTTTAACGCATTAGTTTCTCGGTATTGGAAAATAACTTTTTAATTAGAAGTAAAACAACTTCAGGTCCGGTCAGTATTTGGATAAGTGACCGTTTAAGTACTACCTACTATCACACAACCAACTTTCACTTATAGGGAAGCCCAAATGTGTACATTTAGCTCGAGTGGTCATTTTAAGGAACAAATCTTTATACGAAAACTTCTGAACCGATTTAGATGCTTTAGAGTTTTCATTATTCAAAAGCCTGTTTCAACATTAAAACTTAGATACTTACCTACTTTTAATGTAGGAATTCTCTCGTAATTTAACAGGAAAGGTTCGATCGATTCCATGCAGACAAAGTCGTGGGATAAAAATTAAATTAAATTTAAAAATTAAAATGCGGAAAAACATTTTTCCCAAGTATAACAAAATGCTACGCCGTAGAGTTACTACGGCGTAACACCAGCTACGGTGGCGTAGCAGTAAAATATACATTGTGGGTAGGTTTCACTCACTTAACTGCTAAAGGAATAGCAGAATTTTATTGTGATTGAAATTTTTATAAACTGAATAAAAGTTGCGGGTCGTAAAAACGTTTTGAAGGATCAAAAACAAACAGACTGATTAAGAATTCTCTATTGATGCTTTCAACATGAAATATGAATATTTTTACAGCCGATAACTTTGATAGCCCTATAAATAACATACGTAATGAGGCCATGGAGTATTAAAAATAATCAGAGACCGACTGTCGCGTGCCGGGCGCGCCGGATTAAAATGCCGATTGTTTGCACTCTGCAGCCTTGTTGTTTATTGTGGCAGTATTGTTTCATTTTATGTTTTTCCACCACCATACAACTCGTATTTAAAGTTATACATTATGGTCACGATTATCACTATCACAAACAAAACAAAGTCGCTTCCCGCTGTCTGTCTGTCCCTATGTATGCTTAGATCTTTAAGGCCACTCCTCCCTAGTGCAAGGCTCTTTTTCTTACAAACAAACTTTTGCAATTAGCCATCCCGCTTCAATTGCGTGGCTCCGGTCAGAATTTTAAGTTTTTTCTGAAAACCTGTATGATTTTTTATGAATTTTCAAAAATTAAGAAAACCACATCATTCCGTATTGTGTTGTAAATTTTCATATTCTTCTGATCAACAATGTAAGAGTAAAACGGTTACAACTGGAAAAAAAGGGGTGACTTTGGATTAATTTTTCTTCAGTTTTATTAATTAAAATAGCTTTCGAGAAAAACCACATCACTTTTGACATCCTGTTCAGTTTTATTTTATGCTTAAAAAGGGCCATAGTTAATGTATAAAATGGTTACAAAGTTACTCAAAACCGCCCGGTTATGCCTCTTAGCAACGGATTTTGATGCAGTTTTTTTTATAGATAGAGTGATTCAAGAGGAAGGTTTATATTAGCATTGCACCCGTGCGAAGCCGGGGCGGGTCGCTAGTATTCTATAATAATTCAACGGATCAGCATAGCCATTCAGCAAGGAAATGCGGCCAGCGTTTTGGGTACCACAAGGACTGAACCTGCACCACATCGTAGGTTAGTTTAGTTTTAAGTCACTTTATTTGTTATTATTGTTTTAAGGTCCTTATTTTATATATCTGTTGTAAATAAATAAAAAGACATACAGAAGCGAGTGAAAGCGGGAAATAGGATTAATGGAGCGATGCACACTTTCATGAAAAGTCATAACGTGTTCATAAAGGCACGTTTGGCAGTTCATGACGGTGTGCTAGCACCAACTTTGATGTATGGCAGCGAATGTTGGGTATGGCAGAAGAGGAATGAATCCAGAATAAATGCCGTCGAAATGCGTTCTTTACGCAGTATGTGTGGTGTAACTCTAAATGACAGAATACGAAACAGTTTAATAAGAGAAAGATGTGGATTGAAAGAGGATATAGTAACAAGGATTGAAAAGGGAATGCTGAGATGGTTTGGTCATGTGGAAAGAATGAGTGATAGCGGAATGACGAATGAAATATATAAAGCAAGTCGAAAGGGGTCGCCCTAGACTTACGTATGTGGACCAAATTGGCAGCGTACTTAAGAAGGGTCAGATCCAATGTACCCGAAACCGACGAGCGTGTATGAAACGACTTATGACTTTGGAAGAGGCGAAAGAGGTGTGTCAGGATCGTAGCCGATGGCGATCTTTTGTCTCTGCCTACCCCAATGGGACACAGGCGTGATTATATGTATGTAAATAAATAAACAATCAGTATGAAAAAAAAAATCGTAGTCTTAATAATTTATTCCTTGCTTGATTTTGTTGAGTACACAATAATAATTTAATTTATTTTAAAGTTAGTGGTCTGTGCATAATATGAAATCGCAGGCACTGCTTGTAATAATAATATTATAAATCACTAAAGAGATACCAGCTGTTACACATTTGAATTCCAGCTGGCCACTGAAACTTTCTATGGAAAGAGTTTTTTTTGGCAATTTTAATATTGGTCCTATGGGACTTTTACTATAGTAAAAGTTGATCAGTTTGATGATCTGAAGCATTATACAGGGTGAAATTGATATCATTAGCATCCTTTTAAACTAACACCCGTATTCTTAGTTGTTTCCTTGAGGCTTCCTCACTCGAGTCGAGGACGTATTTTGACATTTTCGCCATACAAATTATGTCAAAAACGTCCTCCACTCGAGTGAGGAAATGTCACGAAAACCATTAAAAATAGAGGTGTAAGAGTCTACCCATCAAACTGAACAACTTTTACTATGGGAGCAAACCGATCGGAGCAAAAAAATAATCAGCTGTCCCATACTAAACTGCAATGCCTACTCGACATGCAACAGCTGATAATTTTTTTGCTCCGATCGGTTTGCTCCCGTAGTAAAAGTTGTTCAGTTTGACGTGTAGACTCTTAGTTTAAAAGGATGCTAATGATATCAATTTCACTCTATATACATAGGTTATGTATGTTATTTTAGACTCTGTAAGTATACAGCGCATGTAGGTTCCAAAAATTAAAACCTATAAATAGTTGGGTACCTACCTATATTCCTGTAACGCTTTATCAATGTTAAATCTATATAATTCTAAATTCTAATAACACATACAAACTAAATCCGAAATCGATTGAACATACGACCCCGTGATCTCAATAGTAACGCCCGAATACAATTACTCGGTAATAACAATTGGAACTCCCAATTATTTGAATATTTAAACGATCTCCCAAAATTCGGTAGTACGGGACAATGAGGCCAGTCCGCAGCCGTTAATTGAAATTCGGATTCAAAATCATTGTGCGATCACCCCTCGAGAGGTGGGGTTTGGATGTTAGCGAGTATAGGCTGACTGGCTAAGTCAGTCCTCGCCTGCGACGTTACAGGGGCGCGAGGTGAGCGGGGTGATATTGGTAGTACAAACTGAGAGTTCCTTCCTCTTAGAAACGGAGCTACCGCTACTTGAACGAATCCCTCTGACGTCACGCCCCGCGCAAACCAAAATTAAAATTGCAAAAAATATAATCTGCTGTTCCATAAAAAACGTCAGCAGCATCTCGACCCAAATGTAATCAGCTGATCTATTTTCCCCAATTTCAAAGTTGACTCCATAGTGAAAGTTGTTCAGTTTGATGTTCTCGAGCAGCCGCTAAGATTATGTACCGTATTTAATGTCTACACCCTGTATACACTGAAAAAAAAATTTGCTTACTTCAACCAAGATCTTCAAGATCATACATCATGATGATTCATGAATCCGTATGAGCCTGTCAAGATCATGACTTCTCTGACTAAGAGAACTTTGTTAATCGAATTCGGCTTGCTGTTACGACTACCATCTTTTGTTTTTAGTCAAGAATAATAACGTCATTTCAATTATTTTGGTGGTAATTGAGAGAAAATACTTCTTAGTTGGCTCGCATTTTTTTCAGTGTAGAGATGGGTAAAAATTAGATAAGACAAGATAGATTGGACCAGTTTCTCTGATGCTGACTGTACCATTTATGCCAAAAATGAATTATATTATATTCAGCATTGAATGATGACGATCTAGATTAAGGAAAATATAAGGCATTCACAGTTGGATATTCGTGCAATATTATCGCTAAAAATAAAGCCCCACCCCGTTGTATATTTCAAATGGCAATTTTATCGCGACCTTCCTGACCTTTTTGTGTTCGTTACAGAGTTGTCTTAACAATTACAAAAGTGAAATGAGATAATGTCACTAGCAATGTTCACACTATCTCCATTGAACCTGTCGTGTCGCATCACAACTTTTAATTATAATAACACTAAACTGGACACTACAATACACGCAAAAGAAGTATTATCCCTTACTCACTTTATACCACAGACAGGATCAAAAGATATTATGTCGAGTGACATTATACTTATAGATAAACTCGCGACGATAATCCCTTACGAGGTTGTCAAAATACTTGCTATAACTTGGTAGTTATGTTAGGCATTGTTAAAACTGCATGCTTAAAAAGGTGGTTGGTACCACCTTTTTAAGCATGCAATTTTAGCAATGCTAAGCTTATTGTAGGTTGGACGAAGGAATGAGGTATCAAGTAGCAATAAATAGCTTAGCAATTCGCCGACGAAAATACTGTATCTAAAAAAACTGTTATACCCATAAAGTTATTATATTATACCATAGTTGCTGTTTCATAGCAAGTTGACCACTAACTTGCCACCACCAACCCGTACTGGGCTAGTATGGTGGAGTATGGCCGAATCCCTCTCAGTCTTAGGAGAGGAGACCTTTGCGCAATCCTACAGGCAATAACGTATTCTTACTTACATAGTCGCACCGTCTACCAACCTTGGTATTCTACTTACATACCCTCAGGGAAAAACCGGCCAAGTACGAGTCGGGATTCGGGCAATTAGTGTTCCGTTGTTTGACATGGGTCATTGATGAAACCACTATAAATTGACACTTACTTAGTATGTGGTCACATAGTAACTGAAGATAATTTTACACTAGTCTTACTGGTGTTAGTTTTTTCGGTATAGAAAAAAACTATATAAGTTAGACCCACCCTGATAATTTTCCCGCCATCTACACGTTATTTCTGATGTTCATGATTTTTTTTAGATCTTATACGGCAATATTTTTTGAATAGAGGTGGGGACAGCAATTACTCTGATTTTAATTGAAAATTTTGTTAAACAAAGTTTTAATAAAAATAAAACATTTGAAAAGTATGCTGTGCCCTTACAGGGTTCATGTTTGATACTTACTAACCTAGCATAAGACCAAATGTTACAACATGAGTGCAATAAATGATTCTATTCTATTCTACATTTTAGACTCGTATTTTCATAAGCTTTCAATTGATACCCCACACCATGGGGTAAAAAAAGTTTTTTAATTTACCCTTTCTTACTCCCCAAATTGCCCATCAATATAAAAATTAAGTTTTTTTACATCATTTATGATGTTGGGTCAGCAATTGCTATATCTGTACCGAGTTTTAACTTCCTACGGTTTCTGAGAAAAATGCCTGTGACGGACGGACGGACAGACACCGAGCTGATTCCATAAGTGTTCCGTTTTGCCAATTTTGGTATGGAACACAAAAAAATGAGGTGATCCATTCTAAGCCGAGGCACACTGAAAATAATATAAGTAACCCAGATAAAATAGCGCTAATCTTTTTCTACATTTATTTCAGCTGAGAAATGTATTGAAAGAAAACCGCTAGTGAGTCTCAATACGACAAGCGCACTGTAGGTAGCCTAGGTAACGGTTGTCCCGGCGGTATTATCGGAATCTACATAATCTGCTTCCCGCGGGATCTACTCGTGTCTCCAGTAATACCGCCGAAGGTTCCTGTCTTCCAATATTGAAAATTTAAATCTATTTATTTTATTGAGGCATTTAGTGTCACATGATAATTTTAATAGTAGGTACCTAGGTTCTACGAGGGAGCGGCTATACTATGGGGCGTGCTATTCTTGGCATCAAGGTCCTGGACAAGAAAATCCGACGCCAGGATGTCGGTAAGAAAGTCCTTGAGCTGAAATGAAAATGGGCAGGTCACAAATGGCCAGGCGAGGTGACGGCAGATTGAGAAAAGCATTGTCTGAGTGGTGGCCGAGGGAAAGGGAAGCATAATGTGGGTCGTCCAGCCGCACGATGGGTTGAAGATATAAAGTCGCGGGAGCTACATGGATGCGAGATGCTCAGGACAGAGGAAGGTGGCATAAACAAATGGTCTATACCCAGCAGTGGGTGGTTTCAGATTGTGGATGATGATGATGATGACTATGAATGACTATTTCCTGCCACTCACTGATTTCAGATACCGCACCAGCTCACCCCGAATTTAAAAATAGATTGTGTCCTTACCCATCACATGGATAGAGACGCGGCTGAGCGGTCTGCATGCGTGTCACTTTTTAACCTACTTCATCCCACTGCTGGGCAAAGGTCTTCTCTGAACTCTTCAGCGTATCTCTATCAAATGCGGTATCCCTCCATTTGTTGCAATAGGCATCCAACTCATCGCGCTACCTTTTTCGAGGTCTGCCTCGACCTCGACTACCATCAGCGTGTCCCTTATAGTCTAGAAAACTATTTGATAGGCTAAAATCTTGGCTACAAACATAAGTAACTTTTTATCAGGGTAAAAAGTATCATTCTTATAAAACACACAATAACTAGTGAAAGTTTATGCCAGTAACGGGTCTACGTAGACTGGTGGGATATAAAAACGTATACACTATTATAAAACTGTAACAGAAGTGTGAGAAAAGAAGGTTACGATAATATATAAAAATGTATTAAACGTGCGTACGATTTTGGGGGCAAAGCTGTATAAAGCCAAAACATATTACAAAAAGATGTCACGTAGACACAAACCTAGGAAACGCGTGGTTAAATTAATCTAGAATCTAGATAGGAGTTAGATCCGCGCATGCCAGAGACCTAGGTCTGAGGATTACCGCCTAGGCTATCTAAATTTATATACGTGTTTTTAATTTAATACACTCCAGATGATGAATTTCCCGTTTGTTTGAAAACGGAAAGGTTTTTAATTAAAAATATTTCCTTTTTTTAATTAAAAAACTGTCCGTTTTCCTTTAAATAAAACATGTATTTTTAGTGTCCCGTACAAAAAATGAAAATAACTTTGTGAATGCGAGCTTGTGACACATTAATAAATATTCCTACAGAAAGAATGTTTCATATAAGCGGTGAACTCAGACATAGCGCGCGTCAGAGGACGTATGGACACATGGACAGGTTAACCCCGGCTGATTGGCGGATTTTTGGTTAGGCGTAATACTGAGGTTTTTTTTTCATTTACTCATATACATACGTAAACTTATACACGAAAAAAGTTTCACACGGAGCAAAACCGCACGCATAGCATGGACGGAAATTCACCACCCAAAAATTGAACCCGCTTACCCCGGAGTAATTTGCGACATGTATTTCGCCTAGGATGGGTTCGAACCACCACCTCCTACGAAAAGCGAGGCTATAAGTCACCAGATCAGCACTGATATTTATTAAGGAAATAGGAAAGTTCAATATCTCTAACTTAAGACAAGTGTAATTTAAATTCCACCCTGTCTAGCTTTGCAACTGACTAGAAGTCTAAGATTGCATGCCAAAGTCCCGGGTTCGATCCCCATCCGCGAACGTGTTATGAAACTAGATTTGTATCTGTGAGAATTGCGATCGCATTTCTGTTTGACGGCGCAATGGTAGTGAGGTGTATGTCAACATTTAAAATTTTATAGGTTAGTAAATATCGGTGAGGCGTATTCTTTGGATACTCGTATAAGTATTTCATTTGTTGTTAAAAGATGTCATTTCAGTATGTATCATCAGCAATCAGCATACACGTATTTATACGATCCATAGCCAGGCTTTTTTCAAACAATAAGCGAAAAAAAAGAGGCGGTGAGGCGGATACTCTACGGCATTGGTAGAGGCAAAGTTTTTGGTCAAATTGTTGTCAAAATATTTTTATGTCGCCTCATAAGCCTCTGATCTAGCATAAACGAGTAGGTGTACTACCATCTTGGACAAAAAACTAAAAACAACAACAATGTTGACAAATCTGTAAATTTTGAGTTACGCCGTGCTAGAACCCGGACCGCCTATATATTATTTATATCCTATCGGGATGAAAGTTTCTTCTAGCGCTTTGACAGTTGTGTTTGGAACATTTTTGAGGATAAACCTGGTTGAACATATGTGATCCCTCGACTATAAGGAGCCAAAACGAGAAGCATGTTTATTATAGTTTGTGAAAAAATTGAAAAACTAAAGTAGCAATGGGTAACTAATACGAATTGGTAGACTATACATACTCATCGGAATTTCTTCTTCAGCGTATGCAGATTTCCTCACGATGTTTTCCTTCATGGTTTGAGTAAAGCTTGATGTTCTTTGAAAAATTTACCAATAATGAATGAAGTTAGGTAAACCTAGGTAATATCTTCTCTATTATTGGAAGGGTACAAAAAGTGGCTTGAAGTGATTTTGTTAAGACAACCATTGGATTGAAGAATATAGATTGTACCATAAGTATATACTCACGACTATATTCCCCGAAGGGATAGTCAGAGAGAGATATTCTGAAAACTCAGGACATCCACGTTTAATTAGCTGTAGGTACATAAACTCGAGACTCCTCCTGACTCCATCGCAGATTGGATAGAGTCGTTAATTTTTTCATGACCTAATGCAGAAGCAATGTACATTGAAAGGACGGCTTTTCAGTCGTTCGGAATTGGCCGGAAGGAAACAACTAAGTATCAAAATAGGTCAGCAATGGTCGCAGCAAAACATAAGTTGTTCGGCTTATAAGAACACCAGCCCAGGCGAGTGTTTTGTGTAGCAACTAATCTCTTAAGAGGATATTCTCGCTCTGGCGCGCTGACTCCAATATTTCGACACAAATCTTAAATCGTAGCTTTGAATCTATTCATTTTAACGCAGCTGATTAATTTAAATTTTGAATTTAAAGTAAATCGGTCAAGTGTGAGTCGGGCTACCTGAGTTCCGTACAACACCACCAGAACATATTAACGTTAAAAAAAATTGTTTTACTCCTTGTCCTTTAGCACGAGACCGACTCACACTTAGCCGGTTTTTATTATTTGTTTTTATACTGTAGTCTGCTCTATAATCACACCAAGTTTGACGCTTGCATGTATTACCGTTTTTACCATAGAGCGAGAAGAAAAAACATTGATAAAAACTAGTTTCTTGTATGGGGACCCCCTTAATTTTAAACTTTTTGACATTTTTGTTATTTCGCATTTTGTGAAAATTTCAAGTATCTGGCTCTTACGGTTCAGATGTTACAGCCCTAAATAGGTAGGACAGACGGACGGACGAACGGGCGGATGGACAGACAACGTAGGCTTAGTAATAGGGTCTCATTTTCACCCTTTGGGTACGGGACCCTAATAAATACATGAATAGCAATCCAAAAGACGCCACGGACAGATCTCGTTTGTATTGAAAACTTTAAGCTTTATTTCGTTTTGATGTGAAATTAATTAGCAATGTAAAATCTACATTTCCACTCTGTTAAAATAAACCTTGAACCAATCTAGACAGTCTAAACACTGCTAACTAAATCTTAATGATGAAAACTATCGACTGTTTTTATATCGATAGTGCCAACGATTATAACATTGTTATCGGTACAAGTATCGCAATTTTCGCAAATAAGGTTTTTGGAAATATAATTAATTATAAATTGACTTTTTTGATGTATAGTTTTAGCGTAACCTACGCAATTGTGTCGATAATAATTATCATTAATTATATAATTTATAGATAACGATAGCACGTGTCTACTAGTCGAAACGCTAGACGTTTCAAATATTTTGATACTGATTAGGTACTTTATGATGCCAGATCAATCAAAAGATATTTTTAAGATTTAAAGATGAAATGACGTGTAAATTGGTTTTAGTTTATCAATATGTGAAGCATCCCTAATATTATAAATGTAAAAGTAAGTTAGTTTGTTAGGCTTTCACGCGAAAACTACTAAACCGATCATCATGAAACTTTATACACGTATTCTTGAAGGTATTAGAAGTAACATAGGATACTTGAGGTTTTCCATTCCAAACTCCATGCGGACGAAGTCGCGGGCAAAAGCTAGTTATAATATATATTGTCACTATTCATAACTTAAGATAGTATCATAAGTTAAACCTATCGATAAAACTATTCCTAACAGCAATGGTACATCACTATACAGTCAGACACCGCAAACCAAAATACCTGCAACAGTGGAATTATTTCATCATCCCTACCAAGCTTACAGGATGTGACGTCATGTTGCATATCTATGGAGCGGAAACTCTAGCTTGTCGTACACGTTACGTCAAATATGCGGATGTGTACGCGGGACATATTGGAATCCGTTTTCGTCACTTTTCGCTGAAATAGTTTTGTACGGATCATACGGGTCATTGATATTTTGTACGGTTGATTTGGTTGGTCGCATATTTCGGCGTTCGTTGTTAACTGACGTTTTGTTTTTATAGGATTTGAAGAAGCTTTATTTTTTTTTCGTTTTTTTTTTATTAAAAATGGGTTTGCTCTAGACCTCAATCCTGTCCTTAGGAAAAAGATGGGGTCGAAGATGTAGCGAGCTAATCCAGAAGAAGCCTATTCACTCGAACTTTAAAGTATTTCGGGTTGTAAGCGCTCGGAAATACTGACGCAGGCAGGGCATTCCACTCCTTGGCTGTGCGCATTACAAAAGAATCAGAAAGGCGCTTAGTGTGGATATGTGAGATGTCAACAAAGAAGGGGTGATATTCGATAGTAGAAAGGGGAAGGCGGGATGAGCTCATGTAGCTTTTGGGCACACTCACCGAAGTACAATCTGTAGAAGACCGACAAGCAGGCTACTCTGCGGCGGTGGGCTAGGCTATGAAGCTGGGTCTCCATCAGCTCACTGTTGAATACTGGACTATAAGTATTGTGCCATAAGTGTATGCGCTAAACACATGTACAGTAGAACGAGAGCGTACTTAGCTTTTATCTGATGGAACGGGTAACCGATACGATCAGAGGTGGAGTCTGATGCAGTAGCTATGTTATCTTAGTACAAACTAAGTATAAGGTTGATTTTAGTATTTATGTAGACAGCTCCCACCGTCTGCGCCCGTAGTATGGCAGCGTGATAGGTATAGTGCTAGTGCTATATCACGCTACCATATACTACGGCTGCTGGTGGCTATAGAGTAGTACTAAAATGTTGATACCGATAGAGATATCGCTCATGACCATCACTGTTTATATGGTTGAGTGGGTTTCGACAAAAGGCTTGCGATCCGGCGATCATGGTTTGATCCCCGCGTTAACCAACCGTCTTTTTGAATTTAATCGTATTTTAAAAGGTGGCTCCCCATATACATTTTCATAGATTTTCTATGGGAGGTCCAACAAAAATTATCATTTCGACCCATGTTCTCCAGGGAATGTTGTTTAGTTTTAATATCTGAATCCAATAATACAAGCCTTCAGCGATCTAGGACAGATTCCCGGGAAGACAGATTCTGAGCTATTAGCCAGTTTCTTATTTAGCCAGATTCGGACTAAGTCAGATTCTGATTGGGTCAGTAGTAATTAGAGAAACACGTCTTAGAAAGAGAGAGAGACACTAGTTGGGAGGGAAAATATTAAATGAGCTATACCGGTACTAGAGGTGTTGACAATAGAATTAGTCGCCTCTTTCTAACTTCTTACTTCTAACGACATTCCTTCTGTGTTGGTTGTAGTCAAAGCCGAACACGGCAAACAATAGTAACAAAGCCACATAAAATAAATCATTAGTAACCTCACAACGCTATCATTAAAAGAAATCCTTAAGCTCCACTTTTGGCATCATAAATTACATATCGGTATATCCACTTCGGTTGCCGCCCTGTACTATAAATCTCCGGGCTTCCTTCCCATCCCGGGCTTTTCCCGGCCGATAATCCCAGGGTAACGGGAACATGCACCTCTTGTAATAGAAAACTTTGGTTCATTGTTTCAGATTTTGGTTAGATCTTGTGGTTGTAAAAGTTCAGAATATTAAGGGGATAGGCGGGTACAATTTTTTCCATACAAACGTATTCCCCTGTTTCCTGCCTGGTTAATGACATAAGAGCAAAAATTTTTCCATACAATCAATCTATGTTATGTCCTTCATTATTATGTCATTGTGTCATTATTATGTACTATGTCCCTATGTTTTGCTTTTTTGCATTAATTAATTACTGTAAGAACTAGGGACCTTCAAAAATGACCAATTTTACCGCCCATTATTACACCCAGCAAAAAAAATTGACGAATATGAACAAGAAAAGCAAAATACAGACATAGCCAAAGTCTTCCTCATAATTACAATTATTAAAAAATCTATTGAAATCGGTTAAGGTAAATTCTCCAAAACTAATTATGGAGGAGGAAACAGGGGAACACAAAATGTAGATTTCGTCGATTTTATGTATTTAGATAAAATCGGTCCGAGCTGCATTTGTCTCTTTCGCACTCTAGTCGGCATGGATGGGGCGGATCTTTATAAATACGTATACAGTCCAAAAAGTGACTTTTCTCCAATTAAACTTCTATTTCAGCCCGCCTATCCTCTTAATAAGTATCAGTTTTAGGTCAGTGTAAGGTTGTCTGGAAGAACTCGCTTTTTAGCGATAAAACCGCCTAATTTGTACCAGAATAAGTTTTGTTTCCTATTGTGCAATGTAATTTGTATTTGGTGTAAATAAAGTTTATTTCATTCATTCATTCATTCAGTTTTCAGAATATGTCTCACCACCCCCTTAGGGAATATAGTCGTGAGCATATGCATGCATGCATATTAAGTATGTAGTATAGGTTTCAGTCTAATGCAATATGCTAAGATTTTTGTTACATGAAGATTGTAGTTGTAGCAACGCCTCTTATCACTTCGATAGAGATTATGGTCGAGGACGAGGTTGGTTAGATAATCTTATGGATAGAATATATGCCATAATTTTAATTGATATAATTTATGTACATCCTATACATCGTGTTAATGAATAACCGCAAAACCACGCAAACCCTACAACAGATTTAATAACGAAATAATTGAATTGACACTATAAATTCAATATTTTTTTAATTAAAATTTACGTTATTCGCATTCTAAGTTGTCATGCAAAAATTTGTTGTTATTATTTCAACAATGAATGAAAGCGCTGGCGTGCACATTTTAAGAATCTTGTTTTGGTAGTAGCACAGTATAAGAAAGAGTAGGTAGGTATCTATTACTAGATACAGTACGGACACTCTCTTCCTCCCACCAACTTTTTACCTCACCCCCGCTATCGCCCTCTGGTTACCGCGCACTGGTTACTCGTTACTCGTAGAAGACTTAAGGTTCAATTTCTTTGGTTTCGCATGTGCTGACGTCATTTTGTATGTAGTGTCCGGGCTGTGGTAGTAGTAGGGTGTTTCAATGCAATTATTTCTGTGGAAATCAGTTGCGGTGTGTGAGGTTTATACGCTTATTCGTTAACACGTTGTATACGCATTCTACTATGCTGGAAATTTTTACTTCTGTACCATATTTTTGCGAATAAATTATCATATTAATAAAAAAAAAATATAATTATTTAAAAAAAAAAAAAAAAAAAAAATTCATTATCACTGTATCATACAAAACTGCAGTACCTACCTACCTACCAATTCGACTCAAATGTATGGGACAGCAGATTTTATTTTCTACGTTTTCTCCATACTAAAACAACACTACTAAAAGTTTTTCAGTTTGATGTTCTACAGGGTATTTTGTTACACGGGGCTTTGAATTTTTTGTTATTATTATCCAACCCTAGCATTATTTTAAGGTAACTTTTCTGGTACAAAATTTCGTTCAGTTTGCCAGAAACAAATTCACACGTGAATACACTTGTATTCAGTGCAATAATAAGGCTGCGCTGCGCTGCATGCATTCGTCTAATGGAATTGTCGAGATTTTTGCATAGGTATAGCGCTGAATTCTGCGATATTGGAACCATCTCCATCGTCTTGGATTCCAGAAGTGTCGATTGGTCAGAGTTATAAGATGTTGGCGGATAACGCGTCTTTTGTTTTGGTTAGAAGATGGTCGCGGGTGACGTGCAATTTATTTATTTATTTGTATAAGCCTCTGAAAGAAAAGTGTTATATTACGTTTTAACTAAACATTCGTTGCGACCCGGCCCTTTCTAGTGTGCGAAGTACGCTTTTTCGCTGCGTTTCGCGGCGATTGCGGCCCGCTCCGCCCCTTTGCGGCCCGTCGTAATATGAGGTTACTTTTAACAAAGATATTAAAATTAACTTTGTATAGAGCACGGACGTCATTGTGACGTCACATGATAGTTTATATCTGGTAACCTACGCCAGTGATCATTGAATTAGAATTATACAAAGGTTTTTAAAAAGCGTTTGTTGGTGCTATAACTAATATTAGTGTTAAAAACCGATTTCAAGAGCTCGTATAAAATAATAAGGCATAAGGCTGTCTGTCCATTGACGCGAGCTGGCTGTGCGAGCTGTGTAGCTGTGTAAACATTAACCAATCAGGAGCTCGGCCGATCTCGGTCGGATCTCTGATTGGTTAATATTTACACCGCTACACAGCTCGCACAGCCAGCTAGCGTCAATGGACAGGCAGCCTAAGGCTCACATAAGTATACGCTTGACTCGGCTTATAAGCACGCGAGCATTTCAGACCACTTTGTCAAAATGGATCTAAAATATTCGTAAAAACCGCTATAATCTCATCTCTTGGACCACCAAGTCAACACATACAACTAGAATCGGAAAATTCAATATTCATACTCGAATGAATATTCGATTTCCCTCGATCTCGACGAGTAAAATAATTAAGCAGGCTGATAGATGATCTAACGAATCTATGAATAAATAGATTATCAATTAGTACCTGTTGATAGGTAAGCAATTAATCGAATTTCAGTAATTGATTGGGCTTTGATTTGATTTTGGATAATTGGATTTCATATGTCTTTTGGTTGCTACCGTACTCGAGTTGGTACAAGATTGAATATAATACCCTATTATTAAAGGGGTGGTATAAACAATCAACTGAACAACTTTCGCTATGGAGATAACCTCAAAAAAAAAAAAACTGCTGTCCCATACATTTTAGTCGAGTAGGCAGGCACTGTAGTTTTGTATGAAACAGCTGATATTTTTTTCACTATTTCGAAGTTGGTTCCATAGTGAATGTTGTTTTTTATACTTTAACTAGCGACCTGCCCCGGCTTCGCACGGGTGCAAATTCACTCTATCTATTTAAAAAAAACCGCATCACAATCCGTTGCGTAGTTTTAAAGATCTAAGCATACATTATGGACAGACAGCGGGAAGCGGCTTTGTTTTATACTATGTAGTGATTTAGTGACCATCAAACTGAACAACTTTCTTATTAGGATCGACACCACATTGAAATACATTCATTTGGGTCGAATAACTGTGATATTTCTAGGGAACAACACATTTTTTTTTTCGAGATTTCCGTTTTGACTCCATTGAGAAACTAGTTTAGTTTAGTTTGATGGTTTGAAGCAAACACTTTGATAAGTAACGCATTTAATTTTACACCCTGTATACAGGATGGTAGGGTTTCGTGTTACTACAGCGTGAAATTGATATCAATGGCATCCTTTATCACTAAGAGTCTACCCATTAAACTGAACAACTTTTACTATGGAAGCAAACCGACCGGAACGAAAAAAAATCGGCTGGTGCATACATTGGAGTCGAGTAGACTTTGCAGTTTAGTATGGGACAGCTGATTTTTTAGTTGCTCCGATCGGTTTGCTCCCATAGTAAAAGTTGATCAGTTTGATGGGTAGACTCTTCGTTTAAAAGGATGCTAATGATATCAATTTCACCGTGTATATTATCTGTTTTCTTGTATTTCGATTTAATAGGTTCAAAAATAAGGGAGGAACCTAAAAATCGAAAGACAACATCTTTTTTTATGTCGAACAACAATAAAAAAGTTTGTTCTATCTGATTTTCAACACACATTCTCTACCATGCTCTACCAGTTCAAATATTTTTAATTATTTGGCCCGTGACGTTTCCCAATAAATTCTTTGATCTCTACGTTTTCCTCCTCGATAAAACATTTTTTTTTAGACTTCAAAGCTTTTAATTGAGATGACAAAGGGACTGATTTCCTTTGATTTATCCGGCCATTTATAAATAAGGGAATTTAATTTATTTCCTCAAATTGCCTACTGCTTAATGAAACAATGCACAAAGACTTACGGTAGGGATGCGCCGATCCAGTGATTTTGCGGATCGATTCTAAGCCAGCCGATTTTTTAGCAAATCGATTCTGAAATCGAGTGATAAGGAGATAAAACATACATAATATTCCTTACTGCAGTCTCTGCACCGAAAATGACATGTCTTGCTTATCGTGTCGACTTCAAATTCCGAACAAAGTCGCTAAATAGTACCTTGCCAGAATTGGGCAACCGATACTGCACCGTCGCTAGCGGTCATGGTCTTAGCGGACGATGAGTGACATTGTCTTTGGGTGCATTTAGGTACATAATAAGGTGGTCGTTCACTCAAGGCCTCATAAAAAGGCTGAAATATGGCAATGGAGAGGGCTGTGCTCGGAGTTTCCCTCTGAGATCGAATCAAAAATGAAGAGATCCGCAGAAGAACTAGAGTAACTGACATAGCCCAAAGAATTGCTAAACTTTAGTGGCAGTGGGCGGGGCACATTGCTCGCAGAACCGATGGCCGGTGGGGCCGAAAAGTTCTCGAGTGGCGACCGCGTACCGGAAAGCGGAGCGTGGGTAGGCCCCTCACACGGTGGACCGACGACCTGGTGGAGGCGGCGGGAAAACGTTGGATGAGGGCAGCGCAGGACCGGTCGTTATAGCGATCCTTGGGGGAGGTCTATGTCCAGCAGTGGACGTCCATCGGCTGAGATGATGATGAGGTACATAATGCACTTAGAGATAGACCATGACTGGTGCATCCCATAGCACTTAGATAAAAGTGTCTCAAAGGGACACATTTGTCTACCTGTGTTGGACCTGTGTCCCCACGCAAGCTTTCCAAAGGTCCGGCTGGATACGGCCGGATATGACCCATGAGTAAACCTTTTGAAGAGATACATAAGAATAACAGTGATTTATTTATCTCAAAATACCATAGATATACTAAAAACGGGTCAAGCAAATACAATTTTCCATAAACTTTGAGACAGAAAGGTCCAAGACTTGGAACATTATGTAATAAACACAACATAATATTTCACATCAAGCGAACGAATAACTCAATTATACATTAAATCCGAGAAATCTGAGATATTCTCTTGACAGTAACGTACCAAATCAACAAACTGTGAACTAGTGTCTACAGTTCGCAAAATAAAGTCCCCTAAATTATATAACTGTCACATTTACAGCCTAGGTGTTAAGGGTTATGCTGCAGTACTTCTTAGTTGTGCAGGCTTAAAACAAGAAATGAGATTTGAGCAAACTTTATGGCGGACCAAAATTGAATTTTCAGCGTAACGGACAACGGGATGGCTTCAACTAAACGGTTTAAGCAAATACGGTTTGCGGTGACAGTTTTGCGGTCAATCTTTTTTATATAGATATACAGGATGTTATTGTAAACAGCTGCATTAATTTAAGGGGTGATTGTACTCATGATACTGAACACCTTTCCCTAAGAACCTATAGGAAATTCGTAAAGATTTTTTCAATCAGCTGATCGATCTTTTGTATGAAAAGTCGAAAAAAAAAATTACGTATTTCCTATTGGTTTCTTTGGGAAAGTTGTTCAGTATCGTGGGTGAAAATGGTACAATCACCCCTTAAAGTAATGCAACTGTTTACCCTAACACCCTGTATAATTCATAATCATAATCTCATTAACATATTAAGCGAGCTGTAGATTTGAAGCTTGGTCGATATCAATATATCAATCAAATAATACTTCATTTACACCAAAAATATAACCAACAAAATATTATATGAAAAAAAAAAACACAATGATCATAAGATAATAGGACAGTCTTAGCGCTAAGAAGTGATTTTTTCCAGATAACCTTAGAGTAGAGGAGACTTGAACAAAATATTTAACTTTATAACTTTGACAACACATAAAAATAATATAAAATTATAATTAATAATATTTTTGTTCTCTAAGTGTTTGTATGTATATTTTATTTACCTACTTATTCTGGCTGTCTTATTCGTAGCTGCAAGCCCTAAATTTGTCAGAGGTCTGTGCTCTGCCAGTGGAAATAGACTGAGGGCGATTATGACTTATTCAAATGGTACCTACAAGATTTTAGATAAAGAAAAGAAAGTTTTTTTTTATTGGAATAAAACCATTTAACTGGACAGCTTTCACAACGAAATTACAGCAGTTCCATAAACTTTATTTTCCACAATTATAATATTTTAAAATATTTTAAAGTATCGATTAGCTCAAACTTAGCCTAATGATACTATAGGCTAGCCGCGTATCTCCACTTGTTATCATTATCTCATGGAATATCGCCACTGCGACGACCGCAAACCGCGCTGCTATGTAACCGCACCTAAAATGACAATTGAACTCAAAATTAGATTTAAGATTGTGTGACGAGATATTTTGTACTGTTATGAACTGTTTATTACAGATTTGTTCTGGTTTGAAACACTTGAGGAGATGAAAATGGAAAATGGACGGATTTGCACACTATACGTTTTAATATAATATTATTATTATTAGGTAAGCTAACGTTGTATAGGGAAAATCAAAACTCATCACAAAACTCATCATCGATAGACGTCCACAGGCTTTATAGGCCTCCGCTAAGGATCGCCACAAAGACCAGTCCTGTACTGCCCTCGACCAACTGGCTCACGCTACCACTTACCAAGTCATTGGTCCACCTTGGGGGGTTCACTGCCTACCCCCGCTGCCGATATACTTGGTCGCCACTCAACACTTCTGCCCGATCCCATCGGAAACTCTTCGGCCCCATCAGTCCCATCGGCTATCTGTTCTTCGAGCTATGCACCACGCCCATTGTCACTTGAGTTTAATAATTCTTCGGGTTCGGCAACCTTGGTTTTTCTACGAACCTGGAAACCCTATTCATAAGCCTACGCTACCCGCCCGTCCATCCATCCGTCCTAGCTTCAGTGTATCTTCTGAACCATAATAGGTAGGTAGTTGAAAGTTTAACAGAATACGTATCATGGTATTTTCTGATTTCTGATTTGATTGTTTGTTTGCTGTCATTTTTTTGTAAAAAATTTAGGGGATACAAGAAACTACATTTTATAAACGTTTTTTTTCTCTCTATCGTAAAAGCGGTAATACGTAGTACAGGCGTCAAACTTGGTTTGAGGTGAATTCTACAGTATAAGAATAAATAATAAAAACCAGTCAAGTGTGTGTCGGGGTTGCGCTAAAGATCACGGAGAAAAACACACTCGGACTCGCACTTGGCCGGTTTTTCCCTTTTATTTCTTACACGGTATTATAAAGTCTGTTCATATTTACTCAAAGACTTTTTGAGTTGCTTACTGTATACCTATATTGACTACTTTTGTAATGTATGTAAACAGTAGTCGAAAACAACATTACCGTATCTTAAGTAAGTTTAGTATTAAAACGGACAAAGTAAACAACGGCAACTTAAATTAATATCAGAAACTGAAACAGTGAGAATAGTTGAAACAGAAGCGAACCGGCAACAGAACTGGAAAAGTTTTATTAATTTCCAAGTATTAAACGTAACGCACAAGAATACTGACAAATTCCTTGTGGCGGCGCTTTAGAGTTTGCCAAGTTTGGAAAACTTTTAGGTGGGGGCTGTGTTATAGCGGGTAGAAATTATGTAATAGGGACAGGAAAGTAAGAAAGGTCTCAGATCCCACGTAATTGACATGCGACATATGTCGCATCTGAGGCTTTCTAAATTACTGCCCGAGGTTAGCACACAATATTTCTTCCCGACGGAGTCGCAAAACGGCAACTTCGTTTAGCGCAGCGGGACGAAAGTTTACGCTTTCCGCCCGGAGCGGAGGGGTGAAAATAATATTTAACGCAGGCATCTAGCGAAATTTTTTCACTATATCATGAGTGATTGCCATGCGATATAATTCATACGAAAAGAAGATGAAGAACGTATTCGTGCCCAATTCGTCCGGCATGTTCGCGGAGGCGCGAACGGGCGGTTTCCACGCGATCATTCGCAAGAAAGTTGCGGGAGCGGACTCCATAAAATATATTTTAGCTTTTTTTTTTTTTATCTTGGACAATGTCACACAATTTATCTAGTCACATTTAAAGTACCAGAATCTAGCCTGGACTTGTATTATGATGATTAGACAACAATATAGAATACATATATAGATACAAACATCCATGACTCGGGTACAAATATTCATATTCATCATACAAATATTTGTCTTCTTAGTAAAAAAAACATTAGAAAATAACGCTATTCTCAAATTTTTAGCTTTTTTTAAGCTAGAATACTATTTTTAATAACAATACGAACTTTAAAAAGTAATTAAATGTTGATGACGTCACTTGTGGGTATGTAGTACAATTTTTCATACATCGCGCGCGTTTTGACGTTCAATTAAAAGTTGCTAATTTGATTAATTGTCCCGGACTGTCCGATCCCCTATTCCCGATATATTAGCAGTTTGTACAAAATTTCGTTTGATACATTGATAATTTATACAAAAAAATTTGGTAAGTTGCTTTCCCCACCTGTTTTAAACATAACATAATTTGCAAATAAGAGCATAGTTTAATACGAGAAAAATAATAGTTTGCATTCAGAATAACAAGAGGTCATTTAAACCGAGATAGTACTTCCAGTCTCCCTTGGATGCGTGACTGTATTACTATATAACACTCTTCTCGCTTCCCTCGCTCCGCTACGCTCTGCTTCCTTCGCTCCGCTCCAGCCCGCCAACTGCCTATCCATAATGGTTTATCAAGTATTCATGGACGCTCGAAGCCTTTTATATTTTGTTGTTTAAACTTTCTTTTAAGTTGTTTGATGTTTCACAGGCTATTCCAAGTAGAGTTCTCAACGTAAAGCTTTTCAATTGAGTTTTTTACGTTATTTTAAAAGTATTATTAATATTATCCTACCTTACTGTACTTAGTATTATCTTTACTTACCTACTGCTTGCGTGGTCTAATGATTAAGAGCATTGGGCCCTTGATACGGAGGTCGTGGGTTCAATTCCCACGGGGGGCACCTAGTGATATGTCACTTTGCGCGTTATTCCCCAGTTGGTTAAGACATTGCAGGCTGAATCACTTGATTGTCTGAAAAGAAAGATAATTCCGTGCTTCGGATGGCACGTTAAGCCGTTGGTCTCGGCTACTATCTCTGGTGGTAGTAGTCGGTACTACATAAAAACCACGGGCCGAAAGCCGATATGAAAAAACTCTGACCTCAGGGCCTTGTCCACACGATAAGAAGAAGAAGAAGAATATTATATTGTAGAAAGATGTATTTACACTATACAGGGTGAAATTCATATCATTAGCATCCTTTTAAACTAAAAATCTACCCATCAAACTGAACAATTTTTACAATGGGAGCAAACCGATTGGAGCAAAAAGAATCTGCAGTTCCATACTAAACTGCAATGCCTACTCAACTCAAATGTATGCTACAGCCTTCGATCAAGCTACAGCAGATTTTATTTTTGCTGCGATCGGTTTGCTCCCATAGTAAAAGTTGTTCAGTTTGATGGATAGACTCTTAGTATTTCGGATGATGACCGGGTCAAAAAAGATGGTTATGAAGGCATCAATGTAAACATCGATTGGTCGAACGAGTTTATCCTACTTCCTAAGCTCCATATCCGGTTCAGTGTCCGGGCAAGAAGGGCAGGATACAGATACAACATAGGCCATAGTTTGAGGAGCAACACCACATTCACACCTGAGGTCCGACCCGTCTGTATAACCCCACTTGAACAAGTTGTCTTTACTTCAGACAAACTGAGTTTGGAGTCTAAATAAGCTCCTCCAAATCGGCATGAGCAGATCCTGTCCTGTATCCGAGGCTGTCCATAATAGGGACCAAATGGATCAGGAAGTATTCACGATGTATTCACATTAGGTTACAACAATAGACAAATACGAGTAATAGGCATACAGCCAACGCTCGCTCTAAATAAATATGTACTGAAACAAAATTAATCATAAAACAAGAAACAGAGAGTCCGACAGTATGTTCAGAAATAAATAAAAAACCCTTTGAGAATAAATTTATATAAAGTCACAATACCGATGTTTTTCATAGAAATTGTATAAAATAATTTTTGGGACCTCCGAGTCTGGTATTTGTTTACTAGTTTTAGATATATTGTTTTTTTATTAAGACTGTTTGTGTCCAAAAATGAAAAATAAAAAAAAAAAAAAAAAATATTCATAAATACATACGTCCTACAAGTCTATCTATCAAGCAGACCATAAATCACTTACAAAACAATATTCATATGGAGAAAAAACAGACTTTTGACTCGCTTCGAATACCAAATCCGACCATGCATATATTCATGAATTGTCTGGATTGGCTACTATTGTCATTCTACGCTCGCAATATTCAATATTTCATCCAACAAAACTCTTATTTCCAACACTTTTAGACACATAATGCTTTGGCTGTGACGCAAACGTAAGGTAATGGTCATAAAGAAGTTTTGGAAACGATTTTGCAGTCAATATAACTCTTGGTGTAAAGATTTAAAGAACAATTTTGTTTAAATGAATGGATATTTTTATTCTGGAATGGCATAAAGTTGTGAAAAGTACGTTTTTAGTGGATTTTGTGGACACGTAATAACCTCTGAAGACAGTGAAATGGGTATTTTTTAGATACCTTTTAGGGTACTTCAAGTTTTATAGTCTCATTGTCCATTTATTTAAATAAAATGGTCTACCAAATTAAAATTCACAGGGTGTTTATTGACAATAACAGTTTTATTATGGTATAGATTTTTACTCGACTGTGGCGAAGCTAAAAGTCAGCCTAAAAGTAGAATAATATTATGCGATCATCATCATTATCATACACGGCACAGGAGTGCGATTTTTGAATCTCATTCGCTGAGTTCAGCAGTTGAAAATGTCAATATTACTATAGAGATATGCATTTTTCTACTGCTGATTTGACTTTCAGAAATCATACTTCAGGAGTGCGATTTTTGAAAGTCAAAACAGCAGTAGAAATATGCGTATCTCTCTAGTAATTTTGGCATTTTCAACTGCTTTCTTTCTTTCTTATCGTGTGGGCAGCCCTGGTGTCAGAGTTTTTTCAGACCGCCTTACGGCCTCTGACGTGGTTTTTATGTAACGACTACTACCACCAGAGATAGTAGCCGGGACCAACGGCTTAACGTGCCATCCGAAGCACGGAATCATTTTTCTTTTCAGACAATCAGGTGATTCAGCCTGCAATGTCCTAACCAACTGGGGAAAAACGCACAAAGTGACATATCACTAGGTGTCCCCCGTGGGAATCGAACCCACGACCTCCGTGTCGAGAGCCAAAGCTCTTAACCATTAGACCACGGAGGCAGTTCTCAACTGTTTTCAACTGCTGAACTCAGCGAATGAGATTCAAAAATCGCACTCCTGGTCTTTCTCTTACGAGAATGCACGAGAGGGTATCAGTGGTAATACACGCAGGAGAAAAAAACCTTTTTTACTATTAATTATTTACAACATTTGCTAAAATCCTCCATGATTTGCTGTTAGTTCATTGTGGAGTTTTGTTTATTGAATCATAAAAGGGATCAACTCGATTATAATTATTTTCTTTTGAATAAAAGATAATTATCCAAATCAGATAATCACGGCGAAAACTTAATATTTAAAAAAACCATTCTTGATGACCTCTATGAACCTGATGATTCTCCACCTTTTTTTTTGAGGAGGGGGAATTGTCAAAGGGTGGACCTGGACGTCGATTGCGCTAATTTAGAACGAACGCTATTTATAAATTTTTTCCAAGTTCAATCCTAATCCAATTTCAGTTCTAATCACATTGCAAGCAACTTTACTTATTTTGGGTTGAACCTCACCTTTATAAGGTAGAATAAGGTAGACGGAACGCCATCGCACGCCGCAGTACCGCCGCGCGCGATCGCGTTCCGTCTATCTTATTTGCTCTAGCAAATGACGTTCCTGAGTGACAGAAAAGGATGGAGTGACAGAAAAAGGCGATGCGGTGCTGTCAGATGAGGTTCAACCCCAAGAAGATTACATACCAACAGAGATGGATTTTGCGTCACAAACAACTTTTTGAAGCCAGAATCTATGACCTTTATGACGTCACTGATGTTTCCCATCTCATTTCCTCTTTACGTGGAGGTCAAATGAAGGTCATTCAATGACAACTCATAGATCATGGTCATAGACTCATAGTCATAGATTCTGGCTTCAAAAAGTTGTTTGTGACGCAAACTCCATCTCTTTAGTTATGTAATCTTCTTGTTCAACCCTTACTATGTGACTGACAGCCTTTAACGTTTGAGCAATCTGTCAAAACTGCTCTAACGGCTGTCAAATGAATAGCGCAATACTGAATGTCTTAAAAGATGTGGGTCGCACGTGGTCCAATCATAGTTCAGTTGCGATTTATTTAGCTGGCAAACAGTGGATGAAACTAGTGCGGGACAGTTCTAGTTGACGTGGAAATGAAAAGGCCTATACCCAGCAGTGGGTGATGATGACCTATTTGATGTCAAATAAAAGGAAAATTATGGATAAATATAATTACGTACTTTTTATTCCGTCGTCGTCTGCGTTGGGCCTAAAACAGAGCACGACATCTTTTTACCCCTTTTTTTTTTTTTTTCGTGATTAATCTTAAAAACCATTGACTTACCAACTACTGGACGTAGGGTCCGCGCTCAAAAGTGTCCGAGCCAAAAGAGCTCCAAAACGTATAAAGAGAATCAATTATGCGACAGTCTTCGTTTGATCGCGCACGTGGTGCTGCGATGGGAGAGTGGGATGAAAAAGATTTTCAGCATTTTCAATATTTTTTGTTGGTTTATACGCGTGGTCTACTCGTACTTAGGTTTATGTAGGTTAGTCTCGGACAAATTTTTTGAGAATTTTGTACACGACCCGGCGTCCATTATTTTGTATGTCAATGTTATAAACCAATGCGACTATTATTGGGTTACAGAGGCGCCCACTTTCTGTCTGTGCCACGGGATAAAGCGCCATCTGTCTTTATTTAGCTGCAGCGAGCTGGAGGTTCCGAGGTTTAAGTTAATTAGACTTTAACTTTTATTTTTGTTGGGTGATTGAAAACGTAGAAAATATCAGAATTGAATTTGAATAAAAAAAACAGAAAACTTTTCATGGAAAAAGTTAGGTTAGTTAGGTTAATATAAAAGTATACAATGTGTTAATGAATTGACGCAAAACTAGATAGAAGTTTGTTTAGAATCGAGAGCAGAATCGAATTAGCTATCATGGTTTCAACATAGGTAATTTTTTTCAAAATATTAAATAGGTAAATTGTTTGTAAAATTTAAGATTTACTGAACCCGATGTCAATACACCGCACGGGCACACTCACCCTACTTACTTTCGCCTACGCTTTCATTCATTGCTGAAATGATAACAAATAATGTTTACCTCAAAACTTAAAATGCGAATAACTTTAAATTATAAATAATGAAATTATTGTTTCAATCTAATTATTCTGTTACAGTTCTGTTATAAATCAGTTGGCGATCTTCTTCTTATCGTGTGGGCAGAGCCCTGGTGTCAGAGTTTTTTCAGACCGCCTTACGGCCTCTGACGTGGTTTTTATGTAACGACTATTACCACCAGAGATAGTAGCCGGGACCAACGGCTTAACGTGCCATCCGAAGCACGGAATAATTTTTCTTTTCGGACAATCGTGATTCAGCCTGCAATGTCCTAACCAACTGGGGAAAAACGCACAAAGTGACATATCACTAGGTGTCCCCCGTGGGAATCGAACCCACGACCTCCGTATCGAGAGCCAATGCTCTTAACCATTAGACCACGGAAGCAGTTGGCGATGATGATGTTTTGCGCTTATTCATAAACACTTTGTAAGTATTTGCCAGATTTTGATGCCCTCTTGCACGAGGGTGTAGTTGAGGTTTCCCAACACAAACAATAATTATTTTTTTTATGTCTTCTGCTATGAAGCAATTTAGAACACTGTAATTACTTTAAGATAACGGAGTAAAACAGTCTAAGCTCAATAGAAAATAAATAAAAAACAAAACGCATCCAAATCCAATAGAAAGTAGAGCTAAAGCGGCACTACGCAATATTGCCACACTATCCATCTTTATTTGTCACTCGCGCAGTGATCTATGGCCACCACTGTACATTATTAGGTTACCCACGTTGAGCTAATGTTTGCTGGATGCGACAGAATTGCGGTTTTGGCCTGTTTGTTGCAAATAGATATAGATGGTCTTTTTTGTCAGGTCCGTCGTGGTAGCATGTTATTCTACAGGGTGAAATTGATATCATTAGCATCCTTTTCAACTAAGAGTCTACCCTTCAAACTGAACAACTTTTACTATGGTAGCAAACTGAACGGAGCAACTAAAAAATCAGCTGTTCCATACGAAACTATTATGCCTACTCGACTCAAATGTATGTAATAGCAGATTTTTTTTTGTTCCGATCGGTTTGCTCCCATAGTAAAAGTTGTTCAGTTTGATGGGTAGACTCTTAGTTTAAAAGGATGCCAATGATATCAATTTCACCCTGTATATACAGGGCGAAAGCGCAGCGTGGGTAGGCCCCTCACACGGTGGACCGACGACCTGGTGAAGGCGGCGGGAAAACGTTGGATGAGGGCAGCGCAGGACCAGTCGTTATGGCGATCCTTGGGGGAGGCCTATGTCCAGCAGTGGACGTCCATCGGCTGAGATGATGATGATGATGATGACAGGGTGTTAGGGTAAACAATTGCATTACTTAAAGGGGTGATTGTATCCATGATACTGAACAACTTTCCCTAAGAAACCTACCTATATCAAATTCGCAAAAAAATTTTTCTACTATCATATAAAAGTTCGATCAGCTGATTGCATTTAGTATGGGAAGTCCAAAAATTTTTTTATGGTTTCTTTTGGAAAGTTGTTCAGTATCATGGGTACAATCACCCCTTAAAGTAATGCAACTGTTTACCCTAACACCCTGTCATCATCATCATCATCTCAGCCGATGGACGTCCACTGCTGGACATAGGCCTCCCCCAAGGATCGCCATAACGACCGGTCCTGCGCTGCCCTCATCCAACGTTTTCCCGCCGCCTTCACCAGGTCGTCGGTCCACCGTGTGAGGGGCCTACCCACGCTGCGCTTTCCGGTACGCGGTCGCCACTCGAGAACTTTTCGGCCCCACCGGCCATCGGTTCTGCGAGCAATGTGCCCTACAGTTAACACCCTGTAGTTACTTTGTTTTGTCCAGTATTTAGATTTTGTTTCTCTGCAAGCAAACTGGCAACTTGTGTGCATAAATCCGCATGGGCCCATGGTTGAGTATGTTTACTTAACGACGGGCCCATGCGGGTCCAACTTAATATGCTGACAGTTTTTTAAGAGGACGATCAGACCTTGATCAGACAATACTGAACATTCTCTATAGCACCGACATCGAAATCGCGAAAAAAAACTGCTGTCCCATTCATTTGGCTCGATATTGGTTTGCAGTTTTGTATAGAACAGGTAATTTTTTTTTGCGATTTCAATGATGTCAGTCCCGTAGAGACAATTTTTCAGTTTGACGGTCTGATCATCGCCTTAAAAAAGTGTCAGCATATTAAGAAGGACCCTGTAGTTGTAAAGTTGTTCAGTTTGATGGTCTCATCATCCCTTTTAATTGTTTCAGCTAATTATACAGGGTGTAACAAAATACTCTAGTAATTCTTAAGGGGGTGCTTCACTTCATCAAACTGAACAACTTTCAGTATGGAGACAACTTCGAAATCGTGAAAAAGAAATCAGTTGCCCCATACACTGAGTCGAGTCTACACTAAAAATTTGTATGATGAAACAGTTGATTTTTTTACGATTTCGAAGTTGGCTCCAGGGTAAAAGTTGTCTGAAGCACCCCCGTAAGTAATTCTTGAGTGGTTTGTTACACCTTGTATAATTAAACAATAATAAAAATGTAATAACTGCTTATTGGATAGAAAAACTGTAGAAAGTGATAATGATAAGCCCCGAAACCAAAGATAAAATACCGAAATTAACAATAATTCCACTGAAAAAACAGTTTTGCTAATTATACCCAATTATGATTATGTGCTACATAATAATTTGCATTTGACTAAAGTTTGGTTATGTTTAACTGGCAATTTTTAGTGTCCTCGTGTCTAATATTATGTCTTATTCTATTTAAAATGTAATTAGTAAATTAAGATGGCTTTACAAAGCCTATTTAATAATCCTTGGCTTAAGTAAACCTATTTCGACAGCTTTAGCCTAGTTAAAACATAAAAAGCACAATATTAAAAAATCCAGTTGCGAACTGAAGATTCTTTTCTTAAACATAAATTCTCAAAGTGATTTTAAAACTTAGGGACTTGAGCGGACCAAGTTTCAAAACCACTTCGAGTTCATAAATATCTTTGTAAAACAGCGTGTGAACGTGTTACTATGTGGCCATCAAAGGGCGCTTCTTTAGACCCTTTTTAAGAATAAAGTGGGGTGGGGTGAGTAGACCCACTTTGGGAATGAGAATTCAATTTTTGAATTCATTAAAATTTATATCTATTTCGATAGATAGTTGAAAATTCACAACGTGTATCCAATCACGATTCGCGAAAAAAGAAGCTCACAAACACGAAATAATATTTCTCGATATTTTCTGTTGTTTTCCTCAATTATTTGTTATTCGATATGACAGAAACGAAAATGCCAAATATAAGTATGCAATTTTAAAACTTTTTGTTACAAAATTCAATCAATATCTACACGTATGAATCAGGTTGGATTTAATTATCAAAGAAATCATTGTCTTGATAATTTCGAACCAACATGGAGAAGAAATAAAAAATTGCTGTTTCGTACAAAACAACTTTCACTATGGATGACACATCGGATCGGGACAAATAAATTGCTGCCACTAAAAATTCTTGGTCAATGCATCCCAGACATTTGAGTCCAGTAAATACTGCGGCTTTGTACAGCAGATTTTGTTATTATTTTCTGTCGGTGTAAACAACTCCTTTAAATATTATTGGTGTTTTGTAAAACGTTGTATATACCCACTTGAACTATGTCCGCAACAGTATGTAAGAAGTCCATTACATTTACTTTCTACTAGCATTTCCTTTGAGTTTCATTTCTCTTTCTGGCACAGTAGCGTTTCAAAAATACGAAAATTTCGACGACATTTCTCGACTAAAACCCTTTTTATTTGCAAGAGGATGGACCCAACTGCTATTTGAGGTGCTTATTCCGACTAACGGTAGTTTAATTTATTACTAGCCTTTGCCCATGACTTCATTTACGGCGTTGACATTAAAAAAGTGTCTTATGTTAAACCAGAATATAGGGTCCTTCTTATTACGTCCGACGGTCTTTTTAAGGGGATAATCAGACCATCATACTGAACAACTTTCCATATGGGACTAAATCTTGATAAAAATCTGCTTTTCCATACAAAACTGCAATCTTATTCGAACAAAATGTATGGGACAGCAGATTTTTTTTATTCGCGATATCGATGTTGGTCCCATAGAGAATATTTTTCAGTTTGATAGTCTGATCATCCTTTTATAATATGGGACCAACATAGAAATCGCGAAAAAAACATAGTCGCCCTGTGCGATACCCTCGGAGATAAATGGCGTGGTACATTCTATAGAATGGATCACGCCGCGCCAAGATAATGTTTGCTGCTCGTTCTACTAAAGCCATGGTGACACGTCATCTTAAATTCTTTTGGGTTCAGTTTTTATTATTTTCCTTCTTGTAGATAACGTTTGAATCAATATTTGTTTAGAACGGTGAATTTTTCTATCTATGAATGAATTAAATATGGGTAGGTACTTTAATAAGTCACTTTACAGACTTTTTAGTATTCCGTACCCAAATTGGCAAAACGGAACACTTATGGAATCAGCTCAGTGTCTGTCCGTCCGTCCATCCGTCCATCCGTCTGTCACAGGCTTTTTTCTCAGAGACCGTAAGACATAGGAAGTTGAAACTCGGTAGGTAGAGATATAGCAAAAATTGGTCTCCTATTTCAAAAAATATAGTCTTATATAAGATCTGAAAAAATGAACATCAGAAATAACGTGTGGATGGCGAGAAAATTATCAGGGTGGCAGTGACTTGGATAGTTTTTTTTTCTATAGCTGCCTACCTAAAAAACAATCAACAGTGTAAAATAATCGTCAGTTACTATGTGACCACAATACTAAGTGTCCCCCGTGGGAATCGAACCCACGACCTCCGTGTCGAGAGCCCAATGCTCGAAACCATTAGACCACGGAGGCAGTTGCTCAAAAAGCTATCTATGTGATATTATTTTGAATTACAAAATTTCGATTTGATTTCATTTGATTTTGTCTAAGAATTCTGGAGCTAATCCCTACGTATACATTTATCAAAGAAAACCAATTAAACCCTCAAAAATATCTTTCTCAGATACAAGACGCCAATTTCCTACCAGATAACTCTACCCCAATTATTTATGTTTACAAGAATATAATATTTGCAAAAGCGAGTACATATTGTAGGTGTATCCTTGACACATCAAAGGTTTCTATCCCTTAAGGCACTTGTAATTTTGGATTTTGGTGTTGACTTGCCAATGCAAATATACGGAGATTTCGAGGTTTTGATGGAAATAGCTGGATATGACATGGTGTGGGAAGTTTAATTTGAATGATATTATTTCTTTATAACTTTGGGTGTAAACATAAATTCATACTTGAATGTGCGCTGCGACCATCAAACTGAACAACTTTCACTATGGGATCAACAGTGAAAACGCAAAAAAAAGAATTATCAAAATCCGACTAGGTACTCTGTAAAAAGTAATGCGTGGTCATACATAACAATCAGTTAGTGAACAATCAATCATCCCCTGTTTTCCTACCCTTAGGGTTGGATTTTTTTTCCAAACTTATATGGGACCAACTTCGGGGTATTCTTTCCAATTACCCTTTCCAATAAAAAAAGAATTATCGAAATTGGACTACTCTGTAAAGGTGGACTTCCGATGCTAGCGGCCGACGCGTCTGACGCGCGCGGCTCGCGCCCGACGGCCGATGCGGCCATACTAGTTACTATGAAAACGTATGGCGCCGCTTCCGATGCCAGCGACTGACGCGCGCGTCAGACGCGCGCGGCCGATGTCTATCGCATTGGCCGCGGCCGCGCGCGGCTATGCTCTGACGTCACGCAGAACAAGAATGTTTGCCAGAAATATTACGAAGATTTTACCGAAAATTTGCTTAATTTTAACTATTTTATTTATATTTTATTATCTGCAAGGTCACTCAACGTAGCGATAACACCATCTATCGAGCCACTTGAATCTACTTTTTCTTTTTTCGAAAAATCTCTCTTGTCTACATAATTATTAGCTAGACAGCGATCCATGTACAGGTTAAAAAGCCACTCAAGGGTTCTCTAATTACACCCAAAAATGTATTTTATCATAAACCCTGTAAAAAAAAATTGCATTCATATATTCTCTAAACCTATCAATCTGTCAATCAATCAAATATTATTTATTAAAATGTGTATTGGTTTTTTTGTTTGTGTTTTTATGTTTTTGTTTAAACACCAAAACATAAAAACATACCCTAAATTTCGGGGAAAATACCCTAAAGTGCTGCACAATAGGCACGCGTCAGTCGCTGACCTCGGAAGTGAGGTCTGTCGTCGGCCGCGCGCGTCTGACGCGAGGTTCTGTCATATATGACAGAACCTCGCGTCAGACGCGCGCGTTAGTCGCATCGGCCGCTGGCATCGGAAGTCCACCTTAAAAAATTATGCGTTGTCATAGATACAAAAAAATATACGCGTGTCGACTTGAGAACCTCCTCCGTTTCTTTTTTCATCGGTTAAAAAAATAATCAGCTGTTCAATAGAAACTGTCAATATTACACCCTTAGCTACTCAACCAAAATGTATGAAACAGATGTTTTTTTTTCGCTATTTCAATGTTGGTCGCATAATAAAATGGTCTTAAGCACCCCCTTGAAGATGTATCGTATTTAAATTGTCATCCTGTATTTTCTCTCTTCGATGAGATGCGAAGTTGAAGGTTCAAAGACGTTGGAGACCGGATAGCTCGCTTAATGTAGCGGTGGGCAAGATACGTCGCTAGGCCAAGTGATGGTTGGTGAAAATAAACCTTAAGGGAATTTAATTCGGAGCGCGCTCCATACTAACGAAGTCTGGTGATATTTTCAATGCTCACGAATTAAACTTAATGACATTTTTCGGAATCAATCTAGAAACTAATATCTAAGCTTGTATTTTGTCAGATTGTCGTTTTCAGGCCTATGATTATCACAGCCTACGTACGTCACTGCAGGGCACAGGCCTACCCTCAGGGAGGGTGTATGGGCTTTAGTCCACCACGCGTGCCCAATGCGGATTGGTAGACTTCACATACGCATCGGAATTTCTTCTTTAGCGTATGCAGGTTTCCTCACGATGTTATCCTTCACCGTTTGAGAGCAGTCTGTATTACGTACTTAAGTTAGAAAAAACTAATTGGTACACGGCATGTGATCCGTGCGGATTCGAACCTGGACCTCAATATTGAGTTTCCAGAGCTCTCCGCAACGCGCCACCGATGCTCATAAGGCCCAGATTAAATGTAATTGTTCCATTTTAAAGACAATATCACGGTAATAACGTTCTTATTAGTCTTCTTTAGGACCTTTTTATTTAATAGTATATAATGTATTCTATATCTGCGTCTTTTACTTAAATAATAGCTCCTATCGTGTTTACCAAAGATAATTTTGTAATTATGCTTGAGAAAATGAGCTTAAGGCACTAACTGTAGTCAAAACACGACGATTTCTTTTTTTTATTATTCTGTTTTTAATATTTCACAGAATTGTTTCTGTGATATTGTTAAAAGATTGCATGTGTATCGGAGATCCTAAATAAATCGATAAATCAAAATAATTTTTTTTCTTTGTTTTTTTAAATAAACATACATAATTTTTTTAGATGTTATAGAAAACCTACTAACGTTGAGTTGACACTGTAGTATAACTACAGTAGTTTAACTCCCGTTCTTGTATTTAATTATAAACAGAGCTCGTAGTGGTTACATTGAGAACAAATTTTGACATACGAAATGCACATCCAAACTACAGCAAAGGGCCAACAGCCAACAATAGACAAACTAGAGGTCTGGGTTCCAATCCTGTGTGTCCTAAGAAAGCGACACCAATCATGATACGCCTGTGTCTGTGTTACTTTACGCCCATGACGGCTTTTTCCTTTTGGCGCTTTGTTGTTCATCGCATGCTATCCCTGCTGGACGTTAAATGTTTGTGTTATTAATTATTATAAAGTGTTAATGTTTTCGGGTTTTCGCAATAAAAACCTTGTAACTTCAGTTTGGGATCAAAATAATGTGTGCACCGGAAAGCGTTATATCGTTATTATTTTTGGAAGTTTGAAAATAGGAGGTTTGTGTTGTGCAGTACGAATAGGCTGGTAATAATCAAATCAAAATTATTAACTCAATAATGATTTAAAAAAAATAGTTTTGTCACCACTGTAAGCGCCTTAACGTCCTACTGACTTTCAGAATGTAATTGAAACTCTTTGAAATACAGTAAATGTTTTCGAAACATGTCGACAAACATCAAAGAGTTTAAAACAGGGGTGGAGTTAGGGAAATAAACAACATGCCATATAGTTTATTTAATTGGCTCGCTTGGCTCATCTAACATCATAACATAATTATGTGTTAAAATATAATATTAACAGATTACTATATTAATCAGAGTTTCGGTGAAACGTGGATGTTCTGAGGTTTCAGAACTACTTTCCATCCCCTGGGGAATATCTATTTATTCATCTTTATTGGTTATCAAACAGCATATTTCTTAATTTTAATACAACAAAATTCGACAAAAATAATAGTCGAGAGCATATTATTATGCTTATGCTTTTGCTATATCAATCATAATGCTTAATCATTTATTAGAAGACATATAAACATCAATCAGGTATTATTATTCCTTGAGAAAGTTACGAAAAGGGATTTGTATTTAGAAAAAAATTATTAGACATGAAAAACTAACTATCGATTCCAGGATAGAGACCAAGAGGACGTCCGAAGACTAGATGCATGAACCTAGTTCGTAGTGATATGACAGAGTGCAATGTCTCCGAACATACAGACACGACGTGAATAATAGGGCAAGGTGGGAGAGAACAGACGTGGAAGGCTGACTCCACCATAATGGGATTAACAAGCCTGGAAGAGAGAGAAAAGTGAGAGAAGAAAAACTTTTCAACTGACAAAGCTGGATAAAATAACATTATCAATCTAATCATGATTCTTAAAATTTTCTATCCCCAAAACATTATTTGGGAACTGTAATGTTGGCATCCATGTGGGGCCCTGACTTCACTTTAAGAGGCCCTGAGGCTCTATTACGAAGTTTAGTCTGAATCTCTATCTGGATAGGATTCTTATTTCAATTTGAGTAAGTGGAACTCGCATCTGTGATCTCAAGACGATGATTGTGTTCTACGAAGTGCTTTTAAACTAGATTAGCACTCTATACAACTTAAAGCGACATATTTTTTATTGACTCCAAACTGTTATAAAATAAACAGTAATTAGTGGATGTACGATGGATTGGTGCGTGGATGGAGTACTGTGTTTACTACCCAAAAATAGTATAAAAATATATTGCTGATTAATAGTAAAGTAGTAAAAGCTTTTTTATAAACAAACAGGCAGTGATTAAGCAGTAAAGGGCTATTTTAATAAACTAATTTTTATGTATTATTTATTGTGGGCTAAGGTAATTATGTATTAAGGTAATGTGTTATATTCAGATACTTAGCAAAAACAATTATACCCTATTTCCATTAAAAAGATGTTCAAGAATAGGTGGGTATTAATTAATTTTAGGTAAAGGGTGAATAGCTCATCGTTTATTGTCTTTAATAAAAATATTTTATAATCTTTGAATCATTTATTTTCATAATTAAATTGTAGGCACATGTTTCATGTTCATACACCACATTTACATTTTTTAACCTTCATAGGATAAGAAAAAGAAAAAATCACGCATAAAATTAAAAAAGGAACTTTTGGTAATTATTGATTTACACGATATTAAAACAATAGCTGCATTTTCATCCTCTTCGTCACTTTCTAACAGGACGTCCAAGACTTGAGCCTCATTTGTAAATATTCGTTATGGTAATGATTAAATTTTTTAAATTTATGGATAATTTATTGTTAAGAGGATGGTGTAGTGATACAACAATCAAGCAAAACGCAAGCCAAATAGATCAACCAAATGTATATAAGCTTTCTTGCGCGTCGTCTTTGAGCTTGGCCGGCGGCGTTAACGTTTTTCTCCCCTTTGAAAACAACGCATTTTGATAATTTTTGGCTCATTAATCCAAAGATAGAAAACTAGGTTTGTACGTTTTGATATTTTTGATGTATTTATCTTCTTCTCTTCTTCTTCTTCTTAGCCGTTTTCAACTATAATGGTGTACGCCTCCTTCAGTCTATGCCATCCTTCTCGATCTTGATGTATTTATATTAAATAAAATATAAGCGATTTTAGATTTTCATACATAACATTACATTTTTGCTTACAATTTCGCTGCTATATCAAATATTGAAAAAATCAAAACGTACGAACCTAGTTTTTGGTCTCAAGAATATGTGTACCAAAAATCATTAAAATACCTTATGTTTTAGGGGTTGGGAAAGGTTTTTTTAACCGAAGAAAACAAAACAAAAAACGCAGGAGGTTTTCAAGTCTCAATACCTTATGGAAAATGCTAATACAAAATACGAGTACATACATACACTACACTAGTCACATAAATATACTTATTTACACAATACAGATTTCCTATATCCTGTTACTTTGTTTTGTAAATTAACTTTAGCTTTAACTTTTTTTATAAATGTACTTCTTACTCCTGGCGGGAGAAGACCTGGTGACTTGAAGTACAGGTATGTGTCAGTACATACTTACCAAACACCAGTCTCCACCCACAAACTCTTGTACTTCATTTAATATTTTTATTGTTTTTATTAATTTTGTGTTTGTGGTGAGAAAAATAAAAAAAAATTGTATTGTATTTGTATTTGTAAGTCGACGCGTATATTTTTGTTTTTTTTATGTATGAACACGCATAACTTTTTACAGAGTACCTAATCCGATTTTGATAATTTTTGTTTTATTTAGTAGGTCCTATGACCTACTAAATAAAACAAAAATTATCAAAATCCCCAAATTAAAATGGAACCACCTCTGAAGTACCTATGTACTACAGAGGTGGTCCCATTTTAATTTGGTGAAGATCTGGTAAAGGGCTTCGGAGATAGACAATAGAACTCTCTAAAAATCTATTGCATATCATCGACGATTGAAATAAATGATTCGATAACTTCTTACAGAGTAGTCCGATTTTTATAATTTTTTTTGTTTGGTTGGTCGTACTTCAGAGGTGGACCCATTTGAATTTGGTGAAGATCTGGTAAAGGACTTCGGAGATAGATAAAAGAACTCTTCAAATATCATAGCATATCATCGACGATTGAAATAAATGATTCGTGTTCATGTTTACATGTACACATGGCGACACATCATGTTACCCAAAACCAAAATAAGCTGGCCGCGCGACGTTATACATTACTATGCCGACGCGCGGCCAGCTTATATTAGTTTTGGGTAACTTGATGTGTCGCCGTGTGTACAACGGATATATGTCGTAAACGACATTTTAAGTTAACAATTTGTTCGTTTAGGGACGTAAATGACACGATTCAACGTCTGTTCAGGTGACACCGGGTCGTAAACGACATTTTAAGTTAACAATTTGTTAGTTTTGGGACGTAAATGATACGATTCAACGACTGTTCAGGCGACACCGGGTCGTAAACGACATTTTAAGTTATCAATTTGTTCGTTTTGGGACGTAAATGACACGATTCAACGTTTGTTCAGGTGACACCGGGTCGTGAACGACATTTTAAGTTAACAATTTGTTCGTTTTGGGACGTAAATGACACGATATAACGTTCCTTTCTTTGCGATTTGTTAGATAATTGACAGACCAAAATATTTCAAATTCCACTAAATTATGCTTATTAATAAAAAGGTAACTTTTTGACTTGAAATCGACAACGAACTACGACGAAGGGTGCCAGTATCTCAAAGGTATGCCATACTGATAATTGTACTTGTTGTACTACTTGTAATACTTGTTTACTAAATAAATGTGGATTAACATGGTTAGCAATTCTGAAAGGTAAGCCGATAAGAGTCGGTATGTAGGTACGGCCACTGGCATTTACGTCACTACATCGTAGAGCGTATTTTGAGAAATAATTTTTTTTGCTTTTACGACACATATTATGAAATTGTGATTAAGGTTTGATTGGGTCGTAAACGACATATTTTGTAATCTTTGAATGAAAATGTCTTTTATGTCTTTTCGATTGGTGTTTACGTCACAGGATCAAATATTTTGTAAATGGAATGTCTTTTACGTTGACTTTTATTTATTTTATTAGTTTTAGACAAAAAAAAACAATGGTAGTAAACGACATTTTTTTGCGATTAGAAGAAGTTTAAATACACCGATCGATAGAGCCAAAAAAAATAAACAAAACTGCATTTTTAACTCATTTTGGCCAAAAGTGGCGTTTACGACCTTTGAGGCCAGAAGGGTCGATATATAGCAGGGGTGGCAAAACTTTTCAAGGACGCGGTCTACATTGAATTTCAGCTATACTTGGCGGTCTACTTTCAAAAATTATACTTCTGACATATTTATTCAATCAAAAATATTTGTTCATTTTGGTGGTGGATGTTTTTTCATAATTTACATAAGTTTAAACTTAATAAAGAACGGTTTGCAGCTGTCTGTCTGCTGTAGATTGCGTATCGCTCTTATACAGAGTGTAACAAAACACCCTAGTAATACTTAAGGGGGTGTTTCAGACCATCACACTGAATAACTTTCACTATGGAGCCAACGTCGCGAAAAACAAAAAATCTGCCTTCCAATACATTTGAGTTGAGACGGTACTGCAGTTTTGTATCAAAGAGCGAAAACTTTTTCGCGATTTCGATGTTGGCTCCATAGTGAAAGTTGTTCAGTTTGATGGTTTGAAGCACCCCCTTAATTATTACTAGGGTGTTTTGTTACACCCTGTACATCATTTCTGTGATTTAAAGACTTCCTACTTGTTTGTAGCGTTTCCCCAAAAAATCAACCCGTACCTTAAAGTGGAAGCGACAAATCCGTGATATACCATTACAGCATTTCTATTTACTACCTTGCGCAGCTTGTGTAGGGCATAAAAGAATTGATTCAATTTATTTCTAACCATGTCTGTATGTGTATTCCAGCTCATATTATTATCAATTTGGATTCCCAAACACCTAGTTACAATTGTTTCTCCAACTTCTTGTCCTTCATAATTAATGTTAAGATTCTGCAAAACTTAACAATGAAAAAGTAAGTAAGTACTTGATGGAATCATTTTTCGATACACATATTAGAATTTCGGCGGGGTGGGGGAGGGGGGATAAATCTCACCTATCCCCCCTGCTGGATACGTGCCTGTGATACCTAAAAGGATTAATGGCTACTTACGACACCCGTCTAGGTTGGTGTAGGTATTCAAAGCTGGACACCAAACGGTAATGATATAAACATTTCGTTCTAACTAATAGAGTGCTCGGAAAACGCATTAGAAACTGCTGCTGAGCCTCTAGTCTTCCACGAAATTATCGCTCAGCTTATTGATTCGCAGAATGGCATTCATAAATCTTTGCAGAGCTCTTTATTAAATCTCTCTCAGTTTATACTGTTCGGAATATATTTGGTTTTGGTGGAGCTGAGTCATTTTTTCGTTGTTGGAGTAGGCTTGGTCAAACGTCAAACTAAAATTTAAAAAAATCATTGCATGATAAAATCTCACTATATTAATGAAGGTTTATTTAACAGGAGATACCTTTGTTAGATTGTGTGGAAGAAATCGCGTTATTGTGCACCCTATTGTTTATCTCTTGTATTTTCTCTGCTTATGTTGATTGATGATTGGTATGCTCATTGGTGAAGTGGTGCTTCTATGTTGGAAACAATTCGCCAAACTAGTCTTTGGATTGTGCAAAGTGCAATATTGATCATCTTGAGTGGCTCTGTGTTTCATTGTCCAGGACAAAGGTGGTATTAGATAGTATAATACCTATTTATTATGAAATTCCTAAAAATCTTTAAATTAATCATCAGTTCCCTACGTTGAGATCATGTACCGGTACCGCTATATCATATGGAATAACAGATTCTGTATAATTTCTGTCTAAGGTTTATATAAAGCGAATTTTATAGCGGACTCCACCAAAACGTTTCTTCCCCCATAGATTTTATCTATCAGGTAACAAACGACGGGGCTTGCTATAGATTTGGACCTGATTTAGTGGTGCAATGTGCCGGATACTTTAAAACGACACTTTTATGATCTCCTTGCCATTTTCTTGGCACAAATTTCAATTTAAAAATCTACATATTTAATTGTACACAACTAAAAACATTACGTTCTACCTTATCAAATCCTATTTCCACTAAAGTTATAGATGTAAAAAATTGTGAATTAGTGAATTATTTGTGACTCTACCACGAATAAACAGCTGAACAGATTTTTAGAGAACTACTAACTGTAATTCAGAAAAGCATACTTTTTTAAAGGCAACACAGAAAAAATCAACAGACAACAGTTAATTGAAGATAAATGAAAAAAAAATTAAGGGTACATACCTAATAGTACAATTCAAATTCAAATAGATTTTGCAATTTCTGTCTGTTTTTTTACTTAAAACCTGGTAGTGGCATCTTTCCTTCTGGATGCTGTGATTATAATTGCAAAGCTCATTCCATGCTCGTCTCCATTATAATAGAATGTAGAGGCGCCTCAATATTACTCAAGGAACACGCAAGCTATACAACGTGTTAATAAATTAGCGCAAAACCTCATACACCCCAACTGATTTATAACAAAATAATTAGATTGAAACAATAATTTCATTATTTTGATGGTTAAAATTTAAAGTTATTCGCATTTTAAGTTTTGAGGCAAAAATGATTTGTTGTCTTTTCAGCACTGAAAGAAAGCGCTAACGTACTCATGGATACATTTTTATAATCTTGTTTTAGTAGTAAGTAGGGTGAGTGTGCCCTTGCGGTGGGTTGACATCAGGTTCAGAAATTTTTAAATTTTGCTAAAAAATTATTTCAAATTTTGAAAAAAATTACCTATGTTGAAACCATGATAATTCGATTCAGCTCTCGATTCTAAACAAACTACTTTCTAGTTTTGCGTTAATTCATTAACACGTTTTATAGCAGCAGCACAGTAGCTGCATAAAGGAAATTTCCTTTATACGGCTACTGTACAGCTGCTATATAGCTTACGTGTTCCTATGCTTCCTCACGATGTATTCCTAGAGGTACTACAAACCAGATTTTTTTTGCAATTTCCCAAAAAAAAAACTGCTTGTTCATCTGAACTACTCAATTTTGTGACTCGAAAATTACCCCGTCCGTTATCTGTTTAAAATAAAGCACCTGTAAAACTAAGTTCAGAGACAAATGGTCAAACTGACACACAAACAAATTCTGTGCTCGATTTGCTTCTGGGGCGTTGCCAAGTTGGCTGGATCTCTAGATTTGTCGAATTTATACCCAGCCGAGCGAATTTAGGGGTCGAGATATATTTGTAAGTTTGCAACGCTTTTGGGCAGGAATTTCTGTTTTCTTCAGACTAGAAGCCAAAAGAGTGTTATCGCCTATTTTACATGAGAGAAGGTGGCGCGGTGCGGTGCGAGAAGAGGTGTGAGCAATCAATTATGGGGGATCCTGGTTCAAATCCGCACTGACGACATGCCATCTACCAATGAGTTTTTCTAACTTATGTACTTAAGTAATACCAACTGCTCTCAAATGGTGAAGGAAAAAATCGTTAGGAAACCTGCATACGCCGAAGAAGAATCTGATGTTAATGTGAAGTCTACCAATCCGCGTTGGGCACGCGTAGTGGACTGATGCCCAAACAATATTAGGCCTGTGCCATATAAGACAGTAATCTATCTTCATACAAAGGTACCAAACGCGGCTTGTATGTGTGCTCGCCAGTACGTACGCCTCGTAGCACGCACTCACTGACAATTATGTCAGACTGACAAGAATGCGCCAGACGGGGCTACGCGGAGATATTGTCAGTGTGTGCGTGCTGAAAGATTACTGTCTTATACTGTGCCTGTGCCCTGCAGTGGCATACCTACTTGTTTGATGAAGCATAGCTTATGCTGACTGCTTGATTTGATCTTTAGTAAATAGATTTTCATTACATAAATATCTAAAATGAGAAGAAAAAGAAACAGGTAGGTACTACAAATATTTTTCATTTCGGAAAGAATCACAATCAAAACTGACCAGAGGGTTTTAACAAAAAAACTTAAAGCAAGAGTAGTTTGTTTGAAAAACGATCCCGCTCAAAAGGCAACCTTCGTATCTAAAGTTTAAAAGTTAAAATGAATTGTTTTAAGACACAAATTCAGCATTTCCCTTCTAAACTCTTCGGAAACAAACGGAACTGAATATCGGAGAGTATTCAAGATGGCGACGCTTCCATTTAAATGCACCGATTGTGGGGTATTGTTGATGCCCCGATAAAACTTCTGCCGCAGAACGTAACTCCGCAACTTTATACGTAACTAGTTTTTGCCCGCGACTTCGTCGGCATGGAATTCGATTTGCTGTCGAGATAAAAAGTTGGGCTTATGCCTGTTTTCATTTCTACAATATAATGCCATGTTGAGATCCGTAGGTCTAACAGTCTCTGACAAAACCTTTTGCAGATTTTGTCAAAGACCACTAAAAATTAACTAGGTAGGTACTACTAACACTAAATGTTCGACACTTTTAGAGTCGATTAGGTATTAAATTTAGGTATGAAAAAAGAAACTGCTGTATGGAACAAACAGCAGTTTCTTTTTTAGAGATTCATTAGGTACACCCAGTATGTAAGGTCGAAATTAAGGGTTCCGCACCCAAAAGATGCCAACGGGACCTCCTTATTACTAAGCCTACGCTGTCCGTCAGTCCGTCCTACCGTACCTTTAAAGGTTGTATCTTTTGAACCTTGATAGCGAAGTAGTTTAAATTTTACAGAATATAAAAAAAAATTAAGGGCACTGTCAAAGGTCCTCTTTGACAATAACGGAACACTTATGGAATCTTCCATCCGTCCGTCTGACACGGACATGTAAATTGTGCCAATAAGGTCCGTAATTGCAATCCGGAATCCGGAATCAGGATTACGATTTCGTATAGATTTTCCTACTCCACAATTGCGTTCGGAATTGCGGAGCTGTCAAATCCTATACAAAATTACAATCCTGATTCTGAATTCCGGATTGTAATTCCGTATGTGTGTGGCGGATCTAAAAGAAAAGTTTACTATAGAGTTGCCACAGATTACTAGAGTTACTACACGTTACAGATAAATGAATCCTTTCTTCTTCTATCGAGTCGATGGCAAGTCATTCTAAATTTTTCTAGCCCAGAATTTCGCCACACGGATAGTACTACACTGGCAGCGTCCATAAGCGCCATTCACGTGCAGATGTCAGGGCAGGAAGGGCATGATATAAGGTGGGCCATAGTCTGTGGGGAAACATCGCATTCACACTGGAGGTCAGACCCGCTTATGTAACCCCACTTGAACAGGCTGTTACTCCGGCTGACCTGAGTTCGGAGTCTATTTAAACACCTTCAAATTCAATGAATCGTTTAGAAATCCCTTAGACATCCATCAATACCTTAGAAACTAAGCTCATACTCGAACGCCTCTGGCAAAGAGTTTAACACCTCCTACGGAATCCACTTCAATTAAAGTTACATTCTATCTTACATTTCAGCTCTTGAATTGTTGATCCATTGTACATGCGAACTATATTGGAATTTACCTAATAGCGCCCGCTGGTGCTTCTATAACGTATTGATTCTGAGAATAACTACAATGAGGTATTGGTAGACGGAGCGTGAATCTCACTTAGTGGCACTGTGTCGGTAATGGTTATAGCGTACTACTTACATAACCCCCCCTATACTTACTTTCTATTAGCTAACGACCATAATGCCTACTCGGGTAGTCAGAAATGTTGTACAACTAGGTACCTATCTTTTTAAGGGTACAGTTCGAGCAAAGCGTTAGCATAGCCAATGACGTTTTAGATGATATCTGATTCTAGCTTTTCGCCTACAAAAATATTGCATAATAAAAACACTATCACTTATATTCCGAGAGATAAGTATACTTTTTGCAACCATCAGCAGCAAGGCTGATTCAGTGTTTATGGGTTGTAGAGCTTCTCTGTGATGGGGATGGACCAGGTCTGTCTGCATAACTCCAGTCGGTTTAGGAGTTACTGATGATTAAAGGTCTGTAAAAAATTAACGATCAGCTGCAATGCTGATCGTATGTTATTGTTGTAGTATGCTCTGCAGCTATGAACAGTACAAAAACTGACATGATTCATTAGTCGGTTTAGGAGATACAGACGTTCAAAGGTCGGAACTTTGACTGGCTGTATCTCCTATACCGACTGACAGTTGTTCACATAGCTACAGTGCATACTACAACAATATCATACGATCAGCTGTGCAGCTGATCGTTAATTTTTTACAGACCTTTAATCATCAGTAACTCCTAAACCGACTGGAGTTATGCAGGCAGACCAGGTCCATCCCCATCACAGAGATGCTCTACACCCTATAAACACTGAATCAGCCTTGCTGCTGATGGTTGCAAAAAGTATACTTATCTCTTATACTATTAGTAGCCTCATCCACCACCTCCACGGAAAAAAAATTGTATGATCCATTTTAAGCATTTCGAGCACCACAAGGCAAGTTTTTCTATTAATTCAATGTTACATAATTTTAATCATCCCCCCAAAAAAAACTCCTTCAGGCGAGAAAATTAGAATAGATTGCAATATTTTTTTCCAAATATCCGCCTTTTGCTATATTTTTTTAATTCCATTTTCCCTCTTTGATTTCCAGGAGAATTTTCTGTGCCAATTTTAATGCCAAAAAGCAATTTTCAGGTGCAAGAATTGGAATAATGTGTTTGATCAGGATGTAAAGGAAAACACCCAATCCCGTTTCACTTTTTGAATTTTGTAAACCACGATAAAAAAGGATAATTTCTATTTCCTTTGGAAGCACAATATACCTCCTATCCTGTGTTATAATTTCAGCTATCATTCGATTTGTTTGTGTTCTTTGATCATACACATTCGTCAGCTGCGAAACGACGGAAACGAATACACTTCGGGAAATGTCTTTTAAATACGTTACAATATTAAACAGGGTACCTACTTCAAACCAGTAAACTAAACCAGTTGTACTATGGAGTTGAAGCCAGTACCAAAATCGACATTCGGGTCGAGAAGCCATTGACGTTTCCTATAGAACAGCTGATATTCTTCTCACGATTTCAATGAGGCTATGTATACAATGTATACAATATGTATACAAATTGTTCAGTTAGATGCTCCAAAGCACCTTATTTGATATGTAACTTATTCAATTTTACACCCTGTATATTGAAGTTGGATCTTCCAAGAAATCTACAAAAGATAAAGCAGAAAGATATACCTATCTGCAAAGCAATAAACAATAGAAATTGCCTCGTCTACTCTATGAAATGTTAAGAACTAACGTATGATTTCACCACAAAACCTCACTAAAAACTTGGCATGAAGACACACTAGTTTAATGCAACTATAGCCAACTATTGAATTTGTACTGTTTACAAATGTGTACCTTATTTCTTAGGCATGAGGAATATGTGAAATAATCATTTATTACTCTCATACATGGACTCAAGCAAGCGTTAAGAGAAGTATGAAGCAAGTAATCTTCATACAAAAAGCAAAAACGTTTTTATACTCTTACACTCAGCTGCAGAAACGTTAATTAAAGTTAACCCTCCATTAAATCTCTTGCTGTCACTTTTTGTTTTGTTGACGTTGTAAAAGCTAGCAAGAGATTTAATGGAGGATTAACTCTAAGGCTGCCTGTCCATTGACGCGTGCTGGCTGTGCGTGAGCTGTGTATAGCTGTGTAAATATTAACCAATCAGAGATCCGACTTAGATCGGCCGAGCTTCTGATTGGTTAATATTTACATACCTATACAGCTCGCACATCCAGCTCGCGTCAATGAACAGGCAGCCTGATGAGCGTTTCTGCAACTGAGTGTGAAACCTTAACGTATTTCAATGATATTTAAAATTATGTTATTAGTTTGGCAAGGTACTAGGTTTGTAGCTCTTTTAATCGAATTTCGTTATAGGGATGTATTTATAAGTATTTTAATTTACGCATAATGAAATCAAAACCTAAAACCCTGATTTATCTACAGAACCATAATGAGAACAAAACTATAGGTTTCTATAAGGTTTTAGCGGGCTACGGTAGACGCTTTTTGCATAATAGATTGCCAGTTTCACAATCTTTTTTTAGTTCTATCTAACTCACTAAAATGTAGATTCCCCACAGGAACATATCTACCTCCCGGACAAAAACTGCAAAGGCCAGTGTAAAATTCCTTAAATTGGGTTCGAACTCCAGTTAGCAGACAAAATTTATGCATTTCGGGGTACAAGGATCCTGGCCTAATGCAGTGTGATTGCGGGGAACCTATCCAACCGATGTATTCCTGCTAGAATGACCATTGTGCCTGAACACTTACAAGGGAGGACCTCAATGAAGCTACACTGAATACTGGTTCGTCGAATACCTGGCCAATAAAATATAGTAACACACTCGTAGAACAATAATTGACAAGAAAAGAAAGAAATAAAAGAACATGATGTGCCGGTTGCGGTACTTTAAAAGAATAACTCGATCGTCGCCAACTCCATAACCACTAATCTGACTACTAATAATTCCCTAAGAGTCATACATACATACATAATTACTCACGCCACTATCCCACAGGGGTACGCAGAGACTACGGCACACACTACGATTCTGACATACTTGTCTCGCCTCATCCACTTTCATTCATCTCTTCATATACTGCCATCGGTTGAGTGTGCTACGCACTTTTCCTCTTCGGAGAAGACCATTTATTTGGTCGTGGTAAGTTCACCTCGGACGCCCTCTCTCGACTGTTCCACTCATATTGGATCTATGGAGGGAACTGCCTCCGTGATTGAATGGTTAAGAGCTTTGGGCTCTCAACACAGAGGTCGTGGCTTCGATTCCCACGGGGGACACCTAGTGATATGTGCTGCTCTATAGTTGACATTTATTATCTTGCTTGTTCATTTGTGTGTTACTCGTGATTTTGTTTCTTTTTAATTGGACATTTTATATAATTTGCTTTTGTTTGCCAAGCTTATAATTTTCGTTTATTTTGGCCTCTTTAATACAAATATAATTGCTAAATTGTAATTAAATATTTTGTACGTCGAAAGACAAAATGTGTAGATCTATGACTTTATGTATACACTATAACCTGTAACCTATTATGTACCCATGTTTACAAAATAAAAATTGATTGATTGATTGATTGTCACTTTGTGCATTTTTCCCCAGTTGGTTAGGATATTGCAGGCTGAATCACCTGATTGTCTAAACAAAAAGATGATTCCATGCTTCGGATGGCACGTTAAGCCGTTGGTCCCGGCTACTATCTCTGATGGTAGTAATCGTTACATAAAAACCACGTCAGAGGCCGTAAGGCAGTCTGAAAAAACTCGAACACCAGGGCTCTGCCCACACGATAAGAAGAAGATTGGATCTATAAATTTCCCTAGTGAGTCTACTCTCATTCATCCTCTGTACCTGACCGAACCATCTAAGCATACCTCTCTCAATTCTTGTTACCACATCATCCTTCAACTTACAGCGATCCCTTATAACACTGTTTTTGATTCGGTCCTAAGGGTCCGTTAGAGATATTCAAAATGTACCAGATTCCAACTATTCGTGAATTTTTAAATTTGAAAATAATTATTTCATTAAGAAACCATACAGTTACAATTTACCCCTCCCGCACACATCGATATGTGTGATAACATTTAATGCTGCTCCATAAACTACGTTATTACCCATTATTACCCCCCAGTTACTGGATAAGTAATGTACTCCAGCCTTCAACGTTAAAGCCCGCTCGATAAGGACTGGCTCTAAATTTATAGACTAGGCATAGTAATATCGTTAGGGCATAAATCATAAACTTAATGTAATTTTATTACGTTTCGTTTAGAGCAATTTTTGTGAATCTTTTTAGTAGTGAACTCATTAAATGGAAATACACATGTCATACAGACATAAATTAAGGATCATAATCTTTGTTGAGGGTGATTAGAAACTTTGCTATGCTACTATGACTACCTACTATCTTTTTAACGTGCTGGTGCAGTAAATGTTACTATAGTATATTTAAAGTTTCAGTATTAAATTGTAATAAAATAAAAATAAATAAAACCAGTCAAGTGCGAGTCGGGCTACTCGCGCACCAAGGGTTCCGTACCACACCACCACAGAACACAACATTATTAACTTAGAAAAAAACTTTTTTTGTCCGGGGCCGTTAGCGCGAGACCGACTCACAATTGGTCAGTTTTTAGTATTTGTTGTTATTTTGTAGAGTTTGCTGTATAATTACACAAGTTTGACGCTTGTATGCATTACCGTTTTTACGATAGAGCGTGAAGAAAAAACGTTGATAAAAACTAGTTTCTTGTTGAGAAAACGCCTTCGTTTTTAAATTTTTTACTTTTTTATTATTTGTTAACAAATCCGCCGTAATAATGCATAGTCTGAGAAAATTTCAACTATCTAGCTATTGCGGTTCAAAAGTTACAGCCCTAAATATGTAGGACAGACGGACGGACGGACAACGTAGGCTTGGTAATAGGGTCCCGTTTTCACCCTTTGGGTACGGAACCCTAAAAACCTGTCAGACGAAAGAAGAGCTCAGTGTATTTACTGACCCACTCTCATCAATAACACTTTACCCCACTTCAAAAAACCCCAAATATTTCAAAACCTTTTGCCCCAAACTTGTAGAGTTTGACTGATCACAAAATAATTAGATGTTTCAAAAGAAAACAGCCCCAAGAGTCTTTCGTCTTTCTTAACATATTAAGTTTAATGAAAATACAAAACTTTGCGTATTGCTTGTTACAAAAAATTTGGTCAAGTGCTAAACGTTCGGTCGGAGTGAATGGTTCTGTAGAACCTACCTATGTGAAAAGATGCACAACCTTTTTAGATGGTTGTGGTTTTTATTAGGGTCCCGTAGCCAAAGGGTACCAAATAAATTGCAAATAAATTATCATTATCATTACCAACGGGACCCTGTCACTAAGCCTACGATGTTCGTCCGTCCGTCCGTTCTAACTTTAAACGGCTGTATCTTTAGGACCGGTAATAGATAGCCGGTTGTAATTTTACAAGGCAATACATACGTCAAACTTGATGTAATTATAGAGCATACTCTAAAGTAAAACAACAAATAAGAAAAACCGGCCAAGTGTGTGTCAGGATCGCGTTAAGGATCATTTCACATTTATGATACTAGTGGGAGGTACGATTGTGTTCTGCACATTTGATTTTATTTTAAATTGTAACTGTAATGGGATATATACCTATCACACTTTAATAAAATACGAGAAACTTCTTGTATACGGAAAATCGTTTACCACGAAAAACGTTTCATAATGAAAAATAAAAGCTATTTTATAAAAGCGATTCTACAGATCCCTAAAAAGATAATAACAGGTGAAAAGCAAGTCTTTCATCATCCTTAATAGATATTTTCTTACCGAAGGTAAAAAACTTTGTTTGGCAAAAATCTGAAGGCCTTTGTTACTTCTTTTCAGGTGTGGAGAAAGGCAAGGCTTCGGAAACTCTAGCAGTCATCCTTGTTTAAAAAAATCCGGACAAGTGCGAGTAGGATTCTCACTCTGAGGGTTCCGTAAAGACTTAATTATTATGTACCAACTACAATATGTAGATTTGTATTAAAAGCAAAAAAATATACTTAGTTTACATATGTGATATAAATAATAAAAATTATGATTTTTTAATCGCTTTACTTGCATGTGCTGTGATACCTTCCTTCTTGCCTTTCATGATTCTAGGTCAACGGGAAGTACCCGACAGATTTTAATGAGTGTGTATGCGATTGTCAAAAAATTTGACATAAATGGGCGTATCTTTTACAAATACAAATCATTTATTGCAACCACATTATCAGATGTTACATAGTGATTCCAGTACACATGGACCCTGCTAGGGCACTGCAAAACTTACATCTAGAATTAAAATCATACGTATTGAACTGAATTAAAATACAATACAATAAAATACTCTGACTCTTTTAATTGCATTGACTTAGATTAGAAGCTTAAAATGTTTGCACCTCCAAGGGACCGTAGACATTAATCATTTCAGCTGATGGACGTCCAATGTGCTGGACATAGTCCCCCAAGGATCGCCACAACAACCGGTCCTGTAGACATTATTAACCGCATTATTACCGTCGACCTTATTTTATATGAATTGCACTTCAACTTCACTTCACATGAATTCAACTTGATACTTACCTGTTCCTCAAAAAGGGTCTTGGCGGATGAACAACAAGGTGATTCCTGTAAGGGTGAAAAGGTTCTCATTTTTCCTTTTGAGGTATGGAACCCTAAAAAGGTATAATTATAAGGAATGTATTTTGTGATTTATTTTAAAAGGGTCAATGCTCTCGGTAGTTTCAGTACGAGATGTTAGAGATTATATTCTTTTTTATCATCATTTCGAATAAAATTAAAATAATTAATAATGTTTTCATATATCGTATACCTCCATTCGCTGCAATAGGCATCCAACTTATCGAGAATATGGAAGAGTTTCGGGGAGACCTTTTCCCAGTGGGACGAAGTAGCTTAAAAAAAAAGTTTTCATAGCATGCTGGAAGAAATCTCTTCAGAGATAAGCTCAAATATTGTACTTGTTTACTATGCTGTTTTATCACCTGTATATCCGTGTGAACAGTAAAGTGTTAAAATAAATAAAATAGTCAAATATCTGATGCCGATGCAGATCCTGGAAAAAAAGGAGTATTTGGACATCATACTAAGATAAGATGTAGATTATTGCGATGCCTGAAAAACCACCGGTACACTTCAAACCACGTAATTTGTTCTTTCTTTGTTTCTTTTATTCTAATCAACTTAGATTCAATTTTAAATAAAAAAAAGGTTTGTAATTTGATTAAAAATTCGTTTGTTTACTTTTCATTTATTTTACTAGGTAGGAACTTAAGTATTTATTTCTGCTTAGGGTTCTATTCCTCTAGGAATTTCTATACGTCATATTCTTTCCTTACTTCTTTTTAGTATAAAAAAAGCGCAATTTTCGAATAAAAGTTGTGATAATCTTGACATAATAGATCCCCTAGGAATGGACCGCCACTTATCTCGATCGGGTTGTACAGTAAGAACGTAAACCGAACGTAAACGTGTAAACGTAAGAACATACACTTTTATTTGTATGAGAATAAGGTTCAGAGTTGTTTACCATCTTTTATTTTATTTTTATTTATGTATTTGTTTATTAGGAAGCCAACATGACACATATAGTTTTACATTCACAATGGTACATGATAATTTTGAGTGTATACATGTCATACTTATAGGCTAACTCAGCATGCATAAAAAGCTTAATTTAAAAAGAAGGTGCATACATTTCTTGTTTTTTTTTTTAAATTTTGTTGTTAAACAACGTGACGACTGATGGTTGTCGCGCCAATTCCGAATACAGGTACATGCCTACTGATTTACACTATAACTATTCAAAAAATACTTTTTCAACTTATTTTTAAATACAGCTAAAGAGTCGTGAAAAATGTCCACATCCATTTGTTTACTAATAGTATTATAAGTTTTCAACAATCTTGCCAATGGGGCTGAAATTCCCAAATTGGTTCTTGCCAGCCGATTTTTAAGTGGTACATAATTGACAAGTCTACTGTTTTTCCAGGGCACTACTAGACCAACACAACTCACCAACTGCGGTGAATCAACATTTCCTTTTAAAATTTTGTGTAAAAAAGACAAATCAAGCAGGATTCTACGGTCAGACAAAGAAAGTCTCTTATATTTACGCAACATCTGGTTGTAACTTGTATGATTCTTCAAAATTTTGTCCCTAAAGCAAAGATGACGTAAGAATTTTTTTTGTACTCTTTCTATTCGCAACTGATGGATTTTATAGTACGGGTTCCAGACCACAGAACAATACTCAAGAATGCTACGTGAAAGAGAGTTATATAAAGCCAGTCTAGTAATCGTTTTTTTTTTAAATTTTGTCGATCTAATTATGAGAGCACTAATCCTAAAAGCCTTCCTTATCATTTTATCGATGTGAGGGACAAAACTTAACTTGCTATCGACCAAAACACCCAAATCCCTGGTCACCTTTCGTTAACGACCGTACCTATTCCCTTTTTGAATGATTATTGACTAATGTTTTGTTTCTATTGTACCCTTTCTTGTTATGTTCACTTTTATGTATTATGTACTGTTTTAAGTGAATAAAGTGTGATCTAACCTTTTTATTCGCAATCATCAATCGTCTTCAACTTTGTTTTGATATACGTACCTACATACACAACACGCTCATTATCTTTATTGGGGAGAGCAGAGCACTTCATTACAGGGTGTTAGGGTAAACAGTTGCATTACTTTAAGGGGTGATTGTACCCATGATACGAACAACTATCCCAAAGAAACCCATAGGAAATTAGCAATTTTTTTTTCGACTTTTCATACAAAACTTCGATCAGCTGATTGCATTTAGTACGAGAAGTCCAAAAAAATTTTTACGAATTTCTTATAGGTTTCTTTGGGAAAGTTGTTAAGTATCATGGGTACAATCACCCCTTAAAGTAATGCAACTGTTTACCCTAACACCCTGAACCCCCCTTAATTTTTAACTTTTTGACTTTTTTATTAAGTCGTTAATTCGCCGTAAGAACGCATATTCTGTGAAAATTTCAACTATCTAACTTTTACGGTTCAAAAGTTACAGCCCTAAATAGGTCGGACAGACGGACGGACGGATGGACAGACGGAGGGATAGACGGACGGACGGACGGACGGACGGACGGATAACGTAGGCTTAGTAATAGGGTCCCGTTTTCACCCTTTGTGTACGGAACCCTAAAAAATAGGTAAACATAATATCGATAACGCATCTATTTTTCAACCGCAAACGATAGTGTAACTACTGATTGCTAAGCGACGCTAGACAAGACGAATTGATAGTTATTTTAGTTGCGGTACAGGCTTTAGTAGCTTTAGTATAATAAATCAGGAAAGTTGGACAGTTGGGAGCTGATGATGCGGGTAGCTATCACTTTGTATCGATCTGCGATACGTAGCGGTGGTTATGTAGTTAAAATACGTGACTAATTACTAGTGAGGTTTTATCGTAAATTTTAATACATTCAGTTTAATGACGAGTATGCAGGGTGTAACAAAACACCCTAGTAATACTTAAAGGGGTGCTTCAGACCACGAAACTGAACAACTTTCACTATGGAGTCAACTTCCAAATCGCGAAAAAAATCAGCTGTCCCATACAAAACTGCAATACCGACTCGACTAAAATGTATGGGATAGTTGATTTTTTATTCGCGATTTCGAAGTTGGCTCCATAGTGAAAGTTGTTCAGTTTGATGGTCTGAAGCACCCCCTTAAGTATTATTAGGGTGTTTTGTTACACTCTGTAGAATGTCATTGATAAAGTCAACTAATTTATTCACTTTAGAAGATTCTAAATCAACAACAACATGGGTCATGTGTCGTGTGTATGTGAGGGGTTGTGTGTGTGTTTGTCAGTTTGTCATCTTGTTTCATTATGAAACCAGATTACTCCAGTCATCTTCAGTAACATTATTAGGTTTCTGTGCAACTAAATAATTTGGTTCATTTCACAGGTTCCAAGGAAGCCCGCTGTACTTTAAATTGTTTAACTATACATACTCGTACATACACGTACCCACGAATAATTGTGGGAGTACATCTAAACTATTATAAAACTGTAACAGTAGTGTGTCTGTACATTGAAGATATTTACAAAAAAAGATTACGATATTGTTTTTAGATGTACCTGATTCCAAATCACCAATTTTTGGATTTTTGTGTCTGTTTCTTTGTTTGTTTGTGTGTTTGTTTGTTCGAGCATCACGCAAAAACTACTGAACCGATTTTGATGAAACTTTTTTTGTTTGATAGGTTATGATCTGACTTAAAATCTGATATATAATTCATGCGGATGAAGTTACGGGTAAATGCTCGTGTACGTTATAAAAGTCCTGCCTAGCCTAACTTCGCAACTAAGAAAGCCACGCAAAATTTTTAAAATTTTCTTCGCTCTACATGAAATTATATTATTGCATTTTAGTTTTTGCACTCGTAGCAAAATATACGCGTACGGTATAATAACGCATTCAGGATACTGATGGGGCTGGCGCGGCATTGTAGTGCGTCGGGAATGTTTACGGAGGCGCACACGGACGACTTCTATGCTATATTGCGAAAACGGTGCGCCTCCATGTTGGGCAGGCTCCGAGCCAGCACTAACGGTCTCCTGAGCGTGTTTAAAGACCGGTGGGACTCCCCGCTGTTGCAGCACTGGGTGAACCTCTGTAGTGTGTGTCTAACCCCCCACACAAACATAGCCTTAAGTTACCTAGATATAAGCGACTGTCTTGTTAATACAATGAGCATTACACGTCTAAACATCGAACCTATCTTTCATTTATCGAGACCCTAACGCACAATACCGCATGGCGACCTTACCAGGATTCGAACCTGGAATCTTCTTTCTATCTTCTTCTTCCTCCATCCGGGTATTTAATATAAAATTAAATGTTTTGTTACTAACACTAGCTGTAAGATACATGTATACTTACACTATATGGACATCTTGTCTGAAATAAATTATTTGAATTGAATTGAATTGAAAATGGAAGATTCGGTGATGTACTCCTGAAACTCTTCAATTATTCTGTCTTCTATTCTGATAGGTATAGACAACAAAACGCCACATGCTGTGATCCTGACTAACTTTCTCTCCTTTCTTCGATATTCATTTGTCTTTTCATGCTCGTCCATATGGGATACATCTGACCTGACTTTTAAGCATATTTTTAATCGGGTTACCACACATGTCCACCACTGTAACTCCTGTAAACCAGGATCAACAGCGACATACATTCACAACATTCGACAATGGAGTACAGCGAGCCCGGGGATGACTCTAATCTGTATTGAAAGCAACAATGAATTTAAAAAAAGAAAAATGGAGGAGTCGGAACCCTTAGAAAAAGTATATGTCTATAATGAGCCTTACGCTTCTACAGTAAGTACCTAAGGCCCACTTGCGCCAAATGCTGTGTTAAATTGCGTAACCCCGTGTTTAATAGCACCGACCTAAAGTGTTATCGAAGATTGTCTTGCGCCAATGAAAACTAGTTCATAGTTAACTAACCTGACAGTTCTCTATTTTTCGCTGGCAACATCCTAAATGACCATAGAGTTTATGTAATCCGACAAAATATGAAAAGTGAATGATGAATGAACATTATATGCACGTCTCTTTCACACTGCATCTATTTGTATTTATCTGTCTCATTTGTTTTATTTTGGCAATGACATTTCGTTTTCATCGTTTTGTTTTAAAATCATTCAGTTTTCAATCATGTAAACAAAAACAGCTGTTGCCTCAATTTTGACATTTAGCCATATTTAGCACGTAGTTTAGTGACTTAAACCTACCAAATCGGCGGTTTAAAATTTAAATATAATACAAGTTTAGCCCCCTAAAACAGGATGGTGCAAGACATAATTATAATTTAATTCCAAAGTAGCGTCTAGTTCTGAGTTAATGACGATAACCCTGCCTGGCGCAAGCGGGCCTTATTAGCTTAGTATAAAACAAAAGGGGCCAACTTTCTTAGGTTGGTGTGCGTGAGGCGTCATACAAATTATGTCTGTCTGCGTGTATAGGGATAGGGTTTAGAGGCCAGTACTGGTTGCAATTTTTCGACGCTTCCACGGTCAATCTGTATAACTTATCCAAGTAGGAACCATAGATATCCGGCTTCATGAATAACAGCAACAATAACGCGAAAACTGAAAAAGCCGACGGTATTCAAATCACAACACGGCAATAAAAAAAATGTAAGTTTGACGCGGGTCGGTCTTGAGCCCGCGTCCAAAAGTTTACTGATTTATTACTGGAAGAGATTTCTCGTTTGGATTCGCAGACGTTTGTAGTTTGGACGTGGGTGGAATGACAAATATGTGAAGCTGTTTATGTTGGGATGCTGAATTTGAATTGAGGTTTTTTCCCGAATTGAATAAAATGTTGCCGCGCTGCATGGTTCTAGCTGTGGTTCTAGCTTAGAATGGACCTACTGATTTCTTCCCGTAGTTGTCGTATAGTTGTCTGCAAGCAACCTATTGTATAAGACAGAGTCTGTCTTTCCACTCCGACCAACTAAACTGACCAACTGAAACGGATCAACTATTTTTCTTTCCACTCCGACCAACTGAACGGACTAATTGAAACGGATCAATTATTAATTAGTTCCAGGTATTTCCTGTGGTACACCCAATTTGGTTCACCTGGTGGACCATGGGCAGATATTTTTGCCCGTGGTCCACCTGATAAATTTAAAATTACATGTAACCAATGTTGGTGCCGGTTGACCAATAAATACAGCATTACTCAGTGGGCAACTATTGCTTATTACTGTGGTACCCTATTTGTCACCCAGTGGAAGAAAAGGGTACCCTCACCAGCTGAATTTATTTCCCCACAGGAATATCTACCTCCCGGGCACAATCTGCAAATTGCCAGTGGGGAAGTCTTTAAATCGGCTTCATACTCAAGATGGCCGTTGCAAATAAATTTTATGCAACGGGGTTACAGGGACTCTGGACTAATGCTGTGTGATTGCGGCGAGCCTATCCAGTCGATGGCGCACCTGCTAGAATGCCTGTTGTGCCCAAACACCTGCACGAGAGAGGACCTCAATAAAGCTACACTGGACGCTGTTAGGCTCACCGAATATCTGGCCAATAAAATATAGAAATAGTAGAACAATTGACACGAAAAGAAGAAGAAGAACTGTGGGTTATATTATGGGGGAACCACACCAGAGAAGACGAAGCGCCCTAGAGTCCGCGCCACTAAAAGAAGACCCGACTCAAAACCCAGGAAACTAAACATTATTTCAAAAATTATTGGATGTTCACGTAGTATGCAAAAGTCGCACAGTAGCATTTAAAAAATTTTCATTAGTTTCCAATATAACTGTTATTGTTCTGCTATTCGACACTAGATGAAACTAGCAGAAAAAAATATATCCAAAATTTTTGTTTTCGTATTAAAATTACTTACATACTCGTATAAGTTTCGGCATTTCAAAAGAAATTGTAGAAAGAGGCAAAACCGATTACCGCACCGAACCTAAAGAACTTCCTCCGTGGCGCGAACTCTAGTAGGTTAACCGTAGGTACCAACCAATGAAAGAACTTACGCACATTACTATAATTTAAGCAACCAGCCTAAGGGCACCCAGAAGAGGTAAGGAGATCGGCATTAGGGCGTTGTTAGAACTACGAGACGGAGTGGATAGTGGGGATTAGTGAGATAAGAAAGAGTTCGTATCTACGTACAATATCGACACTCCATGCCCTCAACCAATTATGATCTTATAGTGCTTTATGGGAGGACGCCTACAGTTAGTAATGGTGTATTCCTCCTCTACAACGCACTCACTCTATAAACATGACTGTGATAACCTCTTCTTGTCAGTGCGAACACGTTTGAATGAAGTGCCCAGGGCGCGTCTAGGTCGCATTATAGGCTAGCCCACAAAACACGTGATCAGAAACTTTATTTCTTATAGTTAGGTATTTCATAAGACTGCCATGATGGTTTTATACCTAACATTTCTACTAAATAAAAGCTTCATATAAGCAGCTGCTGTCGGTACACTTACGTTAGATGACGTACGAATAGGTACACACACACACACCCGGGGTATGTGCTCCTGTTCGTACATCCTGTATGGCGCGCTATGTGTGAGTGCACCGAAAGCGGCTGCTTGTATAAACCTTTTGATCTGTAAGGATATTTATTCATTGTCTCTGTGACGTGACAGACTGAAAATCATGTTTTGATTAAATTACAAAGTCAGCATTTATTTCATCTCAACAAGATAACTAATTCATAAAATAAATACAAAGTATTGTAAAGAAGATTCCGAAATCAAATCACTGACTGCCCGTTGAAATAGGAGGTCAACGAACGTCTTATTTGTATAATATTTCCACCAAAAAGTTAAAACATAAAATACAAAGCAAACGAAATTAAACCGACAGTTGATGATAACGAAAAAAAAAACTTGACAAAAAAAAGTGTCGTCGGAATTAATGGAATCTCATTTAAATTCCGCGAATCGAGAAAAAAGGGAGCCGATTTTTTTTTTGTATTATTAAAATGTAAATTTCTCAAGACGCAAAAACAGATCGTCGAAAATGAAAAGGTTCTTTTTAATTAGAATTCCAATTAGGTCGGATTCCTTTGTGGGCTCGAACTAAAGTTGTCGGCAAAGTACGTAACGGAGTCGTGTAGCCAACTAATTATATCGTTTTAGGACTTTACTATTTTGAAGAGAAGTTCTATTTATTCTTCTTCTTTTATAGCATGTCACAAAACATTATACTAATACTTAAAGGGGTGCTTCAGACCATCAAACTGAACAACTTTCAGTCTTTCACCATGAAGCCAACATCGAAATCGCGAAAATTAGTAATCAGCTGTTTCATAAAAAACTGCGGCACCGACTCGACTTAAATGTATAGGGATACCTAGCTCTTTTTTTTCGCCATTTCAAATTTGGCTCCATTGTGAACATTATTAGGGTGTTTTGTTACATCCTATATAGAGTCAGTGGCATATGTCATTCTATTTTTTTTAATTATTTTTATTTATTTTTTTATTTTTTTTATTTCTCAAAATTATGTTACTTATTTATACAACGTGTTAATAAATTAGCGCAAATCTCATACAACTGATTTATAACAAAATAATTAGATTGAAACAATAATTTCATTATTTTTATAGTTAAAATTTAAAGTTATTCGCATTTTAAGTTTTGAGGCAAAAAGGATTTGTTATCTTTTCAGCACTGAAAGAAAACGCTAACGTACTCATGGATACATTTTATAATATTGTTTTGGTAGTAGTAGGTGAGTGTGCCCGTGCGGTGGGTTGACATAGGGTTCAGAAAGTTTTAAAATTTTACAAACAAATTATTTAATATTTTGAAAAAAAAAATACCTATGTCAAAACAATGATAATTCGATTCTGCTCTCGATTCTAAACAAACTACTTTCTAGTTTTGCGTTAATTCATTAACACGTTGTATAGCAATTTTGTGTCCAGAACATATTCTATCTATGTGCCAAATTTCATCCGAATCCGTTCAGTCGTTTATGATACTAGTTATTGCGTCTATAGTTATTATTTAATTTTATTTATTATAGGTACAATCCTGAGCGAGTTCAAAGACCGGTGGGACTCCCCGCTTTTACATCACTGGGTGAAGCTCCATGCCGGGTTTTTAAAATAAAATGTTTTGTTACTAACACCAGCTGTAAGATAAATATGTTAGTAACACTTAAGGATATCATGTCTGAAATAAATTATTTGATTTGATTAACAGCATAACGTATTTCGTATCACAAATAAAATTTCCATATAATTATGAGGCCAAATAAAGGTAGGTATTATACAACATTAAAAAATCACATTGTATTACAAAATGATTAAATTTAAAATTAGGCCTTATAGAATATACAGGGTGTAAGTGACAGCCTAGCAAATACTGAAACGGTGAACACAGACCATCAAACTGAACAACTTTCAATATGGAGCCTACCTCAGGAAACGCGAAAAAAAATCAGCTGTCCCATACATTTTAGTCGAGTAGGTACAGCAGTTTTGTATGGATTACACCCTATATTTTAACAAAGTTGTACCGTAAATAAGAAAATAATACCTATTATTGATCAGTTGAAAACCTCCTTTTGTACCTATTCTGTACTAAATTGAAATAAATTTCACGACATTAAACAAATAGCTTCAGGCTGAAAAGTAATAAGACTAAAATGAATATAGTTAAACGTATAACATTTTCCAATAATATAAAATAATGCGTGAATCTGAGGTTATCGAAAATTTAATCACGAAATTTTTGAACTTTTGTCTGCAATATTTATTGAAGCTTTTAATTAAATCGGTTTAATTTTGATAGTGGTTTCATCAAAATGAAACAAATATTAATTATTAAATAATATTATAATTATATTAAATACTTTCAAGTTTTAATTTTAATTGAGAGTTACTTGCAATATGAGATAATATACAACTTTCTACATAGAAAATTAAAGAAATATTACGAGGCTCTTGCGCAAATCAAAACATCGCGAAAATCTTGCATAAGCTGAAAAAGAAATTCTGATGCATAATAGCAGTTAGTTTAAATTTTAGGTTACTTATGTTTTTATTTCTCCAAACTTTCTTTTTTTTAGTTTTGTCCTCTGTACCTTAAACAGTTTTTAAAACGTGTTATCATGTAATTGGCGCTGTATAATTTAAATGTTGTTGTATTAGAAATTAAGTAATTTGCTGTTTGATATCCAATAAAGATAAATAAATAAATAATGTGTACTCCACCAACCACCATTCGCACGGGGTGGACTACCGCCCATACATCCTCCTAGAAGCTGCCTGTGCCCAATAGTGGGACGTTATATAGGCTGACGATGATGATGTTGAATTTTCACATGAGTAAAGAAGTACCTAGTCTAAACTATACCGTTTATCGATACATTATTTCTTGTTTACACATTCAGTTCCTGTTTATTGGATACCCAAAGTTTTTGCTCTTTTTTCCTACGTCGTACAAAATTTATGGCCAATACAAACGAGTCCTTGTTGACTGCGACCCCTGGTTTTGTAGAACACAAATAAACTATTCAGCATTGGTTACCTGCCAGTTGGTATTGGCTGCGGTTTACATTTGGTTCAATTACAAGCGAGAGCGGTTGATCAGACATCTATTTATACACATACATATTTAGCTTTCTTAATACAGGGTGTAACAAAACACCCTAGTAATATTTAAGGGGGCGCTTCAGACCATCAATCTGAACAACTTTCACTATCGAGCCAACGTCGAGAAAAAAAAAATCTGCCTTCCCATATATTTGAGTCGAGACGGTACTGCAGTTTTGTATGAAAGAGCAGATTTTTTTTTCGCGATTTCGATGTTGGCTTCATAGTGAAAGTTGATCAGTTTGATGGTCTGAAGCACCCCCTTAAGTATTACTAGGATGTTTTGTTACACCCTATATAATGTTGACGGTTTTTAAGGGGAAAATCAAAACTATCTATCTCTATCAAAAACTAAAATTCTACTCGACCCAAATGTGGTTTCAATGTTGGTCCCATAGTGAAAGTTGTTCATTGTGGTGGTCTGACCATCCTCTTTATAGAACCGTGTCGAAATTGTAGATTTTTGAATTTTTCGTCTGTTTGTTTGTTCGAGCAACACGTAAAAACTATAAAAGTTGTTGTGTTATTAAGCTTATAGTTGGACGTATAAAGTGGTTGATATTATAGCGCTACGATGATACGAACCCTTTCTCTAAAGAATCAAATTAAAGATTGAAAAATTAAGTCTCGGGCGGGACTTGAACCCGTACTGTTCCAAACCGGGGAAGTGCGTTATCCAATTTCGCCACCGAGTCCACTAGCCAGAGAACGAATTTCGAATTTTTGTCTTTCTCTTAAGTGCTAAATATTAAATCATTTTCATAAAGTATTAAAACCACTAACGCAATAGACTTAAAAATTAAAAGCAGACATTTTCAGTTTTCTTTCTGAAAAAAAATTTTGTTTACTTCAACCAACATCATGAATCCATTATGAGCCTGTCAACATCATGACTTCTCCGACTAAGAGAACTTTGTTAAACGAATTCGGCTTGTTGTTACAACTAACCATCTCTTGTTTTTAGTAAACAATAATAACGTCATTTCAATTATTTTGGTGCTAATTAAGAAAAATTATACTTCTTAGTTGGCTCGCATTTTTTTCAGTGTATGTGTAACTAAAACCATTCTAAATTGCGGTCATTCCTGGAAAGTTATTATAAGTACTAGTCTTAATAAAAGTAGCCATGATGAGAAATTGACCAATTTATTGACTTAACAATGAAAAGCGGACATTTTGCAAGTGGTCTCTACGTACCTAAAAGGTTTAATTTTACGAATAATTCCACCTTCGAATTAATTAAATACGCAAAAAGCTTTGTTTTGTACCTAGTCCCGCGGCGATATGGAAATGTACACAAACCTAAAAGGTACCTACCTATTCGTATTGTAATGAAAAAAACATGCCAAAAGCAATTCCTTGAATTCTAATGTCCTGGGTAACTTTTTTTTCGATTGAATTTTCAGTCAATTATAATAGGTTGTTTTTAAGGGTTCCGTACCTACCTAAAAAGAAAAAAAAACGGAAGCCTTATAGGATCACGATGTGTTTTCCGTCAGTCTGTCTGTCAGTCTGTCAGTTCGCTTGTCTGTCGGTCAAGACCCCTTTTCTCAGGACTCCATGTGCTATGTATAGATTAAAATGTTTTATTAAATAAGCTTTTACCCGCGACTTCGTCCGCATAAATTATATACCAGATTTTAAGTCAGATGATAAGCTATCAAACAAAAAAGTTTCATCATTATCGGTTCAGTAGTTTTTGCGTGATACTCGAACAAACAAACACCCAAACAAACAAACAAACAAACAAACAAACAGACAGACAAAAAATCCAAAAATTGGTGATTTGGAATCAGGGACATCTAAAAATCATATCGTAATCTTTTTTTTGTAAATATCTTCAATGTACAGATACACTTCTGTTACAGTTTTATAATAGTTTAGATAGATAGGTAGTCATAGAACTAGCTTTTTTAGAGATTTCATTGTTGGTTCCAGAGTGAAAGTTGTTCAGTTTGATTGTATGAAGCACCTCCTTATTAAGTATTACGTATCTAAGTTGACGACACCATGTACAGGATGCTTACATCCGGCTGTTTCTTAGGACAGCCCTTAGCAGACTGAAATGATGAACTCAGACCATCAAACTGAACAGCTTTCACTATGGAACCTATCTCAGGAAACGGGAAAGAAATTAGCTGTTTCATTAAAAACTGCTGTAATGTAACCGACTCAAATGAATGGCACAGCTGATTTTTTTTCGCTTTTCCTGATAGGCGCCATAGTGAAAGTTGTTCAGTTTGATGGTCTAAGTTCGACATTTTAGTCTGCTGAGGGCTGTCCCTTACACCCTGTATATAGTTTACTTGGTCAGCTCGTGGTCTTGCGGTGGTCTAGTGCGACGAGAAATGATTGTGTTCATCTTGCTGTCAGAGTTTTTTTTTCAAAAAACTTTTTTTACTATGGGAGTAAACCGGAAATCGCAACAATAAATCAGCGGTTACGTACTAAACTGCAATGCCTAATCGACTCGAATGTTTGAAAAATTTAGTTATTCAGTTGGATGGTCTGAACCACTCTTAAAAATGTGTCGATTCATTTCAATTAACTCACTAACAGATCTACTGGACTAAATTGTTGTGGTCCGGACATGTTTAGCTACTAAAATACTCGCCACTCTATTGTGAGAGCTAGTCTGCTCTCTCAATGATAAGGGTAATGCTGTGGATAATGCTAATGATTTGCTACGATGCTAATGCTTGATATGATGTGAGTGCTGAAGCCGGATATGACCGACAAAAATGAAACGGCAAAGAGATGCTGTTGTATCAAAGTATATTCAAACGCTGATTTGATACGAAGGTAATGTTAGCGTCCTATGTACGATGCACTTTTATAGAGGTCACCATGATGTCCGCGTTCAATGTTTAAATGCTGTGCTGTGAAATAAAATCCACCGATTGACCCCGATAACTGAAGTACGTGCTTCGTATAACTCTACTAAAATACTCGCCACTCTACTAAAAACTCACCTATTCAGTACTATAGGCTTCGAGTAAGAGAGCAAGACAATATACTCCACTCCTACTGCGTTTACATAGTTTGGCGGAAGCAAGTAAGTGGTCAACTTGCTGTCAGAGTATTTACAAGTCATGTTTACTACGTAAAAAATCTTTACAGAAATAAAGACAACATTAATTCCTGGCCAAGCGAATGTTTTTCTTACTTTAACAAATAATAATTGTTATATTTTCCTCACGTACTGGAAACATCCGTGTCCCTTTTCACACATTTTCACTACGAGTTATGAACGTTAAATGTAAACTTCTCTTGTTTTGTTATAAAATTTTATAACAGCTACATAAAAGATAGAAATATAAAAGATAGTTGCAAAAAATCCCGTATAGTTCTTATTATTTTGATAAATTCTTATAATTACATGGAACGATCGATTAGTCAGTATTCAAATGATATTTTTGTTTATTAGAATTAAAATTCTAAAATCAGTATTACAGAGAGTGTGCTATACCTACCTACAGATTTCCATAATATAATTAAAACATTTTTTTCTTTAAAACTCTACGCTTCTCTACGTTCTGAGTTGGGGTCGGATGCAGTGACTGTAACCATAAAATAAATATTCTCTAACCATCTTTCTAACCAACTTGTAGTTTTGTATATTTGTGTATTGAGTGAGTGTGCGGAAATCTGACCGAACAGCTTGACCTAAAATATGGTTTAAATTTCTGCCACAGCGAGCGCTGCGATCGACTTGACAATTTCCAACATCCACTTCGCACATAGCTAATAGGTAGCAATGAATCGAATTTCCTACCTCAACGTTTCAGTCTTACATATTCTCCTACACAAACAGCGCACATACATAAAACAAACAAAATAATTAGGGTGCCTGAAACGTGACAAATTAACACGAGTCGTCTGTTCTACTTCACGTCTAATTTTATAATGGCATCGGCCTTCGAGTTTCAGGCAAATAGAGATTTAATTTTAAGGGTCGAGGGTTCACAATACAATACGTGTAACAGAATTAGACAGAAAGTAGACACTTGTATATCTTACTAGCTTTTGCTTGCAACATCGTCTGCTCTGGCTTTTGTCATCGTGTCAAGAAAAAATAATAATTAAACAGTTTTTAAGTCTGGGATAGGATTTGGATAAGATAGGATGACCGCATAAAGGTATTATACTACGTAAGAGAGACAGTGACAGCTGAGAGAGCGAGATGTACCTAGCGGCATGCCTGTATAATAGAAAGAGATACGTGACGCGAGGCAATAGAACCGTTTTTGGGGATTTGGAGTCCTGGTAAAAATTCTGTTTCTGTGAATAATCGTGAACCTAAAGTGAAATAGTAGATAATTTTGTGAAATATACTAACACTGTTTCATTAAATCATTCACCATTTCACGTTAGATTGAGAATTATACACAGAAATCGAATTTTTACCCTGCCGAGGACTCCAAAAAACGTCCAAAAACGGTTACATTTGACAACTCATGTCACTTACTCTATTCCGTAAGGTATAATATCTTTCTGGGATGACCCTACAAGAAAAGTCGTTATGCGTGTCAAAAATGGTCAACGAAAGGGTTGCCAGATATAAAAATTTTCCGCGATTATGGGGAAAAATTTGGTCTCTGGGAAAATAACATCATAGGGGAAAATTATCAAAGTGGAGAATTTAGAGTGTTTTCTTAGAATAGAATAGAAATAGAATAGAAATATGTTTATTCGCATGAAACACGGTAACAATGATCTTAGATTATCTTAATCAATTTATCATCGTAAAACAACAAAACTAAGGCGTTCTGTAAATTTATAGCTTGACTATCTATCATGGTTTCGATACCTGTGCCTATCAGTGCAAAGTGATGTCTATGGTTTTGTGGAGATTTGGGAAGACAGACAAAAAATACCTACCTTCTTATACTCCTTGTACTAGAACATTGCCGAACACCTGTCTAGTTCCAAAACTTAGTCGTTCCAGGAACAGTGAATGTCACTTTTCGCAAAGTTCCAGCGAACTCACGAAAATCCTGTTAAAAATTAACCTCTTCAACCACTTCAGAAACCTTTCAACCAAAATTCAAAGCTGGGCTATTCGGACCTCTTGCAAATTCTTTATTTAGGACACAGAGTAATATAATATAAAGCAGTATTTTAAGTTCAAACTTACGACGGCGTCGTTCTGAAGTGCTATTTTTGAATCTCATTCTTTCAAAATCATGATAGAATGATGCATAATCTCCACAGTAATTTTGATATTTTCTACTGCTGATTTGAACGTGTGAGATTCATAGGTACATGGCTATAGTATGCCAGCGTGATAAAGCGCTATCACGCTTCTCTATTTCTTTTTGCGCCCGAAAGAAGCCGTATCACATGCAACGTCCTAGACCAGGTTGGTCTTGACAATATGACGTTATTTATATTGTATAATTTCTGGCTGCATCTTCTCTACCTCGGAACACCTTCCGACGCAGTGATAGAGCCAAAAAAATGAAGTCAAAAAACGGTGTGAATTTTGAATAAAAAATTTCAAATTTTGAATTTACGAGGAAATCATTTTTGTTTGACTAATAAAAATGGAGTTAAAAAACTATAATCCATCGAGTGATGTATTAAAGTAGTTCGAGCGCGTTTATCTGTCATTTTTACACAAACCAAAACAAAAAGGCATCAATTTGAGACCGCGTCAGTTTGTAATCATTCTCTTTTTTGCAATGTTCCGAAGGTAAATTGAAAGATATCTTTCTAGTAAAAGCCTATTTACGCTTAAAATACCCTTAGGTTATAATATAACGAAAGGAACGTGCGTAACTTGACGAAGCATGTTGCTAATTACTGGTTGTTGCATTATGTATATTTAATTGACAAGTATGTACTCGTAGACTCGTAGATAACGAGTGCATTTGACATGTCAAATTACTTTTATGAAATAAATTAATATGTGCTGATGACTTGTTTTTAGTAAACATCTTCGTTTTAATAATAACTATAGGTATTTTTGTTTACATTTTCAAATCCCTACACTGTGGTAGCTGCGGTAAAAGGGTTAAGCAGGTTAAGACGCGAAGTTCCCTATTCAATTTACCAATTTCTTTCAAGGGAGCCTTCGAGTGCGAACCGGTTTACGTGGAGGGTTGACTTTATTTGAATGTTTATTTGTGAACGGATTTACGAGACGAGGGATTCTAGAAATTTTTTTATAGGTATTAACGGTAGTTTATTAGTAGCCCACGACAACTTTTTCGTTACTGCATTAATACATAACACACGATAATAGTGATAATAACTGCCTCCGTGGTCTAATGGTTAAGAGCATTGGCTCTCGATACGGAGGTCGTGGGTTCGATTCCCACGGGGGACACCTAGTGATATGTCACTTTGTGCGTTTTTCCCCAGTTGGTTAGGACATTGCAGGCTGAATCACCTGATTATCTGAAAAGAAAAATGATTCCGTGCTTCGGGTGGCACGTTAAGCCGTTGGTCCCGGCTACTATCTCTGATGATAGTAGTCGTTACATAAAAACCACGTCAGAGGCCGAAAGGCGGTCTGAAAAAACTCTGACACCAGGGCTCTGCCCACACGATAAGAAGAAGATAGTGATAATATAGGCGGTCTTTCTTGATATGAACATCATCATCGTCTCAGCCGATAGAAGCTTACTCTTGGACATAGACCTCCCCCAAGGATCGCCATAACGAACGGTCCTACTACGCTGTCTTCGTCCAACGGTTTCCCGTCGCCTTCAACAGGTCGTCGCGTCAGTCCACTGTGCTGTGTCCGGCTACACACGCTGTGCTTTCCAGTACACGGTCGACACTCGAGAACTCTTCAGTCTCATCGGCCGTCGGTTCTGCAAGCAATGTGCCCTGTCCACTTTAGTTTAGCAATTCTTTGGGGTATGTCGGCAATTCTAACTTTGGTAGACCTTATACAAGTTGGAGCAATAATAATATATCCTAATAATATTTAAATGCGTGGTTTAGATCACCAAACTAAATAACTTTCACTATGGACACAGGTCCGGCACTTCAAACAACGTTTTAGATTTGACATGATGACGTTCGCACATGCGCACTTGCGAAAATTGTGCATGACATATGTGTAGGGTTGACTTAACACGCATTGTATGAACTAAATTATACATTTCGTTACTTTTTATAGTTTATTCTGTTATTAAAAATTGTTTTAAGCTAATGAATCACAGAAAATGTGAATTAAGCGTTATTTTCCAACGTTTATTTTTACTGTGAGGAGAAAAATAAAATATATTTTATGTAGTCAAATCCAACGGGTGCGCGCGCCTCACTGCATTCCCTTGCTCGGCTTCCCTCAAGTTACCACAGAGAGTGTGAGGGGGGGTGGGGTATCTGAAGTCAGAGGGGGGCGGGGAGTGGCCGTTCTGTATGTAGAACTATATACTATTACCTATTCTGTGCTATGGAGACAAAGTCGAAAATATTTGATCAGTTTGATGGTCTGATCATCACTTTATAAACCGTCAGCTTAATTAAGTAAGACTCTATACAGTGTGTAAGGAAAAATATCATTAAACATACTCTACCCATCAAACTGAACAACTTTTACTATGGGAGTAAACCTGTAAGAACAAAAAAAAACTGCTGTCTCATACACATTTGAGTCGAGTAGGCGCTGCAGTTTAGTATGGAACAGCCGACTTTTTTTGCGCTGACAGGTTTGTTCCCACAGTAAAAGTTGTTCAGTTTGATGGGTAGAGTAAGTGGTTTTAAGGTTAATGACACTTTTCCTTACACACTGTATACAGGGTGTAATCTATATTACACACAGTAGTTAGTTAGTTGGCATTAGTTATGCACACAAATTACACATCCTTTACGTTTTTTCAATAAGAGTATAACAGCTTTTCGTTTATATGAACCTAAGCTTGACCTAAGCCATAAAAACAAAAGAACTCTTACCAAATCAATACGGGATAAATCCATAAAGAAATGATAAATCATTGTGATAGAAAAAGAGATCGTCTCGGTCTATAATTAAATAACACAGGAGTGACAAGGGTCGCCGAGATGAGCTGTCAAATACTATACATCACCACACAGGAAAATACAAATGTTCTGGGAAATGAAACTTTATCTAGTTAGGAAATAGATCGATTATTATATTGGCAACGAAAAGGAAATAATTTCTACGTTAATCTAATACGTTGTAATCATTTGATTTTGGGCAGGGTGCGATATAATTGATTCGGGTGCTTGCTTGGGGCATGACAGTATACATACACACTATAAGCCTTCGGGCTATAAGCTCACAAACTTATTCCATTTTGGGTTGGTCAGATTTTTACCTTCTTAGTGCGCAGTGTTAGTAAATGAATAAATCACATCTTGAACACTTAGTCCAAGTCTCATTTCATACAAATGGGAAAATTTTAAACATGAGGTAAGCGGGACAGAAATACATTTTCTGAAACGATTCCTACCAGAGGGGGTTAGGTAAAAATTGGTGTGGGGCATGGAGTATCCGTTCCTTCGTACCGTATGTAGTACTCTTTCTACTGTGAATAAAAAAGTATAGAAAAAGTTGTTCTGTTTGAAGGTGTGATCATCCCCCTGAAAAACCGTCAGCATATTTAGAAACACCCTGTATACATTATAAGAAAGAAAGAAAGAAAGAAAAATCTTTGTTCACCATTAAAGGCACACACGAAACAACAGAGTACATTAATAGAAATAGTAGATAGTAGCTAGCGGTGTGTGCCGCGACGGTGAATAGGACACGACTCAACATAGTACATAGTGCCTTACTTGGTAAGCAAGGCGTTGATTTTCTGCCGTGCCTGACAGAGCAGGAGTGCATGATCGAATGATGCATAATTTCCAAAGTAATTTTGACACGTCTTCTAAATCAGCTGTGGATTTAAACGTGTGACTCAAAAATACCACTCCTGTGCTGTTGCTCTCCGCAAACCAACTGTGTGCTTAAAGGATACTTTAAAGTTTAATAATGTAGTGTAATAAATAATTTATAATAAATATAATGTAGGTATGTAGTATATAGTGTATGTAAATAGTATATAGTGTATGTATATAGTAAATAGTGTGTGTATGATATTATACTCAACCAATAATATGACGCAAGTAATACCCACTTCTAAACGCGCACAATATAGTCGCAAAATTTTTCTGACACACGCTACCAGCTAGTGCCAGAGTGGTAGGTTAGTTTTGAGAGTGAGGTTAATTAGGTGGACAAGAATCTGATGAAAAATATTGAAATCGAATTTTACAGTAAGCAACACTGGGGTAATTAGATTAGGGCCCTTTACACGCTGCGATTTTTTATAAAAAGTTGGTGGGAGGCAGGGAGTGTCCGTATGATACTGTGACTGTATGTAGTAATAGATAATCTTTCTTATAATGTAGTTGTGTACTGATAGTAAGCACTTCCTGAATCTCATTGGAACGAGTTATACAAATATATTCAACCTATAAAAATACTTGTGAACTAGTGAACTTACTAGTGAACTTTATAACAATGACATTACGAATTCATTTCTATCTGACATAAAATCATGGGGGTTTCGAAAGCAAAGCGGTTACAGCTTTACTCTTATCTGTCGTGGGGCGCTGACGCGAAGTTAATTCTGTCTGCGAGGTAAGCCAGAGATTAGAAAAATAACGCTTTTCTTCTTTCAGACTCGTAAAATAGTACCCGATAAGGCCGACACATTACGTTCGGAATTATTACGGACGGAATTGCGATTTCGTATGGATTTTCCAACCCAAAATTCCTTTCGGAATTATGCACGCATCAAATCTCAATATGTATGTATGTTGGCAGGCGTTATAATAATTATTATGACTATATTCTCGGATGAATTGGGAGAAATCCAAAATCTAGCATATTCAGAAAACATTAAAATCATCTTTAAGGTGTTACGGCGAGGCGACTTAAGGGATACGATTTCTTAAGCAGTGCGCAGATTTTTAACTCACTAAAGTGATCAAAAGGCTAGCCACCCTTTTTGACACGTCATTCCATTCTTTACAACACCCACGAAGATAAATGCGGTGGTTTATTTATTTACCAAAAGGTGAATGCCAAGAGATTTAGATTTTACTTGTAATATTTTATAAATAATTTAATTTGTTGTTGTTAATAAATATTTGTCTAAACCAATTTGTGCAATTTTATAAATTTTTCCTCGCATGTATGCACGTCTTATGAAATGCGTGGGCATTGGTCATGGTCATGGTCGGCTATAATTACGCCCTCGCCGTGGGCGCGGGCTGCAATTCAATCCAGAGTATTGTGACTAACTCACCTCACTTTGTATTATAAACAGTGATCGGAATAGGTAGAGACGATTAGGTTAAAGGCGTAAATATTTGTGTGATAAATATTAATATTTCTATTCGATTAGGTGTAGGACATCTATAAAGGGCGTGCACCCCGTTTAATATAGAACGCATACAATTTTACGCCCTGTATACAGGGTGAAATTGATATCATTGGCATCCTTTTAAACTAAGAGTCTACCCATCAAACTGAACAACTTTTAGTATGGGAGCAAACCGATCGGAGCAAAAAAAAAATCTGCTGTTGCATACATTTGAGTCGAGTAGGCACAGACATTTAGTATGGGACAGCTGATTTTTTAGTTGCTCCGATCGTTTTGCTCCCATAAAGTAAAAGTTGTTCAGTTTGATGGGTAGACTCTTAGTTTAAAAGGATGCCGATGATATCAATTTCACCCTATAGATACAAACACCCATGAATCGAATACAAATATTAATATTCATCACACAAATATTTACGCCTTTAACCTAATCGACTCTACCTATTCCGATCACTGATTATAAGTTACCTATTTTACACCATAACATTAGGCAACAAAAATACAAAGAAAAATCTTGGATAAGTTATTTATGTCAAGATAGACAGTCAAAGCTACGAACGCGTAGAAAAAAATTGCAACCAGTACTGGCCTCTAAACCCTATCCATATATACACGAACACAGACATAATATGTGTGACGCCTCACGCACACACCAACCTAAGAAAGTTGGCCCCTTTTGTTTTATACTTACGGTAGAAGCATAAGGCTCAGTCTAGACATAAAGGAAAAAATAATAATAAGAGGCACATATGAGAGGCACAAATAAAGCTGTATTATCGCTAAAAGGTATTTTTCCATCTTTTTTCAATTCCATCCACCAAAATAAAAAGGAAGAAAATTAATTTGCGCGAAACGTCTTCTAACAGAAAACTTAAGAGACGTACAAATGCAAAAACGTCGTAACCGGAGACCGTCCAATCTCTTTAACAAGATTCAAGGCTTAATAGTGTAAGTTTATCTTCTGAAATCTTATTACGAGTTGCTTTTAGGATCCGCTGACGTAACTCGAAATTGGAATCATTGTTTTGAGATTATTCCGTTTTGAGACGGTTTTGAGATGATAGACTCCTAACTTAGGGCTCTCACACAAAACTGCGAATTCGCATCGCACTGCGAGCGCTACGATGAAAAATCATACATAAGTCATCGAGCGCTCGCAGATATTTGCGATGCGATGTGAATTCGCAGTTATGTGTCCCGGAGCCCATAGGGCGAACATTTTCATAAACATACATACAATTTCAATTTTTTCAATTCAATTCATTTATTTATCCAAAAGACGTTACAAAAAAGGTTTCTTTACATTAAATCTGCCAAACTGCATGACAGTTTGTTGGCAGATGTAAGCTCTAATTTTTTACAGTTTTATTCGAACATAATACTAATGCCAACTAATACAATACAACACTAATATACTTATATATATATATATATACTATATATATATATATATATATATATATATATTAAATTTATTAACAAAGTTTTATGGGGAAACAGAGATAGTGCTCAAATTGATTCCTATAATCTGTTATGTGGTCAATACCTGAGCGGGGTGCACTGGCCTGGGCTGACGTCCACTGATACTAGCCAAGACCATCATAAAGCAATAGACACTTATTATAGCAACATCATAAAATCTCTAACTAAATCAGCCTCTGCCTCCTACAAAGGCAAATCTCAGATGAAGAATAAGCGTATAATAGGGTGGAACTACCATGTGAGAGGCACTCATGAGGAGGCCCGGGCCGCATACCGTTTATGGATCAACTCTGGGTGCCCCTTGCAAGGACTCTGCTATGAGAATATGAAAAATACTAAGAAAGTATTCAAAAATAAAGTCAAATGGTGCGTGAGAAACCAAAATAAAATTAAAATGGATATCATTGCCTCACATAGATATAACAAAGATTTTAAAAATTTCTGGAGAGAACTAAATAAATTAAATCCTAAGAGTAGCTTCCCTGTATCAGTGAACGGCAGTCAGGATAGTACGGATATAGCTAATATGTTTGTAAATCAGTTCAGGGTGATGAACCCGAGCTCAGCTGATGTACCTAGTGCCTGCGCACGTGAACGTGATGGTGCGGCGGCATCCCCCTCCTCTGGGCTAGATCCACGGAAGGTAAGCGCCTCTTGTTTCACTGCGCTGGATGTGTATAAGTGTGTGCGGGGCATGAAGAGAGGGAAGTCGCCGGGCCATGACGGGCTCAGTGTGGAGCATATCCTGTATGGAGGCTCGATACTATGTGAAAAGATTGCAGTTTTGTTTAATGCTTGTGTCGATCATAGCTATTTACCGAGTGAGTTCATGAAAACAATCGTAGTACCTATAGTCAAAAATAAGACGGGTGATGTTACTAACTTATCTAATTACCGCCCAATATTTCTGGCTACGATTTTATCAAAAATACTTGAGAGACTGATATACCCTGATCTGAATAGCAACATAAAATTAAACAGTGCCCAGTTTGGCTTCCGGAGTAACTTGTCTACAGATTTGGCTATATTTGCTCTGAAAAACACGGTCAAAAGTTATCTAAAAAGACAAACGTCTGTATATGCATGTTTCATGGATCTAAGTAAGGCATTTGATACTTTGAATTATGATATTCTCTGGGATAAGCTCAGAGCAACAAAAGTACCTAAAAGCATTACTAATCTTTTAGAGTTTTGGTACGGTAATCAGTCAAACCATGTTCGATGGCGAGATAAATTATCCGACAGTTATGAACTTTGTAACGGTGTGAGACAAGGTGGCCTGACATCACCTATCCTTTTCAACTTGTATGTGGACGGGCTAATCGGGGAGCTCAGCAGAACCAGAGTAGGCTGTCAAATAGGTGGAGTGTGCCTAAATAATCTAAGTTATGCAGACGATATGGTTCTGTTGAGCCCCTCGGCTACCGGTCTTCGTCAATTGATAGGTATTTGCGAAAATTATGCAGCTAAACATAATTTAATATATAATGTAAAGAAAACAGAGGTCATGATCTTTAAATATGGCAATGGTCCTACTATAATACCACCTATCAGCTTATGTGGTAAACCACTCTCAATTGTAAATAAATTTAAGTACCTTGGACATATACTTACCGAGAAACTTGGTGATGATGATGACTTAGAGAGACAGAGAAGGGTCATTGCCATGAAAAGCAACATGTTATCAAGGCGATTTGCCCACAGCTCGAATGATGTGAAAATAACCCTGTTCAAAGCGTACTGTCAGGCGCTCTACACCACTCACTTATGGCAAAAATACAAGCATAGTACTTATAACTCACTTAGGGTACAATATAACAATGCTTTTAGAGCAATGCTTGGCCTTCCGTGGAGATGTAGTGCGTCCGGCATGTTCGCACTGCACAGAGTAGATGATTTTTATGCGGTCATGCGCAGAGCGAGAGCTTCCTTTCATGAACGTCTGTTGAAGTGTAATAATGAAATAGTTGCAGTAGTACTATGCAATTTATACATGTATGACGTAAACTTCATAAGTTTAAAATAATGTGACATGACAACTGATGACATGTATAATGTGTAATGTTGAATTAATTGAATGAATTGAATTAATTTTATGAATTAATTTTATGAGTGTACCTTATATGTTTGTATAAGTGTACTTAAATTATATTATTGTATTATATCTAATTGTATTAATTGTATCAATTGTATTAATTGTATCAAATGTTATGGGACAAGTGCCTGAAATAAAATTTTATTATTATTATTATATCTCATGTTGGTATTTCTCAGGCCGAAGCCCGGACCTTTGGAAGGCTTGCGTGGGGACACAGGTCCACCACGTAGAGGCCCCTTTGAGACACTTTTATCTAAATGTGATGGGATGCACCAACCGTGGTCTATCTCTGAATGCATTATGCAAATGCACCAGAAGACATATCACGTTCGGTGCAGAGACTATTGTAGGAAGGACAAAATAAAACTACTCGGGTTATGGGGGTGAACTTGGTGGGCCGGGAAATCTGGGTTATTGCGGAGAGACTCGGGACGCCTGCCGTAACAAATGTCTCTAAGTTTGTCAAAAATGGCAGACGGTGACTTGCCAACTCATTTGATGGGCCCCCCGAAATGGCCGCTCGCAAGGAGCGACAAGGCGGCAACATCTAGTGAGCGGCTAAGGTTGTAGAGAGGTGAGTCTGCGGGCGCCAGTTTCCGGCGCTAAGCGCACCAGTCAGCAGGCCCCTGGCGTTATGACATTTTACACTTCCAACCTGGAGCATAGGTTCCGCTCTTGCGACTCCACTCCTGGCCGGCCGGTTAAGGCAAGACAGGAGGTGAGGGCCAAATCAATCCGGGCCCTCTGGAGAATCGGGTCCGTGGTGTCGCCAATCACCAACAGCTCGCCACAAGCTGCCCTGCGGGCTTATTATTATTATTATTATATATATATACATACACATATATATACATACATATACACATGCAATAAGCACGTGCACTTATTTATAGGTACCATATGCAATTTTATTTATAATACGTTTTACTTTTTGCCTAGTACTATTAAATAATAGTACTTGTCCAATGTGGTACAGTTTTCTAAGAGTATCTTATATAATTTTGATTTGAAAGTAAATTTTGTAATTTTATCTTGTCTAAGTTCTAAAGGAATCTCATTATAGATTTTAGGTATCAAATATTTTCTTGTTCTTTGGCCGAAATAATTACAGATTCTAGGTACACATATATATACATACATATGCTCACGCCTATGTCCCACTACTGGGGTAGGCAGAGACAACAGTTTCATAAACACTTAAGTAATAAATTTTTATGAACGACTAACACCGCCCGGCCGTAGCATTGCATTGCGATATATCACACAGGCGCTCTTGCGCCCTAGCACTCTTTCTATTTACCCGCGAATCTACGCGCGATAAGGCATGATGTAGCCTTATCACCATGCTACGGCCTCTGCGGTCTTATTGTGTAACTATCCGATTCAATGGTATAAAATCGATCATGATATTTTTTGGCGGTTCTTAGCGATTCCCTTGATTTCAGACAATGGACAGAATGGAAAGAAACAAAATTTGTACAGTCGTAATACGTTATCAGTCTTGTAAGCTATATAATCGTAAACTTAGACAATAGCCCTACTCGAATATTTTTTTCTTTATTCGTAGGCCCTACTGGTCTTAACAGTAATGTTACTTTGTGTTATGTAATTCAATGTTGTATTTTGTACTTTGTATATTTTGTTTGCGGATCGTCGGTGGCGCGTTGCGGAGAGCTATGGAAACTCAATCTTGAGTCGGCAACAACGTTAGGGATTGCCCTGTATTCAATCCAATACAATGGTATAATATAATGGTATATAATATACAATGGTATAATGGTATACAATGGTATAATGGTACAATCACCCGTTAAAGTAATTCAACTATAATTAGTTGAATTACTTTAACGGGTGATTGTAGGTACCCATGATACTAAACAACTTTCCTAAAGGAACCTATACTGGGTTTAACAAAACACATACTGGGTGCACTTAAGGGGGTGCTTCAGACCATCAATCTGAACAACTTTCACGATGGAGCCAACGTCGAGAAAAAATAAAAAAAATCTGCCGTCCCATACATTTCATTTGAGACGGTACTGCAGTTTTGTATGAAAGAGCGGATTTTTTTTCGCGATTTCGATGTTGGCTCCATAGTGAAAGATGTTCAGTTTGATGGTCTGAAGCACCCCCTTAATTATTACTAGGGTGTTTTGTTACACCCTGTATAGGAAAAATCGCAAAAAAGGTTGAGAATTTCCAAACTAAATGCAATCAGCTGATCGAACGTTTGTATGCAAAGTCGAAATTTGTTTTTTTGCAAATTTTCTGTAATTTTGTTTCTTGGGAAAAGTTGTTCAATACCATTTTCGTATAATTTTTCTTTATATTCTTCAGTATCATTGTTCAGACACAGATAAAATAATACTATACTAGGAGTTCAGATTAAAATCTAATCATAAGATCATAAAAAGTTTTATCAAAATCGGTCCAGTAGCTTTCGAGTGATACAAGAACAAAGATAATTTTTCAGTTTTATAATAGTTTAGAGAAACGAGCAGCATAATATTCAGAATTTCACTAACATTGAAATATTTCTCTAGTATCCCCAAAAAATGTCAGCAAATGACAAATCTGCCATAATTGTATACTTCAAAACAAAAAACAAAAAAAAAACAAAAAAAAGTGACAAGACATTTCACTACTCAGTGTGAGAAAGGACAAATACGCTTGCTTATTGTGATGATCAAAAGGCGAAAGTTCATTCCAACTGCGGTGGCCCCCACTCGGACCATAATCGCAATGACATAGGCCTGACGTCCAAACCCTTCCGCATAACATTGTTCATCTAGCAAAAATATATCAAAAACCCCTTTATGTAGCAAACAAAACATTACCCAAATCGAAACTGGTTAAGGCAGAAATTAGGTTAGGACAAAATTTGCAGTTACGACGTTTTGCCTTGAATATTATGTAATTTGTCACTAAAATGGGGTATTAAAATGGCATTAGTAAAGCATTAGGTAGTAATGGGTGAATGTAACTGGTAGCCACGGATTTACATGATTATGATAAATAATGATATTTCAAAACACAATCTGGTGTAGAACGTTTTATTTCAACGTTATTGGTATTGGTTTGAAGATCATGTATATCTATAACGTCACGCCTCTTTCCCTGAGGGGTAGGTAGAGAGAAAGACGCGACATTTACTTCCTTACATACATCTCTCGCTTTATTTACATCCATACATCTCTTCATACATGACCACCAGATTCGAGTACTTTGCACTTCTCCTTTCTGTAAGATGTAACCGATTTTTGATCAGAGTACGTCTTACGAGGGCGTCCTTTACCGACACTTCAAAGCACAATAAATCTCTTTCGTACATCTGCTGTCATTTCTCCTCCACACATGACCAAACCAACGAAGCATACCTTTTCTTATTCTTGTAATGATCATGTATTGGTTGTTTTTGTCACTCTCACATTGTATACTCACGATGATATTAGTTAGAACTGGTTATTGACATGTTTTAAAATCAGTATAACAATTAAATATAACTATATAACTAACATATAACTAACTAAAATATAACTAAATAACATACAGAAACTGTAGAAAAACAAATTTCAAGTACCTACAAACCTGCTTACTCGCCCCGGGTGGTATTTGTACGGAACGTACCCATTACGCTGTCGGCATTGCCACGTTGGATGGCTAACGAGATGCGTTGGATAAGAAACGCCCCAGAGCGAGGGTCATTTCCCCTCTCCCGTAATCTGCTGCCCAGGTCTTTTATAAACTTTTTGGCCTCAGCTCCCCAAGGCCCTGCGGTTTCAACTGCCACTGGCACGAACAGATATGTGCGTTCTAAGTCTTGGTACCAGGTGTGCTTAAACCGACCTGCACTTTCTGCCGCCGATCCAGCCACCCGCGTGGTATCCTGCAGATGAGATGGTGCGTAGGTGCAGACCCAGGTCGCATCGCACAACAGGGACCTACCCTTCTCCCAAGGTACCAACGTTAGGCCGTCTGGTCTCTTTCCGTCACCACGGCTCAAGCCCGTGATGCATGGGATATTGGCTGCTACCAGCGCACGCCTAACAATGTCGTTTAAGGCGTGGTGGCGCGGGAAACGACCTGCACTTTTCCGGCAGCTGAGACCGTGGTGACCGTTAGCTTGCACCATTGTGCCACAGACGCACGGGTGACAGACACATAAATCGCAACCCAACCTTAAGTCAGTATAGGTTTCTATTTATAAGCTGGTTGTTTTCTAAATTCATCCATCCATGGTCTATACCTGTCCTTGATGATGAACGGCTGTTTTAGCTGGATGAATGAAGCCGACTAGTTTCTAAATCTAAACTATTATAAAACTGTAACAGAAGAGTGTCTGTACATTGAAGATATTTATAAAAAAAGATTACGATATGATTTTTACCTGTCCCTGATTCCAAATCACCAATTTTTAAATTTTTTGTCTGTCTGTTTGTTTGTTTGTTTGTTTGTTTGTTGGGATGTTTGTTCAAGTATCACGCAAAAACTACTGAACCGATTTTGATGAAACTTTTTTTGTTTGATAGCTTATCATCTGACTTAAAATCTGGTATATAATTTATGCGGACGAAGTCGCGGGTAAAAGCTTGTAAACAATATAAAATGAAACCATAATTTGATAAACATTTTCTTATTAAAGATAATAAATAACACTGTACCTATTCTTGACCATAAAAATCCATTACATTACCTACTTAAACCAATTTCATAAATATTATATGTTTTTTACATCCACACAAAAATTAGGCCAATTTGTAATATCGACAGAAATATTTTTACGCCATCCAATACATACCCAAGCTTATATCTACCGTTATTTGTGTGAACAGATGATGTGGAAACACTTGGATCACTTCGTACTTGAGGGAAGATAATCCATCATATTTAAAATGTTTTCTTCTCAGGTCTAGAAGTTGAAATCTGTGGGAAAAAGATTTTTATTAAAATTAACATTGAAAATAACTTCATGGCAACTAAGCAGATATGCAAAACTGAATTTGTTAGAAAGTAATAAGCCAACTGTTAGGTTCTAAATACTATTTTACAAAGTACGGGGCAGAGGGACTGGACCATACTCCATCATGAAGGCCAAATACAAATTTGTGGAGGCCTACCATTCAAGGTGTGTGCGTTAGTCCACACTTGCCCTATACTATACAATATTCTGGCATTATATCAAATAAACTACGCCCTAGAGGACGTACGAACATGTGCACACACTTATCCGGGGTAAGTGTGCACCTGTTCCTACGTCCTCTTACGTGCGCTGTGTGTGAGTACACCAATCGACAGTGGACATTTGTATAAAGATTTTGTTCTGCAGGGATATTTATTTATGCGAATATACCTAGATTGGCCAAAGATATTCTTTTTCGAAAAATGAAACTCCATAGTTCATTACTTCATAGTTATACATAAGGTCCTTATTCGACAAAATTGCACTGGCTACTCGACCAAAATGTCATGCATTTGATTAGTCAAATGCATGTCATGCATTTGACTAATCAAATGCATGACATTAACCCCGCTGCTGACCCTAAGGTCAGCAGATATTTTTTTAGAGGTTTAAATGTCAGTCCCATAAAAGTTAAAGTAAAATAAAGTTTATCATCTTAAAGTTAGGAATACAATGGTTTGTCTTTGTCGTTTTTGGATCACAAGTGAATACTGACATTGAAATTGTGTTGACCTTGTGTATGTTTGTGTACTTGTATCTATTACCAGGAGTTAGTTATTAAAGAAAATTGTTTAGTTTCATGTTCTTATCATCCCTGTTTGGATATTAGCCGTAATAGTTTGATATGATAAATGATAAGACAACATAGTGTCACCAGTGTCACGGCCGCTGTCAAATGTCAAACGTAAAGAAGGCATTCGAAAATTCGGCCGGCTCATTAACGACCGCCGTGGTCTTACGGTCTAAGGTTCCGCCTCCCATGCTGGGGGGTGACGGTTCGAATCCGGTCCGCGCCAAAAATATTTCTAGATTTTATTTATTGTTTTTTAGAAATGTTCTAGAAGGAAGAGAGAGAAGGAATATTTAAAAAGGGACAAGAAGGTGAACGTGTCTAGGAACTTCGAGAAAGGAGGCGAAATTACGAATATTTGAAAAGAACCAGAAAAGTGGGCGTGTCTTCGATCGGTTTCGAGAAAAGAAGGCGGGGTTAGAACTATCTGGAGGAAAACAATCGAGTGAAGAAAAGAAGATCGAAAAAGGGAATTCCCGAAGATTCTGCGGGGTATAAAAAGCGGCGAGTTCACGGTCACAGGCAGTCCTTGGTTAAACAGTGAACAGTGCGAAACTAAAGGAAGAAAAGTAAAAGTGGAAAAGTACTAGTGAAGAGAAAAGTGCTAAGAGTGGAACAGTGAGTAGACTAGTGTCAGTGTAGTGCGTGACGTCATAGTGTCGGTGTAGTACGTGACGTCATAGTGTCAGTGTAGTGTGTGACGTCATAGTGTCGTACGTCGTGACGTCATAGCCGTGACGCGTGTCGTGTCGTCACAGTAGTGACGTAGTGGACTGTGAACAGTGACAGTAAGTGGTGCACGGGAAATCCCTGCGAGGAGGACCCGGTGAAGTGAACCGTTTAGGGGAACCTCTGCGAGGTGGACCGTTTGTAAGTGTATCCCAAATAAACTCTGTAAAATTGGACTTAGCGTTTCACTCCAATCCCGGAACCCGTCGCTCGTAACATTTGGTGTCAGAAGTGGGATTGGAGTAAGATGCCGCTGGTGCCAAAGGAGTTAAAGGGAGTCACCACCCGGGCCATGTCGGAAGCGCGGCACGACGGTGCGGCCCCCGTAACTGAGGTGCAGCGAACCCCAGAGAGAAGACCTGAGGGGGGTGAAGTACAGCGCACTCCAGAGCGGAACCCGGGGAATTTCCTCTATCAAATCCAATGCATGATGGAAGAACAAGCTCGCCGTCAGGAGGAACAGGCAGCTCGCCGCCAGGAGGAACAGGCTCGCCGGCAGGAGGAACAGGCTCGCCGGCAGGAGGAACAGGCTCGCATGATGAAGGAACAGGTTCTACGCCAGGAGGAACAGGCGCGCCGGCAGGAAGACCAAATGCGCACAATGCAGGAGGCGCTTCATAAAGATATTACGAAAGGCTTGCAACAGGCAGTAGAGAGAGTCGAAGCCGTAGAAGGGAGGTTGGATCGTGTGAAGGGCGAGTTCGAAGGGAGATTTGATCGCGTGGAGGGTGAGTTCGCCAAGATCCGGCGAGAGGTTGAGCAGAGCAAATCTCATAGTCGTGTCGCTGCTGTTTTTGACTCACCCATGCAACCAAAAGGTGTGAAGGCTCCGGTTTACGATGGACTGACGTCATGGCCCGCCTTCAAGCTAAAATTTGAGACAGCGATGAAAGTTAATGGCTGGGGCAAGGAGGAGGCGGAGCCTGCGTTGATATTAGCACTCCAGGGACAGGCTCTCACAGTACTAGAAGCCGTGGGTGCTGGAGGAGACCTGTCGTTCGACAATCTTTTTGGAGCTCTGGAGGCTAGATTCGGCGATGGACATATGGAACACGTGTATCGGGCGCGGTTGAAGGAACGTAACCAACATGCTAACGAGAGTCTGCAACAGTGGTCCGTGGAAGTGGAGAAGCTCGTGCGGAAGGCTTTTCAGTCGTCACCGGCAGTCATCGATAACATGCTCCTGCAGACCTTTACGGATGGGATACGGGACCCGGAGGTGCGAGCTGCGGTACGACTTGGGCACCATGTTACACTCAGGGACGCTGTTGCTCATGCATTGGAAGTGGAAGCTGTACGTCAGGATCCTCGTTCCGGTCGTCTCAGGGAGATTGTGGTGACTGGAGCGTCAGCGCCGAGAAATCGGAGTGACAATTATATGTGCTACAAGTGTGGTGAACAAGGGCATATTCGTAGCTCCTGTCCGAACCGATCAGGCCGTCGTTATGTGTGCTACAAGTGTGGTGAACGAGGGCATATTCGCAGCTCCTGCCCGGGGCGCACAGGCCGTCGTTATGTGTGCTACGAGTGTGGTGAACGGGGGCATATTCGCAGTTCCTGCCCGAAGCGAACAGGTCGTCGGGACATAGGAGTCTCGACTAATGAGCAGCAGGAGAACTGGAGGACGTTGGCCGGTTATGATGCAAACCCTATCATTAGAGTCAGGCAAATATCGGACGGAGATAGTCTGTTAGTTGAAGGAGGGGTCAATGGTAGAATCTGTCAACTAACTGTGGATACCGGAGCTTCGAGGACGGTGGTCAATGCTCGACTAATAAGCGAAATGGGAAGTTATCAGGAGACACGACTTCTGCAGCGAAATAAACTACAGCTAACGACTGCTACCGGCCAGCGCATACCAGTTAAGGGGGAGTTGGGAGTTTCAATTACGATCGGTGGGACTCTTTTCAAACATGAGGTGATTGTAGCTGAGATAGTGGACGATTGCATCATTGGCTTGGATTTCTTACAGAATCACCAGTGCGACATAGACATGAAGAACAAAGTGCCGCGATGTAACACAGAGGAGGTTCCGATGAGAGGTGGATCATCGGGAAAGGTTTACTGTGTGGAAAGAACGGTTCTCGAGCCTAGATCACAGAACTTGGTACCTGTTGTTTTGCCCAAGAGTAACGATGGGAGCCGTGCTGTGATGGCAAAGGTGGCAGCTGGGACTTGTTGGATTACGGCGAGGAAAGTTGTTGGACCAGTTTCTTCTGCTTCGATTCCGATACTTAACGTTAGAGGTGTGGACCTGACGATTGGGAAGCAGAAGGCTGAGGGGAATGTAGTATCGAAAGTTGTGGAAGGTTCCAGCAAGGACCGGGCAAGGCCGCAGGCGATGATAGGGAAGAACTCGCTCTCTAAGAACGGCGCAGAGATTGGTAGAGTAGACCTGGTGAAGCACGCGAACAATACAGGAGATGTAGCGCCAGTCAAGCAGCAGCTTAGGCGCATTCCGCTTACTCGTGAGAAGGGGGAAGGAACACCGGTTTGGCTGCATAATCCGGCTCGTAAGAAGGAGAAGCGTCCGAAGTCACAAGCAAGTTGGAAAAGGCCATATGAGGTAGTGACCAGGATGAACGTCGGCCAATACCGACTCCGGCGTCCGCCAGGGAGCCCGTTGGAGGTAGTTCACGTTGATCGGTTGGCTCGATATTTCGGCAGTAATGATGCTCGGGACGAGCAGAACTAAGGGAGGGGCAGTGTCACGGCCGCTGTCAAATGTCAAACGTAAAGAAGGCATTCGAAAATTCGGCCGGCTCATTAACGACCGCCGTGGTCTTACGGTCTAAGGTTCCGCCTCCCATGCTGGGGGGTGACGGTTCGAATCCGGTCCGCGCCAAAAATATTTCTAGATTTTATTTATTGTTTTTTAGAAATGTTCTAGAAGGAAGAGAGAGAAGGAATATTTAAAAAGGGACAAGAAGGTGAACGTGTCTAGGAACTTCGAGAAAGGAGGCGAAATTACGAATATTTGAAAAGAACCAGAAAAGTGGGCGTGTCTTCGATCGGTTTCGAGAAAAGAAGGCGGGGTTAGAACTATCTGGAGGAAAACAATCGAGTAAAGAAAAGAAGATCGAAAAAGGGAATTCCCGAAGATTCTGCGGGGTATAAAAAGCGGCGAGTTCACGGTCACAGGCAGTCCTTGGTTAAACAGTGAACAGTGCGAAACTAAAGGAAGAAAAGTAAAAGTGGAAAAGTACTAGTGAAGAGAAAAGTGCTAAGAGTGGAGCAGTGAGTAGACTAGTGTCAGTGTAGTGCGTGACGTCATAGTGTCGGTGTAGTACGTGACGTCATAGTGTCAGTGTAGTGTGTGACGTCATAGTGTCGTACGTCTTGACGTCATAGTGTCGTACGTCGTGACGTCATAGCCGTGACGCGTGTCGTGTCGTCACAGTAGTGACGTAGTGGACTGTGAACAGTGACAGTAAGTGGTGCACGGGAAATCCCTGCGAGGAGGACCCGGTGAAGTGAACCGTTTAGGGGAACCTCTGCGAGGTGGACCGTTTGTAAGTGTATCCCAAATAAACTCTGTAAAATTGGACTTAGCGTTTCACTCCAATCCCGGAACCCGTCGCTCGTAACAATATCAATCCCAATAAAAAACCATCAGCATATCGAGAAGGACCCTGTATGGTGAGAAGGTTATGTTTGGAAAGACTTAAGAATAAATGTTGTTGATAATTCTCAAGCTATACTCAATTAAATCAAATGTACATTTAAAGCTTTGGAATGTTTAAAAACAAAGGTGTCCTCATCTCATAGGGTTGTACTCAATTAAATCAAATGTCCATTTAATAGCTTCTTTCAAGACCCTTTCAAGGTAAAATAAGCCTTTTTGGCGTCATAAAGAAAATCCACCCCTAAATTACACGTTCCAATATCCCCAAAGGTTAGAACTGGGCGTTGACAAGTCAGTCACTTGGGACATTACATTTTACCGTACATTGAGGAAAACGTTGCGGCTTAAATGTAGGGTTGTTCGTGGGTTCATTGGGGCTGACATTAAATATATTGAACAACTGATAGGGTTGGAAATAAGTTTGTGAATCGTTGCCTTTATCTGAAACAACTGCGAATGAATTTTTGGGATTAGGCTTAATACCAATGACATGCTTTCTGTGAATGAGTTAATGGATATACCTCAACCAATGGGACTCATTACCTCATACAATAACAGAACCAAAAAATGGCACATGTCTCTAATGTTACCTTCGTATGCATCAGTTATGCTCAGCTGTCATACATTGCCGCTGACATTCCAGTCCTTTCAAATCTTTCAAACGTATTCGATCACAAAACAGTAATTTACAGCAACTAAGCATACTTAGTGGTCCCGTTAATAGCGCACTGAGGCGAAGTCCTCCTTGTATATAATGTCTTAAACCTCAACGCTTATTTGTATTTACACACTACATTGTATTTGGTTTAAAGGCTAATGATACTATTCTTTACACCCTGTGTCATAGGCAAGTATCGTAGGATCGTCCAGGGCGTGTAAGATCTTACCTCACTAGGTTGCCTTCTCTAGATTTTTTATGACCCAGCGTGGCATAGTGTGAGATTGGCTTTAAATTTCTGACGATCTTGTATCCCATTAAATCCAGTCTGTCAAAAAAAAAAGATGGTAAAATATTATCTAATATTAAACACCCAGTTTTGGAATCGGAGTCTCAAGTCTTGGTGGTTTTGCTTTTGAAGTCGTCTTATAAGGACTAGGATCTGTGCAAAATAGCAAATAAAAAAAGTTGATTTTAATTTTTTTTTATTTGCTACTTTGCACTGATCCTAGTCCTAGTCCCATTTAAAGTAGGTACTAGAATCTAAGACTACAGGGTGTTAGGGTAAACAGTTGCATTACTTTAAAAGGTGATTATACCTATGATACTGAACAACTTTCCCATAGAAACCTATAGGAAATTCGTAAAAATTTTTTTGGACTTCCCATACTAAATGCAATCAGCTGATCGAACTTTTGTATGAAAAGTCGAATTTTTTTTCGTCGTACGTCAGTTTCAAAGTAGCTGATATTTACGATGGTATAATGTAAAAAGTGTGCTATATATCTTCAGCTCCCCAGCCCCAGTATCTGTTAGAGAAGCCGTTGACTTCATATATTTGTTCGGCAGTCAATGCTGATACACCTCCCATGGTTATAGAGCCATATCTGTAAAAAATAAATTGATTGCACAACTATGGCCCACTTCCTCTCACAGAGGAGGCCTTCGCCCTGCAATGGGATCCTAAATCTTAGTTCTGCTATATTTAACAAGAAACAAGCGTGCCGCAACTACTGTGATTGTATGACACGAGTGCAGAGGAGGAAAATTTGCACATATCCATAACCAAATGCTCCAGCACCAACAAGTAACATCTTCTTCTTCTTGTAGTGATTAGCTATCATTAGCGCTATTTGAACCCTGGAGACTGCTGCCCTGCCGCAAATGCAGACGCTCCCTTATCGGCTTATACAGCTACAATCAGTCACGTCAGTGTCACAAATAGACGTTGCCACACGTTGCTTGAAACTTGATGATCCATGACCAATCAGAACTGGAATTTTAAACAATACTTACTTAAATCCATGAATATCAAGAGCAACAGACATAATGCGAGGTTTTCTCGGACAGGTGTAAGAGATACGAAGATCCAAAGGCAAGAGGTCTATATCGTGCATAATGAAACAATTCCAGCCACCGCGTTTGAGCTTCTGACCCTCCACGAAGCCCACGTTAAGCAGTTTGCCACGGTTGAAGGGCTGGGACTCTAGAATATTTAAAGGATTTCATCGCTAAAGTGAATACAACGAACTTCTTCTTATCGTGTGGGCAGAGCCCTGGTGTCAGAGTTTTTTCAGACCGCCTTACGGCCTCTGACGTGGTTTTTATGTAACGACTACTACCACCAGAGATAGTAGCCGGGACCAACGGCTTAACGTGCCATCCGAAGCACGGAATCATTTTCTTTTCAGACAATCAGGTGATTTAACCTGCAATGTCCTAACCAACTGGGGAAAACGCACAAAGTGACATATCACTAGGTGTCCCCCGTGGGAATCGAACCCACGACCTCCGTTTCGAGAGCCCAATGCTCTTAACCATTAGACCACGGAGGCAGCAACGACAACGAACTGATTTCTGAAAACATTTCATCCAGTACGAGGATGCTGCAAGCGATGCGTAGGCAAATAAAGAAGCGCTTGGTTCGGAAACTGATCGGCTTAGAATGGACTGCGCCAATTCTTCCCGTGGGTGTCGTACGAGGCAACTAAGGGCTTAAACGTTTCTTATGCATTATTTATGTGTGCGAAAGGCTAGCCACCTCTCACCTTTTGACACACCATTTCATCCCGAAACTTAGGTTGCTAAATGTGAGCAAGGCTACAACTAAATTCTTAAACAGAAAGTTGGTAGTTGTAGCAATGTTTCTGACCACCACTACTGGGACTACGGTCGTGAGTTTATGTATGATTCCGCCATTACCTACTTTTACCTAAGGGGATCCTGATGGTTCACAGGGGATAGGGGATCCTGGTGGCTGAACCCCGTAAATTATTGGAAAAACGACCAGCTTTTATTAAAAGTCTAAACATTAATTGTCAAGTTTTGTTTAGTCCTGAGGTTCAGTCATCTACTCAAGCTTTTAGATTTGAGTTCCTTTGTTTACCCTCTACAAATCAAATGCCTACTGCATACCATAAAAGTCCTACGACATGAAGAACAATAAAAAAAACATTTTCTGGGTAATAATTCATTATTATGAACCGTTTGTAAATTTTCCTGTGTTTCCTTTATACGTAATGATACGAGTATATTTAAAATTATATCTATAGGTAGTATTTAATATTATGGCTTACCTAAAAATTGTTCTACAATAAATATTCCATATTCCAATTGCTGTTTCATCAGAAATGAATGCATGTGGTTCAAAAATATCGGTAAATGTTTGAAGCGGTTTCTTTCGTAGTTACAAAAGCTTAAGTTTTATTATTATAAAACGCTGCACAAAGGTACGTATTTAGTTAACGAAAGTTTAGGTACTGTACCTATTTAGTTAACTTTTTCAACATTAATTTTATTTTGTGATACTTAATTAAGTTACAATTACTTTCGTATCAGGTGATTTCAGCTATGTGCTGTACCGTATAATAGTACCTAGGTAAGGTACCCTATCTATGGCTGCGTGACAGCAGTGACAACAGTGTAACAACAGCATAACAAAAAGCGTGACAGCAGCATAATATACTCATATAATCAGCATATTTGAAGCGCGAAAGCAGCACGACTCCAGTGGTGGCTCAACAACAAAGTAGAAGAGCCAAAGCATCACAACAAAGGTGTATCAGTAGGAAAGTAAAAGCGCCAATGCAGCACTACCTGAGCACTACCGCGGATCAACAGAAAAGGTAAAAGAGCCAAAGCATCGCGACAAAGGGTATCAGTAGCATAGTAGAAGCACCAAAGCAGCACGGACTTAAGTGGATCAATAACACAGCAGAAGTGTCAAAGGATCGCGACAAACACATGTCATGTCTGTGGTGACAAAAGTGTATCAGCATTACCTATAGTAGAAGCAAATTATAGTGGGTGGCTACAGTGGAGGTGAAATGAAGACGAGAAGAGATTGGTACTAAATTATATTTACATTTAACAATAAAAGTCTTAAACTAGGAATTTGGATGCGACCGAAGTTAGGTACGCTGGGCCGAAAAGTGACACTACTTAGATTATAAAATACTAAAATTAATAATGAGGTCAGCGGTCACGTTGTGTGACATGCCTCGCGCACTTCCACAGCGGCTGCAAGCCCATTGAGCTGACGGTATAGGTATCGGTAGGAGCCATACATAACATCTCCCTCCCGAAGATGAGCGACTATTTGCTGACGTCTACTGCAAATGTCGCGTCTGGATTCTTTAAATTCAGTTTGTGTGCCTTTCTTTGGCGTATAAGATAGGTAGCGATCAGTGCAAATGTACTCTGTAATGTAATACTGTACAAGGAAGTAGACGGATTCCATTGTAATCGGATATCTTGCATTGCTAATTACAAATTGAACTTCATTATATCATCGTAATATTTCTCTGTATATTTTGTTTTACATAGTTAACTTGATTGGAATTCCTTGAATTTTGTATTCGGTATTTATTAGGTAGGTATGGTCCATGATCTTCTGTAGGTGTATGATTCGATATAATATGTAGTCACGTTGCGATTTTCAGAATCTGATATCTTATCTTCAGACTATTATTATCGTTCTTGAATGTTCTGTAGGTATTTTTGTGAGATCGACTGTGGTTAAATTTTACTTCGTTTTCGTAAGTATAGGTACTTCGGGCATTCAGCCTCTATTATACACATATTCCTGGGAGTTGGATGCCATAAAAGGGTAAGGAAGTAGGAAAGTTTGATTATTTTTGATAGTTATTGGACATACAAGACTATAGAAATAGGAAAGATAACTAGGTAGGTACTATTCTTTTATCGGAAAATCAAGACTTGTATCTTCTATTATAGGTACATATAAAGTAATAATTCAAAAAGTTCTAATAAGTATTCAACATTAATTATTTCTCCAATGTTTTCTATTTTTTTTCTTTCTCTAGCTAAATCTTGCACTTTTTCACTCAAAAGATAGTCTGATAGGTATTTTGCTCGTTATCAGCAACCGTCAATTAAATGACGTTTCAAAGAGCTTTCTATATAATAATTATATATTTTTTTATAATTTATTAGACCTGTTAAAAAAATGATTCTGACGAAATTAATTTTATAAATAATCAAGTAAACATTTTATTCAAGTGCTGAGTCCGCAATCGCGATACACCGCGTAGGTATACGGTCATTGCATTGTCTTGAGTAAAATGCATAGTCTGGTTATTGAGTACCTTCATAACCTTGAATGGGATTCCAGTAGGTAATGACTATCATTATTAAAATATGAATAGTTTTAAATTAGTAATTAGGTACAACTGTCTATATCAAAATTAAAACCAATATTTTTATAGAAATACGATTATACTAGAAATAACTACCAATTTTAACCAAAAGTCAAAGTGTAACTATAGTTGAGGGGTGGGCAATTTTATTTGAATATTAACTTTACTTCATGACAATAGTCGAAACTCTAACTTTGAGGGGTGGGCTATTTATTATAATTATGAATAGATTGTTAGTCAAAACTCTAACCATCTTTGAGGGGTGGACTATTTATTTAAATAACCATGTTTGAGGGGGTGTGATATTCTACTAAAAATTTTAAGTAATCAAAACTAGAATCAACTTTGAGGGGTGGGCCATTTTACTAGAAATTATCTTTTAGGGGGTGGGTTATTTATCTAAATAACCATCATTGGGGGGCTATTTTACTAAAATTAAATTCGGTATTTATACAAAATTTTAATCGGAACTCAAACCATCTTTGTGGGGGTAGGCTATTTATTTGAATAGATTGTAAGTAAAATTTAGCCATCTTTGAGGGGGTGGGCCATTTAACTAGAAAAATCTCTTTGAGGGGCTATCTTGCTAAAATTTCTATTCGAAACTCTGACCAACTATGAGGGGTGGGCTATTTATATGAAATTATAATCAAAACTCAAACCATCTTAGAGGGGTGGGTTATTGTACTAGAAACTTTAAACGAAATTATCTTTGAGCTGTGTGCTATTAAATTAAAATACTAACTATCGTTTGAGGTGGTGGGTTATTTATTTCAATACAAAAATAGTGGATACCCACTAGTATTCTTAGAGGGGATGAAAAAAAAGATAAACAAAATTTCGGGTTGGTATTTGCTTGCACAGGATAACCGTTTCATTATTTCATACAACTGGATGCTATAATATAATTATAATATACCTAAGGGTTATAAGTATTATAATATTTAATTTATTACGTTTGGTTGGTTGTAGTGTACATACTATGGGATAAATTATAAGTACATATAGGTACATACCAGTCATGGGAGGGCTTCGGGCGGGTTAATTTTATAAGAATTGACGTTTTCTAGATTTAGGGAGAGCTTTAAAATTTTGTTTTTAGCAACAAGGACTGGATTAAAAAACTATGTCAATTCGGTATAAATTGAGACATATACGAAAAGTATGTAATAAATTTAGGAATTTGAAAGCATTTTCAAAAGGGGAAAACAGCCGTGAAAAATTATAATAAAAAAAATTTTACTAAGTATAATAGGTAGTTAGGAAAAAGGAAAGTTAATTAATAGAAAGGAAATTGGCAACCAATAGGGTATGCGTACTTACAAAATAATTATATCTAGATCTCTTCTTTGTCTCTGGAACCTTGTTCTATCAATGTCTGGATAGGGATCCTCTTCACCTCTGCATAGCCAGCCTCTCGTAGGTATGATTGTAGATTAGTCGTGCGATACGACGATCAGCAGCAGGAACAGATGTGATGAACCGCGAACTGACTCTACAACTCCAAGACTGCGCCAATTATAGTGGGTGGCTACAGTGGAGGTGAAATGAAGACGAGAAGAGATTGGTACTAAATTATATTTACATTTAACAATAAAAGTCTTAAACTAGGAATTTGGATGCGACCGAAGTTAGGTACGCTGGGCCGAAAAGTGACACTACTTAGATTATAAAATACTAAAATTAATAATGAGGTCAGCGGTCACGTTGTGTGACATGCCTCGCGCACTTCCACAGCGGCTGCAAGCCCATTGAGCTGACGGTATAGGTATCGGTAGGAGCCATACATAACAAGCAACAAAGGTACTAAGCTACTGCATAAATATGCAGCTGTTCTGATGTAGTGGTGATGTGAAAGCATCATGGCATGATGGCATCCAGATTGGTGAGATAGCATGACATGAGTGACAGACAATGTTGGTAGAGATGACAGCAATAGAAGTATTTCGTCTTACAAAGGTATACTTGAAATAGGTAGTTTGTAAATAGATGAATGGAATTAAAGGAACCATTCCTTAAATTCCATTCATCTACCTACAAACCCTACAAACGTAATTTAGCAGCGCTGCCTGAATGCGGTTCTGTCCCTCTATACCAGATTTCTACATAAGTAGTGATATCCTCGATGTCAGAATTTGGTAGATACTTTAAACAATTTTGAATAATAACTGATTGTATTTCCAAAAACAATTTATATATTTTATACAAATGACGTATGTCGATACACGCAAGTTAACAGTAGGTACTAGAATTTGTACAGTTCATAAGTCTGCAGTGTTCTTCACGCAGCTTTCATTATTTCTAGAAAAGAATCCTATCAACAAAGAACGTCAAAACCTCAGCTCCAAAAATTGTCTCAGGTATATTTTTACGTGCCATTCTTACTTCTCAACGAACAACGAAAATATTCTGCACTCTACACTTGAAAGCAGGTAGCTGTATAAAATCTCACCTGAATGGCACTATGATAGCCACTTTATGCTTAGCTCTGCAGTTTGGAGGTATATACCTTCCACCCCACCTTATTTGGTGAAACCTTTCTTCCATCCCGTCTAGTGCTATGCTTGTTTTGTTCACTGATATTGGTCCTGGAAAATATGGAGATATACATACAACTTTATTACGTGTAGACGATGTAATTACTTTAAATAAAACCGGTCAAGTGCGAGTCGGGCTACTCGCGCATCGAGGGTTCCGTACCACACCACTACAGAACACAACATATTAGTTTAGAAAAAACTTTTTTGTCCGGGACCTTTAGCGCAAGACAGACTCACACTTGGCTGGTTTTAAGTATTTGTTGTTATTTTGTAGAGTTTGCTCTATAATCATATCAAGTTTGATGCTTGTATGTATTACCGTTTTTACGATAGAGCGTGAAGAAAAAACGTTGATAAAAACTAGTTTCTTGTTGAGAACCCCCCTTAATTATGAACTTGTTGTAATTTTTATTATTTGTTAACAAATCCGCCGTAATAACGAATATTTTGTGAAAATTTCAACTATCCAGCTATTACGGTTCAAAAGTTACAGCCTTAAATAGGTAGGACAGATGGACGGACAGACGGACAGACGGACAGTCGGACAGTCGGACAGACGGACAGACGGACAGACGGATGGACGGACGGACGGACCCTGAAAATGATTGTACTCAAGATACTGAACAAGTTCCGACAACAGTTTCCGACAAGGAACCAATTGAAAATAATAAAAATAAAAACCGGTCAAGTGAGAGTTGGGCTACTCGCGCACCGAGGGCTCCGTACCACACCACCACAGAACACAACATTATTAACTTAGAAAATTTTTTTTTTTTTGTCCGGGACCTTCAGCGCAAGACCGACTCACACTTGGCCGGTTTTTAGTATTTGTTGGTATTCTGTATAGTTTGTTCTATAATCACACTAAGTTTGACGCTTGTATGTATTACAGTTTTTACGATTGAGCGTGAAAAAAAAACGTTGATAAAAACTAGTTACTTGTTGAAAACCCCGCTTAATTTTTAAATTTTTGACATTTTTATTATTTTTTAATAAATCCGCCGTAATAACGCATAATCTGAGAAAATTCAACTATCTAGCTATTACGGTTCAAAAGTTACAGCCCTAAATAGGTAGGACAGACGGACGGACAACGTAGGCTTAGTAATAGGGTCCCGTTTTCACCCTTTGGGTACGGAACCCTAAAAATTGTCTGTTTGCTTAAGCAGTGAGCAAAATTACTAAACCAATTTTGATATATTAAATGTGAAGACGCAGGCAGTTAATATTTACCGAAATAAGGTTGTATATGGCTGATGGCTGCATACTGGTAAAAGTGGCGGTACGAAGTTTCTGAAAAATAGAATACAGTTATTTTACTTTTGTTCGATCGCTACTAGCCCTATAGAACCATATCGCACAAAAAAAAATTAAAGTCAGCGTTGTTGCGATATTTCCGCAATATCGCAGTGTTGTCGCCGCGACATCTAAGAGTCCTGCGGGGCTAGTACGCCAACCCGCGTTAGCATGATATAGCGCTATCACGCTTCCGCCCTCTTTTTATTTGCGCGCGAACGAACGGGATAAAAGACAAAATTTGACAGATGGATGTATTAAATGTTGCTATCGCGGGTTGGCGAACTAGCCCCGTTGGTGGAATCGCGGCGATATCGCAGTAGAGTCGCGGCAATGTAGCGGCGATAACGTCCAGTAAAAATCGCGGCAATTCAGTTGCGACGTAGCGGTGATTCAGTTGCGACACGATGTCCCGGCCATGCAGCTGCGACGTCATTATGGTTCAGTTGCGAAATCGCCTACGTTCAAAAATTGCTTGTGTCATAAATATAAACACTTACTATGTTCGCACTGACTTACATAGCTTCAACGAGGAACCGAGAAATAAACAGCACAACATTATGTAAATCCAAAAGGTACTCCAGAGTTGCGAACATTGCAACAAGAATCAGAAATATTATCACCCTTGATTTCCACTTATACATCCTGGATAATTTAGAGCTTCATCACTTGACATCTGTGTTTCTTTCACATTACTGTGAATTTTGCTTTGACTGAAATGAAGGTATATCAATATTATCAATGTAAATAAGACTAGCGGCCCGTCCCGGCTTCGCACGGGTGGACGTCTAATCTTTTCTAGCAATGAATATAGCCTATGTTACTCAGGGTGAATGCAGCTTTCTAATGGTGAAAGAATTTTTTAAATCGGCCCAGTACTTTTTGAGCCTATTCATTACAAACATACAAACATACAAAAATAGGTACAAATCTTTCCTCTTTATAATATTAGTGTAGATGAGTGCTTACGACCCAGCCAGATATACGTGAACTGACGACGTTCAGGCCAGGTACCCGCACTTTCGATGTTCGCTATATCGCCACTGTTTCGGTCCGCACTTCATTGGAATAGAGTTGACATTGGAACGAAAATGTTTACGCAATTGTGAAGTTCGAATGTGCGGGTAGAGGCCCAGAACCTTAGTTCGATCTCGTTTGTGACGTGGCGTGGTCAAAAAGGATGATACCTAGCATAGCGCGCTCCATGGCTCCGTAGCTCTCTGCGCTTTTCTAGTTTTGTGCACATCGAAATAGGAATTATTTTATATTGGTTCCTGTAAACCTCTCTCGTGATATCGCGGACCATTAATTAGAATCTTTTAGACCAATCTCTTAACAAAGGATACCTATGTGATCAGAGCTATTCGGACTACTAGACTATATTAAAAATGGATACTGTTCATTATAAAACTTACATGTGATCACCATGTGAACTTCTGTATTTAACAATCGATTCACTATGCAAATAACTTTAAAATTTTACCAATAACAGCTTTCCACATAGTTTCGATCAAATCAAATTCAAATTTATTTTAATTAGAGTTTGTAAACAAATAATTTTAACTAAAAACAGAATATTTTGACCGCATATTTAACGAAATTTCACATTTAGAAATGTACTACTAATTTATTAATAATTATGCTAATAAAACTATGACCTGTATTATCTAAAATCGAAAAAGAAATACATTATTTCATTGTTATTTCATCATAATTTAGAATAACAACTCGGACATTTGATAATTTTCAATGACACAATGACTTAGTATATTCCATAAAGTTATTATACCTGTCGGAATAGAGTAACTGACATGAGTTGTCAAATGAAACCGTTTTTTGTGCATTTGTCGGCAGTTATCGGCACCCTAAAACTTCGAGTTCTGTGTATAATTGTGAATCTAACGTGAAATCGTAGGTAATTTAATAAAATAGTGCTAGTATATTTCACAAAATAATCTACGACTTCACTTTAGATTCACTAATTATTCACAGAGCACGAATATTTACCCAGTCGATTGTGCCGACAAGTTCCCAAAAACGGTTCTATTGCCTCGCGTCAGCGTCACGTATGTCTTTCTATTATACAGTGGCGCCGCTAGGTACATTTCGCTCTCTCAGCTGTCAGTTCCTCTATATGATACCTTTATGGCAATGACACTGCCACAACTTTTTTTTAGGACGCCCGAGTACTTGTCTCGCGTGGTTTTCGCGCGTCGCTTTTTTGCCTGCCACGAGGCAATCCTCAATCTCTTCTTGTTCTTGACCAAAAACAATCCCTGAGATTGAGATCGATTCTCCCATACACTACTTGACACTAGCGGAAATGCAGTGCTTAAGCACAAGCAAGAGTCCATTTAAATAAATAAAATTAATAAAATAAACGTTTTTTAAATTAACATGAGAGATTCCAGACAAACATTCCTCGAAAATGTTCACCAAAAAAATGGTGTCAATCACCTATGATTTTCATACTATCGTATGGAGCCTGGCCCTGTACCCGGACTTTCGCTGTTCGATATATCGCCACTGCAGGTCCGCACTTCATTGGGTAGCGACTAGATGAGGAATGTCGAGGATAGACTTTTGTGGCGCGGCTTGAAAGAGGCCTATGTTCATAGCAGTGGACAAAAGAGTGGAAAAAAAATGTACAAAAACACATTTTAAGCAAAATGGCAAAGCCTAATTCATTATCATCATCATTTTCAGCCCGTATCTACCCACTGCATAAGCCTCCTCCCTATTTTGCCATCCTTCTCGGACCTGTGCCAGCCGCATCCATGTCTTGTCGATACTTTTCCAGATGTCGTTAACCCACCTTGCTGCCGGACGACCTACTTCTCTTTTGAGTAACCTCGGCCACCAAGCTTCATTGCCAGTAAGAAAACACATGATCTACATGACTGTCCGCTAACCTACTCGTCTGTTCGTCACATAGTTCTATAGAAATTATTCTCAATGCTCGGCTCCTACCGACGCGTCTGCGACGCGCGGGAAGCGGGAAGCGAAGCGGGAGCGTCTACGACGCGAAACTCGGCCCCCAAACCGGCGCGACTGCGACGCGGGAAGCGAACATCATTTGTTGATGAATAGTCATTGAAGCAACACCTTTTTAACTATTGTTGTGGTAATGTCATTTTGGTTTTAACATCAGAGTCTAACTAAATTGAACATCTAGAGTACTTTGGTACTCTTTGGTAGATTTTATTACTTTTTGGATGTTTCTAGAACCTATCTAGTTCTTTCGTTTTTGTAACTTTTTTTAATTTTGGCAGTTTTTAAGTTTTTGTTGTTTTTGCTGCCAAAATCTACAAGAAATTAACAAAAACTACCAAAAGAGAAAAAAATTTCCAAAATCTACTAAGAAGAACCGAAAACAATCAAAAACGATCCAAATCTATCAAAAAGAACCAAAAACTACGAACAAGAACCAAAATGTACTGAAAATTTACATTTGTATTTTATTTTGTTACGAGAGCGTATCATTGTAGATACACGATACACGTCTGACCACTTGACGCGCGCTTCCCGCTTGACGCTCTGCCTTCCCGCGTCGTGGTCGCGTCTGTTTGGCCGACTTGGCGGTACGCCATAAGAGCCCGGTTACACGTTCAGTATTTCGTCATTCTGGTCCATCAGTCTGGTCATGTTTATTTGATTTGAAGGGAAACTGATATACTGAAGCACCATGTTAGTCGGGTCAATCTCGAGTCAGTTTCCCTTCAAATCAAATCCATCAGTCTGGTCATGTAGACCAGACTGATGGATCAGACTGATGAAATACTGACCGTGTAACCTCCCTCTAAGATTACATGGGCAGCGACCGCCCCGCGTTAGACGCACCCGCTTCGCAGTCGCTTTGGTCTGAGCGATCCTTAACTAAAACAAGTAATATGGCGCCAATACTCTGCGGGTAGCTAATGGAACATTCACTAGATGCATAAGAAATCTTATTATTATGTTTAAACAAAACTGCATGTACAATACATGCGTTTCATATTAAACAGGATACTTTAGACCATCCAACTTAACAAATGTCACAATGGAGCAATTTGAAATCGCAAAAAAAAAACATTTTTTTAAATTCAATTCCATAGTCTGAAGCAAAAGCAGTTTTTCACAAAAAGCAATAATGCTAAAAGGGCGTGTTCATAATTATTAACACATATGGACAAAAGAAGTCTGAATTTAAATGATATACAATACAATATTTTTTTTTTTAGAGTCCAAAATCGATGGGTGGCTTTGACAAATAAATAATTTGATTTGGCATAATTTCTCAAATACTTAAAAATGATTTAAGAAATTTCGATTTTATATTTGATTATGTCTTAAAGCACCAGTCTATATGCACCTTAGTTAAATAGGAAGACTTCATGATGACAAGTTGTTAAAGTCTAAGTTACTTAATGGTAACGATCGGTAAGAAATGGTGGTCAATATTATGCCGCACGGCTTTAAAATGTAGTTACAATAAACTTTCTGTCGACCCAAAGGGTGCTGAGCTGACGTAGGTTTGTGTTCCTAAGGAGTTTGCTTCTAAACAACTCTGCCATAAGGTAAATATGTACATTATCTTACATAAATTCGCCATTAGCATGTTAAACAGTACTTAGAATTAACATGTAACCCCTGCTCTATACAGGGTGTTAATAAATGAACGTTAAACCTAAAACCCATTTGTAGGGAATCGATACCGGAACGGAGTGCCTTAAAAGACCATTTCGAGTGATGTACTGAGCCCTCGATGCGTCCAATGCACCATAAGCAATCAAAGAGTACTAAGTGGTACTATCCTCTTGACAGATATAAATTGAGTATAAATCCTAAAAACCATAAAAACTCGTAAATTACAGTACCTCGCCTCGGTCACATTATGAGAAGTGATAAATACTGGTAGAAGAAGGACGTCCTGGTTTAAAAACCAGTGTGAATGGTTCGATGTGGACACAACCTCACTGTCCAGGGCTCAGTCTCCAGGGTCCGAATAGCCCTATTGATAGCCAATCTCCGATAGGAGATGGCATAGCAAGAAGAAGAAGAATATTTATTTGCCAGTGGAAGATAGGTACATTACATTGCATATTATTACTTGGATCACTGCAATGGTTTTCATCTTTTCTAAGATCTACAGACGAAAATGTATGGCAATAATGTCAATCTGGAAGAAGCGAGATTGTATAATGCGGATTGGTAGACTTCACATATCAGAATTTCTTCTACAGCATATGCACAGGTCCTCAACGATGGTTTCCTTCACCGTTTGAAAGTAGTCGGTATTACGTACATTAGTTAGAAAAAAATCATTGGTACATGGCATGTCGTCCGTGCGGATTCGAACCCGGACTCTCATGATTGAGTGTATCACCATACTTTTCCTCAACGCGCCACCGATGCTCGCTATTCTTTTATGCATAAAGTTTTATGGTTTGCCTTAATTTTTTAACACCTTGTATGTCTAGAAATCTTTGGCATATGCAGCCAAAAACCAAATAAAATAAAAACTGCTGTTCCATATATTGGAGTAGAGTCAGTACTACAATTTTGTATGAAACAGCTGTTCTTTTGTTACACCCTGTATACTTCGGTTTTTGCGTTGACAAGTCTGGTTCTTAATTCAAATTAATGCGTCTAGTCTAGGCACTATATTACCGCCTCTTTGTCCCAGACCTTAAGGTCTATTTTATGGATACCATTACCGTTGAAAGTACAAAGAGTGTCTTAAGATCTGAATATTTATGATACCAAGGTACTTACTGGAATACCTACAGTAGTAACATTTTAAAAAGGGCTTACGTTGTTTTCTTTTTCGGTTTTCGTCCTAAAATTGGCAAAACGGAACACAATGAATAGAATCACCTCGGTGTCGGTCGGTTCGTCTGTCACACGTGTTTCCCTCAGAACCCGTAAGACAAAGGAAGCTGCTATATGACTTAATTTTTATTAGCATTTAATGGCTCAATAACATAAATGCTGATTTGGAGGAGCATGTAGATAAAAAGATAAAGATAAAAAGATATTTATTTACATTCACATTTACATCACATCCTTACGGCTACAGGAATATCATGCGAGACATTTATATTTATACATAGGCGCACAAAGTAACAATGTTTGTATACTTTATAGGTGTTATAAGGAGTTAGCTAATGGTCCCCACACGAGGTCCAGAACCTAGGGTTCTGGCCTGTCTTGCGGTGGCCATTATTACATCATCAGCGGTCATGTGGGTTGTCAACTTTGTCTTTTTTGTCTTGACGAATATGAAGTATCAATCCTTGTTTTATTACCTATGTATAAGACCCCCTGTATATTTATTTACTGAATAAATCTTGTTAGGATACTAAAAAAAAAATTATTGATAAATTAAAAACTTTTGAAAATGGCTTGGCTGTAGGCTCTATTGTGAAAATTTTTCAGTTTGATGGTTACACGCTGTATAAAAAAATATTTTCAGGGTTGTCACACGAGCTGCATTCAACTGCAACGAAACTGCAAATAGCTGTCGAATGTAGTCGGAATACATTTTAATGAACACAGTTTGGATGCAGTCGGCATGACTAGCGACTGCAACGCGACTAATGAATATTTAGTCTACAGTTGTTAAATGCGGTTATGTTTCATTTAATTACGATTGCTTTCAAACTGCAATGTGGCATAGGCTTCAAACAGGTGACGTTCTTTATGACAGCATTCAATGACTTTCTATACAACAGCATTACACCAATGATATTAATGTTACTAATTTTCTAATGGTCAAAAAAAGGTCGTCATCTGTTATTCCACGTATAAAAATAATGCCACCATGTTTTTCTACTTTTTAAATAAGTAGCAATAATTAATCAAACGATATCAAATTTATATGAAAAATTATGCAAATGAAGCTCTTAATCTTGAAACACTAAACTCCGGAACATTTAAATAATTCACAGTTACATTTTAATTAAAATAACTATAGACCACAGGAAAAAAAACAACAGTAGTCTACATTTTAACTAAAAGATAAACACCCTAGCAATATTTTAAAGGGGTAGTTTAGTTTATTGAACTGAACAACTTTCACTATGAAGCCAACAACGTCGAGAAAAAAAATAAAAAAGTCGGTGAGTCACGTTCCAGGTTCTGACGCAAGCACTTGTCTCGCGTGGTTTTCGCGCGTCGTGTTTTTGCCTACCACGAGGCTCCGCAATCCTCAATCTCTTCTTGTTCTTGATCAAAAACAATCCCTGAAATTGGGATAGATAATATTAATATAAATAAACTACTTGACACAGGCGAAAATGCAGTGCTAACGCACTAAGCAAGAGTCGATTAATTATAAATAAAAAATCCGATGTTTCGTATAAAACTGTAATACTGGCTCAACTCAAATGCAGCAGATTTTTTTTTGCCTTTCGCCTTACCCTTAGTCGCCACACCCTCGGGAAGAAATGGGGTTTATTCTAAGCCATAACCTTGTATTTTTCTGATGACATAAAAGAGTTACTTATCTATCGATCTTTCATCTAAGTTTTCATCATAATAAGAGTTTGTGCAGCCAGATTAGACATGCTGCATTACCATACTCTGTGAACTATTTCACCTGGGTATCCTAATTAAGATTAACGGAACAGTTAACCGTAACAAATAACAGTACGTTAGCGCTGGCTGAGAGTGAAAAGCAGTGATTGCTTAATTGGATGTGATGGCAACACTAATGGGGGTTAATTTCAGTTGTTGAATGTGCGGTAATTACTATTGGATTCAATATTGAAAAGCTTATTGGATTTTTATATGGAGTTTCACTTTTAGGGGCTGTTTAAACAGAAGTGACGTGGCGCGGACGTGGCGCGGGTGAGATGCGGCAATATAAACCTTATAGTACGTAGCATAGCGTCGTTTGGAGAATTACGCCCGCGCCTCCAGGCAACGTCGCCTGGGGGTCAATCGCGCTAATTTTGAACGATACTACCAAAACAAAACCACAACCAAAAACGTTACGTTATGCACAATTCGTATCGCGCAAATTATATTAACGGTAACGATTTAGCTTTATTTTGGAAGATACGTTGGCGTAACGTTTGATGTCCCCGTTCGATCGAATTTTCTGTATTGTGCGATTTAACCGTTCAGGAAAAAATAACGCGATAGCATTTTTACATCAGATTAACCAAATCTAAACCAAAACTAAACCAAAACCAAAAACGTTCCGACCGAACGGTAAAACCGTATAAAATAGCGCAATCGAGGCCCTGGTGGCGGAGGCGCGATTTTTCTTTATACGTCAAAAAACGACGCTATGCTACGTAATATAAGGTTTATATTGGTGTTACTTTGACTATTCACCACCGCCTCGCGTCTCTTCTGTATAAACCCTACCTTAGAATGTACTAAGGAGTAAATAATATAATTCCTTGGAAGCAGTGGAGGAACCTGCTCTCTAGTATGACTTCTCTACTTGCGACGTTCTTTCAATGAAAAGAGCGGATGTGGGAAGTGACCTGCGTGGAAGCCCTGGCCCTGTACCCGAACTTTCGATGTTCAATATATCGCCACTGTTTCAGTCCGCACTTCATTATAATAGAGTTGATATTGGAACAAAAACGTTTACGCAATTGCGAAGTTCGATTGTGCGGGTAGAGCCCCTGGCTGGCCCCGTTACATATCTGAGTTACTTCATTCACTTCAAGCTAGCACGTTAAGACGTATCCCCCACTGGACGACCTTGACCCTTTCAGAACTGCCTCATCTCTACTAAACTACGTCATTTTAGTAGGTTTACCTATTTTTCACTGGCTTGTCCTTCATTATGTCACTGTTGTGCTTTTTAATCCAAGGAAATCAAATTCGAAAATCATAATTTTTCATAAATTTGTATATGTTTCTTAAGGTGGTTTCAGTCCATACAAATGCACAATACGCGTAGACGGAATTAATAAAAGTAATTTTTTATATATGGAAAAATAGTTCAGAAAATCTAGATGTCGAGTATCAAATAACATTTGCAATTTATAATATAATTACGAAGATATAAAGCTTTGAAAATTTTGTATTAAAACAAAGCTTTATATCTTATTCGCGTATTGTGCGTCAAAGTTTTGTATAAAATTGACCCCTCTGTCGCCACTGCGAGTGCCGAGGTCTATGAAAAATTTATGAAAATATGATTTTTTTCTGTAGTTGACAGCATCATGGCCATTTAACCTTGGCCGGACAAATGGTTAAGAAAATGTTAAGTAGATACATGTTAAGAAATTACAGGCTAAGGAAATGCATCCCATTCAGCCCCGTATAAATTTTTTAGTTTTAATATTTGCTCTTATGATAACAATCACGTAAAGTTTTTCGAATTTTAGTACGTTTTCTTAAATTAAATTATTGTCCATTAGAAATATAAGCAACCGTAGAACCTGCCATAACGAACTACTATTTGCAGATATTTCACAGAAACTTTATGAAGTTAAAACAGGTGTTTGTGACAAACAACAGTTTGGCCTCGTTCAAGGAGACGATGCACTTCACGCGTCACTTCACGCGGCGCGGCCTGCCGGAAAAACAAACATATGAAGATGTATGAGAGCGTTCACGGAGAAGCGTTTTTGCATGCTTTTGTTTGATTTGAGGCGTCGCATGTGGCGGCAGCCGCGGCAGGTGACGCGGCGGCTGACGCGGCGGCTGACGCGGCGGCTGACGCGGCAGCTGACGTGGCAGCTGACGCGGCAGCTGACGCGGCAGCTGACGCGGCTATAGTTGTAAACGGGCGGTTTTAAACCGGTTTAAAACGAAACGGGCGGTTTAAAACGAATTCCTACGGATAAGACCAAGTAGCTTATACAACGTGTTAATGAATTAACGCAAAACTAGAAAGTAGTTTGTTTAGAATCGAGAGCAGAATCGAATTATCATGGTTTCAACATAGGTAATTTTTTTTCAAAATATTAATTTTTTCATTTGTGTCTAAAATTTTAAATTTAATGAACCCAACGCCAACCCTCCGCACAGGCACACTCACCCGACTTACTACCAAAACAAGATTATTAAAATGTATCCATGAGTACGTTAGCGCTTTCATTCATTGCTGAAATGATAACAAATCATTTTTGCCACAAAACTTAAAATGCGAATAACTTTTAATTTTACTATCAAAATAATGAAATTATTGTTTCTATCTAATTATTTTGTTATAAATCAGTTGGGGTGTATGAGGTTTTGCGTTAATTCATTAACACGTTGTATAAAGACTGACAGGATGCAAAAAAAGCTGCGGTAGCCGCGGCGGGCGACGCGGCGCGTGTAGCGGCAGCTGTCGCGGACGGAACCATGAACGGAGAATACGCTTGAAGTGCCGCGTGACGTGCCGCGTGAAGTGTCGCGTGAAGTGCATCGTCTCCTTGAACGAGGCCTTTAAGTTAGGTAGCTTCATAAAGTTAATATGCTTAATAAGTTCACATTTCAAATTGGTAGAAGGAGATGTTCTTTTGTCCTTAAAATCCGATCGAACGAAACCAAGAAGATGAGAAGAGATGGAGTTTGCATTACAAACATCTTTTTGAAGCCAGAATCTATGACCTTTATGACGTCACTGATTTTTCCCATCTCATTTCCTCTTTACGTGGAGGTCAAATGAAGGCTTAGATTAAAAACTTTTCGCTTACGCTGAAAGATGGAGCCAAGAATTGAGAGAGAGAGATAGCCAGTTATGAAAACTTATGTAAACAAAAAAGACAGAAATATTATTTTTTGTTTCGGTCACCGTGGTCGGTTTTTGTGTTTGGCAATGTCAAATCATTGTCAAACCTTCCATAGGTTTGACAATGATTTGACATTGACATTGTTGATGACATCTTGCCAAACAAACCGTCTTTTTGTATGCAAAAGTCACACTATTGCTATTTCATGTGCGGCCACGGTATGGTTTCATCTAGTTACTATACCTATGAATGAAGGTCATTCAATGACAACTCCATGTAAAGAGGAAATGAGATGAAAAACATCAGTGACGTCACAAAGGTCATAGACTCTGGCTTCAAAAAGTTGTTTGTAATGCAAACTCCATATCTGTAGGTATTTAATCTTCTTGAACGAAACAGCTGATGACGAATGACAAAGGAAAAACTTTTGAAAAAAAAAGATTTTGTGTAATTTTTTTTAAATACATAGATCGATAGATAGATAACTCATTTATTTCATCAGAACAATAAAGAATAAACAGTGACAGACAAAGGCAGTAGGTAACATTATAGAATCCGTAACATTAAAGAATATACGTACACATGGCGACAGGTCAGGTTACCCTGTTTGGACTTTGAACTATTAGTAGCTGAACGCTGCGAATCGTGCGAGAGAGTGCGGTATGTTGTTGTTGTTTCGACTCACAGCGCGCTGCCCCGCGCCGGCGGCAGCCGCGTCTATGCAGGCTCTCTACCGCACATAATGTTATTATACCCTACCGCACTATTTTGTGTTTTGTACGTAGTGTAGTTATGGGTATAAAGGGTGCGTAACCTGATGTGTCGCCGTGTGTACGTACGTACGTACACCAACGTAAATTTGGAGCGCTCAGAAATCTTGCCACACCTACCAAGAAAATATTTTTTTTTTTAAAGAGTATCCACCTCTTTTAAATCCAGTTCATACAATTTTAATTAAAAACAGTAGCACAGCATAATCTTTAACAAACTACTTACTGGCTAAAGACCTAAAACGGCCTTACCTCTAAATATTGCAAAACGCAATTAAAACCACGATAAAAGCGTACCCTAATCCCGTCCGAAAATTAAGTACGTTAAGCGAAACGGAGTCCGTGACTGAAAATACAGTTCAAATAAAACAGTACAATATCATGGACTTATGGTGTTTTTTAAATCTTTATGTATCCCATCCGTACTGAGAATAAGTGGTGCATTCTTCTTCTTCCTCGGGTTCCTCTCCGTTACTGGAGGTTATCTGCCTCCGTGGTCTAATGGTTAAGAGCATTGGGCTCTCGACACGGAGGTCGTGGGTTTGATTCCCACGGAAACCTACCTATTGATATCCCATACAATACACCCGTACTGTCGTCAGTCCACCACGCGCGCGTGCCCAAAGTGGATTGCTAGACTTCGTATAAGCATTCTAATTTATTCTTTAGTATATGCAGTTTTCCTCACGATGTTTTCCTTTGGCATTTCAGAGCAGTCGCTATTAAGCACATTTTTTTTGTGGTACATGGCATAGACCAATGAATTTTTCTGGGAATTTCTCTGTCGTGCGGATTTTAACCCAGAACATCATGATTGTCCATGCCTCTACATGCCAGCAACGCTCTTTTAGACAACTTACTGCTTGAAAATTAATACTTTGCTAAAAGCTTAAACAGCGAAACGTAAGCACTCATAAATACGAATCAGTTTAAAGTATTCAAGGGTCTAAATAACGGTCGAACTACGCCTATTGGAGGTTTTAGTTTGGGGTCACATTATTCGCTAGTTTTATATCTTTGATGCAAAAAAGTTTTTGTGTACTTGAAATATATATATATATATTTCGGTTTTTTTAGAGGGAAAGTTATATAGAGTACAGTATAAGAAAGAGTAACAACCTACGTATACAGGGTGTAACAAAACACCCTAGTAATATTTAAAGGGTTGGTTTAGATTATCACACTAACAACCTTTACTTTAAGTCGAGTAGGTACTGCAGTCTAAACTATTATAAAACTGTAACAGAAGTGTGTCTGTACATTGAAGATATTTACAAAAAAAAGATTACGATATGATTTTCATAGTCATAGTCATAGTCATAATAGTTTATTGCTTCATGTGGTTACAAAAGGTGGACACATAAAAATAGAGCGCACATGAACCCTGTAAGGGCACTGCAAACTAAATGTAGTTACAACTTTTTCATTATTAACTTAACTTATTACAATATTTATCTTATTCATTATTGACATATTTAGTTTACTATTACATGTAATATATTATATATTTATCTAAACTAACTACGCAGCAACTGTGCGCAGTCGAAAAACTCCTGCAGGGAATAAAAGCATCTCTTTATAAGGAATTCCTTTAGTTTTTGATGGAAACCTGATTGTTTTTCAATATTTCTTATGTTTGAAGGTAATTTATTATAGATTTTTATTGACATATGGTATGTGCCTGAACTAACAAAATGCATTTTTGTAAATGGGATCGCTAATCCATCTCTTTGTCGAAGGTTACGGGAACAAAGATCTTTTGCTTGGGTGTACAGGTTTGGATGTTTTTTAACATAATTACAAATCTCTAGGATGTACAGAGAAGTCAAAGTTAAGATTTTTAATTTTATAAAATGCGGTCTACAACTTTCCATCTCTGTAATATTTACTAAAATCCTAACACACCTCTTTTGTAGTATAAAAAGTTTATCGACGTCCACGCTATTCCCCCACAAGATTATTGCATAGCTTAGTCGTGCGTGCACATACGCATAATACGCGCAAATTGCAGTTTTCAAATCTGTGGTTTTCTTTAATTCATAGAATGCATACGTAAATCTTGCTAATTTCCCTGCTATATTGTCCACATGTTTTTTCCAGTTAATGTTTGTATCAAATTCAACGCCTAACAGATTACACAATTTTACGGTATCTATGCTTTTATCTTCGTACGCAAAGTTAATGTTTAGAGGTATTTTTTGACTTGGCATGAATTGTATTAATTTTGTTTTTGTAAAGTTGAGTTGTAGATTATGTTCAGAAAGCCACTGCGTTATAAGGTTAAGCGATGATGTTAGCTGACTATATAGTTCCTGGATGTTCTGACTTGGGAAGATGACGGATATATCGTCTGCGTAAAGAACACATTTCTTATCAAGTATCTTAGGGATATCATTTATATAAATCAGAAAAAGTATACATCCTAATACGCTGCCTTGGGGGATGGAGTTTGTTACGGGTACTTTTTTAGATCTAATGATGTTTATGAAATTTGTTGCTTTGTTAAAAAAAATCTATTTCTACCAGCTGTTTACGATTAGATAAATATGACAAGAACCATTCATGGGCAGGGCCTCGCACTCCTATTCCATATAGCTTATCTAGCAAGATCCTATGGGAGACTCTGTCATAAGCCTTGCTCATATCTAGCATTAAAGCGACAGCATACTTTTTATCGTTTATAATTTGTAGTATTTCATTGGTGAAGCCGAAGAGAGCTGAAGTAGTAGACCGGCATTGGCGGAAGCCATTTTGGCTATTGTCATAAATACTGTACTTTTCGCAAAATGAGTTTAGTCTTTTGGCCATTGCACTTTCAAGTATTTTTGAAAATGTTGATAGCAGTGAAATTGGTCGAAATTGATTGAGGTCTTCTGTATTTCTCTTTTTGGGTATAGGCTTTATTTTCGATATTTTAAGCATGTCTGGAAAAATTGATTCTGTAAAAGATTGGTTGATAAGTAAAGTAAGTGGAAAAGTAAGTTCGTCTTTACAGTTTTTAACAAGAATAGGAGGGAACTCATCGATACCGGAGCTGGTTTTATTTTTAAATTTTTTTATTATATTGTTTACTTCCTGAGGGGTGACTGGGTCGAGAAATAATGTGTTAGGTGTTGGTGCAATCACTGGTCGTCCTTTCGGTTCTTCCGCTAAAGAAGTAGAGCTTCCTACGGATGCAAAATAATCGTTGAAGGTATTTACAATAATGTTAGGGTCGGTTAAACTATTGTTTTCGGTATTTAATTTTATATTCATTTTACATTTATTGTTATTTTTATTGGTTCTTTCATTTATTATTTGCCACATAGATTTATTTACATTTTTTGACTTACTCATTCTTTTTATATAATTAATTTTTTTCGAGACTACTACTGTCCTTTTTTAGTACTTTTTCGTATTGTTTATAATATTTCTTTAATATAGGGTTATCAATTTGCGAGATAAATTTTTTTAGAAGTCTTTTGTTCCTACAGGATTCTTTTATTCCTGGTGTTAACCAGTATTTCTTTCGCTTGGTTTTAAGTTTAATCTTTTTTATAGGTATAGTGCGATCTAGGGTTTCTGTTAATATATTGTGAAAAGTTACATAATTTTCATTCATATCTTTATAAGGAAGAAGTATTTTACACCAATCTAAGTTTTGTAATTGTTCTTTGAATATTTTCATGTTTTTCTCATTGTATATTCTTTTTTCTGTGAAGTATGAACGGTTGCTAAGCAATCCCTTCCCATATAATTCAATCAAAGCTCCCTTATGGTCACATAATCCGTAATCTACCACACGAATAGAAAAATTTGAATCATCAAAATTCGTAAAAATGGGGTCAATACATTTAGAGGTGGTTGTCGTAAGTCTAGTGGGGTCTTTTACCTGCTGCAAAAGATTACAGGTTTTAAACATATTAAGCATATTCCTGACATCCGTAGATTTACTTAAAAAGTCAACATTCAGGTCTCCGCCAAAGATAATATTTTTCTTATTATATTTCAGCCTTAGTAGCTGCACAAGCTTTTCCAACTGAGATAACACTATTTTCTTTTCTCTCTTATTATCCGGCCTATAAATAACAATCAATAATAAATTAAGTTTAGGAACTAATATTGCACACATTTCTATTATGTATTCTATAGTTAAAGATTTAATATCGTTACATTCCAAATACTCTATATTATCTTTTAGTAAAACACAGACGCCTCCGCCCTCATGGCTCGATCTGTAATAGGCGGTCGCAACATTGTATCCGTCCACGTGGAGCAGGTCTCTTTTCGCTTCTGTAATCCATGTTTCCGATAGGCCTAGTGCAGTAAATTCGTGTTCTTCAGTGAGAGCTTCGATTAGGTGAAATTTATTATTTATGCTACGCATATTCTGGAAGAGTAGTATAAAGTTATTTGCGAAAAAACGTATTTTTTAAGATATTTTGACTGTTATTGGCCGCATCAAAATACGCTCTTGAGGAGTTTGCCTGTGCATAATTACTTTCGTCAAATACGCTTTGTTCATCTCTTAATGTCTGTTTATTTTGTTTATATCTTTCTTTTTTCTGTACCCTTTCCTGACGGCCTTTTTCATTCAAAAACTCAGACATCCATAGACCTGTGTTCCTGAAATATCTCACGTTTCCAAGTAGGTGTTTGGTTAATCTTTTGCTCAGGAGTTCAATTTCTATAGGCCTTCGCCATCCTCTTCGTCCAATTCGCTTCACATCCTCTATGTATCCCGTTAGGTCGATGTTTGTTACTTCGTAAATAGCATTAATGACACGGTCGTGTATTTCGTATTCCGTTTCGTCTTGAAATTCCTGTAGTCCGTATAGTACCACGGTTCTATTAACATCTTTGTGCGTCGGATTTCCTGATTCCTGGAACGGAAATGTATTTTGCTGCATGTTGTTTTGATTTTCAGATAACGATGTTGCCTGTGCATAAGTAGGTTTAAAGTTTATAATTTTGTTCTCAAGCAATTGAACATTTTTCTTTGTTTCAGATAGGTCCTTTTGGAATGTAGTGTTTTGGGCTTCCATTTCTTGTATGCGTTGACAGTTCTTACAGTTTTCCGTACGTAGCTCCTTTATTTCAGTTTCCAATGTAGTATATCGGTTGTTAATAATATTTATTCCTTTTTGTAGTTTGTTAATAGTCTCTGAGATCTCACATATTCTTGCTTCCTGAGTTTCATACTGTTTGCTCATTTGCGCTCTAAATTCACGCAATTCCTTCAGTACGATATTGTTCGTTTCTTTTTCCGGACTTATTAATATGGTATCCCCTCGAGGGGGGGAATCCTCAGATAGAGGGGGCAGTTGGTATTGCTCATCTTCATACTGGGTTTTGAATTTTTTCCTAAAAGTTACGTTTTGATTTGGTAGTTCTTGAATTAAGCTGGTAGATTTTTTATTTTCAGAATAATCATTTGATTTTGAAACCGGCACTGATTCAAACAATTGTCGTACAGGTGTAGTTGTATTGTTTGCCTTTGGTACATTTGACCGACATTGTGGACAAATCCACATGGCTTTGTGTTCAGCCGTCATTGTATTATAAAACCTTTTTTCCGGTACATTTGCGCACAATAAGTCATACTTATCAGTACAATGTGAACACACTAAAAATCTTCTGTCCGGTATTTCTGTAGAGCATCCGGTGCATATCGATATTCCTGCACCTTCTCCTGCCATCTCTTGAGATTTTCGTGTACTAAATTACAGCAGTTTTAAGAAGCTGTTAGCCCCAACAAGAGGTTCTCCACAATATCGACAGATGTCGCCATAGCAGTAAGTTTCAGTGTTAAATGGTAGATGGTGTTGTAATATGTTATTTTTTGATCGATTCAAATATAATGTTATTTTCGAGGTTATGTTGTAACTGATTTATGTTAATACAGAATAATTTGGTATTTTATTACTTTTAATCTTCAGCACGGTGGTTTAAATAGTGGTCTATTCACTATTTAGTAGTCTAATGCTGTCCAGAGCGTCACTTTTCCACGTTAAACAGCCACAACGACTATCACTGTTTTTGCTTATTTTCTGGTATAATACCAAGTCTGATCCATTGGATAACACTATCACTGTATCTTCATAAACTGAGATTAAGATATTTACTCTCTAATTTGGATAATACGTTATTTTTAAATTAATTTTCGACTCGAATATCAGAGCTGTTGTTTACATGGCACAGTGTTGCCACTTTTTCCCTTCCTTTTTTCCTTTTTTAGATGCCCCTGATAAAAATCACCAATTTTTGGATTTTTTGTCTGTCTGTTTGTTTGTTTGTTTGTTCGTTTGTTTGTTTGTTTGGGTGTTTGTTTGTTTGAGTATCACGCAATAACTACTGAACCGATTTTGATGAAACTTTTTTAGTTTGATAGCTTATCATCTGACTTAAAATTTGGTACATAATTTATGCGGACGAAGTCGCGGGTAAAAGCTCGTTTTATATAAAACAGCAGTTATTATATTTTTCATCAATGTTGGCTCCAAAGTGAAAGCTGTTCAGATTATCTAAACCTACCCCTTTAAATGTTACTAGGGGTGTTTTGTTATACCCTGTATAAGTCGGATATTCCCTGACTTTTCTGTGAAGGAATACATCGTCAAGAAATCTACAAATGCCACAAGACGTGCCCTTAGTCACCTCATACAAAAACCACGGAAATGAAACAAAACAGTTTCATTCTTTCACAAGAACCATGAAAAAACAAAAATGTTAACAAAATTAAGTACATCTATTCTGTTGACCGTACTTAGTAGATAGTTCTGTACTATCGAATATGGTTGGATAAGGTCCGGGAATAAATTATGGAATTTACGTGAGACCGCTGATAGCACGGTTCTGTTGGACCCGCAAAGAGTAAAGTATATTTTGTGTAGAGGTGACAGTAAGTGCTTTTCTCCAGTGATGCGGGTTTGCGCCTACTTGCGTGTCTGTATTCTGTAGGATATCTCACATCTACATAAAATCCCTGAGATCATACGTGACACAGATGAGCTTAGTTTATTTAAAAACAAACTGAATGACTTATTAATTACGAAATGTTACTATAGTCTTGACGAATCCATCAAATGTATCAAATTGTGAACTTATCTATTTTGCCATTGTAAATTCACAACGTTGTATAATTGTAATAATTTGTTTTTGTTAATTAGTTATTTTTAGTGCTTGTATATCTAACCTATTATAAAACTGTAACAGAAGTTTGTACATTGAAGATATTTACAAAAAAAAGATTACGATATGATTTTTAGATGTCCCTGATTCCAAATCACCAATTTTTAAATTTTTTGTCTGTCTGTTTGTTTGTTTGTTTGTTCGTTTGTTTGTTTGTTTGTTTGGGTGTTTGTTTGTTCAAGTATCACGCAAAAACTACTGAACCGATTTTGATGAAACTTTTTTTGTTTGATAGCTTATCATCTGACTTAAAATCTGGTATATAATTTATGCGGACGAAGTCGCGGGTAAAAGCTCGTTGTATGTATATTTCTTGATGCACTTTTTTTATACCTATTATTGTACGCCCATGTGGCAGGACATAGCCGAACTGTTTTATTTTGTATGTACAACATCTATTAATTTACCTATGATCCACAATAAATACATTTTCATTTCATTTTCATTTTAATTTAATTTCATTTCATTTCTGGCCTGCATGCACGCCGCGCCGTCCGCATCATACCGCATCATACTCGCTTCTCCAGTTATGTATGCCCCACGCATGCGGGACAGGAGAAGTGAGTAGAGGCTGGCAAATATGAACTGTTATGTTCAGATAGATAGATTAGATAGATCGATAAACAATTTATTTGCATAAGTAACACACACATAATATTACAGTTCACAACTTTACAAAACAAGAATACAACGAAATATCAATAGAATAACATGTAATTTATTGTATGCTACAGCAGCAAATAGGTCGCAGCTCAACATAGACCTTGCCCGAGAGCAGGGTGTTATTCCTCCGCGACATCCTTTGGTAAACTGATGTGCAGCCAAAATTCTGTGACAAGCTTCGTCAAAAGGAGAGCATCGTCAAAAATTTACAACATGCTTCTTCAAGACTATAAAATAAAATTTTAATGTTAATGATTAAAATGTTTATTTTAACTGTAATCATGATTATTTTATTAAATTATAACAACAACTGTAATCATCATAATTTTGCGGAGGGTTATATCAACACTGCGCCCAGGTGCTGGTATATTGTGTTCGCCCCATGCTTGCCCATACTTTACACATACCTTCGAACTTATGGTATTTTCTTTTCATTCTCGGGTAAACACAGGATTCCTTTCGATGTTTTTCCTTCACCACCATGCAAGTGATAATGACTTAATACAAATGAACGTATATTCCGTAGAATTTAGTGATACAGATCAGGAATCGAACCGCGGCCTCGTGATTGAGTCGCAAGCTCTTTTCTAATCTATCAACGATCTTTCTAAATAAACACCCTAAAAGGCTCCGTCACGGATAGCAACTGAGAAACCACACAGAACACCTGGTAGGCATTGTGCTCTTTCAACCAACCTCTTGCTTAGGTCCTGACCTACTTTCACCTCTGCTCACCCTTCTAAACTCTTTGCCTAAACGAGATTACGGAACCGCTCGGCAGGGTGACCCTAATGCCACCAACTTACGGAATATTGAGAACCCGCCGGTATTACTACTTAATTAACTTGCCAAATAATAATTAATAACCGGCGATATTCTGAATCTGGAGATTAATTGATGACGTCGGAGCTTCTTTATTATTTATAGTCTTTGAGGAAAATTAATTAATGCGTTGAAAAGGGTTGGACTTAAAAAAAAATACTTTTAGATACATATTTTGTCGCTACTCTTATTTTTAAATAGAGTCAGCAGCAATAAGTTGTATAGGTACACTTTTATTCTACGTCATAGTACCTACTAAAGTGTACATAACTTATTGCTGCTGACTATACACACGGCGACACATCAAGCTATACAAAACCAACATAATCTGAACGCGCGTAGGTCGAGTAAAGTATAGCATCGCGTGGCCAGCTTAGTTGGTTTTGTATAGCTTGATGTGTCGCCGTGTGTACTTAGTGGTAGTATCACCTCTCATGCTAAGGGGAGGTGGTTTTATCCCAGCCTTATCTTAAAAACTCGTATCAATTGGTTTTGGAAACATTATGTTCGGTTTCTTTGCATTGGCTTACTTGGTGGTAAAGAATAAAAATTGTGAGGAAACCTACATACTTTAATTCCGAATCACTATACGTTCCTTGGAAATAAAGTACCTAATGTTGAACTTTGGTTGCACTCTGGACGCCAGCGCTGGTACTTGTTCTTGGATCCTAACCGCGGGTAGCAACAGTCCGATACCTTTTATAAACAGTCATCGGTATAGATATATTCCATTAGGTAAAGGCGCAAATATCTGTGTAATGAATATTAATATTTGTATTCGATATATGGGTGTTTGTATCTATGCAAGGCGTGAAATTTTATGTTTAAACGGGGTGCACGCCCTTTATAGATACAAACACCCATGAATCGAATACAAATATTAATATTCATCATACAAATATTTGCGCCTTTACCCTAATGGAATCTAACTCTTCCAAGCCTATTCCGGTCACTGCTTATAAACCTTATAAAATATTGTATAATTAGAATCTAATTAGGTTAGGTTATGTCTGATATAATCTATAGGTATTAATTAATTCTAGTCAACATGATGGTACCAATTAATACTCTATGAATAAGAATTATTCGTAGTTAATACTAATGTCTTTGGTAAACAAATAAATATTTTGGCTCAGCTTGCTATTACATACTTATTTATAATACCGTTAACTAACTTTCAAGGAAATTGGTCATGATATGAGCTACATAATGGCCTCGATTCGGAGTGTACCACGACTAAACTAAACTAAATGTATTCCTGTCACTTTCTAAAATAAGATTAAGAAAAGAGACAGAAAACCAACAGCTGACTTTAGTGCTGTCAAAGTGACGTTAAATGCGCAAAATAAGATGCCATCATAATGTACGCCATCTTATTTAAGTCGTTTTTGGGCGTTTAACGTCACTTTGACAGCACTAAAGTCAGCTGTTGGTTTTCTGTCTCTTTTCTTAATCTTATTTTAGAAAGTGACAGGAATACATTTAGTTTAGTTTAGTCGTGGTACACTCCGAATCGAGGCCATTGAATGCAATTGTGTAAGTTTCACTTAATATAGGAAATTTTGGAGTTCAAGTCCAGATGGTTAATAAAGTACATTTTGATTGATTGATTGTTGGTTTTCATTTCAGTAAAGTAATTAAAGAGAAAGCGGCATAATTGTTGATAACAATAGGTAATATAACTTCTATGGGTTTGGTCAGAAAATTTCGCACAAACGCAACAAGCGCTATTTTATCTTTTATAATTATAATAAATACCTATCCTATTTGATAGCAATACAATATTAAATCTTACTTGTTATGAAGACAACCTATTACCGGGTCTCCAAGATACGAAGTTATAAACTGGTACTTCCTCTACTGATAGGTACTTAATTCTATTCAAATTTAAATAAACTTTTCATCATTATTTTTTATTATTCCCTAAAAAACTCCCTAACAAACGAATCCTATTCATAAAGGCTTCAATACAGAATTTTCAATCAAGAATATTTTCGGTTCCATTTGACCTCAATTGATTCTGACCGAACTTGAATACCCACAATATAAAACTCATTGCAAAAGATCAAGTCTTTCGATAGAATACCAATTTCCATATTTATAAAATCACATTCAAAGTTCGCTGTCATGCTCTGAGATTGATTATGTTTTAGAGAATTGGAAGCACTTTCTACATTAATTTTTTCACAGCGAAATAAAACATGAACGTAGTTCAATTGCCAAAGCTAATATTGCGTGATGATAAATAAGAAAAGAAATTTAAACGAGACAATCATCGTTTTCTTTCTTTCTTCGGGTGATCCTATCCTTTTATTACCTACTAGCGACCCGCCCCGGCTTCGCACGGGTGCAATGCTGATATAAACCTTCCTCTTGAATCACTCTATCTATTTAAAAAAACCGCATCAAAATCCATTGCGTAGTTTTAAAGATCTAAGCATACATAGGGACAGACAGACGTGGAAGCTACTTTGTTTTATACTATGTAGTGATTATACCTATTGTAGAATGGGTATCCCTATCTCAAGTATTAATTAGCCCGAAGGATCGAAAAATCTTATCTTCTTTTGTGGAGTCGATGTCGTGTTATTGACATTAATTTGACATCGTGGCGAGGAGATTTATCAACCAGCATTTGGCTTGCGAATGGTACGCCATACAAACAGGTGTTTCAGTATGACACTCGAGGATGCTTAGAAGAGTTGATGTTCGGTAAATTTTGAAAATAATCAAGCCTTTCTGGATTAAACAAAACTATATTTTTAATGTCAATATTTCATGTAACAAATAGTGAGCCTATCGTTATGGATAGGTATGCCTCGACAATGTGTCATGTTAGTTTTCCTTTACTTCTTAACTATTAACATATTCTAGCGAGACTTCATCATCAGCCTATATAATATGTCCCACTGCAGGTCATAGGCCTACCCTCATGGAGGGTGTTTGAGCATTAGTCCATCACGCGGGCCCAATGCACATTGGTAGACTTCACATAAGCATCGGAATGTCTTCTTCAGCGTATGCAGGTTTCCTTGCGATATTTTCCTTCACCGTTTGAGAACAGTCAGTATTACGTACCAACATAAGTTAGAAAAACTCATTAGTACCTACATGGCACATTGTCTATGCTGATTCGAACCCAGACCTCAAGATTGAGTTTCCATACCTCTCCGCAACGCGCCATTGACGCTCTCTAAACTGGAAACTCTACTCTGAAAATATTTCATCCACAGAGTATCAGCTACGTTCGAATAGGGTTTAAAACTATGAATTTTTTCCCGTCTCAGAAGAGGGATGCGGAGTAATTTCCTGTTGGCGAGAGCACTGCCCAGTCTATTATAGGGAACGACACAAGCAAGGTTCGGAATTATGGAGCAACACGGTTTTATCGGTAAAGATAGAAAACATCCACAGCAAACTACGTCGATAAAATTTTCAAATAAACATTAAAAAATAATACACAAATGCGTCTGACTACTTCTAAACTCTGAAAATCAGTGGCATGGCCTTTGTTGACTTGGGACCTATTTGCTGCTGTAGCCATAAACATATTATACTTCCGAGTAGACCGAGGAACTCCTCAATATCGCATCACCGAAATCGAAATGTCAATATGTGCGAAATTGATACGTGTGTGAGTTCTAGTGATGTGACATTGACGTATTCGTGATTATCGATATCAAAATCATCGATATCAGATTATCGACTACTTAGTAGTCGATGTGATTTTGATACGATAATCGCGAATACGTCAATGTTACATCACTAATTTATAGTAGTCACTACTACTATTATATTTTTATATTACGAAGTCTAAATCGGCTAGGCTTACAATCCATCTACCTACACTGTTATAAAACTGTTACTTAGGCCATAGGTCGACGAATATTTTCTATGAAAAACGCGATTGCCCAGCCCCACGAAAAGTGCGCGCATCACGTGCGTGTGCCGTTTTTTCGATTTAAAAGATTCTACCGACTAGACCAAGCCCTGTACCCGCACTTTCGATGTTCGCTATATCGCCACTGTTTCGGTCCGCGCTTCATTGTAATAGAGTTGAATTTGGAATGAAAATGTTCACGCAATTGCGAAGTTCGAATGTGCGGGTAGAGGCTCAAGTGACTCCTCATTATCACATCACCGAAAATGTCAGCATCAGTATGTGCGAAATTGATATGTGTGTGAGTTTTAGTGATGTGACATTGACTTATTCGCATTATTGATATCATAATCACACCGACTTCTATAAAGTTTTAATCTGCTGGGCTATAATTTATCTGCATACACTACTTATTATAAAACTGAAATGTGTGTCTGAGCATTGAAAATATTTTGTAATAAAAGCATATGACTATAGTGTTTAGATAGGGGTCTCTGAATCAAAGATTTCTTTATTTTTGATGTGTAATCGAATTTAAAAATAATAAAAACCTGCTGTAGTAGCCAGGACTTAAAAACCTATCCTGTTTTTTTCACAGAATGTACAGGTGCAATATAATTTTGAAGAATTTTGCGATACATAATTGAAACTAGCAACGTTTCAAAGAGAAAGGAACCACGCGGTTCTCATGATTAAGTATGATAAATTATGCTGATTTTGATTCCATGCATTTACGTCGGATATGTTCCGCCGTAGCACCTAAACTACTGAGCCGATGTTGATGAATGAGGTGGCAATCGATTCGTTATTATTTATGGTCTGGGTGACGTAGAGGATACATTTTATACGAACAAAATCAATATGACGGATGTTACATCCGATTATGATGAAACTTATTGTGTGAAACCTATGTGTTGTTGAGTTTCTGGCCGCATCTTCTCTACAGCGAAACAGAGTCATAGAGTCAAAAACATGACGTTAGAAAGCTATTTGATATTATTATGAACAGAAAAACATTATTCATTATTTATTATTTCAGCCTTTCAATACCTACGTTTAAAAAAAATACCAGAATCTGACGAGACATGAACGGAGGGAGCTAGGTGGTAGTACAGAAAAACATATTTCAAAAATATCGACATATCGATAGATTTTGTGCAATCTCTATGCGAAACGGTTCCTTTTTCACGTACACAATATTTTTTTATCTAACACACAATTATTTAAAATTACATATTATTTAGAAAATAGGACGTTTACGGCATTTAATGAATTACTAAATCATTTTAAGAGAAACATATGTGAAACTAAATCATTTTAAGAGAAACATATGACAAGCCTCATGAAAGTAGTATTGTACTGATCGTATTTACCTGTGAAACGTTTCTTTATTTGGGTTGTTGGTGTAAGTTACACTAGATTCCAACACGGAACACGACACCATTATGATTTTTTATATTCGTCTTATAAAACACAAAATAAATTTAAATTAAATCAATAAAATAACGAGAGATAATTTTTTGACAGGACTCCAAAAGACTCCAGATAGTTTCAAAGTGGTTTTACGGCAATTATATTATAATCTCTTTCGCGCACGTAGCTTTTTTCATTATGATAGGAATCTCATTCACACACTTACTTGGTCTACTCACGTTAGTAGAATAATAATGTCTATGGCTGTAGCATACAATAAATTTCATGTTGTTCTGTTGTTGGTGTTGCGTTGTATCTTTGTTTTGTGAACTTGGTTGTTGTTGTATTATGTGTGTGTTTGCAAATAAATTGTACCTACCTACATAGGTTATTGCCGACATGTTGGATTTGGGACGACAACGCTACCTGGTTCATAAAAATTTTAGTAAAATCGTTAACATAAACACGTATTCGTACTTCCTTTCGAGAAGGACAAAAACTAACCTTTTAAGAGAGAGCAATACACCACTGCCTACTGTCACATTGTCCACTAGTTGTTTACCTATCTTAGCTTGATTGTATAAAGCTCTTTACCTGTGTATGAAGATTTAATGGCCAGGTAGAGACATCTCTACTATTATAAAACTGTAACAGAAGTGAGTTTATACATTGAAAATATTTACAAAAAAAAGAATACGATAACATGGTTTTTAGGTGTCCCTGGACTTCAAATTTCCAATTTTGTATTTTCTGTCTGTCTGCTTGTTTGTTTATTTGAGCATTACGTAAGAGCTGAACAGATTTTGGTGAAATTTTTGTTTTTTAAAAGCTAAGACTAATAATAAAGATATGACTTAAAATTTGGATTATAATTTTTCCGGACGAAGTTTCGTGTAAAGGCTCGTTATTTATACAGTTCTTTACATTGAAATTAAGCTTTAAAAAGTTGTTAATTTTTGATTAATGATAACAACTTTTGCTACTAAACTTTTACACCAGTAAATAAAAATTATACAGACTGTTGGAAAGTTCACAACACCTTTTATAACAACACCTTAACGAAGTCTAGAAACTTTTGGGGTGCCTAAATCCAGGTCATGGACGTAGTGACCTAACTTCTTGTAATAAATCTATCATGTGTAGCAGATTTTGCCTCTCATTTCGGAAATACATTCATTTATTCAGATATATTCGTTTTGGGTCGGCTTTTATTGTAGTCTTGGCAGCTTACATTGATTATACATTTTTAGGTCGACGTTTATTGATTATCTTTTTTTTCCCGACTGCGCCTGAAAGAGGGTAATGTTTTTCGAGTGTTTGTCTAATTCTTTGACACGCAACCTAAACGGCTTCATGGATTTTAAGGTGTTGTTAGATTCGTCTAAATTATTGTGGAATTGACATATTGGTTATAATATTTTTCAATATGGCGTCTGCGATTCAAAAAAAGAGGGGATATCAATTTTGTTGTTGTAATTACATATAACAATATGGGTATCAAATGAAAGCTAATAAATGACTCCAAATTAAAATTTTATAGTAGCCGACTTTGTATATTTTTTCTACGTTGTCTCCATAGAGAAAGTTTTACAGTTTCATGGTCTAAATCTAAACAACCCCTTTAAATATTACTATGATTTTTTGTTACACCCTTTACCTACAGAGCAAAGTTAAACCAGATGACCTCGGCCTCAACATAAACCACTTTTCATATTTTCATGACATGAGCCTATGTCATGGAAATCTCTACTACCACTGCTTTTTCCAATAGGTAGGTACTATTAAACTGAAACTCTCTGGATACTGGCAAATACACATTATTATAGACTTTTCCTCAATTATTATATAAAACTATCGGAGCGGCGTATGCGACTCGTGCGGAGCGCGGGGAGAAGTGACAGCTGTCAGTATTGACAGCTTCCGGGTGCACGCTAAGGGGCGACCCATAGAGCATGCATGGGGGGTCCGCCGAAAACCACATTTCTGCTAACAGTACTTACTGTAAATTCCCAGCTTCAATTCAATTCAATTCAATTCAATTATACTTCAGCTTCACAACAATAATACTTTTTAATCCCAATCCTCATCACAATATCCATCAAAATGCTCAAGGCTTGCATCGACCCCCCCTCCCTCCCCCCTGTCAAACCCTGGAAACACCCTCTAAGGTCCTATTACTCATTGGACTTCCAAAAACTCAGCCAAAGCATAGATAAAACCAAATAAAAGAATATGCGGTAACAAAAAGTGCTCAAGACATTCCATTCCATCCCCCATTATTTTTTTATTAAAAATAATGATAAGGACTGGTACTGGACCGACCTCTCTTTAAATCACTGAAGGATGACATAGCTCCTTCAACGCGATCCGATTCTGTACAAAAAATAACTTAATTAGGTATCTTTTTGTTGCTTAAAATTTTCCTTATAGAATTAATACCAGAACAACCATTTTATGTGTGACTTTTCGGAGTCGCAGTACCTTTTAGTTCTGAACTCTTTTTTACTGTAAAAATTGCATTACTACTTCATTTCAATGTCAACTATTAATTTAAGTATAAAAATATTGTTATCGATTGCGTATAAAATAAGAAATATTTAGTTTTTGCGTACACTGGTTACGACTGTACAGGCTGATTCGAAAAAGTGTTGCTTCTTCTTCTTTTATTTCTATCTATGTTTCACAGCTACAATTTTCAGGGCGAAAAATTAAAAAGCGGTCGAAAGAGGAGCCCGTTTTAGCGGCGGTTACTGAAGTGAGACTTTCGTACCCGTTGAAGGGTTTAGTAGGATGTCTATGGGTTAAAAAATTAATGAGAAAAGTACATTTTACCAAGACCTTCAATTCAACTTCGGTCGACGTGGTTGGTAAGGAGAGAGTAATTATAAGGTCTAACAAAATTCGATGGAACTATTTTTAGGGGATGATTAGACCATCAAAGTGATCAAGTTTCTACAGGGGCCCAGCGACGAAATCACGAAAAAAAAATCTTTATTTTCAATAAAACTGCAAACCTACTCTCGACCCAAATGTATGTTACAGCGGATTTTTTTCATGATTTCGAATTGTAACTCATAAAAAAGTTCAGTTTGATCATCTCCTTAAAATAGTTTCAGCAAATTTTGTAAGACCTTATAATTTTATTTGTCCTTTTACTCAAAACTTAAAGTTTAATTTAATTTTTACTTCTTATGACAACTTTCTAGTCCATAAACTTCTCCCTCTATGTTTTGGCCGATGCCTTTTTTGTCAAAAGTGGCTTCGATGTATGCTTTGGTGTAGAGGTTACACCAAAGCGTACATCGAAGCTACAGGTCTACACTGTAGACCTAAGGCTGAGGCCCTGCTCTCTTCATTTGGGATAATGGACTTTAGTAAAAACTATTCAGAGAGCAACAAATTCGCACAAAACAAAGAAAAAATTTGTCATATTGAATAGTCAGTACCTATTGTTTATTGTCCTAGTAATTCCAGTAATCCATGGTTACAGTACGCATAAAGTCCCATCGACCGCACGAAGGGTAAACGCAGTTTAAAATAAACCTTCGTTTCAATGAGTTCAGGTCGGGTTTTAAAACCGTTCTTATGCAAACATAATTACGTCTCAAATTCATTAAAATTTTACGTTTTATGGTGTACCTATGAGGTTACAGTTTTTTTTAAACGGGCGTTTGGCCTGCATCTCTTTCCCACCTTTGTAACCAAGGAAGTGAGTCAACATTCATCAGCTCAAGCTCATATATAATTTGCATATCCTCACGGCTATATTCCCCGAGGGTAGTCAGAGATATTCTGAAACTTCAGAACATCCACGTTTCACTAGTACCGAAACTCTGTCCAGTGTGACGGGGAGTGAGCCCGTCGCCACTTGTAATGGACAGTAGGAACGATACATGCCTCGAAATTGAAGCATGCAGGTTTCCTCACGATGTTTTCCTTCGTGTTTCAAATCGTACATAAATTCCGAAAAACTCATTGGTACGAGTCGGCCTGGACGGGGATCGAACCATCGCCTCCTGCACGGCAGGCAAGGTTACTCGCCACTGGACCACCACGGCTTTTAATAAATAAATAATTTGCTCCACCGACAAAAACTTACTCAAGCTCATATATAATTTGCTCCACCGACAAAAACTTACTACCTACAAATAGGGTTCTTCTTAAGCTGACGGACGGTCTTTTAAGGGGTTATCAGACCAACAAACTAAACAACTTTCAGGGAAACTGCTATCCTGCTCGACCCAAATGTATGGTACATCAAATATTTTTTCGCGAATTCGATGTTGTTGGTCTCATAGAGAAAGTTATTTAGTTTGATGGTTTGGTTATTCTCATTTTCGGTTTCTAAAAACAGAAAGCAATATAAAGTTGGACCCTGAATAAATAAAATATAAAAATGAAGAGGTATTTTAAAATTAAAACGTAGAGGTATTAAAAAACTAAAATGTAGTCTCAACGCGAGATATCGACTTTGCGAATTAATTTGATCTACGAATTTCGACCTAGTATTATAGATTGCACGTAACATTTTATAATTTCGACCGGTAAGCGCTCTCACAGACGAGCGACACTTTGCGGTCGCGGAGGGATAAAATGTATGAGCGCGATGCTCTGCGGCCCACCGCGAAAGCAAAGTGTCGCTCGTCTGTTAAGAGCCCTTACATTTTGGACCCATAATCAGGCCTGTCTCACTTCACAGCTCAGGTACGTTTGACAGCCTGACCCCACTGTGGGGTCAATGGTCGCTCATTGACATAAGGCTCATTTTAGTTTTCGTTCCTGCAGCGCAATGTTCGAAATTTGAAAAATCCGGTTGAGTGAACTACTGTTACTGGTAGTAAAATAATCTGTGCCATAATATTTAGAGCAGACGCTCATCGAGAATATTATTTTACAGCCTACGAATTACAGATCTGTTACAAAAGTTTGGGAGATTTCGTGGAGTCAGTGAGTGATCGGAATATTTATGGACTTCAAATCTATGAACGTAAACCCATTACCAACACATAAACCCTCCCATTCCGGCATTAGATTCTAATTCCATCAGATTAGTGGTTTCGGAACTCTGGAGTCCCTTGTCACGGGGTTCGGCTTGCAAGTAATGCTTTGTGGAAAGTCATGTTCAATTTGATTATAGATTAAGTGAGGTAAGAGGTGACGATTAGGATTTTATGCTGAGTTTATACCTATGGCTTTGGTGTCTCTCAGAGCAACAATTAATTGTGTAGAATATACCAAGTGTTGAATATACGAGTATACTAGTCAAACTTAAGGCCGTCTAATCTATCATTAATTTGAATAACTTCAATTAGACCAACATCAAAATCGCGAGAAAAAAAAACATCTTTTCTATTTATTTGGCTCGAGTAGGCATTAAACTTTTCTCTGAGGTACCTACGGCTATAATCATACTTCAAATCAGAAGATTCTTTATGTACTTTAATACAGGTATTGTACGATTAAAAAGAGTAGTGATTTAGACCGATTCTGAGGCGAGTCATGACTCTCTTTTTTCGGCCTTCGTCATCCCCTATTCAGCAGTGGATGATGATAGGCTGATGATGATGAAATTATCTTGTCACATGAGTTGAGTAGTATGTTAAAACCCCACATAGGTACACTAGTACTAGACGATAAATTAAAATTAATATGCATGAACTATCCTTATGAGTTCAATTACACGCAGCTCGTGGAAAAACCGGCTCGACAGCCTATCGGCTAGCGTATCACGTGATCATTTTGTGCGCTTCTTGAAAGCTTTCTGTGAGGTATTTACTCATGTGATTGAAAGACCGTTTTTTTACCTAATTACCTTTCTACATTCAACTACTTTAACCTATTCTATGTCGATGGGCGGCCTCGTGGTTCTGACGCCGGTCATTTCGCGTGTTTGCTGTAAATGAATGATTACAATATTATTCACGAGCGACTGCCGTTTGAAAGCGGTTCAGTCATGGTGGCTTTAGACACTTATGATGTATTATGTAGGTGTCAGCAAACTCGACCATTTTAATTAAGAGCGAGTAGGCAGATTGTAGCGGTTTGTCGCGTCTGGTATTTTGTGACGCTTGACGTAGCTAGTTGTGAATTTTGCATATTTAGCAATGCATGCTGTGAACAAAGTTATGGTAAGCTTTAGGCTTTTATACAATATGAGAATTTTGTGAAATATTTGGGCATGCAAAAAGCCATGGTGCTTTTTAAAAGCATACACGGAGAAAAATATCAAATCGCTTTTACCTGCTGCAATTTTGAAGTTTAATATAATAAAATGCCGTGAAACCAAGTGGTTCTAGCTTAGAATGGACCAACCCAATTCTTCCCATGGGTGTCGTACAAGCGACTAAGGGATTATAGGTTTTTCATGCAACTATATGCTATTAAACCGAAAGTTTGTAGTTGTAGCAATGTTTCTGACCAATCCGAGAGGGATTACGGTCGTGAGTTTATGTACGTACGTACACATAGTTTGACAGCCCGGTAGCACAGTCGGTAGTGAACCTGCCTGCTGTGCCGAGGGTCGCGGTTTCGTATCCCGTAAGGGACAAATATTTGTATGATGAATATGAATATTTGTACCCGAGTCATGGATGTTTGTATCTATATATGTATTATATATCGTTTTCTAGTCATCATAATACAAGTCCAGGCTAGATTCTGGTACTTTAAATTTGACTAGATAATTTGTGTGACATTGTCCAAGATATTTATTATTTATTTATGTATATTGTAAATGGGACATTTTATAGTACTTGCGAGAAAACTTGTTGCTGAATGCCATTTTAATTTTTTTGCTATAATATTTTCTAATATTATGTATAGGTAATCTTTCTTATTCGAAATGAAATTGACACTTAGATTTTTTTTTCTCCGTCTACTTTAAGATGATTATTTTGGATGATTCGCGCGTGGTAGTGATGGTCCAGGATTTAAAACTCCATATTCTAGAAATTCTAGAATCTCCACTCTTTTTCTTGATTTTCCATCAAAATAATAATTATTGCAATATATCCAAAATAATCCAACACACGTCTTAGTTAGAAATGTTAATTAACTATCAACAGGGTACTCACAAGGCTCTCGGTTAATTAATATCCTCCAAATGACCTTAACCCAGTCTAGACATAGTCTTGTTCTAATTTCGTACTACTTTACTTTCGATATAGGTTTCTTAGGTACTCGAGACGTGTTGAAACTTTCTCTTTAAGTTTGTTTACTTTTACTTTTAAACTTACAATCGATCTTTTCGGGTCAGACAGTAACTCTTAAATTCATAGCTCATTTACACGATATACCACTCCCTCACGGTAAAAGAATGAACATTCAAATATAGGCTTAAGTTCGTGCTGTGTAGATATACTTTATAGTGACAAAGATTGTTGATTGCCGTGCGCTGTTTGCAATTTTATGTCATCATTCAGTGTATCTACAGAGCACGATGCCTGTATTTGAAAGTTCATTCTTTCATCGTGCGGTAGCGTTGTCGTGTAAACGAAATGTCGTGTAAACGAGATGTCGTGTAATGAGCTATGACCTTCCTCTTGTACATATTATACAATGTTGGCCTACTAACTACCATTGACACTGTAGTACATACCTTTACTACAGTCCCCGCTTCATCAGATATACTCGTAGGAGAGTAAGGACGAGAGAGTGCATACGTGTTTAGCGCATATGATTATGCACTTCAAAGTATCTGGCGTAGGTACCTGACCTCTTTTCTACAGAGTGTAACAAAACACTAATGGGATGCTTCAGACTATCAAACTGAACAACTTTTACTATGGAGCCAACATTGCTGTCCCATACATTTTAGTCGAGTCGGTACTGCAGTTTTGTTAGGACAGCAGATTTTTTAATTTTTTCTCGATGAGTGAAAGTTGTTCAGTTTGATGGTCTGAAGCACCCCTTAAGTATTACTAGGGTGCTTTGTTACACCCTGTATAGTATTCCTGGTAAATATAATATGGATGTAAATTGTTTAAGTGGTAACAAGAACCCAATAGTCTTATGCAAACTAAGGGATCCGCATGAAACTGACGTAAGTTTAAATAAGCACCAGCTTATGCTAAAATTGCTAAATAATATGCATACTGGTTTTGAAATAACAATTATCTGCTGTTGTTAGTAAAGGCAGAACTATGAAGACGTACGTAGACCAAATTAGGGACGTTAGTAAATGGATGTGTTTTAGATTTTGATTACAATATTTTGACTTATGTAGGACTAGTTGTTACCCGCGACTACGTCTGCGTGGAATTGTATGCCTATGTTCTTCCTAAGGGTTCAAACTATTATACAGGGTGTAACAAAACACCCTAGTAATACTTAAGGGGGTGCTTTAGACCATCAAACTGAACAACTTTCACAATGTAGCCAACATCGAGAAAAAAAAAATAGCCGTCCCGTACATTTGAGTCGAGACGGTACTGCAGTTTTGTATGAAAGAGCAGATTTTTTTTTCGCGATTTCGATGTTGGCTCCGTAGTGAAAGTTGTTCAGTTTGATGGTCTGAAGCACCCCCTTAAGTATTACTAGGGTGTTTTGTTACACCCTGTATATTCAATTTTACCAAAATCAGTTCGGTTATTATTGTAGTTCCTTGTCTAATAACGAACCATAAAAAGAGAAAAAAATAACTTTAATATGCAGAAAGAGAAACACGAGTCGACATTGTAATCTATTCGTGTTTGCGCCGAATATTTTTGTTTAGCAAAACAAAACGAAAAAGTTGCAAAAAGTTTTCATTCCATTTTTGAGGCTAAACATTTGCCCGCCTTTATTTTCGTGCGGCGAGTATATCGAAAATGAACTTTTTTGTGTTGATATAAACGTACATTTTTTATTTTAAATCTTTTTTTAAAACAAAGGTAAACCGTTTGTCGGACGGCAAATAATCGAATTGTACAAACACAAATGGAATAAATAAAAAAGAGATTAAATAAATTCCACGGTTTTTTTTCGACAGCGAGATAAAGCTTTTACACTTAGGTAATATTATTATAGTTTTTATTTGCACAAAATGGCATTAATATAGGACCCTATATTATTATTCTTAGGCCCGCCACAAACATACGGAATTATTCCAAACGGAATTACGATTTTTTTATTCTGTTTTGTCCCACTGCTGGGCAAAGGTCTCCCCTAAACTCTTCCGCATCTCTCTGTTATTTGAAATTCCGAGCGGAATTCTGGAGAGGGCAAATCCTAATACTGATTTGGAATTCTGGATCGGAATCCCGTAAGTGTGTGGCACGCGTTAATATGTTTTTTAGGGTTCCGTACCCAAAGGGTGAAAACGGGACCCTATTACTAAGCCTATGTTGTCCGTCCGTCCGTCCGTCTGTCCTACCTATTTAGGGCTGTAACTTTTGAACCGTAATAGCTAGATAGTTGAAATTTTCTCAGATTATGCGTTATTGCGGCGGATTTGTTAACAAATAATAAAAAAGTAAAAAATTTAAAAACGAAGGCGTTTTCTCATCAAGAAACTAGTTTTTATCAACGTTTTTTCTTCACGCTCTATAGTAAAAACAGTAATACATACAAGCGTCAAATTTAGTGTGATTATAGAACAAACTCTACAGAATAACAAGAAATACTGAAAACCGGCCAAGTGTGAGTCGGTCTCGCGCTAAAGGTCCCGGACAAAAAAAGTTTTTTTCTAAGTTAATAATGTTGTGTTCTGTGGTGGTGTGGTACGGAACCCTCGGTGCGCGAGTAGCCCGACTCGCATTTGACCGGTTTTATTTACGGATATAATTAGACCATCAAACTGAACAACTTTCACTATGGGACCAATAACGTATAATCGCGAGAAAAATGCAGCTTTTTTTTTTTTTTTTTTTTATGTGTGATAGGTAAGCATTTGACCCCAATCTCACCTGATGTTGAGTGATGATGAGGCCGAAGATGTAGCATGCTTACCTAGAAAGATGCCTATTCACTCTCGCCTTGAAGAGGCCCAGGTTGTATTGCTCAGGGAACAGGGGGCATTCCACTCCTTAGCCGTGCGCATTTATGCAATAATTAGTTCATATAGGAAGTTGTACAGTTTGATGGTTTGAAGCAACCCTTAAAGTAGGTATGTAACGTATTTTTTTAATTTATTTTACTTTTACAGAATGTTTATAATTTAGAATAGGTACACAATTTTTTTCTGCAAAATTCCCTATGGAATTAAGCGGGAGATTTAAAGTATACAAACATAGTAATTTCTTTCTTTTCTTTACCACAGAATAAATAATTACTAATGTGAATAATAACCATAATGCATTTCCCATCTTTTGCTATGACTCAGCACGAGGTCTACCCAATATCAAACTGTACAAAAACATGTATAGTCATTCCTTACAGTCGCACACAGATTGCCATAAGAGTGACAGAGCTAGATTAGACGTTAATCTGTTACGTCTGTTAAACAAATGTCACCACTTTTTAAGCAAATTCAAGCAAAATTCGTTCTTAACGTAAGGAAATAGCTGAGTCTTCCAGCTGGAGATCTGGTGACAAAATGATTCTAGACGGTTCCGTTTACTATTGACATTTCACTTATTCTAATGGGTGGTTGTCATAAGTGTGAATGGATGTCAAGTAGCGTTTCTATGTCTTGCTTTATATTATTTATCTACTCAGCACTGCATTTGTGTCAATGTCAACGGTTTTGATCGTATTGTAATCGTGATTATATGACTAAAAACCCAGTGAAAACAATACAAAATGGCGGAGCTTCTTGATAAGCCAAAAAATTCACAATTTACTTGTTTCCTAATACTTTCTAGAAAATGGACAACAGTTTCAGGCACTTACGTAAATATAAAACAATCTTTTACTTTGACGATCAATGAGTTTATTTATTTTCTTAAACAACATCTTACATTAATTACTTTATTTATTTACACAACCGTATCCAATTATTAAAAACAATTGAAAACAAAAAAAGAATTTGTTATCCAATAATTATACATCTTAATTTTCTTCTTATAGTTATTATACTATTTAATTACAATAATAATTACAGCTATTACATTTTATACTTTTTAAGTTAATAACTTTAAATTTCAAAGTTTAACGTAGATTCTAAGTCGTACTTTAGTACCTAAATACCTTAAACAATTAAAATTAATTATTATTTTAATTACACTATTCGTTATTATGTACATTATTATTTAATTTTACTGTTTTCATTTTTGATTATTGGTATCAAATTGTGACTCTCATAAGACCCATATTGGTGGTGGTGGCCTGTACACCAGTCATCGTCAAGTGGAGACTATTGTATTTGTCGTTATACAGGGTGTAAAATTCAATGCGTTACATAATTAAGCCTGGTTCTTCAGACCATCAAACTGAAAAACTTTCACTATGAAGGCAACAACAAAATCGCAAAAAAAATTTCTATGAAACAACAAACGGTTTCTCATCCCAAATGTATGAAACAACAGATTTTTCTCTCGATATTGATGTTTGCTTTATAGTGAAAGTTGGTCAGTTTGATGGTCTGATGCAACCACTTTCAATTTAAATTTACACCTTGTATAGAGGCTAGTGATGAGGTCAGTTTGATGTTCTGATGCAACCAATTTCAATTGCAATTTACACCTTGTAAGTATAGAGGCAAGTGATGATTATTTAAATAAAGACCAACCACAAGCATTCCTAATTCTATCATCCATTCGGGCTCGTTGAACTTCATTGTCTAGTATTATGATTGGTCACTGCTGTTGATCCTGGTTTACACGAGTTAGGGATGGGCATGAGTGGTGGGCTAATGCATGAAAGTGTATCTGATATAATTTTCACACAATCGTTAAAAAAAATCACCAGTGATGCATCCGATCCAATAGTCCGATCGTAGAATTGGGCATATCGTAATCTGCCTAGGCATTTCATGATTTGGCTATTTTACACCCGCCTTATCGTTCGACGCTAATTGTTTGACGATTGCCCAGCCATGCTTGAGCAGCAAATAAAAATAAATTTAAATATAAATTTCATATATAAATTTAAATATAGATATAAATCTCTTTAATGATATCTTCCGCAAAATTTATGTCAAGATTTTTTTGTATCTGATGTTATTTTTACAAAGCGGATAACGCGATTAAGGACAACGCTACTAGCGGAATGAAATGCAACTGCTTTACGATATGCCTAGCTAATATCATAATGGTTAAGCTGAAAATATTGACAAATAGATTGCTGTCATCGATCCGCCCGACTTCCTATTAGGCACATCAGCCAAATCATGGAATGGCGGTGTATTATAAAATGACCAGGCAAATCAAGATCTGTCCACAACTACGATCGGCTACGATATATCAACCTTTACTTTTGCCGATCGAGAATCTTAGTATAATAGAAATTTATATCCTAACCCAGAAATTCTCACAAATATCACCAGAGACAGCAATTTTAATAGAAAGGCGCCAAAGTCACAACTGTTCGTTTCACATACAGAGTCCTGAAAATCCAACTATTTTCGACCATACCCTGTAGGCGTAAGAACTTTGCTAGGGGACATCCTATGACAAACCCCCATATTTATGGCCCCACAATCATATAACTCCGTGGTTTATGTGTTTTCACACACTCGACTGCTTTATTGATATTTATGTGGTGCCCATGGAAGTTTATATTTGGGGCAACTTTCGTATTATGTCAATAGTATCATTAATCTTGCTTTCTGAAGGGGTAAACTCAAAAAGTGGTTCTAATTCATTATTGGTAGGGCTCAGATTGAGTTTAGCAATTTTTGGTTGCTTAATAGAGTTTGCACCATTAATATAATTAACATGATTGTACCTATCAAGTGGCGAGGTACAATCTAAAAGTAGTTTTAAGTCATTATTTGTTGGATTCAGAATAGAATGAAGGGTAGTGGTTCTAGCAACACTATTTTCGTATATTTCTGTATATTTTGTAATTTAAGAAAATCCCAGTTTTTGGGTAAGTAACTTGAAAAATTACATATTGCTTGTTGAGAATCATATGAAATAGTGTCGACAATAGTGAAAAAGCTGATTTTCTCTCACTCTTATTTGTAAAAGAAAGAATGACTGTGCCTTTGAGAAAATTATAGGGGTTGAAGATGATGATGATTCATTAAAAGTTAATGACCATCTAAATGCAAAGGTAATTAATCGAAGTGGGTTCTCAAACATTAACATTACGGCTGTACCTTTGTCATATCCCGAATTATTATATCTTAATTTCCTATATTATCTCTAGACTATTTACATTTTCAGGAATTATACCGGCAACATTAAAGAAATCGCGGTCGGTATGGACTCCTATTTTAACTACGAATAAAGGTTGTCACACATTTATCGCCTTGAAATCGCATCACCTAGATAATGTGCTAATATGAGCTTTAAATTGTGTTACATAAAGTACACTTTAAAATCTCCTTTGTACCATTATGATATAAACTAAAGCTCACATTTGCACGTGAATGTGAGTTGATACCAAAACGATAAATGCACGACAACCATAAATCTATCTTGGTTTAACCATGGTTATTCATTTATACAAAAATCTAAATTGTCTAATTTAATATTACAATTTTTTTAAAGAAACTCTTATCTTTCATTTTCTTAAACACTATCTATCGCAATCAGGTGATCAACAAATAACGCTGGAGTGAGAAAGACAATCCAGGCGAAGTCGTTTTGGAATTTTACCTCCATTGAAAGATTTTGTAGTCTGCGATTCGTATTAAGAAAACATAGGTATGCGTCTCTTTCTACTCAGTTAAAGGTTAATCTTTTAGACAGGAACGCAGTCCTATAACAAAAGTGTTTCCCACCCGCGTGCTATAGAATGGTAGACATTCGAAACATTGTCTTAATGTTTAAACCTCCACGGATTTAGAACCCATAATGTATATTCCGATATCCATATAGATTCTGAAATAGGTACAAAATAACGTTCGTTCTAACAAGCTTCAAACCGTTGAATTTAATACAAAATGCACAATGTCAAGCGATCAATACTAGCAGCCCATGAGGGCTACAATAATGCTCAGGAGAGCTGATGTTAGAGGGTACTGGATGCGAAGCTGTCCTCCATGCTGCATTGCTGCTGGGTGCTCACCTGTGGAAAAAGAAGTTAATTTAATTTCTACCCTACAAAAACACAAGTATACTTACAGGTAATGAACCTTATTCTATCACGTCCACGTGGTATAAGAAGGCTAAATCTCTGGTATCCAGACTATATTAGAGATTTGGCCTTCTTATACCACGTGGACCTGATAGAATAAGGTCATGATAACGTGCTCCTGACTGATTTTGCCACAGCAAATGATTGGTCTTCTTTTCTTACCAACAATGACATGAATATTTCAATATTCTTTGCTTACTTTAGAACTCATCTTTTCGCATCACATGCCAATACCACGAGGAATGAATATGATGGTAAATAGGTACAGTATAATCATGAAGCATAATGTATGCTCACAAATGTATTCCATGAGGTCAAGATATCCTATCTTCTTCAGCCTATATACGTCCCACTGCAGGGCGAAGGCCTACCCCTGAAGGAGTTAGCCCACCATGAGTGCAATTTGGAAGCGATGCGTATTGGAAGACTTCACATAGGTACGCATTAAAATTTTTTCTTCAACTTTTCCTAACGATGTTCCTTTTCTGTTTCAGAGCAGTGTCGGTATTACATACATAAGTTAGAGAAACTTATTGGTACATGGGCTGACGTCCGTTTGGATTTCTGGACCCTCATGAGCGACGCTAGGTGGCGCTTTGCGAAGATATCCTAAATATCCATATATCACTAATAGTACACTATCTAAACTCCAATAATAAATAATTATGATATAAACAATTAGGGTTTCAAAACATTGAAAGCCTGCATGAGGCACTCTAAACGATGTTTCTGATCATGGTAGATAGTTAGAGTTTACTAGTTGCTCTGAGCTCAAAGTTTTAGAACTTGGATAACAAGAACGCCTAAGTTCTGGCCACGAAGTTTCTTCGCGATGTTTTCCTTTGCCTTTGAGGACAAGTTTTTACCCTACTTTAGTATGCTTTACTACAGCACTCTGAATTAAAATCGACCATGACTACCTTATTAGCATTTTCTTATTGATCTTACCAGAAAAGTTTAACAGGAAACTGCTCAAAGTGCTTACAGCACTAATTGTAAGAAGGTCCACTTTTAACTTGTTTCAGAATGGAATAATTATAAAGACAGGCGAATTTATAATTCCTTCCTGACGGATAAAATTATAATTATGGGATGGTCCTATTATTAATCTTTCTTTTTCCTTCTCGTCCTACCTCCTTAGAGTTTTTTGCAAGTTTCAAGATAGATTAGAGTAATCCTCTGAACTCACCGAACTTTTTTTATTAAAGATAGGTTTGCTCTTGTCTGACTTTATTGTCTAGTGTTGTGTATTATGGCAGCTGTTTATTATGCTATACCAAAGGAACAGTGGGACTATTATAAAATGGGATGTTTATAAAAAGGAAATGATCAAAGTCAACACTAGCACTTTGAACGACAATATTGTGAGGACGGCAGGTTTTCGATCAGATTGGCACATAAATAACATAAATGGATGCATGAAAAGGAGGCCTCAGAGTCTGTGATGATCTTACTCGTATCAAGCTATCAAGATATTACTTACCACTCAGCACATGTACAAGAACAGATCTAGGATTAGCGTTGGCTGGAGCGCAGGTGTATCGCCCGGAGTCAGGCGCCCTGGCCCTCTGCACCAGCAGGTGTGACGTGGTTGTCTCTCCCTTCTCCGTGATCACGGACACACCTCCACGAGGGGAGTCGTAGTTTATTTCCTTTGAAAAGAAAATTCATAATTAGTTTGATATATAGGGCACGTTTACTGGTACACCGGGAACCATTTCTTCCCATTGGAGTCCACCAAGTGACTAATTGATAAGGTTCTTTATGCAAGATTCACTTCAAAGGGTAGTATGCTGGAAGAAGAACCAAACTGGACTAGGGTCATGATCATGAACTTTATGTATAAATATCGAAGTAAAAAGTTGATACGATAATACGTCCTAATACCTTCAATATGCTAAGGGTGATCCTTGCTGCAGATGCATGTTTAAAGGATGGTTTGTTAGTTGTAGCATAGTTTCTGAGTATCCCGATAGAGATAATTGTCGTGAGTTGTGCATATCCAAGCTATTTGCTTATTAAGAAAAAAAATTAAATTAAGGTTGACACGCATGACTTAGAATTATAATTATTTTACTATGATCTACTTTATGATATAATTAGTATCTTTGTTAGAACTATAAAGTTTAATTACGAAGAAAGAAGGTTAGGTAATGTTGTGGAAAAATATTTTATTCAGATCCCTTTCACAGTCAGAGTTTGCGAACAAACGTTAAAGAAGTTCAAGAAAGTTAATGAAATCTCCATTTAATTATGCATTTGGCGTCATTCCATGAAAGAGTAATTATGTTGCCTTTATTCTCAGTAAATAATTTACTTAATAATCGTATTATCCGTTAATACTTGCTTTTTGTTTGAGATATGAATTGGGTTTTGCTTTTGTAAAGTCGACCAAGAAAGTATTTAATCACTTTTGAAAGAATAATCAAATCGAGAAAAGGTACTGCAATGCCCTACTCGTTTGACTCTATTTTTCAATGATATTAATGTTACTACCGTAAATTTTTATTTAGCTGGGGCACTGCCGCACCCCAACACACCGGTAGGAGACACCGGAGATTGGAATTATCAGATTCAATATTCAAATAAAATTGTATGTCACAATAAACAATTTAATTTGAAATAAAACCTGTCAAGTGCTAGTCGGGCTACTCGCGCACCGAGGGTTCCGTACCACACCACCACAAAACACTTTTTTTGTCTTGCACTTTTAGCGCGAGACCGACTCACACTTGGCCGGTTTTTAGTATTTGTTGTTATTTTATAGAGTTTGCTCTATAATCACACTAAGTTTGACGCTTGTATGTATTACCATTTTAAAGATAGAGCGTAAAGTAAAAACGTTGAAAAAAAACTTGCTTCTTGTTGAGAACAACACCCCTTAATTTTTTACTTTTTGACATTTTTATTATTTGTTAACAAATCCGCCGTAATAACGCATAATCTGAGAAAATTTCAACTGTCTAGCTGTTACGGTTCAAAAGTTACAGCCCTAAATAGGTAGGACAGACGGACGGACGGACAGACGGACAGACGGACAGACGGACAGACGGACAGACGGACAGACGGACAGACGGACAGACGGACAGACAGACGGACGGACGGACGGACGGACGGACGGACGGACGGACGGACGGACGGACTGACGGCTTAGTAATAGGGTCCCGTTTTCACCCTTTGGATACGGAACCCTAAAAAGTCTAAAGGCCATTATTAAGTTGTTGAACCATTTTCTTGAGAGACAATAGTCTGTTTGAAAAGCGAATAAGTTTAACAGAAAGAGGACAATCATGAAATCAAAGTACAATTTCCAACAATAATAATATAGATCAAGTTAAGCTAGGTAGAACTTAGCAATAACTGAATTCTCTCAAAGATTAGTATTCTGAAGCACTTAGTTCCTAAACTTAATAATAAACAAACTAAGAAGCGGGTAGAGAATCGATTAAATCAAGTTTCTATGTTTACAGGAATCCTAAAACATCAAAGACCATTTTCAATTGATTTTTAAGTAATATCGTAGCAGTGACTATTAAATAATCTGTGGTATAGTCTTGAAAGATGCTGTCAAATGAAAATAAAGCTACGATTTTTATCAAACCAGAACTCAAATCCAAGTCTGGGTCGGGCGTGGCCATACATTGGCTAATCGATTTTAATGGTGATGGAAACAAAATCATTTTTATGGTATGCATTCAGTCAGATGTTATTAATTGATTGATCGAATTCATGGAGTATCCAACAGTGTAACTCTTCTATTTGTTTGATTGAATATAGTTATAATTATTCTACACATAATAATTTGAATAGATAATGGAATTGGATGGGAAGAAAATGTTAAAACTATTTTAAATAAAGGAAAATAAATAAAAATAAAATAGACATTATTAAATATTTGTATCAGACAGATAATATTTGAAACTTAAAATCTTCTTTCAAACTTTGAGATAAGTACCACAAAAATTATTTAATCATACTCAATCGAACCCGATTCATAATAATTATGATTAGTTCTAGACTAGTCTGAGAGTGTAATATAATTTGCGATATACAGTACAACTTTAGATTAAAAGCGATCTAGACACTACGAATTATTACAGTACAGACTTCAAGGGTGCAATAATATTAAAGCATAATTATTATGCCATTATTATACAATGTAAAGCAATTTTGACCCAGACGCTGATGCTGAAATGTAATTATTTGCAATGGATGACAGTAATATATGTAATACAATGTACCTAGGTATAATATGAACAATTTGTGGCAGAGCAACAATATTTGTCACGCACACTCATATTCTCGCATGCTTTTTATTTTTTCGTAGGAAGCTTAATCATCCAAAAAGGATATACCTCAAGGTCATGGTTTGGGTCCTTTTCTATTCTTAGTTTACAGTCAGGATATGCCTGACTGAATGATGTTACATGTACGTCAGCATCTTTTAGAATGCCATAAAAATATTCAATGGTGTAAATATTAAATCAATTCAAATGTATGTTTACTAACAATGGTAGTATAGATAATACAATTAAATAAGGTCCTAACATTAAAGGTCCTTCTATAAATTGACTTCTTGATTTAAGATTGGGTTTCGAATCGTAATTTTTGAGCTTTTACATTAAAATATTCCAGGAAAATTCTCAAGATAGAATGTTGGGCCGTCTTTACATTAGTTTTTCAAGGAAAACCCAAAAACTTCAGAATCTGAGCCAATTTCGATACAGTTTTCACTGTTCAAAAGCTTTTCTCTGTTTGCTTGCTCGAAAAAGTAGGATGATTATCTTGGAATTAAACTATGATAGCATCAAATCCATGCAGCAATGTCGCAAACATATAAGCTAATTAGGTGAATAAGAAAAAAAGTTGTTGAAGTTCAGAAAAATTGCCCTTAAAACGTGCCTGTGTACTAAAGTAACTGAATGACGGACTAGACTGCTAGTGCAATAAAACTTTGTCTTGAACCAGGACTCTAAAGTCGTCGAGACACGAAGTATTAAGTTTGTTGACTTGGAAAGGAATCAAAGAAAGTTTTTAATCTACTAAGTCTTTTGTTATTTGAAAGTTGGATAGAGAAATAATTAAAAACTGAAACTTTTGGATACTGACGTTATTAAATAGATAAAAAAACTAGAAAAATAAAAGATTCATATTTAGTGTTCCTAGTAACATGATAAATAAAAAATTTCTATTATAAAAACTGCGACGGTGTGACCTTGCCCGTATAGATGACTCCCGACTACCGAGGCCTGTCTTCTACTCGGAGATCTCCACTGCACAACAGAAGTCTAGAGACCAGTATTTACGCTATATCTGGTATAGAGAAGAGGCCATAGATAAAGTTTTTCAGTTTGACGGTCTGATCATCCCCTTAAAAATATGTCAGCATATCAAGAAGGACCCTGTATAACTACACGTACAATTCGACTGGCCAACTGCGCTGCGCTGTGCTGCGCGTAACAGAATATTCAAGTCAAAACTGTGACTCTCAAATTCCAGTAGATGGCGCTCACGTCCCCTAAGCACGCAATAGATTGAAAATTTCGTTCTCTGGGTAGTGGCCTCGGTGGCGAAATTGGATAACGCAATTCCCCGGTTTGGAAGAGTGCGGGTTCAAGTCCCGCCCAAGACTTAATTTTTCAATCTTTAATTTTGACAGCCCGGTAGCACAGTCGGTAGTGAACCTGCCTGCTGTGCCGAGGGTCGCGGGTTCGAATCCCGTAAGGGACAAATATTTGTATGATGAATATGAATATTTGTACCCGAGTCATGGATGTTTGTATTTATATATGTATTCTATATCGTTATCTAGTCATCGTAATACAAGTCCAGGCTAGATTCTGGTACTTTAAATGTGACTAGATAATTTGTGTGACATTGTCCATTGTCCAAGATATATATATATATATAATACAAAACTCTGGTTCTCCAGCCACACTTGAGCTCACGCCAGGAACCTATGAGAGACGCTGTCGACGGATACATCGTGGAAGACATCATCATTATTAGCAACTTTCTAATATATCTAGTACGACGGATCCTTTACCAAAGGTTACCGTCGTAACCAGCCATTCGTCAGCCAGCCAGTCAGTCGTCGCCTGTGATGACGTTTGGAACAGAGACGTGGTCGCTCACTCAAGGCCTCATAAAAAGGCTGAAAGTCAACCAAAGGGCAATGGAGAGGGCTATGCTCGGAGTTTCCCTGCAAGATCGAATCAGAAATGAAGAGATCCGCAGAAGAACCAGACTAACTGACATAAAGAATTGCTAAACTTAACTGGCAGTGGGCGGGGCACATTGCTTGCAGAACCGATGGCCGGTGGGGGCGAAAAGTTTTTGAGTAGCGACCGCGTATCGGAAAGCGCAGCGTGTGTAGGCCCCTCACACGGTGGACCGACGACCTTGTGAAGGCGGCGGGAACCCGTTGGATGAGGGCAGCGCAGGATCGGTCGTTATGGCAATCCTTGGGGGAGTCCACCAGTGGACGTCCATCGGCTGAGATGATGACCGTCGTAACAAAATCTGTATACACATAGGTACCTAAAGGCAAGGCGAGTCGAAAAAGGTAGGAGCGCCGAATCGCAATGGAATCCATGTTAACAAAAAATGACACGCGCTTTCTTTTATAGCGGGGTGGCACCTTATGCTTTTTGACTCCTTTCTTTACCATCAACTTTTATTTAATAATGAATAAAAATATACGCTTATTTTGAAGCACATTAGTTAAAAGTATGAAGCCATAATGTAATTACATTGCCTGTGTATTAATTATTAATGCGGTTCAGTTATGTGCTACATTATATTATGTTCAATGTCGGTGGTAAAATATTAAGTGTGGTTAGTGCTTGCTATTGTAGCAAGCAAGGCTCACTTTATTTAGCATGCTAAAGTTTTGACATACTGATAGACTAGCCTTTTATACCTACAAAGAAAACACTGCAAAAGAAACCTGATGTTTATCTTGCCTTTACGAAACCCCGTTTTAGTTACGCGTCCAGCCGGGGTATGTGTGCACATGTTCACATGTCCTCTAACGCGAGTACTCTGGCAGCGGCAGCGGCCTGGCTGCTTGTATGAAACTTTCGTTCTGTAGGGATATTTAATGAATGTGACCAAATTTCCGCACATTCTCGTACGTGAACGTTCACGTATTGGCCGCACGCTGCGCATGTAGGGGTATACCCTTAGACTACTTATAACGGGACGCGTAACCACGTGTCATTCTACTTACAAATTTTCTGCCACTTTTTGCGGGGGGCGAGGTAACATGTTATCCGCAACTTTGGATTTTATTCCCTATAACTTTAGATTCTAATTTTGAATGTTCAAAATCATGAAAAGTAGTCTCGTGTAAATCCCAAACGTTCTAAGTTCGAAATTATTGTTTCGCAATAATAGGCTGTCTAGTTTAGTGATAAGTTATAAAATTGAATCTTGAATGTACATAATCATTGCTCTTATACCGTGGCAGAGGGGAAATGCTACCGCAAGGCCGGTCCGGATATAAGTAGTCTAGCCAGGGTATACCGGCCCCCGCGAGTTTGTTTCAAGCTGTTTCTCTATAGGATATCCTATTCAGTGTCTCCAAGTTGCTCGACCTTAGTCCCGATGTTGAGTTATCCCCACATGGTTTATTATGAACTTAGTTGAAAATCTGCTGTTTCAAACAATATGTCAACGGGACCAGTCAAACCGATTCCAGTTAGTTTCAAACTGGGCCATTAGATAAAGGGGACGAGTAGCAATTTTATTTTTGGCATGCCAACTTAAGGGGCAGTCACAGCTCATTTTGGCATTGGTTCAAATTGACTGCGACTTTTCCCTTGTAAATAAAAGAGGGAAAAGTTTTCTTGTGCGACACTCGCCAAAATTTTCTGTGATTGAGATTGTATGGGTTGACGCAAATGCGGTGTTTGACACGGCAGTGTGTCAGGCTAAGTTAGAGTATAATGTATGTATCCACACCATCCTGAGCATGATATCGGACAGACTGGACTGCCCCTTTATTATGCACAGTAACATACTAACACTTAGTTAAAAGGGGGTACCGTGCCTATATAAGGGGGTAGCTGCCCTTAATCTTATTTTTTTATTTCTGAAATCAGCAATTACTACAATGCGAATGAGTCTTGTTTTTTTGGGAATGTAATTGTAATTGTTTAGAAATATTTTAAAAGTACGATTGGGGGCAGCACAATAGGCTCGCTTCCCTCTTAAGAAATTGTTGATAACACGCTATAAGTCCCACATTAGGTACTTGTTTTTTTAAATAAGTATACAGGGTGCAAACCAAAATACGTTACTAAGGTACTTTAAGGGTATGCTTCAGAACATCAGAACATTCAACTGACCAAAATCGAAAAAAAAAAAAAAATCAGTAGCCATTTTCATGGAAAAACCTATTTTTAAATAGTTTTTCGACATTATTCCCATAATAAACTTAAGGCACCCCTAAAGTATGTATCGCATTATAGTATACATACGATCCTGGACAGCCCGGTAGCACAGTCGGTAGTGAACCTGCCTGCTGTGCCGAGGGTCGCGGGTTCGAATCCCGTAAGGGACAAATATTTATATGATGAATATGAATATTTGTACCCGAGTCATGGATGTTTGTATTCATATATGTAATCTATATCGTTGTCTAGTCATCATAATACAAGTCCAGGCTAGATTCTGGTACTTTAAATGTGACTAGATAATTTGTGTGACATTGTCCAAGATATTTATTTATTATTATTATTAATCCTGTTATTACCTACACTTTAGACATTTATAGTTAAGTGTTATAACTTAGTCTTGTCATAAACTTTACATTGTTATTTTGAGCTTGGTTTACTCTTGCCGACGGGCTGTCTAACTAAATTATACTCAAACGAACGGGTTCTCGACATTGATTTCAGTTTACAACGCGTTATTACGGTTGATTTTAGGAGCAGGTAACTATTTATAGAAGTAGGGCACAGAATATAATTATAATAGTAGGTATACATTGTGTATATGCTATCACCGCTTTGATAAGTAGGAATACCTACATTTTATTTCCTTAATTATCAGATACCAAAACAGCTTAATACATTATGTAAAATTAAATGCGTTAACAAACAAGCTGCTTTTGACCAAAAAACTGAACAGCTTTCACTTTGGAGCCGGCTGTAGGCTGAATCACCTGATTGTCTGAAAAGAAAGATGATTCCGTGCTTCGGATGGCACGTTAAGCCGTTGGTCCCGGCTACTACTGGTGGTAGTAGTAGTTACATAAAAACCACGTCAGAGGCCGTAAGGCGGTCTGTAAAAACTCTGACACCAGGGCTCTGCCCACACGATAAGGAAAAAAAGACTATATGGAGTCAATATCGAAAAAAAAAACAGCTATTCCATAGAAAATGTCGATGTACATCACTACTATTATAAAACTGGAAATAAAAAAAAATTTTTTTTTTTGCTTTGTGTGTTTGAACCGATTTTGATGAAACTTTTTTTGTTTCATCATCATCATCATCATCTCAGCCGATGGACGTCCACTGCTGGACATAGGCCTCCCCCAAGGATCGCCATAACGACCGGTCCTGCGCTGCCCATCCAAAGTTTTCCCGCCGCCTTCACCAGGTCGTCGGTCCACCGTGTGAGGGGCCTACCCACGCTGCGCTTTCCGGTACGCGGTCGCCACTCGAGAACTTTTCAGCCCCAACGGCCATCGGTTCTGCGAGCAATGTGCCCCGCCCACTGCCACTTAAGTTTAGCAACTCTTTGGGCTATGTCAGTTACCCTGGTTCTTCTGCGGATCTCTTCATTTCTGATTCGATCTCGCAGGGAAACTCCGAGCATAGCCCTCTCCATTGCCCTTTGGGTGACTTTCAGCCTTTTTATGAGGCCTTGAGTGAACGAACACGTCTCTGTTCCACACTGATCGAAGACTTTCGTTTTAAGACACTGCGGTATTTGGGACGTGAAGATACTACGTAGCTTCCCGAATGCTGCCCAGCCGAGTTGGATTCGACTTTGTTTGATAGCTTATAATCTGACATAAAATCTGGTATATAATTTGTGCGGACGAATTAGCAGGATAACGCTAGTATTCGTTAGTTAGTAGTATACGCTAGTATTAGTTATATTTAGAACAGCAGTTCTTCGCCATTTTGATGTAGGTCCCATAGTAAAACTAGTTCAGTTTGATGGACTGAAGCACCCCTTAAAGTATGCATCCAAGTTTACACCCTGTATACACTAAGACAATCTAGCTTCGAAAAGTTCATAGTGGAGCTTCGGTATTGGAAACGATCACCAACCTTAAGCAACGTTAGGTCCGGCCAGTCTTTGAATGGGTGACCGTTTTGTGGTTTTTTATCTCAAGCGTCTTCGTGCTTCGGAAGGCACGTTAAGCAGTTGGTCCCGGATAGTTCCGTCAGTTGGCCGTGTAAAACTATTCGCTTAGCAAAGCAGTTCACTGACAGCAAGTTCCTATCCTACCTAAACTAACTTTGCCTCTTTAGAGTATGACTCACTTCCTCTCACTCTTATTTGTGAGAGCAGGCGTTTTTGCCCACCAGTGGGATCCTACAGGCTATAACTTTCACTGCAAAGTCCTACTAATATTATTATGTTTGATATTTATTCGTGATTTGCAAAAAATGTTAAAATAATATAACTAAGATACCTAGAATAAATGATTACAATCTAATTTCCTAAATGTCCAATATTATTATGTGAAAGTATAGATGTTTGTGACAGCTGGGAAAAACTGTGTTTGGGAACTCAAACAATAAAAAAATGTCTAAAGAGAATAGGTGGGCTCTACATAAAATCGAAGAAATATGCATTTCGTATTCCCCTGTTTCCTCCTCCAAAACTAAACCTATTTAATTTATCTTTATTGGTTATCAAACAGCAAATTACTTTAAATGCAAATTACTGCAAATTAATTTATCTTTATTTTTTCTAACGCCAACCCGTTCTTTGTTATATTTCCTCTACCCTAAGGTTGTCTGGAAGAAATCGCTTTTTAGCGATAAGACCGCCTAATCTGTACCAGAATAAGTTTTGTTTCCTATTGTGTAATGTAATTTGTATTTGGTGTAAGTAAATAAAGTATATTTCATTCATTATTTCATTTCATTCATTCATTCATTCAAATTACTTAATTTCTTATTAGAAATCAAGTAATTTGCTGTTTGCAACAACATTTAAATTATACAATGCCAATTACATGATAACACGTTTTATCATTTTTCAACTATCATTTTAAGAATAATATGAAAAAGACTTTGGCTATATCTGTATATTTTGTTTTTTTGTTTATATTCGTCAGTCTAAAAACGGGCGGTAAAATTGGTCATTTTCAGATGTCCCTAGTTCTAACAGTAATTAATAAATGCAAAAAAAAAAAAAACAAAACAGGGACATAGCAGAGGTAACATAGATTGTATAGTAAATTTTCTCTAATGTCATTATCCAAGGAAGAAATAGGGGAATACGTTTTTATGGAAAAAACGGTACCCGCCTATCTTCTTAAGAACCCGCTACAGTGTTTTGTAAAGATCTAACTAAATAACGTGGATATTCTGAGATTTCAGAATATCTCTGACTACCCCCTCGGGAAATATAGTCGTGAGCATATGTTAACTAAAAATAAAACCCCATAACTCTCAACAACTGTGTTAGATACTGTTTTCTTTATAGAATAGCTGTTCATTGACTCGTCGTCAACTAGATCAGACGAAAAAAGTAAATTCAAAAAGAAATTTATGAGGCAGGTGAGTGGAGGAGCTGACGGGGTCCGAGCCCGGCTGCCCGCAGGCGTCCGTCCAAAAGGGGCAAAATGAAATGTGTCAGAAAACTACGAGCGAAGTGCGACGGTTTTCCAACATCGGGGAGACTGGTTTGTCAGAATTTATTTACGAGTACTTATAGTTCTCTGTATAATCGAATATCCATCTATGTGGTCATCTATTAAGGCTGGGTATTAGTAGAACAAGCCTCTCTTTCTAACAAGCAAACTTTCGCAATTAGCCATCCCGCTTCAATTGAAAGCAAGATCGCAAAAAAACGCATTTTTCATCAATATCTTTTCTCTTGGGTGTTTGGGGAAAAATCCATCGGTTAGAAGCCCTGCTATAATTATTTACCTTTCAAATGATGGTATATTCAGAAGAAATGGTGTAGTGTGATTCTTGTAAAACTGGTTATAAATCTGAAATCGAGCTTACTTTGCTCCTCTTTTCTATCGAGAAAATTTAATAGAATCGTGTTTTCAACGGTTAGATGCCCTGCAGAAAGAACGTATCTACACTGTTATGTGAACTATATATATTAAATGTAATAATTTGGTTCTCAAAAATCGGTTCGAAAACAGACAAAATAGGTATGACCCCCTCTTAAGGCTCCTTCTACCGTTCAGCGGCTCCCTTATCACAATATTTATGATTTATCAATCAAAAGCCTAAATTAAAAATGTGCTACTCCAACTTACTCCAAAAGCTTTAAATATATTTTTAATACAATATACTTTTAAAGGTTTTAACGTAAAACGGCCTCTTTAACATTTTTATTTGGATTTTAAAACCTATAAAAGTATTAATAAAAATTGCTATAAGCCCCTCGGGGAAAATAGCCGTGAGCATATTATGCTTATAATATCTTTCGAGATGGTCAGAAACTTTGCTAAAGTTGTAACAAGGATCACTTTAGTAAATTGGAGACGTGGCCAGTAGTGAAAGTTCTTGCTTCATCGGACGCCTGCCGGTGTGCTCTTTGTCTTGTCCACTAATATCTCTTTTCAAGTGCAGGGGACATGTGGTAACAGAAATAAGTGACGGAGCGTCCATTCTGTATGTAGTACTGTTTTATATTCTGTGCTATTATGCAACGTTCCCGATTCTGAGAACCTATGTGACCTTATACGAAATCAGCCGCAAAATGAAGAAAGAAAAGTAGTAGAAACTTTTACCTAAAAATAAAAGCAGACCTGATATGGCGGAATGCCAGCCAGCACCTACTTCTGTAAAAACTACAAAAGATAGAGTAAGTAGGTAATTGCCAACAGCAAAAAACATCAAAACTAATATTATTATCGAAGTTACAAAAATTGTGTTTATTATTCATCTGGCAACGATACAACTTTGATATCAAAATGGTATTGCAGCAGTGGAATTTTTCATTTGAACTGTGTTCATTATTGGTTATCATCATCATCATGACCGTTATCGGCCACAGCGACTGTTCACTCACAGCTGAGAGCGGCATTCGTATGCTCTCAGGTGGCTGACGCCGATTTTTGCAGTAAAAGTGCGCCAACACTCTGCACGCCAGCATACCTCCAACTAGATTATAATGGATGGCCGCAAGTGGACGTTCCTTCAGCTCGTCGTGTTTCACATCAAGGTCCAAACGTCGAGCTTGTTCAAACACATACACCTTGTTGTTCATAGATATGCCTCCAATTTACTTCTTTCGTGTCAGCAAAAGCCATATCGTATGACATTATCATGCTAGTCAGTCAGCAATGGTCATATCGAGGCTGAGTGCACAAGGTGCGCTAGACGAAGTCATTTTTCGTCACTCGGGAAGGCTCTTTCCTGGCCTGCAATGGGGCCGGTCTTTAGCAAGTGTCTTCTAGCTAGGTTGACGGATCACCATCACAGTTTTTCAGTCGGTTCAAAAGGTCCGACCGTAGCTACAGTGCATATCACAATAATACTTGCATATTCATTATATTCATTTTTTGCAACCATAACAGACCTTTGAACGGCTGCAACTCCTAAACCGATTGGAGTTATGCAGACAGACCAAATCTATCCCCATCACATAGATGCTCTACCCCCAATGAATACTAAATCAACCTTGCAGCTGATATTAACAAAAAGTACGTCTATCTCTTATACTATCTCTTCATGTGACGCTACAGCACATCTTTACCAACCAGGGTCCTGGGTTCGAATCCCGGTTCGGTCATGGATGTTTACATGTTTGTGCCGTTGTTGTATGGTTTCCATAATAAACAGCCTATTAATAGTGCTTTCTTGGGATCATTACAATGTATGTGCCTGTGAGCGTTATTTATTTATTTTATTTTTTTAATATTAATTATACATACATACCTCATCATTATGAGTCCAGCGAATAGCTGGTGGTGGTTCAGGAGAATGTTGCACCACACACGTCAGGTTGATGGTGCTTCCTGTGTTGATGAAGAGCTCTGGTCCACCCAGGATCGTCGTGAGCGGCTCTGTTAGGAGAAAGTGGATAATCAGATATTTGAGTAGCTTTTAGGGCAACACACATGCTATTTTTGAGCGTAGGCAGTAGTATAAGATATTGATAGGGTGAAGAGATCACCATCACAGAGATGCTCTACTCCCTATGAATACTGAATCTCTTATACTATGATGGAACGATATCGTCGCAATATATCCGTAATATTGTCGCAATATCGCCGAGACAGTTCCGCGATATTGCCGCAATATTGTCGCGATATCACCGCGATTTTGTTACGACTTCACCGCGTCACTGATTGTTGTCAAAGGCGATAACGCTCAGTAAAAATCGCTCCGATTCAGTTGCGATATTGTGGCGGTGCAGTTGTGACATCGCATACGCTCAAAAATCTCTTGTTTTAAAGTCTTTTAATGAAACAATTTTTAAATCAGCCCACAAGAACCTACTTCTAGTTTAGGCATAGACGTACGAATAACTAATAAACTATAATAGGAGTGAATTATCGCGCGTCGTTTGCTATACCAACACGAGACGGTAGGATTATCAATAGGCGTATCTCTTTGGAATTATCTGATGCGAGAGCACAAAATACGTTCAGAAGGATAGCTTCATAATTATAAACAAGAAAAACAGGCGCACACACACATACACGTGCACGTAAGGCCATGAATCTAAAGGGTGAAATTGATTTAATTGGCATCCTTTTAAACTGAGAGTCTACCCGTCGAACTGAACAACTTTTACTATGGGAGCAAACCGATCGGAGCAACAAAAAAATCAGCTGTTGCATACATTTGAGTCGAGCAGGCATTGCAGTTTAGTATGGGACAGCAGATTTTATAGTTGCTCCGATCGGTTTGCTTCCATAGTAAAAGTTGTTCAGTTTGATGGGTAGACTCTTAGCACAACCCGGACACTGCGTACAAAAAAATGAAATTGACAAGATGACGTCAGCACATGCTAAACGGGTTTAGGGCTGCCACAACTTAAGTTGCGTGCGGTACAACTTGTGACGGGCAGATGGCGCGCGTGACATAGTAGATGAACGATTGGGAAAAATTGAAGAGATTATATTTAGGTACCGTAAAATAAAGAGATCCTTCCTCTGAGGGAAAAATATAATATGAATGATAATTATATAAACTTCTTGCATGAGAAATTTTTCATCTCGCAATGCGGTCGGGAACTTCATATCCTCATAAACTTTCAGATCTGTAATATTAGCAGGATTTACTTAGTTTCAGTCTTAATACTTATAAGTTTTAGGTACTTGAGAGTTGGTTGGTATTTGTAGCAAATTTGGAAAATACGGTCGTGAAAAACTTACAAAAGATTTCATGAAAATCTCATGTTAACTAAAGAAAAAAATAAATAGGGACTCCAGAAGTCATCGAGAAGTTGGAACGAAAACCATAACGCTGTTATCTTTATAATTGCTTGGACAGCCGTAAACTGCACTCAATGTATGCCCATCTTGCACCTTTTCTCTTGCAAAATAAAAATAGGCCGGGGAGCAAAACTTAGACTATAAGCATTAGCGTTTTAAATTCTCTGCTATTTGTTTGCCTAGAACTAGACCCAGACAGTCAATTTTTTTTCATTTATTTCTTTTTCGTAAATAAAACGCATTGACACCCGTCTATTCAAAAAAGAGATTTTATCCTTCTTTGTTTCGAAAACATAAATTCTAGATGGTGACAACCTAGGCTACAGGTAACTCCCGAGGGCGACAGAGGGGTGAGGTCTGGGTGAGGTAAAAAGTTGGCGGGAGGAAGGGAGTGTCCATACTGTATTTAGTAATAGATACTCTTTCTTATACTGTGCTCTTAGTTTAAAAGGATGCTTATGATATCAATTTCACCCTGTATATTACTGGCTTTCGACTGACATGTTACGAGGTCGCAAGTACATACGCGTGTATGTGTGCTGCACGCTGCGCATTAACACAGTATAAGACAGTAATCCATCTTCATACAGTGGTACTAAACGCGGCTTGTATGTTTGCTCGCCAATACGTACGCCTCGTAGCACGCACACACTGACAATATCTCCGCGTGCCACGAATGCGCCAGATAGGGCTACGTGGAGATATTGTCAGTGTGTGCGTGCTACGAGGTGTACGCCGCGTTTAGTACTATTGTATGAAGATGGATTACTGTCTTATACTGTGGCATTAATAAACGCGGCCGCCGCCGTGAGCATGTGTGAAGCTTTTTTCCCTATTCTGTGCTTCGTTATTATTATATTTTACTACTACCTAGTTATTCTTATGGCCAACTTTTTTATTACAAAGTTTTATTTAATGTATGTTGTAATTTCGATCAAAAAACAATTTTGTCAAAAACAGATTTAGCATAAAAGTAATAAAACTAAACTAATTTTCTAAAGTATTATAAATAATTCATTAAGGATACAAAAATCTATTTGAAACAAAATTAATTTATATAAAATGTTTATTTTTTTACCGGCTCCTTCAAAGGTTTATTTGTATCTAAGAATTTTGTTAAAGCTAATTAGATCGTTTTGACGTTGGTAACATGCCCTGAATCTTCAAGAGAACTAATACATTCCTTTGATAAATTTTTCCCACAGTGATTTTTTAAAAATATGTTTTTCTTTTTTAGGATAAAATTAAAAATTTATTTAAAAGCTAGACTTCATCATCAAAAATTTTTTTTTTAAATCGGCCTTAATTTTTGTATACTTAAAGTCGGTCTCGGTGGAGTTTTCTTAAATCTCACAGAACATTATACCTAAGAGGGGTTAGAAGTGCAAAGTAGGCGTGGAACGTGTCGCCACAGGTTATGCAATTATTTGCATAACACCATAAGGCGCGGGGCGTGGTGCGAGCGAGAGGGCATGAGTAACTGTAGCAGCGTGAGAGTGAACAAAAGTGGCGACAACCGTCTCCGAAGCAAAAGAGCTACTTTGCATTTCTAACCGCTCTTATAATGCTCTGTGGTTAATCTCCTTTTCCGCGAGTGCCTTAATTTGAGTTCTAGTAGCATGCCACGCACGACAAAGCGACAAAATGAGAAAACCGTCATGCGTGCTCGCTTTCGCATAGGCAGAAAAGTCAGTAGAATAACACGCGTATCTCGTCCATAGTTTTATGGTCTAAGGTGCCATCTCACAGAGAATAAAAAAAAAATATGTTTTAAAGTTGTAATAAACACTCACCAACGACGGAGAGGTACATCCGATGTCCTATCGGCGGTGTGGTGCCGACTTGGCACTCGTATATGCCTGAGTCGCGGCGTTGCGGAAACCTTATCTGTGGAATTGTATATTTTATTTTATTGTTTGTTATGGGAGCATTATTAGGGGTTGTTGTGAATACAGAACAGAGTCTTAGTATAGATATACAGTCCCCGTCGGGTGATGTAAGAGAGGACTAACTTCAGGCGTCATCTTTGACGCCCAAGCAGTGTGACCGCTGCCGGTTATACCCGCACTGCATCTGATCCCACATCGTATCGGTCTCCCGTATCATCAGATAAAGAAGGTTAAGGACGAGAGAGTGCATCTGTGTTTAGCACATACACTTATATGCACTTCTAAATAGCCTGCGTGCCTGAATGATTTTCTATAAAGATTCGCAGTCGCCAAATTCGAAATCGACAAGAAATTTCTTATCATTGGATAAAATACATAATCGTAATTAATTAATTAATTGGACATCACCCTATTTTGCTCATTTAGGACCTTTTTGTCACTGCAGCGCACATAAAATATAATTTACTATCATTCTGCTTTTAATATTTTACAAATTATCCCACAAAATGTTTCTGTAGTATATAATGTAAAAGATTGTATGAGTGTCCGGAGACTCTACAGGGTGTACAATAAAATGGGACAGCTACTTAAAGGGGTGCTTCAGACCATCAAACTGAACAACTTTCTCAATGGGACCAATATCGAAATCGCGTAAAAAAAATCTGCTGTCCCATACATTTCAGTCGAGTTATGTTTGCTGTTTTGTATGGGAGAGCGGATTATTTTTTCAAGATTTCGATATTGGTCCTATAGAGAAAGTTGTTCAGTTTGATGGTCTGAAGCACCCCTTTGAGTAGCTGTTCCATTTTATTGTACACCCTGTATAATGAATGATTTTTCTTTCTTTTTTTTCATTCTTTTTTTGGTGCAGATGAGTTAGTGGTCAACTGGTTTTTTTTTTTTAGTATGTAATATATATACATTCAATTTATGTTTTAAACGTCATATCAGAGTATATTTTACAAGCTAAGCCATGATTATTCGGCCCATCCAGCAAAAATCACCAACATACGCACGCACCGCGGGATATCACCCCTTCTTGGTTGACATCTCACATATCCGCACTAAGCGCCTTTCTGATTCTTTTATAATGCGCACAGCCAAGGAGTGGAGTGCCCTGACTGCGTCAGTATTTCCGAGCGCTTACAACCCGAATTCTTTGACCCCATCTTCATCCTGAGGACTGGATTGAGGTCAAGCGTAAAACCATCATTAATTTAAAAAAAATCGTCCAGCTCAGTCACCGCGTCGTTGGCTCCATCTAGGCCTCTGACCTGACTCAACATGGACTCAACAAACTGGTACACTACATTCTGATGGCTCTACCTAGAAACAACTGCCTAGCGTGTCTTCTAGCATGGAAATAAAAGAAGACAAGAAGAAACATAATATTTAATAATAAAATGATAGGTTACCATTTCATAATAGCTCTAGATATTACTATTTGCTTAATCTTATTTATGTTGTATCATATGAATCAAGATGTCTGGAATCAAGACTTTAGTCTGGAAGTCTGCCAAAATATGTCTTATGTTAGATCAGGATCCGAACCGAGGTCAAATAGGATTATCCTTGAGACCTTGAAAGTGGAGGCTGACCAATGTTGGTTACATTTGGTTGCGTTTGGAATGCGTTTGAAATAAAATGTAAATGTAAAATATAAAATGTTTTCTTAGGTTTGGAAACAGATGAAAGTCCGAAGGTGCCAAATCAGGAGAATAAGCCGGATGAGGCGGCAATTCGAAACCACAATCACGAATTTGAGCCATAGACTCGACAGATGTGTGAACTCGAGCGTTGTCCTGGTGAAACAACACTTTCTTTCTCAGTAATCCTGGGCGTTTCAGTTTAATTTCTTCACGTAAACGACGCAATAGGGTGCAATAGTACGCTGAGTTTATTGTTTCGCCTTTCGGAAGATAGTCCACCATAATGACACTCTTAGCATTACAAAAAACCGACGCCATCACTTTGCCAGCCGACGGAATTGTCTTCGTACAAGTAATATGTAATAATATGAAAATACAGATTATGTATGAAATCGGACACAAGCCATTATGGAGCCAAACATTAAAATAAAACTGGTCAAGTGCGAGTCGGGCTACTCACGCACCGAGGGTTCCGTACCACACCACCACAGAACACAACATTATTAACTTTAAAAAAACTTTTTTTGTCCGGGACCTTTAGCGCAAGACCGACTCACACTTGGCCGGTTTTAGTATTTGCTGTTATTCTGTAGAGTTTGTTCTATAATCACACTAAGTTAGACGCTTGTACGTATTACCGTTTTTACAATAGAGCGTGAAGAAAAAACGTTGATAAAAACTAGTTTTTTGTTGAGAACCCCCCTTAATTATTAACTTTTAGAAATTTTTATTATTTGTTAACAAATCCGCCGTAATAACGCACAATATGAGTAAATTTCAACTATCTAGCTATTACGTTTCAAAAGTTACAGCCCTAAATAGGTAGGACAGACGGACGGACGGACGGACGGACGCACAACGTAGGCTTAGTAATAGGGTCCCGTTTTCACCCTTTGGGTACGGAACCCTAAAAATGCAACTATCAATGGAAAAACGTAACTATTAATCGCAAAACGCAGCGCGAACGCAACTTAAACCAAACACTAATAGGCCTTTACCCTGGTGGCCTTTCAGAATAGCTTGTCGCCTTCTAAATGAGCACTTCATAAAATTGACCGTTTATTCGATTATGCGCCCCTATTTTATGAAGAGAACCTAAATTAATCTGTCATCGCTTGGAAACTCGAATAAGCCATTTTATTATAGAAGATGTTTTGCCAAGCAGAAAGTTATTTTTAGTGAGTTTAAAAAAGGAAATGAGGAGGGTGGGAGATGGAAAGTTCCTATTACTTATTTAAAAAACAAAATCAAGCTTCTGCCTTCGACTTTGTTGGCTTTGATTCGACTAATCCTCTAAGTTTTTGTTTGCGAGAGATTGAACTTTAAGTTTCGGAACCATTTGGTTTTGTAGGTATTAGAAAATTTCGTAAAATTTCAATTTCTTTTTTGTTTTACCGTTTTGGTAAAATAGCTAGAAATACAGAGTGTAAAGTTAAATGGGACACTTACTTAAGGCTATTCTACCGTTGGCGCGCTCCATACAAACGTAGTATGGTGATATTTTCAATACTATCCAATTAAAGTCAATGAAATTTTTCAAAAACAATCTAGTAACTAATTTCTATGTCGGTATGAAGTCAGATTTTCGATAAAATTTATAGTTTTAAAGTTACAGTGCCACAAATATTTCCATACAAATCTTAAATTAATCCTAGCATTGAAACTGTATATTTTAATGAAAATCTGACTTCATACCGACATAGAGATTAGTTACTTGATTGTTTTTGAAAAATTTCATTGATTTTAATTAGATAGTATTGAAAATATCACCATACTACGTTTGTATGGAGCGCGCTCCGAGTAGAATTCTCTTAAAGGGGTGCTTCAAACCATCAAACTTAACAACTTTCTCTACGGGACCAATATCGAAATCGCGAGCAAAAAAATCTGCTATCCCATACATTTTACTCGAGATTGTTTGCAGTTTTGTATGGGACAGCGCAATTTTTTTTCGCGATTTCAGTGTTGGTACCATAGTCAAAGTTGTTCATTTTGATGGTCTGAAGCACCCCTTTAAGTAAGTGTCCCATTTAATTTTACACCCTGTATAACTAATGCTGGAGAAATTGACATAAAACAACAGTCAAGAACGTTTAGTTTCTAAAACTTGAACTTTAATTAATAGTACCAAACAGTAACATGTCAACTTTGCATTCTCTGTTAGTTTTTTTGCAGACCTTTCTGCGTGCTCTATTATAGATCGCCCCCTTTGGTACGGCCTTTGGCTGCACTCGGAGGCTGTCAATTCTGACAGCTGTCACTTTTTCCCTCTCTCCGCACGATGCGCATACGCATTTCTGAACCGCTCCGGTAGTTTTATATAATTAATGAGGAAAATCTATTAAAATGTATTTACCTGTACCCCGAGCGTTTCAGTCCTACTACTAAGTAGCCCGCAGAATCGTCTATCAAAGCATTTCTATTTATTTTTGTAATATTCTGTGGTCGCCCTTTGTGCAACACTAATGGAACAGCTATCCACATAAGTTTAAACAGTACTTACTTTCAATATCCAGTCCTCAGTGTGAGGATTGTGGACACTGATGAACCTCTGATCGGAGGTGTATGTCATCCTACCCGAAGTGAGGAGATGGATGTCACGATGTCTTATCCACGATACCTGTAAATAACGGTAAAGTTGAAAAACACCAGTAAAATTTTTGTTTTATTAAAGGTCAGCTAACCATTCAAGTCAACCGGCAAGTCATTCTAAATTTTTCCAGCTCAGTATTTCGCCACACGCATAGCTCTGCCGGCAGCGTCCATAAAATATACTCCGTTCGCGTGCAATTGTCAGGGCAGGAAGGGCATGATATGAGGTGGGCCATGGTCTGTGGGGAAACATTGCATTTACACTGGAATGGAGGGCAGACCCGCTTATGTAACCCCACTTGAAACAGAACAGGTTGAACAGGTTGTTTTTACTCCAGCCGACCTGAGTTTGGAGTCTATTTAAACACTTCCAAATTGGCCTGGGTTACTCTTGGCCTGGAGGGAGGCTCTCCATAGGAGGGATGAAGGGGTCAGGGAGAGTGGTGTTTTCCCCTTTGACTACTTATATAAGGACTGGCCTTGCGGTAGCATTTCCCCTCTGCCACGGTATAAGACAAATTAATCATGTGCATTTACACTCAATTTTATACCTTATCACTAAACGAGACAGCCTATAATTGCGAAACAATAATTTTGAACTTATAACGTTTGGAGTTCACACGAGACTACTTTTCATGATTTTTAACATTCAAAATTAGAATCTAAAGTTATGGGGAATAAAATCCAAAGTTGCGGATGTTCATGTTACCTCGCCGCCCGCAAAAAGTGGCAGAAATGTTTGTTAGTAGAATGACACGCGTAACTAGTCCCTATATAAGTAGTGAAAGGTTTTCCCAGGTCAACCAAGTTAACCTTCGGAATACAATTTTTTTTTTTTTTTGACAAAGATATCTTCGTGGGCAGTTTGCGTTGAGGACATTCAATAATGAGCGTCCAGGTTCGAATCCACATGCACGATATGAATTACTCTAATCAGTTTCCTTACGTATGTACGTAATACCGACTGCACTCAAACGATAATTAAAAACATCGCAAGGAGTCTGCATTCACTGAAAAAGAAATTCTTGCGTATTTGTAGTCTACAAAACGGAACTATGAACCGTGGGTTTTTGTATCAATGGAGTCAAAGTAGGAACTTTTTAAATTTTCGACAAAATGTACACACAAGGATGTAACAAAAAACACCCTAGTAATATTTTAAAGGGGTGGTTAAAACCATCAAACTGAACAACTTTCGTTCACTGAAAAGTTACCAATAGGAAGTACCGTTTAATAAAATCTCATGGTACTAGTCTGACAAAAATGTAAATTATGATGACTTTGTTAACACCAAACCACAAAAAAAACACACCTTTTAATAGTCCATGTTTTTATTTTATTTTAACACTAAAATTAAAAGATATTTCAAAAATTTCTGTCTACATTTCTCTGCCGCATAAAATGTAATTATGCCTATAGCTAAATCCCCAATAAAGTTATTCCTTTATTGTGTTCCAAAAGCGAATTTATTTCTCAGTTACAAAATGATTTGCGAATTTCTGACATTGTTGTTGTCCGTTATTTTGAATAGAATTAGTGTTTTATTTATTGTACATTATTGCTGTTCAGATTTAGGTAGTAATGTTAAAAATTTAATATTTTTAAGAGGATAGGTGGGTTGAAATGGAAATTTGGAGTAAAGGGCACTTTCGAGTATTTACGTATTCGTCCGATCCGCCCCACCCCGAACACACCCCGCTGACTAGAGTGCGAAAGAGACAACTGTAGCTCAAAACGATTTTATCTGCATAAAATCGACGAAATCAGCATTTCGTATTCCCCTGTTTCCTCCTCCAAAACTAAACTGATTTTTATAATTTTAACATTTAATATGAGAAAAACTTAGCTATGTCTGTATGCTTCTCTTTTTTTTGTTTATTTTAGTCAAATTTGTTTGCTGGTTGGCTGAAAATGGGCAGTAAAATTGGTCATTTTCGAAGGTCCACATTCTGACAGTAATTAATTAATGCAAAAATGCAAAACATAGGTACATAGCAGAGGTAACATAGATTGTATGGTAAATATTTTTTTGCTCAAGTGTCATTATCCAGGGAGGAAACAGGGGAATACGTTTGTATGGAAAAAACGGTACCCGCCTATCCTCTTAAGAGTTTCAGTCAGAATATAGATACAGTGAACATCGTAGTATCAAGTTAAAGAGGCATAGAGCGTAAAGCCACTCCCTGTTCCTTCTCTGTGGCGATATTCTATCGATAGCCGATCGATAAGACTATCAACGAATAGCAAGACTATCGATAGGCCTATCAATAGTATTTTCTTCTATTCGATATCTAACGCATTCGATAGGTCTATGGATAGGCAATACTATATTGACAGAGAGCAATACTATCGATGTATCGATAGTATACTATCGACAGTATCGAATTTCTGAAGAAAAGTTCTATACAATAATACTATACAACAATCTATACAACAATGCTACCGATCGTAATATCGATACTGTCGATAGTATTTATTATTAATCTATCTTAAAATCAAAATTAATAAATAATAAATAAATAAATAAATAACGCTCACAGGCACATACTTTGTAATGATTCCAAGTTAAGCACTATAGGCTTTTATAATGGAAACCATACAACAACAGCACGAACATATAACATCCATGACCGAACCGGGATTCGAACCCAGGACCCAGGTTTGGCAGTCCGGCGTGGTAACCATTACACCAACCGGGTCGTCAATGTTTTTAATGGGACTGTATGTTTCTTTAATATATAAATAAATAAAAAATAGTATTGTTTCCCGGACCTACGACAGTATATAGATTATAATTAATGAGAAGCAATACTATCGATATATCGATACTTATCGATAGTTGATACTATTGCAAAATAAATGATATTGATTCAAATAAATGATTTTGTATTTATATTTGCAGATCAGTACAATCGAGAGTATCAATTTGTCTAAAGTAAAAACTATCAATACCTACTATCGACAATAAGACTATCGATATTGTTACTATTTTCAAGGTCAACAATCGATTAGATAAGCAAGACTAGGCTTTTGGTTTTTACTGCACTAATTTTGTCAATACAAATACTACCAAAAAAGAGGTCTAAATATATTCCTTTGCTCACCGTTCTGTTTCCAAGGTCATGGACCCTGCAGTTCAGTTGCGCAGTCTTCCCAACCAGAGCGGTAACGTTCCTCGAGTGGGCCGCGTCGAAGTGGGGCCCACGCTGCGTGAGGCCCAGGTCCACGTCCGTGTAGTCCAGCTCTGGGACCCCGTCTGTGCCCAAGCCGTTTGTGTTGTCTGTACATCCTGGTAGGCATGAAAAAAAATCTTTAGGTACTTACTTTATACTTTTCAAAGAAATTCATAAAATAAGAAGAACTTTATTTATCCATACATTTTACAGTATGTTTATATATCTTTTCTAGTGTTCCGTACCAAAATTGGCAAAACGGATTTCAATGTTGGTCCCATATTAAAAGTTGTTCAGTTTGATGGTCTTGAAGCACCCCTTTAAGTATGTGTCCCATTTAATTTTACACCCTATAGATTGGATACTAGCGCTGCTCATAGTCACCTAAAAACTGAAATATAACTAGACTAAACAAAGAACAAAATAACTAACATAAGGAAAAAAAGATTATTCTAAAATGTCGCTTCTGGCCGCACCTGGACCAAAAGTGCCTATTATGCTGGAAGCGTGTTTCTATTTAGAGTTTTAATTTCTAAAATACTGGTCTTTAAAATGTACTAAAATATTTTTATGCTTTAATAAAATATTATAATTACTAAAAATAATATCGACTAAATCATTTTGTTCCATGCCGATAATCTTGACTAAGTACTTTAATTACCTACATAGTAGTAAATAATAATACACTGGCCTTCAAAACTTAGTAGGTACCACACTTTTAAAATTGCAAAAACCTTTAAAGTACACAAGATGTATTTTTAAAACAAAAACAATACGATTTTTAATCTTTAATTTTTTTTAATCTTTTTTTGGAGCTTTTAACCCTGAGGTTATGTCAGCCCAAGTATACAGGGTGAAATTGATATCATTGGCATCCTTTTAAACTAAGAGTCTACCCATCAAACTGAACAACTTTTACCATGGGAGCAAACCGATCGGAGCAACTAAAAAATCTGCTGTCCCATACTAAACTGCAATGCCTACTTGACTCAAATGTATGCAACAGCTGTTTTTTTTTTGTTCCGATCTGTTTGCTTCCATAGTACAAGTTGTTCAGTTTAATGGGTCGACTCTTAGTTTATGTTAATGATATCAATTTCACCCTGTATAAAGACTTCATAGTAAAATATCTTCTTTTAAGGAATGACTGAATAAAACCGTGGTGGTCCAGTGGCGAGTAACCTTGCCTGCCGTGCAGGAGGCGATGGTTCGATCCCCGTCCAGGCCGACTCGTACCAATGAGTTTTTCGGAATTTATGTACGATTTGTAACACCACTGGCTTTTCGGTGAAGGAAAACATCGTGAGGAAACCTGCATGCTTCAATTTCGAGGCATGTATTGTACCTCCTGTCCATTACAAGTGGCGACGGGCTCACTCCCCGTCACACTGGACAGAGTTTCAGTACTGCTAGTGAAACGTGGATGTTCTGAAGTTTCAGAATATCTCTGACTACCCCCTCGGGGAATATAGTCGTGAGCATATGGATGGATGGACTGAATAAAATTTTATTTATAAACAAAAACACTCCTTTTCAAATTGCCGTCTAACTAAAGTGTGATACCTAGTTTTGCAAGCCAGTGTAGTATGTACAAAAGACAAAGCCATTACGTTCAAGATAGCAAAAAGAATCCAAATAATGTCACTGCTATCGACTGCTGACGCTCTAAGAAATAAAAATCGCACATCACTAAAGAAAAATTCTAGCGAATTTCCTAGTTCTTTTACACAAAAATGCCAACAACATGACAGCCTGTACATAGCCGGGCACTTGCTAAGCATCCACTTTTGTCTTACGACGATGGCTATTCAGACCGTCGACAGCCATTGTACAGCCCTGAGTTATAGCCTGGTACATTATATAGCTCTTATAGCTCAAACTATGGGTTTACTTAATAGTTGTGATAGGAAATGTGTCAAATGGTGTAAGAGATAAGGTTGTAAATGGCAGTGCTTGTGATTTGATTGTTTCGCTGCTGTTTAGGTTGATATAAGGTTCTTTGTTTTCTATTTCATCCTGAACCTTGTTTACAATTTGTTCCCTTAGAAAGTGTTTGGTAGTACAAGTTTTCTGCCAAAGTTATTACGCTACCTATTAAAATGTATGTTTATTCAATTCAATTCAATTCATTTATTTGTGTCAGATCATAGATCCATAGTAGGTATTGTGACAAAAAATGGTAATGGTTTATGGTTTAGCTTTCATTTCTTGAGTTTTTGCAGGTTTTTTGGCTTCGATTTTGATACTACACACAATTCTGGCATCACTACTCTAACCTACTAATAATCATATCCATTCAAAATCATTGTGATATTATTGTTAAGGTATAAGAGTGAAAATCGTTTTCGGTTTTTGTATGAAGATTGGGGAAGGGATCTGAAAGGTATTACGATCGTGAATTTATGTACACGTTTGTATTGTCAGCTCAAAAAATCACTTAATTTAGTACTTATATGGAGCTAAATAAAACTTTTATGATGTCATGCTAGGCATTTTTAAACGATTAAAATCAAAATCTAAGAAATTAAAAACCTAATTTCTACTAAAAAATACATTCTAATTACGTTACAAAGTTGTAGGTACGCATTTATAATTTTAGGAGCACATGTCCTGTTGAATGTGACCTCTTTTTGCATGAAATACAAACAAAATTGCTTCCAAGCTACAAAAGTGGGCCATGTGATCAGAACCGTAAAATTTGTGGGAAAAGCTTTTACATTTCGTCGTAAAATTTTAATACAACGGTTTTTTCTCACATTTAATTTTTCATAGCAAAAAACAGTAAAAAATAAAAAATAAATTTAAAATGCAAATGATTTAAACTGAACGTACGATGTGTTATGGATGAAATAATCATTAATAGACTAATCATCATCATCATCACAACCGTTACCACAGCGACTATATACTCGTATACCTCGCGGCACGAAACTCTAGCGCTCGAATGAGTGAATTTAGACGAAAATAGTGCATAGTGTCTTGTACATACGGTCAGCGCCTTCAAGGTCAGCGCTAGAGATTCGTGCCGCGATTTATACTCACAGCTGAGAGAGTTCGTCTGCTCTCAGGTTGCTGACGTAAACGATTTTTGCAATATAATGTGCGCCTACACTCTGCAATTTAGGACCCGTATTACAATTTAGAATATTATTTACTAGCGACCCGCCCCGGCTTCGCACGGGTGCAATGCTGATACTATGCATGTATTATATACATATAAACCTTCCTCTTGAATCACTCTATCTATTAAATAAAAAAAACGCATCAAAATCCGTTGCGTAGTTTTAAAGATCTAAGCCTTATAATATCATTGGATCTAAGCATACATAGGGACAGACAGACAGCGGAAAGCGACTTTGTTTTATACTATTTAGTGTCTGTAGTGATAAGATTGTGTTTGTCAATTAAAGGTATTCCAGAATAAATACTAGAGATAGAAAAAAAGGCGTATTCAAATAAATAAAAAAGGGTTTTAGAATTTTTATCACGAATCACGAGAACGTGTTATTGAAAAACCTGTACTCCAAAGAACTGCTTTGCTTGTTTTTATCCCGGAATAATACAACAGCGATTTCGTCATGTCTGTGTGAACAAAGTCGCAAGCACAATCTTTGTAAGTAATAAAATAACATTATAAGAAATCCACCGAAATGAGAGAAATAAAATTCGAAATCTTAGATTTATTAAGAGTATCTCTCAAATGTAATTTACCAGCTTTTGGTATAAACCAGTTCTTTTTTTCCCACGAAGTTTTCATTTTATACTTTGACCCACTTAGAGATGGGCCTAATTACGCTTAGATGAATTGCCTTTGAGGCCATTGTCCTTTTCTTCGCGAAATTTTACTTTGGATTTTATTTTTGAAGACGTAAAGTTCCGAATTCAACTGGATGTCAGCTTTTGGCGAGTATTACGTGAAACGTTTGAAGTATTTTAAATTTATATATGAATAAAAAAAGTCGTGGTGCTAAAGTAGCAAGTAACCATGCCTAACGTGCTGGGAGGCAATGGTTCGATCCCCGTCCAGACTAAATACCAATCAGTTTTTCGTAATTCGTGAACGTATCTACAATTTGCAACACCACTGGCGTTTCGGTGAAGGTGAACATAGTCAGGAAACCTGCCGGCTTCGATTTCAAGGCATGTGTTGTACCCACTATACATTATAAGTGGCGACGGGATCACGGGACGAGCTCACTCCCAGTCGTAGGTACTGGACATATTTTCGGCACCTGCTAGTGCAACGTGGATGTTTTTGTTATCAGAATATCTCTGACTGTCCCTCGCGGAATATAGTCGTGAGCAATATGCATGTGAGACACACTATGCATGGGAGTTCTTGAATTTAGAATTGAGATTTTCTTTAGAGTAATAATTGTAGTCTAGCCCCGGGACTCTTTATGCAGAAAATTAAAGCGTATTATAAAGCACCAGCATGTTTCTATAAAATTATGCATTTTCCATTTTTCATTATGCATAAACAAGATGAAAATTTCTGACTATATAAATTTGGATGTTCAAACGCTCTAAACATCCACCCTGTGACATTATTGCAACTTTTACTATGGGAGCAAACCTGACAGCGCAAACAAAAACATCTTATCTTATCTTGTTGTGGGGGCTGGCAAGCCAGCAACACTTCGACCCAGTGGGATCTTTCGTGTTAGCCCCAGTACTTTTTGTTTTCTTCACCCTTCAAATACATGGTCAATAAAGGAGGCAATACCATTGAGGGGAAGAAGCATAAGATCTCCCGGTTTTGGATATCCATCTCCGAGGAGGCACATGCGTTTTGCCGCCAAGACATCACAGTCACAAAGAATGTGCTCCATGGCCTCCTCATCCTCTCCGCACGCTCGGCAGCTGGGATCCAGGGTGAGTTTCATCCTGTGCATCATCGTTCATCAAAAACATCTGATCCAGACCTACTAAACTGCAATGCCTACATGATGTCTACTCGACTCAAACGCATGGAACAGCAGTTTTTTTTTGCGCTGACAGGTTTGCTCCCATAGTAAAAGTTTTTCAGTTTGATGGGTAGAGTATGTGTTTTAAAGGTTAATGATACTTTTCCTTACACCCTGTATAATAAATACAAGTAACATAATTTATTGCAAAGAATAAAAGTTAAAGATTTGATCTGCGGCCGTAGTGTGGCAGGCAGCGTGATATTGCGCTATCGCGCCTTCGCTCTCTTTCTATTTGCGCGCGAACGAAAGAGATAAAAAAAGTGATATAGCCTTACCATGCGCATAATGCTACGGCTTCTGCCTAGCTAGCATGCTACACGTGATACGGCTATATCACGCCTTTTATCTCGTTCGTTCGCACGCAAATAGAAAGGGTGCGATAGCGCTGTATCACGGTGGCATACTACGGTAGCTGGACTGAGCATTTTAGTAACGCTTAAAAATAAATTGAGAGCCTTTTTGATAGAAGAAAATTTTCCAGAACGCTTCGGTAATAAGACTTGAAATATTACCTCAGATCTTAAGAGAAAAATCTAAAGTGAAGTACCCAGGGAGAGAAAATTGGAGTAGCGAATTAGTTTTTAATTGCATCAGGGCTCGGATATCTGCTACTTTTCTAACTTTAATTATTATTGGTGGCTTGAACAGTGCAAAGACACGGTGGAAAGAACAATGATGACGTTCATCCCAGTAATTTTTACAGAAATTTAAAGCCTTACTGGCCACCCCGGTCATAATTATTTTAAACAGAAAAACTGGGGGAGTTTTTGGACAAAATTCCACATCGCTAAAAGTGAAAATTTTTATTAAATTGAACAAGTCAGCCAAGAGGTCAGTAAAGGGACAGTTATTTTCACTGAATATGGTCACCTCGGTATTTCTTGGTCGTTACGGAACGCCTTTGGTTTGGTTAAAATTTTGTTTAATGCAATTATCATAATATTATATACGGTTATCGTGAATAGTTTAAATAGAAACCTTGAATGTATAGAAGATTGAGTGGACTATTTAATGATAAAGATTACACACTTGATTCAAAACGTATCATAAGGAATAAAACACCTTTCCTAAAACATCTACAAGTTACATCCAATTAACTTTTTTGTTAATTTTATTTCACTCTTTTACACGTATTGCTTAGTTTGTCTGATGTAATGTACGGTCCCTCTAAAACTGAGACCGAAATTATATGCGCATTCACCACTCTTCTTTCAATGCGATACATATTTTTAGTGTACTCAAGTACAATTTCTATCACGACTGGCTTTTCGGTAGGAAAATACCTATTGTGAGGAAACCTGCATACTTCAATTTGGAGGCGTTGGGTATAAACATACCGTCTATTAAAACGAGACCAGCTCATTACCTGTCAAACTGGAGAGAGCTTAGGCTTGTTAAATGTGAATATTCTGAAATAAAATCTCACTCCGTACCTAAACCTCAAATAACTAATCAATTCGTCCATGTTAGCATATTACGTAGCATGTTACAAAATTTCTCAGAAATTCACTCCGTGCCAGGAAATTTGAACGTGTAAAGTACTAGGCTTGCATAAGGACATGGAGTCACTTAATTAAAAACCTTCGTGAGACGGCGCATGTCTATGCATATATTAGTAAAGATCATGAGGTGGCATAGAGTAAAAAATATACCTAGATACACACGTAAAACCTGAGGTCGTGTGGCGAGTAGGTTCGCGAAAATTTCTTCCATTGTTAACATTCTGGCTGGCCACAAGCTGATCTTTTACATACAGACTAATTGATAACCAAAAGATTTCCACCAGATTATAGATAGAACACTTTGGTGGCGGGTATATAGAACTTGTACGAAGCGAAAAGATAGTATACGTAATTTTACAAAAGATACGTAATAGGGGTGCACTAAAAAGGATTTTTCAAAAATCAATCCCAAACGGGGTGAAATGGGATGTGAATGTTTATATGGAAAATCATATTCCCCGTTTGTATCCGATATTCAAGCGGACGAAATCACTGGAAAAAGCTAGTTATATAATATACTCTGTCGGTTTTTAAGACGATGATCAGATCATATTAAAACTGAACAACTTTCTCTATGGGACCAACAACGAAATCCCAAAAAAAAAATCTGCTGCTCCACACATTTTGGTTGAGTAGGTTTGTAGTTTTATTAAATGGAATACCTGATAAATTTTTTCGATTTCGGTGTTAAGTCCCAGAAGAGAAAGTTGTTCAGTTTGATGGGCTAAAATCGTCTTTCAAAAAAACCATCAGGTTTTTGCCAAGGCTTTGGCTTGCACCAAAAAGTATTTAGACTTCATCATCGTCATCAGCCTATATATGTCCCACTGCAGAGCCTACCAGTGTCCAGGGCCAGCGTTAGTCCACCATGCGTACCCAATACGACCCCCCGTATTCATGAACTACACATTTGCATCAGAATTTCTTCTTCAACGTATGCAGGTTTCCTCTCCCTGTTACCATTATGAGCAGTGTAAGAGACAGAGCGATCACTAAATACGTTTAAGCGTAAACACTTGCAAGCCAGCCTAAAAAAGGTCCCGGTATTATGTAAATGTTATTTAATATTATGTAAATCTTACCTGTACGTGTGACAAGCGCCAGTGCACCCAGTGCACTAAATAGTAGCGCGCAAGACATGATGTTCTTCTTCACGAGTTCATCTTACGCCTTAGTCCGAACCTGGAGCATCTGTGGACAAAAATATACTATACTTAATATTGGTATTACAGAGTTCTAATTAACGTTTTATTGGTAGGTAGGAAGTTTTGGTACTTGGAGTTTAAGAAATACTGGAATTCCGAATAATTTTACCGCCGTTGTAGGAGTCAGATGTACAATAAGTATATGGAGAGAGTTTGTAATTGTTTTGTTCTCAATGCATCCGTCCACACGTGTTTACGAATCTAGGTTACGGCTAGGTAAAGTGCAGTTACACCTAGTTTTTAGCCAGCTATAACTAAAACTTAACCTACTACTACTTACTGACTGACGAGTTGGCCAGAAGAGGCACTGAAAACCACTTCATAGGCCCCGAACCCTTTCTCGGAATCCCCAATAGTCTAACGCGAGATTCTTTGAATAGGGCCAGCTTTGGTGAGGCAATAAAGCTGTTGTGTAACACCCCAGGCATGGGCCACTCCAAAGCACTTATCAAAGGCTACAATCGCAAACTTGCGAACGGACTCCTTGCCCTCAGCAAGGATCAAGTTTGTACAATAGCAAGGTCACTCACAGACCACTGCAAATTAAATAAGCACATGCACACACTGAATTTAAGTGACACGACCGGCTGCAGATTTTGCAAGGACGAGATGGAAACTCCTCTGCACCTCCTATGTGATTGTGGCCCCCTGATGTACAAACGCAGCACTCATCTGGGTAGGCAGGTGCTGACACCAGATGAGATACAAACTATCCCGATCAAGAATCTACTGCGATTTCTGGCCGCAGTGGGGATTGGTAAGGAACTATAAAAAGGGCGATCACAAAGGACCAGCGATGGTCTACGTGGTACAGGCTTAGCAAGCCTGTCAAGGCCCAAAACCACAAATAATAATAACCTACTGACTGCACCTAGTTGTAGCGGGTTAAAACTTCTGCTTTTAACCAAAGCGTAGAACTATATACCTACTACCTATTCTGTGCCATGGCATCAACCCGCCGACAAGTCGCCGATACAGACCAAAGATAATATAAATGTATTGATACGGCTGTGTCGGCGGCTTGTCGGTGGGTTCAATGTGTAGTGTAAAAGGGACGAGAGAGTACACCGCACTTAAAACTCAACTCATACACTTAAAAATATCCTGCAATAAGTACATGACTGCTTTCAGTGACGACTACTTATGGAGACTGCTTATTTACAAGTCGATAGTAAATAGTATTATTTTCGAATAATAATAAAAAGCATAAAGTGCAAATCATTTAAATAAAGTCAATTACTCAACCGTTATCAAAGGTTCTGAAAATATCGACGCAAACGAAGTTAATAATTGGCTTAAGGGCCACTCTGTTAAAAGTGGATTGACTCTTGACTTTGACTACTCGTAAGATGACAATTGAGATTGATTCGAATTTTACCTAAGTACTTTCCTAAAGTCACTCGCGTGCTTTTTCTACAATTATAGCTGTTTCCCGCGACTCTGTCTGCGTGGACCTCAAAAAAGTATTATTTGGGTTAATCCAGAACTTATTCTATGGATTGTTGAACCTTCTTCATAAAGAGTAATTATTTCGACTGAATCCATAATTTTCTTCAATCGAAATAATTTCTATATTTCTGAAATCGGTGGTACATGAGTAGTACTATGGATATTACGCTTTTGAATTCGAAATTTTTTTCCAATCATGAAATCGAAAATTTAAATACAAATGCGCTAATAATATTAAAAAGGCAATGAGTGAGGAAAGGTCACTACGATACCGGGGGTTAAGCTAGGACGAAAATATAAAAGAAAATTCACTTCAGAGAAGATCCTAAACGAGGGTTGTTTCATCCCTTAGAAGATAGTTTTCATAATGAACTAAACCGTATTTGGCGAGAATGGAAATGGACCATTCAGAAATAATACTTTTAAAAATGGAAACTCGAAAATGGAACTGATCTGGAAGTACATTAAAAAAAAATTATTTTAAAATTAAGTGTAATAGTAACAAAAGTCGATAAAGTCAACTCAAAAACTATTCAAAATAATATCACATAGACAAACTTTCTGACGTAATTTTTTTTAATCGACCACCACCGCGTCCGAAGGTGTTCCGTTGTAGAAAAGATGCAGCCAGAAACTCTACAACACACATCTTTTAGCTCCATATAGTTCATAAAGCAGCTAAATAGCTCAATTAATCTACAGGGTATAAGTGACAGCCTAGCAAATACTGAAACGGTCAACTCAGACCATCAAACTGAACAATTTTCACTATGGACCTACCTCAGGAAACAGGGAAAAAAAAATCAGCTGTCCCATACAAAACTGCTGTCACTTATTTATTTATTTATTTAATTGATACATGATAATACAATGTTAACTTACACCCTGTATAGTCGTAATAGTTGGAGTAGTCAGCAATACTCCGTGTAGCTCTATCGATACTGTTGAAATTGCATGACTATCGCTCGATAGTCGACTATCGAGCGGCAATACTAGTTTCAACCCATAGCTAGCCTTAATAATGAACTAAAACTCTATAGAGCACAATACCCCCTTGGCATTCATCCAATGACTCAATCTAGCCGAAAAAAGAAAGAAATAACAGCTAGATACCGTTAGATTCTGAAGTTTATTTCTAGCTTTCAGCACTAATTAAAGTGATAGAATCTTATTGGTTTTTTTTTTGTATTGGAAAGGATTTCGCACAATGTTAATATTGATTGCATACATTTTTAACTGAATATTTCTGAGGATAGCGCAATTTTATATAGATTGTAGACATACCAACAGCGTCCTCGAGGCGAGTGTGTATACGGGCAGAATGAACATAATTCCTCTATTGCGTAAAATGCGAGCTATTTGCTTTATTACAAGTTTTCTATACAAATATTGAGGGATTTGATTTCTTAGGAGAGTATAAATAAAGGAACAGTATTTTAAGGTTCTTAAGTTTAAAGTATTTAACATTTTGTTTTTGATGAGATAAGGGGTGATATGATGTCGCTTAGGTATTGATGCAAAATCGCATGCAAGCATTTTGAACCCTTTGTACTCGATCAGCAGTTTTTTTTAGAAGACACGGCCCATATACAATATCACAATATTGTAAGTTGGAGAGGACAAGGCTCCGACAGAGAAGTGAATCTTGTGTCAGTGTTCAGAAACGGTCGCATTTTGTATAGTGACTGGAGTGCTCCAAAACCAATTTGCCAATTTTTTGGGATACTTACATGTTGTTTGATGCGGGGATCAAGCTCTTTAATGCATCGCACTTGGTGTGGAGTCCCACAATCTATTGCCATACTTTTTTTGGCGTTAAGTACCAAATCATGCTTGCGGATAAACCATGCAATAAATAGGTTTGCTGAAGAACTGGCAACTGATGGGAAGTCCGAGATGGAGAGAAGACTACGAACTGGCAAGTCAAGTCCCTTCGGTGCTGGGACGACGACCTGACAGGTCTGGACGAGGAAGGCTGAGGATAGAGCTTTGTGGCATGCATAGGAATACATCACAGAAAGTGGGAGGTCGAATGAAAACACTATCATACTAAGGGAATGCACAAGAAACGGCTGGGGCTCGTGACACTGGCAGTTTCTTCACAATGTTTCCCTGCAACGAAATTAGACATCCATAAGGTGGACAGACGACCTATTTGAAGGTGGTGGGAATTCGTTGGATGAGGGCAGCAAAGGACCGGTCGTTGTAGTCTTTTGGGGAAACATATAGCAGTGGATATCTATCGGCTGAGATGATGATGATAAATAAAAATGCCGAAGTTATCGCGTAATATACATAATGACCATACGACGAATTGATAGACTCCTTCTTTTTTGAAGTTTGTTCAAAAACAACACAACACTCTGACATCCAATTAAAAGATCACAGTAATTATAATCAAATTTTTGATCTTCTTCATCTTCCATGTTCATTAATAAACATACAACCTTCAAGAAAATAATAATCGAAAATTTTGCCAAACTTTCGAAAACTTATTAACGTCTAGAACCGGGGACTCACAAAACAATGAGGAAGGAAGCACCAAACAATTTCGTTTCTAATAAAGATATCACAAAGTTCTAGAGGACTTGTACCGCGAGTCGAGCGAGACGGGTCTCTTCCAGAAATTGTGATCAATAGAATCTGGAGCGGGGGACTTACGTAATTCAAGATTGGCGAATTAGTTTTTATCCAAGACATTTATTAGATAACTTTAGGGTTGTACCTCATCTGGCAGCACCGGCAGTACTGCAACCTTTCTCGCTCTAACAAATGGTCAATCCAACTTCTTCTGGGTTTTCTCCGACGTCGGCAACCATCTTGTGGAACACATTCTATAGTCATCTTGGTCCACCTCTCCGGATCCATCAAAGTCAGTCGTTTATTGCACTAGATAAAGGTTATACGGCAGATATGGGACATATCTCTTCTCAGTCCCACTTCGACTCAGCTATTTTAAAGCCTACCGTCAATAGACCGTCAACTATAACCAATTTTTCGTTACCAAATAGTTTTTTTTTTTATATTGCGCGGGTGCAATGCTAATAAAAACCTTCCTCTTGAACTACTCTATCTATTAAAAAAATCCGCATCAAAATCCGTTGCGTAGTTTTAAAGATCTAAGCATACATAGGGACAGATAGCGGGAAGCGACTGATGATGAGACATAAACATAGCACAATGTTTTTGGCAATTTTAGATAATGGAAAACATAAAATACTCTTTTTTGCATTCCAATGAGTCTTTGCATTTTGATGTGCAGGTTTGGGGGATTGGATGAACTGATGCGTTCACAGGGATCCCCTGGGCGATCGGAGGTCGGGCTCGTAGGGATCCTGGTGGTCGAGTTCAAAAATATCAAAGCTAGACGTTACGCAATAGGCCTACCGGTTACCCTAAAATAGAAATCTTCTAGGGTAGTCACTAAACTCCACAATTTAAAAAGCAGTGTGTCTCAAACCTACTCAAATCGCGAACAACAGACGCAGCTACAAACAACCTCGTTTGAAGGATTACAATCTCGTTAAGAAATGTTCCCATTGCACACGACGAGCTTGTTAGGTTTTGTTATCGACTACGACGAGAATGAAAAGGTTTTTGTGTTTATAGGTCTTGACTGTAAGTGCACTATTTGAAATCTAATGCATACCTACTTCACTACCCGTCGCATAAAGAAGGGTGTTATTAAGTTCGAAGGCTTTGTAATTATTTCAGTACCTATTTTGTTTAAGCATTGTCTGCCTTGAGATTCTCTCCGATCGATGAACTCGAGTTGGTCTGGCACACCCTGGGCAGTCAGCCCCGATACAACCATTGCGGTCTGGCTAATAAATACATAAATTATTATAAAATTGTACGCCTGTATAAACAAGATAGCGTATATGTAATTTTGCGTACATATCATTTTACGTATACAGGGTGAAATTGATATCATTCCTTTTAAACTAAGAAAGAGTCTACGCATCAAACTGAACAACTTTTAGTATGGGAGCAAACCGATCGGAGCAAAAAAAAACAGCTATTGCATACATTTGAGTCGAGTAGGAAACTAGGCATTGCAGTTGTGGTTTAGTATGGGACAGCTGATTTTTTAGTTGCTCCGATCGGTTTGCTACCATAGTAAAAGTTGTTCAGTTTGATGGGTAGACTCTTAGTTTAAAAGGATGCTAATGATATCAATTTCACCCTGTATATATAATTTTGCGTACATGATATTTCATTGAACCTCCATGTCATTTCGCGTATACGTCGTTATGCGTATGAGTCATTTCGCGTAATGAAAATGTGTCAATGTGTGTGCAATCCTGCGTATGCACTATAGAGAAAAACGTGTCTCCAGAGTGTCTAGCATGATTTTTCTACTTGCGCACGACTCTGCTTTTTTCTATACTACAACTCGCGGCAAGCGCGGCTTGCGCTCTCCGAAAAGCGCGGTAACAGGTTATTTTGAATGCAGCGAAGGCGCGTCGCGCGCGTGTAGAGAAATCATACTAGACGTGCTGGTCAAGGAGTACATGTTTCTCTATGGTATGCACACATGTCCTTACCGCCGCCGCTCGGAACAACCGCGCGTTTGTTCACGCCACTAAAATCTCTCTCCAAGTGCGGGGTGAGATGCGGGATCTGAAGTATGTTATAATATTCACAATGCAACAATATATTGTACTCGAATAAATTATTCCGGCTTGAATGAAGAGGCCTGCACCTACTAGCACGTTACATTATGGTTCTTCCCTACTGATAGTTGCTGGCAGCTCCCTTGTTTTGAAAACGGTCAGGCATGTGGATTATAAATACAGGGTGTACAATAAAATGGGACAGCTACTCAAAGGGTTGCTTCAGACCATCAAACTGAACAACTTTCTCTATGGGACCAATATCGAAATCGCGAAAAAAAAATCCGCTCTCCCATACAAAACTGCAAACATAACTCGACTGAAATGTATGAGACAGCAGATTTTTTTTTCGCGATTTCGATATTGGTCCCATAGAGAAAGTTGTTCAGTTTGATGGTCTGAAGCACGCCTTTAAGTAGCTGTCCCATTTTATTGTACACCCTGTATACGAGTGGAAATAAATGTGTTAATGTGATATTGTATTTGACTGTTCTTTTGTTTAATAAATTATTCAATAATTGTTACTTAAAAATGAAAGCAACAAAACAGTACTGGTATAAAAAAACATGCATAGAGCATCCCCACGAACGGATGGTCACACGCATGCTAGCGGCGTTCTCCCTTTGAATAGTCAAGCTAATTCGTTGGCCATGGAAACTGCCAGCTCTATGGTCTCCGGTGATCTCGTGGAGACGTATCGATAGCTCTTAAATAAATTGTTTGGCTTCTGGGCTCCAAGAACCTATCGTTTCGAAACCAACTGGTGCTTGTGCCTGAAGGTACCTAGTACTTTTAAAATTATATTCTGAGGCAACGCTTTGAATTACCGAGGTATAGAAAGTTTTACAATCGAATTAACGATAACAATAAGAACTAAAACCACACTGAATTGAATTTAATTTAATTCCTCTGGTTTTCCATTGCAATAAATGCAATCGAGGTTGAAATACCGGGATTCCATTCCTATAGACAACCGGATTTCTTATACGCAGAAAGATAAATTAGTTTTCCGCACTTGTTCTTGACTGAAAGCAAAAATAAATTAGTTTTCAGTCCTGCCGTTATTGGCTGGGAGAAGAATAAATAAAGTTTTTGTGAAATTGAAATGAGGAAAATTGAGTAATTCGATTGTTTTTTCTTTCGGAAAATTGGATAAATACGTGGCCTGTGATTTCTGTTGGTGTAGTATGATTTGGTTTTGAATGAGAATTCATTTAGGCTAGTATTTATCAAACAAACTCAGGCATTTGCCCTTAGTGTGAGTTTCCACTGGAGCGGAGCAGAGATAATGTTAAAATCAATCCATTATCCACGCTGCGTTTTCCGATACGCGATCGCCACTTGTAGTCCGAGATCCGACCGTAAAATTATGCACCTATTTTGTAGGCGAACGAAATGTGATTCTAGTGTATGTTTACACAGGGGTTAATTCAACGCCGCCAAGTTGCCTAGAAATGTCTTGCCGCAAGTACCTTTTCCATTATGATTTTTGTTTAACTTTTTTCACCTGTCTGTTAAGGAAGTAAATAAATGAGGTGCCATCAGAAGGAGACTGATCTAAAGTACTGGAAAAACTAGGGTTGCCAGGTTAAAAAATGACTTCTTTGAACCTGGCAACCCTATAGTTGCAGAAGATTGAGAGGTGGCAACCCTAGTTTTTCCAGTACTTCAGATCGGTTTTCTTCCGATGGCACCTAATGTACTTCCCTAACAGACAGGTAGAAAAAGTTATACCAAAAATCATAATGGAAAAGGTACTTGCGGCAAGATTTTTCTAGGCAACTTGGCGGCGTTGAATTAACCCCTGTGTAAACATACACTAGAATCACATTTCGTTCGCCTATGAAATAGGTGCATAATTTTACGGTCGGATCTCGGTCTATTGAGAACTATTCAGCTCCATCGGCCATAGGTTCTGCGCGGAATGTACCTCGCATTTTTAGTTTAACATTTCTTTGGGCTATGTCGGCTACTCTGGTTCTTCTGCGAATTTCTTCATTTCTGATTCGATCTCGCAGGGAAACTCTGAGCATAGCCTTCTTCATTGCCCTTCGGATGTCTTTTAGCCTTAATATTCCGAGTATCAAAAAAGTTTTTAGCACTTTAAACTCTTTCAAATGTGACAGGACTAGCGAGCGCGTTCCAGAAATTAAACCATTTTAACTTCAGTGTTTCCACTGCCACTTTCATTCATAACCCAATTTCAAAATCCTTTCAGCCTTTGTTAATAAAAAACCGAACATCAATTCAGCAGCTAAAAGTTAGCAATTTGGCTGACACCTGATAGAGACTTTAAGTAACAGTCATGTCAGAGCTTCGTGTCAGTGCCAAAAAGCGCCCAAAGCGCCTGTCGCTTTGGATGCTCGGGAATTCATAAAACATATTTAGCTGTTGAACTAGAAAACTCTTTCTTTAACCCTTGGCCTATATTCACAATGGATTTAAAATAAAACGTATGTGATGAGAATGTTGTGTATAAGTAATTATTATGCTATACCTAAAATTGTGGTTCCATCAGTTGATGACACCACGCCTGAATACAGATTGGTCATCATCATCTTATTTAAGAGATACGCTCTTGTCGGTGGAGTATTCGCCAATACTGTCAATTTTCCGCTAGTGTCTTGAGTTCTTGATACGACACGACATCAACCTTTTCCTTCACTTGGATTAGATAACTCGGTCTAGGTTTTCCTCTGCCTCTCTTCCAGATTGGTAGACATCACATATAAGCATGTATTTTATTCTTTTCCCGATATCTTCCTTCACCGGTTGTGATTAGTCGGTATTACGTACAAAAGTTAGATAAACTCATTTGTATAATATGACATGTCGTTCGAACCCAGATCCTCATGATTCAATGTCGCTCGCTCGAGTGGAGGACGTACTCTGATACAATCGGTACTATAATTATTATCAAAAAAATGTGAGGTGATACTCAAAATCGGTTTACAGAATCGCCCTAGTCTGTGCCTACTCCACTGGGAAAGAGGTGTGGCGTTATGGATCTAATCTAAACTATTCTAAAACTGTAATAGAAGTGTGTCTGTACATTGAAGATATTTACAAAAAAAAGATTACAATATGGTTTTTAGATGTCCCTGATTCCAAATCACCAATTTTTTTATTTTTTGTCTGTCTGTCTGTTTGTTTGTTTGTTTGTTTGTGGGTTTGTTTGTTCGAGCATCACGCAAAAACTACTGAACCGATTTTGATGAAACTTTTATGTTTGATAGCTTATGATTTGACTTAAAATCTGGTATATAATTTGTGCGAACGAAGTCGCAGGTAAACGCTTAATATTTTGTTTGTTTGTTTGTATTGAATAGGCTCCGAACATTCGAGACCGATCTGAATAATTCTTTCATCATTAAAATACTATATGAAAAAAACTACCAAGTGTGTGTTGGGAAAAAAAGGGCCATTGCAACGCATGTCAGACACAGCTTGTAGATGATAAATATTCAGAGCAATGATTTTATAAATTCCTTTATAAAAAACCTTTCTATTCTTAACTAAGTTTGCACATGAAATTAGGGTCAAAATAAAGTTCTCTCCTAAGCACAGGTCTGTTTATTCAGGTAAAACGTTTCACGAACCTAGAACGATGTTGAAATAGGATTCGGGACTTAGCAAAGAGCAAAGTGTTTGTGTTTCGTAAAAGACAGACAAAATTTTAGATGGGTTGGGGCCATGGTTGGGGCAAAAACTTGTGTAATTTAGAAAACTGAAACGAATTAAAATGTGTATTTAAGAGCTATGTGGTTACTTATTATTATACAAGGGTGTTAGGGTAGGCAGATGCATAATTTTTATGGGTGATTGTACTCATGATACTGAACGCGAGCTTTCTCATTCATTTCGATGTAAACTTCATCGATCTTTTACCAAAAATGCTGCTGATTTTTTCTCCATTATTATTCCCTACTGTACAGGTTTTCTACAGATCGTCACAGCCCGGCTGAATCCTCTAAGCAGCCCGGACACTGCATATAAAAATTTTTAATTGACAAGATGACGTCAGCACATGCGAAACCAAAGAAATTGAACCTTAAGTCTTCTTCTTAGGTAACGAGTAACCAGTGCGAAGTAACCAGAGGGCGATAGAGGGGGTGAGGTAAAAAGTTGGTGGGAGGAAGGGAGTGTCCGTACTGTATCTAGTAATAGATACTCTTTCTTGTGACAAAGCCGTCATCATAACTGTTATTAAATATTATTATGCCGTTACTATACAGGGTGAAATTGATATCATTAGCATCCTTTTAAACTAAGAGTCTACCCATCAAACTGAACAACTTTCAGTATGGGAACAAACCGATCGGAGCAAAAAAATAATCAGCTGTTCCATACTAAACTGCAATGCCTACAAGACGCAAATGTATGCAACAGCTGATTTTATATTTGCTCCAATCCGTTTGCTCCCATAGTGAAAGTTGTTCAGTTTGATGGGTAGATTCTTAGATTAAAAGGATGCCAATGATATCAATTTCACCCTGTATACGTGTAAGAATATAAAAGAATACGACCCGAATACGACTAAGCTGAAGCTAATTTTGAATTATCGATAAAATGTTTGTATTAAACTCATTGAAACAAATTAAGTTAAATCATTACGCGTGTAAAGTTCAATCAATATCTGACCTTGGCCCTTTGTAAAGAGGAATCAATTTAATTGTGAGAGTTAGTACGCTCTCTAACATTAATGTGAATGATAATTATGCTAAATGCTAGGTATGCTGTGGATACAGATATCCTTATGATTTGCTGGGTTACTGAGTGCTGAAGTAGGATATGGCCAAAGGAATGAAAATCCTGAGAGTAAAGGTCATTTCCACGTATATTCGAACACTGCTTTGCTATGATTAATGCTCTTAAATGGTAATGTTAGCGCCCTATGTACGATGCACTTTTATCGAGATCGCATGATGTCCGCGTTCAATGTTCGACTGCTGTGCCGCGAAATAACATCTACCGATTGACCCCGATAATTGATGTACGTGCTTCGTCCATTAATATTACATTGAAAAAATAATTCGTTACTTTTTTGGAAATATTTTTAAGAGGGCTATCGCAGTCCAGTGGCGCCCTCATCACATTAAAAAAGATTTCTCAATAAAGAAAGCCTAAATTAAAAAAGTAAGTAGCCCTCTTAATGTACAGACACACTTCTGTTACAGTTTTATAATAAATAGTGTAGACTGCAGAGTGGATTATACAGGTTGTATACTTAAATGCATTACAGATGCTTCAGTCAGACAACATTCAATGAAACAACTTTCACTGTCGCACCAACATTGAAATCGCGAAAAGAAAATCAACTATTCCATTTTTGTGTCGAGTCAAACAAAAATACGCATTTTCGATATTGGCTTACTTAAGGCATTTAAGTTTACACCCTGTATTTGTAAAGACAAAACATTTTTATTGCAACTTTTTTTTTTAAATTAAAATTTACACGATTCAAAATTGAATTACCAACTTATAAACTCAAAGAACACAAGAATCTTCACTCGTTTCCACTTCAGAACAAGATTAAAAACCATCTCGATCTTCTATATCAAAACTGCTGCCAGAAAAAGTTATCCCATAACGGGGGCTATCTATAAATTTTATTTATTTCTCTTTCGGCCCCGCCCCGCTGTACGATTAGAGTTGGCGTCTACTGCAAGCGTTGTATCTTGGAATTTTACGCTTTTCTCATCATAAAAATTGACTTAGTAAGCATAAGCATATGCTCATGACTATATTCCCCGAGGGGGTAGTCAGAGATATTCTGAAACTTCAGAACATCCACGTTTCACGTTTTCGTTTCACGTTTCAAAAATTGACTTAGTGGATATAGAAATAGAGAAATTAGTGTTTTGTGCAAAGTTTTTTTTGTTTTTTTTTACAGTGTGTAAGTGACAGCCTAGCAAATACTCAAACCACAGTATAAGAAAGAGTATCTATTATTACTAGATACAGTACGGACACTCCCTTCCTCCCAATAACTTTTTACCTCACCCCCTCTATCGCCCTCTATACACGCACACCCCATGATTCATACACGGGCATAAAAACATCCACTTTGACACACACCCCCGATGTACAAACACTCACACGCACACCCCCACAAACACACACACCCCCACAAACACACACAGTCACACACACACTTTACAAGTTATAGCTGTTTATATGTAGGTATAACTACATGGACAAACCTCTATTGTTTTTTTTTTTAATCCAATAAGTTATATTGAGCAGTATAACAAATATAACTTTTTTTGTCCATTCTGTTATATTGTATAACTAAGAGTATAACTAGATGGACTAACCCGCACTGGTTACTCGTTACCTACGAAGAAGACGTTTTGGATGTGCTGACGTCATCTTGTTAATTTCAAATTTTTTTATGCAGTGTCCAGGCTGTGCTCAAACGGCGAACTCAGACCATGAAACTGAATAACTTTCACTATGAAGCCTACCTTAAGGCTGGGTATTAGTAGAACAAGCCTCTCTTTCTAACAAGCAAACTTTCGCAATTAGCCATCCCGCTTCAATTGAAAGCACGATCGCAAAAAAACGCATTTTTCATCAATATCTTTTCTCTTGGGTGTTTGGGGAAAAATCCATCGGTTAGAAGCCCTGCTATAATTATTTACCTTTCAAATGATGGTATATTCAGAAGAAATGGTGTAGTGTGATTCTTGTAAAACTGGTTATAAATCTGAAATCGAGCTTACTTTGCTCCTCTTTTCTATCGAGAAAATTTAATAGAATCGTGTTTTCAACGGTTAGATGCCCTGCAGAAAGAACGTATCTACACTGTTATGTGAACTATATATATTAAATTATTAATTTGGTTCTCAAAAATCGGTTCGAAAACAGACAAAATAGGTATGACCCCCTCTTAAGAAACGCGAAAAAAAAATCAGCTGTCCCATACAAAACTGTTGGACCTACCCGACTAAAATGTATGGGACAGACGATTTTGTATCGCGTTTCCTGAGGTAGGCTCCATAGTGAAAGTTGTTCAGTTTGATGGTCTGAGTTCACCGTTTGAGTATTTGCTAGCGTGTTACTTACACTCTGTATTAGGTATTATGTTGAGACAAAATTATCGAAGGTAGAGATCGAGAGTTTTTTTTCTTTAATGTAGAGAGCGTGCTACGTTACCCCATTATGGAAGATAGCTGGCGACTCAGTCACGAGGTTGTGGTTTGATTCTTGGCCTGTACCACTAAGTTCTTCGGAATTAATTAATTATTATGGTTGTTACTAGCTCGGAAGTGAAAGAAAAACAGCGTGAGGAAACCTGGATAAGGGCGAAAAACCTAAAACCTAAATAACCCAAATGAAAACCCCCCAAACCCCCTAACCTAAATATGGGCGAGCATGGGGCAAACAAAATAGACCAGCAACGACCACAGTGTTATAAGCGTCGGCTTGCAATAGCCCTTCCAAATAGTATAATGTACATAAACGGACATGAGAGCCTTTATCAGAATCAGACATAAAGGATAAGTAATTGAGGAGCTCCAAATAAAACACTCGAATATCGGTATGAAGGGTTGTATTGTCATAAATAACCTCGCAGCATAATAATCGTCAATATCATTCCGATAACGAGTAATTTAGAGGATAGGTCTAATTCACAAACGGACAACAATTTATCACAACACAAGTGAGATTACGCAGAACGTTAGCGATTCGTCGAGTATGTGGTACTCCAGCCATTGAGGAATCATTGCCAAAATTGAGGAATCTATAGTTAAGGATCCAAAGGTATTTTGGACTTACGTAAAAAGTAAAAATAAATCGAGTAATTTTCCCAACTTAATGCATTATAAAGATGTATCTGCCGATACCGGTGAAGGCATAAGCAACCTTTTTGCTGAGTACTTCCATTCAACGTTTTCTGAGCCCGATGATCCGCGCCTCTGTCCCAACTCTTCCCGGACTCAGAGCTTCCCTGCCATCAGTTCTATTGAAGTATGCCCCTCTAATGTATTAAAATTACTTAGATCGCTCGATTTAACCAAGTCTGGCGGACCCGACTTCCTGCCCCCTGCTTTTATAGTTAAATGTGCAAAAAGCCTGGTAAGGCCATTATGTATTCTTTACAGGCGGTCTCTTTCGGAGGGTACGATGCCCGCCATTTGGAAGTCAGCTTTTATCACTCCTGTCTTCAAAAAAGGTGACAGGTCCGATGTGCAAAACTATCGCCCCATATCCAAGTTGTGTTTGTTTTCTAAAATCTTAGAGAGAATTGTATACACAGAGATCTACGCTGCGCTCAAATGTTCTTTTAGTGATGCCCAACACGGTTTCCTTAAGCGTCGATCTACTGTTTCTAATTTATTGTTGGCAAATGATTTTATTACTCAGGGTATGGAACGGGGTGCGCAAATAGATGTAATATACACAGACTATAGTAAATGTTTCGACCGAATAGATCACAAAATGTTATTATACAAACTTTGGCTTTCTGGCATACATGGCGATCTTTATCGCTGGTTTGCATCGTACATTGATAGGCGTACTCAAGCTGTGGTATTGCAGGGATACACGTCTGTATGGACTAATATTCCTTCTGGAGTCCCGCAAGGGTCCATATTAGGCCCACTATTGTTTATCATTTTTATCAATGACATACAGACGTGTTTTCTCAATTCCTATATTTTATTGTTTGCCGATGACATGAAGGTTCTGAAGGAGGTTCGAAGCGACTCAGACGTACGCGATCTCCAGGAAGATCTGCTGAGATTTGAGAGTTACTGTCAATTAAATAGGCTAGAACTGAACGTCTCCAAGTGTTTTTGTATGACGTTTTCTCGTAAACTCCTTCTCATTCATGGTGGCTACTCACTTCTCGGCAGCCGCATTGTCGAGGTTGAAGAGATCCGTGATCTTGGCGTTACAATGGATAGCAAACTCCTATTCGATAGGCACATTGATAATGTTGTAAATAAAGCCTCAAAAGCGCTGGGTTTTGTTATGCGCACTTCGGCTTCCTTTCGGAATCTGAAGACTATAAAAATTCTTTACTGTGCCTTCGTCCGCAGCCACCTTGAGTACGCCTCTCAAGTTTGGAACCCCTGTTACGATATTTATAAAGTGCGTATTGAGCGCATCCAAAAGAAATTTATGCGGTTTCTTGATTTTAAAGCGCATCGCAGAACATCGGGCTACGCGCAGCGGTGTAAACATTACCATTTTTTGCCTCTGGAAAAACGGCGTAATATTGGCGACATTTGTTACTTAATGAATGTCGCTAATGGAGCAATCGACTGCCCTGATTTATTGGCCAAAGTAAACCTTCGCACTAATCAGAGGGGTCTCCGGCAGCGGCCGCCCCTGCACGTTCAGTTCGCGAGAACAAATTATAAGCAGAACGCGTTCCTGCAGCGCGCCAGCAGCAGCTTCAATGACGTTTGCGTGGACTTCGATATCGATTTGTTTTGTACAAGCACCAATAGACTTAAAAATATTCTAGCACGTGACTTTTTTGATGGCCCATATTAATTTTGTATTACCTTAGTTTTTATTTTTTAATGTTAGCTTTATTCATAAGACTTTTCTTTCTCTTTATTTTTATATGTGGGAACTTGTTGTCAGCATCTGACTAACAATCTGTCTTTGTTGAAACCGAACTGTTATTTAGCTGTAAGTTCTCCAAAAAGGAAATAAATAAATAAATAAATAAATAAATTGTTATTCAAACCTTTGAAAACCGACCACCGACAACCGACAACCGAATTTCTTTCCACCTGACTGTCAAACCATTGTTAGAATATATCAAACATACGTAACACCTCTCTTATTGAGGGTAAAAAAGCGATAACCAATGTGTTAGCTTTTCTCTACCACACAATACTGGGCCAACATGGATTCGAGTAATTTTTTGAGATTGGGTTAAAGTTAGGTTAGAATTAGTATAATTTCTCTTTTCACTAAATCTAATTCAGTCCTCAAAAATTGTTTGAATGAGGAAGAATATTCTAAAAAAAGGCCTGCAATTTCAAAGAAAAAAGCAAAGAAAGGCTACGTTCTTCTATATCTCGATAAAAGCAAGAATGCAGTGAAAGACTATAGATAGAAAGAATTCGCAGAATTAGACATTCTCGAATAGTTTTATCGGACTATCTCGGTCAGACAATGCATTTATGCCTCGATTACACGTAACCAGTAGAGTGAGACAGTACTCTCGGCCGAGTGCTCATCAGATAAAGAGTGTACTGGATATGGGTATGGATCGAGCACTCTCGAGTGTTTTCATAGATATACGAGAGACATTGTATCTCTTTCTAACTAGGCTATTTTGGTGATACAGTACGAACCGAGAAAGTAAATTATGTATTTATTGATATGGCCACTAGTTCCTATTATGTTCCGACCGGAACTTTGTGTTTTAACAAAAAGAAACATTTTTTTTCTTTATTTTTCTTTAATAAAATTACTCACTTCTGTTAGCTTTTAATAAGTTATTAGGGTGAATTATTGCTAAAGTTGTAATATTGTTACTACAAACGACCAATGGATGGCGACACATGTCATGTCCTGTAACTTATTTTACTATAAAGAGTAGTTGATTTGACTTTTTAGTGATTGGTTGCCACCTATTGGTCGTAGTCATAAAATGCGGTAAAGGAGGGAGAAAGATATAAAAGCGAGTGTCAATTGTTGGATCGGCCAGTTCGGTTCAGTTCTCGAATATAATTATCAGTGCTTGTAATCAGTGTATATTTTAGAAGAAAGTAAAGTGATTGTGAAGTTATACCAGTGTTTTCAATTCCGCTTCTTACAAATCAGAAGACGGGATTGTCAGCCAATATAATTTTGGCTTGCTTACCTAACGTCCCACGACGTGAGTATATTGGCCTTCTCCTGGGAATTTAAAACGAATATGGAAAACTACGCAGCTCCCGGTTTACGTGTGGTGTGCACGCCGCCGCTGCCACCATCACCACGCTCTCGCAGTAGGGCCCGTGCCAGCATACGGGACTGCGAGAACAGGCGTGCAATGCGCAGCGGGCACGAACATCGCTCGAGGAGTAGAAGCAGCCTACGCCGGCCTAAGGACGACTCGCGGCGAGCGTCGCGTCTTCGCGACAGGCGCTCACGGTCGCAGCGACGGGACAGTAGCCGCTCGCGGAGTAGAAGGTCAGTGAGGTCCCGTGGGCGAGACAGTGGTCGTGCACGTGAGAGGAGGAGCCGGTGCTCTTCCTGATCCTCTTCGGGTCACGATAGGCATCGCAGCCGGTCTAAGGGCATTTTGCATTATGTGCCAGTGCCACGTGCCCTCGACGGCAACCAGGCCGATATACACTTAGCCCAGCAACCTAGCCATCGGGCCTCGTCAACCCCGAAGATGAACACTACTACTGATCAACCCCCACATAGTGCTTCTAACACAGAAAACAATGATATTTTGTCCCAGTTAGTGCATGCTTTACAAACTGTAGGCAAAGATCGCTCTGTTGATAAACTCTCGAACCACAATGCGATACCAGGAAAAACAAAAGATAGCGTATGATAAAAAGACTTGTCCTCCAAAGGAATTTACTGTGGGTGATTTAGTTAGCATTGAGCGCGAAATACAATCGACAGGTCAGAGTAGAAAACTAGTTCCCAAGTTTCAGGGACCTTACAGGGTAGTTGCTGTCCTAGGGAACGACAGATATCAAATAGAAGATACACCAATTACTAGAAAGGGCAAACGTAAATATTCAGCTGTAGTTTCAGTAGATAAGATGAAACCTTGGTTGCACTTCAACCGGTCTAGCGTCGATTCCTCGTCCAGTAACGATGGGGATTCTGATTGTGAGCGCTCGACCAAATAACTATTATTTTCAATACTACAGTTGGTTAATTCGTTGCTTACAATTTAGTATCCTTACAAAAATTTTCTGTCTAACCGGGAAGGTTAAACTAATTTATTGTTGTCATGGTTTACGTTCTAATTTTGGTAATTGTGTTCTGGTATACGTACTTTATTTTGGTTTCAAGGTAGTAGCGACTTGTACCACTATCATTGTACAATAAGGAAGCCTTCAATTAGATTTAGAATTACTAAAGATCTTTGCTAAAGTCTAACTTTGATTGTTTTTCTTCTAGTGGTTTAGTGGTTTCAATGTAGTAGCGACTTGTCCCACTGAATTACTGATACGATACGGTTTCAAGATAGTAGCGACTTGTACTGTACCTTATTCTGACACAGGTGTGTTGCTGTATTGTGGTTTCAAGGAAGAAGAGACTTGACCCACTCATTATTGTATTGTGGTTTCAAGGTAGTAGAGACTTGACCCACCAATTATAGAGGAGAATGTAATCAGTGTTATAATATTATGTAATTTAATTAATGTAATTTTAAATCTTTTGGGTAAAGATGAAAATAATTAAATGTTTTTCGATTTTTAATGATTAGGGAAGACACTAATAAGTTATTTTATTCATAATCAGTGTTATACTATTATGTAATTTAATTAATGTAATTTTAAATCTTTTGGGTAAAGATGAAAATAATTAAATGTTTTTCGATGTTTAATGATTAGGGAAGACACAAATAAGTTATTTTATTCACTTATTTATTATCACTATTACACATGTTTGTGAATCGTTCGTCCTCAATACGTGAATTAGTAAGTATCTTAGTTTATTATTATGAATTCTGTTGATGGCATATAAGTCAATTTGTTGAGAACGAATGATTCATCATAACGTAGGAAATCATGTTATTAAAAATGCGAATGACCTACATGAGGACATGTATTGTTGTGGATGGCCGAATGTTAGCTTTTAATAAGTTATTAGGGTGAATTATTGCTAAAGTTGTAATATTGTTACTACAAACGACCAATGGATGGCGACACATGTCATGTCCTGTAACTTATTTTACTATAAAGAGTAGTTGATTTGACTTTTTAGTGATTGGTTGCCACCTATTGGTCGTAGTCATAAAATGCGGTAAAGGAGGGAGAAAGATATAAAAGCGAGTGTCAATTGTTGGATCGGCCAGTTCGGTTCAGTTCTCGAATATAATTATCAGTGCTTGTAATCAGTGTATATTTTAGAAGAAAGTAAAGTGATTGTGAAGTTATACCAGTGTTTTCAATTCCGCTTCTTACACTTCAGTGTGTCTTCTAGCTTCATAATTATAAATACATACATGGTTCAGTGCTCGACCGAGTGCTCTCGGATCTATAGAAGGGCGAGACAGCTACTTGCAGACCCTTTTCTACTTACTAGACCGAGTGACCACTGCTACTCTTTGCCGTGTTCACTCGCTGACTCACTTGGCAGGTTTACACATGCATCAAGTACTACTCGCCATTACATCCCGCATAACATTGTTAAAGTTGTATTTTGTGTGATAATAAACTGACTCGCAGCAAAAGTGAAAACACGTACAATCACTCGCCCACGCCACTCTTTTGGTTTAGTGGCAATTTACTGCCTCGCCACAGTACTCGATACGTGTAATCAAGCCATTAGAGCTTGGGTATTTGTAAAGGAATGTGACTTGGCGCCTTTAAAAGCAATTACCACAGTGTAGTGAGTCGGAATATTGGTGATATAGAAAGAACATCAGGTTTATAGATACGGCTGAAATTGGTCATCTCTTTATTAAGCTTTTTGAAATGACTACTGTCAAAGTTTTCTTTATGACAATTCGAATAGTGTCTAATTTATTGATTTTACATGTATGCCATGTTATTAATCAAATTAAAGATTGAAAAAGTCGGGGCGGCGATCGGGATTCGAACCCACGACCTGCCTATCCGGGGCATGCTCCTCTCCAACAAAGCTGTCGGCGCCCCGCAGGCCACGACGAAATTTTCTATCTATATCATCGTCTTAAAGGGACGTCAGTGCCATCTACCAGAGCCCTTCTCTATAGATAGAATGTCATAAAGAAAACATTTTAAATCTGTATCTATAAAACAGTTCCGTGTATGACTGACAAAAAACGCACAGCTCAAACCACTGAAGATGTAAACACTAAACATGACATTTGATATACCTATTCCATATAATATGTAATGTAGACCCCTACATCCTATGCACTAAGAAAGGACTTTTCCAAAATCAATGCGAAAGAAATCGCAGGTAAAAGCTCAAAAAATATAAAACAACATAAAAAACGAACAAAGCTTAGATTGGAATTAGGTTTCCCTGACTTTGCATAATAACTTTCCATATTATAAAAAGTATCATTCCATCTTAGTTGATGCTTTCGTAGGATTTGTTTCCAAATAATGTGGCTTGACTAGCATGCCCGATCATGACTTGCTCGTTGCTAGCTAGAATATTATGAGCACAGATAACATAGCATAGACATGCATTATCCGTATCGATACGAATGCAAAAGATTCCATTCTATAATAATATCAAATACTAAGAAAGCAAGCATGCGTTTAAAAGTACGCGTGCGACCGTGTGCTATCCGCTAGGATCCGTATAGATCAGAAAGATCCCATTGGGTCGAAATGTTGCTGGCATGCCAGATTGCCAGCGCCTATAATAAGATAAGATAGGATCCGTAGACAGGATCCAATAATTAGTTATATCAAAGTTTCTGACCACCCGGTACAGAAAAGGACTTGTGTCTTAATGTACATCAGGGTTGCTGTCATAGAAGGGACTAAGCACTTCGAGCCCTTAACAAACTCCAAGACCGCAAGAACCATCCCAAACCAAAATATTATAACTACACGAACAATTCGATTGGCGAACTGTATTGTGCTGCGTGTAACAGATTATGCAAGACAAAGGTCGGATACCCCAGCCACTTCCGAGCTCACGCCAGAAATCTATGAGCGTCGCCGTCAACATAGTCATAATAAGTAAGATGCCACTTATTAGTCACGTGTAGGTAGTTACCTACTAGATCAATAGACTTGCCTGGCAAACATCACGTTTCGCCGCCAAAAAACTTTGGAAAGTTCAAAGCTACAACTCGCTTAGCTGGCACTGGACCCCGAAAGTATACAACCTCGTTTGTCAAACGCAACAATAAGAAAATGACAGACAAAAGAAAGTTCTATTTTCATTGTACCTAGAGCCAATATCGAGATTACACCGCTGTTTGCTGTACAATGTTATTCTTGAAGAAGCACATGAGTAATATACCTATCTACCTACTGTTTCTATTGTTTAAAACATAAGTTATCGATTAAAATGCCATATGTTACATGTTTCTAACCTTAGGTTTTCCAGTAGAAATGTTGTAGTGTAAGGATCCCAAAAATAGGGTTCTTCTTCTTATCGTGTGGGCAGAGCCCTGGTGTCAGAGTTTTTTCAGACCGCCTTTCGGCCTCTGACGTGGTTTTTATGTAACGACTACTACCATCAGAGATAGTAGCCGGGACCAACGGCTTAACGTGCCATCCGAAGCACGGAATCATTTTTCTTTTCAGACAATCAGGTGATTCAGTCTGCAATGTCCTAACCAACTGGGGAAAAACGCACAAAGTGACATATCACTAGGTGTCCAAAAAAAAAAAAAAAAAAAAAATTTTTCGTGGGAATCGAACCCACGACCTCCGTATCGAGAGCCAATGCTCTTAACCATTAGACCACGGAGGCAGTTAAATAGGGTTGACAATACCACAGCCGCCGATTGCAAAGTTATTAAAAAAGATTATGAAGTGCTAGTATACAGGGTGAAATTGATATCATTAGCATCCTTTTAAACTAAGAGTCTACCCATCAAACTGAACAACTTTCAATATGGGAGCAAACCGATCGGAGCAACTAAAAAATCAGCTGTTCCATACTAAACTGCAATGCCTACTCGACTCAAATGTATGCAACAGGAGATTTTTTTTTTGCTCCGATTGGTTTGTTCCCATAGTAAAAGTTGTTCGGTTTGATGGGTTCTGCGACTCTTAGTTTAAAAGGATGTCAATGATATCAATTTCACCCTGTATATTTGAATCATGAGATTCAAAATCATGACCGAATAAATACACAAACTTCAAACTGTTTAGGTCATTTTCAACTGCTGATTTCAACGGGTGACTTTCAGAAATCGCACTAATGGCACAGTATAAGAAAGAGTATCTATTACTAGACGCTAATGGTCAAACTGTTTGATACCACTTGAGGACCTTGCTTGTCACAATCACGTTATTAAGCTTCAGTGAAATACATGCGCGTGCAGTGTATATAGGCAATTAGGCAGTGCCTACTTGTCTCCTCATTAATTATTAATCATCTAACAATTTACAGTCATACTCTATAAACACAAACAAAGAAAGCATCCAAAAGATTAATTCCACATTCAAATATGGCGCGCAAGAACTGCCCGAAGTTCGGGCGGGCCCCGAACGCACGCACGCAGCGCGCAATAGGCAGTTTTCAAACGGCACAAGCTCACGCAATACAAACGATCTATGGCTACCTATGCGTTTACACTTGTTAAAAACTATACGACAAAAATGCAAAGTACGCATTAACCACGCGATAATACGTGACGCTTGACCTTCGCTATTTATTGTCACAATATAAGCATGCGTAATGTATTAACCAACCTCGCGTGAAAACAACGAAGTGCTTGGCATCTCATTGATAGATTGTATCTTCGCTATTTGGTTGCATGCGCGCTCTTGACGTTGTTCACTTGGCTGCGTTCACGACCTTTGGGTGCGGTTGTTTTTTCAACTCGCTCTATGGTAAGAACGTTTTCACCGAGGCTCTGGAGTGCGATTTTTTAAAGTCACACATCCTAATTCGTATACGAGAGTGATGCCATACTCTATGGAATTTATGCATTATTCGTACACGAATCAAGATGTGTGAATTTCAAAAATAGCACTCTTGAACGGCGTTTAGTGTGAAAAGTTGCACTCGGGGTGCACCTGGGGCGTAGGTTCGGAACGCAGCCCTTTGTGGGCCGATTTTGTTTTGTTTGACTTTGACAGTTTGTTGAATTCCGAGCGTGTTCAAATGTTTTCAATTGTTTTTTATGTGTTTGGGTAGAAATTAGCTGAATATTTTGTTTCTAGCTGTGTATTTTGTTAATATTGACAAATTATAAATAAAGTAAGGTTTGTAGTGAAAGATCAAATGTGTTTAGATAAATTATGTGCAGTTCAAATCTTTTCGCGCAGATTTCATTTGACTTGTGGTCGTTAATAATATTCATCAACTAGCGAAGATTGATCGCCAATAAAGAGACCAGTGTTATGAAGAAATAGGTAAGAAATTAAACGTGAAACAGTGTACAAACCAGTGGCAAGTTGGTGACCAACAGGCTCACTATCTACCTACTTGCCACTCTGGTGCTGGTGCTGGACAGAATTCAGGCACTCTCAGCGAAAAGTGGATTGTAAATATGGTAGGTATAGTATTAAAAATATGTTTGATAGCAGTCGGGGTATAGTCGTGGGCACAATTATGCTGAAAACACCGTATAGGCTCTTTTTCAGCTCTGATTGCCTACTTGTGCCTGGTGGTAATGCACGCCTGTGGTGAAATATTACTGCTAATAATTAGCTGTGAAAAGGTCATTATAATATTATGGTGGGCTACATTTCAAATTGGTTAACGGTAGAAACATACAGGGTGTAAACATACCTTACGGGGTGCTTCAGACCATCAAACTGAACACTTATGGGACCAATTTTGGAATCGCGAAAAAGAAATCGGATGTTTTATTCATGTTGGTCGAGTATTCAGCCATTGACATTTTCTATGGAAAAGCTGTTTTTCGATGTTGGCTTAGTCGTGAAAGTTGTTCAGTTTGATAGTTTGAAGCACTCTGTTCGATAAAGCATTTAATATTACACCCTGTATACAGTGAGTGTTAGAACAAAGTTTTAATAGATTTTCAATGATACTAAGTCATAAAATAGGAAGTAAGCAATTAAGATAATCAAAATGATTTAGAAATAATAATCAGACTAGCATTTTCGAAAGATTTATGGCAACACAAATAGCTAGGGGAAAGACAAATGTAGCAGTAAGTCAGCCTGAATTATGGCTTTAGTAATAATCTATCCAAAAAATATAGCAGCTTGTAATCAGAGAAGCTTGTTGGTTGAACTTTTTATGGCATCTTTCCGTGTTCAGACAAATTGTTGTTTCAACTTTGCGCTATTTAGAAAAACGTATATGCTATTGTTAAATAAAAGAGCTATGTGTACAGGGTGTAACAGAAGAGGGTAGTTATATTTTAAGGGTTGGTTTACTCCATCAAACTGAATAACTTTCACTATGAAGACAACTCCGAAATAAAATAAAAATATGCTGTTTCTTTCAAAACTATCGTACCGACTCTAACTATGGAACTCCAAAGTACGGAAGAGCAGAAAATCTATATTTTTAATATTATTTTGATGTTGGTGTCATAGTGAATCCAACATTTGAAAAGTTGGTTTCAAAGTAAGTTGTTCAGTTTGATGGTCTTAACCATCACTCCATTACATTTTCTCCATCCATCCATCAAATTAATTTATAAGTTACGACTCAAGCCCGAAGTGCAGCTAAACCTTGGTTAAGACGGCCGAGAACTAGGAGTAGCCAATTACGGCTAGGAACTAGAATTAGAGCGTTTAAAAACTTATCAAAAATAAAAACCTACAAATAATCTCAAAAAACAGCAGATTAAAAAGAGTTAATATCTAAGAGCACTTTTGTCTTAGTACTGTTCCATCTCACTAAAAAGAAATACCTATGCCAGTTCGGAGAAAAAACAGGTTTTCAACTTTTCTCATGCAAAATTACATGAGACAATTCTTACATTTTAATATTGATTTTAATAGATGGTTTGAAACAATAACCAGGTATAACGGTATTTTGGTTATATATAACTAGAGTTAGCCTATCACTGTTACTGATAGCTAAAACTAAGTATAGGTATTTTGTTTTTGGTGTTCGAATAATTTCATATATTTATAATTAAATGCATAAGAAAGAACAAACTTCAGATCCGCGACACGCCTTGTCAAAAAGGCAAAATGTTCGTGTTTCATATTGTTTTCGATGTTTAACGTAGTCTTTAACCGCCTGTAGTCAACTTAAACTGTTAAAAGCTCAAGCTTCCAAGTTTCTGAGAATCCAAAATGCAACTCTGTTCATTCGACCTAAATTCGAAGCCAAAAATTAGCATGCAAACGCCACCCTCGCCGAATTAGTTTGAAATTCAATTAGTTATTGAAATTGCAACTGACAAGTGGTTCCCAATAGTTCATCGGCACTATTCAAGTATTGGCTTTGACTGGAAGTATATTCTTAGATAGAGAATATTATATTTGGTATGCTACGATGATCTGAAAAACCAGGGCAAAAGGATGGAAAAAACGAAACTGAGCATGGTTATTATTCTTCTTCTTCTATCGAGCCAATGGCATGTGAAACCAATGCGGAAAGCCTCCAGGACAGGAACTGCCCAGGCTGATTTAGAGGAGCTTGAATAGACTCCGAACTCATGTCAGCTGAAGTAAAAACAACCTGCTCAAGTGGGGTCGGACGGGTCGGACCTTAGGCGTGAATGTGGGGTTGCTCTTCAGACTAAGCCCGTCTTGAATCCTGCCCTTCCTGCCTGGACACTTGTACGCGAACGGAGCTTATGGACGCTACCAGTATAGTACTTTACTATCCGTGTAAAGATATAGATCTTTCCAGCCTAGTATTTCGCCACACGGCTAGTAAAGTACTATACTGGCAGCGTCCATAAGCTCCGTTCACGTGCAGGTGTTCTAGCAGGAAAGGCAGAATACAAGATGGGTCTAGTTTAAGGAGGAACACCACATCCACCGAAGGTCCGAGTCCTCTACCCCACTTGAACAGTTTGTCTTTACTTCATCTGACCTGAGTTCGGAGTCTATTTAAGCTCCTCTAAATCTGCCTGGGCAGTTCCTGTGGGCTTTCCGCATTGGTTTCATAATAAGCATAATAACTGCAACTGCAGCTCACGACAGAGCAATGAGATATTCTAAAATATATCAAATTCAGCATTATCTATTATGTTACGAGCTGTACCCGAACTCTGTTGAATGTGCTAGGTAGTGAGTCCGTTGCGACACAATTATAAGCGCTCTCACAAACGAGCGACACTTTGCAGTCGCGGGGTGTCGCGGATGGTCGCGCGACCGTAAAGTGTATGCGCGACGCTCTGCGACGCACGGCGATAGCAAAGTGTCGCTCATCTGTAAGAGCCCTAACTGAACACAACTAATCAGCCAATGCTCAACTGACATTTTATTATTATAAAAGCGTTACAACACTTTAGGAAACTTTTGCTTTGAAACTGCGCGCCGCGCCCCTGATCTAAAAAGGAAAAGGATTTGTGAAACATAATATTCATTATTCACTTATTTTGACATGAAATGAAATTACTTGTATTCAAAATAGATACAATTATAACACCCCAATTAGTAGCGTTGGGTGTCATAATATACATTCAATTCAGTTTCTCTTTTGAAGTATAATTTGCTGAATCTATAATATTAACCAGTATCAACCGATTAAATGGAAATCTGAATTGTGAATTAGAAAATCCAGTTACTCTGATCAGAATACGGTAATTAGTGATTATTAGTTGCTCCGATTTCAAAATTTACTAATTATTATTCGAGTTTCTTAGTTAAATACAATAATTATTATAATTAAAGAGGCAGCATGCAGCGAACCAGCATCAATCTGTACGTTAATAGAATAAGTTGCGGGCAAAATTTAGTCATTATACATCAAGCTAGTTTTATGGTTGGAATGATAATGTCAAGTGGTATTATTAAAGTGAGATGCAGGGAGGTTTTCTTACTTGGGATTATGAAGGAACAGTGAAGAATTCTCTTCCATTTAAAAGACCAGTAGGTCTCGCATTCCACCTCCGAGAAAACGATAAAAATCGAGATGTGCCTCCATCTTTAATAAAATAACAAACTATATCCTAACATTTATGTACAAATAATTCACGAGGCCGTATTGCGCTAGATGGCGCTAGTGTCGTGCACATAGCCAATAATTAGAAATAAATAATATGGAATCGTAATTGTTGCCATAAAATGACCCCACAACATTGGTGCTTGGGCGGGCGGGGCTTGAATTAGGCACATGCGACGTTATCAATTCTTAAATTAAAAGAGCGCACACGACTTTTTTGTCGTTTTGTCGCTTCGTCATGGGTGGCATGCTAGCCGTGCTGTAGTTACATGTTGCATCTCTTTTTTTTACCCCTAGAAACGCTCACAGAATAAATAAATCGGCTCGCAAAATCGAAAAAAATACTCCTAATAACCAACTCTTACATCTGTAAACGCCCAAAACACATTTCACCCTTTATTATCGTAAAATCTCCAGCAAATATACGGCCGTCAAATGATTTCTCAATAAACTTGGTACGAACAAATAAATTGCAAAGAGTTCTACAGCTAATTCCGCTTTTACGTCTTCCCTTATGCATAAAACTCTTCTAGGGATGTTATAGAGATTAACTGTCGGATATGTCCGAAATAAATATCCGAAAGTACCTATCAGCTTTACTGAGTAGTACCTAGTCCATGCACATTGTGTCAAAACCAACTTCGATGTACGCTTTGTACACTTGAGTATAAATACGTACATGTATGTATCCGAAAGTGTATTTCACTTGAAAATCATAATTTATATATCTATCTGTGTATTTAAATCATAACAATTGAGCCATGTAAAAAAGATATGGTCTACAAATATGTGTGTGCATAGGAATACCTACTCATTCATTTTGCAGTACCTTTTCAAGGTGCATAAGGTGTACTAAAATGTATTTTAAGATCCATGTACCTACCTCATGTAATGCAATTAAGATTATGGTTATGATTCATCAATCATCATAGACGTCATTATTACCGTTCTTTACGCACCAACTTATGGTTGTCGGAACAAAACGTTTCGTTGCGATAATACCACCTAATTTGTACCAATTAATACTTCTTTCCTGCTCTTTTGTGTTTGGTGTGTATAAAGTATACGTCATTCTTTAATTTATTTATATTTTCAAGTAGGTAAATCCGAACACCTAAGTCCGTCACATCCCTTCCTGTTAGTATGTTTATAGCTGATGAACCGATCTGAATTCGCTTTTATCGTATATCTTGATTATTTCTCGGTTATGACCTATTTAGGATTCTGGGTTACAGCTTACGATGAGTGATCGAATGGGATAGAAAGATAATAGATTTGCTTTTTTGCTGAGCTCTGGCTGAGCTGGTTTACGAGGGTCCATTGAACCGTGAATGCTCTACTACGTGCAGGAATTCGAGCGACAAAATGTAAACAAAGAAACGTCACTGTCAAAGTGACAAAACGTGGTCAGAAACCTTTAGTGCATTTTTACGGCATTTAATAAATTGCGTTGACATTAAAAATGTATTGTCTATCTATATATAATAAAAACAATCGTGACAATTTGAATGAAATGTTTAAATTATGTTATGTAGCCCGCTACTCTGTCTGTGTGGGCTTTTTTTGCTATGCGTAGCATCCGTTCATAACGTACGGACTCAGACGACAATCAAGAGACGCATTTACGTTATTGTGTACAATAAAAATCTTTTTCATTAAGAACTTTGTTAAAACGAACCAAAGGCAGAGACCAAAGGTCTAAAATATCCGATTGTTGCCAGACCACGATATAAAATATTTACAGTCACGCTTTCTCTTAATCTAAAATAAATTATAACTTGCGTTTTTTTAAATTATTTTCCATACAAAATTAACACATCATTTGTCGTAATCCTTTGCGAGTTCTACACTGGTATCACCGTTGTTTACATTTTGTCTCTCGAATTCCTGAATGGAGATTAGGACAATTGCTTCGATAAGGTTATTTTCTATTTTTTTGGTGTATTGGTTTTAGTTCCTATCCTATTATTTTACTTATTACAGAGTTCGTCTGGTGTATCCTGGGCAGCCTCGATACATTACTGAGTATACATTATACTGACTGGCTATCTTTCTGACATGAAAAAAAAGAAGAAGAATAATTTACTAATTATAACTATAGTAGCAGTGCCTGCGAGATGGCACGCGCTTCAAAATCGGTTCAGTAGTTTTCTAGAACATGTACAGACATACGACAGATGAACATTTTTCAATTATGGGACCTCACTGGTCTTAAGAGGGATATTGAAAGCCAATCAGGACTACAATGTGAAATTCATGTTTTTTGAAAAAAAAAAAGTTGTTTAGGAATAAAAAAAATACGATTGAGGGCAGCACAATAGGCTCGGTGTCCTCTTAAGGGATCGTTCTTTTTTCGATTAAATCTACGGACACAGCTTTTTATTGTTTTATTATAATTATAGAAGATGTTACGTTTTAGAATTTAATTTATTTTGGCCATAACTGTTTTCAACCAAGATCCTGATATTCTATTAAAAACAATAAATACATCTTAATGAAACATTTTAAAAATATTTTAGCGTCTAGACTAGAAATTACACTGACTTTTTATGATATTCTGAGCCATTCGCCTTCAAAAATAATGCACAATAAATCCCTTGGTAACCTCGTACGATAACCAGTGGAAAAAATATCATTGTGGTCGTCCAATTTTAACCACACGGTAGGTTAATTTTTTATATAAATGTAATGTGGATTTTAAAAGATTTATTATTAAAGAGTACTTCGTTTTATTTCTTATCAACATGCTCGTACATTAAACTTAAACACTGGGTAATAAATTATAGAAAACTAACGTTCGATAAGACTCCGTAATAATTTTTCAGTAAATAAAAGTTTCATAGTGAAATATGTGTTGAAAAATACCTGTTCTCATTTAATATTTTTATATGTACTTTGAATAATATGTTTGAGTAATGGGAAAAATTGTACGCCCAAGCGCGTTAAATTCTGAACATCAATATACAGGGTTTTAGGGTAAACAGTTATATTACTTTAAGGGGTGATTGTACCCATGATACTTAACAACTTTCCCAAAGAAATCTATAGGAAATTTGCAAATTATTCTTCCGACTTTTCATACAAAACTTCGATCAGCTGATTGCATTAAAATTTAGTATCGTAAAAGCCCAAAAAATTTTTTACGAATTTCCAATAGGTTTCTTAGGGAAAGTTGTTAAGTATCATGGGTACAATCACCCCTTAAAGTAATGCAACTGTTTACCCTAACACCCTATAGACAACTGAAATCATGAAAATCGTAGGAATAAATAAAAATAGTACGAGTTAATTCGTAAAATTTTCATCAAACGTTTGTAAAATTTTCAACGTATGCTTTTAAAAATACGAATAAAAGTATTAAAAGTTTGGCGGAATAGGCAATATTTTAGAGATATTCAAATTTGCGTTCTTCGGCCATAATTTTCCGAACTTACACCAGAATAGAGAATATTATGTGCAATATTTCTCTCAAGTTTGCTACTTGCATAATTTTATGGGTACTGTGCACAATGGCTCAAAGTTCTCGAGAACGTGTAGGAAAATGAACAAGTTATTTCAAGAAAAGATTTAACTTCTTTACCCAGTTACCTGCTACAGTTGCAACTTGAACGAATGAACGAAAAATGTATATAAACATCCCTTCCTAATCGCATTCTAAAAAGAAGTCGTTGCTTGATTGAAGCGACTAAGCTAAGGTCGTATCTTGACTATTATAAAACTGTAAATTTGAAAAAAGAATTTAGTTTGTTTGTTTGTTTTGGTGTTTGTTTGTTCGAGTATCACGCAAAAACTACTGAACCGATTTTGATGAAACATTTTTTGTTTGGTAGCGTAACATCTGACTTAAAATCTGGTATATAATTTATGCGGACGAAGTCGCGGGTAAAAGCTTAAAAAATAAAAATGTCGAAAATTTAAATTGAAATGGCATGAAAATGTAAATTTTTATCATCTTAATGTCGATTTATAAATCGATCACAAATAAAGAGATTCTCAGAACAACCAGGTTAACCTTTAGGTTCCTTTAGGATTCTTTAGAATTGCTAAACTCAAGTGGCAATGGGAAGTGCACATTTCTCGCAGAACCAATGGCCGATAGGGCTGAAGAGTTCTCGAGTACGAACAGCGTAGGTAGCACCCCACAAGGTGGATCAACGTGTGGTGAAGGCGGTGGGAGTGGGAACCGGCGAGCCGGTCGTTGTAGCGATCTTTGGGAGAGGCCTATGTCCAGCAGGGACGTCTATCGGCTGAATAAAATGATAATGATGAATATTTTTCACGCTTTTAATAAATTATACACGATAAAATGATCACGATTGATAAAGACAGCTCTTAATTATATAAATAGACATAATCTTTATAATGTAAACGGAGAATAAAATTATTTAACGTTATTGAAAATCACGTCACGGTAGGAATTTTATCAAAACGCCGCATAATTTTAAATAATAAATTCAGATCTAAATTACTCCTCATTTAGTATCTTAATGTATTTAAATTCAATAGAATTTTCTCTGAGTTCCTTTGTAGATTATCTTTCAATTCGATTTTGATTTGATAAGATTTCTACTTGAATGTTCTATAGTACCTACTTGATTGAGGGAGCACAATGGTACAACAAATTGACTACAGATATTAATAAAAGCGGCCAAGTGCCGACTCGCACTTCTCACGCACCGAGGGTTCCGTAAACAAATATACAATATTCCAATTACAATGTTCCAAACATACAATATTATTAACTTAAAAAAAAAACTTTTTTTGTCCGGGACCTCTAGCGCGAGACCGACTCACACTTGGCCAGTTTTTAGTATTTGTTGTTATTCTGTAAAATTTGCTCTATAATCACACCAAGTTTGACGCTTGTATGTATTACCGTTGTTACGATAGAGCGTGAAGTAAGAACGTTGATAAAAACTAGTTTCTTGTTGAGAACCCCCCTTAATTTTTAACTTTTTGACATTTCTATTATTTGCTAACCAATCTGCCGTAATAACGCATAATCTGAGTAAATTTCAACTGTCTAGCTATTACGGTTCAAAAGTTACAGCCCTAAATAGGTAGGACAGACGGACGGACGAACGGACTGACCGACAGACGGACGGACGGACGGACGGACAACGTAAGCTTAGTAATAGGGTGCCATTTTCACCCATTGGGTACGGAACCCAAAAAATGCTCACGCATCTAGTTCATTTAAAAAATAATTTTAATAAATTTATGAATTTAAAACATTAGATAAAATATTTAGTTAAATTATTTATAAGTTGGTAGTTGTAGCAATGTAACCACCTCGAAAGAGATTGCGGTCGTGGTGTGTGTATGTATGTAATTTATTGGCTATGTGCACGACGCTAGCGCCACACTAGCGCGGCGGAGCGCATGAACTATGTCGGCCAGCCGTGAATTATCTACACTATTATAGTACTGTAAAGACTCTGTGTTTGTTCGAGGATCCTGCCAACACTACTGGACCGATTTTGATAAAACTTTTTATATTTAAAAGCTTATTATTACACTTAAAAACTCGTTTATATTTTATCCCGGTACGATGACGGGAGCGGATGCGGACGAAGCCACGGGCAAAATCTAAAGTGTATCAGAATTCTCGTACAAACTTTTACCTCTGTTTAAACCTTTGGGGGTTGAAATACAACAAATCTTTTTTAAGTGAGCATCTAGATGCCAATAGAAACTTCCATGCCAAATTTTAAGTTTGTAGTATTGACAGTTTTGGAGATTTCGTGTTTAGTTAGTGTGTGGTTTTGCATAGATTCAAGCATATTTTCACTGCTTGGCCCGCAACAGTACAAATTTCTGCCACCCCGTGCGCTGCGATCGACTTGACAGTTCCCAACACCCACTTCGCACATAGCCAATACCTACTTAAAATATTTACTAGCGCCTTGTAGTAGTAAGTGTGTGTGCCTAGCTCGTCCTACACACCTGTTGTTAAGCTAGATATAAAGTCATTGTCTTGTACTAATAGCAAGCATTACATCTGAAATTCAACCTAATCGTTTCTCTTACCCCCAACATGAACACCGCAGCCCTAAGCGAATAATCTGATACGTCGCTTATGTAATTCCGACTTATGCATATGAATAGATAATAATAGTACATATTACTATCTATTCATATTATGGATGATAATTAATATTTTGCTTTGTGATAAACGTATGTAGCAGTACCTAAGTTGTATTTGCAACATATTTAGTTTAATACATCTTAAATTGTATGTAAATTTGCTTTAAGAGGGCTATCGGAGTCCAGTGGCGCCCTCATCACATTAATAAAGATTTCTCAATAAATAAAGCCTAAATTAAAAAAGTGCTCAATTGACAAACTACAAAAGCCTTCAAGCCATTGTTATACAATACTTTTATAGGTTCAAAACATTCCACTTTTAGACATTTTCGAATAAAAACAAAAGCGGCCGTTTTTTTTTTCTTTTTTCAAAATGTGTATATTTCGACCTTTAAAAAACCCATAAAAGTATTCTATGAAAATAGCTTGAAGGCTTTTGTAGTTTGTCAATTGAGCACTTTTTTATTTTAGGCTTTCTTTATTGAGAAATCTTTATTAATGTGATGAGAGCGCCACTGGACTCCGAGAGCCCTCTTAAATCTTTTGAGAATACTAGTCATTCACTTCGAGTTGGTCGCTACCTCCCTTCCCGCTTCCCCGCACCGCACCCCTAAGAGACCCTTATAAACGCAATTTTATAACCTTTAGCAACGCAACCACGTACGGCACATCCGTCCCGGTCACTAATATCGCTTTTAATTTTAAATTTTTATTTGCCTTTTATGTTACTTTTTGTCGACGGGACCAATTAATGTGCCTGTGAGGAAATTTTGTAACGGTCATCGACGGCCAACTGGACGTGAACGGGTAGTACGAATAACAACGCTGAGTCAAACTTCATTAGATACATTTTTGCGCGTACCATATGATAGTAAAGCGTGAGAATTTGCAGTTTTCTAAGCCATTGCATCAAATTTAATTATAGGATAGCAAGAAACTCCAGGTAAAATAAAATAGGTCTCTCAGTTGTTTTTCTATACAAAAAAATTGGGTCCGAGGAAAACATACCACGATCAAATCAATGATCTTTTCCGAAAAGGACAAGTGCGTAGCACCCTCAATCGACGGAAGTGCATGAAAAGATGTATGAATGTCAATGAGGCTAGAGAAGTGTGTCAGAGTCGTAGCGTGTGGCGATCTGTGGTCTCTGCCTACCCCCTTGGGACAATGGCGTGAGCTTATGTATGTAGGTATGTAAAATTGGGTTAACAAATTAACCTGTAGTTTATTGCTAATCCAGGTTGAGGCAAGTGGGGCTTAGTGATAGACATGTTAACTAGTTATCTGTGGTATAGGTACGTTTCTACCTAAATTTAAACAGTCAAATTAAAAAAAACATATAAAAGAAAAAGCAGTTCCATAAAAGTGTAATAAAAAAAGAATTTGTGTCGAATCATTCCATCTCAAACGCGTTTGACTATGTCAACACTATCTTACCATGTTTCCTCCATTACGGCCCACTACTAGACCCCGATAGGATTCGGTTCGGATTCGTACTCGGTGAAGACCGGAACTTACTCTAATGCCGTAACTGAGGCCGAAAATTTTACAAAAAATCTGTTTTTTTTTTCGACACTTAGTTTTAATTTTTTATTGCAATAAGCTCTAAGCGCTCGGAGTGGAACGTGTTATCGTCACCGTCACTTTTCACAAGTGCACTTCCAAATAGACAAAGCCAAAAAAAAAAACAGTTCTCGTTTCTTCCACAACTTTCGAGTACATTGAAAATGAATCTGCCAAATGAAATGAATAATTGTTTTTCTCCGCGTCACAAAGGTACAATACAACTTTTGAATCAGTGATACCCCCAATATTTTTTTAAATATTAAGGTAAGTCATATCTCTATGGTTCTTTTTTATTTTTCCGCGAACTCATTTTGTTTTCGAGATTATGATGTAATTTTTTTCTGACCGAAATCGGGTGAAAAACGACCACATTTTTTTTTTATAATAAGTTATTGAGTTTTCACAAGAGCGATGTTGTACTTTTGCTGAAAATCGGGCCCCTACCCAAGCGACAAAAAAATGTTCTATGTTAAAATATTTAACACCGAATCGGTTTCTATTATCGACAACGAAAATTCGATCAAACCAAACCACTACTGTCGGTCAGTGTGAAATTCTGAAATATTATGCGATGGGTCCCAACCGAAGTCTTACACTCCATTAGGGTCTGATTTATTACTCACCCACTAAAAGGGTCCCTCAAGGAAACCTCGGGTCCTTTCCCATATCACTTACATTAACCGTATGGAAATTTTGGTCCGAAATATCATTCGGTTTAATAGTAGTTGATGTTATATTAATACTTCGCTTTTGTAAATAATTATGTATGTAGAGTAAGTATGTGTGTAAATTAAAAATAATAAAATGTGAAATGTGGATAAAGATTTGGTTATTCGTTTTTTTGTATTGAATAGGCTCCGAAACTACTGGACCGATCTGAATAATTCTTTCACCATTAGAATGCTACATTATCCGTAGCAAATATAAGCTACGAAAAAAATGGCCAAGTGTGTACCGGGGAAAAAAGTGGCTTTGCGACGCATGCCACGCAACAACTAGTTCTAAATAATTATGATCCTATACAGGGTCTAACAAAAAACTATTTTAATATTTAATGGGGAGGTTTATTATCAAAATCGCCAAGTGTTTGAACACTTCCCGTAGAGTCGCATATATTGGGTTAAAGGGACAAAATTAAGTCCCAGTAGTTCCTTTGGGATGTGGCAGAGGAACAAATGGGAATAAAATGTTCAAAAGAACTGTCAAAAGGTACTTCTGGGACTTAACCATAATTTGGTTAGACCATCAAACTGAACAACTTTCACTATGGAGACGCCGAAAGAAAAGAAATAAAAAATCTGCTGTTTTAAAATACAAAAGTCCACTACCTTCTCGACTTCAATGTTAGGGAACAGCTGATTTTTAACCCGACTGCACCAGAAGGAGGGTTATGTTTTTTAAATTTTATTTCGATGTTGTCTCCATAAAAAAGTTATTCAGTTTAATGGTATAAACCACCCCTTTAAATATTACTATGGTGTTTTGTCACACCTTGTATAAATTCAAATATTTATTTCCAACGTAGGCATAGCCATCTCCATATAGGATGAGAAAACTTTGTATGAACTAAAGTAATAAAACTCTCTTAAAACACTCTTCAACAGATTTCGCAACAAAAAACAAGACTTTTCTTAATCTCCTTCTCACTTAACAACACTCGTAACAAAAAAAGAACAAACTCAACAAAAAGATAGAAAATTTCAACCGAGTGTTTCGCTAAACTCATCTTTTCAAGCGCTACGACGTAGCTGATTTGCTACGCCATTAAATAGCAACTACGTGTGCTACGATGCTGACTACGTTACGTGCTACGGGTATACGTGCTTATCGCTACTGATTTTCGTTCCTTTTTCATCAGATAGAATTACAGGTACTTAGTAGGTAAGTCTAGGGTATTTTGTTTCAAGGATGCTTCACTTGTTCTACAGACTACGGTTTCGTACGTCTGTACCCAACGGGACCGTATTATAAAGTCCGTTCGTCCATTCTAACTTTAGAGGGCTGTATCTTTTGAACCGTAATAGACTGGTGGTTGCAATTTTTACGGAATGTGTCTTTCGAATTATGTTGGATTTCATAACAAATAATAAAACTGGCCAAGTGCGAGTCGGACTCGCGCACGGAGGGTTCCGTACCACCATACAAAATTAACAAAAAAATGTGTTTTCTTCGGGATCTTCATCGCAAGCCAACATTTGACCGGTTTTTATTATTGTTAGTTATACTGTAGAGATTGCACTATAATCATATCAAGTTTGACGCTTGTATGTATTACCGTTTTTACGATTGAGTGAGAAGAAGAAACATTGATAAAAACTAGTTTCTTGTATGGGTACTAATGTACTTGTAAATCTTAATTTACACAAATAACACATATACAGGGTCCTTCTTAATATGCTGACACTTTTTTAAGGAGATGATCAGACCATCAAACTGAACAACTTTCTCTATGGGACCAACATCGAAATTGCGAAAAAAATATCAGCTGTCCCATACATTTGACTCGAGTAGGTTTGCAGTTTTGTATGGAAGAGCGGATTTTTTTTTCGCGATTTCGATGTTGGTTCCATAGAGAATGTTGTTCAGTTTGACGGTCTGATCATCTACTTGAAAAAGTGTCAGCATATTAAGAAGGACCCTGTATATCTAGAACTAGATTAACTCGATTGTTTCCTGACCATGTTCAAAGTACAAGAAAAGAAGAAAGCTATTCAAACTTCGTGTTATTGGCCCTTAAGCGACGGCACGAGGTAAGTGGATGCCCTCCTTAATACGAAAACTTTGCTAAGGGAGGAGCAGCTAAAAACTGCCTTCACAAGAATGGGTAATGTTATCGAGGGGCATTACACAAAATGTTACTGTCACCTTGTGTGTTCTAATCAATACGGGGTGTAAGAGACAGCCAGGCAAATACTGAAACTATCGAATTGAACAAGTTCATACAAAACTAAAGTACCTGAAATAAATGAGATATATCTGTCTATACATAACCTCCCTGCTCAAATGCATGAAAGAGCAATTTTTTTTCAGTTTGATGGTCTGAATTCATCATTTCAGTATTTGTCTGGTTGTCTTTTACACCCTGTATATTCGGTATGTAAATAAAATTCAAACCTCGCGCATCGGTACATTGAAAATTTTGTTCAAAAGTTTAAAGGTTGCTCCCTTGACCACAGAATAAATACTAGTACTATCCATTAAATTACTAACTTTTAATTTTAAGGAGGACATGTTATGAATGATTATTATATTGAACAAACGATTTCAATTAATTTGATAAAGTAAGCCAATTGCGATGAAACATCCATGGTAAAACATAAATAGTTTTTCTGAAAACTATTGTCGAATCGTGTTAGTATTTTTTTGCTTGACAAAAAATAAAATTTAAAAAACAATATCACCCATTGTACTCGACGAAAAATAACATATTCCTTGTTCCTGCCTTCTTTTTCCTTTCTAATCCCATGTACCGAGAAGTTCATTTAGTTAATCTGTAATTGAACGTAATAAAAACAAAAATAAGTAAGTATGTTTTGAATTGATCCTGATCGATTTAGGCCACGGCGTATGCTTCAACTCCATTGTTGTGGTTAACAAATAACCCATTATTCTCAGAGAAGATCCTCGCAGATTTTCCAAATAACGCGTATGTGCTGTGTGTTTGGGTGCTATCCCTACTGAAAACCGAACAACAAAGTTTAGGGCCTAATATAACAAGGTTCCTTGTTCCCTAATGCAATACAATGAACATGTAAATGCGGTCCGTGTTTACACCCGACGTCTGACAACTAATTCCGTGCGGACCTTCAAGCTTTATTACAGGCAGTGTTTGTGGTGCTAATGTTAGCGTTTGTCGATTAATGTTTGATTAGAGGTTAGTTCAATGTCCTATAATGTTGTCTTAGCTCAATATGTGACTGGTCTTGCTCATTAAAATGTGTTTATTCTCACATTATGTTGACAAATTAAAACAATACCGTGTTTTCGTCCAATTATGAGCAGTTGGTACAATTTCTCAGTTTGTACAAATACTCAGTTCGTTACAATTTTGATGATAAGATTAAGCAATTTGTACAATCTGTCAATAATACTCACAGTCAGTATAATTTCTCGGTTTGTACAAATGCTCAATTTGTTCTAATTTCGATTGTAAGATTTAGCAATTTGTACAATATTTGACTCAGTAATGGGTTCCGAAGTCAACAAGGAACCTTCCATATCCGTTCGTCTGTCTGTCCGCAGCTTTGCTTAGAGGCGCTTAGTACTAGCCTAGCACAGAGTACTATAATAGACAACAGTAATTTGCCATGGGTATGACATAAATTAATTACGCCGACAAAGTGTTAAAATAAAGTCTATCCCATGGCGTGGGATGTCGTTAGATAGGTCTTTTAAAAATATTGTGGGTTTGGGATAACTATTTTTTGTTGAAGGGATTTTTTAGCAAAATATTAATCTGCAAATTTTTGTTAGAGTCAATTGTGGCCCCCCCCCATGCCAGCTTTTTATAAGCGCTTTAGTTTTCAAATAAGTAGCACTTCCGACATTTTTCAAACTGGCATCCATGGGTTGATATGCATGTGCATGAAAATTTCACGTCTACATGGCGCAACAAAACACCCTAGTAATACTTAGGGGGTGCTTCAGACCATCAAACTGATCAACTATCACTATGGGGCCAACATCGAGAAAAATAAAAAAAAATTTCTGTCCCATACAAAACTGCAGTACCGACTCGACTAAAATGTATGGGGTAGCAGATTTTTTTTTTCTCGATGTTGGCCCCATAGTGAAAGTTGTTCAGTTTGATGTTCTGAAGCACCCCCTTAAGTATTGCTAGGGTGTTTTGTTACACCCTGTATAAGTACAAGTTTTTTGTTAGAGACTCCAAAACCAAACAATTATTATACCACAACCTCGCAAATCATATTGCACCCGAAATTTTTTTCGGGCATAGGCCCATTATACATTCAAACCACTGTAACTTTTTATCCAGGATCATCAACGGTCTCCACTCACAAAACTAAACACTGAAGGCCATCAAGCGAGCGGGGATAACTCTAATTTTATTAGTTTTAGGACCCGCAATGTACCTATTTAATCAATCAATCAAATAGGAGGGGCAGGAACCAATTGCCGCACCTACTTACCATCTCTATAAAAAAATACGTCGGTTGCATTATCATTGTCATTTTTGAACTTGGACCAAACCATAAAAGACCTCTAGGTGACAAGCCCAATGCCCTACGACAGCACTTACCCAAGGACAAGGTACACTTTATAACAAAAGTTGAGCTATTTTAAACTCTATGTCCTCATAACTAAGTGCGAAGGTACTTATGTCCAAACCTGCCTTTGTCAATTTATAATGTCCAGGCGGTTTATATTTTAATAGCGTGTTTATGATGTATTAATTTTTGGATTTTAAGGGATTTTAGTTAAATGTTTTGATGGAAACATGTCACGTATATAAAAAGGCAACACGTACACGTATTGGTTGATGGGAGTTCTGTCAAACATCGAAATAATACAGAGTGCTTCATAATAATATTATTCTAACGGAGTCACGTTGTAGTTCTTGCCGCAAGCACTTGTCTTTCGCGTGGTGTTCGCGCGGTTTACGTTTGAGCCTGCCACGAGGCTACACAATCCTTCTCAGCTGTGTTTTAACTCAACTAGCTAGTTTTTTTTTTTATTTCTTAACTCTAATATTAAATAATTGTCTTATTTAACTTTTAGTTGGCAACGATGATTTATATTAAAAGGTCTCTGTACGCAGAGTAATTAATTACAGGGTTTTGCAGCTGAAGTCGAAGGGCTTACTTTGTAAATGTGTTGAAATAATTTGTTCTCGTGGACTTGAAAGGTTTGTTTAAATTAGATTGTTAATTAAACAAAACAAAGGGTTTTTAAAGGTCAAGGACAATTACAAAAGCATATTAATAAAGAGTACTTGGAGGTTGTTTTTAAACTTTTCTTCCTCATTTTACACATCAGTAGGTATAAATGTATAGCTGCGTGCGGCATTATCCGTTGTTGCAGCTATAAGATTCCTTACGATATTTTCTTTTACCGTATGAGAGAAGTGGAATCCTTTACTTTGGCCTTCGACAAACAGCACAATAAAAAAAATCACAGATTTCGTGCCTCACACGACTATCGAGCACATTGGAAATGATACTACGGATTTCGAAAAAAATATGGTCTCAAAAAGGTTAGGCTACAGGGCAAACCCATAGCCCGATTGTCTTTGTTTTAAGCTCAAATTGTAGCTGACTAAATTGTCCAGAGGAATCTTGCTAAAATTTTTGATATCATTTTTCGTTTCCAAAATATCGAACTCTGAAATCAAAAATTCTAATAAAATTGTTTTTTTTTTACTATTTCGGCCATAACTTTTTTTTATTTTAATTTAATTTAATTTATCTTTATTGGATATCATACAGCAAATTACTTCATTTCTAATACAACAACTTTTAAATTATACAGCGCCAATTACATGATAACACGTGTAAAAAACCGTTTGTTTTTGACTTTCTCGAATAATTCTTTTTGCTACCTTTTTCTTTTTTTTTTCTTGCCTTTCTTTGAATATCATATCTTCACAACTCTCCGAGATAATATAAGGGGATCGCACTTTTTCGTGAAATCGGGGTCTATACTGGAGCGAACGAAAAGACATTTCCAATGTCAAAACTTTTAGTGCGGCTATATCACGCATTTTATCTCGTTCGTTCGCGCGCAAATAGAAAGAGAGCAAAAGCGTGATAGCGCTATATCACACTGGCATATTATATTACGACGGCAGGTCGCGGGTTTGAGTCCAGTCCGATACTGAATTGCAACAGTTAATTTAATTTACTTTAAGTGTCAATTCACACGTACCACAACCACACCACAGCCACAACCACACCACAGCCACAACCACACCACAACGACACCATGTGGTCGGGCGTATATTTTGTATTGAAAATGAATATTACAATTTACACGTACCACATTTTGCCGTTGTTATCGACCACCTGTGTAATACGACCACATCGCAACCACATCGCGACGGCAACGCCACCACCGGCGGCGGCACCGCGGCCACATCGCCACGACATGCCGTCAAGCCGTGTTTCATCTACGAAAGCCGGAACTGCACATGACCACGTGGTTACCACATCGCAACGACAGCGACAACGCAACCACATCGACATTTTATCGGTACCACAACGCAACTGCAAAAAGCCGCTGCGACACTATTCACACGTAACCACAGCTTGATAACATTTTGTCGCTGCGACGTGGTGTGGTTGTGGTACGTGTGAATTGACCCTTATCCTAATCAAACATTTCTTGCAAACATTTTAACTACACGTATGTCTTAGTTAATTAACGTATATTTAGTTTCCAAATAACTGATATTTATTATCTGTAAATGTCACATTAATGTCAGTCTAAATTAATGTATTTGCACTCTGAATGATTAAATTTAGGTGTTCTTGACTTTAGTCGGCGATAAAATCAACGGTACAAACAAAATACATAAATACCTAAGTTAATTACAAGTCTACGAATATCGGGCTTCTTTTGCTTTAGAACTTTTGAAAATAATAATCTCTATCATATTAAATAGTTACTGTCAATGCACGCTAGCGATCGAGTCATCTAGTTTCCAGTGTGCAAATAATAGAATATTGTATAATTTTTAGATTGCATACAGAAACTTTCAATGCAGGAAGCTCAAGCCTTTAGTGCTGGTCAAGTCTACTAGATGCTTGGATATATCTTTTACAATATTTATGATCATTATCATTGTACAGTCACCAGCAGATAAACCGTAGCAAACAAGGTGGTCAAATATTTCTAAGCAGTTCTAATTTTCAATAATTTCTCTACACAAAACCAATCAAAAAATATCTCAACTCCTAGAATATAAAATATATCAACGCAGTCACGGTGATCATAAATATCTGAGCAGTTTAGGAAAAAAGACCTTAATCCGTTGTTATACATTTTAATTTTAAATAACATTGTAAAGAAATTATTGAAAATTAGCTGTTCAGATATTTATGACAAACTACATGTTTAGATATAATTGATATCATTTACTGTAAAGAATTTATTGAAAATAAACTCTGTTCAGAAATATTTGAACAACTTTTATGCTACGATATATCTGATGGCGACTGTACGTTGCATGCGATTCTGTCTGTGGACAGAACACTTTGTCAGCCTATCTATCATTTGAAACCATAGAAAGCGAAGAAAAATCTTGGTCTATATTTGAAACACTTTACAGAAGCACACGTGTAACATGCATGGATTTCTCTTTTATGCATACCTACATTACAGCAATGTTATTAGTTTAAATAATGTTTACTGTCACCGAAATGGAAAAATGCTCTCATATAATTTTATTTATTTATTCATTTTAGGAAAACTTATGGACTAATTACAGGATAGTTAGGGTATCAACATTTTTATAAAACAACATTGCCAACTAAAAGTTTCCACAGATAATTATGTGTGAGTTCTTATAAATCTGCCATATTTGGAGCGTTGATTCTGTAGGCTTACTATGAGCTTTCCCTGTACGTTACTACTGTAGTGCGGCGCCAATTTTGTATGACAAAATTAGTTCTCAACGTAACCACTAGCATAGTTTGCCACTAGGAGCGCTGTACGAAATTCAATACAAAAACAATAGTTTACTACAGTAGTTTTACTGTAGTTTACTACAGTGTAAACTCATGGTAGACCTACCTACAGTATCTAGTTTCCTATTATAACAATCAAAGCTTTATTATCTTTGGTAAGTACTTTTAATATTTGACCTATTTTGTGAATGTATCGCTGCTGACAACAAACTATTAATTTCATCCACCTTTACTCTTACGTACTATCAGGTACAACGTAGAAAGCCTAAAGTAGACAAACAAAAACAGCCTATGACCTAAAACAACACGCCAGGAAAGGTCCAACTTTACATAGAACAGTGAATAGCGACTATGTAAGATATGGCTGGCTGGTGAAGCGAAGTAAGTCTGGAGAGTAAAGTTTTTGTAAAGCTTTGAACTTTGTTGAAGAAAGAATGTTTGAATGGATGGATGAATGAAAAATGTAAGGAGTCTAGCTAGGCAATTAATTCCCATTCAGTGAATTGCTGTTTTATGTTCTAGTTTAATTTGAAATCCAATTTCACTCCGTTTGAAATACAAAATCAAAAACTGTAAATCGAGCATACAATTTCAAGATTTTACGCTTCATAGCTTTATTTATTAAAAGTGAGATTTATAGATCTTCTAGTTAGCTATCATTAGTTCTAGTGTTTTAATGATGAAACTGATGAATCAGTGAATTAATGGAATTGATATTTTAGATACCGAAAGAGTTTTTGTTTTTTTTATTGGAAATTTTACACAAAATATCTAGTCACATTTAAAGTACATAACATACCAGAATCTAGCCTGGACTTGTATTAGGATGTCTACATAATGATAATTATAGAATACATATACAGGGTCCTTCTTAATAATATGCTCACACTTTTTTAAGAAGATGACCAATTATTTTGTTTTATACCTAATTTATCAGGCATTGCTCAGCGCAAGTAAAAATAACATTGTTTAGAGCGTACTGCACATCCATGTACACCTGTAATCTGTGGAATGCATATCGCCAGGCATCTCTAAGGGCCCTGCGCACCCAATATAATAACGCCTTCAGGATGCTGCTGGGGCTGCCGCGCTTCTGCAGTGCGTCAGGCATGTTCGCGGACGCTCATGTCGATGGGTTTCCCACCACGCTCCGCAAACGCTGTGCCGCCGCACTGCAGAGGGTTCGCGCCAGCACCAACAGCATTCTGAAGATGGTCGCAAGTAGATACGACAGTAGCTTCATTAAGCACTGGGTCGGTCTGCACTTAAGTGTTTGTACTAACATAGTTATTTAAGTGTGTTACTAACATCAATATGGATTATAATATCTGAAATAAAGAATTTTAATTTTAATTTTTATTTTATTTTATTTTTATTACAATTGTTGTGTTATTTTGTATTTTGTCGTGAAAATAAATAACGTTTATGTTATGTTGTAGTAGATAGATTATGAAATGTGTATTGTACTATTGTATTTGAATTTAAATTAAAATATCAAAAAGAAACAAGCAAGATTTACTCGTATTTTCAACCTATGACGTTGCCCCGTGTACATACGGTAAAAGCCTTTTAATCGCAAATGTGGAGAGGTCATCGCTCCCTTACAACTGTTTGCTTGTGACACCATTGATTAATGAGACCGCATATAACTGGTAGGTATCGTTTGGTGTATTCTTATCTCTTCAGAGTAAGGTTCTGTTTAGGGAATGTATTCTGTGGGGTTTTCAGAACTTTTTAGGATCGCTGCCGTGTGCCCATGTGGCGGCATAAATGAACCACCCCATTGCCCTCTGCGGGTTTCATATTGTTTCGCTAGGATCGAACACAATGACCTCACAATTGTGAGGTCGGGTTTCTTCCATCTGAGCTATCGCAGCTTATAATTATAAATGTTTTTTCTGGGAGTACCTAACAAAGAGATGTTATAACATTTAATACCACAACTGAGTCACATACACAATTCTTTTTAGTATGACCAAACATTCTTTAACATCCTGTATACCAATGCTAAAAAGAAGTCTTTAGTTCATGTTCACTTTATATTCACTAACTTCTTCCACAATTTTAGTACTTATATTCTATCTTCAACTAAGAAACTTCAAAAACATCGAGTTACAACCTTTTACCCCAAACCGGTAATATAACAGAATAGCTTTATGCAAATCAAGATTGCCTTTGTAGACTGCGCCCTTGTGCCTTGTAAATATAGTATTCACTGCTTGCTGGACAAAATGTTACATAAGTGTTATCCTGTTATGTATAGTAAAATTGTTTCTTTTATGTATGTGGCCCCTTTGGGTTTTAGAATTAAGGTTGATTTTAAATTGAATACGGTTTCAAAGTTTATGAGAAGTCCTTAAGATTTTACATACAGTATATTCTCACGCCAGTCTCCCAATCTTCTTCTATCGAGTCGATATCTCCCAATGGGATAGGCAGAGACAACGGAACTTGCTACGATCCTGACAGAGCTCTTTCGCCTCCTCTACATTCATTAGTTTCTTCATGCATGCTTGTCGATTTCTGGTATATTTGACCTGGCTCTTTTTAAGCTTAAGCACGTCACCAATTTCGTCAGTGTATGTACGTCTAGGCCGTCCCTTTGCAACATTATAAATTGCTCTCGTCAATCTGCTCTCATCAATTCTCTCCACAAATGACCAAACTACCTTAAGATATCTTTCTCTATCTTTGTCACTACATCTTGTTTCAGACCACAAAGTTCTCTAATATAACAGATACACCACATACTTCAGTTTTTGAGAGTTACGCGGTTATTATTTAATCTAGAATTAAACATTTTAACGGGTTCTTAACGCGTTTTGGTATTTATGAGTTCCCGATATTCCTCCTTCCTTCCTGAAGTTCCTCAGTCATCCCGTGATCATGGCAGTTGTAACACTGCCGAAATATCGGGAACTCATAAATACCAAAACGCGGTAAGAACCCGTTAATATGTTTAATTCTAGACCACATACTTCTTATAATTTGAACAAAATGTTTATCGTCCAGGAAAGGACAAGTTGGGTAGTCCCTGTACAAAGTGGTTCGAAGACGGCGGTGGAAATCCGGATGGATTGGGAGATGGCAGTGCAGGACTGTTCGTTGTGAAGATCCTTGGGGGAGTCCTATTTTCAGCAGTGGATGTATAATCGGCTGAAATGACGAAAATGTTTATCTGTATCTTTATTATTTTCTAAATAATCATCATACAGACAGGGTCCAACTTAATATGCTGACAGTTTTTTCAGAGGATGATCAGATCATGAAACTAAACAACTTTCTCTATGGGACCAACATCGAGTAGGTTTGCAGTTTTGTATGGAACAGCATTTTTTTTTGCGATTTCGATGTTGGTGCCATAATGTTGTTCAGTTTGACGGTCTGATCATCTCCTTAAAAAAGTGTTAGCATAATTATTAAAGAGGACCCTATACGTCCCCAATGTAAGTCACAGCACAGGCATACCCTGGACACTTCATACAAACGGGCTCGCACTGACAAGAAGAGACTAGCACATTTATGCTGAAGTGAGTGCGAGTGAGCGAGGAAGACATCGCTGCTTTCTGCCGTCCACTTTCCTTACCACCAAGTGAGGTCAAAATTATTAGAGGGCAGGGAGTTTCAGTACTATATACACGTAGGTAGTACTTTTCTGATAGGTACTGTGGCACAAGCCTACCCTCACAGAGGGTAAATGGGTGTTAATTTACCTTCCGTGCCTAATGCTGATTATTGGTAGACTTGAAATATGGTGAAGTTGCATAAGCTGAAGAAGAAATTCTCCTCACTATGTTTTCCTTCAGCATTTGAGAGCAGTCAGCTGTAGGTGCCTACCTACACAAGTTCGGAAATTATTGGTACATGGCATGGCATTGTCGTGCTTATTTGAACCTGAAATTCTAGTTTAAGAGAAAAAATGTATATGCTAAAAGATTTTACTGTAAATCCTTATTATCAGTTTGTATATGAAATTAATTTTATATTGTGGTTCTTTTGAAAACTTTCCGAATAATTTGAGAGTTTGAAGCGTAATAACTTTATATTAATTTGCTAACTTAAAATTTTCAATATTTCGAACATAACTATAATGTTTCATAAGCAAAGTTCCAAAATGTTTAAGTATATACAAAATAGATTTTCAGGGTTGTCAGAAAACTTTGGTGAAATATTATATTTTAATGGCAAACATCGTAAAAAGTAACCTTATTTTTGCATCAGCAAACTCAAATTTATATCTGTCATATTAAATGTAATCCATTATGAATGAATTTAATAAACCTGTAAAAACACACTTTACCCTCCTCCTGGGGCAGTCGAATAGAAAACAGTAAAACCAATATTTTCCACAGCATCTCCTATACGAATGTACAAAATAATGAATGCAAAAGCAACTTAGTAACTTTAAACAAACGTAACCCAACATAAAGTATAATTTAAAACAATTTCATACGATAACGTAATAACATATTGTTGCTCGTTAGCTATCACGTACTCTATTACCACAGAATACCTACATAATAGTATTTCATACAGAAGATTCACTCCGCAATTATCTACAAGCAGGTACAACGTGCGTGCTTTGGACCCGAGTACCCTTGAGAAGACGCGCAGGATTTTTTTTTTACCAAAGTGCATCGAAGCAGCAGAGGCCTCGACTTCGTGCGGCTGGCAACGAAAGTCTAATCGACTAATCGACACATTTCCGAACCTTATTATTATAGAAAATAACAAAAGTGACAAAGCAGTTTTTACCATGAGTTTTCACTGTACGTTACTGCTGTAGTTGCGGCGCCAATTTTGTATGACAGAATTAGTTCTCAACGTAACCACTAGGAGTGCTGTACGAAATTAAATACAAAAACTATAGTTTACTACAGTAGTTTTACTGTAGTTTATTACAGTGTAAACTCATGGTAGGCCTACAGACTAGTGAAATACACCGATGCATTGTCTTAAATTGATTATGAAAATTTTAAATCCGTACAAGTCAATAGGTAGGTACGTAGGCCTACAAAGATTTGTCACTGTAGTAGATAATGTTGCTAATATAGCCCAGTCATTTTACGGTTTGAGCCGGGACTAATTACTAATTGCATTTTTTTTTCGCTATAATATTGAAAAGCCAATTTGAACTTAAGAATGTAACAAAATTAAAAAAAAATTACGTCAGCAACAGTTCCAATTTTAAAATATAGATATTATCTCGTTCTAAAAAAACCTGATGATATTTTTTTTTTGCACATATTTAAGGCTTTACCATCATACATACTTCAAACATGGTGTAAATATTTTTGTCTACTAAGAAGGTTTTGAAAAATACATTCGTATTTTCTAATAAATACCTAATTTCTTAAATTTTAATGCCTATTTTATTGATCAAAAATAATGTATATTGTTAAATCTAGTTCAAATGAGTGCATTGGTAGTAATATTATTAATTTAAAAGCCTTCTGGGACTTGATTTCTATGTTGCGTAGCAAATTTTTTTTTAATTTGGTTTAGGATACTATTTTTGTCACTAAATGGTGCCGGTTACAGTTTAAAAGTCCAATTAATAATTACTCCCTACCCCGCCTAACAAAACTCCGTAAAATGACTGGCCTAATAGTTTCGGCATGCATTTTTTGTGGGATGGGAAATGGGAGTAAAGCTACTGTAATACCTCTGCTGTTGGATTGAGTGAGCTAATAATTTCAGTAGCTTTTAGGTGATGCGCGCACAAATAAACAGGTAAATAGACACACAAAAAAGTACCAACAAATATTAAACTATTATATTATTTTTTATGTACCAAATAGAATACAAACTGGGCGAATTAACTTGGCACCTGGCTGCTAATACTGAAATGGTGAACTAAGACCATCGAACTGAACAACTTTCACTATGGAGCCTAACCCAGGAATCGCGAAAAAAAATCAGGTGTCCCATACAAAACTAATACATTTACAATGTATAGACACGCATAGTTTTATATTGTAATATTGGAGATAATTATGTTGCAGTTATTGCCAATTAGCTTGCTTGTAGTAATCATGAGGTTTAATTGGTACCGAATTGAATTCGATGACTAATTACTTGGTATCGATTGGTTTCTGTTGCATAACATAAGCAAATGCACACGAATATGTTCCCTGAAACTGTTCCCTGTAGTCAGAAACATTCTAAACAAAGCATTTTTTCTGAATAGCCAAATTTCACTAGTTGTACCCAAACCAAACTCTGTCAAGAGTTATAAATAGGTAGTGAGCTACGAATAAGAATAACTATAGAACAATAACTCTAAACAAAATCAACACAATTTTTGGCACCTAACGAAAATTTTTATTTTTTATGAGTTTTGGCGGCAATGTTTTATTTATATCATTAGCATCCTCTTAAACTAAGAGTCTACCCATCAAACTGAACAACTTTTACTATGGGAGCAAACCGATCGGAGCAAATAAAAAATTTGCTGTTCCATACTAAACTGCAATGTCGACGCGCGAGTTTGCGACTTAAATGTATGCAACAGCAGATTTTTTTTTTGCTCCGTTCGTTTGCTGCCATAGTAAAAGTTGTTCAGTTTGATGGGTAGACTCTTAGTTTAAAAGGATGCTAATGATACCAATTTCAACCTGTATACATGTAGTGCATGAAAGCTTGGGGGAGACCTTTGCCCAACAATGGGACGAAATAGGTTAAAAAAAAAAATGTAGTGAGCCCGTCACCAACTTTTGACGCTTGAACTCCCATCGGATGCGATATTATTGAACCAAACATTGTTTATTTATTGTTATCTTGAAGAAGGGTTGCGGGGGGTTAATAGACAGTCCTATTTAAACCTTGTACCCTGCTAAATTCGATTGTTTGTGACATCGATTCTACGTTATGTTGAACATCCGAATCTCGATATACTTGCACTGAAAAATTATTTTGGTGTGTGTAATGTAAGTATGTGTAAGTATAGGGCGCAATTAAAAAATGTTAGGGGTGGTTCAGACCATCAAACTGAACCACTTTTTCTAAGGGAGCAAACCTGAAATAACAAAAATAAAATCTGCTGTTTCATAATAAACTGCGATGTCTATTCGGCTGAAATGTATGATCAGCAAAATTCTTTTTGGCAATTTTAATATTTTGCTCATATAGTAAAAGTTGTTCAGTTTGATGGTCTGAGCATGATTCGCACAACTAACCAGCAATAAAAATACTTTTTTCTAAATTAATTATATAATTTATTTCGTGTTTTATTAAATTTCTCCGAACAGGTACTTATCAAACGAACGTCAAAAGGGTTCAAGTGAGATTTCGAAAACAATTCTTAGGGACAAACCATTCATTTCGTTGGAATCAGAATTAATCTCCCTTTTTGTCTATTTAAAATTTCATTAGTACCACTTTCCTTTTGTTGTCATCGTTCGCAAATTAAAATTTGTCTTCTGTGATTTTTTCGACAAAATACCTGAGTGGATCTGACAGTAGGTAATTTATTATGAATTTGCGATAAAAAATGTTTTCTTCAGTACTTTTTTAAGTTGATGTTAATATTAAATGCCTTTTTGATTCAGCGACATGTAAATATTAGGATAAGCCTCTTTTTGATACTTATGTAATCTCAAGTCACCAATTATTTAATTAAATATACTATGTATAACTTTTTTGTACTCTTACGGTATCTTATGCAGTGGTGGGTTAGCTAGGCCCACCTATACCTACTTGACACGTCATTCCATTCCGGAACCTAAAAGTGAGTAAAATTAAATTAAATTCAATTATTCTTTATGGCACACCAAAACAGAACTCATATTTAAAGAGAACCGCAACCTTCACAGAATGTGAATCATTCACACATAATGCATGTGGCTAAAACAGAATGACCGCAAGTTCACATTGATGCGGTAGTTATAGGTTCTACATAGGTATCATCATCATCATCTCAGTCGATGGAGGTCCACTGCTGGACATATGCCTCCCACAAGGCATAACGACCGGTCCTACATAGTTATATACAGTACTAGCTTTTGCCCGCGACTCCATCTGCGTGGACATATAATAGTAATAACATGTAGCCTATGTGTTATTCTGGGCTATGAATTATCTATACAGGGTGTACAATAAAATGGGACAGCTACTCAAAGGGGTGCTTCAGACCATCAAACTGAACAACTTTCTCTATGGGACCAATATCGAAATAGCGAAAAAAAAATCCGCTCTCCCATACAAAACTGCAAACATGACTCGACTGAAATGTATGGGACAGCAGATTTTTTTTTCGCGATTTCGTTGTTGGTCCCATAGAGAAAGTTGTTCAGTTTGATGGTCTGAAGCACCCCTTTAAGTAGCTGTCCCATTTTAATGTACACCCTGTATACCAAGTTTCATAGAAATCGGTCCAGCCGTTTTAGAATGAAAGAGTAACAAACATCCATCCATCCATACAAACTTTCTCGTTTATAATACTAGAGCTATTGCCCGCGACTTCGTCTGCGTTACCCGGATGAAAAGTACCCTATGTGTTCATACAGGCCATGGTCTATCTGTATGCCAAATTTCATCAAAATCCGTTCAGCAGTTTTTGCGTAAAAGCGGAACAAACATCCATCCATCGATCCATACTTACAAACTTTCGCGTTTATAATATAAGTAGGATAGGAAGTAGGAAGTAGGATTAGTAGGATTAATAGTTATTAGGTATATTGGTTTCAAACACTAAATAAGTATCTGTCTGTCTGTCTTCATGCTGAATTTTGTCTCAATAGATGCAGAAATAAGATAATAATTTAGGTAAGACATGAAGACAGTATGGACAAAATTATAAGGATTGCCTTGTTTGACTACGGACCTCAAAAATGAAACACGGAAGCTCCTAATTATCACTTGAAACTTACAAAGACCCCACTTCCGCAAGCAACTCATTAGTCAAAATCAAAATAAGTTTGTTCATATATAAAGTCTGCATGCGACTTAAGCTTGCTCGGATTCGTTAACAACTTCATAAAGTTCAGCCGAAACACGCTCTTTCCTTGAGTTATTGAAATTTGCAAAACAGTCACGTTTTGAGTTACAGTTACACGTTTTCCAGTTACGGAAATTTACACGTTGCTATTATAAGTGATACGGTGTTTATCATAGGAGGACCATAGAGCTCATAAATAATAGAGATGGTATCATGATCATCATCTCAGCCGATAGACGTCCACTGCTGGACATAGGCCTCCCCAAGGATCGCCATAACAACGACCGGTCCTGCGCTGCCCTCATCCAACGGGTTCCCGCCTCCTTCACAAGGTCGTTAGTCCACCGTGTGGGGCCTACCCACGCTGCGCTTTCCGGTACGCGGTCGCCACTCTAGAATTTTTTGGCCCCATCAGTATGCCTACTGCCACTTTAGTTTAGGAATTTGTTGGGCTATGTCAGTTCTTCTGCGGATCTCTTCATTTATGATTCGATCCCGCAGAGAAACTCCGAGCATACCCATTGCACTTTGGGTGACTTTCAGCCTTTTTATGAGGCCTTGAGTGAGCGACCACGTCTCTGTTCCATATGTCATAACTGGCAACACACACTGATCGAAGAATTTCGTTTTAAGAGATGGTATAGTGTTGGTCTAATATTCTGCAAATAAGTATGAAAACCAGTCTTGACGAATTATCACGATGTTTTTCACGAATTGAAACAGAATGTAATTATCACTAATTAATCTAATTATGGTTTATTTTTGAATGAATTGGTGTCAAATTATAATACGGTATGATGAATATGAATATAATTGCGCTCCATACTCATGGATTTAAGTAACTACTCGTATAATATGTATTCTATATCGTTGTATTGTCATAATGCAAGTTCCGGCTAGGTTCTAGTAAATGTGACTAGATAAAAAAGTGTCGGCATATTAAAAACCCTGAAAACATACATCAGCATAACTTATGTATTCGCTTTGGGGTCTGTTAAAGGTTTTCTCCAAAATGTATTAAATACTTACTCGTACCAATAATAATTTTACGTTATCGATAGCTGTACCTGACTAATTTTTAATTCATAATTCTGCATCATTTCTGTTATTAAAAACCTACTCATTAAAACATAAATGTGAGTCTGTGTATTAGTCAGTTGAAATTAACATACATTTTATTACAGCTTTTAATCGAAAGTTCATTCAAAAATGATAATCCATATTGAAATCGACAAATATTTACATGTGTGATCCATTTCGTTGTACAGTATTTATTTTGTTTTTATTAAAGTTTTATTGTAACATTTATATATCAAAAACATTTCTGCTTGTGTCCATTAAAAGTTGTGTCGGCTTTATAACTATCAAGGCAGAGCTTGAGTAGTATTAGTGGATTATGCATAATCTAAACATGACAAGCACGGACATCGGATATTCGGATTCAGATTCGGATTCGGACATTGATAGTGTTTTTCATATTTTTGGCATTTGATAAATATTTTTTATTTAGAATACTTCAGACTACAGCTCATTAAGTCGGGAGCATTAAATTCATAAATTGTTTATACTTTGAAATACTCTAAATTCCTTATCAAAACTTACAGAAGAATCATCAAAACTCCATTGAACGTGTTCTCCTCACGTTTTCTCTTTTTAGGGTTCCGTACCCAAAGGGTAAAAACGGGACCCTATTACTAAGCCTACGTTGTCCGTCCGTGTGTCCGACCTATTTAGGGCTGTAACTTTTGAACCGAAAGAGCTAGATAGTTGAAATTTTCACAGAGGCGGATTTGCTAACAAATAATAAAATTGTCAAAAAGTTAAAAATTAAGGGGGTTCTCAACAAGAAACTAGTTTTTATCAACGTTTTTTCTTCTCGCTCTATGGTAAAAACGGTAATACATACAAGCGTCAAACTTGGTGTAATTAATAAAAACCGGCCAAGTGTGAGTCGGTCTCGTGCTAAAGGTCCGGGAGTAAAAAAAATTTTTTTTACATTGATATGTTGTGGTGGTGTGGTACGGAACCCTCGGTCTCGGTGCGCGAGTAGCCCGACTCGCACTTGACCGATTTTATTTTATAATCGCGTAACTCTCAAAAACTGTACTTCTTGGGATAAAATAATGTATTTATTTGCTCTTCATCTTTGCTTCACAAACAAAATAGGTAAGTATTTAACAAAAATCACATACAATTTTGCACAAAGCTAAAGGGACTAAAAACCATACTATTATGATTAATAATTGTGTTTATGCTAGAATTTAATTCAAGCATTTAGTGTTTATGAAAACACTTGAATTGGAGCTCTATGTTAATGAAGTCCTAGAGAAGTTTTAATGAAATGTACATTGTATATTTATATGTAGTACGTGTTCGCTTCAATTCGCATACAAATGAAGATATTATTTTCGTAATTATTTCTTATGGTATTTTCTGTTAAGAAAGAAAGTCTTTCGTCCTTTTAAAAAACCAGAACGGTAATATGACACAAAGGAATAACTATAAGAACGTTTTTGTTTTCACCGTTTTTTTTTTCTTTTTAGTCTACTTACTTATGTTTTTGCTATTATTTTTTTGTAACTTTAGCTTTGTTATACAAAAATTCTTTTAAAGAAATATATTTTCACTTAGCATAAAGTTAATGTTGTTTCAGTAATATTACGGATTGGGCTGATAAAACACACAAGCTGGAGTGGTCTAGCCTCACAGGTCTACAACACTCCAAGAAATTTATCAGCAATGTGACAACTCGTGTCTCAAAGTTCATAGTGAACAACAGCAGGAGTAAGGCTCGTGCTATCGTCGGAGCCCTCACTGGGCACTTCGCCACAGGCACGATGATGCACAAGATGGAACTAACCCTGGATCCCAGCTGCCGAGCGTGCGGAGATGATGAGGAGACCATGGAGCATATTCTTTGTAACTGAGATGTTTTGGCGGCAAAACGCATGTGCCTCCTCGGTGATGGATATCCAAAACCGGGAGATCTTAGGCTTCTTCCCCTCAATGGTATTGCCTCCTTCTTTGACCATGTATTTGAAGGGTGAAGAAAGCAAAAAGTACTGGGGCTTACACAAAAGATCCCACAGCCCACAACAAGATAAGAACAAGTAGGCATTTTCCATTCAGTGATACCTGGGTGTGGGTGGATGACGTTATCAGATCCGTAGCGGTCCTTGTTTTTCTCCATTTCCTAATAAACAAGATAAATATCTCTTTTGTCGTCCATAAATGGTACTAAAAGCTTTCTATAGGGTGGAATTGATATCATTAGCATCCTTTTAAACTAGGAATTTACCCATCAATTTGAACAACTTTTACCATGCGAACAAACAAACCGATCGGAGCAAAAAAGAAATCAGCTGTTCCATACTAGATTGCAATGCCTTATTGCCTACTCGACTCAAACGTATGACCTGTAGGTCTAGTATGATTTCTCTACACGCGCGCGACGCGCCTTCGCTGCATACAAAATAACCTGTTCCCGTACTTTTCGGAGAGCGAAAGCCGCGCTTGCCGCGACTTGTAGTATGGAAAAAAGCCGAGTCGCGCCCAAGTAGAGAAATCATGCTACAGGGTCTGGTGAAGGCAACGGCACCCGTTGGATGAGGGCAGCGCAGGACCGTTCGTTTTGAGATTATCCTTGGAGGAAGCCTATGTGTAGCAGCAGAGCAGACGTCTATCGGCTGATAATTATGATAGGTATTTAATTAAATTTATGATCACAATTCCTTTTTAGCTACAACTACCGTCTATTTCATTAAGCGTAAGAGTTTAATGATATCAAGTTTCATTTAAGTGCATTCTGCATCTGTTTATGAAAAATTAATTGACAATGTCGGTACATGTCAATATGGTATAGAATTGTATAATAATAAATATGCTATTTTCAAGAAAGAGAACACATTAATATACGTCTTTCTAAGCCACTCGCGTCCATGTAACGTCTGTGTCCTTTGATGTCCCAAGCACGACCCTTGCGGGACCCTTCTTATGTAGAAACTATAAATCAGCTAGTAATGATAGTCACGTCTTTACTCAGCCGTATATTGTTTTGTATGTTATCCGAAAAGGGTAGGATAGCATATTATTTTGTGGGAACTAAATTAGGTTGGGTTTGGGGTATGTAACGTTTTGTTGTATTTGGTCGAATGCTTACGAGTGTTCTAGTTATGTGCATTATTATTATACAATACATGGATCATTGTATTGATACATTCTAGCAGTAATACAACATCATCATCATCTTATTAAAGAGCTACGCTCTTGTCGGTGGAGTATTCGCCAATCCTGTCTCTTTTCCGCTAGTCTCTTGAGTTCAAGATATGACACAACATCAAACTTTTCCTTCACTTGGGCTAAATAACTCTGTCTAGGTCTTCCCCTGGCTCTCTTCCCCTCTATCTTAGAGGGGAAGCAATACAACATGGGATCGTAATAATAAACTTTGAACACACGTAACATACTATTACGCACGTGTAAGACCCATGGGAAATGCAAATTTAGTCACGACATAGTTGAAACCGAATTGAGCTGGACAGAGATATAGCTTGAACTGGATGAGAATATACAGGGTGTAAGTGACAGCTTAGCAAATACCGAAACGACAGAATCACCGTCTGAATACTCAGACCATCAAACTGAACAACTTTCACTACAAAGTCTACCTAAGGAAACGCCAAAAAAAATTCAGTTGTCCCATATAAAACTGCTGTACCTACCCGACTAAAATGTATGGGACAGCTGAATTTTTTTCGCGTTTCCTGTGGTACCTAGCTCCATAGTGAAATTGTTCAGTTTGATGGTCTGAGTTCACCGTTTAAGTATTAGCTAGGCTGTCACTTACACCCTGGATGTATATTGAATGTTACTTCAAAAAGGTAATTTGGTTTTTGAGGTTCAATATTTTCAAGATAATAAATAAAACCTTTGTGATAACGTTTCCGTACAAGCTTTAATAAGGAGCACATACTTTGGCGTATATTAGCGGCATCGATGTTTGAATTCAATAATACTAAGATATTCTTAGTTTTTATAGACAGAGCTCAAGTTAAGATAATGGTAGATATTCTTCATAGATTAATGATAGACCCTATAAAACTCAAGCAATTATTGCGGTTTCAAAAAAGTTTTACGAAAGAATGTGAAACTTTTGACATTGTCATACCAGATAATTAGGTACTCATTCGACATATCGAGTTACATCCATAGAGAAAATAACGCGCTCCCCTGGGGTAGAGATGTTGTATCGAACTGTGCACAGATACTCAACTGGGCCTGACGTCATATCATACACATCCAGCGGGAAGTAGCGTATTTAAATGTTAACCCTCCCCTCACCCGTTTTTCACCCCCTTTGTTGGCGACAACATTTTCTATAGAAACAAGCCGATATGCCATCTCTTCTTACTCTATGGTTACATCTTTGGCTTCTAGTCGATGCCCGCTTTTGCATATCTTATTCACAAAAGATTTTAGAAATGCAAGTTTGACTTGATATCTTCAACACGATATCAAGTCAAACTCTATACGAGTAAAATCCCGTCGACTCGATAGAAGAAGAAAAGATTTGATACTTATTTAAAACATGATCCAGAAAATAACATACCTATTACACCTACTGGACTCAGGTAAATGAAGAAACCTGAAACAGAAAGGCAAGGTATAAATATTTCAAAAGTTGTAATATAAGATTACAACTACTACTATTATAATATAATAGACCTTCTGCGTTATATAAAGATGTTTAAATACTAATTTACTATAACATGCCTGTTAGATATAAATGTATTATAATATAACAAACAATAAAAAAATTTTGTATGCTATAAACGAATAATTTACTCCTGCAATTTCATTGTCTCTTCTCGGCAAATTTGCCGTACTTACCTATTGTTTAACTGTATATCTAATCGCCTAAACTCTTAATCTTAATCTAAAATGTACATGAAACTTACTCATAAAACCTCATGGATTGTCTCGATAATGTAATAGAATAAAGATGGCTAATCTAAATTTATATAAAGTCACAATACCGATGTTTTTCATAGAAATTGTATAAAATAATTTTTGGGACCTCCGAGTCTGGTATTTGTTTACTAGTTTTAGATATATTGTTTTTTTATTAAGACTGTTTGTGTCCAAAAATGAAAAAAATAAAAAATAAAAAAATAAAAAAAAAAAAAATAAAAAAAAAAAAAAAAAAAAATAACGTATAGACCGAGATCCGACATAATTATGCACCTATTTCATAGGCGAACGAAATGAGATTCTAGTGTATGTTTACACAGGGGTTAATTCAACGCCGCCAAGTTGCCTAGAAAAATCTTGCCGCAAGTAACTTTTCCATTATGATTTTTGGTATAACTTTTTCCACCTGTGTGTTAGGGAAGTAAATTAGGTGCCATCGGAAGGAGACTGATCTAAAACACTGGAAAAACTAGGGTTGCCACCTCTCAAGCTGCCGTAACTATAGGGTTGCCAAGTAAAAAAAGACTTCTTTGAACCTGGCAACCCTATAGTTGCGGCGGATTGAGAGGTAGCAACCCTAATTTTTCCAGTACTTTAGATCAGTCTCCTTCCGATGACACCTCATTTCCTTCCCTAACACAGGTGGAAAAAGTTATACCAAAAATCATAATGGAAAAGGTTGAATTAAACATACATACCCAAATGGCACATGTAGCATTATAAGAGACCATTTTTGGTGTACACGGAAACTAAAGGCTGTATAAGATGGTGTTACAATGGTGTTAACAGCGCTGTTAACACCGATATAACTCTTATTTGGGCACAAGTTATACAGCCTAAGGTTCTATATTGGAATTATAATGGGCCACAAGGCATTATATCAGCTGCTTAACAGAATACGAGTGTCCTGTTATACAGCCTAAGGTTCTATATTGGAATTATAATGGGCCACAAGGCATTATATCAGCTGCTTAACAGAATACGAGTGGCCTGTTATACAGACTAAGCCCTAGGATTGGGGTTACTGCTATACTTAAATAACGCTTGAGGTTCTACATTATTCTTCGAGCATCAGCAGAGTGTGTACATAAAAACCTGAATTTATTTTATTAGTAGAGGTAAATTCTTTAAATAAATTCCGTGAGTGTTGGTTATTAATGGCGTGAAGTGAAGTTTTATTGAGAATTTGTGATAACCTAGTTAAGTACACTTTTGTGAATACATTTGGGAATGCAAGTTCATTGTGGATGTTTATATGGTTTTATAGCAAATATTTCGTTTTTAATAAGAAATATTGTGAAAATAATTACACGTCAAAATATATGTGTACATTGTGTCTGATTTACATTAAATCATACAAAGTTTTATTTTATATTATAATAAATATGTGTTTCACGTGTAAATAAAAGCAGAAATCATTAGTAAAACATAAACAACACCATAATTTTATTTATCATATGGTTTAGGTTATAAAGTTATAACAAAATGGCGCTTTCTTAAGAAACCTATGTGAACTCTTATAATCCTGAATTAACGACTATGGCTGTACAAGAGTACACACCGGTTCCTCTATAACGCTTATTGCAGTAAATAAGAGTTCAAGTGAACCAATATGCAGCCTGTCGGCTTATATTAGTGTTATTATGGTTCACATCAACGCTTAAGCCATTCATGTGAACTACTTAAACGCCATTATGCAGACTAAAGCAATATAGTGGTATTTTCTGTAGCCATTTTACTGCCAAATGCTGTATTTCTGAGTTACAAGAGTATCTCGGAATACCTTTGGTGTTCACGAGTGCTAATATAACACCTTTAAGCAGCTTTGAAAAAGAGGCTAATAACAGAGTTGAGGTGAACCAATATAGAACCTTAAGCGTTAAATCACTCTACGTGTACACCACTTTACTGCCAAATGCTGTATTTCTGAGTTACAAGAGTATCTCGGAATACCTTTGGTGTTCACGAGTGCTAATATAACACCTTTAAGCAGCTTTGAAAAAGAGGCTTAATTACAGAGTTGAGGTGAACCAATATAGAACTTTAAGCGTTAAATCACTCTACGTGTACACCACTTTACTGCCAAATGCTGTATTTCTGAGTTACAAGAGTATCTCGGAATACCTTTGGTGTTCACGAGTGCTAATATAACACCTTTAAGCAGCTTTGAAAAAGAGGCTTAATTACAGAGTTGAGGTGAACCAATATAGAACTTTAAGCGTTAAATCACTCTACGTGTACACCACTTTACTGCCAAATTCTGTATTTCTGAGTTACAAGGGTATCTCGGAATACCTATGGTGTTCACGAGTGCTAATATAACACCTTTAGGCAGCTTTGAAAAAGAGGCTGAATAACAGAGTTGAGGTGAACCAATATAGAACTTTAAGCGTTAAATCACTCTACGTGTACACCACTTTAACTCTATTGGCTGTACAGTAGTTCACATTGACTCTTTTAAGATGCTAGCATTATAGTGGTATAATTCTACACCTTTATACAGCAATAATCATATTTTACTGCCCCTATAATGCTCTTAAGCAACCAATGCGATATAGGCTGTAAGAAGGCATTTTTGACAGCTGCTCTAACTCTGATCCCGTTACAATAGTATCCGTTCCTGCTCTTATAATGCTATTATAAAGACTAAAGCGTAATAAGCAGCTCTAAGTTCTCAGTTGAACCCTATTAAGTGTTAATTAATGCAACAAGTTCCGAGTTACACCAAAAGTGGTCTGTGCTGTCTGTGCAATGTATAATGCTACATGTGCCATTTGGGTATACACTAGAATCACATTTCGTTCCCCTATGAAATAGGTGCATAATTTTACGGTCGGATCTCGGACTAGTACATATTTAATATTGTATGTACCACTTCTAAGCAAATACCTCATCGTCTTCTATACATTTCTATCTTAGGCCAGATCTATCTATTTAGATGCTTATTTCTTTTTTGCCTACTTTGAAAATTTCTCCACAAATCCAATGCCTTATCATCATCAACATCTTTCAAAAAGTAAGGCTGTTTCGTGTCAGGGAGTCGTCATATTGAAAGAAGTCATATGAAATATGTGATTCAATTTCGAGGCCTGTATTCTGTCCACGTCCATTAAAAGTGGCGGCAGGCTCTCAACCTGTCACAGTGGACAGAGTTCGAGTACTGCTAGTGAAATATCAATGTTCTAGGTACAATAAGAGTATCTCAGAGAATATTTTTATAGTCGTCATAATCTCTATCAACAGGGTTCTTCTAAAAATACTGACCCTTTTTAAGGGGATGATCAGAGCGTCGAACTGAAAAACAATCTCTATTGCACCAATATTGAAATCGGGAAAAAAAACTCGCAAACCTACTCGACCCAAATGTATGGGACAGCTGATATTTTTTTCGCCATTTCGATGTTGGTGCCATAGAGAAAGTTGTTCAGCTTGACTGTCTGATCATCCCCTTAAAAAAGTCTCAGCATTTTAAGAAGAACCTTGTACTTTAAGTGCGTACTTTACAGAAGTAAAAAAAAAATTGAAAACTTTTAAGGGGTGGTTTAGACCATCAAATTGAACAACTTTCACTATGGGATCAACATCGAAATCGCGAGAAATAAAACCTTTTGTCCCATACATTTAGCTCGAGTAGATCTGTAGTTTAGTATGGAACATCGTAAACGGCAATGGCGATTATGGCAAATCTCCTCATTTTGTGGGAGGCCAATGTCCAGCAGTGGACGTCTATCGGCTGGTATGATGATGATGATTTTTTTTTCGCGATTTCGTCTGACGTCGTTCGTTCGTTCTTTTTTCTGACTGTCGTTGAGGAAGCTGCAGGCCCAGGAAGCGGTGTGAAGACAGCTGCGATGGACCTGGTGCGGCTTCGGGTTGATGGCGTGACTGCTGCTTGTTTGACCTGGTCGAGGGGGTGAAGGGTTGGTTGAAGTTGGTTGCTGCTGCTCTGCGGTGTTCAGGTTGCGATGTTCTTTGTCGAGGGTCACCAATATGGGGGTGCTACTTGGGAATGTTCCTCCATTGAAAAGGGAAGTACTTCCGCCAGGCTAGGTGTGATGCCTGGGGACCGGCCGTGGTCCAACAGTTCTTAGTTGGACCTTGTATATATATCGAATCTCTGTGATTATTTCTCTTACGCGATTTATGTCTCGCATTCGATTGTGAACCTTATGTGTAGTAGGTTACGAGTTGCGTATTTAAGATGAACGCTGTCTTTGTATGGAGCATATTTCCGTGAGCGACGGTATCGCCATCTGTTAGCATCTTTGCTATAACTTGTGGGTGCTGGACATCTGTAGTGGTTCCCCACAGTCCCATACTGAAAGTTGTTCAGTTTGATGGTCTTAACCACCCCCTTAAATGTTTATTTGTATTTCTGTAACACCCTGTAAGTATTTATTCGATATTTTGTATTTATGTAATGTTTTTCTTTCCAAGTTTACCTTAACAGGTGTCATCTCTGAAAAAATCCTTTCTCAAACACACAAAAAAAGACGCCGAGTCACCTAGGTACTACCACAGAGTACTATAATAGGTACTACTATAGCTACTTAATATCTTTTTAGTACCTATACGAAATTCACAATCATTAAAACTCACTGATGACTGATGAGCATTTCAAGAAATACAGTCTCCCTGTTATATTTCTTGAAAAAATATGCTAAGGATAAATAGAATTGCTATGTCGCTTCTATTGCAATCAAGTTCTGTGATCAATCAGTTGGATGTGTGGTCAGCGGGCATTTGATTACCATCGCTACGTTGTTTACCTGCTGAATGTGGTACGTGTGGTACCCACTGGATCAATTTGAGACTTTTCGGCTTAAATATACGTAACGTAACTATAGCGTCAGTACTATTCACTGCAGTTGAGTACTATTGGCAGAAGTCCGAGTAACGAGAAAAACGAACGTATTTAGCGAAAATTATCAAATGTACAAATACACAGCCTTTATTAGCTCGGAAAGAAATGATTATGGATTCGGGTAAGAAGAGAGGTACCTACCTAATTAAAACGTGGGAATTTATCGCTTCCTAAGGGAGTTATGTAATCTGTTACGTACATTGATCTCTTACAACCTTAGAATAAAGCTTACAACAGAACATTAAAAAAAAAAAGTTTTATTTCAGACTAAAAATTGCCCATATTTTGTTAGTTAAGCTTACATCTAATATTAGTATAATAACAATAAAACAAAGAATTATTAATTGGATCAATTCACCGATCCACACCTCTCACATGCAGATCGATGAAACGACCAAGGATAGCTGTATCCATCCGATCAGCGATCATCTTCAAGATTCTGTTCGGGCTCCCCCAAATTCTGCGCACAACAGACGCGGTCTTTTTGCGTATAATCGCACAAAAGTCATCTATATGTGCATCCGCAAACATGCCAGATGCACTGCAGAATCGTGGGAGCCCCAACAGAACCCTGAGGATATTATTATATTGGACTCTTAGGGCATTGTACGATTTTTGAGTGAAATTGGAACATAAGACATCAATGGTTACGTAGTAACTCTTTAATCTGTGACCATACTCTTTCTAATACGGTGCTGTAGCCAAAACCGGCTATGAGTAATCATAATCAGTAATCACCCTCAATAGTATTTCAAGGTTTCTCGAGCTAGCTTTCAAAGCTTATACACATATACATGTATATGAATCTCTTGTAATTCAATCACAGACGACAGAACATAATCTGGCATAGAGCCTGCCTGATTCAATTTACTAGGGGATGCGATGTATGTTTGAGAAACGTTACTACTTGTGATCGAGTTAAGATCCAGTCGAGAGTTCATGACATATTAATAAGATATTAGGTATGAACCGAAGAGATTAAATCTGGATTAACATTGTCTATGAATTACTATTCTCTATGTCGACGAATAAACTCGACGACCCGGTTGGTGTAATGGTAACTACGCCGGACTGCCAAAACAGGGACCTAGGTTCGAATCCCAGTTCGGTCATAGATTGTTATATGTTCGTGCCGTTGTTGTATGCTTTCCATAATAAAAAGCCTATAGTGCTTACTTGGGATCATTACGATGTATGTGCCTATGAGCATTATTTATTTTTTTAAATGTCTTCCAATTGTAAACCGGAAGCCACACGGCTATAAGTAGGTAAGTCACACTGCATGACACCCTCTTCTTCCGAGAGCGCAAATGCGCGCTGCATACAAATAAAGTCTGGTGATATTTTCAATACCATTCAATTAAGGCAATGAAATTTTCAGAAACAATCTAGAAACTAATCTCTATGTTTGTATGAAGTCAGATTTTCGTTAAAATATACAGTTTTAATATGATTAATTTAAGATTTGTATGGAAATCTTTGAGGCACTGTAACTTTTTTTATAAACGGCGGCTATACGAGGGTCCGGAATGACTACCTAGGCAAAGGTTGTCCTAGTTTAGGGTCAATTCTATCCTCAACTCCAATGGTCAAACTAGTACCACATAAGACACTTGATGATATACCTACTGTTGTTAGCTTTGTTTTCGACCAATAAACTTTATTCTTATTCGTAACTTTAAATCGAAAATCTGACTTAAGACTGAAAACATAGAGATTTAGCTTCTAGATTGTTTCTGAAAAATTTCATTGACTTTAATTGGTTAGTATTGAAAAAATATCACCTGACTTTTGTATGGAGCGCGCTCCGAATTATATCCTTGAGCATACCACGCGTGGACAATACGGCTTGGTAAACTTCACATACGCATTCGAATTTCTTCTTCAGCGTATGCAGGTTTCCATAAGATGTTTTCCTTCAACCTTTTGTCGATTTTAATGTTCCATGGAATGTCGTCTGATTTGAACCTGGTCCCCTTGACTACACAACGTGCCACCGACGCTCTCGAAACTTAAAGAATATTCAAGCTTAGAAAATAAGAAAGTGACAGAGTACGAACTGAGTGCCTAATATCTTTCTATGTATCAGTTATATTTTTGGAGCACCAATTCAGTCTCGCATCGCTCTTATTTGTCCCTGACCTTCATACGATGACGGATGAGATGTAGTGCTGCTTTAACAAACAGCTACTATAAGTACATTTATTTGATACCCCAGAGTTATGATTGTGTATGTATATAATCACTTTCTTTTTTTTTTTAGAGATAAATGTATGTATGTAAATTTATCTCTAAAAAAGAAAGTGATCGACTCTACTCTTCTACCCTGTCTTACTTACGGCTGTCAATCATGGGTATTTGATACAATAACCAGATCAAAAATAGAAACATGCCAGCGAGCGATAGAAAGAAGTATATTAAATGTCAAACTAAAAGACAAAATAAGGCACACAAAAATTCGCGAGAAAACAAAGATTATAGATGCGCTATCTTTTGCTCAGAGCTTAAAATGGAAATGGGCAGGACACATAATGCGTTACACCGATAACAGATGGACGAAAAAAGTGACAACGTGGTGTGGCCCCCCAGGCTTTCGGCGTCCAGGCAGACCCAAAGCGAGATGGAAGGACGAGATAGTGCACACGGCGGGGCGCGACTGGTCTACACTGGCTACTGACAGAACCAAGTGGAATACTCTGGAGGAGGCCTTTACCCGACGAGGGGTCCATACAAAAGACAATAAACAAGTCAATACCAATAAATGAAGAAAAATATTTACCTACTCAACTACTTACTACTTTATTGTGAAATGCATGCTATCACTGAACAAAGAATCGAATTATGTAATCTAGGCACCTTACTATAATGAATTTTTTATGCAATAATGTTATTCTATTTAATTGAAGATAATAATAAGTATAATATTCTAGTCAACATTTATTGTAAGAATCAATTAATAATTCCCTATTTCTGTGATAATTTAATTTAAATGAAATGAAATAATTATTATAATACTATCATAAGTTTGAAATGTATGTAGTGTGTATAAATGTGAAATTCTAATATTTATAATTTGCATGATTGCACGATCCTACCAAATTTTATTATATAACTATACTTTTTTTTTAAATATTTGTACATGAATTTAACTTTTTTGTATGGAATAAAAAGGCTTTTTTATTTTTTTATTTTTTATTTATTTTATTTATTATGTATATAATCGGCTTGAAAGTTCAGTTGGGACTGAACCAGCCTGCTGTGCCGAGGGTTGCGGGTTCTAATCCTGCAAGAGGTAAATATTTTTATGATGTAGTTTTACCCACGTCATCGATGTTTGTATCAATCAATCAATCAATTATACTTTATTTCACACCAAAAAGAAAAAACATAGTATACTGAGAGCAAACAATCAGGAAATACAAAAGGCACAAAAACAGGCGGTCTTGTTGATGTTTGTATGACATGTATCAAGTCTGGACAAGATTCTGCTATTTCGATTGGGATTTTTGATAGTCAGTGTGGCAATGTCCGAAATATTTATTATTTTTGTATAAGATAAGCACCATATTTTTAGTCTTAACTTATTTATGCCCACTGCAGTCAGATATAATATTCTTAAATAATGTATACAAAGGGTATGTTTCCCCACTTCTAGTTCTTCATAGCTTATCTCTGCCAGATCTTTTGACGTATAATTCGTATGAAAACGATGTCCAATGATACTCGAATATATCAGATAAGGAACAAATTTATTTATTTACAACAGCAACTAATAATCAACACATTAATCAAATAGCCCGCCTCGTATCGATCCAGGTGCAAAGGTGTCCATAACGCTAGCAGCGTTGCCGCGTTGTATTGCTATGATAAGCTATTAAGAACTGATTAAAATGTGATGTAACAGGCCCTAAGTTTAATTATTTAGTCCCAATCATTTAGTTAGTCCCCTTTGTCCACTTATGGACAGTGTGGATACAAAACACGCCTCTAAATTGAAGCACGTACAGGGTTACTTCGGAGACAGTGCGCAAATTTTACGTATATGAAGCTCATTCAAAATAAAAAGACCCGTATTTTTGATTTTACCATGTCTCATACAAAAATATTAAAAGTCGAGCGTAAACAAGATGCGTTCGCACCCTGCGGAGGGGTTGCGATCAGTGACTCACCCTCGAGAGAGGCCACGGGGCGCGTACGCCGGTCGCCCCCGCGCTTCCAGACCACCTACCTACCCTTTGACTCACGAGTGTAGTGTAGCAACGCTACATTAATTTTTGGGTGGATATATAGAAAAAAATAACAAACAAACAATTTTTTCCCCCTTTTAATGTGTTCTATTAACGATACTGATTGCATGGAAGAAAAATGCGTACTGTCTCCGAATTAACCCTGTATAGTTATTTCATTATTAATTAACAGTCGTCAAATTGCTGTCAGAGTGCGATCAACAAACTGTCAAACTAAAGTCTGTTTCAGACTAGCTGACAGTAACAAAGAAGTAATATTAAAGTAGTTGGTACTTCAAATATTTGGGTGAATACAAGTAGTAACAAAGAGCTAACCTAAGACGGAGGGCAGACAGTCAGCAATCAGTTCACTTTGAGGCAATGTTTGAACACTTATATTAAATGCCTTCTGAAATGTTCTTAGAACTGGCGTTCACCTAGATTTTAGTAACAGGTTTAGTAACCTCTCTTTACTGTGTAATTTTGATAGTTTGTCTTTAGCGTCCACTGGACTGGATTTGCTGCAGATAGAATGGATGAGTTTGAAAAATTTTGACTGAGGCAAGTTTGGGGAAATATTCCACAATCATCATTTTTACTTAACTTATTTTCAAAGGAAAACTAATTTATATATTATAGGTAGACATTATCGTAGCGATGATTCATCGCTTATAATAAAATGTTTATTTTACTTATTTTCAACTGAATCCAGTGGACGCACCCCATCGGCAAATCTGTAATGCTGACCCTGCTATCCGCTCCGTCCACAGAGATTCTGGTTCTGTGCTGTGGACGCGTACCTTAAAACTTATCCTACCTCTGATCGTAGCGGTTTCCCGTTCTATCACATTTAATATCACGAGATAAGATGCAAAATTTTTGAAGGATTTTACCTTTGAACACTTCTACTCAGTTTCATGTACCAAGAAAACGAAATACTTCAACTATACTTATTGGTTACTAAAACTGGAAAAATAATCTTGATAGGCGTCAGACCTAGGTGTATTGCTATTCTATAAATTCTTTTGTTACAAAATTTCGGTTCAAAGATATTGGTATTGTACGTCCTAAAGAATTATTTTTTTAAAAAGATTGCCGAATAATCTGGATTTTCCTTTTACTTTTGTGAAGAACTTTGTCTAATACGTTTTTTTTCTTTATGTTATTTTTTATATTCGCTAAATCTGGCTGCGTATGTAACCGTTACTTACGAACGAAGTATAATTCAGCTTTGTGCGATTAGTTACTACACAATACGTTTTTTCCTTACACGATATTACGTAAGCCTTACGTAACAAAACTCCCTATTAATATTTAAAAGGGGGTTTAGGCATCTTTCGCTATGAGACCAACACCAAAATCGCTGTTCGATATAAAACTGCAATCCTACTAAACTAAACCTAATTTTGGTCCCAGTAAGTTGTTTCAGTTTGATGGTCTGATAATCCTCTTAAAAACCTTATTATTAAGTTGGATGCAAACATTCATGACTCGGGTTATCGGGCTCAATTCAGGTAATCATACAAAAATGTGCGGTATTCGAACCCACGATCCATATGGCACAGCAGGCAGGTTCACTACCGATACCGACTGAGCTATCGAGCTGTCTAAATCCAATAAGTCTCGATGCTGCATCGCGACTCCATCCCGATAGTAGCGACACAGTATCGTGTGATATGACCCTAACATTAAGAAGGTTTCTTGTATAGACACAAATATACCTACAGGGTTACTTTTTATTCAGTGCACAAACTTTGCGAGCGTGATGGTTATCGAAATTAAGAATACCCGTGTTCTTTTGTTTAACCCGGTTTAGAACAAAAATAAAAAAATGTCTCATCTGAAAAAATGTTTGGTTTGTGCTGACCATGTCACCTGTCACTTGCTTCCTCGATCGGCGCGGATGTTATCAACAGTACAATCAGCACAGCAATTTTTGTTCAAGTTTACGGGATGGTAAAAATAAGAGAGTAAATTTGCAAAAAAAAATTTTTTTTTTCTCGGTCTATATTAACGATACCTAACCTAATACGTTGTGAAAGTTTTTGCACTGAATAAAAAGTAACCCTGTATTTAAATACCTCAAACTGAAGAACTCTCTGACCTTTCAACAAAACTGTTAGTACCGCAAAGTGCTACACATGTAAAACTAGTGCCAAGTTCTTCCGAAATTGTATAATCCCAAGACACTAACAATATCAAAACAAATTGAATATAAAAGGAGATAGTCAAATTAAGGCAAAGTGCTCTGTTTTGTTTTTTTGTTTCATTTCACTTTCGCTGTTAAATAAAGAATATAGAAAAGGGGATGTAAACAAAGAAAGAGCCGGTAAGCAAATTGTGCATACATATTTCTACATTTACATGTATAATCTGATTGTGGATGTCAGAAGAATTGTTTCTGTGTGTAAATGTTGGTTGATAAAATTATGTCTTTGTTTGATATCACCACAATTGTTGCAACTTGTTTTAGTGATAAAAGTATCGAGAAATCACATAAACCAGTTTTCGTAGTTACAAAATGTACCGTTTTAACGATAGAGCGAAAAGAAAAAAAGTTGGTAAAAATTATAGATATATTTAAAGGGAGTATCCCTTTAAATATATCTATAATTTTTTTTTTTATTATTTGTTAGCAAATAAATACGCCATAATAACGCATATTTTGTTAAAATGTCAACTATAAAGCTAGGGTTGTATCTTTTGGTTTGGACGGACGGACAACGTAGGCTGCGCAACCAGGGTCCTGTTTTTTCCTTTTTGGTACAGAAATCTAAAAATTAAAACACAAAATCAACTAAGAAATTGGCTACGAACATGCTACGCTTTTGCTACGATGCGAATGCGACGCTACAACTTCTTCGTAGCGTGTTTGAGATAATAGTTATTTTATTTTAATTCTTTAAAAAAATCAAATAAGTAGATAAATACACGCGGATATCTTTCTGCGCCCGCGGCATGACGGCGCGATAAAGCGCTATCGCGCCCTAGCTCTCTTTTTTTTGTTGCGCGAAAGCGTTTTATCGTGCCTGCTAACGAACGAGTTAGCAAGCACGATAAAATGTTTATCGAGGCGTCATGCCGCGGGCGCCAGAATAGATATTATCCGCGTGTATTTATCTACTTATTTTATTTTTTTAAAGAACTCAAAGGCAGGGAGTATCCGTACAGTATGTAGTAATTAGTCTTTCTTGTGGGTTTAGTGTGGTAGAAGACAAATGAAGTTATAACGAAGTAAACGCTAAGAGTAAAATAAAATTGTTCCTTGTATACTCTTCTATAAATAAAAGTTTTGTCGAATCCAGCCTAAGTGCTCCTATTATATTCATTAAATAATCAACAAATAAATTAAAACTAACATAGTTCAGTACATTATGAACATACTGGGCATCTGGAGTACGATAAATTACCTACGATACAAACTCCAGCGGGAGCGAAGCAAAATTAAAAATTAGTTTTATTTTTCACAAAACTAGGTTAATTAAAGCTGGGTAAAGTTATGTAACTGGAATAATAATTATAGGTACTCTTTCAATATGGTAGTCAAGGAATGTAAACATTAATGAAAAATAAAATTAAAAGCATAGATAATCGAATCAAATAACAATTTGTAGTTATTTTACAACAGTCCCCAAAGATTCCATTGACATATTTACTAAGTTAGAAACTTATTAAAACAAATACATATATTAATAATTTTTGTTTTTGAAAAAAGAACAAGTTTTTGCCAAAGTGACAAACCGAGAAAACCATCATGCATGCTCTTTTTGGCATGCGTAAATTAATAAAGAAAGGCAATACAAAAATAGCAACGAAATTTTAAGACTATTTTGAATTACATAAAGAGAGATTTGAAACCCTTACTCTCACTTATTCTTAGAACAGCTTTAGTAATGTCCAACATATGTGGGGTAGTATATCTTTCTAATAAATAAAAGACATTGCCCAATCCTACAAAACTGGTAATTTTGAATTTTATAAGAAACGAGCTTTTACCCGCGAATTAGTCCGCATAAATTATATACCTACCAGATTTTAAGTCCATCAAACAAAAAAAGTTTCATCAAAATCGGTTCAGTAGTTTTTGCGTGATACTTGAACAACCAAACACCCAAACAAACAAACAAACAAATGAAAAAACAAACAGAAAGAAAAGAAAGAAAAGAAAGAAGAAAGAAGAGAAAAAAAGAAAGAAAGAAAGAAAAAGAAAGAAAGTGGAAGAAAGAAAGTGAAAGAAAGAAAGAAAGAAGAAGAAGAAAGTGGCAGCGATGTCCGCTCAGGGTCATATCTGGTGCAGAGGATTTCATTGGCCATCCAGCGCGGGAACGCAGCTGGTGTGATGGGATCCTTTGTGCCGGGTACGTTTAATGACGAGAGGCCCATTTAGAGTGTGCATTTCGGTTTTTTTTTTTCCTGTAATTTCTTGTGACGAAGCTTGACGTGGATTTTTTTTGACTTGTACTCCTTTGGACGAGGCATGTTGCCGAATTTAAAATAGATTGTTTGGAATTTTTTTGTAATTTATTATTGTAATTTGTGACATTGTTACGTAAAAACAAACAAACAAACAGACACACAAAAAATCCAAAAATTGGTGATTTGGAATCAGGGAAAGGTAAAAACCATGTCGTAATTTTTTTTTGTAAATATCTTCAATGTACAGACACACTTCTGTTACAGTTTTATAATAGTTTAGATTCCACGATAGAAAAGGATAATTTTCATTTCCTTGGGAAGTATGATACTCCTCCTATTTTGCGTATAATTTTAGCTATCATACTCTTTGTATTTGTTCTTCGATCATACTCATTTGTTAGTTGTGAAACTATTTGAAACGAATACAGTTTGTCACGTGGGCAATGTCTTTTGATTTGCTAATCAGAATTGGGCAGCAGCTGAATCGGAAAATATTTCTGTCCTCAGGTATATGGAATGAGTATAGATTTTTTATCGTTTTGTCGACGATGACATGCTAGCCCTGCAGGGCCTCTACCCGCATATTCGAACTTCGCAATTGCGTGAACGTTTTCGTTCCAATGTCAACTCTATTATTATGTAGTGCGGACCGAAACAGTGGCGATATATCGAACATCGAAAGTCCGGGTACAGGGCCAGGAACTTTGACTACTTATATAGGTACTAGTTACGCGTGTCATTCTATTAACAAACATTTCTGCCACTTGTTGCGGGGACGAGTTAACATGAAATCCGTAACTTTGGATTTTATTCCCCATAACTTTAGATTAATTTTGAATGTTAAAAATCATGAAAAGTAGTCTCATGTGAACCCCAAACAGTAACTATTAAATAATCTGTGCCCAAACGTTCTAAGTTCAAAATTATTGTTTCGCAATCACAGGCCGTCTCGTTTAAGTGTATTACGTGTGGATGTTCTGAGTTGTCAGTATCTCTGACTATCCCTTAGGAGAATATAGTCGTGAGCATATGCATTACGTAGTAACGTACCTACAAATATTTGTTCATCGATTATTACATTTACAATTTCTCTACAAGTTCAATTAAGATTTCTATTGACTGTACAATAGAAAATAGCCAAGAGAAATGGGTTAAGAATTGTGCTGAAATGTTAGTATAGATTATAGTACTATTTCACCACAATTCCTAACCCATTCCTTCAACCATAGAATTCACAATATAACCCACTTCAGGTAAAGTGAACTATTTGCCCAAAAGCGCCCTATTTCTCACCAAAAAGCAACCAATTACACGTAAAGGTGTATTATTCGAGCTGTTACCCTGTATTGTTCACCGACGATTGCTCGCTCGTTCGCGCCACATAAAAGGATAAGGTCAAACTTTGAAGCAATGAAGCGGGAGATGGCCAATGAAGATTTATAAATACGCAAACAGCACTTCAAAACGGCGCGTGATTATGTGAAAGCCGGTCAATTACCTTGCTTTTTTATCGCCATTTTAGAGTCGGCCAATGCATCTACATGTAAAACATCTTAGGAGACGACATAGTAATTATGGCTGGCTTGCACTTCATAAAATTAATCTGGTGCCATGCATGTAGCAACAAACGGTCGCTAAGGAAACCAAATACGAAAAGAATTTGAATTTGCTCAAAATTTTAATTTTATCTAATTTACTCATAAAAAATAGTATTAAAAAAGTTCACTTTTTGAATCATTATATCTAATTGCTACACAATGGTGTGTATCACAAGATCGCAAGCGACTTCAACTTAGGTGTAATTAGGTTTTCCTTTGAATACAGGTTTCGTATGCATTTTAGAGAAAATAAGAAAATAATATGAACAAAAAATAAATAAAGCCTTTAATTATGTTGAATATAATTGCTATATTTTTAATTATTTATGTCTTTCAAATAAAGAAAGCTTCGAAAAACCAGCAAAATATGGTCCGTCCCAGCGCAGCCTTTACCGAGGAGGAACGTCTTAAATTAATTACGCTTCTATTAAAAACATCAAAACGTAAAGTCGGTAACTTAATGGTGCTTCAGAAGTGAAAAAGAAATGTACAAAAATGGTTTCCTTAGTTTACTATGTAATTTGGGCCTTGACAGAACAACTATGTCGTCTCCTGTTTTAACGCTCTATGGGTCAAACACACTATAAAGGGAGAAAATGGCTGGACATAAACCAGGGTCTTAATCTTTGCCAGAAACTGCTGATGAAGTATAGGGGTGAAACGGTACTTATGTGGGGGTAGATAAAAGATTTTTTGTTACGATTTGCTAATGTGTGGTAACAAAATTTGCTCCAGTTTTATAGAAATCGTAATAATATATCCCTGAATTTATCATCATCATAGATAACTGCGTCTAGACATTGTTTTATTGAGTAAAAATTTTATTATCTTTTTATGGTTCTGTTATCATATCAGACAAGGAAACCTTTTAAATAAGATAGTTCTGTCTGTCCTTTTTACGAAAATCTCTAACAATGACAGTTTTTGATGGATTTAAAGATAGTAACTACAAACATAAAACATAATAGCTCATAGCCTGTAACGTTTATATATAAATTGTAAATCAACAATGGCCTCGATTCGGACTGTGCCACGACTTAACTTAACTAAATTTATTCCTGTCACTTTCTAAATTAAGATTAAGAAAAGAGACAGAAAACCAACAGCTGACTTTAGTGCTGTCAAAGTGACGTTACACGCCCAAAAACGCTTTAAATAAGATGGCGTACATTATGATGGCATCTTATTTTGGGCGTGTAACGTCACTTTGACAGCACTAAAGTCAGCTTTTGGTTTTCTGTCTCTTTTCTTAATCTTAATTTAGAAAGTGACAGGAATAAATTTAGTTAAGTTAAGTCGTGGCACAGTCCGAATCGAAGCCATTAACTACAATTCTTGTTTTTTGTAAATGATTGAGTGGGAGCCCTTAATAGTTAAGAAATTTAAAAAATACGGTTGATGCCCGCACAAAAAGCTGCTGTATATAATTTCGCAGTGTCCATTGTCCAATAGACTCCCGCAAGCGTAGCGTACGGCAATACTTGGACGTTCAGGTATAATGAGCGGCAGTTTAGTAGAAACATCGCTGCGCATGTAGGGGTGTACACACAACGACACATCAAGCTATAAAAAACCAACATTTATATAACCTGCCCGCGCCATGCTATACGTTACTCGACCTACGCGCGGTCAGCTTATGTTGGTTTTGTATAGCTTGATGTGTCGCCGTGTCGTACCTACCGGCCGCCGGCTTGTATGAAGCTGTTTTTCTGATAGAATATATATTCTGTGGCTCGGTATACCTGAGTGGGTGGACGAGGGTTGATTATAATTTATACAACTATAGGTCTGTCGCCCGTCTGAGATTTAATTAACTTTTTGTTACCGGTCGTAAGCATTCGAAACGGAGTATCTTTCTTTCAAAACGGTAATAGTCACAGCTGGAAACATTTTTGCATGGCTCGACTTTATATTTCGTAGTAAAGGTCGCTGAGCCAAATGTCGCGGGTTCAAATCCCGCATATTTCGTATGGTAAATACTAATAACTGTTACCCAATGACGAATGGTTGTATGTATCTACATAAATGTATTCAACATCGTTGTCCTAATCTACATACAAGTCTAGACTAGTTTGCTTTATCAAATTTGATTTGGGGATTCCCTTTGTGACCTCATGCGTGTGCTTTTGAAATAATTCTGCATCAAGTTATTTGTAAATTGTAAACTTATTAGAGATACTATGTATTTTAAGAGGGGGTCATACCTATTTTGTCTGTTTTCGAACCGATTTTTGAGAACCAAATTATTACATTTAATATATATAGTTCACATTACAGTGTAGATACGTTCTTTCTGCAGGGCATCTAACCGTTGAAAACACGATTCTATTACATTTTCTCGATAGAAAAGAGGAGCAAAGTAAGCTCGATTTCAGATTTATAACCAGTTTTACAAGAATCACACTACACCATTTCTTCTGAATATACAATCATTTGAAAGGTAAATAATTATAGCAGGGCTTCTAACCGATGGATTTTTCCCCAAACACCCAAGAGAAAAGATATTGATGAAAAATGCGTTTTTTTGCGATCTTGCTTTCAATTGAAGCGGGATGGCTAATTGCGAAAGTTTGCTTGTTAGAAAGAGAGGCTTGTTCTACTAATACCCACTTGGGTCAAAGAAAATATACGCTAACTTGGGTGGTAATGAAAAGAAGGTCTACGTTTTTAGCGACTTTATCACTTGGCGTTAGTGACATATTAATAATATAAAAAGTTTAATTTAATTTGCGAATGCTGTCCTTTTTAGTGTTCCGTACCAAAATTGGAAAAACGGAACACTTATGGAATCAGCTCGGTGTCTGTCCGTCCGTCCGTCAGTCACAGGCATTTTTCTTAGAGACCGTAAGACATAGAAAGTTGAAACTCGGTACAGATCCAATTGGTGGTCCAATATCATAAATGAAGTAAAAAAAGCAAAAAATTTATATTGGGCGGCAATTTGGGGAGTAAGAAAGGGTAAATAAAAAAAAATATTTTTCTACCCTATAGTGTGGGATATCAATTGAAAGCTTATGAATATACGAGTCTAAAAATATAAGTACTTTTCAAATTTTTTATAAAAACTTTGTTTAACAAAATGTTCAATTTAATCCGAGAAATTGCTGTCCCCACCTCTATTACAAAAAATATAGCCGTATAAGATCTGAAAAAAATCATGAACATCAGAAATAACCTGTAGATGGCGGGAAATGAATCAGGGTGGCTCTAACTTGGATAGTTTTTTTTCTATACCCAAAAAACTAACACCAGAAAGACCAGTGTAAAATGATCTTCAGTTACTATGTGACCACATACTAAATAAGTGTCAATTTATAGTGGTTGTTATTAATGACCCATGTTAAACAACTGGTAGTACGGAACACTAATTGCCCGAGTCCCGACTCGTACTTGGCCGGTTTTTTTATTTACACCTTTAGAACTGTTTGCACTTTGTACACAGGGTGAATTTGATATCATTGGCATCCTTTTAAACTAAGAGCCTACCCATCAAACTGAATAACTTTTACTATGGGAGTAAACCGATCGGAGGAAAAAAAATCTGCTGTTGCATACATTTGAGTCGAGTAGGCATTGCAGTTTAGTATGGAACAGCTGATTTTATAGTTGCTCCGATCGATTTGCTCCCATAGTAAAAGTTGTTTAGTTTGATGGGTAGACTCTTAGTTTAAAAGGATGCTAATGATATCAATTTAATCCAGTATACAATATAAATATTAAATTGAATAATATTTTGTTCTAAGCATGAATTTTCAATACAAATTGAATGAAGACCGGTAACAAAAAAAATTATTTAAATGTCGAGCAGCCGAAAAACCTAATAAAACCAAAACTAAAAGTTTGAATAGAAAGTTAAGAGTTTAACTTCGCAAACAGGAATATAAACGATGCCTGAAAATGACCGGAAGGTTAAATATTTACGCGAATACGAAATTTAAGCGACCCCGTGTGTGGGTAGGATAAAGTGAACTACACATTGTATGAGAATTTTGATGATTGATATCTAAGTAAGTCTAACTAGCTATCATCATAACATCATTGAAACAGAAATGAAGAGATTCGCCGAGGAACCAAAGTAGCTGACATGACCAAAGATTTTTTTTTTATTTAGTATGGGTTTGCTCTTGACCTTAATCCAGTCCTTAGGACGAAGATGGGGTCGAAGATGTAGCGAGCTTACCCAGAAGAAGCCTATTCACTCGTACTTTAAAGGAATTCGGGTTGTAAGTGCTCGGAAATACTGACGCAGGCAGGGCATTCCACTCCTTGGCTGTGCGCATTATAAAAGATTCAGAAAGGCGCTTGGTGCGGATATGTGGGATGTCAACCAAGAAGAGGTGATATCCCGCGGTGCATCTGGAAGTCCGATAGTAGAAAGGGGAAGGTGGGATGAGCCCAAGCTCATCGTCGGTCAATTCCCAAGAATTGCTAAACTAAAGTGGCAATGGGCTCATACCGGTGACCGATGGGGCCGAAGAGTTCTCGAGTGGCGACAGCGTACCGGAAAGCGCAGCGTGGGCAGGCAAGGCGGACCGACGACTTGATGAATGCGGCAGAAACCCGTTGGATGAGGGCATCGCAGGACCGGTTGTTGTGGCGATCTTTGGGGGAGGCCTATGTCCATCGGCTGAGATGATGACGATCGTAATTACTATCCTATCTATCTATCTTACTTACTATTTACGTCACACTATATCTCAAGCTTAAGTGTGAACAAGCATGGAAATATACAGGTTGTTAGGGTAGACAGTTGCATTACTTTAAGGGGTGATTGCACCCATGATACTGAACAACTTTCCCTAAGAAACCTATAGGAAATTCGCAAGAAAAATGTTGAACTTCCCATACTAAATGCGATCAGCTGCAGTGTGGCCAATGCAAATTTTGATGCGGCCGTGTACATTAGGTAGAAAAGCCATGTTTTATGTTTATATGGAAAAACTCCAACGGTGGGCCATGTCCTAAGGCCGTGTCACCTCTCTGACCAGTGGTCATACATTTTTGTTCTGTGTCTTTTGCCAAAATGGCAGAAATCTGCCACAAATGGTCACACTGATCAGCTGATCGAACATTTGTATGAAAATTCGAAATTGCTTTTTTTTTTTCTGAACAACTTTCCCTAAGAAACCTTAGGAAATCCTAAGGTTTCTTAGGGAAAGTTGTTCAGTGTCATGGGTACAATCATCCCTTAAAGTAATGCAACTGTTTACCCTAACACCCTGTATAGGATATCTTAGTAAACAGAAGTATGGATTAAGTGAGAGAGGTACATTGGAAGCGAAATAAGTACTTCAGGTTCGCCTTAATTGGAGATCCATAGTCTCTGCCAACCCCCTGAGAAAAAGACGTGAGTTTATGTAGGAGGTTACAAACTTATGTCCGTAATACCGATTGCTCTCAAATACGATACGCTGAAGAAGAAGTTCTGATGCGTATGCCAAGTCTACCAATCCACATTAGGCCTGCGTGATGGACTTACGCCCATACACCCTCCCTCTGGGTAGGTCTGTGCCCTGCAGTGGGACATAGTATATAAGCTAAAAATTACTTATGTTGTATAATGTAACTGAGTTATATTCAGATTCAGTTACTACTTTTATTGCAAGCACTGCAGAATAGAAATCACTGTTTTCTTAGTCCGAGTCCGTCATACAGACTACGAGGAAATTGAAGAAAAGAAAGTAAAGAAAATAAAAAGAAATGGAGCGAAGCAGCAAGCATAATTAGCTTCCGCTGATGTTAAGAGAGAAAGTTTCTTTATTAGTACTGGAGTATCTTGAAACTACTGAAGTTCTGATTCTTGCTGTGGAGTAAATTGTGCTCAACAAATTCTTGGGTACATTGATTCTTTATAAAGAAAAGTCCAGTGTTAGTAATCGGCTTATCACAGACTTACCTCCTGTGGGTATCGTATAGAGAGATTACGGGAAAGGGTTTTATTTTTGAGCGGAAAGCCAGGTAGCGACATGTCGACCTATACGTAAAATTATAGGTTTCTTCTTACAGGTTTTGATACAGGGTATATCAAAACACCCTAGTAATACTTGAGGTGCTTCAGACCATTAGGCGCTGTCCTATTGCCATCGCTCGCGCGATCATGCGTCCGTCCGACGAAAATCATTTTTCCACTGTGCGTTTAAACATAATTATATCTGAATAAAAATAGAACAATTCGATCGCATCTCATGATAGCACGACCTTCTATAGGATATTCCGCAGATATAAGGATATATTTAAACGCACAGTGGCACAATTATTTTCATCGGACGAACGCATGATCGCGCGAGCGATGGCAATAGGACAGCGCCTCAAACTGAACAACTTTCACAATGGAGCCAACTTCGAAATCGCGAAAAAAACTGCTGTTTCATATAAAACTGCAGCACCGACTCAACTCAAATATAATGTGTTTTGCTACACCCTTTATAATATCAAAAATCGTTCGTTTCAGAACAAAGTCAAAATAATTTATTCAATAAAGCACACTAAACGTCAAATCTTTTTTGAGCATATGCTTATGCTTCTTAATAATATAATGCCAATTTTTTAGGAGACAGAAACATAAAATCTTTCGCTATGGGACTAACCGTTCTTTTTTTCGAGGTGTTTTGTGTTTGCTCTATCGTAAAAACGGCAACACATAAGCGTCAAACTTGGTGTGATTACAGAACACACGCTAAACTATGATATTTATCAACTAATAAAAAGTGGTCAAGAGTGTGTGGCTCGCGATAAGGGTCCCAGAGAAATATTTTTTTTTGGTAAATATGGGTGATAGATAATATGGGTGACAAAATTTTTTTTTTGGTAAATATGGGTGACAGAACTTTCGGTGCGCGACTCTGACTCGCACTTGTTTTATAATATTATGACGAGCTTTTACCCGCGACTTCGTCCGCATAAATTATATACCAGATTTTAAGTCAGATGATAAGCTATCAAACAAAAAAAGTTTCATCAAAATCGGTTCAGTAGTTTTTGCGTGATACTCGAACAAACAAACACTCAAACAAACAAACAAACAAACGAACAAACAAACAAACAAACAAACAAACAAACAGACAGACAAAAAATCCAAAAATTTGTGATTTGGAATCAGGGACATCTAAAAATCATATCGTAATCTTTTTTTTGTAAATATCTTCAATATACAGACATACTTCTGTTACAGTTTTATAATAGTTTAGATAGAGAAAGTTATTCAGTTTGATGGTCTTAAGCACCCCCTTAAATATGTAACACATTTAAGCGTTCTTCAGATTCTTATACGATGGAAGGGATTCTCTAAAAGCTCACCTTATCCACTTAACTGATTACAACTAGCCCTCTACTAGGTAACCGCTGAATTTTTTATACGAACCAAAGGTTGGACCATTGAATATTTCATAGGAAGCATTTTCAGTTGAATTGAAGAGTGAAAATATTCTCGGGGCAAGCGGGGTTAGTTCTCGCCTGCCTATACAGCGGACTTCTGGGATATTTGTGGACTATAAGTAATACAATTTTAATGTGGAGTAACCTGAAATTGATTTTAGGTTGATTAATTTTCGATTTCGAATCTGAAATGAAGAGATCCGCAGAAAAACCAGAGTAACTGACATAGCCCAAAGAGTTGCTAAACTTAAGTGGCAGTGGGCGGGGCACATTGCTCGCAGAACCGATGGCCGGTGGGGCCGAAAAGTTCTCGAGTGGCGACCGCGTACCGGAAAGCGCAGCGTGGGTAGGCCCCTCACACGGTGGACCGACGACCTGGTGAAGGCGGCGGATAAACGTTGGATGAGGGCAGCGCAGGACCGGTCGTTATGGCAATCCTTGGGGGAGGCCTATGTCCAGCAGTGGACGTCCATCGGCTGAAATGATGATGATGATGATGAATTTCGATTTTAAAAAAATGATTGTACACTTGATACGACACGATAATTTCATTATTAAATGGAAATAGGGGAAATAGAGGGGAAGGGAGACAGACGGACACCTATAGCACAGTATAAGGAAGAGTATCCATTTCTAGATACGTATAGGTTTTTATTTAGAACGGCAAGCATGCCACCCACCGACAAAGCGACAAAACTAGAAAAACGTGAGCGCTCTGTTCGGCATACGTAAGAAAATAAAGATGGAAGCACATTTCAATTTATATCTTTTTTCGGGGTAGCATGCTAGTCATACAGGCAAAAAAGTTACGACTGATGTTTTGTTTTATCAGGAACTCGTCGAGCAGAGGTGTATAACAATGACTGATAAAACACATAGGATGGAGTGGTATGGCCTTGCAAGTCAACACACACACACGACACGACACACGACACGACACGTTGCGACACTCTAAGAATTTTATCAGCAATGTGACAACTTGTGTTTCAAGGTTCATTCATACTGAACAACAGCAGGAGCAAGGCTCGTGCCATCGTCAGAACCCTCACCGGGCACTACGACACAGGTACGATGATGCACAAGATGAAACTTACCCTAGATCCCAGCTGCCGAGCGTACGGAGAGAATGAGGAGACTGGAGACCATGGAACATAATTATCCTTTGTGACTGTGATGTCTTGGCGGCAGAACGCATGAGCCTCCTCGGAGATGGATATACCGGAAGACCTTAGGTTTCTTCCCCTCAATGGTATCGCCTCCTTCATTGACCATGTATTTTAAGGGTGAAGAAAGCAACAAGTATTGGGCCTAACACAAAAGATCGCACTGGGTAGTAGTGTTGCTGGCTTGCCAGACCCCACAACAAGATAAGATAAGATAAGAGGTGCTATTTTTGATCTCACACATCATGATCGAACGATGCATAATCTCCATATAAATTTTGACATTTTCTAATGCTGATTGTGTGACTTTCAAAAATAGCACTCCTAAAAGGCTTTGTAATTTGTGTAAGTATATTGAGTATTTTTATAGTACTCTGTGCTTTTTTGTTTATTATGCTCTGTATATTTTATTTCAAAGATGCCATGTCCGCATCTTCTCTACAACACCTTTCGAGGCGGTGGTAAAATCACAAAAAATACGTCCCACTGCTGAGTAAAGTTAGGCCTCATCGGACTGTAGTAATAAGAATTAAAATCCTTAAATATTATTAACCATGTTCAACAAACCCGGCTAACACGAAAGATCCACAAACATAATGTAAGCAAAACACACTAAACACGTTATTCTGCGTCACATAAACATTATGAACAACATACTAAATCCAAAACTTGTACCCTTAATTCAGTTCTATTCCAACACAAATGTAAATTTGTTAGTATTACGTGCGGTTTAGGGTCGGGATTGCATTAGCTTTGATGTGATTCATTGAACTGATTCAGAAAGGTGAACCGAATATTGTTTTTGACCGACGAACAATTTAATTTAGATAAAACAAATAAAGAATCAGAGTGATTACCGAAGCAGTTTTTCAAGTCTACATTAATTTCCTCCGCGCTATGGTTAAGAAAGTGGTAGATAACATAGCAATGGGCGGGACACATTGCAGAACCGACCATCTTCTTAATGGCAGGATCACCATGCAGTGTGTGCTTGGATGTGTGATGTAGGGACGTTGAAATGATACGAATAGTATAGCGTTTAGACGTATAATGCATGCCTGCAGAACATTGCCATGACTTATAACTAGCTTAAACCTATGTGTGTGTGTGGGGGGCTACGCACACACTACAGCTGGATCTTGAGTAGTGATATCGCATCAGAAAGCGCAGCGTATGTAGACAAGGTGACCGACGACCTGGTGAAGGCAGCTGGAACCTGCTGGATGAGGGCAGCGCAGGATCGGTCATTGTGGCGATCCTTGTGGGAGGCATATGCCCAGCACTGGACGTCTATCGGCTGAGATGATGATAAGGATTATGACGCTACGCTCATTTGAGAGCGAAAGAAAATGTGAGTTTTCTCCAGGATTATATAATCTAGGTATATCCACTATAATAACATCATTAATACATACAAGCGTCAAACTTGCAACTTTGTGTCAGACACAACCAAAAGGCTAACAACTTTTAAAAAAACTAAATGAAAATAATATAAAAAGTAGGTAATTCATATCTAAGTGATTGCCTCACTTAGATATGAATTACCTACACTGAAAAAAATGCGAGCCAACTAAGAAATACCAAAATAATTGAAATGACGTTATTATTGTTTACTAAAAACAAAAGATGGTTAGTTGTAACAACAAGCCGAATTCGTTTAAGAAAGTTCTCTTAATCGGAGAAGTCATGATGTTGACAGGCTCATATGGATTCATGATGTTGGTTGAAGTAAACAATTTTTTTTTTTCATATACGAATGATTCCCAACTCTATTTCAGTACGTAAATAAGCTGGCAGGTACCTACTAAACTAGAATTCTATCGAATAGTCGAAAATAAGGTTGTGATCCTAAACACACAGTATTTCCAATTTGAACAAACAAATAAGGTTATTCACATTATACTTTCTTGTTTATTCTACAGCTGAAAAGTGGTGCCCTACGAGGCAATTAAGGGATAATGCGGGTTACTTAAGCTGTTTCTTTTGTTCTTCTTTTGTCTCTTTAAAATTGCTGTGCTCCGACAGGGTTCATAATGTTGAACTATTATAAGATTACACGACCTGTTTTGTTCCATTATGAAACGCAATAAAGTATTGAGAATTTTTGTGAGCAAAAATATAGCCACCATTCAGCACTAATTGATACATTAATCAATCCTAGTTAAAAAATTCCATCAAAATTTTACTGTTTTAACCAACTTTAAAAAAAGGAGGTTCTATGATGAACCCTTGTGTATCTAGATCTACTTGAATACTTACTATTGGACCGATTTATATGACTCTCTCACAAAATTCATAAAATGCTGCCCTCAGATGAATTTTAAAAATTTTGGTAATGCTGTGTCTAAAAAAAAAACGACGAATTTTGGACAGCACTTTACGGGCCGAATACAAGACCTCCTTTATTAAGTTGGTTAACCAGAGAGTTTATTCAAAAGAACCTAAGAGCAAGGACCTCCTTTATTCTAAAGCATAGAGGGAGCCATAGCATAGCAAGAATGTCGAATGTCCTTTTTTGACGTTTGTGTTTACAGCATAAAGTTATTATACCTGTCGGAATAGAGTTACTGACATGAGTTGTCAAATGAAACCGTTTTTTGTGAATTTGTCGGCACTTATCGGCACCCTAAAACTTCGAGTTCTGTGTGTAATTGTGAATTTAACGTGAAATCGCAGATAATTTAATGAAATAGTGTTAGTAAATTTCACAAAAAAATCTACGTTTTCACTTTAGATTCACTAATTATTCACAGAGCACGAATATTTACCTTGTCGATTGTGCCGACAAGTTCCCAAAAACGGTTCTATTGCCTCGCGTCACGTATCTCTTTCTATTATACAGTGGCGCCGCCAGGTACATCTCGCTCTCTCAGCTGTCAGTTCCTCTATATAATACCTTTATGGTTTACAGTGTGTGGTGTCAAGTAGTATGGAGACCAATCTAGTACAAAAGTGACAAGTGAAAAGTGGACAACCGCATAAACAAAGATCTATAGTTCCGTCTCCGTCTGCTGTTTAAGGTACGTCATAAGAAAAAAGAGACTTAACTACAATCTTAAATTGACGCGGTCTCTATGCTTTAGAATAAAGGAGATCCTTGCTCTTAGAAAATAACCCTGTTAGTCTAATGACGTAATTGATCATACACCCACACAAAAACAATCCTTTCATCACACGAACACTAAAACGAATATCCTTCAATTTATAACCTCCGAAAGAGGTTTATTTACATCGTTCTACATAAAGCTTTTACACGTTATCCGTTTGGAAAGAACAAATAACCCGATTCGGGATGGAATCACAAAATATGACCATCTGACGGTATTGGTTCGGATTTTATACTCCGTATCCATACGATTTTAAATCCACGATATATCAAGTTGGTTATATACTAGAGTAGGTATATCCATTAGCATTGAACGGAATTTATGTGTCTGCACTTCTTACGTACCCACACCGTATCACCTGATTGTCTGAAAAGAAAAATGATTCCGTGCTTCGGATGGCACGTTGAGCCGTTGGTCCCGGCTAATATCTCTGGTGGTAGTAGTCGTTACATAAAAAACCACGTCAGAGGCCGTAAGGTGGTCTGAAAAAACTCTGACGCCAGGGCTCTGCCCACACGATAAGAAAGAAGACGTACCCACAGGAAGCTAACGGGAATCTTCACGAAGCATACGCAGTCCATCCGTCCGTTCATCCGTCCGTCCGTCCGTCAGTTCGTCTGTCTGTCCTACTTTTAAAGGGCTGCATCTTGTGAACCGTAATAATATTGGTTATCAGAGAATATGGTGTTATTATGGTGGATTTACTAACAAATAATGTAAAACGGTAATACATACCAGCGACAAACTTAGTTAGATCATAGTACAGACTCGCAACTACTCGCAAGTGAATGAAAACATTTTAAAACTGGCCATGTGTGAGTCGGGTTTGCGCTAAGGATCCCGGAGAAAACAGATTTTTTTGGTAAATTATAGTGTAGTAGGGAAGAATGGAACCATCAGAGCGCGAGTCCAAAACACACTTTACCGGCTTTGTGTTTTCTTGTGCATACAGACATACATAATTAAAACTCACGATCATATTGGGAAAATAAATTAAAGACATCACAAAGCTGAAGACAAAATTGTGATACTTACCTACTTAATTGTTTATTTATTTTTATTTTTATTTTATTTATTAGGTCTGCCTACAGCTATTAAATCTGACACAAGTTTAAGTACGTTACACAGTGATCTTAGACTAAGATGTATAACTAATTACAGGCAAACACAGCATGCAATGTAAATAGGGTTAACTGTAAAATATAACCATAACAAGATTTTACAAATTGGTAGTAGTAAGTATATAAATTAAAAGAGCTTTTACAAGATAATAAAGAGATTTTACAAAATTACAAAACAAAACAAGGCAACTTACGAGAAACATTAGGTAGGTACTTTAATATACGGAAACATTTTTACGGAATCTGGCCAAAGAGTCAAAGTTGATGTCGCAAATATCACGTAGCGAGGGACGGGTGAGTTGGCACCTAGCACCGTTCTTCTAAACAATGGGGCGAGAGGGTCAATTTTGAAACGTGGATAACGGAATGGAACTCTTATTCTAAATTTTTCCAGTAGCATGTATTTGATACATGAACGATCTCTAGCAACCCAAGCTACAGTAGAGTTTTCTAGAAAAAGAATCAATTTATTATCATGAATAATGCAAAAAAGAAAATGTTTCTATTCCTTATTATTTTAAGGGATTTCCGGACGAATGGGCTTGGCTGGTGTCGTTTCGTATTTGCTGATTCTACGGGCGTAGGGTTGCGACATTCAGAGTGGGGATATCCGGCATATCCGGAACGGCAATGAACTGGAAATTTGAGTTTGTAGCACGGAGGTGTTGCTACATCTATTTAGTCTACCGTGGTACTGCAATGCGAATGTATTTGAAAGGTTCTCGAAGTAATGAAATCAGATGAATTTGTGTCTTATTTTCCGTGAATTTGACATAAATTGTATAAACAATACACAGGAAACATTCGTATTCTTACATAATAATTACATGTCTCTTTACTGCTGGTAGAGATGAGTAATCGAAACAAAAGAAAATTAAAAAGAGTCATGAAAAATGTAGTAAAACAAATAATGGATGTTAACCATTAAACGTTTTGATCCAAAATTAGTGGTAATACCTATTATTATTGAGTTGGCTGTTTGCAAGCGTATTGTGATAATTGCATTGTTTATATGTTTGTGCCGTTGTTATATGGTTTCCATAATAAACAGCCTATAAATAGTGCTTTCTTGGAATCATTACAATGTATGTGCCTGTGACCGTTAAAAAAAAAAAAAAAAAAAAAAAAAAAATTGCTGTTCTATAGTGTTTGCCCCAATCTCGCTCATATTTTTATACTTAGGTACATACTTACCTCATAACTTATGGTATTTTATTTATTCTCTGGTATGCAGGTTTCGTCACGTTGTTTTCCTTCACCGCCAAGCTATAGTGCATCCAAGATAGCTTGGTGATTTTGGCAGGTGGTTTTAGAGATTTCGTTTTACTTTTTATAATAGGTACACTAAAAATTACAAGATTAATATTTAACATAAAATTAAAGGTTTTACGGCTGAAACATTTTCAGAAAGTTAAATAATCGCTCTAAAACGATCTGTCAAAATCACCAAGCTATCTTAGACGCACGATAGTGATAGTGACAAATACAACCGTACATAAATTCCGTGGAACCTAGTGTGGTAATTAAAATACCAATTTACCAAAAGTAGTTTTGAAATTACATACTTAAATAATTTTATGGAACTAAAATTCTAAGCTTTAAAAAATTTATTTATCTACTGTAAAAGCACTAAAGGAACTAAAAAGCAAATTTCAGAATAAATCTATACCATAAATCAGTATTCGATATTTGTGCAAAATTATAACTGCTGCTAACTCGTGGTTTCAGATTGTAATTTATTTTCTTTTTGAACACGTTTCACTTCAGAAAAATCTGTGACATCTAATTTCCCTTTCAAAATATTCTTCCCCGATACCAATATCCGCTCCGCATTACAGGTGAAAATATCCGGGTTGTAATTTTTTCTTTTAAGTAGCAACCCTAACAAAATGTGGGCGTGGGACAAGCGATAGCATTTTCCTGTTTTTCGAAAGGATTCCAGCTGAATCGTTCGAGATAAGTGACACAGTTTATAAAAGGTTTTACTCGTACTATCGATCTAACTGGCTTTACTATGAGCTATAATAGGATTCACGTTTTAAATAAGTGTAACGAGATTTAAGTTCATGTGCATGAACCCTGTAAAGTAGTAAAGATGACATTAGTGTAAAAGAAAAAGTATAACACGGAATTTTAGACTATACTTTTTTTTTAAACTCGTCTAGGCTTACCAATTCTTCATGCATGCATACAACGTAAAAACTAGAAAGTAGTTTGATTAGAATCGAGAGCAGAATCGAATTATCATGGTTTCAATATAGGTTTTCTTTTTTTAAAATATTAAATAATTTATTCGTAAAATTTAAAATTTACTGAACCCGATGTCAACCCACCGAACGGGCACACTCTCCCTACTTACTACCAAAACAAGATTATTAAAATGTATCCATGAGTACGTTAGCGCTTTCATTCATTGCTGAAATAATAACAAATCGTTTTTGCCTCAAAACTTAAAATGCGAATAACTTTAAACTTGAACTATCAAGATAATGAAATTGTTGTTTCAATCTAATTATTTTGTTATAAATCAGTTGGGGTGTATGAGGTGGTCATGACTATATTCCTATAGGGGAAAACTCAGAACATCCACGTTTTACTAGTACCTATTACTTACTTATAGTTTACGTAGTATTACAGGTAGTCAATACCACATACTTCGTAACAGACAGGTAAGTACATGACATCCTTAGAATACGACAAATTCTTACGCATTAATTATCTACTGCGAGACGGTACGCGCAAAATTGTACCCAGTGAAGCTTGCCACATCGTGGTTATTACTCGCGACCTATGCGACGTTGCCGTCTGGCCGCGAGTGGCAGAAATCAAGCAAGCACTTCGCCGAGTGACGGATGCCTAACAAAACCCTAATTTGATTATAAATCAAGCACCGAAAAGTAAAAATCTAGATATTCTTACAAGCCTTTTCCAAGAAAAATAATTGAAACATACCAATTTGCCATTCAAATTGTAGTTAAAGTGAACCTAACTTATCAGACAGTCAAAAGACGGGTCTGAGAATGGATTTCAAAGTTCCTTTGTCAAAACTTATCTAGTTTGTATAATTTGCTTTCTATTTCATCTTGGGGACTGCTTTAATTTATCTCTTCGTTTATCTTTCTCGGAACACGGTCGTTAAATAAATTGTTTCCATGAAAATTGAATAGTTTAGTGATATCGTTTCCTCTCCTGTGATTTTGTAAAATGCTAGCGACCTTAAACTGTGCTTATAATGGTTTTATTTTCCCAATCTATCAGATTCAGGAGGGTGGGAAGTGGGAACCAGAGTGTATCTATTCGATTAGGAGTTTTTGGACCCGTGGTCTACCAACGCAGTTCACCTAGGAGTTCCACGCTTATTTTTTTGTGCCCGTGATTCACCTAAAAGATAAAACACGGGTTAATTTTAAAACCATTATGTTTATTCAATTTCAATTTCAAATATTTATTGCATTGCCACATTGTTGTACACAGGAAGAAACTAGCCTCTTAAAACTAGTCTCTTAAAGAACTAAATTAATCTATATTAGCGCTAAGAAAGTTCTGCGAGACCGCTACTGGCGCTCCGTTACTCTTCGCGATACGTTCCGTACATCCGCATTTAATAATATGTGGACGTACACCCAAAAATGGTTCTTTATCAGTCACATAATCATAAGAAATAATAAAAAGGTAGGTTAAAAGGCCAACAACTGGACCCTTCTTTTTTTTTTTTATATCTTGGACAATGTCACACAAATTCCTTCTTGCGTGCCCACATACAATTTCATACCTGAATAATTAGGTTTAATCATTACTTATAATCATATTTGCAAGGGATAGGTCTCAACGCTTGTATTAAATGAGTATTTGTAAACGAACAGTGTCTCTTTAAGAACTATATTAATCTGTATCAGCGCTAAGAAAGCGCTGCGAGAGCGTCGCGTCGCGTCGGTGCCGTTCCGTACATCCGCACTTAATGATATAATTTCCGCAGCACTTTGATATTCACTCGGAATTAAAATAGCTCTTCAGAGAAACGTGCCGTATTTAGCGAGTAAGGCAGTGGGCACTATGGGTAGTAATTAATATTTTATACAAGTTGAAAATAATAATAGCAACCGTTGACATTCACATCTCTCGTATCGTAAAAGTACGTAAATTTCCTGTTTGGTGTCTGTGTAAAGTCAGTATGTTTCGTGACTCGTACGAGAATAAAAATTTCTGTTTTTTTTAAATGTTTATAACCATAATATGCAAACAAATGGATAATAAAATCCTTTGTTTAATCAGTTGACAAAATTATAAAGATACAACAAGAGACAATTCATATTACATAATTATATACACACATAAATTCATGACCGTAATCCCTTTCGGGGTGGTCACAGATATTGCTACAACTTTCGTTGGAACTAATTTCGTCTATTTTCGTTATAGTCGATTGTAGAAAGCAAGAAAGAAAGTGCCCTCAAAGATGTTTTTTTTATTGCTTTGGGTCAGGCTTCATAAATGTCTTGTACCTACTAAAAAATATTTTTTCAAAAATCATATATTGCTATGGAACATTTTTCTAATCTAATCTAATCTCAGTGTAACCCCAACTTTACGTACGAACGCTAAACATGGCCGGATTCAATGTAGCCACTTAAATGTTAAGGAAAGCTGTTGAATATGTAGATTTTGATGCTACTACGAAATTGGTATGTACGTGACTAAATCTGTATACAAAAATGTACTTAACTAGGAAAGGGTTTGGGTGATTTTTCGAAGATCACTTCCTGATATGACTTGATTAACTTAGGTAACTAAGTTCTATTCCAGATAGGGGAATCAAAATAGGGTAAATATCTTTATAGCATAGCATAGCATGGCATAGCATATGCTCACTATATTCCCCGAGGGGGTAGTCAGAGATATTCTGAAACTTCAGAACATCCACGTTTCACTAGTAGTACCGGAAATCTGTCCAGTGTGACGGGGAGTGATCCCGTCGCCACTTGTAATGGACAGTAGGTACAATACATGCCTCAAAATTGAAGCATGCAGGTTTCCTCATGATGTTTTCCTTCACCGAAAAGCCGGTGGTGTTACAAATCGTACATAAATTCCGAAAAACTCATTGGTACGAGTTGGCCTGGACGGGTATCGAACCATCGCCTCCTGCACGGCAGGCAAGGTTACTTGCCACTGGACCACCGCGGCTTATACGGCAATATCTTTATCATCGAGTATATATTGGTTTTAAATTTGACCACACCATTTCTTCTCGTGGGTGTTGTGCGAGGCGGCTAGGGGATAAGGCTTCTCATTACAGCGAACAGCGCCGACCACATTTGCTATTTTTAAATAAGACGACGTCGTCGACACCTTGTCAAAATTATCTACGTACCACGTTGAAGCAACAATTTTAAGATTAGCATAGAACATAGATCAAAACATAATCTGTATCGAAATCTATACATGGTTTTGTATTTCGGGCCTACTTCCCCATTAGACGAATGTTCAATTTCTATTCAGCCGTAATACAATACGGAGCAAATAATAGGGAAACAAACGACAACAAAAGAGATAACGTCTAAATAAGGTAAATAATTTATTTCATTACATATGGAGAAACATTTTGTTTTATCTCACATCTTATTCGTTTACTTATTTTCCCAATTACAAGGGAAGTATGTTTTAATCAGCAATAGCATAGAAAAGGGTACAACATTAATGAGCTAAAACTCGACCACTCAATATCGTCCCGCGGGTGTTGTATAAGGCGACTAAGGAATAAGGTTTGTTTGACGATGTTTTAGTAAGCGAAAGCCTAGCTCTATCCGATGATGATCATGTTAAGAATGACCCTGGCTGGTGATGATGATGATAGTTGTCAATAAAAACTTCCAACGTCATTCATTACTTAATCTTCGAAGCATTTCAATTTCGGTAACCGTGTCTCTACAAGGTGTAACAAAACACCCTATTAATACTTAAACGGGTGCTTCAGACCACGAAACTGAACAACTTTCATTATGGAGCCAACTTCGAAATCGAGAAAAAAAATCAGCTGTCCCATACAAAACTGCAGTACCGACTCGACTAAAATGTATGGGATAGCTGATTTCTTTTTCGCGATTTCGAAGTTGGCTCCATAGTCCATAGTGAAAGTTGTTCAGTTTGATGATCTGAAGCACCCCCTTAAGTATTACTAAGGTGTTTTGTTACACCCTGTATATGAAGTCCTGACATGAAGTACGAAAATGTTTTAACTTCGGTTGTGGTTCTTAAGCTCAATTATATCCCAACTTATTGTATAGGCCATATTATCCGGAGACTATTAGCTACGCCAATTACGTTCTGAATATTGTCTGTACGTAATCCTAGATTTCGGATATAACGAATTAATTATAATGTGGTATTAACTAATCTTCTATAACTTAACAAAGGGACTGTTAGAAGGAGATCTCAATATCACAATAATAAAGTTCCACAGTAGCATCATCTCCTTCTAAAGCAGACTGTACTATAAAAGCAAGTCTTTTTATAACTAGAGTTTGTCCACGACTTTGTCTGCACCTGTTTCCGTCATCGTAGCGAGATAAAATATCTATCTAGTATGATTTTCTCTACCCGCGCGACGTGCCTTCGCTGCATAGAAAACGAGCTCTCACCGCGCTTTTTAGAGAGCGAAAGTCGCGCTTGAAGCGATAAATATTATGTATAAGAAAAGCTGAGTCGACTGCGAGAAGAGAAATCATACTAGACGGGCAGTTTTTATGTCTAATCATACGCTTTCTAACACGGTTTTATCAAAATCTGTCATAAACAGACTGACAAAAAAAAAAAAAATGCGTTGTTTGGAGTGATGAGTCCAAATCACACATTTTGCATAGTCACCTTTTTTTTTAATATCTTCAATGTACAGACACACTTCTGTTACAGTTTTAATAGTATAGGATACTACTGTATCCGCGACTTTGTACGAGCAAACCAGTGAAATACATAGGTAAGTCAAAAAAATGGAATTGTAGGTCACCTTAAAACCTTGTCGCAGCAAAATATTTTCAGCGACAAGGTTAACTGCTTCCGTGGTCTAATGGTTAAGAGCATTGGCTCTCGATACCTAGGTCGTGGGTTCGATTCCCACGGGGGACACCTAGTGATATGTCACTTTGTGCGTTTTTCCCCAGTTGGTTAGGACATTGCAGGCTGAATCACCTGATTGTCCGAAAAGAAAAATGGTTCCGTGCTTTGGATGGCACGTTAAGCCGTTGGTCCCGGCTACTATATCTGGTGGTAGTAGTCGTTACATAAAAACCACGTCAGAGGCCGTAAGGCGGTCTGAAAAAACTCTGACACCAGGGCTCTGCCCACACGATAAGAAGAAGAAGGTAGCATACATTTTCAAATTGGTTTGCTCATCATGATTTATATTCGCAAATCTTTTGATTGAGTAAGCCGATTACGATAAAGTATATAACTTCCAGTTTTAATAATAGAAAACTGAATAGAAAACTGAATAGTTTTCTTCTCAATGTATTTTTCTTAACGTTCCTTTATGATTAAATTGAACGTACATTCTTTTAAGGAATTTAGCGATTACAACTAGGGTTGCCAACCGTATTCTAAAGTAGGTAGAGTGTTGAGCTCTATAATGTAAGTGGACTTTATAATCTATAACACTCGGTACTCATAGAGTACGCTAAAATTCTCTTTACTGGACTAAAATATTATAATATTCAAAGCGATAAAAGGACAGTTTTGAACGAAGCCACAGTTTTTTCCAATGGGAAGCCAAATCGATAATAAAATGAGGTCCTGATCTACATGAACTTAGAATGAGAATGTAAAGATTGGTATAATTATTCTTCTAAAAAAACGCAAAAAAAACATTTTCCGGAAAAAGTTAAAAAATATTGTTTTAAAAATGGAACTCAATAATACTCTTTTTTATTAATCTGTACCCTTTATTTACCATCTCTGGAATCATATTAAATATTTATTTAAAAAAAAAGTTGACAACCCTTATATCGAACTATAATCATCCATATCGAACCGCCTCGAAGACGCAACATTTTATTCATTTATTTAAGCTAAAATACTTGCCAAAAAATACTTTTACACCAGAAAACTGAACGTCAACATATTTGTGTTACATTCAACTCCATTTTCTGTATTAGTCCAAGTACTTACGCTAACCAAACATCAGGCTCAAGGGCGGACAAATAAAAAAATATTCCCTGCGACACAATGTTTTCCTTCAATAACCTCACGTGAACGTGTCTTGAATAGCAAAAGCGTTAATAAAGCGTTATAAGAGATTAGTTCTATAAGGGAATAGCGCTTATTGAATGTGGTGGGGAAGCGTGTGTAAGTTATTGATAGATTTTATTAAATTAAGGCTTTATTACATTAACCCGTTGTTTAAGCTGTTAATCATTATTATTGAACGCTCTTATGGAAAGTGAAGAAGCGGTGAACACCGACTTTGTAGGTTATACCCACTTACACATGAAAATGGAAAATAAATGAAATGTATGGTTAAGGTCTTTTTAATCTTGCACAATATTTTAAGGGAATGAATCAGACAAACTAAAAAGCAATATTTTCTACGGGAAACCGAAATCACGAAAAATAATCAGATACATTTCTTCAAGTATGTTTGAGTAGGTACAAAACTCTAAATACAAGGTATTTGCTCAATTATGCAGATTTTTGTATATGATTTCAGAAATTCAGATTTCAGAAATTCCAGATATTCCAGAAATTCCATTAATCCCAGAAATTTCAGAAATTCAGATTTCAAAAATTCCCATAGAAATAGTTTGGTAGTTTGACGGTCTGATCTTCTCTTAAAAGTATTTTGCAGGTTTTTCTTTTATACATCAATGTAGCATGAAGAATAAGTTATTCTTTCCACATGATCAGAATTATTTGATAATATTTGAATGAATATTGATTGATTTTTTTTAAACCACGTCAGAGGCCATAAGGCGGTCTGAAAAAACTCTGATACCAGGGCTCTGCCCACACGATGAGAAGAATGAATAATAATATGATTTTATGTTTTTTTTTTGTTCTGATATTTCAGAATATCGCTGAATGCCCCCTCGCGGAATATAGTCGTGAGCATATGCTATGCTATTTTAATGAATAACTGGTTTTTACCTGTTGTTGTTACCTTTCGTCCACGTGAAATTCAGACTGTTTTCAGTATGGGAACCTGTAAAAAATTTATCCAACAGCCACCACGTCCCATAGGCTATTTGCATACTAAATGTCATGGAGGTTAATTAAAATTAAACGATTATGACATGTAAAATGGAACAAAAAACACACTCACTTTCAAGTCTTCGCATCTTTAACATCTTTTCAAACCTGTATGCTTGTAAATTGCAAATAACTTGTTATTCTAAATATATTATACTGTAAGCCCCTTTTCACACGTTCCGGTTGTCGGAAAGCCGGCACCGAGTACCCGGCTATCATGTATGGGCTTACCGGGTAAATTAGTAGAGGCCGCCTACCAGAAAATCACAATCAAGGGTCAATGACATTAGGAGAGACGCGGGTCCCAATTGGATAAAGAGGACGAGGGACAGAACGTCATGGAGAAATATGGAGGACGCCTATGTCCGAAGACGGACTGATAAAGAACTGTGATACAAATAAATTAACATTTTAGCTTTATTTCATCGCAATCGGTTCATGCATTCAAAAGTTTTGAGTATTGAAAGTTTGGTCTACGCGTACGAAGTCGCGGGCGCCACTATAAAATAAAATAAAACATTTAATTTGAATATTCTTGCTCATTTTATTCTAAGCATCACAAAGCCAAACCAGAATCCATGTTAAAATTTAAAAGCTCCTGTTTCACACTTTCTTCTCTAGCAGCCTTAAGCTCACAAATTACACTAAAACACGTATTACGACAATTAACAAAGAGCTTTGTAATTAATTTCTTTGAAATGAGGGCATTCGTACAAAGGCTTTGATTTCACGTTTACTGCTTTTTAGAGGCTTTGAAATGAGCGGATTTGTTTGGAAAGTATTTTTGCCTGTTAAGAAGCTACCGAGCCTCCAGTGTTGCCCTCAATCGTATTTTGACCTACAGCTATGAGCAAAGATCTCACGTAGAGCTTATTATTTGCGTATGGCTTTATTTCCTCAAAAATATACAAGAAAAAAAATAATTACATTTTTCTTTTAACATAGGTAGCTCACCTCAGAGCCCTACATAATTTTCTGTTCTGGTTAACAGCCGGATCAGATGACAGAATTAAAAGCAAAACGTTTCACAATGCCTACTTACTTATAAACTGTTTGCAAATTTTACGAACTACTTAAATATACCTATCAAAAATTATTTAATCATCGTCTACGGTGTCTATAACGAGTTTGGTAACATCACTGGAAAAATATATAGGGTATAAGTGACAGCCTAGTAAAATATACTGAAACGGTAAACTTAGACCATCAACTTGAAACGCGAAAAAAAAATCAGCTGTCCCATCCATTTTAGCTGTTTTGTGTGAGACAGCTGCTAGATTCTGTTATACAGGATCAAAAGGGGTTCCTCCCACTGTGGTATATGGTGTTAGGGTAAACAGTTGCAGTTTTTAGGAAAGTTGTTCAGTATCACGGGAATAATTAAATCCATTAAAGTAACGCAAATGGATGGTCTAAACCATCCCTTTAAGTATTACTACCTAGGGTGTTTTGTTACACGCTGTAAACCTTTATAAAATTTTTGTTCTAATTCACACAATACCCCAGACAAAAATGAAGTATGAATGCTATTGGGTGGCAAGAATGACGACTTGATAATGACCTATATTTATAGAATTAGTTATTTCTCTTCTGGTTTAGTGGATTACCTAGTTGTATTTTTTTCTTTTAATAATTTCTCATTTTAAGACTTATTAGTAGAATTTATAGAATAATTTAATTCATTACTCGACTAAACCGTCTTATTGTCCTCGCTTATTACATTAAATAAACAAAATTCAAACATTTAACAAACCTTTTCGAAATCATATGAACAAAAGCTTCAAAGGGAAAGGAACACTCGCCTAATTATTCATATCCATGTGAATTTATTCATCCAACTTTTTTTTCTATGTTCGCTTTCAGTAAACAAGAAGAATGAATGTGCTACAAAAATACATTTGCGTACGGTTTGATTCAAGGCAGAAAAAAAAATATTTACATAGCCTTTGAAAAAAGGGTAAAAACGTGTGCATAGGAGAGAAATTGTTTCGAAAATTCAAATGTTTGTAACACAAAAGGGATTGTTTTTTGCACTCTTGTCCATTGATATAAATACTATAAACACCAAGTCTCATTAATCTTTGCAAATTTTTGTCTAAATTGTCGCAATTAATACATACAAAAATCAAGTATGCTTGCTGTTGGGTAGCACCAATGCGATACGAGATATCAATACTTTAAAAATAAAAATATAGCACCGTACTCCAATAGTCTTTACACATTACAGTCTTGGGCTTCTGGGCATGAGGTTGACCACAAAACTCAACTTCGGCGCTGACATCGAGTCTAAGGCTCAAACTGCGGCCAAAAAGCTGGGCATCTTAAACAAGGTGAAGCGGTACTTCACTCCTGGACAGCTCTTAGTATTGTATAAAGCTCAGGTCCGATCATGTATGGAGTACTGCTGCCACCTGTGGGATGGCTCAGCCAAGTATCAACTTGCCGCACTCGACTCGGTTGAACGCAGAGCCAGGAGGCTCATTGGCGATAGTAAGCTGGTGGAGGCCAAGCTTCATAGCCTAGCCCACCGCCGCAGAGTGGCCTGCTTGTCGGTCTTCTACAGATTGTACTTCGGTGAGTGTGCCCTAGAGCTGCATGAGCTCATCCCACCTTCCCCTTTCTACTATCGGACTTCCAGACGCACCGCGGGATATCACCCCTTCTTGGTTGACATCCCACATATCCGCACCAAGCGCCTTTCTGAATCTTTTATAATGCGCACAGCCAAGGAGTGGAATGCCTTACCTGCGTCAGTATTTCCGAGTACTTACAACCCGAATTCCTTTAGAGTACGAGTGAATAGGCATCTTCTGGGTAAGCTCGCTACATCTACGACCCCATCTTCGTCCTGAGGACTGGATTGAGGTCAAGAGCAAACCCATAGTTAATAAAAAAAAAAAAAAAAAAACATGGCGGGGACCATCCCCGTGTGTATAATGTTGTGCGCTCGGGGATGGTATCCGCCATTTGTGTATCCCTTACATTTAGATTAACTTGTCTTTTGAACGGGCCTCTACATGTTGGCTTCGGCCCCATGCACGCCTTCCAAAGGTCCGGGACTTAATTGCCCGTGATTAAGGAACGTAAGACTAATTAAAAGCTTGCAAACAAAAAAAGTTTCATCAAAATCGCTTTAGTAGTTTTTGCGTGATCCATAAAAACTAAATTTTCTCTATAGTACTAACATCGAAATTGCGAAGAATCAGTTATTCTTATTCGGCAAGGCAAATTTAGAAAGTGATTAAAAATCACCCTGTATTTAAAGATCCGATTTCCAGTATTATTACGACGACGAAAATTCTTCGAACGACTTGTAGCTAAAATTGTATCTAACATTAAAAAAAGGATTTAAATTTAATTCACTCTTCCTCAATTTATCAATTAAAAACACTCTGTATAATAAGTAGGTACATTCCCGCAACGTAATTCTCGATTGAATAAATCAGGAGAAAGTGCTTTTAATTAAGGCTCTCAAAAGAAAAAAAGATATTAAATTTCGCTCCAAAAATTGTGTCGGAGATCCCAAGAGTAATGGTTGGAGTGAAAAGAAAAACAAAGGCCGATTGAAGTGATTTGAGGCTTAGAACCAAAATAAAATAAGTGGGAAATTTAAAAATATGAGGCTTGTTTGAACTATTCGCAAATAACATTGATGATTGTTTTAGAATGGAATGACAAAAAGAGTGCAATTCACTAAGTGTCACATCGCTGTCATAAACATCAACGAGTTCACAAACGTAACATCCTACTTGCATCTTTCAGATCGTCGGAGTTTTTATATGAGTTTGACACATGACATACATAACCATAGTGAATACCGAATTGTCAGCTCGCCGATGTTTCAACGACGAATTTAAGATTGTGACGATGTTTGCGCTTATTTGATCGGTTCCATATTGAGGTGGAGATCTAGATGACGCACTTTATAGATGGATAATAAAACTCCTCGATAGAACAATGCAGTGTCTAAGAGTTCCTTGCTTATTAAATTATATATAAATTGTTTTCCTATTTTGTACAACTGCTACTGGGCATGGGTCTCCCCTAAACTCTTCGCCATCTATCTATCAAGTCCGACATCCCGCCGCAACATTCAACTCGTTCCGCCTCCTTTCCCGAGGTTTGCTTATGCTTAGACTTCGACTCCAGTCGTGAGGCATCCATTTAACTTAACGGAAAATTTTAAGAGACGCAATTATGATTAATTTTAATTGAATATATTATTTATAACGACTTACGAAACAGATGTATAAAGCGAGTGTGGAAGAAAACATTGCTAGAGGCAGACCTAAGAGGACGTACCTAGACCAGAGCAGGGCCACAGCCCGGACACTGCATACAAAAATTTGAAATTGACAAGTTGACGTCAGCACATGCGAAACCAAAGAAATTGAACCTTAAGTCTTCTTCGTAGGTAACGAAGTGACCAGTGCGAGGTAACCAGAGGGCGATAGAGGGGGTGAGGTAAAAAGTTGGTAGGCGGAAGGGAGTGTCCGTACTGTATCTAGAAATAGATACTCTTTCTTATAAGAAACACAGTACACAGCCACAGTATACTGTGGCAGGGCCGTTATTAAAAAATGCCAGGTTAAAAGTTGCCGCAATCGACGATAATGTATGACAAGATGTATGGACCTTGAGGAAACAAGAGAGGTGTGTCAAAACCTCCCAAAGTGGAGACCCATAGTTACTGCCTACTTTTGTAAAAAGGCTTTAGTTAATATATGTATGTATGTTAAAATATTATTTTCAAGCCTTGTAAGGATCGGGCATAAAGGTATAACGAATTCTTCTCACTAAACAAAATTTAATTTATTTACAAGGCTTTACTTAATTTAAAGGCCCTCTGGGAATCCTACGAAAGTACTTCTACAATTTCATCGACTTTACAGAAGAATTCTCTTTGTACCTATAACGAAGTGATTAAGTTTCATTTTGACTATTTCAATAATACTTAGTTAGAATTTTACTGCGAATTTGTTTGAATAAAAAGGGTATTCTGTGAAATCTTTAGTTGGCAAATACTAATCATTTAAATCAGTTTTAATTAATCATTATGCTAGAAAAGGTGAAACAAATAAACGCAAAATCTCAAAATCCTTCCTAAAACAATATTAGGTATAATGGCATTTGCTAAGTATTTTTATGTTCAATTTTTTCTCATTCTACAAACCAAACTAAAACTGGCCTTTTCCCTAACACGAAATTAATGTTTATTGAGTTACGGTTTTTTTGGTTGAAATGGTTTGCGTGTTGATTAAAATGTATTTGCCTATTCACGTCAGTTGAAACAGAAAACTAAAACAAACACATTTTCAGAATTTAATTAAAATTTCGCTCCTTGTTTGATTTCCAGGATTCCATTAAACAATTTAAAGTTTATCCCATCATAACAGATGCACGATAGTGTGTCAGCCAAGTTCGGAAAAAGTAAGCGACGCGGCGCATATAAGTACATTAACTATTTCAAGCTACTGTCGACCGATAATACATAATTTATGTGGAATTTAAATAACATAACAAAAAATATTTGATGACCAAGTAAAAAAATATATTTTAGGAAATGAGCCATGTCTGGATGACATGAATTTTTTGACAGATAAAATAATTCTAAAATCTAAAAGATAGAAAGATAGATACTTAACTCATTTTTTTATCAGAACAATACAAGACAAACAGTGGCCGACAAAGGTAGATAGATAATAACAGGTTAACACGTTATAGCACAGATTAATAATATGTTACGTTATAGTACTAGTATAGACATATGAATAGATGGCTCCGTCGCAAAATGTCCCTTTCTCAAAATTTCCCTCGTTCGCAAGACGTCCCTTTCTCAAAATGTCCCTTTCTCAAAACGTCCTTTTCTCAAAATGTCCCTTTCGCAAAACGTCCCTTTCTCGAGAAAGGGACATTTTGCGAAAGAGACATAGAAGCCGAATAGATATCTCGGCGAGGCCGGACCAAAAGACAAGCTTCATACAAGCGGAATGCCCCTCGTCGGAGTATAATATCTCGCACCGCCGCCATTTTGATCCATAGATATAGCAATGGTTCTAAGAAGCTTAGAATCCAGTTGATAACTATTTATATGGTATAGATGTTGGTATATGAATATGACACCGTGCGACCCGTATTGCGACGATGAAAGAGGTTCTGACTTAGCATTTATTATTAAGTGTATGTCACGTTCTATAATGGTTCCACCCGCAGATAAATTATGGTTCTACCAGACTTACCTACAGAATACACTGAAAAAATGTTTTAGAATACACTGAAAAAATGTTTTGTTAAATATAACCAAACTTTTGCGACTTCCAAACTGCTTTTTAGCTCGTAAACAAACGTTGAAAAAGTTTCGCTATTTTTATTAATAAATGTTTGATTACTACAAAACAGTTTGGAGTTTGGTTATATTTAGCAAAAAAAAAATCATTGTACCTAATTTGTAGAAAGCAATGTTTAAGAAAACAAATTACTACTTGCTCGCAACTTTGATCTTGGACTTGGCAAGTTTTTACTTGTATATGAGTTATTTATTCATAATATTAAACATGAAATTCCATTAAACTATTTGATATAGAAATTATAACAAATATTTAACTTTACATATTTTTAATGACATTTAAATGCTAGGTATATTATGCTAAAATTGACACCTAATAAAAATATAGTACTTAGTAGGTATTGCCGTGTTTCAGACCACCCTCAAAGGGATAATGGTCGTGTATTTATTTATGTAGATACCTACCTCAAAAGATGTTTTCCAATACACGATCTCATTAGTTTAAATCTGGATTCAATACTAAAAACATTTTTCTTATGATCAGAAATTCAAAGCAAACTAACTTTTAATAATTTCTCAACTCTGTAAGGAAATTTCTATCTTTGCATTTATTTTACCGTCTTAATTAGTGGGGAAATGATTGCATTGCATATTTTAAAATCTAGCTTTAATTCAGAGAATCTACAAGGAACGAATAATACATATTGAGGCATGTATTTCACTCTCGGTTAACTGTGATTCAAAATTCAAAATTTTTTATTCAAAATAATATCATATAGATAGCTTTTTGACGTCATTTTTTGACTCTACCAACGCGTCGGAAGGTGTTCCGTTGAGAGAAGATGCGGCCAGAAACTCTACAAAACACATCTTTTAAACAAAACAAAATGTACAAAGTACAATTAAAATACAATATTCCATTACATAGTGTAAAATTGTCAAGACCAGACATTTTGGTCATTCAAATAATCATCGAGTTTATAGTAACCTTTTTTATAGAGGACTTGTTTAACATGCAGATTGCATGATGGCAGTCTTACTACTTACATATTAAGTAGTTTGTATCATTATCAACGTGTTAATGTATTGCAAAACCTTATGCACCCCAATTGATTTAATAACTAAATAATTGCAGTGAAACAAAAAAAAAATTTTCTCAATGCATTCCATTTCGTGTCCTATAAACGCCCCCAAATAGTATATTTTTTCACAAATAATAATCTTCAAAGTAAATCCTCGCTTTTCTGACTAGATGGAACTATTAAAAAAACTGAGCTTTGATTAGAAAAACGAGGTCATAGCTCTCTAATTACATAGAGGGGAGACTAAGGAGGGAGATTACGAAGCAAATCGTAATGCATCTCAGTCTTGTGCAAGCAGATGGCTATAAGAAAATTGAATAAAAATATCTTGTACCAACAAATCTTATGAAATGTTTGCCATTTACTCAAATGGGGCATCGTTCAGTCTTACAGCCCTTCAAGCAACTCTGGATTATAATATTAAATGAAACATTTCTCCGTAAAATGAACTTTACTGTAGCATTTCTAAAGCTGATATTTGAATGCTTCTGCTTTCATTGTCATACAGCTGTATTGTCAAATGGGATCCATTTTTTTCCATTGTCAAGAAATAAAAAATGTTAAAGACTTTTTGTTACTTTCGTTCGAAGATATATCAGGTAGTAAAATGTGTTCGGTATGAATTTATTTATTACATGGATTTGTGCTGAGTTTTATTAAAGTTACTAGAAATAAAAGGTACACTGAAAAAATTCGAGCCAACTACGAAGTATTTTCTCTTAATTAGCACCAAAATAATTGAAATAACGTTATTATTGTTTACTAAAAACAAAAGATGGTAGTTGTAACAACAAGCCGAATTCGTTTAACAAAGTTCTCTTAGTGAGAGAAGTCATGATGTTGACAGGCTCATATGGATTCATGATTTATGATTGTTTTATTAAATCTCAGTAGGAACGGAACATTGAAAACTCTAGCTCCTGATCTAAATGCCTGAACCCTATGCCTTCCCGATCAATCATTAAATCGTACATGTACCCAATAAAATATTATTTAAAAAAAAGTCGCCTTATTCCTTCAGGCGTCACAAATATCTTGTGTCTTGCCGGTTACAGCAACTGCATCTGACCGCACCTTTGATCGTATCGGTCTCCCGAGGGTAAGGACGAGAGAGTCCATCTGTGTTCATCGCGTTTTCTTAAGCACTTTAAAATGTTCTTGTAAAGTCTGCTATCTAAACTATTATAAAACTGTGACAGAAATGTTTCTGTACATTGAAGATATTTACAAAAAAAAAAAAATTACGACATGGTCTTTACTTGTTCCTGATTCCAAATCACCAATTTTTGGATTTTTTGTCTGTCTGTTTGTTTGTTTGTTTGTTTGTTTATTTGTTTGTTTGGGTGTTTGTTTGTTCGAGTATCACGCAAAAGCTACTAAACCGATTTTGATGAAACTTTTTTTGTTTGATAGCTTATCATCTGACTTAAAATCTGGTATATAATTTATGCGGACGAAGTCGCGGGTAAAAGCTCGTTTTCTATAAAGTCTGCTAAAATAAATAGCTGTCACATATACCTAACCTAGATGAATATTTTCAGTTTTGTTTAACGATTCACTTACCAATTTCATGAAGTCATTATGAATAGCCTGATTTGCACCATGTACCTGGAAAAGAGGAGTTTAATTTAAAAAAATAAGATAGATATGTTCTTTGACTTTCTGTGCTGTGCTGTGCTGTGACACTTAAATTAACGTATTTTGTTCGTTCACTCAACATTCGTTCTTTCATTTATTAATTAATTCTCCGGGATATATAAGATAATAAGATCGATAAATTACCAATAAGAGCATAAGATGAGTTTTAATATAGATCCAGATTATTTTTATTTGTGATACATTAATAGGTATAATCCAGCTTTAGTTTCGAGTGGTTTCGACAGCAAAACAAAAATATCTAAATAAGACTGAAACCGATGGTTTCACCAAGCACTACACTTATCTACAACTACACTTCTAATACAAAATTACAATCTCTAAGATCTCATTTCTATCCCTTTCTATTTTTTTCATTTTTATGTAATTGTCTTAGTTTGTAGTTGTAATAATAAAATTTCAATTGCCAATGATATGAAGCTATAAAAAATTTCAATGTATCGTTACAATAAAACATTTTTTAATATAACTTTCTGCGGTTACTATTCACAAAAAGTTATATTAAAAAATGTTTTATGACAAATTTAAATTTTTTGTCGCCATAAACACTGCTTTTATTTATAATATAAAAAAAAAACGAATTTCTTTTAAAACGGAGTCGTAGATGGCGCTCGTAAAGTCTAAATATCTGTGAACAAACGATCATATTAGCATAAACATGGAGAAAGAATATCTGTAAAAGATTTAACATTTTTCATTTATATGCTTTTGACCCTAGATCAAGTACAGATTATAGTACATTAAAGAAAAAAACAGAGGCAAAGAGCATCATCATTCAATGTCCCACTGCTGGGTAGGTACCTAACAAGCCACCTTTCACTAATAAGTTAGTTATGTCTACCAGACTACCTACCAGTCTACCAGAAGAAAAAGAGCAAAATCAGATTTGACACTTATGGTGTCAAATTCTCATTTCAAGAACTTTTTTCAGAAATGTGACGCGAGGCGTGCACGATGCGTCTGCTGAGCGAATAGTACGCTTGCGTGGTTACTTTCGATCCACATCATATAATTAGTAGGTACTTTATTGAACAGTATTTGACATGAAAGTTTTCGCGCTAGTATTCGTGTCGTATGAATTAATATTAATTAGTGGTCAACATGCTATCAAGGAATTTTTGTGAATCCAAAATTTTATCACTAGTAACGTAACAGTAACAGAGAAGTAACGTAAATACTTTTCGGTTACCGCAACATAAAAGTTACGTCACCCTAATAAGGCTTTGACCTGGTTTAATAAATAGTAAATCTCTATGACTCAAAAAGCGCCAGAAGAGATACAAGCTGATTTAAGGGGCTATGTAAAAAAAATAGGATTCTTCAAAGCTCCATATATCATGAAGTACTAACAGTAGGTACTCCTACATAATCATACTTGATTTGCGGATATGTGTAAATTGAACATATAATTGAAGTTTTGATTAGAGCCAAAACACGATTAAGACAAATTTTCTCGATAGAAAAACAAGCCAAAGTAGCCTCCGTTTTTGTCTATAAACGCTTGTAACTGCTAAACGGTGAATAATAGAAACATCAGACTTGATTTAAAAAAAAGAGATCGCTATTATCTAAGTTTTGATTAGAGCAGAATTGAACTAACATAAATAGTACAATCACAATTAAATAAAGTTTGTTTTTTCGCTTGATTCGTTCCAGGCGCGCGCGCCGCCCCATCTCTTTCTCTCGCATCTGGCAGTAATATAAGCTATCACACGTCCGTTTCGCTAAAATTATTTTTCAACATAGGCTCTTAAGGTTTGTAATAAACTGACGCATCTATTTCAACGTCATCCCTGACCATAATCCACTTTGATGTAAACCATTCGTTTGTGAATAACTCGTCGTATCCATAACCATGTTTCACGGGTTTTGTGCGAGTGTAATTTAAAAATATAACGGTTTTTTAGGGTTACGTATCCAAAGGGCAAAAACGGGGCCCTATTCATAAGCACCCACGCTGCCCGTGCGTGCGGCCATCCTAGATTCAGAGGGCTGTATTTTCTGAACCTTAATAGGTAGCCAGTTGAAATTTTCACAGAATATGTATCTTTGTATTGGATAAGATGAAAAATAATGAAAAAAAGTAGAAAATTAAGGGGTGTCCTCATACAAGAAACTAGTTTTTATCAACGTTTTTTCTTCGCGCTTTATCGAAAAAACAGTAATACATACAAGCGTTAAACTAGGTGTGATTATAATCCAAACTCTATTGTTTAACAACAAATAATAAAAACTGGATTTGTTACTCGGTCTTAAAGGTTCCGGAAAAAATTTTTTTTTTTAGTAAGTGTAAATTTGAATGGTGGTACGGAACCCTCAGTGCGCGAGTAGTCCAACTCGCTCTTGGCCAGTTTTTTATATCTTTTGGCAGTTGAATTCATTTTGAGCAAGCCATGAAGAAAAACGGAGCAAGTACGCAGAATGAGTAATAAACGTTTTTATGTATGGATGAAGCCGTGTTAAATGGTTTGTGTAATCCGGTCACATCCGGCTCGAAGGACTATTGTTGGACCTTTGAGCGGATTTCTTAGCAGTGTTATAGTTTTTAGGGTTCCGTACTCAAAGGGTGAAAAGGGGACCTTATTACTAAGCCTACGTTGTCCGTCCGTCCGTCCGTCTGTCCTACCTATTTAGGGCTGTAACTTTTAAACCGTAAGTTTTCTCAGATTATGCGTTATTACGGCGGATTTGTTAACAAATAATAAAAATGTCAAAAAGTTAAAAATTTATGGGGTTCTCAACAAGAAACTAGTTTTTATCAACGTTTTTTCTTCACGCTCTATCGTAAAAATGGTAATACATAAAAGTGTCAAACTTTGTATGATTATAGAGCAAACTCTACAGAATAACAACAATTACTAAAACCGGCCAAGTGTGAGTCAGTCTTGCGCTAAAGGTCCCGGACAAAAAAAGTTTTAGTCGTCACACACTAATTACAGTGCAATCAAAAATACAGTTACAGGCCTAAACTCTGACACCAGGGCTCTGCCCACACCATAAGAAAGAAAGAAAGGGCTTAGTTTCATTTTTAACTACAAAATAACATAATTTGAGAAATAAATGTCAGTCTATCAATAACAATATAGACAAATAATACAAAAGCGAGGTTCAAAACAAATATCAAACAAAACTGTTAACCGATGCGAACATTATATTTACGCAACGAAAGGCACAGAAATCCTCCGTAGTTACAAATTTTTCCTGTTATTGTATTTTCTTGTTACCTTTTGTTACCTACGTTACCGTTAAGAGGTTTTTGAAACGGTCACGAGTTCTGTGGTGTAATGAAAATGTCCTTGATTCAATTTGGACAGAATTTGTTCAAAAGGTTTTTTTACTTTAATCCTTTTTATTTGAGCAGGGGAGAGGCATTTTCCCAGCAGTGGGATGAAAAGGCTAATAAATAAAATAAATAAATCCTTTCTTAGGCCGGCTATGAAGTTTCAGAAGGTGGCGCGGCGGGTACCCGTTGGATGAGGGCAGCGCAGGGCCGGTCGTTGTGTCGATCCTTGGGGGGAGGCCTATGTCCAGCACTGGACATATTATAATTATGCTCTGCGGACTGATATGATGATGATGATGACTTTAATCTTTATGTGGTTTGTAGTGTCATTGTGAAACATGTATCCAAAATCGAAAGACAAGACATTATCAAAATCTTCTGTTCCATACAAAAATGCTGTGCTCGTACCTACCCGACTGAAATGAAATAGCAAATTTTTTTTGGTTTGGTTGCACCCTATATTTAGGAATTCTGTGTAGGTAACTTTGGTAACAATAGGATATGATAGGATATGTAATAATTCTCGTTGTTACCCAATCAGAATAATTGCTTAACAATTACGAAAAGAACCTTAATAATTAAAAAGTTTGAAAAGAAAAGCTATAGGTACTTACAAGAAAAGCAAAATCTCTCCAAACTTCAATCTGAAAATCAAAATTATCAAGAACATAGTTAGTAAAGAAAACGAGGTATTTTCACTGAAATTCAGTTTAATTGGAATAACACAATCTTCGAAAACCACGATCCTTTAGTGTAATCTAACTTTCTTTAATTACTTTATGAACATTTATAATTTTATGGTTAAATTCGAAAGCAGTTCTACAAATTTGGTTGCCGATAATCGAGGGCTTATACCGTGTTTACGAAATGAACGCTAAACTTTATAACCACTTAATATACAGAATCGTCAAACAAACAATGTTTGATTGTTAATATTTGAAACTTGGTTACAATCAACAAATACCTGTTCAAGCTAGTAGTTTTAGTAATTAGTAAGTTTAGCATTATTTAGAGGAAAGGTGGGTTCCGTTTAGTCCATACAAACATATTCCCCTGTTTCCTCCCTGGTTAATTTAATGATACTAGAGCAAATGTTGTTTTACAATAGGTACAATCTATGTTACCTCTGCAATATTCCTATGTTTTGTTTTTTTCATAAATTAATTACTATAAAAATAAGAAGCTTTCAAAAATTACGAAAAATTGCTTAGGTAATTTTACCGCTGTGTTCAGAGTTTCAGACATTCAGCAAGTAATTACGAATATAAACAATAAAAGGAAAACATACAGACATAGCCAAAGTCTTTCTCATGTTATTCTTGAAAGAGAAAATTATTAAAATCGGTTTAATTTCGGTGGAGGAAACAATGAAATACTAAAGTATTTGATCTATCAGGATATAATTTTCATAAAAGCCTAGTCTTAATCTGGATTAACATGTAGTTTTTAGGGTTCCGTACCCAAAGGGTAAAAACGGGACCCTATTACTAAGCCTACGTTGTCCGTCCGTCCGTCCGTCCGTCTGTCCTACCTATTTAGGGCCGTTATTTATAACTTTTGAACCGTAATAGCTAGATAGTTGAAATTTTCTCAGATTATGCGTTATTGCGGCGGATTTATTAAAAAATAATAAAAATGTCAAAAAAATATGCCCACGTTGTCCGTCCGTCCGTCCGTCTGTCCGTCCGTCCGTCTGTCTGTCCTACCTATTTAGGGCTGTAACTTTTAAACCGTAATAGTTGAAATTTTCTCAGATTATGCGTTATTACGGTGGATTTGTTAACAAATAACAAAAATGTCAAAAAAATAAAAATTTATGGGGGTTCTCAACAAGAAACTAGTTTTTATCAACGTTTTTTCTTCACGCTCTATCCTAAAAACGGTAATACATACAAGCATCAAACTTAGTGTGATTATAGAGCATACTCTACAGAATAACAAAAAATACTAAAAACCGGCCAAGTGTGAGTCGGTCTCGCGCTAAAGGTCCCGGACAAAAAAAGTTTTTTTTTCTAAGTTAATAATGTTGTGTTTTGTGTACGGAACCCTCGGTGCGCGAGTAGCCCGACTCGCACTTGACCGCTTTTATTATTTCATCGCAAATTATCATCAGTCAGCATCAGTGGTCTTAATCAATGAGTTAATTCTGACACGAAAGAAGAGGAATTGTTATGATCGTTATTGTATGTATGACATTCATTATCACCATCATATCAGCCGATAAACATTCACTGCTGGACATAGGCCTCCCCCAAATTGGGGGTATTTGCACTAATCGCTACGCTTGGCAAGCGGGTTGGCGATCGCAGTTGGATTGAATGTGTGTTTTCAGAGGATGCTGCTGCCCAGCAGCCGTCAGATCCCTTAGTCGCCATTTAAGACACCCACGGGAGGAAATGGGATGGTGCTATTCTTAGCCGATACTACATGGAATTCTTCACGACATAATAATCTTCGTATCGTAGTGTCCATAGTGAATTGATCGTTCGGCATCATGTACATTTCAACCCCAAAAACTTAACCAACCTTCTCCGGTAACGTACTAACTAGTGCTAATACTGCTAATGTAACTTATAAACTTGATTTATATGATATTCCACGCCAACCATGACTGTATTTATCTCAAAATATTGAATAAAGCAAGCCGCTATCAAGATATTTTATAGACAAGAAAATTCGCATATGAATAAGTTTGAAAATTATGTTACCTACTCTAACGTATGAGATGTGGGATCTACAGTAAATTTTATAGCAACTCGTAGTCTCGTATACACTTTATGGCTTCATTTCCATTTTGTATAATTTAAAAAGTAAATTTTATATCAACATTGATAGAGGTGAAGATATTTGAAATGCAGACCCAACGGGCACAAAATTGCTGCATACAGGCTTTAGAGCCAAGGCAATTATTCCTTTAAGCTGCTAGGCGTAAGCTATAGAGCGTGCTCAGCAGGCCTTATGCAGCAGCACTATAGCCAAATAGGCACAATTTTATGCGGCCTTAAGCTTCAGAAGAGCTATAATAGTAGCTGCTTAAGAGCGCCATAGTAGCTGCAATGGAAGATTAAGTAATAAGATTCACTCATATAGCACTACATTCGTGAACGAATGACCGATTGAAATGAATGAATCTTGTTTTGACAGCACACCGTTCAGTTCAGTTGTTCCTATATTTGTGTAGGCGAACCATCAAAATATCGAAATCTTTTTATTAAAATGTGAAGTGCGGTGGCGGCCATCATCAAATTAAATAAGTAAGTAATTAATTCATGGTTTCTTGTTATTCAGTACAGTACATGCAATTAAAAACGCATATTAGTTTACTGATAATGTAAATATCACTTATTGGAGTAATTTTGATGCGCTCTTGATATAATCCAAATAAGCAATTAATTATGTGTATTAGAATACAGTCTTTTCAACTTTTTATGTAATAAAATCATTTGAGGTCGATTTAATGATACACTGGTTTGGAGACAACGTCCCAATCCTTAAAAATTAAGTTCTGTTTACGTTATTTGTTGACAAATATTTGCTTGGATAACCTAAAAAGATCATAAACATGGCGCTTGCTCGTGGGCAGCCTATAGCCGTAGTATCTTCCTCAATGCTTCCCGTAAGCGGCTTTAGGCGCTTATTTTAACTTTTGTAGACCTCAGAGTGATTTTTATTACTGTAATTGCAGTTCATAACTGCTAATAGGCTCCAATTTCATTCTTTATGCAGGCATAAGTTCAAGGTTACAATATGTCGAATTGTTTGGATTTCATAGGGATTTCATAGTGCAGATTGATCTGATCTGATCCCGATCCTCGGGGGATGCCTATGTCCAGCAGTGGACGTCCATCGGCTGAGATGATGATGATGATGATGATGATGATGATGATGATGATGATGATGATGATGATGATGATGATGATGATGTTTCTCTAGTTAAAACTTTTACTCTTTGAATATTTTTTTTAGATATTCATATTTAACCATAACCAGTGATCGGAACGATGGGATTGTTAGAGTTGTTAAAACCACAAAATTTATTGTTTTATTTAATTTGAATCCCGTGATCCCGGGAACTGTCGTATTAGTCAGCAGTACATTGGATCGAATTAGTTATATCAATTTTAATGATCTAAAACAAAATTACAGTAATATATTTTTTTTCCGAATCCCGGGATTTTTTTTTTCATCCCAAATTTTCATAGGTGGTTCAGACCATCAAATTGGACAACTTATAAAAATTTGGCACCGTCCAGTTCAGTTCCCGGGAATCCCGGGATTCGGAAAAAAATTATACTACCGTAATTTTGTTTAAGATCATTTAAATTGATAATAACTACTTCGATCCAATGTACTGCTGACTAATACGACAGTTCCGGGGATCACGGGATTCAAATAAAATAAAACACTAAATTTTGTGGTTTTAACAACCCTAACAATCCCATCGTTCCGATCACTGGTTACATATGAATATCTAAAAAAAATTATTCAAAGAGTAAAATTATAACTAGAGAAAACATCATCATCATCATCATCATCTCAGCCAATGGACGTCCACTGCTGGACATAGGCCTCCCCCGAGGATCGCCATAACGACCGTTCCTGCGCCGCCCTCATCCAACGTTTTTCCGCCGCCTTCACCAGGACATCGGTCCACCGTGTGAGGGGCCTACCCCCAGAGAGAGATCAAATATCGTTTATGTAAAATCAATAACAATGATTTTGACGCACAATATAATAGAATAGGATAAGATTATGTAGTAACACAATCTTTGTGAATATGAATAATAATTAAATTAAACTTTTATCGATGGATTATCAATGATTCAAGTCTTTGCTGTATTTATAGAAATTCTTTTCCACGCCCTGTCCTATATCTATGACTACCCCCTCGGGACTATAGTCGTGAGCATATGCTATGTATTTCCACGCCGTTTATTTTTTTCATGTACTGTACTGAATAACAAGAAACCATGAATTAATTACTTACTTATTTAATTTGATAATGTCCGCCTGCGCATTTCACATTTTAAAAAGATTTCGATGGTTCGCCTACACAAATATAGTAACAACTGAACTGAACGGTGCCATCGCCGGTGTTTATCATGGAGTCGTAAAAACCACAAAATTTGAATCCCGTGATACCGGGAACTGTCGCATTAGTCAGCAGTACATTGTATCGAAGTAGTTATCCGGTTATCCGGGCTCCGAAGCGGTGTGTGGGCGCGACACAGATGGTCGCGGGAGGCGGGTGCGCTGCTGGTCGCACCTACGCGAGGCCAGCTTATGTTGGTTTTGTATAGCTTGATGTGTCGCTGTGTGTACATTGGATCGAAATAGTTATATCAATTTTAATGATCTAAATGAAAATTAAGGTAATATAATTTTTTTTTCCGAATCCCAGGATTTTTTTTTCTTTCCAAATTTTCATAAGTTGTCCAATTTGATGGTCTGAACCACCTATGTAAATTTGGAACGAAAAAATCCCGGGATTTGAAAAAAAAATTATATTACCGTAATTTTGTTTCAGATCATTAAAATTGATATAACTATTTCGATCCAATGTACACACAGCGACACATCAAGCAATACAAAACCAACATAAGCTGGCCTCGCGTAGGTGCGACCAGCAGCGCACCCGCCTCCCGCGATTATCTGTGTCGCGCCCACACACCGCTTCGGAGCCCGCCCACGTCCTCGACTCCTCAGCGAGTCGTCAGGACCGTGGGCCCCTCCTCAAGCACCCCGGATAACCACACTGCCGGCGTGTAGGTCGCTCACCGGACCACCCCCAACGGGGTCCCACTCGGTGGGCTTGACCTCACCGGCAGCACCTCAAGAAATACCACCGCATTGGAGCCTGCACACACCCTGGCATGCCGCCAGGTTCGTGTGCTCTCCGCAGCACCCCCCGGACTGACGTCACTGCCGAACTGACCTCGGCAGCTGCACCCTCGCTATGGAGCTCTCCACAGACGATCCCCTCCCGGAAATTGACCCCCTGATGCCTGAGCCCTTTTAAGGACTCACCCCGCTGCGGAAACTGCTAACGGCCGTAGATCCCCTTGGACCGTGGGGCGGACCGAGGGTGAACCGCCGGACTGTAGGCTACTCCGCAGCACAAAACCCCCCTGATTGGCCACACTGCCGACCGCAGTTCGCTCACCGGGCCTCCCCCAACGGGGTCCCACTCGGTGGGCTAGACCGCGCCGGCAGACACCTGGACAACTACGAGGCACCACCAGGTGCCAACCCCAATGACCCGGCTGCTTCAGCAGCTGGCGCTAGAAACCATAGTAAAGAGGCCGTTGCCGCGAGACTGATTGATTGATTAGGCCGGGACTCGATAGTTGGCGTCCGAGAGTGGAAGCACGGTGGCTTGAGGTATTAGGCGACTGGGCAGAAGCTCAACCACAGAGGTCTACTATCGGGTGTCCCTCCCCTCCTCCTCTCCCCAACCTCCCCTCATTTTTGAACACCTCGACCTGAGGGGTCGTGGACGCAGCTGTGTCCTAGATCAACCAGGACGCAGGTAGCTCCTGAAGATCTGACCAGGCGTGGCTCGAGGTTCCTCGGATAGTGTTGTCAGGTCTTACAGTTTGAGCCAATTCTCCTGAAGGAAATAACCCTTCACGATACGTCCCCCCTCGTGCCGGGTCCTTATTCCCTCTTTTCAGCTCGGCTTGGGTTGTAAGTAAAAAGTGGTAGTGAATAGGAATTAAGTTAGCTAGGGAAACAACCTGTAAACGAGATTAGGTTATTCAGTAATAAAACTTGTATGTTTGTTTATAATTCTATCTTTTTATTAGCAACCTCAGAACTACAGACATCCTACCTAAAGATAGGTCAACTCTTCTAAAGGGATTTATATATTTTTACAACGAGGCCCTCTGGCCATCCCGCCACAGGGGCACTTCGTTACACAATACATTTTGTGGTTTTAACAACTTTACTCTATGTTATACCCACACGGCAAGTTTAGGTATTTACAATCCCATCGTTCCGATCACTGGTTATGAATATCTAAAAAAAATTATTCAAAGAGAAAAATTATAACTAGATCAAACATCGTTTATGTAAAATCAATAACAATTGTTTTGACGCACAGTAAAATAGAATAGGATAAGATTTTGTAGTAACACAATCATTGAAAATATCAATAATAATTAAATTAAACTTTTATCGATGGACTGATCAATGATTCAAGTCTTTGCTGTATTTATAGAAATTCTTTTCCACGCCCTGTCCTATACCTCTGACTACCCCCTCGGGGACTATAGTCGTGAGCATATGCTATGTATTTCCACGCCGATTATTTTTTTCAATATTTATATTTATATTGAAATAAATCCAATATAAATATTGAAAAAATCCAATATAAATATTGAAAAAATTATCGGCGTGGAAATACAGTATAGTATATGCTCACAACTATAGTCCCCGAGGTGGTAGTCAGAGATATAGGACAGGGCGAGGAAAAGAATTTCTATAAATACAGCAAAGACTTGAATAATTGATAATCATCGATTAAAGTTTAATTTAATTATTATTCATATTTTCATAGATTATGTTACTATACAGAGTGTAACATAAAATGGAACAGTTACTTAAAGGGGTGCTTCAGACCATCAAACTGAACAACTTTCGCCATGGCACCAATATTGAAATCGCGAAAAAAAAATCGGCTATCCCATACAAAACTGCAAACTTAACTCGACTGAAATGTATGTTACAGCCGATTTTTTTTCGCGATTTCAATATTGGTCCCATAGAAAAAGTTGTTCAGTTTGATGGTCTGAAGCACCCCTTTAAGTGACTGTCCTATTTTATATTACACCCTGTATAATCTTATCCTATTCTATTTTACTGTGTGTTAAAATCATTGTTATTGATTTAACATAAACGATGTTTGATCTAGTTATAATTTTACTCTTTGAATTTTTTTTTTTAGATATTCATATCTTATAACCAGTGATCGGAACAATGGGATTGCAAATACCTAAACTTGCCGTGGGTATAACATAGTTGTTAAAACCACAAAATTTTTTGTTTTATTTAATTTGAATCCCGTGATCCCGGGAACTGTCGTATTAGTCAGCAGTATATTGGATCGAAGAAGCTATTTATATCAATTTTAATGATCTCAAAAAAAATTATGGTAAAATAATTTTTTTCCGAATCCCGGGATTTCTTTATCTTGAACCCTTATAGCGTTGCTATGCAACTTAAAGTTGCAAGACAGGCTGCAATTTTCACTCTGGTGCTCGTTGGGAAATCCATCGATAAAAGTTTAATTTAATTATTATTCATATTACGGTAATATAATTTTTTTCCGAATCCCGGGACTTTTTTCTTTCCAAATTTCCATAGTTGGTTCAGACCATCAAACTGGACAACTTATGAAAATTTGGAAAGAAAAAAAAATCCCGGGATTCGGAAAAAAAATAATATTACCTTAATTTTGATTTAGATCATTAAAATTGATATAACTACTTCGATACAATGTACTGCTGACTAATGCGACAGTTCCCGGTATCACGGGATTCAAATTTTGTGGTTTTAACAACTCCATGATAAACCCCCACACGACAAGTTTAAATCCCATCGTTCCGATCACTGATTATAACTCATAAGCAACTAAAGGCTGCACTGATTATTTTATTATCTCTTTAATGCAACTGCTAGTAACAAAGTAGTGCCTATTTGAACTCTTAAGCAACTGCTTTAAATAGTCTAAAAATATATCCTCTTTACAGGTATAAGGCGCTTTAGAGTTCCAAGTATATACCATACACAGCTATTAGTGTCAAAATGCACTTTCTGGATCTCACTATAGGCTTAAGTGGTAAATAGGTTCAAGAATGAACTTATATGTAGGCATAAGCTGTATTCTATTTCCTTACTGCAACTATAAGCTCCCCGTGCAGCTATAGGAGTTTGCGGAAGATGTTATAGCTCTTAAAACTTTATCTTGAACCCTTATGGCGTTGCTATGCATCTTGAAGTTGCAATGACAGGCTGCAATTTCCACTCTGGTGCTCGTTGGGGACGCATTGAGATAAAATTTCGATCATAATTCCTCTCAGAAAAGAAATTCTTGATTTTTGTAGTGATTATAGAGTATCTAGTATGTTATAGAGTATGTATGAGAGCGTCGGTGGCACGTTGCGGAGAGGTATGGACTCCCAATTATGGGGGTCCGGGTTCGAAGCCGCACGGACAACATGCCATGTACCAATGAGTTTTTCTAACTTATGTACGTAAAACCGACTGCTCTCAAACGGTGAAGGAAAACATCGTGAGGAAACCTGCATACACTGAAGAAGAAATTCTGATGTGTATGTGAAGTCTACCAACCCGCATTGGGCATGCGTGGTGGACTAATGCCCATACACCCTCCTTGAGGGTAGGCCTGTGCCCTGCAGTGGGACGTTTATACGCTGATGATGATGATGATGATGAGTATGTTATAGTGACCGTGACCGGACTGGGGGGGTTCCTGACCTTCAGTGATTGGGTGGCTGGTCTTTACAAAATTTCATTCCGAGTACCTACGTCTGTCTTTCGGAAGACACTTTTAACATTTTGGACCAGAATAGTTCAGTTAAATGCCGGTGTACCCAACAAGTTGACCAATCTCTTTTCTCTACCAATCCACCCTTAGTCCAGTTGGTGGAGTATGACCTCCTCACTTTCACGCTTACGTGAGAGGAGACCTCAGTGGAACTTATACAGGCTTATGGTAATGATCATGAGAACTAAAAGCAACAGTGTGACGTAGGTAGCATTAAGACGGCTCATACTAATATCAACTATCGATCCAAGCGTGTACCTACTTGTTACAATATTCACTGATTCTGCTTGGTAAATGCTGCGAACTAACGAACACGATTTTCTTTTTAATTAAAGAAAATAAAACCAGACTTTTACGTTATGTAGCTGGCTGAAAAAAATATACAAACAACGGGCCAAGTCCGTAACCACACGTGGTGTAGGGTTCTGTAGCAATATTATGTTAACACTAGACGTCTCCTTTCAACCCAGTTAGAACTTTAGTTTTCCCTCCATAGCTCGTAGTTTTCATCTAAGGATATTTGAAACAATTTTAATTGAGGTTTCTTATTTTGGCTCACAATTACAAGTTACTCAGTACAAAAGCTTAGAAATTATAGACGGAAACTTTTTTAACGACTTTAAAGAAGTACTTATAATTATCTTGCAAACTGAGGTGTGTCAGAATTGTAGCTTGTGGCGGTCCGTAGTCTCTGCCTACAATCTCTGTCAATTCAACTCTAGAAGCTGCTCTAAATTATGACGTTGTGACAAACTGGAACGAGCGGACAGATGGATTGGACGACCCTATAAGGGTTCCTTGTCAATACCGTGGAACCCTAAAAACGCACTTGAAAAAGGTCAGAGCAATCGAGATAAATTTTCTAGAGAGCCTTATTTGTTCTCGACTCAATTACTGAAGTTATTAAGAAAGTAATGTTGTTAGTTGTTTTAAAAGTTTTTTTTTATTGATTGATAATTAATTTCAGTATCTATTTTTGGATCTGAAAATGACTTTTTATGTATATTCCTTTTTGAATAGGGGAGCGGACTGCATTAAATATATTGTAGTATTATCTTCTTAGTAAAAAAAAAAACATTTGAAAATAACGCTACACATATTTATTTTTTTAAAGCTAGAATACTATTTTTAATAACATGATTAACTATAAAAAGTAATGAAATATTGATGAAGTCACTTGTAGGTATTTAGTACAATTTTTCATACATCGCGCTCGTTTTGACGTCCGATTAAAAGTTTCTAATTTGACTGTGTCCGATTCCCTATTGCACGCATTTGCGCTTTTGTTTTTTTATACATAGTGAAAACACTACGAAAACATAATTGCGTTATAAACTTTAAGGACTGCTTCAGACCATCGAACTTCTTTTTTCGTGTTAGCACCACCCGAAATATGTAACGCATTTAATTTTACACTCGGTTTAACTGTTATTGATTTTTTTTTGTGAAATCCTAAATTTGATTCCTACCACTTAAAACATAATAAAACATACTAAAAAAAAAGAAAATGACCAATTTTAATCTTTCCCAGGAAAGGCGGTCTCTTTGATGACTCCGCCATCTCATCCGTCCGCCATTTTGTGCGGAAACACGTAATGGCGGCGTCGACCTTCTCTGTTTTAGTTGTAGCCTTTATGAGACTATGTTAATGGTTTGAGACGTCGTAAACGGGATAGTGAGGATGAGCTGGCGTCATCTACTCACGAGAAATGAATTACATTTTGTAATTACGTTTCTATTACACATGCGTGGATTGTGTTGAGGTTTTGTAGAGAACTTTGCTTTGTTTTGTTGATGGTATTTTGACAATTGGGCTCGAAACTCGTAGGTTTGGTTTGGCAAAAAGTTACATGTTGATTATTAAAATACTTAATTATATTACATATTTAAGGTGATATGGGATTAGAAAGGACTACGCCAATTTCACAGGGACAAGTCAGATGTACCCGAAATCGATTAGCATGCATGAAGAGACTTATGAAAGTGGAGAAAGCGAAAGAGATACATCTGGGTCTCCTAGCAAGTGGCGTTCCATTGTCTCTGCCTACTCCATTAGGAAGGGACACAGGCGTAAGAATATGTATTATGCATTGATAAACTGAAAAAGTTGTTTAGTAGTAGTGCCGTATACTCGTGTGTGGTTGTAGGCCAGTCATTTTACGGAGTTTTGTTAGGCGGGGTAGAGAGTAATTATTATTAGGACTTTTAAAATGGTCATTCATCACGGACATTTAGTGCCAAAAATACTATCCTATACCATATAAAAAAAAATTTGCTAAGCGACATAGAAATCAAAATTGTGTGTCCGAGAAGGCTTTTAAATTAATAATATTAATAACAATGCACTCATTTGTATTAGATTTAACAATATAAATTAGTTTTGAGCATTAGAGTAAGCATTGAAATTTAAAAAATGAGGTATTTATTAGAAAATACGTATGTATTTTTCAAAACCTTCTAAGTAGACAAAAATAATTACACCATGTTTGAAGTATCTATAATGGTAAAGCCTCAAATATGTGCAATAAAAAATTTACCATCTGGTTTTTTAGACCGATATAATATCTAAATTTTAAAATTGGAACTGTTGCTGACGTGATTTTTTTTTAAATTTTGGTACATTTTGAAGCTCAAATTGGCTCTTCAATATTAAAGCGACAAAAAAAATCAATTATTAATCAGTCCCGGCTCAAGCCGTAAAATGACTGGGCTATTGTGTGTATTCTGGTTGGAATAAACAATACTATTCAGTATAAGGAAGATTTACGTAAGAGTGTTACAGTGTTATCTTTTAGTATGTTATATGAAACCCCTTTCCAAAACGAGAATCTATCACATCCATCTTACGAAACCGCTTTCGAATGTAAAAGAATCGAACGTGAGGAATACATCTAAAGGTAAGAAATGAAGGCCATAATACATTTTGTTGTGAAAAATGGAAAACAATAAAGGTATCTAGATGGCCCGCGCGTGGACATACGACAAATGTCTCTGCGAGCTGCGTTATTTATCATTTGGGCAAAAAAGGCGTCTGCGAGAGGTTCCGGTGGCCACACTTTGGTTTCAGCATTGGGATTTATGAGTTTTTGTGAACATTTGCTTTGACTGAGACTATAACATACAATAAAGGGGGTTCTCTTGTTGGCCCGTATATGTATGCATTAATGCATGTATGTACGTTTGCCATTTACTTAAGGCTGGGTATTAGTAGAACAAGCCTCTCTTTCTAACAAGCAAACTTTCGCAATTAACCATCCCGCTTCAATTGAAAGCAAGATCGCAAAAAAACGCATTTTTCATCAATATCTTTTCTCTTGGGTGTTTGGGGAAAAATCCATCGGTTAGAAGCCCTGCTATAATTATTTACCTTTCAAATGATGGTATATTCAGAAGAAATGGTGTAGTGTGATTCTTGTAAAACTGGTTATAAATCTGAAATCGAGCTTACTTTGCTCCTCTTTTCTATCGAGAAAATTTAATAGAATCGTGTTTTCAACGGTTAGATGCCCTGCAGAAAGAACGTATCTACACTGTTATGTGAACTATATATATTAAATGTAATAATTTGGTTCTCAAAAATCGGTTCGAAAACAGACAAAATAGGTATGACCCCCTCTTAACACGTTGAACGCCGGCGGGTCAAAATAACAATAGATTTTCCATTGTTTTGTCGGTCATTTGGCAGTCAAAGCCTTAAAAACGACCTATTTTAATTATTCTTCTGGAAAAGTTTTAGTAGAAAATAGAACTAGCCTTTACTGGCAGTCTTGTTCGCAGAGTCGTTTTTATTATAAATCTATTTTAGTTCCTTAACTGATTGACAAACAACGCAAAACCTAAACCACTGAAAATAGAAAAAGAGATTTAGAATATTAATTTAACAGAGGTTGCAGGGGTGCACTAAGAAAGGATTTCAAGAAAATAACCCTCCTTCTGGCGCAGTCGGGTATTTAACGACAAATACATGCAGCGTCGGTCTGGGACTCAAAAAACTACCGGGAAAATTCAAACGAAGCGGCCCACTGACTTTTTCGCCGACCATGGCAAAGTCAAAAGAAAGGGCATGGATGGGCGTAACAATTATTTTTTCCCAGGGCGCGGCGTAGAGGCTAGGTATAGATAGATAGATCAAGGTCAGGTTGCAAAACGATCTAGGAGCCAGATACATGCTTAAAAATCAATTCGGTACGGTAGTTGTAGCAAAACTTTTGACCACACCGAAAGGGATTATGGTCGTGATTTTATTTATGTATATGTAACACCAAATGAGATGAAATGTAAACATTTATATGGAAAATCGTATTCCCAGTGTTTGTATCCGAATTTCCCGCAGAGGAAGTTAGTGAAGGCAAGAGGTTAGTTAGTCAATAAGTTATTAGAAATAATCATAATTTTTATTGTATTCCCATCCATTGTACTAGAAACTACGAATAAGAATAACTATAGAAGAATAACTCTAAACAAAAGCAACATAATTTTTGGCACCCTTTGAAAAATGACATTTTGTATGAGTTTTGGCGGCAAGGTGTAGTTTTTAAGGAACAAATTTCGAACACGGTGTAGTTTTTTTGGGGTCACTTTTTGAGCTTGATTTACATTTCTATACATTCTTATTCGTAGACTAGAAAGAGCCCAGTGAGCCCGTCGCCACTTTTAGTTGACACTAATATAATGCCACGAAATAGAAAAAAGTAGGTCCCACATTTAATCTAAAGACAAAAGACTAGATCAGATTTAGGCTACAGATCTAATCCCATTACAGATCGATGAGCACTGACTGATTACTATCTCATTCTGTACCAGAATTCCGATTGGGTTTATACCCGTCGGTATATAGCCTTACGTAAGTCTATTCCCAATAGTACATAATGTAATGTACTTACCTAAGGAGGGTACAGAGTACGTTAGAAAGGATTTCGGTAGTCAATGGTTCAGTGAGCATTATGTATTCATAGAACACGGTGTATAGGAGATACGCATAACGTTATGTGTAATGATTTTGCGAGTAATAGATAAGAACCATTTTAAACAAGCGATTTTTGACTGCAGACTTGGCGGTATCGTCGCGATATTTCTGATTGCGGTTCAGTTGCGATGTCTATGTATTTATAGTTTTTGAACTTATAAGTACAGAATGTACAATTAAATGGGACACTTACTTAAAGGGGTGTTTCAGACCATCAAACTAAACAACTTTCTTTATGGGACCAATATCGAAATCGCGAAAAAAAAGCTGCTATCCCATACATTTCACTCGAGTTATGTTTGCAGTTTTGTATGAGACAGCGGATTTTTTTTTCGCGATTTCTGTGTTGATGCCATAGTAAAAGTTGTTCAGTTTGATGGTCTGAAGCACCCCTTTAAGTAAGTGTCCCAGTTAATTTTACCACCTGTATAACGAAAACGTATAAAGCGATGGCAGATTAAATCTGACGTAGACAATTTCAAATCCACTTAAATATCCTTCTGAAAATCTTGGACCCACATTTGGGCATCTGATTTGTCCGTCACAGATCTGTCCTGTCATGATTTTTCGGCAAAAAAGGGACGCAAAATATTCCATCGGGTCGAAATGGGACGAAAGGTTGTCCTTTTTCCATTTGCCACGGAATTTTTGATGTTTTCTTTCGAAAAATGACAGATTGAGTTATTTGTCGGGATGTAGTGATTTATTTACGTTTTTTTGTATTTTCAGGGATTTTTGAGGTCTAGACCCCAATCATAGGATGTGACAGGGACATTTGTAACAAAATTCATCGTGTTATACTGAAGAATCGAGTAACTCTAGTTTATAGGGTTTTGTACCCAAAAGCTGCCAATGGGAGCCTAATCAATATTCATAAGCCTACGCTGTCCGTCCGTATGTTTGTATGTCATACCTGTTATAAAGGGCTGTCTTTTGAACTATTACAGCTTGGCGATTAAAATGTTCAGAGAATAGGTATGCATTATTATGGCGGATTTGCTACCAAAAAAAAAAAGTTAAAAATTAAGGGGTTTTTCCATGCGAGAAACAAATTTTTTTTATTGCTCTATCGTAAAAACGGTAACACACACAAGCGTCAAACTTCATATGATTATAGTGCACACTCTAATAGTATAAGAGATAAGAGGAATTTTGGTAACCATCAGCTGCAAGGCTGTTTCAGTATTCATAGGGTGTAGAGCATCTCTGTGATTGGGATGGACCAGATCTGCCTGCATAACTCCAGTCGGTTTAGGAGTTACAGCCGTTCAAAGATCTGGTATGGTTGTTAAAGATGAATATGCATGAATATGCAGGTATTATTGTAATATTATGCACTGTAGCTATGCGAATAGTACAAATACTGACATGGTTTATCAGGCGGTTTAGGAGACACAGCTGTTCAAAGGTCGAAACTTTGAATCTGGTGTATCTCCTAAACCGACTGACAGTTTTTGTACTGTTCACAGAGCTACAGTGCATATTAAAATAATATCCTATGATCAGCCTTGCAGCTGATCGTTCATTCGATACATATTATCTTTGAACGGCTGTAACTCCTAAACCAACTGGAGTTATGCAGGCAAACCTGGTCCATCCCCATTACAGAGATTACCTACACCCTATGAATACTGAATCGGCCTTGCAGCTGATGGTTACCAAAATTCTTCACTATAAAACAAAAAATACGACTCGCACTTGACCGGTTTTTTTACAATCCGAGTTCTTGTTTAGAACATACCTCCCAATTTCATTCCTCTTCGGGGACTACAGTCCTAATATGCATGCTAATTAAATTCTACAAGCACAAGAAGACGACGTCGGAGCTAAATCTCAGATGATGGATTTAGAACTTAGCTAATAGTTGAACAGGAGTACCCAGACATTAGTCCAGCCACCTAAACATGGTACTGGAAGTGACAAAGTTTTGCATGGAATCTAAATTAGAACGTTATTTTGTCTTAGCATAAGCATGCATAAGCATAAGCATTAATTATGCTTAAAACTAAATTTCCCGAGGGGGTAGAGAAACTGTTAAACATCCACGTTTCACTAGTAGTATCGAAAGTGAGTGCCACTTAATTTTAGGTAAGTCTCAGGTGATTTTTACCCGACTGCGCCAGGAGGATGTATGTTTTTTATTATTTTTTACCTCAATGTTGTTGTCCCACTACTGACCTCATTTTTGGGTAAATATCTTTTTGAGCTAGTTCTTTTGCTGATATCATGGCTTTTTACACTTTTTGCGGATATATGACAAGACAGACAGAACTGTTATAAACCAATTTCTTTATTTGAAAACCAAAGTGCATTGAAACAATACCATAATATTATTATTATTACTAACTTACATAAAATTAGTTGTTTTAATTATTAAAGAAAATAAAGTTAATAACGAGTATCTAACTTAACTTTCAACTAACAATGTAGTTAGTATAAATTTTAATTGATAGTGCAAGAAATTATAACTCAAAACATGGCGAGCTTATTCGTTCTTTTTTTAAAGGTATTTGTATACAAAAGCAATTAAATTACATTAGATAACCTCGAGACATCAACCTTTTGCTTCACATGTGCTAGAACTCTGTCTAGGTTTTGATCTGAAACGCTAAAATAAAAGCTTAGAAATAATCTAAGTATTTATACATCTACCTGAAGCACGCCAGTATAGTGTGGAACTCATCGTATGCTATACGATTCTAGTATTTGGAGTAAAGGAATTCCATTGCTATGATTTGGAATCAGTTCAGTGCGCTTTCACAATGCATGTCGCATTCGTATCTTCTGGTATATTTCATAGAAGCTCGCACAGTTACCGAAAAATAGTTAAAGAATCACCGAAGGATCGTTAAAAGTTTGCAAGATTACCTAATTTAAAATACATTTCCTATGATAAAAGGATAATAAATAATATTGTGTTATGATAGATTGAAAATAATGAAGCTGAAACTCTGAAGATTCAATTATTATATTAAGGTACATTTCCTGCTTAACACTGCTGATGGTTGCTTAGCATATGCTCACGACTATATTCCCCGAGGGGGTAGTCAGAGATATTCTGAAACTTCAGAACATCCACGTTTTACTAGTAGTACTGAAACTCCGTCCAGTGTGACGGGGAGTGAGCCCGTCGCCACTTGTAATGGACAGTAGGTACGATACATGCCTCGAAATTGAAGCATGACGGTTTCCTCACTGCTGATGGTTGAATAGCTAAATTTTAAGCAAAGGAAGCACCAGCCATTGGATTGATCGAATCTACATTTTATAATATTATAAATACATAACATAACACTAAAAAAACCGTAGCTTAATCATACAAAAACGAATGAATATTTGTGTGCGAAGTTGCGAACGCAACAGCAAACAAAAAAAGTTTTATAAAGAAACTAAATGCGACTACGGATGAAGATTAAAAATACACAATTTTTTTTAATCCCCAACGTGTGGTATACTCATTTTTCACTCGCAGTTCATTGTTTGCCAGGATGACTATGAAAAAAGAGTTCCGCTGAAACTAATTCGCATGTTTTATCATACATTAAGAGAGCAGGGAGAAAATAATCGTGTGCATTCTTTACACAGATGCTTGTGACTTGGATATACAGATTTTGTAATTTAAAATAAACTGTTTGCTTTGAGAATTAAATGTCATATTTATTTGAATGCAACTTAAATGAAATTTCTCATATTTCTGGCCAGATGCCACTTATTTTGTGTAGCTTTTAGGATAATTCTACAGACTAACGTCTTCTTCTTGTTTGGCGTCATTTATACACATTATGAACGTATTTTTTGGATTCTTCCGAAAGTGTTTATCCTTAGACTTTTGTGTTATAGCCTTTTTGTGTTATTATTCTCGGCTCGCTTTCATTTGAACACAGTGATTAATGAACGAACACCTTTTTTGAGACGTCTTAGATTCTTAGAAGATAAATAATGTAGGCTATTGCATACACAAACTTATTTCAATTAATTACAAGCGATGGGACGTTTTATAAAACTTATACAGGGCTGGTAGTTTAAACCATCAAACTGAACAACTTTTTTTACATATGCTCCATATTATTAAAAATAAAAAATCAGCTGTTTCATACAAAATTGCAGTACCTACTCGAGTCAAATGTTGGCTCCATTATAGAGAAAGTTGTTAAGTTTTATGGTCTAAATCGGTCGTTTAAAAATTACTAGGGTATTTTGTTTTATCCTGTTATATTATTTTTTGGAAATTACTTTGTGCATGTTGCATCGATAATTAGATCCTTTTCATAAGATCGTCAGTCCAGCCACCATAAAATCCTTCGTTTCGAGATCGCTACTCAAAATTATTTTTCTGTCAAAAGGATAATAATTATACAACCTACTTCAACACCGCTAAAAGTTCAAAATCAAACTACGCTCGCTCAACCTTCAAATCTACGTCCAATGCCACTTCCAATACAACTCTACATTCTTGTCCTCAGTAAACACGCCCGCATTAAAGTGTCATATGCAAATGGTCTTCATACAATGGTATGCACCTGCCTTTGTTTATACGATGCATAAATGCACTGTAAATGCTGTATGTTAATTGCATTTGGGGCGTTTAAGTGGTTTTGTTTTCTGAATTCATTGTTTTTGACTTTACATTCGTGTTCTGTTATTGTTATAAGTGTAGTCCTTCTGTTTAATAGCAGTGCGTATTTATGCAGGGTGTAAACTTAAATGCGTCACAAGTATTCTGGGAGTTTAAACCATCAAACTGAACAGCTTTCACTCTATGGGACCAACAGTGAAATTGCCAAAAAAATAATTATAAGCTATTCGTATTCCATTCATATTGATCAAGACGCTGTTGACGTTTTCTATACAATAAACTATTTTTTTTTGCGATTTCGACGCTGGCTTCATAGTGAATGTTTCTTTTTTAATTCTTTTTTTTAACCACGAGGTTATGTCAGCCCCATCGTGCCTTAACCTTAAGCTCTATAAAACAATGAAATGAAAACCGAACACTTCCTACTGAAAATACAAGTAACACTATACTATAAATAAAAAGGTACACCACTTCAGCCTCTCCCGACGTAGGGATGGCTAAAATTTGTATGTTCTGAAACACCTCCTTAAATATGTGATGTACTTAAGATACATGTAAATATTACAAAAACTCATGACCGTACTACCCTTTGGGGTGGTTAGACACCTTGCTACAAGATCTACATTTAAGGGTGCAACAGAACTGTAGCAATGCTAAATATTTGGCTCTGCCCATCGTAAAAACGTGATCTCAAATTAGGGCCATATCACATAAGCGATTTTTGAGCGGAGGCGTTGATGGAACGATATCGTCGCGTTATCGCAGTGATATTTCTGAGATCAATCAATGTCGCGGCGGAACAGCGGCGATTCAGTTGCGATGTCGTTCCGGTGCAGTTGCGACATCGACTACGCTCAAAAATCGCATTTGACCCCAAACTCATCTGAGGCCGAAGATGTAGCATGCTTACCTAGAAAAATGTCTATGAACTCTCGCCTTGAAGATCAACACCAAGTATTCAAACATATCTCACCAAGTACCATTAGTTCTAAAATCTTATTAGGTACTCAGTTTATACGGGAACCTACAAAATCCAGAACTGGACATTTACCCAACAAAAACCGGGTCAAAGGGTCCCATTCATTTGTCTCTGCCGTTGTTTTTATCTCGGTACCCATTCATCGAAATACCATAAAAGCGAGATAAAGCCTGGGCCGGTTTTAGGGGGCCTAAGAGATAACAGTTTTACTACTTATTTATTAGTTGGTAACCGTTTTATGGACTATAAAAGGTATTAAATTGGCGTAAAATCGATGATAATGTCAAATGGGGAATTAATCAACAATCCATGTTGTTTGTGTGCCGTATGGTTTCCGGTTTCGAACCGCACCAACCTAGATGGGTGTCGTTGGCGAGTAATTTCTTCAGGTATCGTCACCATCTCTGATACCCTCACCGTGTGGCAGCCGGTTATTAGACCCACTGCATCCGATCCAACCTCTGATCATATCGATTTCCCGTTACATCAGCCTCAGGTAGAAGAGTAAAAGAGAACGAGAGTACGTATATGATTAACATATACACTTGTGTACTTAAAATAAATATTCTGTGTACCTGACAGCTCATAATGAGGAAGGATCTTTATTTGTGTGCACACAGACATTAGTTTTCTTCTCAATCAACGGTTTGCTGGAAGAAAACTCTTTTAGAGTTATGCTTGCCTTTGTACATAACGATTTATTGTGATTTCATAATTATGTTGTTTTTGTGTACAATAAAGAATCTAAGTATCATCAACATAACATAACATAACATAAATATTCTTTATTTGCACACCAAAAACATACAGCAACAAAAACAGAATAGAAGAACGTAAGGGTACAAATGGCGGTCTTATCACTAAAAGCGATCAAGTAATCATCAATCCCAAATCCCACTGCAGGCCTACTCTCAAGAAAGTATGGGCAATTAGTCAGTCAATCAGTCCACCACGCATTTCCAATGTATATTGGTAGTCTTCACATACGCATCAGAATTTCTTCGTCAGAGTATGCAGGTTTCCTCACAATGTTTTTTTTTACAGTTTGCGTTGAGCTTTCGATGATAATTAAATCAAGCAAGTTTCTAGAAACAATCGGCTTTTGGGTCCCAATATGATTGAATTTCCCCAAATCCGTCACCTCTCAGCATAGGATCAGTTCCCGCAAAAAAAATTAAAACCGCCTTCAAAAAAACTAAAAAGTTAAAAAATAATATTGCAGCCGATGACTTTTTCGTTCGCATCATAAGAACATTAATTTGTTTTATAGAAGTCGGTGTCAAGCCAAGCCAAAAAACTAATGCAAGCCCTGTCGCGAATCGGCTTGACAGCGACTTCGATAAAACAAATTAATGTTCTTATGATGCGAACGAAAAAGTCATCGGCTGCAATATTATTTTTTAACTTTTTAGTTTTTTTGAAGGCGGTTTTAATTTTTTGTTAAAATTTTGTTTATTTCACAATTTTCAGTGGTGAATTCATTAGTTTGATTTAACAGTAGTGCTTCAAATTAACAAACGCACTAATCGGCACTACGATTTTCGAAGGTTCCCCTCGATTTCTCTGGGATCCATCATCAGATCCTGGTTTCCTTATCATGGGACCACCCTTGGGATATCTCCTTTCCAACAAAAAAAGAATCATCAAAATCGGTTCATAAATGACGAAGTTATCCGCGAACACACATTTAAAAAAAAAAAAAAATATACGGTCGAACTGAGAACCTACTCCTTTTTTTGAAGTCGGTTAAAAAAGGCGTAGTTTCGTCTAAATCTACGAACTTCGTTATATGGTTCGCTATCAATTTTATATTGGGGTTTTTATTTGTGATTTTATTGGTGTGTTGTTCAATTTCCTTTGTTTACAGTTTTGGTGAAGTTTTTGAGAGTTAATTGAACGGGTGGAATATAAAGATTTTGCGATATTTGCTATATAAACTTACGACCGGCCTTTCTGGGTACCCAGAAATATTGCAACATCATCATCAGCCTGTGAATATAGGTTCAGCAGTGGGGCCTCAACAAAGGCGCAACATAGGTAACTCTATCCTTGGCCTTCCTCATCCAGTCCCTCCCAGCTATCTGTCTCAGGTCCTCAGTCCGGCGCCGTAGCGTCCCACATTAGCCTGTTAGTCTGTGGTCTACATTTCCTGCGTCCCTTGCTTATACTCGAACACCCCTTCGGCCGCGTTCAGACGACCCGCACCCGCCCCGCGCATGCCACGCACTCAACCCGGGCTCTCCCCGCGCTCACCCCGCGTCCCAAAATTCATTGTTTGCAATTTGAGTCTTATGACACGATAATAAATCTCGTATTGTATTTTAGGGGTGCACCCGCGCCCGCCCCGCACCCAGCCCGCACCCACCCCGCATCCTGTCCGCACCCGCCCCGCACCCGCCCCGCTTCCGCCCCGCGAGCACTCGTCAAACTTAATAAAACATCAGTTATTAATTCTGAAAGTTACATTTGTCATCATTTACACATTATGTCGACCGTACCAACCATTGAAATCAAAAAATAAAACCGACTTCAAAACTCAAAAAGTATAAAATAATATTGCAGCTGATGAATTTTACGTTAGCTATCAATTTGTTTTATCGAAGTCGCTGTCAAGCCTGTACGATTCGAGACTGAGCTTGCAGTATTTTTTTTGGGGCTAGGCTTGACACCGACTTCAATAAAAAAAAATTATAGCTAACGTAAAATTCATCAGCTGCAATATTATTTTATACTTACTTTTTGAGTTTTGAAGTCGGTTTTATTTTTTTGTTAAAAATTTTTATTTCATATTTTTTTGTGATGAAATACATTAGTTGAATTCTGGATATCAGCACACACAAAGGGTACATCGAACTTTTCAATCGCCGATGATTTGCTGTCAACTTTTGAGGAGTTCTATTGTGTAGCTCCGAAGTGCGTCATCAGATCTTTACCGAATTGAAATGGGACCACTTTGGGAGTATACCCTTTCCAATAAAAAAAGAATTATCAAAATCTGGCTACTCTGTAGAAAGTTATGCGTGTTCATACATAAAACAAAAAAAAACAAAAAATATACGCGTCGAATAGATAACCTCCTCCGTTTTTTGTTTTTTCGTCGGTTAAAAATCTAAAACATTGCTGACTTTAAAATATAAAAGTTCCCGCAATCTGAATAAGGACCCGAATAATAGTAGATATACCGAGGACAAGATTTATTGGCACCCGTTTAACACCAAATTTAAAGTATATTGGTCTCCATTTTTTACTTTGGCATTTATTTTCAGTAAGCTAAGTAGAATCAGTTTCGAGTTTGTAAGAATGTTTTAAAAGTGTTCAGCAAAGATTGGGTTAGGGCTACAGACGAGCGACACTTTGCTGTCGCGGTAGGTCGCAGAGCATCGCGCTCATACATTTTACGGTCGCGCAATCCTCCGCGACACCCGGCGACCGCAAAGTGTCGCTCGTCTATGAGAGCGCTTAGACAGACAATATTGATAGCTACAAGATGTAACAAAACACCCTATAATATTTATATAGGTAGTTTAACAGGGTGTAACAAAACACCCTATAATATTGACATAGGTAGTTTAAACTATCAATCTATGGAACTTTCACTGTGGAGCCCACCCAAACAGAGAGAAAAATCTACTGTTTCATACAAAACTGCTGTACCTACTCGACTCAACCGCGTTAGCGACACGCGTATCGGAATGTAAGGGGTAGACGCGGTAGACTCTGGCGATAACTCAATTACCAACCTCACCTGCTCGTGGTTCACCGTGTCGATTAACCGACGAGGGTCTGGCAACCGATTGATGGCGATATATCCATCCAAAACAGGCTACACCAAAATTCTTCGACCGATGATGAGCAGCAGCATCACTGGTGCAATTGGTATAGCCCTGCGATCACCAACCTGCTCTGCCAAGCGTTGTGATTATGTCATTTTTACCTCCCAAATATGGAATTTAGTCACACAAGGCTCCGGCTCCTGGTTCCCGGCGGCTCTACTATTCCAGGATACGGCAGCGGTCTAGGTAACGGTAGAGCGGGGTGCTAAGAATCTCCGGGTTACGAGAGGCTGCCAATACCAACGACTTTTATTGGCTACATTTTACGGACGAACACTGAAGCAGGACGAAAAGATTACGGAACTCGAGGTAGAACTAACAAAGATAAGAGGCATATTCTTGGGTTGTCGAGGTCCGAAGACAGGGGGAGTATACGATAACCCTGGAATCTGGCCTGGATTTTCTTAGCGTTTCCTGAGTTGTTGACAAAATACAGGGACAGACGTGAGAAATTCATTTGACTTTTCATAGATTAATAAATATTATTCTTATTCTTTTTAGTTTGTAGCATTAACTACATTTCAAAATTGCTGTTTTAATCTAAAAGAATACTATACAGGGTGTAACAAAACACCCTGGTAATACTTAAGACCTGCTTCAGACCATCAATCTGAATAACTTTCACTATGTAGCCAACGTCGAGAAAAAATAAAAATAAACTGTCGTCCCATACATTTGAGTCGAGACGATACTGCAGTTTTGTATGAAAGAGCGGTTTCTTTTTCGAGATTTCGATGTTGGCTCCATAGTGAGAGTTGTTCAGTTTGATGGTCTGAAGCATTAAGTATTACTAGGGTGTTTTGTTACACCCTGTATAAAACCACCAGCAAAAATGGAATAAGAAAAAATGGAGCAGACAAAAAAAACGATTGCAAAAGTAATCTAGAAATCCAATCCAGACATTTTTTATTAGCTTCTTTATCCGTTCGAGTACCTACGTTCGGAACATTGTAACTCAATATTCGCTTCCAAAGTTTCTTCTTTTCGACATCGTATAAATTATTGCATTTTCAGTCGGCCTGCCCAATAAAGATAAAATTAGCAGGTCATCTTTCAGCGTTAATTTCCAGTTTATTTAGCATTTTTCTCTTTTTAGGGTTCCATACCCAAAGGGTGCCAACGGGACCGTATATTAAGCCTTTGCTGTCCGTCCGTCCGTCCTTGCTCTGAAGTTTTTGAACCGTAATAGATAGCTAGTTGACATTTTCACAGAATTTGTGGATTTTTTTTAGCTTTGCTAAAAAATAATAATACATTCTTGTTTTTTCAAGGCCTTATGTTTTTTTTTTCTACCGTAACGGCAGTATAATACAAGCTTCATTTTTGGTGTGATTATAGTGCATACTCTAAAGTAAAATAACAAAATAATAAAAACCGGCCACGATTGTGTCGGGCTCGCGCTAAGGATCCCGGAGAAAATTTTGTGTAGGGTATTAATTGAAAGCTTATGAAGATGAGAGTTCACAAACATGTTTAGAATTTTTTTATGAAAACTTCTTCAACACATTTTTCAAAATACTCAAAAATATTGCTGTCCCAACCTGTATTAAAAAAAATAGTCATGTAACAACTGAAAAAATCGAGAGTAATAGAAATAAAGCGTAGATGGCGGGAAAATTATCCAATTGGACAGTTTTATTTCTATATCCAAAAAGTCCTACCAGTGTAAATTGATCTTCAGACTCTATGTGAATATATTTAGTTTCAGTGCCAGTTTACAATGTGGTTATCTAAAACAATTGGTTGTACGGAATATCACTTGCAACTAGCAGTTGGCCAATTTTTTGTTATTAAAACAAAATATACAACATTATATTTTACTATATTTCAGAACTACGATAAATAAACGCCTAAAACTGACTTGTTTGATCTACAAGGCCGTCTTATCGAAATATCCCAACCGTTTCGCTGATAATTTTTGAGAATAATAACAAGCTTGGGTTTCCGGGTCGCAACTGTTTTGTTGCTATTACCTACACCATAATCTACTTCACGAAGAATCGCCAGTTAAATCATAAGTTACTTCTTACATCGATCAGCCAATAATCAAAATGGGGTTTACGTCAACCTTAGCTCAATTGTGTACTTAAAAAGAATACCGAAAGAATATTGGGATCAACACAAATATCACTATTTTTAACTGTTACTAGAGTTAACTCTAAGTTTCATTGAAATCGGTTCAGTAGTTTTTGCGTGTTGCTCGATCAAACAAACAAACACACAAACAGACAGACAAAAATTCTAAAAAAAGGTTGATTTTGAGTCAGGGACACCTAAAAACCATATCGTAATCTTTTTTTTTGTAAATATCTTTAATGTACAGACAGACAAACATATCTTACAGTTTTATAATAGTTTAGATTGACTTGAGCGCATAATATATCTCGAGACAGGAGCATTATAACGATTTCATTTCTATGGGAGTTTTGTTCCATTCAACACGCGTATCTCTGAATGATGATGCTTATCGTATTGGCGCGATTATGAAGTCCGTACTGATGCGAAGGGGGAAGCAAAAGGGGCATCGCATCCCAGCGAGGTGCAGAAATAACGGTGCAGTAAAACCTGCCATACACAAATACTGAATGCCGATCCGGAATTCAAAATCAGGATTACGATTTCGTATGGATTTTCAGCCTCCAGAAATCCGCTTGGAATTACGGAGGCATCAAATCCTATACAAAATCACAATTCTGATTCGGGATTCCGGATGGGAATTCCGTACGGCGGCCTAATACTTTTGGATTGTGGCCTAACGATTACATCATGCTATGATGCAATGGCTGGGACTCGGGGGGCAGCGCTCCGCCGATCAACAAATCCAGTACGTGATTATATTATATTCTCTTTCTCCAGTACGTCGTTAGAATTCGAAGCAGGAGGTTGCGCGCACGCTTCTATTATTTGTGTGTCATTGTTTTTAGTAAGTGCAATAAGTAATTAGTAAAATAATAATTATTAATCTGCAATACGTTGTATCGTTTTCATTATCAACATAAATTGTGTTATTAATTACCTAAAAAAATACTGTAAAATTGTAGTTCCCTGCGTGACCCTATGATTGAACTTCGCATGTCCTATTTGATAAATATCACACGATGACAAATACGCGTTTCCCGTCATAAGAGGAGTGAAATAGGCAAAAATGCAACCAAAATAATGACTGGGATTCACGATTATACAAGGTGGAACGTAACCATTTAAAGGTGTATTAAGACAATGAAACTAAACAACTTACCCTAAGGAACATGGATAGAAAAAAAAACAAATTTGGACCTCCCATAGAAAATAGACCGGCTGATCCGCACTTCAGTACGGAAGGTCCAAAAAAAATTTTTTTCCGACCCATGTTTATTAGGGAAAGTTGTTTAGTTTCATTGTCAAAATACACCCTTAAAAGGAAAGACCCTCGTTATGTTCCACCCTGTATAAGTTTTATTGCCTATTTTCACGTAAAATATAATAGGTACAACATATATGTCATGCGTGATATTTCCCAAATAGGCCATGTGAAGTACTAGCATGGTGATGCCAATGCATCAGTTATAATTATCAGCTTATACTTAGCTGATTTCAATAGCATCATAGGCAGGTTCTTCCTGTCTTTCATGGTGCCAGTTGTATCTCTATTGTAAATAATTGTAGTGCATCAATATTTCGTCAATAGCAATCCATTTTGTAAAATGGCTTTTTGCGGATTAATAAATATTATTCTTAATCTTAATCTTTTTAGTTTCACGCTAATAAGGTATTGTGTTTTACGTTCACTCCATTTCACTATAAGTAATATTTTTATATAAGTCAAAAATTGGACACCTCCTTTTTATTGTATTTTTTTTAGATCTTAGTATTTCGAATGCAAAACGAGAATACCGAAGTATACATTTTGATTAAGAATTTTTGAAAATTCTAATTTGTCGTTCCCGGGAAATAAAGGAAATTTTTTCAAGGCTTTTTTGGTTTTGCTCTACCGTAGAAACGTCAATCTTGGTGTGATTATAAGTGCATATTCTAAGTTAAAACAACAAATAATAAAAACCGGCCAAGTGTGTGTCGGGCTCGCGCTAAGGATCCCGGAGAGGGAGATTTTTTTTTAACACATTTTGTCAAAAGGCTCAAAAATATCACCGTCCCAACTCTATTTTAAAAAATCATTGACATATTGACAATGCGCTATGACAATTTTTTTTAAACATAAATTCTGAACAAATCAAGGACGTTAGAAATCAGGCATAGGATGATTTATCCGGTTGGCACTAACTTTGATAGTTTTATTTCAATATCCAAAAAACTAGTACCAGTGTAAATTGATCTTTGGGACTTCATACTTCGTCGATGCCAGTTTATATTACTTATTCAGCCTACAATCCATTTGGTTGTACGGACGGAATAATAATTGCTCGAATACCGACTCGTACTTGGTCGGTTTTTTGTTATAAAACATAATATCATGGAGTCATAGATGTTTGTATATATATATGTATTCTATATCGTTGTCTAGTCATCATAATACAAGTCCAGGCTAGATTCTGGTACTTTAAATGTGACTAGATAATTTGTGTAACATTGTCCAAGATATTTATTTATTTATTTATTTATAATATATGTCGTCGCCTGCGCCTTGTACAGTGGCGCCACCTTTTAGAAGCTATTGGAATTTATGAGACGAGTGGCGCCACCTTTTGTTTATTTTAGTTAGCCTAGTTGATTGAAACGTCAAGTAGATGGCGCTTGGGTGGAATCGGGTCGTGTAGGCAAAAACGTAAGGTAAAACAGTTGGTAATTTTTTGGGAGTTAGTTTTTGAATTGGTAACGAACAGAAACAGTAGTGATTAGATTATCTTGGAAGAACAGTTTTGAAGAGGTGAAAAGTGGACACCAGACACGACTCGGGATCACCGCGTTTCAAATCGAACATAACCGTTTTGCCCTGTATTGTGTTCGGCAGTAAGTAAACCTCTAGTAAAAGACTTTCAAGTGTTTTCCTAATACTTCAATATGGATCCTGACCCTGCTGATGGCGAACCCTCGACCCTGGACCCGTCATATACAACGTGTTAATAAATTAGCGCAAAACCTCATACACCCCAACTGATTTATAACAAAATAATTAGATTGCAATAATAATTTCATTATTTTTATAGTTAAAATTTAAAGTTATTCGCATTTTAAGTTTTGAGGCAAAAATGATTTGTTATCATTTCAGCACTAAAAGAAAGCGCTAACGTACTCATGGATACATTTTTATAATCTTGTTTTGGTAGTAAGTAGGGTGAGTGTGCCCGTGAGGTGGGTTGACATCGGGTTCAGAAAATTTTTAATTTTGCAAAATTTTCTTTAATATTTTGAAAAAAATTACCTATGTTGAAACCATGATAATTCGATTCTGCTCTCGATTCTAAACAAACTACTTTCTAGTTTTGCGTTAATTCAATAACACGTTGTATATAATAACACGATATTTTACTATCTAGTAATAGATACTCTTTCTTATACTGTGATTTTACTATATTTCAGAGTCACGGATAAAACACGACATTGTCAAAAACTTCCTTAACCCAATCCCAACCGCAGCTGTTTCTCTGATAATTTTTGGGAATAATAACAAGCGGATATTTCCGGATCGCAGAAATTTTGTTGTGCCTACTTCACGAAAAGACGCCGCTTAGTCATCAACTACTAACATCGATCGGCCAATCATCAAAAAGGGATTCACAGCAACCTTAGCTCATGTGTACTTTAGAAGAATACCGAAAAAACACTGGGATCAGCACAAAGAAGCTTTTTTAAAACTATATCCAGTGCCAAATGAAGACGAAGAAAATAATGCTTACTTATTAAAATACTTATATGGAACATCTGATGACATATTTAACAAACATATAACTTATCATCTATTAGATGATGGATTTCCAGACTTTCTCGAAACAGCCGACACATTGAACATTGACGAAGATTTCGATTTTGAATGTTGCGACTTCGACGGAATTCCTAAGGATGGATCTGAAGATATATATTTCTTATTCTTTACTTATGGACTAGGGTACCGTGGATCAATGGCGGGAGGACCCAAAGAATATGCAAGAATGCATAATTTTAAGTTTATGGTAAAATCTGACTTGCTGAAGGATTTTCCGATATATCACTCTTATAAAATGATAAATGAAATTAAAGACGACTGCATGAAATTTCAACTAGTTAGTAGAAAGGAGGCTTTCGTTCAATTAAATGATTTCTTTGTAGGTGATATTGATATTAAGAGTGAGGATGAGGATGAGGATCTTGATACACTCAAAGAAAAATACGGCCGTGGGTAGGCGACCTCACGCAGCAGGCAAAGGCAAAGCTATTGCTGTTTATGACAATAACTTGGTCCTATACTCAAGCGATGCACACTAAAGCAATTTTAAAGGGAAATTTGCAGAACTTTGACATAAATACGTTTTATTAGCAAAGTGAACACTTAGCATATTTTTTAATAAATGCGGCAGACCGGCCTCTTTTTAAAGAATCCTTTATTTCCTGGTCCGACGGATCCATATTTATGATAGATTTCAGATAGATTTAGATCTAGATCCTACCTATCGCCGAAATAAACATGCAAGCGTATACAACGTTTTAATGAATTAACGCAAAACGAGAAAGCAGTTTGTTTAGAATCGAGAGCACAGTCGAATTATCATGGTTTCAACATAGGTCATTTTTTTCCAAATATTAATTAATATTTTTGCAAAATTTCAAATTTTCTGAACCCGATGTCAACCCACCGCACGGACACACTCACCCTACTTACTACCAAAACAGGATTATAAAAATGTATGCTTTAGTACGTAAGCGCTTTCTTTCAGTGCTGAAATGATAACAAATCATTTTCGTCTCAAAACTTAAAATGCTAATAACTTTAAATTTTAACTATCAAAATAATGAAATTATTGTTTCAATCTAATTATTTTGTTATAAATCGGTTTGGGTGTATGAGGTTTTGCGCTAATTTATTAACACGTTGTATAAGTCGCGGCACGAATCTCTTGCGCTCACCTTGAATGTGCAGGCCGTATTTACAAGATAATGGCCTCGATTCGGAGTGTACCACGACTAAACTAAACTAAATCTATTCCTGTCACTTTCTAAAATAAGATTAAGAAAAGAGACAGAAAACCAACAGCTGACTTTAGTGCTGTCAAAGTGACGTTAAACGCCCAAAAACGACTTAAATAAGATGGCGTACATTATGATGGCATCTTATTTTGCGCACTTAACGTCACTTTGACAGCACTAAAGTCAGCTGTTGGTTTTCTGTCTCTTTTCTTAATCTTATTTTAGAAAGTGACAGGAATACATTTAGTTTAGTTTAGTCGTGGTACACTCCGAATCGAGGCCAATATGCACTAATTTCGACTAAATTCACTCATTTGAGCGCTAGAGTTTCGTGCCGCGAATAATAAAGAATAAATCGCGATAATAATAGGTATTTTTCACGAATTTCCTGTTTTTCACAAAATCCACATAAGATACGTCTTACTCAAAATGATTCACATTACATTTGAAATGTTTTTTTTTTCTTTTGCAGTTTTTTTTCGGCGATTTCAATATTATCTCATAGAGAAAGTTGTTCAATTTCATAGTCTGAGCATCCCCTTAAAATAGTTTCAGCTAGTTTGGTTAGACCTTATACTTACAGGTTATAAAATTAAATGGGACACTTACTAAAAGGCTCAGAACATCAAACTGAACAACTTTTTCTATGGGAACAATATCGAAATCGCGAAAAAAAATCTGCTGCCCCATACATTTCAGTCGTAAGGGACAGCGAAGTTTTTTTTCGCGATTTCAGTTTTGGTCCCATAGTAAAAGTTGTTCAGTTTGATGGTCTGAAGCAACCCCTTTAAGTAAGTGTCCCATTTAATTTTACACCCTGTATAGGCTGTGATGACCAGGGCTATAAAAAATATACAACGTGTTAATGAATTAGCGCAAAACCTCATACACCCCAACTGATTTATAACAAAATAACTAGATTGAAACAATAATTTCATTATTTTGATAATTTTAAAATTTTAAGTTATTCGCATTTTAAGTTTTGAGGCAAAAATGATTTGTTATTATTTCAGCACTGAAAGAAAGCGCTAACGTACTCATGGATACGTTTTTATAATCTTGTTTTGGTAGTTAGTAGGGTGAGTGTGCTTGTGCGGTGGATTGACATCAGGTTCAGTAAATTTAAAATTTTGCAAACAAATAATTTTGAAAAGAAAAATCATATTATGTTGAAACCATGATAATTCGATTCTGCTCTCGATTCTAAACAAACTACTTTCCAGTTTTGCGTTAATTGAGTTTGTTTAGAATCGAGAGCAGAATCGAATTATCATGGTTTCAACATAGGTTTTTTTTCTAAATATTAAATAATTTGTTTGCAAAATTTTAAATTTACTGAACCCGATGTCAATCCACCGTACGGGCATACTCACCCTACTTACTACCAAAACAAGATTATAAAAATGTATCCATGAGTACGTTAGCGCTTTCTTTCAGTGCTGAAATGATAACAAATAATTTTAGCCTCAAAACTTAAAATGCGAATAACTTAAAATTTTAATTATCAAAATAATGAAATTATTGTTTCAATCTAATTATTTTTTTATAAATCAGTTGGGGTGTAGGTATGAGGTTTTGCGCTAATTTATTAAGGTATATACCTACGCGTCGAATTGAGAACCTCTTCCGTTTTTAGTTTTTGTTTTAGTCGGTTAAAAATGAAATTCAGTAAATTTTTTACTAGAGCGACGGCCAGAGATCTGACATTTTTTAGGTAGGTAATCGATACCGAAGTTGTGAGAACGTTGCGTTCAAATATACGCCGAATCGCTTCGAGAAACGATATGGAAATGTCCCGCTCGGTTGGTTTGTCTTGGCGGGGGCACTTTTGTGTCCCCAGATGTGAAACCGGAAAACCCGTTAATCAAAATAACAATCAAAAACATCGATTACAAACTAGAAACCGAATCTTAAACCACAAACTTTCCATACAAAGCTTAACTTTGAACCAAAATAACTCGAAAATGGGGATATAATAACCACAAAAGGAAAGTTGGGAACCAAAAACAAATATACCTAACTTTATCAAGCGAAAATAGATGGCGGCTCGGAACAAAGGGGTGTAACCCAGTATTTCATTATTAACGGGCCGTCATAAAACGGAGTTTCGGGGATAAACGTCCCAAGCACAACATGAACGATTATGTTCGCAATCATTTTGGGGGCCGATAATAAAATTGTAAGGGTTTTGATTATTGAAATTTGGGACGAGCTATGAAATTTAAATGCTTTTGTCGGTTGAGTTTTATGGGAAAATAAAGTGTGGTTGGAATTTGTTGTTTCGCAGGTCATTCTCGAAATATTCACACTTTCTCTTTATTCTTTGATTAAATTCGTAGCAGGTTCCAAAATAGATACCCAGAGTAATCCGGGGTCCGATAGACTTCATTGCCTTGTATTGTAAGTGGTAGATAGTTTCTGTTGTTCATAGCTTTTCTGTTATGGAGGAGGTAGTGTCGGAAAGGAGAAATTATTTTTAAAAACTTGCTGATGATCTATGCATATAAAATGGTTCCGTGGCTGACTGAAAACAAGGCGCAGCGTAAACCGCTGTGGAATATATACTTCTACCGAGGATGTAAGGTGTAGGTACTAAGCAAGGATTTTTTCAAAAATCAACTCCTAAGGAGGTGAAATGGTTGAAATCTACGCAGATGAAGTCGCGGGCAAAGCTAGTTGGTACTCTGCTTACAGTAAACGATGTGAATCAGCCGACCCTACCCACTACATACTCTCCTTCAGTGTGTTGTCGCCGGTATCATACGATAACGTTGACGGAAACGATACAGTGTGAAAACGTTTAGTAGTAAATGTACTAGATTAGCTGTTCACCGATATAGTGTCGGTAACGGGTCGATGTCGTTATTCAGTAATGTGACAACGCTTCTTTACACTAGAAAACACGAGATTGTGTACAGGGTGTTAGAGTAAACAGTTGCATTACTTTAAGGGGTGATTGTACCCCCCATGATAATGAACAACTTTCCCTAAACCTATAGGAAGTTCGCAAAAAAGTTGTTTGGACTTTCCATACTAAATGCAATCAGCTGATCGAAGATTTGTATAAGAAGTCAAAATTCCTATAGGTTTCTTTGGGAAAGTTGTTCAGTATCATGGGTACAATCACCCCTTAAAGTAATGCAACTGTTTACCCTAACACCCTATACAGGGTGTAAACTTAAATGCGTTACATACACAAAGGGACGCTTCAGACCATTCAACTGAACAGCTTTTACTATGTTTAGTATTCAACTGATCAACTTTGAAATTTTGAAAAGAAAATCAGCTGTTCCATAGAAAACATTGACCGCTACTCGAAACAAATGTAAATTTTATTCGCAATTTTTCGGGTGTTGGCTCCATAGTGAAAGTTCAGTTTGACGGTCTGAAGCACCTCTTTAAGTATGTAACGCATTTAATTTTACACTTTCCTATAGGACCCTCCTACTCGAGCCACGAAGCACTCAATTTAAACCCAGCAACCTAATAACAAATGCACAAAGCACGTATGCCGTTATACGAAAAAAAAATCTTGACACGCAATGAAAGCTCGCAGAAAATTGCAAACGATGTTACAACCAGCGCGTGATGATACAAATGTTGCAGGCGTATGATGAAATCTGAAATTTCATCGAAAACCTAGAATAAGTCCATCAGCCTAAAAAATCCAGAGTTTGTATAAAAATCCTTAAAAATTCACATTGTAAAATACAGACATTAAGAACTTTTTTAAACAGTTTCTATGTAGTTTTGTAAGTTTCATTTATAAAGTATAACAATAAGTTATTATATTAGTATTAATTATTATTATATTATGTTAGTATGTAGTTGATAAAATTATTTTTCTATTTTTATTTTTATAAAATTTTGCTTTAGTTAAGAAAATTAAAATGTGATAAAAACGTGAAACGTGTGAAAAAAGACTTTCGATCAAAACTCCGAAATTCTTAATGCTTTAAAATAGAATACTTGTTTATCTATTTTGTCATTATACCGGATGACTTTTTTTATGTTAGATTTGCCCCAATAGTAAAAGTTGTTCAGTTTGATGGTCTAAACCACCCCTAAAGATGTCGACACGGTAAAAAAAATTAGGTGGACTTGCTTTTGATCTTTTCTTATTATCATACGCCTAGGTTTTTGATAAAACTCCAGATTTTATCATTAAGCCTGCGACACTACAATCCAAAATTTATGGTGACGAATAAAAAAGCTGACATCGAAAAAAATACGACTCCATTAACTGTGAGAAGGCCACGTACACCTCTACTGTCACCCTCGTATTACGTACCAAACAAAAAAAAAAAAATTTTGCCTCTGAAACGATCAAATTTCGCGCCTGACAACATCTAATTCAAGGGCGTAAAGCATAAAATAGAACGGCTAACGTTTGGTAGGGCGAAGATAAAACAATGTATATTATAACAGGTAATTCAACGCCCTGATGACGTTGAACATTTTGTGGCACGCTGGAGAAATTTGATTTGTAATCTAGGAATATTCGATTCTGGTTTTACGCGGTTTGGTTTTTGGCTGAGCTTCAACGTTTAATATCTGTAAGATGTCTTCAGAAGTTATTATTATTATTATTTGTGGTTTTGGGCCTTGACAGGCTTGCTAAGCCTGTGCCACGTAGACCATCGCTGGTCCTTTGTGATCGCCCTTTTTATAGTTCCTTACCAATCCCCACTGCGGCCAGAAATCGCAGTAGATTCTTGATCGGGATAGTTTGTATCTCATCTGGTGTCAGCACCTGCCTACCCAGATGAGTGCTGCGTTTGTACATCAGGGGACCACAATCACATAGGAGGTGCAGAGGAGTTTCCATCTCCTCCTTGCAAAATCTGCAGCCGGTCGTGTCACTTAAATTCAGTGTGTGCATGTGCTTATTTAATTTGCAGTGGCCTGTGAGTGACCTTGCTATTGTACAAATTTGGTCCTTGCTGAGGGCAAGGAGACCGTTCGCAAGTTTGCGATTGTAGCCTTTGATAAGTGCTTTTGAGTGGCCCATGCCTGGGGTGTTACACCAAAGCTTTATTGCCTCACCAAAGCTGGCCTTATTCAAAGAATCTCGCGTTAGACTATTGGGGATTCCGAGAAAGGGTTCGGGGCCTATGAAGTGGTTTTCAGTGCCTCTTCTAGCCAACTCGTCCGCCCTCTCGTTCCCTTCGATGTCTGAGTGTCCTGGCACCCATTGTAGCACAAGTTGATTGTTATTGCCTAAGGCATTCAGTTGTGATACGCAGTCCTGTACTAGCTTAGACCTTCAGAAGTTAGCTTCCTTGATCTTTTGAGGTATTTGAGGTTAAATAAAATGTATCTGTCTATTTCATAATTTGATAAAATAACGAGGAAACCAGATGTTGTGTGAAACGAAGTAAAAACAAAATTAAAAACTACCCAAATATTTAAAAAATAAATAAAATTCTGAATTGCACTAAATACAGTGAACCGTTGAAAAATAGCACTTGGACAAGCGTTGCGCGAAATACCTAAGTCAAGGCCCTAAAAAACATCTCCGCATAAATAACTTGATAATAATTTTTCGACACTTTTGATGAACCCTCGGAACATAAAAGCTGAATATTTTAACGAAAATCTGACAATCTACTCGTACAAGTATACAGATTAGTTTCTAGATTGTTTCTGAAAAATGTCATTGTCTTTAATTATAGTAGTGAAAATATAACCAAACTTCAATTGTATGGAGCGCCTGCGCTGGCTTTTTCCAGCTTGCAATCATAGTAACGAAGAATAAAAAAAAAACTGAATCTTAAAAAAAAACTGGTTTTAAGTATAATTATTACTATGTTAGGTTCGATTCAGCAATGCAGCCCAAATTGCTGAATCGAATATATTCTTTTATGTTTCGAATAAATTTTTCCTATTATCTTGAAGCCTAACATAGTATACCTAAGTGATTCTTTCAACTGCACCCTAAAAATAAGGTTTTTAAACCCTTACTAACTAACTAAATACTTACTTACTAAGAAGAAAACATCCCCGGGCACTAGGTACATAACCTAAATTCGTACCTATAAGAAAACAATGTCAAAACGTTCACTAATCATCATTGGCCGTATTTCGCCTAAGGCCCGCTACAGTATCAATAAAGAAACTATTTATTTTCTATTTTCTCCGTATATTGCTCCACCCTTGAGTAAATTGGTGGGTCGGATCTCTAAATAGGCCCAATTAGGGGATGTTTGTGCTCGCTAGAGAAATTGTTTTTACTACAACCTTCTTTGTGTAACTCTAAAAGAAAGATGGAAACTAAACATGTTCTTTTTGCTTGATTTTTAACTTTCTTTTAAAGTCATGTGATTCATTTTTATCCAAAGCAATTTAAAATTTACGCCTGACTAAATATTTTCTGTAATTTATACAGGGTCGAACTTAAAATGCTGGCACTTTTTTAAGGGGATGATCAGACCATCAAACCGGAAATCGGAAATAGCGAAAATAAAATCAGCTGTCCCATACATTTGGCTCGAGTAAGGTTGCGGTTTTGTATGTAAGAGCTGATTTTTTTTTCGCGATTTCAATTTTCGTGCCATAGAGAAAGTTGTACAGTTTGACGGTCTGATCATCTCCTTAAATTAAAAAGTGTCAACATATTAAAAAGGACCCAATAAGTATACGAGTAAACCTACGATTTTCCTCTATAGTTCATAAACTTATACTACAATTTTAACTGTGAAGGCAAAAGTTTGCGAGGAAGCCTGCATTGAAGAAGACATCATGGAGCGCAGCATTCTAGGTGTTAAATGAACCGACCGGGTCAGAAACGTCACGTTGCGCTCCTAAACTCAAATAGCCGACGTCGGAGAGAAAAGTGTCAAACTTAAATGGGAGTGGGCCGGTCATGTCTGTCGGATGCATCCTGAGAGATGGGCAAAAACCATCATGCCCTGGATCCCTGAAAATGGTCGCCGGCGTCCAGGTCGACCCAGGAGAGGTGGCGGGATGACCTGGATAAATTCGACGACCAGTGGCCAGAGGTTGCCCAAAACAGGAACAAGTGGAAGAGCAAGGGAGAGGCCTTTGCCCAGCAGTAGGATGAAGTAGGCTGATAAAAAAATAATGGTGAAATACATTAGTTGGATTTTGATATCAGCACACACAAAGGGTACATCGATAACGAAGCAAACGTTTCAATCGCCGATGATTTGCTGTCAACTTTTGAGGAGTTCTATTGTGTAGCTCCGAAGTGCGGTATCAAATCTTCACTGAATTGAAATGGGAGTATACTCTTAACCTCGGGACCTCGGGAGTATACTCTTTCTAATAAAAAAAGAATTATCAAAATGGAACTACTCTGTAGAAAGTTATGCGTGATCTTGATAATACATTAAAAAAATATATATATATGCGCGTCGAATTGAGAACCTCCTCCGTTTTTTGTTTTTGTTTTCGTCGGTTAAAAACAATTTATAATATAAGAGATAGATGTACTTTTTGTTATCATCAGCTGGAAGAGGCTTTTTCGTTATTCATAGGGTGATGTGCATCTCTGTAATGGAGATGGACCAGGTCTGCCTGCAAAACTCCAGTTGGTTTAGAGTTACAGCCGTTCAAAGGTTAGTTATGGTGGCAAAAAATTAATATGCATGAATAAGCAGGTCTTATTATAATATGCACTGTTACTATGCGAACAGTAAAAAAACTGGCATGTTCAGTCATTCGGTTTAGGAGACACAGCCATTCGAAGGTGCTACCTTTGACCTGGTCGATCTGGTCCATCCCCATCACAGAGATGCTCTTCACCCTATGAATACTGAATCAGCCTTGCAGCTGATGATAATAAAAAGTACGTCTATCTCCTATACTATTGCTTACTGAATCTTACAGCAATCTTCGTACTTACAAACTATTTATTGTTTTAATGATGGAATAAAAATGTTTTACCCCTTCAGCCTTCTAAACGTTAAAAATTTTTTTGTATTACCTACTTACTTCCCTGAAGATACACGCAATATTTATTAGATACAATATTACAACACCGTCTCCATTCATCTTTTTTCCGCACCGTAAAAAGCAATATCCATTTTTAAATATAAAAATACCTCCATGTAAATACTCGTTTCATAATACACAGTAATTCACTCCGTGTGATAAATGTACACCAAAATGAACCTTTTGTGCTTTACTGAAAAGTCGTAATTCAAAATGAAAGCGTTGGATTTTTTTTGTCGCGCGCTTGGTGGTAAGAATTTTATAACTTTTTCGTGCATTTGAGTAATGAAATTTGTTTGGTAAATAATTATAAGTGGAATGTTTTATTTTTTCCCTATTCGTGGGGGGATAAAATCATAATCCTTTATAAAACGAAAATCTGAAAAGAGACATGCTAAAAAATGCCCTTGAAAGATAACAGATAAGATAGCAGTAAGTTTGTAACACCTCTGAAAATGAAATCAAAGTAAAGAAGTTTGGCGGAAGGCCATGTAATGTGAGACCCAGACTTAGAGGTCCCATACATGAATGAGACTTAGTAATACGTGTAGAGTGTATCAAAAGAGTGTGTGAATCTCATAATCTTTCTTATTAGATAGTGCACTCAATCTTCTACGCATTCATTGTGTTTATTTTAATGAAAATTCACGATAACTGTACCATATTATTATAATGGAAGAAAACGAAATCACACACACTATAATTTCAACCAAGCCAAATACGTTCCGTAACAACCAAAAATACCTCAGCGATAACATTAGATTAAATAGAACTGTCGTGGTTGCGTTTTATACTGCTTTTTTGACGATTTGTCTATTTTACTAGTAATTTCTACTTTTGAATCCAGACTTCTGGAGATGTGGAAGTTTTTTTTAAAAAATGCCTTAATTTTTTCTATTTTTAATAATTATGACCACCGTCCTGATTGGCTTTTAGTTTTCGTAAAAATGGCTGGGTCCAAATCTGCCATTGTTCTTTATACAGGATGTTAACTTATATGCGTTACATACTTAAAGGGTCGCTTCAGTTTATAAAACTTTTACTACGAGACCAACATTGAAATAGCGAAAAACAAAAATCAGCTGTTCCATAGAAAATGACAATATCTACGTAAAAGGTATGAAATAGCTGACGAATTTTTTTTCTAGTTTTCAAGCTTGGCATAATTTTTGTACCTAAACAACTTTGTTTAGTTTTTTTATTCAGAACTGATAGCCAGATCTTTATCTACCCCAATGGAATACAGGCATGATCAAAATACCTTCATAGGTATTTACACATCAGGGCTGATAAACCTTTTTATACCTACGTGCAAATAATAGTTGAAAAAAAATTATACGACGTGCCAACAAGTAAAAGAATAGAGGACAAAAATGTTAATGAAAATTACATTAAAATTATCTTTAATGCCGATGATCTTAATTAATCGTAGACCAATCTTTGAGTCTATAATTAATTCAACTGGAAATCCTATGCCTTTGAACACGGACAATCTTAATTAATACTCTTTAAATAATTTAGTACCAGGGAAAGCTCTTCAATATAGCATTAGAGCAAAGTGGGAAAAACTTGATGTTCTGATAATGTTTTAGAGAAATAGTAATAATTCATAATTTGAAGTCTTCTTCGATTTGATGGCTTGTCATTCAAAATTTTTCCAGCTCGGTATTTTGCCTCATGGATAACACTATACCGGCAGCATCCATAAGCTTTGTTCGCGTGCAGGTAAGACAAGAAAGGGATGATACAAGATGGGCCATAGTCTGAGAAGGAACAACGTATTCACACCTGAGATCCGACCCTTCTATGTAACCTAACTTGAACAGGTAAGTATTTTAATAAATAATTAGTTTTAAAAAAAATCCTGAAAGCGATAAAAACTCGGAAACAGCAGTATACCTTTGGTCACATTATGAGAAGTGAAAAATACAGATCTTTTCACGAGGGAAATATTTTGGGGAGATGAATGCCTAGGACTCTGGTTTCAGAACCTGTGTGAATGGTTTGATACTGAACACCACCTCACTATTCAGAGCTATAGTTTCCAGGTTCCGAATAGCCCTATTGATAGCCAACTTTCGATAAGAGATGGCACCACAAGAAGAAGAAGAAATGTTTATCTCTGATCTGAAAAAATACTTTGTCTGAAATTTCGTGTAGCGCACCACGACGCGTACCATAGGTTCGCTATCCCTGATTCCTCAATATCCCAGCTCTACCATAGAGGCGTTCTAGTGAAAGCACTATAATCGACTAGTCATTACGCGCACCATTTCGTAAGGTCAGGATATACGGAGTGATTTGAAGCCCCATTTCCTTTAAGATCTCTCGTCTTATTGGGAATACTGAGGTAAAAGGGTTTACTAATGTTTTTTTTTGTTCAATAATAATTATATTATATGGTTGTACTAATTACACTATAGCCGTTGGCCTAAACACAACTCAGCTGAAGGTGAAGTGGAAAAGGGCTAGTTCTTTTAGTCGCAGATGAGCCAAGTTATTAGACTGGGTACCTGTCCATTGAAGCTGTGCGAGCTGTGTAGCTGTGTTTTTTTAACCAATCAGGAGCTCGGGCGAGGCGCGGCCGATCTCGCCCGAGCTCCTGATTGGTTAAAAAAACACAGCTACACAGCTCAGCTCAGCTCACTCGCACAGCTTCAATGGACAGGTACCAGGTTTATAAGTCTTACCGATGTACCTACGCAGTTGAAAATTTTTTATAGCGCGCGAAATTATATTGACCAATCAGGATGTGCCACCTTCAATCCTTTTACGCTATTGGCTAATTTGTTTTCGCGCCCTTTTCGCTGCTATCCGACTTTGCACCCTTTCATCACTAAATAACTTGGGGTTTTGTCGGGGACTCGGGCCTGCTCTGCGCAAACGAAGATTGACGAGCGGAATTATTTTCCTGGTCGTCCGTACAGACGGCGACACATCAAGCTACACAAAACCAAAATAAGCTGGCCGCGCGTAGGTCGAGTAACGTATAAGGTCGCGCGGCCAGCTTATGTTGGTTTTGTATAGCTTGATGTGTCGCCGTGTGTACATCCGTATTCTTAGTCGCTTCCTCAAGATTTTCTCCAGTTGAGTCGACCTCAACTCGGTCACAATTTAACAGATTAAAATCTCGTTTCGTTATTTTGACAAAACAGTTCCACGTAGACAACCCTATTGTAGAAAATACCTCAAAAGACAATCTGTTAAGAAACTCCCTAAAAATCTAATAAAAGCGGAGCCGGACGCAAGACTAAAGAGATTAAACATAATCGTTCTATATTAACCTTAATTTCTAGAACCCTCACAAACTCGTAAAAATAATAAAGGTCGTGTATAATTTTTTTCCATCGAAAATTCGTTTTGTGAACTTTCATTTCATTTCGAGGAAAAAAGAAAAATTCGTTCAATTTGAAACGTGGAATATTAGAAAACTTTGTCACGAAATGTACCAGGGTTACCATACCATAGGGGTTGCTACGCTTGCTATGTTTTTTTAATAATAAAGTTTTTTTGATGAAAATTTCGACTTTGTAATTTTTTCCCCCATTTCGATTTCTGACAATAAAAAACTTATTTCCGACAAATAGGTAAGTAAATTTTTGCAAATTCGGGTTGGTGTTTATTCAGTCCATTTGTAAGTATCTACAGAGGAAACTACTTTGACTTCACATTGTATTTATTTATTTGTAAATACATAGAGTACCTACTTGATTTTTTTGTAGTAAACAAAAAACCAATAGACAATCACTTGCCTCCACCATTTTCCAGATATTATTGGTTATTAACATTATTATAGCTGTTTTGTGCTGTTTCTAAAATGAAATTTTGACATAAAAGTATCAAATGTGAATCGAACTCACACAAACAGCATTTAAAATGCCTTTTTACCTTAGTAATTCTTAGCAACTATTTGACGTACGACACTCTTTAAAGTTACAAAAAGAACTTGGCTTTTATACACTATTATAAAATTGTAAGAGAAGTGTGTCTGCATATTGAAGATATATCCAAAAAAAGATTACGATATGGTGTCCCTGACTCCAAATCAACCTTTTTTAGAATTTTTTTCTCTGTTTGTGTGTTTGTTTGTTTGATCGAGCATCACGCAAAAAAGACTGTACCGATATTGATGAAACTTTTTTTGTTTGATAGCTTATGATCTAACTTAATCTGGTACATAATTTGTGCGGACGAAGTCGCGGGTTAACTCTAGAAATTTATAATTATAATTATAACACAAAGAGACCTATCTTATTGCCTTTACTATAATTTTGTACGATAATGCTAGAAAATTCGTTGCTTTAAGTCATCATTATTTGTTGCCAAAATAATTATGGTAGATGAGACTAAAATCTGTTTTCTTAAACCTAAAATTATACCAATAATACAATCGTGTTAAATTGTAAAATAAAATTCTCCGTGTAGGGTACACGGAGAAAAAATATTTCCACTTTATATTTTACGAGCATATACCCGCGACTTCGTCCGCACAAATCATATACCAGATTTTAAATCAGATAATAAGCTATCAAACAAAAATAGTTTCATCAAAATCGGTTCAGTAGTTTTTGCGTGATACTCGAACAAACAAACACCCAAACAAACAAACAAACAAACACACAAACAAATAAACAAACAAACAAACAAACAGACAGACAAAAACTGGTGATTTGGAATCAGGGACAGGTAAAAACCATCTCGTAATTTTTTTTTGTAAATATCTTCAATATACAGACACACTTCTGTTACAGTTTTATAATAGTAAGATATATGTAGATGTACAATTTTCCTTTTCCGCATTCAGTTCCATGACATGCAAAAGTGCGTTTCGTTTATTTCTCGTAAGAATGAAAACAATATCGTGATTGGAATGTGATTATGTAAATTTTTTTGACAGCGACACGCGAGCTTCTTGCAATAAAGGTGACAGAGGGTGTGTTCACATGTCAAATTAGTTTAGGAGCTCGACAAAGGGAGGGTGTCTGACAGTTTTGTGGCTTAGTTTTATTATTTTAGAGAATTGACTCTTTTTAATGTTAGATACCAAAAGCTGTGCAGATTTCTGCTTGACACAGGATAGCAGGAACCAAGTCATACGAAGTGACTAAGGAGTAGGTTCTGGTTCAGTGTTGTTGTAAGGAAATGGCCAAATTGAATAAAATATTAAAAAAAAAAAATTACGCGTAACGCACCGTGCTTCCAGTGCTGCTCTCAATCGATTTTTTTTTATTAATTATACAAAATTTTCAAAAAAACAAGAAGGCCATTGCTGATTTTCAATTTTTTGAGTCATTACTTTACAGATCTGTTTTTATAATTGTAGTTACTATCTTTAAAACCGCAGATAGTGGCAATTTTTGGCGATTTTAATGATAATAACATCAGACATTAAACATAATCATCTGTAATGCATCGATAAATTGCAAAAAAACAATGACTACAATGTGACATTCTTGTTTTTTGGAAATGTTGTATCATTGTGCTGGATTTAAAAAAAAAACAATGGACGGCACCGCTGAACGCTCGGTACCCTCTCAATGAAAAGTGAAAAGTCGCCAAGACAATGAATTGAAAATTATACAACATTCGTTTGTTTTAAAAATAAAATAAGTTCATGAATAACAGCTTTACATTAAAAAAAAAATACGAATAAAAAAAACATTCTAAACCTGAAATTCTGTAGGAAAGAACAAAGATAACATTAATCCTGAAATTTCACAATTTAATTCTTTCAGCACATTTTATTTACATACCCTTCAACGAAAAAACCCCGAATTTAATTACAAAATGAACGAAGAAGGATTTAAAACACGGCTTACAATAGGCTTTTTGCGGTAAAATCTTTTTAGCTGTGGGCTTTTTCGATTCCCAGTGGCAACCCTAGACTATATTCGGTTATGTTATCCGACCTGAGTACAAAACCACATTAGGTTTGTAAAAAAGGAACTTAAGAGCCTTAAGATGCCTCCATTTGTGAAACTAGTGCTTGTGATTTCTTCCCCAATAGTAGCAATCTACAGTTCTTATAAACTGACAAACTTTTTTTCTAGGAAATGTTTTACAAAGGGTTTTAAAATACACTTAATAAAAACAAAATGCCAAACGTAGACACCAAATTTTAAATGCAATTGAATGTTAGGCATTTAACTAAATCTAAAAAAATCACCGCAAAACCTACACTACATTCCTTCCTTCCTTCCTTAAAGTAAACAACTCAACAAAATTTTAATTAGTATTAATTATTTTTAAAAACTGCACAAAATTCGTTTCATACTAAATCGGCCGCGTCGAATTTTATGACAAGCCAAGCCAAACAAAATCAGTGAACATTTTCAGGTTTTCACTTTGTTTGTACCTTGTATATAATTTAGAATTGGCAGAGGTTTGACTGGTGGTATAAGCCGCTTAACACATTAGTACAGATCGATTACGGCAAGTTTGTTACCTATACATTCTCGAACGAATTAGCTCGATGGAATACTCGACAGAATTCGGCCAGGCGAGTAAGCATTACGCCTCACCACACTCTCGTCCGACTTCCCTAAGACCTCAAACGAATGACGTCAACCGCAAACTGAAGACTCGATAGTGTAGTGTAGTGAACCTCTTTGAACACGAGCTTCATTGATAGAAATATCTAGTACGTCATTCTACGTAAAAAAATCCGACGATGCGGCACCGTACCGTACCGTGTGGTTTGGCTGACTGGGATCATGATCTCAGCCAGTAAACTGCCACTTCTAGACCTAAGCCTCTCCAAGGATCGCCACAACATCCAGTTCTGCGCTGCTTTCATCTAACGAGTTTCTGCCACCTTCACCAGCTCGTTGTTCCACCTTGTGAGGAGCCTATCCACGCCACGCCTGTACATGGTCGCCAATCAACAAATCTTTGGCCCCATCGGCCATCTATTCTGCGAGCAATATGCTCCGCCCATAGCCACTTCAGCCTAGCTAGCATGTTACATTATGATACGGCTATTTCACACCTTTTATCTCGTTCGTTCGCATGCAAACAGAAAGGTAGCAAAGGTGCGACAGCGCTGTATCACGGTGGCAGACTACGGAGGCAGTTCATCAGTTATGTTGGCTACCCTAGTTCTTCTGCGAATCTCTTCATTTCGAATTCGATCTCCAGGGTTAACTCCGATCATAGCCCATTCCACTCTCCATTGGCTTTTGGGTGATTTTTTACCTTTTGTGAGCGACTACGTATCAGTTCTGTACATCACTGGCAGTACACACTGTTCAAAAACGTTAGTCCTACAAACCGTGAACAACTGCGAATTAATTGCGCACTTCAGAAGGCACGCTTACCTTCTAAAGTCAGAAGTCCGCAATTAATATTATCGATCTCTAGAAGCATGTATTTCTTTGACTATACACAAAAAGGTACACCAAATCTCGTTAGTCTTTGTCTTTTAAAGGCTACTATCGGAATGTTTTTTGTTTGTTCGTGAAGAACAAAGGCCTGTTACTTTTATTGTAGTTAAAAAGAAGATTAGGTATCAGGCCGTAAAAGCATTCCTTATTATTTTCATGTACATGAGGTAACTTATACGGTGAAATAAGTGAAAAAATAGTTTTCAAAGATTATTCTTCTTTAGCAGACTTTACTAGAAAGTTTGTTTTTGTAACTATATTTTAGTTATAGTTAGAAATTTTTTTTTTAGTAAAGTCAACAAAATAAGAAGGTCGTCACATAATTTTTTTTGACTTATTTTTTGTTAGTGTCGACAAAAATGTATGAAATAACAGTTTTTTATCGCGATTTGAAAGTTTCTCCCATAGTAACAGTTGTTCAGCTTGATGGTCTGATGAACCCACCCAGCCCGATAGTTTACACCCTGTATATGCTTTATTCAACGTTAAAATCTCAAAATGTCCACACTGTGTGGTGTCAATCGAGTTATTTAGAGTCCCGCATCTGACCTATACCTGACCTTATTGGTTTCCCGTTTCATCAAGAAAGACGAGAGAGTGAATCTGTGTTTAGCACTTTCATTAAATCCTATCTGCTTTGGTAACAAAAAAAATTATGAAGACAAAATCTAATCATCATGGGTCTTATTTCATCTAAGTAGATGTTTCAAACAGCGTCTGTTTGGATAAGACATCGACGTTTATGGCTGTATAAGTCAATTCGGGAGCGACAAGGCCTGCCGCATTTGCGGCACCTTTGCTGTGTGTCGGTTAGTGCAGGAGCCTGTTCGTCCCTGTGCCTTTTGGCTCACTTTACGGCCAGAGATTCGAACCAGACTTCATCGTGGGCTGTTCGACCGTCGGCTAGTACCTTCCTCCACTCATCCCTATCACCTGCAAGGCATTCCCACTTCGAGTGGTCGATTTTAAAGGAATCGTTATTATTAATACTAAAATAGATTATTATTACTTTTATAAATATATATATTAACTGACTTACGTGGAATGTGGACTGGAATGTGGATCTAAGACCTGAAAAATAAAATAAACTATTATAAATGCATTAAATATAATACAAACATGAATTCGAAGCCACTCGTGGTGGTCTAGCATTGAGTAACCATGTTCTGCAGGAGGCGATATGGTTCGATCTCCGTCCATGCCGATCGTACCAATGTTTTTTTCGGAATGTATGTACATTGTCTAACACAACTGGCTTTCCGATGAAGGCAAAACATCGTGAGAAACATGCATGCTTCAATTTTAGGGCATGTATTGTGCCCACAGTCCATTATGATTGGCGACGGGACAGAGTTTGACATCACGCTGCTGGACCGAGTTTCGGTGAATCGTGGATGTCTGATGTTTTTCAGAATATCTCTATTAGTTCTCGAGGGGAATTTAGTCGGGAGCAATATGCTTTATGCTTATATGATAAGTTCAAATATTTTGTACTTGGACTTTGAAGTTTGTATTTCTATTTATATTCTGTATCGTTATTTTAGTCCTCATAAAATAATACAGGTCTAGAGAACTTTTTTATTGTAACACTAATTATATTCAAGTCAAGTCAAGTAAAGTCAAAAATAATTTATTCAATATAGGAGCTTGAAGCACACTTATTAAACGTCAAATCTTTTTATGAAGCTACCACCGCATCGGAACGTGTTCGCTGTAGAGAAGATGCGGCCAGAAACTCTACAACATAACACGACTTAATAACTAAACAATATAAATTCTTATGCTAAGGTTATGTATACAATAATACATAGTTCATTTAATAAAATAATTGATACTATACAAGTACTATAAGTTAGTGTCACTCAGACCCAAGCATTTCGATCATTGAAATAATCATCCAGTTTATAATATGCTTTTTTACAGAGGACTTTTTTGATCTGAGTTTTAAACATGTTTTCAGAAAGATTCAAAATGGTCTCGGGGATTTTATTATAACAACGTATACAGTGACCCATGAAAGACGTGTTGACCCTACTAAGCCGAAAGTGTGGAGATATCAGTTTATTTTTATTTCGAGTGTTGTAATTATGGACATCACAATTTTTTGGAAACAACGACAGATTTTTTCTTACATATAAAATGTTTTCATATTTCATATTCACGACATGATGTACTTTCGGGTAATCAGAAACTCAGCTACAACTACCAGAATTTTAAGCATGTAGATGTAGCAAGGCTCATTTTATCATTATGAAAGTTTCTATTTCGAAAGATAATACATAATACGGAAAGCAACTAGGACATCTAATATTACATGAGAATTTATTGACCGTTGGATTACAAAGACCCGAATGTAGGCATTCAAATCTTATTACCTTTTTTGAAGTCTTGTAGTACCTCTTTGAAACAAAATCTTTTCTTGTCGAAGTAACGATAGTTACCTACTTCTACTGCCGAAAAATGCTCTTTATTTTATGTACATTGCTTAGTTTCTTTTTAAACTAAACAACTTTGATTATGAAGCCAACATCGAATTCGCGAAAAAATATCAGCTGTTCCATCGAGTCGAGCATTAATAATAATAAATAAATAAATAAATAACGCTCACAGGCACATACATTGTAATGATCCCAAGTTAAGCACTATAGGCTTGTTTAATATGGGAACCATACAACAACGGCACGAATATATAACATCCATGACCGAACCGGGATTCGAACTTCTCGGCAGTCTGTCACACTTCTCGGCAGTCTGTCATCCGGACGAAACGTATTTTTATGAATTGTGATACATCTACCTACATAATGAAAAAGTGTTATGTGTGTACAAAAAACATCACCAAAAAAGCACCCGGTCTGGAGTGCAGCAGGTGTGAAACTGTTGTCCATGCTAGCACTACATGTGCCGGACTCACCACCAAGCAGCTTACGGCCCTGCGCGCTGCTGACACTCTTGAGTGGGTCTGCATGGAGTGCCACCAGATGTCTCCTAAAAAATCTTTCCTAGTGCCTCCAGATGACGAAGACGAAGAACTACCAGTACTCATCCCAGGACATGGTATAGATATTAAAAAGCTGTTGCAGGATATACACAAAGAGATAAACAAAATAATCACCAGAGAAATGCAGAATATTGTTAAATCTGTACAATACTGCAGTGATAAGATGGACGAATTCAAGGTATGTCTGGATGCTTCTACTCAAAAAATCAAAGATCTCGAAAAGAAACAAATATCCCTAAAAAACCAAAACACTAACCTAGAAACCAGAGTTGCAGCTATTGAACAACGCATTCAGTTAATAGAGCAAGCCCAGCTATCGAATCATGTTGAAATAGCTGGCATACCATACATCGAAAAAGAAAACCTGTTAGAGCTGACCCAGAAGGTAGCGCTATTGATCACCACATCTCCTGACGAAATCAAAGCCGTAAGACGCCTACCCACCAGGAGAGAGAAGAAAGGTGCACTACAAGTGGTGTTGAGGGATGGAGCTGCCAGAGCCCGCTGGCTGGCGAATGGACGCCTCACCGCCATCACACTGCTGGATATTATACCAGACTCCAGAGACGTCGCTGAAAAGGTCTACATCCGTGAAGCCCTCACTCCATACAACAAACGTCTACTAGGGATGGCGAAGAAGGAGCTCCACGGTATTTTCAAATATGTATGGTGCAAAGATGGAAACATTCTTGCCCGTAAGGCTGAAAACGAGAAAGTGATCCAAATAAGATGCGATGATGATATCGAGTCCCTGCTTGCCTAACTATATCTGTATGTACCTCAATCCTGTAACTATAGTCTATTATATACCAAATCTATCATGTTAAACAATGTTCAATGCTCAGGATAATATTATAGAACTGTTTGATTGTTTAAACATAAATCATTTTCATAAAAAACTACCTACGAATGGCTCAAATCATATGTTATGTATTCATGTTAATATTAGATCAATGATAAAGAACTTCTACAAATTAGAAAGTATTATTAGCGAATCGAAAAAACAAATTGATATTATTGTGTTAACGGAGGTAAATATATCTGATGCAATTAGCTCGCTTTACAATGTTGATGGCTATACTATGTACACAGAGCTCAGAAGGGGGCGGAGGGGTGGGGGAGTAATCGTTTATATCCTCAATAAGCATAAGTTTAATTTACACAAAACTAGCACTATTTACTCAGAATGCATCACAGGTATGGTTACAACCTCCTCTCGCTACTGCATGGGCCTTTGTGCTGTGTATAGACCGCCAGACAAAGATAAAGTGTCTTTTGTTAGCGAAATAGAACACGTAATTTTAACACTTAATAACACCGATCTTATATTTCTAGGAGATGTCAATATAGACCTGAAAATCGATGCCGCTTTGCAAAGGTCATACGTGGACATGCTGTACGGTTTGGGCCTTGTGAGCGGGATCTCAGACTATACAAGAATCGAGACTAGAAAAAATAAAATTACTAAAACGTGTATAGATCACATATTTGTACGATCCCGCGCACAAGACGTTCACTCCGCTGCGCTATGCACTGTATACTGGCTGACCACAGAATAGTCGCTGTGGATCTACTCCTTGCATCGTATATACAGGCTGCTCCTCAGTACATCAAAAGATTCGACGATAAAAAGTTGCAACATGAATTAAAAAATATTGATTGGAAGATTACAGACAATATGCATTGTCCAAATAAAATATTTGAATTTATAAAAATAAATACACTAGCCTGTTATAAAAAATCAGAATATTCTCAGAAAATCACTAACTCGAAACGAAATAAAGAGCCTTGGGTAAATAAAATTGTTATCAACGCATGCAAATTAACCGATGAGTTATTTTTAAAATGGAAAAAAGATCCAAGTAACATGATTATAAGAGTCGAATACAACAAACAAAGAAACAAAACTCACAAAATTATAAATTATTACAGAAATAAACACTACAGAAATGAAATAAATAAATACAAAAGCGATCCAAAAAAACTTTGGCATCTTTTAAATAAAATAACTGGAAAGATAACTACCTCTATTGATGCTACCATACGTAAGGCTTTTGGGGCAATGGGCACTGAAAAATTAATAGCAGACAAATTTGCTAACGAATTTAAAAAGAATGTTAAAGATATTATACCCGACTGTGATCACAAACTTCTAGATGAAAAAACATATCGTAAGGTGGCTGACAAGTCAATTTTGTTTAGGAAAGCTACTAACGCACAAGTTCATTCATTAATTAGAAAACTGAAAACCAATAAAGCCCCTGGAGTAGATGGCATAAGAGCAACTGACATAAAAAAAATATCAGGTTTAATTACGACGGCGATAACTAACTTGATCAATAGAAGTATAGCAACAGGTATTTATCCAGACGAACTTAAAGTAGGATTAGTCAGGCCAATTTTTAAAGGTGGCAACCAGAAAGACTTTAGTAAATACCGTCCTATTACTATGCTACCTGCTGTAGACAAAATTGTTGAAAAGTTTATAAGTGAGCAAATACATAATTTTTATAGATATAATAATATCTTATCAGCGAAACAGTATGGATTTCAACCAAAAAAAAGTACTTCTATGCTTTTACAATTTACTGATGACATTAACTCATATCTCAACGACAAAAAACATGTACTGCTAGTGTTTATAGACTACAGCAAAGCCTTTGATACTCTGCGACATGACACTCTCGTACAGAAACTGGAAGATAGCGGCGTCTGCGGCCAATTGTTGGAGTTATGTAAACACTATCTAAAAAATAGATCATATACGGTTAAAATAGGCTCGTCACATAGTGTAAATATAAGCGTTACTGAGGGAACGGCTCAAGGCTCGGTACCCGGACCGTTGCATTATTTAGCCTATGTTAACGACATGAATAACGCTATCCAAGAGTGTGAAGTCTATCAGTACGCAGATGACACCTGTCTGATATCTGCGGATAGAGATCTTAGTATAGCTCGCAAAAAGCTACAATCAGATCTAAATAGAATATGTCAATGGTCCCATGATGCTGGTCTCGTTCTGAATCCACAAAAGACCAAACTTGTTCATATACATTCCAGCTATAACAAACCGAAGAGGGACATAAAGGTAACAGCACATACTCACGATTGTCTTCACTCTAACAAATATGAAAATGACTTATGTGACTGTCAGCCACTAGAAAAGGTACCAGAAGTAACTTATCTGGGCTTAGTAATTGATAATAGGTTTAACTGGTACAAGCACATAAACAGAGTCTGTGACAAGCTACGTGCGGTGATGGCGAAATTCTATATAATTAAAAATAGGATCCCGTACACAGTGAAGTTGACCATGTACAAGGCCTTGGTAGAAAGTATAATTTCTTACGGACTCAGCAGTTATGGTCGAACATTTAAAACATACCTTGACCGAATATATAGATTACAAGTTAGATTGCTTAAACTGATCATACCTCCTAAAGTAAAAAATAGCTTCCAAACAGATAACGACATTTTTAAATACTGTAAAATTCTACCGATCCACGAAAAATTCAAATTAAGTATACTTACTGATCAATTTTTTAGAACCGAAATCCAACACCCTATTATACACTCAAAAACAACTAGACAAGTTACAAATAAAATCTTAACGAAGCCCCAATATAATAACTTCTATGGGAAAAGAACGTCTGCTTATGTAGTCCCAGATCTAATTAACACAATACCCCCCGATATAAAAAATCAATTATCTAAACTTAACATAAAAGAACGAATAAAATCCACTCTTCTTAATAGACTATAATAATACTCCTCCGTACTTTATACTCATTGACTGTTCCATATAATATATATATATTTTTGTACATATATATATATATATATATATATATATATATATATATATATATATACATATAATATTATATTACAAAAGAAGTAGGAATTTATCAGTTCCAAACTTTACAGTAAAAACCAGGAGCAGCCTGTATAATGCGAATCACATCACATCAATACGACTGACCGGTCGGTGTCCGTTGCTGTGTGCATCATTTATACTGTTTATTGTAGGTACCACACCGGCACACCGCCTCTTTCACATTCACACAAACACAGAATAGGTGTAACAAGTAACTAGTTTTGTTTTGGCTGATCAGGGTCCATGTGGCGTGAGTTATTACTTAGCTACCTTGTAGCTACCTACCTGTGCTGCGTAAGTTGGATGCTATGTATACCTACTATCTTGTTTGATCATGGATTCAACTCGTTCGCGCTTCTGAGCCCTGTATTTATGTGTTTTTATGATTTGTGTAATTGTTTATTATATAAGTAGGTAAGAATATCAATGTGTAAGACAGATGTCGTGAAGTACCTAGTATCGAGACAAACCTGATAGGTTTAACGATGCTAGCCAGTATTCTAAAATTTTATAATATTTTTTTGATAAGAGAAATAAATAAAAAAAAAAAAAAAAAACCCAGACCCTGGTTTGGCAGTCCGGCGTGGTAACCATTACACCAACCGGGTCGTCATTAGCACAGTCATTTTACGGTTTGAGCTGGGACTAATTAATAATTGAAAATTTTTTTCGGTATAGTATTTAAGAGCCAATTTGAGCTCCAAAATGTACCAAAATAAAAAAAAAATATCACGTCAGCAACAGCCCCAAATTTTAAATTTTGCATTTATGTCGTTCTAAAAAAACGAATGGATTATTTTTTTTTTGCAAGCTTTTATGGCTTTACCTTTAAACATACTTCAAACATGGTGTTAATATTTTTTTATACTTAGAAGGCTTTAAAAAATACATTAGTATTTTCTATTAAATACCTCATTTTTTAAATTTCAATGCGTATTTATTACTCAAAAATAATTTATATTGTTAAATCTAATTAAAATGAGTGCCTTCTGGGATATACAAGTTCGATTTCTATGTTGCGTAGCGAATTTTATTTTAATATGTTTTAAGATAGTCTTTTTGTCACTAAATGGTGCCGGTTACAGTTTAAAAGTCAAATTCATAATTACTCCCCCCTGCTAACAAAACTCCGTAAAATGACTGGGCTACATTGACATTTTCTATGGAACAACAAATTTTTTATCGCGATTTCATAAATACAATTTCCAACTAAGAACAGTAAGACCACGGTTCCGGGCATAACAGGCAGTGGTAGATCTTCCCTATTCCTCCATATAGAAAGCAGCAATGGTTACAATACAAAGCAATAAAAAAGTTTCAAATCTTATACGCCCAGTAAAAGAGACAAACATTTGCCAACCACTCGTTTCTCGATTCGGCTGAATATTTCACGAAATTCAAGAAGAGTAGCGTCAGAAGGGTTCGCGTGACGTAATAAGTTTGCGCCGTGTTATAAAAAAAAAATTGTCGGCCCAATTTGCAGAAGCGAAAGTTGTCTGATTTATTTTTTATTCAGTTTTAATGCTTCCTTTCTTACGAAATCGGTTTTTGTTTGGAAGTTGAGTACCAACTTTTTAGATTTGGGATTGTATTAGGACAAGGTTATAAATGTAATTATTGGTGCTCGTATTCAGCCAGAAGTTAGTATTAGAAAAATCAGCCCCATGATTTCCAATTTGCATTTATTCAGCTTGACATCGTAGGTTTGATGTTTTTCTTCACTAAAAAGCCATTGTAGGAGTCGCTAACCCACAGAGCACGAAAATAAACGTATAACTCAAAATTTTATAGAATCTGATTAAACGCAATATTCATTCCATCGCTTACAATCATAACCAACAAGCAAACAAACATAAATTACGATAAAAGCACCTTTATAGGCTCACAAATAAAATAAATTAGTTTCCTTCCTCCTATTTTCTTTTAGTGATATTACAATTTTTTCAGTAACGCTTACAATGTATTATTATTGTATGAGTAGCATTATAGATGAGACTATTGTTTTTGCCAACTTACCGGGAAATCTGCTTTTCAAAGGCCAAGTCTGTCGGCTATCTAAAGTTATTGACTAAGCTCCCACTACATGCTTTTTACCCTCATAAGTTTATGGGTATTCCTGTAAAAAGATCATAGTTTAAAGATCCTTAACAATAGGGTGGCAACAACAATATTGTTTCTGATGATTAAGGTGTCAAACTTTCCCAGAAGAGATTTTTTAAATTCAAAATTATGACAGTAATTTTATATAGTTTTTGACGAAGCATGTTGGAGATACGAACATTTTGACGAAGCATCTTGGGTCTTTCAGGTTTTACATTATTTTGCCCACGACTTCATCCGCAGGCACCGGCCCCTGTCGTCGTAGCTAGATAAAATTCATAAAGTCTAAAACTTAGAGCTTTTAAACGTAAAAAGATTAATTAAAATCTGCCTAGTAGTTCGAACCAAACATATGAACAGACGACACGAAATTTTCTCTTAAGCTAGTAAAAAATTTATAATTATTATACAAAATAATTGGACTCGTATTACAATAACATATTCTTAAAATGAGTAATTCTCAATTTCTTTCTCTTCTTTCTTGAGATTTAATCATCATTATCTTATTTATAACCGAAATAATTGGGTACTTAATATTATTAAATATTTAATTTTCCTTACCTTTTTTATTGGTAAATAGAAAAGTTTGTTTTGTTTCTGGAAGGTAATATTAAAAAAAACTTTATCCTCTCGAGAGAAAATTGAAGAAAACTGAACAAAGGAAAAATAACTACCTACCAATATTGTTGAAGCTTTAAGCGGAAGTTTTTCTAACTGACTGAAAGGTCATGTGAAATTTTGAATACGATGCCAAACGAATATTTCCACAAGCCGGATACCGGATACAAAGGAAGGTTAACATAGTTTTATTTTACGTACCAATTTGCCAACGGTTCCAATTTGTGGGACAAAACGTACTCTGTGATATAACTATGGACGAGTTACGCATGTAATTGTACTTTGTATTAATTCTACTAATAAACTTTTCTGACACTTTTTGCGGGGGAAATTTTTCCCTCGTTATATTTGGTTATATTATGGTCTAAGGACAAGAGACTTTTTTTTTGTGAAGTGTACATACCTACAAATTCATGATGAATATAGTTTTTAGGCAACTGCTGCGCAGCGTGGGTAGGCCCCTCACACGGTGGACCGACGACCTGGTGAAGGCGGCGGGAAAACGTTGGATGAGGGCAGCGCAGGACCGGTCGTTATGGCGATCCTTGGGGGAGGCCTATGTCCAGCAGTGGACGTCCATCGGCGGCGATGATGATAGTTTTTAGGAAGTCGTGTTGCAAGTCTGTTACTGGGCGGTCGCGTGAGGATGCCTGCTCACTGGCTTGCACGAGGCTCCGTTAGTTTGTGGTAGCTCAAGTGTGTGTCTATGTACTGTGTTACACAAATAAAAAGCCTTTTATAAAGAACTAAACAGGAAATAAAAAAGGTTGATGTGTCGTATGAAGAACTCAAGCTAGGATTTGCGAATTCTCTGCGACAAGAGGGTTGCTGGTGAAAGCCAATTATAGCCTTTGTTTTAGAGGACCTTGCAATCTTGTTTAGCTATTTCGAGAGACAGGCAGAGATATATACGAGGCTGACTGTCAACTTTCAGTATTAAAGAGGATTTCGAAGAAGTTTAAATGTCGAAATTGGAAGGAAATGCATAATATTATTATCAATGCTAAGGACATTTTAGAATCTTGCCTTATTAGTAGAGATCGGATATTCGGATGCACATTTACCTATTACAAACTACATTTTTCACAAGAATAATGTGAACACGTCTTAGTTTTTTATTTTTTATTTTTTATTTTTTATGCATGTTTGTTCTGTTTTGCTTCTGGTTCTTGTTAAAATTGTTTTATTTTTGGTGAGTCTAAGTTATTGCAATGCTTTGCTTAAAAATGTTTTACTGTTTGTGTGTTCCATATAATTGTATCGTATCTTGTCCTTGTGTTTTTTACTAGCTGTGGTAGCCTGTAAGTAGATGAACACAATGTTTGCCTAATTTTATGTAGTCTCTTGAGTTTGTAATGTGATTCATCTGTTGGTAACCCAAATAAATAAATAAATAAATAAATAAATAAATAAATAAATAGTTGGTTTATTTTATGAAACAATCCCAGGATCGTTCTGAAGTCCCGGGATTGCTTAAAGATTTATCTACATACAAAATATCGTAGAACTTAGACATTTGAACAACGTTGTCAGAGTTTTCATGTTGTCGGAGTTGTTCATATTGTCCAAGTTGTTCATGTTGTCCGAAGTAGGTTATTATCATAGTGGTGTGACTACCTACGAGGATCAGTATGACAAAACAGTGCGGGTGGCCCGATTTTTTTAAATAACTTTGTTCAGAAAGGCATATCCATAGCCTGTTTTCGTTGCGAAAAAAGTGAAGTTTAGGTAAATATGCATCAGATTATCCGATCTCTACTTATTAGTGAGAAAGGGACCAGTAGGCCTACCATGAGTTTAAACTGTAGTAAACCGCAGTAGGTAGTTTTACTGATAGTTTACTACAGTTTTTGTATTGAATTTTCAGAAACAGAAATAATTACCAGTTACCGTCTTAGCTTGCAATTTTAGCATGGTTCTCGAATGAGCTCACTTGTTAGCACTGTGTTTATGATAAATACGAGTTCTAGAATGAAATGATGTTTGTATCCGGTGATTGAAGATGGCAAAAGCTTTCACCCATCAAAAATACAGAAAAAGGAAAGGGAATGATAAAATATTTAATCCCATTTTAATTACTTACTGCAACTCCCAAATGACCAGTGATTAAATATTCTATCCTCATCACCACAAAGGGACCTAGAGTAGAACCTAGAAACTTTGTCTTATCTCTTTTCCCCTCGGGCATAAAACATATTTCAATTCTATCTTGTCGTCTCTTACATAACTTTGGCACAGCCCACGTACAAGTATTATTACGTTTTGAGTTATTTATTTGACATGTTCAAATTCGTCCGTTTTATTCTTGCTTTGCGGATTTTTTCTTGTTACGTGCAACTATAAAAGTGTCTGGGACAGTGTCTTAAAACAAATTGATCGATGTGGCTTTTTCGTACTTCTTAGGTATAGTGATAAGTGTACTTTTTGCAACCATCAGCAGCAAGGCTGATTCAGTGTTTATGGGGTGGATAGCATCTCTGTGATGGGGATGGACCAGGTCTACCTGCATAACTCCAGTCGGTTTAGGAGTTACTGATGATTAAAGGTATGTAAAAAATTAACGATCAGCTGCACTGCTGATCGTATGATATTGTTGTAGTATGCACTGTGGCTATGTGAACAGTACAAAAACTATCAAGTTCTGTCATTAGGTTTAGGAGATACAACCAGTCAAAGTTCCGACCTTTGAACTTCTGTATCTCCTAAACCGACTGATGAACCGATGATTATGTCAGTTTTTGTACTGTTCACATAGCTACAGTGCACACTACAACAATAATATACGATTAGCCTTGCAGCTGATCGTTAATTTTTTACAGACCTTCAATCATCAGTAACTCCTAAACCTACTGGAGTTATGCAGGCAGACCTGGTCCATCCCCACCACAGAAAAGCTCTACACCCCATAAATACTGAATCAGCCTGGCTGCTGATGGTTGAAAAAAGTACACTTGTCTCTCGGAATAGAACCTTTAAGGACTTTGTTCACCGGCTAGGATAAGATGAGATGACGGAATTGAAATCTGGACGACCTTGCTTCTTCGAAAGTGGAGTGCAATTAACTAAGCGTCAAATGGCTGTCAAAAACATCGACGAGCTCACAAATGTAACATCCTTCTTGCATCCTTTAGATCGTCGGAGTTTTTATATGAGTTTGACTCAATGACATAACACAACCATAGTGAATATCGAATTGTCAGCTCACCGATGTTTTAACGATGAATTTAAGGTTGTGACGATGTTTGTGCTTAGTGAATTGCATTGCTGACATAGCATGTTTTGAAATAACATCGCAAGATCACAATACATCAATACAATTTTATACAGAAAACTAATGTAGAGCAACATACGGTTCAATTTTGCAGCGACAAATATCTTTCATTCCTGTCTCGCACATCCTATCGGATTGGATTTTTCCTATCCTAGCCAGGTCCGCAGGAAAAGCGCTAGACAAGAATTGAAATGTTGACATGAGATTTCGTGATTGAGCAAGCGGGCCATCGGTGAATTATTCCCACTCTCTCTCGAATTACATAAGCACAGAGCATAAGGTCGACCATCCGTCATAGTCTTTTAGAAAACAATGGCCTCGATTCGGAGTGTACCACGACTAAACTAAACTAAATGTATTCCTGTCACTTTCTAAAATAAGATTAAGAAAAGAGACAGAAAACCAACAGCTGACTTTAGTGCTGTCAAAGTGACGTTAAATGCGCAAAATAAGATGCCATCATAATGTACGCCATCTTATTTAAGTCGTTTTTGGGCGTTTAACGTCACTTTGACAGCACTAAAGTCAGCTGTTGGTTTTCTGTCTCTTTTCTTAATCTTATTTTAGAAAGTGACAAGAATACATTTAGTTTAGTTTAGTCGTGGTACACTCCGAATCGAGGCCATTCCCAAATGGCACATGTAGCATTATAAGAGACCACTTTTGGTGTAACTCGGAACTTATTGCATTAATTAACACTTAATAGGGTTCAACTGAGAACTTAGAGCTGCTTATTACGCTTTAGTCTTTATAATAGCATTATAAGAGCAGGAACGGATACTATTGTAACGGGATCAGAGTTAGAGAAGCTGTCAAAAATGCCTTCTTACAGCCTATATCGCATTGGTTGCTTAAGAGCATTATAGGGGCAGTAAAATATGATTATTGCTGTATAAAGGTGTAGAATTATACCACTGTAATGCTAGCATCTTAAAAGAGTCAATGTGAACTACTGTACAGCCAATAGAGTTAAAGTGGTGTACACGTAGAGTGATTTAACGCTTAAAGTTCTATATTGGTTCACCTCAACTCTGTAATTAAGCCTCTTTTTCAAAGCTGCTTAAAGGTGTTATATTAGCACTCGTGAACACCAAAGGTATTCCGAGATACTCTTGTAACTCAGAAATACAGCATTTGGCAGTAAAGTGGTGTACACGTAGAGTGATTTAACTCTTAAGGTTCTATATTGGTTCACCTCAACTCTGTTATTAGCCTCTTTTTCAAAGCTGCTTAAAGGTGTTATATTAGCACTCGTGAACACCAAAGGTATTCCGAGATACTCTTGTAACTCAGAAATACAGCATTTGGCAGTAAAATGGCTACAGAAAATACCACTATATTGCTTTAGTCTGCATAATGGCGTTTAAGTAGTTCACATGAATGGCTTAAGCGTTGATGTGAACCATAATAACACTAATATAAGCCGACAGGCTGCATATTGGTTCATCTCACGTTCTTCACTTCGTTCACTCTTATTTACTGCAATAAGCGTTATAGAGGAACCGGTGTGTACTCTTGTACAGCCATAGTCGTTAATTCAGGATTATAAGATTTCACATAGGTTTCTTAAGAAAGCGCCTTTTTGTTATAACTTTATAACCTAAACCATATGATAAATAAAATTATGGCGTTGTTTATGTTTTACTAATGATTTCTGCTTTTATTTACACGTGAAACACATATTTATTATAATATAAAATAAAACTTTGTATGATTTAATGTAAATCAGACACAAAAAATGTACACATATATTTTGACGTGTAATTATTTTCACAATATTTCTAATTCAAAACGAAATATTTCCGAGGCGCGTAAAAAATTTGCTATAAAACCATATAAACATTCACAATGAACTTGCATTCCCAAATGTATTCACAGGCTAATATTATAAAAGTGTACTTAACTAGGTTATCACAAATTCTCAATAAAACTTCACTTCACGCCATTAATAACCAACACTCACGGAATTTATTTAAAGAATTTAACTCTACTAATAAAACAAATTCAGGTTTTTATATACACACTCTGCTGATGCTCGAAGCATAATGTAGAACCTCAAGCGTTATTTAAGTATAGCAGTAACCCCAATCCTAGGGCTTAGTCTGTATAACAGTACACTCGTATTCTGTTAAGCAGCTGATATAATGCCTTGTGGCCCATTATAATTCCAATATAGAACCTTAGGCTATATAACAGGACACTCGTATTCTGTTAAGCAGCTGATATAATGCCTTGTGGCCCATTATAATCCAATATAGAACCTTAGGCTGTATAACTTATGCCCAAATAAGAGTTATATCGGTGTTAACAGCGCTGTTAACACCATTGTAACACCATCTTATACAGCCTTTAGTTTCCGTGTACACCAAAAGTGGTCTCTTATAATGCTACATGTGCCATTTGGGTTGTTTGCTAATAAAGTGCTAGAAACACCTTAAACTGCTTACAGGTGCAGAAGGCTCATAAGTGTAGGATTTACTAGTATTATGAACTCTCTGTCTTCCATACACAATTATTTAAGATTTTTGAAACCATAAATTTGTATACTTTGAGTACTCTATATTATTTTTAACTTAAAAATGTTGTGGAAGAAAATAACCTAACACAATATGTTATGACGATCCTAATTTCTGTGATTATTACATTAAGTAAATTTTAAGAAAATAACACCTTACCAGACCAGACCTATTTACGAAATTGAAAAAAAAATGTAATCATCAAATTGGATTATTTATTTGAAAAAATTCTTCCGATGATCTGTAGGAATATGAATGTTTATAGAAATGTGAAAACATTTTTGCTTTTTGTGTGGACATTTTCAGCTGTACAGACCACTTAAGTAGCTGAAAATTTTCAAGTAAAATAGTAGCCCATTTCGAACAGACAACTCTACTGTAAGTATATATCAAAGGTACCTACCTAACTACGAACCATCGTTTGCTCAGTCGAACGACACTGAGATTTGGTAGAATCTAGTTCAAGATTTTACGACATCGCGAGCGAAGAAATTCTCCAGCATATTCAGATAGCGACCACGAAATTCTACTTTATAACTAAAGTTGTAAGGTTTAAAATGCCTTAGATTGAGATTTCTAACTGAATTAGGTTACATTTTAGACTGACGTCAGCATATTGCGATTTCAAGTTTGATAGGAATAAAAATATGGGTAAGTTTGATATATTTTCTGGGATTGTTAACGTTCGTGTATTGGTTTTTCAGTTTATTCGTGTGGCTTTAGAACTAACCTATTTTTTTCTCATATAAAGTCGTACATTCGAGGCTACTAAGATATAATATATTTCCTTAAGAGAACATTATACTTGCTAGTGCAGTCCATACAAACGAAGTTTAATTTCATTTTGAATATTTAACCAATTTAATTCAATGAAAATATTTAAATGCGATTTAGAAACGAAAAAAATATTTATATTTGTATGGAAATCTTTTAGCCATTATATTAACTTTGAAACTATACATTTTAACGAAGTTACATACATAAATAAACTCAACGACCCGACCGTAATTCTTAACGGGGTACCTAGTTAAAATTCAGCTACTATCAATTATCTTTTTTTAAGCGTGTAGTTGTAGCAATGGCTCTGATTTCAGGGTGGAAGGACGTGTCAAGTGATGAGCAGTGGTTAGCCTTTGATCTACAAACACGCATAAGAAACCAATTATTCCTTAGTCGCCTCGTAAAACACCCATGGAAAGAAGTGGGGCGATCCATTCTAAAGGTGGACTTCCGATGCCAGCGGCCGATGCGTCTAACGCGCGCGTCTGACGCGAGGTTCTGTCATATTTGACAGAACCTCGCGTCAGACGCGCGCGGCCGACGACAGACCTCACTTCCGAGGTCAGCGACTGACGCGTGCCTATTGTGCAGAGTGTTATCACTTCAGGGTATTTTCCCCGAAATTTAGGGTATGTTTTTATGTTTTGGTGTTTAAACAAAAACATAAGAACACAACCAAAAAAAAAAGCAATTTCTATTTTAATAAAGAATATTTGATTGATTGATAGATTGATAGGTTTAGAGAATATATGAATGCATTTTTTACAGGATTTTTGATTAAATACATTTTTAAGAGTAATTATAATTAGACAGGGATGCGTTGCGTCCCCTTGGCTTTTTAACCTATATATGGATCGCTGTCTAGCTAATAATTATGTAGGCAAGAGGGATTTTCCAAAAAAAGAAAAAGTAGTTTGAAGTGGCTCGATAGATGGTGTTATCGTAACGTGGATGAGCGACCTTGCAGATAATAAAATACACATAAAAAATAGTGAAAATTAAGCAAATTTTCGGTAAAAACTTCGTAATAGGTCTGGCAAACATTCTTGTTCTGCGTGACGTCAGAGCATAGCCGCGCGCGGCCGCGGCCGACGTGATAGACATCGGCCGCGCGCGTCTGACGCGCGCGTCAGTCGCTGGCATCGGAAGCAGCGCCATACGTTTTCATAGTAACTAGTATGGCCGCATCGGCCGTCGGCCGCGAGCCGCGCGCGTCAGACGCGTCGGCCGCTAGCATCGGAAGTCCACCTTAAGCCCGAATCACTCGACTTCTCAATAGAATCATGTTATCGCAAACCAATATAATAAAGCAATATAATCAAGTAAGTAGGTATTCGATCTTGGGACAGATTGAAACGCTGGCGTCATTGTTGGTGATCGATTTACTGCTGTATCAAAAGTGAGATGAAGTGAGTGAAGTGAATTACCATTTATGTGTATATTTTAGAGTCTTTATTTTAGTAATTTCTTGATTATGGCACTGCGAAAATTTGTTTTCATCTAAGCCCACAATATCGATAATGCAGTTGCAAAAAGGTTATTTCTTAGCTTAGGGCCATATGACACAAGCGTTTACGAAACGATATAATCGGAATCACTAGCTTTTTAAGTTAGGCACTGTCTAACTAGCTCCGAAATCCAAAAGAGTATGAAGCTAGGGCATTATATCCTTGGATTGGAGCTCATAAAATTTAGGACATTAAATAAAATCACGATTTCGTTCTACGTGTCGCCGCACATTAGCGCGATACCGAATGCGTGAAAAGTTGAGCTCCGCACGTGGTTCAGTCACGGTTCAGTGAATATTTATTTAAAGCAATCGGAGTCCTGGAGTAAGATTTTTGAAAGTCACATGTTCCTATTAGCAGTAGAAAATGTCAAAATACAACAAAGTAGGAGATTATGCATCATTCGATCATGATTCTGTACGAGTAAGATTCAAAAATCTTCCGGTAGGGATATTTTCATCATTTTTTTCTGACGCGCCTTTTCAGGGTGACAATAAACATGCCACAATTTTCTAACATTTTACAGGAGATTGTAAATTTTTATTTTAGTGATCGAACGAAATTAAGTTTTAAAGCTAGTTTTTTGTGCACACCTTCTCACCAACTGGAATTGAATCTACACGAAGATTATTGAACGATCTAAGGACAGATTGAAACATTGGCGTAAAATACTCAGAAGATGGAATTACGGAGCTCTTTCAGAAGGGAATTAAGCGGGTAACTGAATTTGCATTTTACTGTATTTCAGGGTATTTTTAGGTTGTGAAAAAATTGCTTATAGCATTTTTGAGGTTACTTCGGTTTCAAGCTATTTTTATCTGAGGTTATATTAACCGCTTACTGATAAAGAGTAGCTGTAATTTTCAAGCAATTACTTTATTGATGTAATAAGCTCATGTCCGTTTCCTTTTGGGGTGGTGAGAAACATTTGACCACAGTGACTGAATATGGCTATTGATTTTGAGAGCTTCGTTGATGTGCTTTTAGATGACTGATGTAGCCTTTCTTGGCTTTATAAGTTCAAGTTCTCACGGGCTTTAACTACAAAAATTTCCTATTAATATAAGGTCTAACAAAATTAGCTGAAACTGTTTTAATGAGATGATCAAACCATCAAACTGAACAACTTTACGGAAAAAAAAATCTGCTGTTCCATACAAAACTGCAAACATGACACGACTGAAATGAAAGGAACAGCTGTTTTTTTTTTCGCGATTTTGATATTGGTCCCATAGAGAAAGTTGTCCAGTTTGATGATCTGATCATCCCCTTAAAATAGTTTTAGCTAATTTTGTTAGACCTTATAAACGTTGTTATAATCTTTGCATCATGTTCTTTTTACATGTTTGCGATAGTAAATACAATTATTGCATTAAATTTCGCACTAGGTCAATCCAAAGCTATAAATAAAACAAAATAATGTCCACGAATCGAAACGTACGAAATTTAAGCGTCGTAATTCCGAAAACGTTTTTGTTATTGGGCAACTCTCCAACTATTTACTTTACCAGTTGATGGTCAAAAGAAAATTGCTTACAATGAAATGTTTTTTTTTTAACTAGATAAACTAGGGCAAACGTGAATGGATTTATACGCAGACCACTGCCTTTAATTAAACCTGAATTAAACACTCAAAACTATTTATTGAAAGAACAATGAACTAAAGCCCAACATCAAACGAATTTTCTTGTGAAAACGCCATCCTAATCGGTTGAGTAGTTTTTAAGTGATGCGTGCGTAAACAAATAGACAAACAGGTAGACAACAGCCAAACAGACAAAAATTTGAAAAATGGTTTAGTGCATTCCATTGGGTCTATATTAGAATCCATAATTGAAAATTCCTATATTGAAAACGCTTAACACTTAAAACACATAATCATTTAAATCCATAATGTTGAAATGTATAGATTTAAACAGTATATCTTTAATATTAATACCTAACGTATTAATGCATAACGTTGAAAAAACGTAAAATGAATACACATCATTTAACACTAATAAATTAGTAGGTATTTGTATGTATGTACATTTCTTTGAGACACTCTACAGCCTATAAATGGATTTATAATGTCGTTAGATTCGTTAAAATAGTGACACTGACATAGGGTATATTATTTGAATATGGCGTCTGCGAATCATGGCGTAAGGGGGCGAGGTGAACCCCCCGAGATGAGAAATGTTTTTTTTTTCGGGTGGACTAAGTAAACAGTAGCGATTCGGTTCTGGCACTCACTGGCCGCGGCCGCGGCACGCTCGCTGCGCTCGCTCGGCTCGTGCGCTGTGGTTGCAAGAAACCTAACATGCTCGTCGCTTCGCTCCTCGCTAACCTAACCGACTGAGTTAGATTTGGAGTCTAAAAACGAGCTTTTTCAAAGATATGGATTTTCATCTATAGTTTTTCAAATTATGGATTTTCATTTTATGTCAAAAAGTGCTATATATTTTCATGTTAAACATTTCAATTGTTATATGAATTAGCGTTATGTCATGTCTGTTATGGATTTTCAAAATATGATTATTATAGTTATAGAACTTATGGGACACCCCATTCCATTACGTAGCATAATCCTACGCCCCCAATTAATATTTTTGCTAAATATCTTCAATACATCCACGCCAAGTTTACAATTTTATTATAAGTGGGAGATATCAAGCAAGCGCATCGCTTACGATGCACCATAGTCTAAAAAAACAAGGTCTTCTATTCCCAGAGTGACACAAGCCTACGTCACAAAAAAATGGCCGTTAAACATCGTAAAAGGGTATGATGACGTAGGCTTGTGTCAGTCACGTGGTCAGTCACGTGGTCAGTCACGTGATCGGAAGAGAATACCAGGCGCAGTATATTATTGTACCATGCGATGCACCAAATAGTAGTAGCGTAGTAGCAAAGATTTTTTTGGTCTAAAAAATCTTTGAGTAGTTGCTTACCTCGATATCTACGGGCGAGTAATGGAAGCGTGACTAGATAGGTACCTAGTTAAATTAAATCGGGAGTATTGTGTTTTAATAATTGTATTATGTTGACCTATTAGCCCTGAACTGGGTGGAAAATTCTACGTCAATATATGCCACAAAAAGTACGAAAACAAAATTATCATTTTAATAGACAATATCTTCTACATGTAAAATGTATTTGCGGTAATAAGAGGCTTCATATTTCCATCACAATTGCTTCAAACATTTCATTATACGCTAAGAGTTTTCTTTCCCGGGAAAAAAGTTGTTCATTATGTTTTCTTTTACATGAAAAATATCGTAAGGTATACCTACATACTCACATACATATTTATAAGGCCTTGTTAGATCAAAGTGTACATTTCTTTCTTATTTACGTCGTACTTGTATAGACTAAGATCCCATTACGTGTTATCTACCTGCATGTGTTTTTACATATTCCAGGAGAAAGATCATAGTTTTAGGATCATGAAATACCTTAGTAAGTTTGCTTTTAAAATGGTGAGCACCGTGCATGTTTATTACTAGGATTTTTTTGAAGTGAAAACTTCTTTAGCGGCGTTGTGCACTTTTTGAGATGGGTAAAAAATGCTAAATTCGCGTCAGGACCGTCACGTCACGTGACCTGATTGAAAATTCATAAGACGTGACGTAAGATTTTGGGATGGGTAAAAAATTTTAAACTCGCGTCAGGACCGTGACGTCACGTGACAATTCGTAAGACGTAAGATCTCATAGTTTTTAATTATACCGGCACTCCTGGAGTGCAACCCGTATTTTTTAAACGTATTGCAGAGGACTCTGCTGGACATTGGCCTCCCCCAACATGAGGAGATTTGCCATAATCGCCATGATACGATGCGTTTGCGATGTTCCACACTAAACTACAGATCTACTCGAGCTAAATGTATGGGTCAAAATATTTTTTTCGCGATTTCGATGTTGGTCCTATAGTGAAAGTTTTGGTATTTGTGGGTTCCCGATATTTCTGTTACAACTGCCATGATCACGGGATGACCCCGGGTCGGGTCATCCCGTGATCATGGCAGTTGTAACACTGCCGAAATATCGGGAACTCACAAATACCAAAACGCGGTAAGAACCCGTTAAAATGTTTAATAATAGTGAAAGTTGTTTAATTTGATGGTCTAAAGTACCACCCCTTAAAAGTTATCAATTTTTATTTTTACTTCTGTATCACCCTGTATAAGCTTCTGAGGTCTCCCAAATTGTTATGAATTTGATGTTGAATGTTATGAAAAATCTTTAGGTTATACTGATAAACACATTGAAATTGAAGATGCTTATTAAGATAACTAGGACTCCTAAAAACAATTTTCCCGCCCGCAGTTTTACTTACACTGAAACAACGTTGCCAGTGTGGGAAGCAAACGATAATAGGCCTTTTATAGCTCAGAATAACGACCAAGTAATTCTCTTTAAAAGTTATTTTTATATTTATACTAATTGGTGCCTTGTACTGTAATTAAATAGCCATTCACTTCGATGAAACCAAAACAAAGAAGATGCTGTGTTTTCACATACAAAAACGCAACGCTTCAAGTGTTCTTTGTCCTCCGGCCGCATTCTCCACATTTTCGTGGTGAAGTAACTAGGATACATTTACTTGTATACTTATTATGATTGCCTACACATTTGGGTATAGAAAACGTGCAGTGGTATCTTAGGCTATTATGTCAAAATTAAATAAAAACCTATTTAATTTTTCCAGCTGTTATCTTTGTAAAAAACATACACATTGAAATTAATTTGCCAATAAGAATATCCTAATCTAGGCTTTTGAACCAAACAATAGATTTTCTTAGGTTTCTAAACAAGTATTCCATTCAATCATACGCCTAGGTTTTTGATCAAAACGCCTGGTTTCATCACTAGACTACGCCATAATACATGTAAGTAAGACCCTTTCAACTGAACATTAAACAATTGGCCTCTAACATGCCTATAGAACCCTCCAACCCCTATGTTTAACAAGGGGGGTTAAACTTGGTAGTTTCCAGTGAACCAAATAATAATCAATCAACTGACGACGTTGTTACACGCTATTTGAACGTCTGCCTCATTAGAAGTTAACCACAGCTTAGGTACGTATAGACAGTTCACTCAGTCAGCCAGCCTAATTGGTAATTTGGTTTTGAACCAAAGTTATATACATCGATCAGATATAGGTAGAAGGACTTACTGACAAATATAACACCGAGATTTTTGGCGGACTTACTGTAGGGTATAATGATATTGTTGTTAACAACAGAAGGGATTGCAGACAGATTTAGACGTTTACACATGTTCCTACTACCGATGACCATGGACTGCGTTTTGGAGGGATTGACCACCAGACCATGAGACTGAGCCCATTAACAGATACGCTCCAAGTCTTCATTAATTGCACCAATAGCCGCAGTCAACATCGCAGTCCTTAAAATGTCTATAAATTTTTAAGTCATCAGCGTACAGATGTAAACTAGATGAAATTACAATGGTTATAGTGTTAATAAAAACTGAGAAGAGGAGACATTTAAACATATTCCTACTACCAATGACCATGGACTGCGTCTTGGAGGGATTGACCACCAGACCATGAGACTGAGCCCATTAACAGATACGCTCCAAGTCTTCATTAATTGCACCAATAGCCTTGTCAACATCGCAGTCCTTAAAATGTCTATAAATTTGTAAGTCATCAGCGTACAGATGTAAGCTAGAGGAAATTACAATGGTTATAGTGTTAATAAAAACTGAGAAGAGGAGAGGGGAAAGAAAGCCGCCTTGAGGAACGCCAGCAGTGAGATCACACCATTCCGAGAAAATCCCGTCAGAGCGGACACACTTTGCCTTCAGATATTCGTTTGAGAGCATTTTGTAATCCGCTATTTTTGACCCGTTGATTTAATACCTTATTTTTTATTAGTGATCGAAGAATGAGTAAGCTAATTCACAAGTTATAATGTCTTCAACCCCCAACGCAAAATTGGATAGGTAGTTATAAGTTTGACGCCTTTGTCTCCATGTGAATCTGTCCGTGACATCATAAATGGATGGAATAACTTAGACGATGTATTTATTTATATGTTTTTGTTTTTTAGTCATCATGATACAAGTTTGGACTAGATTTTGGTAGGTAAGTAATTCAATTGGGACTGAAATTAAATAATCGGTCGGCAATGTTAACAAAATTTAAGTGGTATGGTCCAATTCAAATTACATTTCGTATTCTTTCCTTTAAGTCTGTCGTATTCAGCAAAAACATGTACATGTTTACATGTTAACTTTCTGAAAACACGAATATATATTTTTCTGTTAAATACGTAAGGTAGCACTAAAAATATAGGACATTCTTAAAACAATTTTACCACCTGGACTTAGAATACTGTCTATTGTATCTATGCTATGGCTTAGTACTAGACGTAATTTCAATAAACATGTTAATGAGTAAAGTTTATCAGATCCTGGAACATAAATTTCACGTTCAATCTTCAATATATACCTACCTACCAGCTTTTACTCCCGACTTCACTCATTTCATTTCATTAAATTTTTAAACGACTTCAAAAAAAGGAGTATATAATATTAATTAGGTATAAATAAATAAATAACGCTCACAGGCACATACATTGTAATGATCCCAAGTAAGCCTCAGGCTTTTTGTTATGGGAATCATACAACAACGGCACAAATATATAACATCCATGACCGAACCGGGATTCGAACCCAGGACCCTGGTTTGGCAGTCCAGCGTGGTAACCATTACACCAAACGGGTATAATATTACTACGACTGCAAAATATTTACATAATTATCATAATCCATTCATCATCATCATCAGCCTATAAACGTCCCACTGCAGGGCACAGGCCTACCCTCAAGGAGTGTGTATGGGCATTAGTCCACCACGCATGCCCAATGCCGGTTGGTAGACTTCACATACACATCAGAATTTCTTCTTCAGTGTATGCAGGTTTCCTCACGATGTTTTCCTTCACCGTTTGAGAGCAGTCGGTGTTACGTACATAAGTTAGAAAAACTCATTGGTACATGGCATGTTGTCCGTGCGGATTCGAACCCGAACCCCCATAATTGGGAGTCCATACCTCTCCGCAACGCGCCACCGACGCTATATAATCCATTAGGGCTTCCAAACAAATATACAAAATTTTATAAGTGTCTGTATGTATCTCTAACGAATTCTAAGCACACAATTTTGTACTCTTTCTTTCAGAGTTACACCGCACATACTTTTAAAGATTCGTTAGATATAGCAGAGTTTCTTTTCACGCCGAAATGGGACGTTTTTGAAATGATGTAGGTATAATAATTAGTCAATTACAAGTTATCACTAATAGATACAGAAATGGTTGAGAAAAAACATGATAGATTCATAGATTATATACTTTATTGTACACAAAAACATAATTATGAAAAAAATTACAGTAAGTCGTGGTGAAGTCGCGTGGCTAGAGGGGTCTCGAGTGGACGTCCTGCGTCGGTTCGCGATTTAGGTGGCCACGCGGCTCCGCCATTTTGTAAACTCTTTTGTGTTTTAGCTATAAAACGTTAACTTGAGAATATAATAAACTACTTGACATTGGCAGAATTGCCATTTCCATTAATTAAGAGTACTACGATCATTTTCCTACGAGATATCTCCACATAACGGGACGTTGGCACAATTGTGATATCACAGCACGCCATTAAACAAAAAAAAAACAAAAAAAATCGTGCTGAAAAACAAATTAACAATTAACAAATTTATCTCTGTAGTAAGTATGATCGTGTCTGCTTTCTCTAAATTGGAACACTCGCTCCACTAGTTGAAAGTAAACCAGCTGGCACATCACTATTCCAAACTCGGAATCCTGCGTCCGTTGGGACATCCAAAATTATAATTCAGACCACATCACGTTTTTTACCAAAAACCCAAGTAACTAGTTGAAAAACCTCAAAATTAGATAGGGTCAATGTCGTCTGAAAGTCACACGAGAAATAGGTACTTGTTTTTTATTACGATCGTATTTTTTAACTGCCTTTAAAAAGTGTTATAAATTATGTTTTTTCCTTTTTATAATGAGTGGCCATAAGTTAGGCGTATCTAAATGATTCTATATGATTCTTTGGTGATGGTATGACGATTTTGTGAAAATCGAATAAAGCCATAAACTACAGGGTGTACAACAACTACAACTTTTGAGAAGCGCTTCAGACAATAAAAATAAACAACTTTCAGTATGGAGCCGACGTTAAATCGCGAAATCAAAATTGCTTTTGCACACATTTGGGTCGAATAGTCATAGACACATAAAATGACAGTTTTTCAGTTTTACTATCCGAAACATCTCCAATAATATGTAACGCATTTAAGTTTACACTCCATATACCACGCCTATTCCTATCATATCGCTCAAGGAACTATGGAGAGGGCTATGCTCGGTGTTTCTCTACGAGATCACATTAGAAATGAAGTGATACGTCAGAGAACTAAAGTGGTTGACAGAGCTCAGAAAATTAGCAAGTTGAAGTGGCAATGGGCTGGTCATATCTGCCGAAGAACTGACAACCGGTGAGGTGTCAGAGTTCTAGAGTGGAGACCGCGAACTGGTAGGCGTAGTGTAGGACGCCCTGCTGCTCGCTGGACAGACGACCTAAAAAAAGTAGCGGGGAGCGACTGGATGAGGAAGGCCGAGGACAGAGTTTCGTAGCGCGCCTTGGGAGAGGCCCATGTTCAGCAGTGGACGATGATAGGCTGATGATGATGATACCACGCCTAGATGCGATTTGTGTTGGCTGGACACTACCGATTCGAACTAAAACTCTATTTTCATTTTATTTTAAATAGCCGAATATGGTATAGATAGTTTTTGACGTTATTTTTTGACTCTATCGCCGCATTGAAAGGTATTCCGTTGTAGAGAAGATGCAGCCAGAAACTTGGCACCACATAGCTTTTTAACAAAACAAGGTAGGTATATGAAACAAATTAATGTTGAAAAACATTTTCCGAAGTCACCGTCACATTAGTCAATTCAATACAAGCTAATGTGCGAAAATACATTATTCAAATATATTTTCAGACTTTCTGTTTCAAAGTCAATTTTTGTGTGTATTTCGTTACGTAATTTACGTAAGCCCATATAACTGGCAATTAGAAACCGGCTTAAATAACGTATTATGAAAAAAAAGTTTCGAAAAAACAAACTTTTTTTCACTACAACAATAATCCTTCTGTAAACGATTTTTGCTTATAAAATATTTGTTTTTCCATCAACGTTATTAAAATTTCTAAGACGGTTTAAAAACTTGTGGAGATAATATGACTAAAACTAATTGGATTTACCCTACCCTAGTATAATGAAATATTGGAAATGTATTCTATGTTCAAATCTTTTAATGTAAAAAAATATTAAACTATATTGGAACTATAAAAAATTCCTTCTGAATATGGTGACACTTTTTTAAGGGGATGATCAGACCGTCAAACAGAACAACTTTCTCTGTGGTACCAAAATCGAAATCGCCACTAAAATTCAGCTCTTCCATACAACACTGCAAACCTACTCGAGCTAAAATGTATGGGACAGCAGATTTTTTTTTTTTGCGATTTCGGTGTTGTCGCATATAGAAAGTGGTTCAGTTTGATGGTTGGATCATCCTCTTGACAATGTGTCAGCACATTAAGAAGCACCCTGTATATTTGACGTACAATTTCGTATTTGGTAACATAAGAAAATAAAAACAGTATTTTATTGTCCCTTAGTACTTATAAAGTGACATTGTATAGTAAAATAATGTCTATCTATTAAATACTACGAAAATATCTGAAACTATGACAAACGTGAAACCCGATACAATATTCAAATTTAGTTTAAAGCATACTGTGTTTGAGAATATATAAATTTTCACATCATTCCATTTCTCGGTAAAATATGTTAGGCTGCTAAATTCCCCTCTCTAGAAATTCCTAACATGAAATATTCTGTATTCCAAGTCCTGGTTGGAAATTCACTATTAGTTCTGAACATATCGGCTATAAGTACAGGATGTTATAAAAGTAAAAAAAAAACAACGGGTTGCACTCCGGGAGTGCCGGCAGAAGTGAAAACTACGAGATCTTACGTCTTATGAATTGTCACGTGACGTCACGGTCTTCGTTCTTTAGCGGCGTTGTTCACTTTTTGGGATGGGTAAAAACTGTTAAACTCGCGTCTGGCCCGTGACGTCACGTGACCTGATCGAAAATTCGTAAGACGTGACGTCACGTGACAATTCGTAATACGTAAGATCTCCTAGTTTTCACTTCTGCCGGCACTCCCAGAGCGCAACCCGTTGTTTTTTTTTTTTTTTTATTTATTTTCGGAAGACTTACAGCATAACAATTTTGTTAAATACTCTTGTATAAACCTAGCTAGACGCCAATTACATTATGTGCCGTCTCATTTGTCCCATAGTGAAAGTTGTAATCTGTTGTACATAAAGATCTGCGTAAAAAAATCAGATATTTTACCAAATACCGGATTTTTTTTAAATATTTACTTAATGTAGGTACTTTCAGTTCACTTACTAGTGAACTTAAAGTTCCTACATTAAATAATTTTTTTTTTTAATTTTGATGTTAGTGCGGGACGAACCCAATGCTTCCGGTGCTAATACAGCAGAATATAATGTTTTCCTAGATATAATGTTAGTCCTAGAGAAAGTTGAATATTTTGATAGTCTAGCCACCCCACCCGTATATTTAAGAAAGGCCCTGCAGACATAAAAGTATCCACTTTTACGTCGTCTACAGAACGTCGTCTATTGACATACCAATATTGATCACGCTCCTATGATTGATCTACTTATACAGGGTGTTACAAAAATACAAATAAACATTTAAGGAGGTGGTTAAGACCATCAAACTGAACAACTTTCTTTTATGGGACCAATATCGAAATCGCGAAAAAAAGTCATCATCATCGTCATACCAGCCGATAGACGTCCACTGCTGGACATTGGCCTCCCCCGAAATGAGGAGATTTGCCATAATCGCCATGATACGATGCGTTTGCGATGTTCCATACTAAACTACAGATCTACCCGAGCTAAATGTATGGGACAAAAGATTTTTTTTTCGCGATTTCGATGTTGGTCCCATAGTGAAAGTTGTTCAGTTTGATGGTCTAAACCACCCCTTAAAAGTTTTAAATTTTTATTTTTACTTCTGTAACACCCTTTATACCCTTGCCTCTTACAACCCATCCCTCAAGACGTATTTACTGGGACAACAATACATTTTGTCGTGCAAAGATACAATCTACCACGGTTTGGATCCACTGGATGTCTCGCAAATCAAACGATATTCATTCTTTTTATTATTGGTATAAGGTTTCTATTAAAAGTCTGCGTATAGCGAGCTTTAGGTTACGTAACAGCAAAGTCTGATAAGTTGATAATCCTTGCGCTTGTAAATACCTAAATGGAAGGTTAGTTGATTTTTTAAGGGCTTTATTTCGTCATTTGGGTCGACTGCTTTTCGTTGTGGATTAAAATTTGATGGATGTACTTGATTTGAAACTTGATAAATAGATCATCCTTCAACTTTGGTCTTAAAGGCGACTAGATAAGGTACTCTTTTTGATAGCAGTCTTGGGTGTTTTTAAATGAGTAGGTTGCAATTATGCAAAGCCGCTCAATATAACGCTTGTATTGTAGCGCGCTATGATTTGGGCGAAATAAAATTTACGATACGGGCAAAGAAAATATACTCTAAGGCGCTGTCCTATTGCCATCGCTCGCGCGATCATGCGTTCGTCCGACGAAAATCATTGTGCCACTGTGCGTTTAAACATACTTATACATACCCGTACCGTAACGTAATAATGAGAAGTTAAGCTTTTTTAAGCAAAAACTAAAAATTTTATCTCTTCGATGATTTAAAAAAAAAAACGCTACTATTCCCGTAATATGGAGTACGTCAAAAAATGAGGAATAATAAGTACTAAAATAGAGTGCGAGGATATTGCGGTTTTCCTTGTGATTCCAAAGATATCCGGATTTTTCACATCAGCTCCATACACATTTTTTGTAAAAAAATTCTAAACCGTCAGTTTTCATGCTAAATTATGCCAGATGACATATTTGTGCATAATAATGATTAGCTGAAGCCATTTCAAGCAAAAAAAGCGACACTTAAAAATTTTATTCCATAAGTCTATGAAAGTCGATTTTCAGCCTATAGTGCGGCGGAAAGTACGATAAAAGGCGCGATAAAGCGTTTATCGCAGCGCAGCGCCATCGCCATGCCGGCCATGCAGGGCTTTGTCGCGTGTTGTGGGCTTACTGAGCTTTTAGCTGTAGCGAGATTAAAATTGTTTAAAGGGGCAGAATATGGCCAATGTTTCAAAAACTAAAACACAGCAAGAAATGGGGAAGTATATTATAAGCCATATGTGATTTTACGATAGAATGACTTTTCAAGTCACCTCAAAGAAGAACATATACCCAATTTGAATTGTAAGGGTGTCTCTTAGTCTTCAAGAACGTTTATCCAGCCCAATGGTTTTGGACTTTCTATCTCTAACTATAGCTGATACTTTTCAGATCGCGTTCTCATTATATTCGTGTTATTATATTATGCACTTTAAAAAAACGCGCTCACACTGACAAGAACAGGATAGCAAACGTATGCTGAGTAAGTGAAAGTGAGAAAAGAATACACCACTGCTTACCGTCATCGCCTCCTCCCTTACCAACAAGAAAAGTTTTTGGACCTCCCATACAAAAGAGCGGATCAGCCGGTCGATTTCTATGGAAGTTAGTTTTTTTTTTTCGTTTTTTGACTCTTGTTCCTTAGGGAAAATTGATATAAATAAAATAAATAACGCTCACAGGCACATTCATTGTAATGATCCCAAGTTAAGCACTACAGGCTTTTTAATATGGAAACTATACAACAACGGCACGAACATATAACATCCATGACCGAACCGGGAGATATAGATTCATTGTCTGAATTCACCTTTCAAATTTTGTTAGTAATTAAAAAAGGTACTGTTATGCTAATGCTGTAATTTCTCCTATTTTGAATAAACAATAAAAGCTATCAAAATAAGGGTAAAGCTCCGTAGAGACTTCTTGTTTTCTTCGAAAGCGGAGTTAATTTACAAATCCGTAATTAAGTCCCTTAAATCCCGAAGGACGCCCGGATTAACTCCACGTTCTATGAATGTCAGGAAAAGAAAACTATTCAGTACGTGATGTGTTTAAAAAGGAGTGATTCTTGCGTCATTAACTCCTACTTATAACTGTTATGTACAGCTTTTTGGCATTATATGGATATACCTACATAAGCTCACGGCCATAATTCAGGAGACATGAATAGATTGAGCTTCGGTGACGCTTTGCGGTTAGGTATGAACACTCAAAATAGCGGTGGGTGGGACACGTAGCTAGGCGAAGTGATGGCAGGTAGGTAGAGCAAGCCTTGATAGAGTGGTGGCCGAGATTAGACAAAAGAGAAGTAGGTCGTCCGGCGGCCAGGTGGGTTGACGACATCTGGAAAAGTATCGGCAAGACCTGGATGCGACTGGCACAGGACCGAGAAGAATGGCAAAATAAGGATGAGGCTTATGCCCTGCAGTGGGTAGATACGGGTTGAAAATGAATGAATGGACACTCAATCCCAATGAATTTTTCTAACTTATAAACGTGATACCAACCGACCACTCTCAAACGGTGAAGGAAAAGATCGTGAGGAACCTTGCATACGCTGAAAAAGAAATTTTGACGCGTATTGAAGTCTATACCAATTCGCAATGGCTGCGTGGTGGATTGACGCCCATACACCCTGAAGGTAGGCCTTTGCCCAGCAGTGGGACGTTTATAGGCCGATGATGATGATGTACGATAGAGTGGATCCGTGTTAAGCCCAAGCCGGGTCTCATCGTTGTCTTAGATCGAACCAGGGCCTCTACCCGCGCATTCGAACTTCGCAATTACGTGAACGTTTTCGTTCCAATGTCAACTCTATTACTATGAAGTGCGGACTGAAACAGTGGCGATATATCGAACATCGAAAGTCCGGGTACAGGGCCAGCATGACTCAAATCTATGTAAGAACCCGAAACGAATTAATAAAGGAAGATAGGTATACTATACAATTTTTTTTGTTGAAATGCTGACTAGCTAATCTTTCCACTACAGTATGAGTTTATTATTATTGGTGAGGTGCTTCGTTTAATAAAAATATTTTATCAACTTAAACTTTTATTTTCTTCATTTCTACATTTTACGTTCAAAACAAAACCATCTTCCATTTTTGACAATACCACCACAGCTAACAAATCATAATAAATCATAGATACAAACTTAACACTTTTTCCAGCCAGTAAGATGATACATTGGTTCTCCATCACTCTCCCTCAATGTTTCATCTTTCAATACATACCTATCCACTTAACACAGTTTAAAAACTTTATCTTAGGCAAAGGTTTTGTCAAAATATCAGCTATTTGCTCCGTTGTTGAAATATACTTTACAATAATAGATCCCTCTTCAACTTTCTGCTTTATAAAATTAAATTTTACATCAAGATGCTTTAACCGCTTTTGATCTGGATTATTAACTGTCTTAATAGTGCTAGAATTATCTTCAAAAATAACGACATTTTCAATCTTTATATTTAAGTCTGATAACATTTTCATCAACCAACAAGCTTCCATAGAAGCCTCACATAGTGAAATTAATTCTGCTTCAGTTGTACTAAGAGAAACCGTTGACTGTTTTTTAGATCTCCAAATTACAGTGTTATCAAATAACTTGAATGAGTATCCAGAAGTTGACTTCCTATCTGTTTCATCTCTCGCAAAGTCAGCATCTGCATAACCCATCAAAACAAAATCTGGTTTACAATCACTTTTCTTATAAATTAAAGAATAGCTTACAGTTTGCTTAACATATCTCAAAATCCTTTTCAAAGCTTTGTATAATTTTTCGCATGGTTGAGATTGAAATCTACTGAGGTAACATACGGCAGTCGCAATATCAGGTCTTGAACCTATCATAGCATACATTAAGGATCCAATCAATGATCTACACTTGTATTCCCAATTGAAATCAATTTCACTGAGTTCAATACTCAAAACAAAATTTGGATCCATTGGTATATCGCAACCCTTACAATCTTGCATGTTATATTTACGTAAAACGCCATTTAAATACTTAGTCTGATTTATATGAACCTCCCCTGGCATCTTGTTAATCGAAATTCCTAAATAAGTTAAATTATCACAACCTAAATCTTTCATTCTGAATTTGGTGCATAAAAATTGTTTAACCTTTTCGTTTTCCTGTAAATCTTTTCCCATAATGAGTATATCGTCGACATATAATAATAAATATAACTCTCCCTTTGTATATAGGCAGTAATCATTTTGTGATCTTTTAAAACCATATCCTGTAATTGTATCATGGAATTTTTCATACCAATACTTTGGTGATTTCTTCAATCCGTATAATGACTTGGTAAGTTTCAACACATAACCTTCTGGAATCTCTAATCCCTCTGGTGGTTGAAGATAAACATCTTCTTTAATATCTCCATATAAGAAAGCCCCTTTAACATCCATTTGGCTTATATGAAAATCTTTATGTGCAGCAACTGATAACAAAATTCTCAATGTTTGGAGTTTCAGAACTGGTGAATAAATATCTTCTAATTTATCCTTCTGCTTAAATCCACGAACTACCAACCTTGCTTTATAAATTTCTTCATTTCCTACTTCTTTTCTGGTAAATATCCATTTGCAGTCAATCAACTTTTCATTTTCTGGTTTAGGTACAATTTTCCAAGTTTTACTCTCTTCTATAACTTTTAATTCTTCTTTTACTGCTTTTTCCCACTGTTTTTTATCTTCTCTTTGTTCTATTTCTTCAAAACTGATAGGAACATTCTCATGACTTGTCATATATGCAAACAAACACTCTTCATCATCACTTAGATCTATTTCATAATCTTCAAACCTCTTTGGTAATCTTTTATGTCTCCTGCCTCTCCCTGTTTCCGTATTCTCTTCTTTATTTCCAACTTGTTTCTTTTTGGGAGTCTCTTTAATCTTTTCTTCAATTTCTTCATCTTCATGTTCTTGTGTCTTTCTTGAATTTTCTCTCGAATTATCTTCTTTTCTTGTACTTTCTCTCTCTCTTTTATTTTCACCTTCTTCACTTTCTTTGTCATTTCCCTGTTCTGGTACGTAGATTATATTCTTATCCATGTTTCTTCTTTCATCAAATATGACATTCCTACCCACTACAGTCCTTTTATTCTCTTCGTCATATAATTTATATCCTGAAGTGCAATATCCAATCATAATCATTCTTTTCCCTGGATTGTCAAGTTTCTGCCTCAACTGCTTAGGTACATGATTGTATGCGATACTTCCAAATACTCGCATAAATGACACATCTGGTTTCCGTCCGGTCCATAATTCACATGGTGTCTCTTCCTTTCCTACTGTTGGGCTCCTGTTAGTAACGTATGCAGAGTACAATACTGCATCTCCCCAGAATTCTTTTCCTAATCCTGATTCAGATAAAATTGTCCTCGCCTTGTCCATGATTGTTCGGTTCATTCTTTCTGCGACACCGTTCATTTCAGGATTGTATGGAACAGTGTATTGAAGACGTATTCCCTCATAATTACAGAATCTCTGAATTTCCCCAGAAGTATACTCACCTCCATTATCAGCTCTCAGTTTACGTAAGTTCGTGTTAAAATAATTTGTAACATAATAATAATAAGTTTTGAAACTTTCAAATACTTCAGACTTTTCTTTTAAAAGATATATCATAGTAAAATGTGTATAATCGTCTATAAATGTTAGAAAATATCGATATCCTTCCCTAGTTATAGGAGTTATGGGACCACATACATCAGTGTGAACTAGCTCTAATGGAGACTTCGCTCTATACCCGATTCTATTGAACGGTTGCCTAGTCATTTTTCCTAGCACACAAGGCTCACATAGTGCATTTTCATTGATTGGTAAACCTTTTAAATCATTTAATCCTTCTACTAAATTTTTGTGTATCAATGTACTCAAGCTTCTTAACCCCAAATGACCAAACCGCCTGTGCCACAGCTGTATGACCTCATCATTACTAGATAAAAAATTACAATTTGAATTGTTCAATTGCATTTCAATCGTATACAATGACCCTTCATTATTTCCAATCATTAATAAGTAATTCGCGTGATAAACCCTAACTTTCCCGTTACAAAATTCTACTCTTTTACCGTTACTTTCCAATTTTGACACTGACAATAAATTCCTTCTCAAGTCCGGTACATAGAAAACATTTTTAATAGTACAGTCCGTAGATCTCTTACCAACAAAACATTTCACGTTTATATTTCCAATTCCCACTGCTTTCAATGTAACACCACTTTTAGCAGCCTCAATGTTTTTAGGTATTTTAAAGTCCACATACTCCGTAAATAAGTCCTTTCTGTTTGTAAGGTGGTCCGATGACCCAGAGTCTACACACCAAACTAATTTATTACTTTCATAACAGTTGTGCACCTCACCTGTATTGTCGGCGATTCCAATGTCACCCGTCTCTGCGTGTACCTCACCTGTATCGTCGGTAAATCCAATATCATCTGTCCCTGCTGAAAATGTATTGAAATCTCCTCTACCATATTCTCTTCCATTACTCCATCCTGCTCCTCGTCCAAAGTTCCATCCGCGTCCTCGTCTCGCTCCGGCGGCATACCTTCCTCTCGATTGTCCTTGGTATCCTGACGACCCTGTTCCTCTTATAAATCCTTGATTATTATCACCGTATCCTCTAGATGGTGACTGGTGGCCCCGACCTGAAAATCCTCCTCGAACTCCTCTTCCTGATGGTTGACGCTTACATTCAAATTGTTTATGTCCGGGTAAGTTACATTTATAACATAGAAAGGCAGCATTGTCCAGTCCGCCATAGTTCCGATTATCCTTTTGACGTTTCTCTTCTTCTCCAAGAAGTCTATCCTTTACAAAATCCAACTTCAAGTTGTCTATCATTTCTAGAGTTGTTACAACCATTTCGTACGTTTTAGGCATCGACAGCAACACATAATTGACCTTTTCTTCTTCTGTGAGTGTAGACCCAGCATCTTTAAGCTGTGAAAAAATCTCCTCCATTTCTATAAGGTGTTTCATCATGGAGGTTCGTTCATCAAATCTCATCTCACTCAAATTCCGTCTTAGATAAATTTTTCCCCTTGTGCTTTTCTTAGTAAAATTCGCTTCTAAATTTTGTATCATTCTATATGCTGTGTCTTCATTTTTAATATATTCTAAATGTGTATCTGCTATTCCACTAATTACGATATTTTTTGCTTTCACCTCCAACTTCTTGTTTTCCGGAAGGCTTGCAAACAATTTGTCTTCGATTGCCCCCAGACAATCATTTTCATTTAACCAGCTTTTAATTCGAAATAACCACGTTGAAAAATTTGTTCCGTCGAACTGTTTTATATTCGCTTTTATTGCCTCCGCCATCTTTCGTCTTTTTAATCCTAATTAATCTTATTTTCCCGCAGGTATAAATTTCAGTAAACCACGCTCTGCTACCACTATTGGTGAGGTGCTTCGTTTAATAAAAATATTTTATCAACTTAAACTTTTATTTTCTTCATTTCTACATTTTACGTTCAAAACAAAACCATCTTCCATTTTTGACAATACCACCACAGCTAACAAATCATAATAAATCATAGATACAAACTTAACACTTTTTCCAGCCAGTAAGATGATACATTGGTTCTCCATCAATTATCATACAATATTATAACTCACGAGCTTTTACCTGCGACTTCGTCCGCATAAATTATATACCAGATTTTAAGTCAGATGATAAGCTATCAAACAAAAAAAGTTTCATCAAAATCGGTTCAGTAGTTTGCGTGATACTCGAACAAACAAACACCCAAACAAACAAACGAACAAACAAACAAACAGACAGACAAAAAATCTAAAAATTGGTGATTTGGAATCAGGGACATCTAAAAATCATATCCTAATCTTTTTTTTGTAAATATCTTCAATGTACAGACACACTTCTGTTACTGTTTTATAATAGTTTAGATACGACCTTTGCTGACTGGCTCATCTTTCCATTATAGCATGGGTAGGTAATTATCATGCGATATGGTAGACGTCACCAAAAAATAAGATCACGGGAGAGAAAAGAAGACATTGAAATGCTGCTTGGCAAAGGAGTCAATTTTTTGTAACCACCAAACGGTAACGTTTATTGATTGTATTACACTCTAAATACATAATTTAATTTATTATAGTAATCAGACGATAGATTTGGTAAAAATGCAAACGGAATTATGAAATAAATATTAAGAAATGCACCGTTTTGACTTTATAGCTAAGATTATTTTTTCCGGTAAAACGCAGTGTTGCCACCTTACCTCCGGATCAAGTAGCTAAACCGTACCCAAAAAGTGGCTAGATACTGGAAATTTCACTGTCGCTAAAGTGGCTAAAAGTGGCTGAACGGAGAAAAGTTTAAAAAATACATAAATATGCTAAGACGAAGTTTATTTGGATCAGTAATCTCAATCAGTGATCAGTCTTTTATAATTTTTTAAATAAAAAAATATGGTTTGAGTGTGTTATTGTAAACCCATTCTATTACGTTCATTTTACAATGCTCATTGTAGAAAATAGCCTTTCGACTTCTACGTTTAGATAATCGGTACTCAAAAACAATAAAAAACGCTCTAAGAACCCGTTAAAATGATTGACTTTAGCTTAATAAATTGGTATTTATTAATCAATAAGTGGCTAGAATAAGTGGCTAAAATATTTAGCCACCGAATTTTGTTTTCGTAGCTGACAGGTTCCAAAAAGGTTGCTAGATCTAGCTAAGAAGTGGCTAAAGTGGCAACACTGGTAAAACGGCAAACGGGTCATGTATAGCAACGCGTGTATAGGAACGCCTTAGAGTTTCATACGAAAATAAAAATAAAAAACCCGACATATTTAACCAAGACACGATGTGCGCCAACGCGACACTCCGTTTGTTTAGATGAGGTATAGCTAATGTTACCATTATAATCTAGAGATTATGAGAAACAAATCGACATGAGTTCCATAAATACCCGGCCATCCGTACCATACCCGTTCCATAACTACTTTGACGACCCGGTTGGTGTAATGGTTGCCACGCCGGACTGCCAAACCAGGGTCCTGGATTCGAATCCCGGTTCGGTCATGGATGTTATATGTTTGTGCCGTTGTTGTATGATTCCCATAACAAAAAGCTTAAGGCTTACCTTTGGATCATTACAATGTATGTGCCTGTGAGCGTTATTTTATTTACTATACGTTAACTAATACGCAAACATTTTTTGTTAGCCTTTTTCCCATACCTACTAAGACTGAGGATGTTCTTTCTTCACCACAATGACAAATCAAACTCATTGACATGCCATGATAAGTCCATGGCACGTCATAGAAGAAGATGATTATGAAAATAAACATGAGTTTACAGTTTAGACTAAATCCTGTGTCTTAGATTGTACATAAGTTTGTCTAAAATGTTACTTGGTCATTGTAACACTGCAGTTGTGTTACAATGGCCAAGTAACATTTTTCTTTATCTAAAAGATTAAAATCACTCGAAGAAGTCTTTAAGATATCTAAATCGAAAATCGATTGACAACATCCCGAGTTCGCTGGCATCGTAAAAAAGCTACGACGTCTCGGTCCCCAGAAACACAGGCATAAAATATCTAAACGCTTGTAAAATTCAATGTCTCAAGATTTTCAGCACGATGGTAATCGATAAGTAACAAGATAATTTAGAACGGGTTTTCCTGGAAGAGATAATGAACTCCGGAAAGTTTATCATGGATCTGTTTCATGCAATTATTTCCCCCTGCGTAGAAAATACAGAATAAAACATTAAAACTTATGTTTACTGTTATGTTATCATAAGTTTATTTTATTTTAATGGACACAGTAACAAAAGACAATATAAAACATATGCTATACAAATATTATATCTAGAATAAGGCTAAAATTGCCTCTCAATAACAACTGCGCACAAAATTATCCTAAAATCTAAACATTATGGTTGGGAATTGAGAAAATACAAGTGAGATTTACGGTTATGTTTTACAGTTCCGTACACTTCAAGGGAAAAACTAATCCCCTATATGGACATTGTGTAAGGTATCCGTTCGTCTGTCTATGTGTATGTGCCCATCCGTCTGTCATTTTAACCCTTTCGGAAGAGGTATCAAGTCGACATAAATATCAAATAGGTACTAACGTCTACAGTCCCTTGTTAATAATTCAAGCTTCTACATCAACACTATTGAAAGATACGGCCAAATTATGTCACATATTTGGACACTCACAACCTCACTCATCGAAAATAGCATAGTAATAGTCTATACGTTACGTCATAGTGTAAATGTTGACCTAGAATCAAGGTTTCAAAGCACAGGTGAAAGAATAAATCCGAAAATCGTTAATTTGTAGTTAAATCTCTTTTTTTTTAAACACATATGCAGTTGGTAGTTATATATATCCATAACCTAAATCTGTACGGAACCTTCAAGGCGCGAGCCCTACATGCACTTGTTTGGGCAAGAGTCAACGGCAACAACTTAGCAAAGAAAATATACACTACCGGCTATAGTCCGGGGGATGACTCTACATAGAAAAAGAACCAGTAGAAATCGAGTTCCGGAACTAGCGTCACCAAAAAAAAAACTAATCAAATGAAATTCAGCCTTAACTATCGTTGTTCAGTTTGATGACTCTTAGTTTAAATAAAAGGATGCTAATGATATCAATTTCACCCTGTATATGACACGAAAAGTCTGCTCGAAAAATCCATTCAAAACTGCAATCCTACTCGACGCAAATGTATGGCACAGCAGTTTGTTTTCTCGATTTCCATGTTTGTCGGTTTGTGGTTCCATGGTCTGATCGTCGTCTCAAAAAACCGTCAGCATATTAAGTTGATGTTACAGGTTGTGAAACGTGGATATTTTGAGGTCTCAGAATATCTCTGACTATCCCCTTGGGGAATATATGCTTATTCTTATTACAGTTGTTGGCATATATTCTCAGGGGTAGAATCGTATCGTAGAGGCCTCAACCCGGATCAATAATTATGTAACAGCATTCGGCGCGATAAATGTTTTGATTACCAATCATGTTTATTTACATGTTATGTAACAATATTATTTGCAAGTTTATCCAATGTATTGACATTGTATTACCTACATAAATAATGGGACAAACAGGGATTTGTAGTACATTGTATTAAACTGTAATTTCATTTTGTTTACGGCGTTGGAATTATTGTTTCGTTTTCTGGATTTAAGTGTTTTATTATGAACTGTAAAATACAAAATCACGGCCAAATTATTAAATGACATTTTTTTATCGGTCCCTTTGGAGAATATGCGACCAGAAACTCAACAACATACATACTCTACTCTTCTTATAAACTATTACAATATAAAGTCTTCTTTCTTTCACTTTCATTAGTGGTTTAAACCATCAAACTCAACAACTTTTGCTATAGAAGCAAACCTGAATTAAAAAAAAACCGTTGTCTAATACATTTGAGTCGAGTATTGCAGTTTAGTATGGAACAGCAGATTTTTTTGCATTATAGGTGTCTTATGCAGTGTTTAGTTGGGCGAAAGACTAGCCACCTATCACCACTTGATAAGCCATTCCATCCTGAAACTTAAAAATATTGCTACAACTACATTATTTAAACAGAAAGCTGGTAGTTGTAGGAATGTTTCTGACCTTTTGGGCTGATTCCAGTCGTGAGTTTATGTATGAATGTAAATAATAATAATATAATATAAATATTCTTTATTTGCACACCAAAATACACAAAAAACACAATAATAAACATGAAAAAGAAGGGTACAAAAGGCGGCCTTATCACTAAAAGTGATTTCTTCCAGACAACCTGTGAATGGAGGAAGTTTTTAAAGAGATAAATGCTAAGGCGGTGTTCTAGTTGATACATAACAATTATTATAATCTAAACAGAGTTTAAATACATACTTAAATGTCTGGCAAAATATTTGAGTCCCATATCGCGCAAACTTCCTGCAAAAACACTTATCTTTTTGGCAAGCCAGCAACACTTCGACCCAGTGGGATCTTTTGTGTTAGCCCCAACACTTTTTGCTTTCTTCACCCTTCAAATACATAGTCAATGAAGGAGGCAATACCATTGAGGGGAAGAAACCTAAGTCCCTGTTTTGGATATCCAACTTCGAGGAGGCCCATGCGATTTTCCACCAAGACATCACAGTCACAAAGGATAATGTTCCATGGTCTCCTCATCCTCTCCGCATGCTCGGCAGCTGGGATCTAGGGTAAGTTTCATCTCGTGCATCATCGTGCCTGTGGCGTAGTGCCAAAAAACACTTATAAACTTGATAGTTAAATGGATGTCGACAATGTTGTGTAATGTCCGTAATTCAATTTTGTAGTTGTAAGTACTTAGTATAGGTATTGTTCTTGTAGAGTTTCTAGCTGGATCTTTTTCACGGCGAAATACCTTCAGATGCGGTGATAGAGTCACGTCAGTCATAAAGTTGTCAGTGCTGAATCTTTTAGGATGAGGGTCTCAGAAAAGCATATTAGCTTTTAGGTAGGAATATCATTTAGTTTTATTTTCATCGCAACAGTGAACATAAGTTATGAGATGAGTATTTAAAGAAGATTACTGGAGTGCGATTTTTGAAACTCATTCTTTGAACTCAGCAGTTGAAAATGTCAATATTACTATGGAGATGTATGCATCTTTCTACTGCTGATTTGACGTAAAAAAATCATACTCCAGGAGAGCGATTTTTGAAAGTCAAATCAGCAGTAGAAAGATGCGTATCTCCATACATTTTCAACTGCTGAGTTCAACGTATGAGATTCAAAAATCGCACTCCTGAAGTGGTCCGAGCGTACGAAGTCGCGGTTGCTACTATGTCAATATAATATACTTTTAACAATTAAAACGTAAACAACAAACATGTAGTTACCTTCCCAAAAGATCAAGTTCAAAACAATGCATTTTGTTAACATGATTCAAAATCGGACCAAGTTATTATAACAGTAACGTACATGTATCAAGCCTATTTGAATTCCGATACTTAATTCAGAATGCCATTCCGGACGTAGGTATCTCAAGTACCAGTTTAATACCGTATCGTTGTAGTAATTAATACGTCGAAGCAATCTACGGATTTCCAGGATCAAAGGCGGCGACCACTCATAACAATAGACAATGAAACTAGATTATAAAATTACATCTGTGAATGAATCATCAAAATGTGTAATTACTTAGTTATTTCGCACTGGGCTCACGTATGTCCCACTGGATCTTATATTATTCGTAAGAGGAGGCCTTTGCCCTGCAGTGGGATCATACGATCCCAGCTGGAACTTAAGGCTATTCTACCGTTGGCGCGCTCCATACAAATGTAGTATGGTGATATTTTCAATACTATCTAATTAAAGTCAATGAAATTTTTCAAAAACAATCAAGCAACTAATCTCTATGTCGGTAAGAAGTCAGATTTTCGTTAAAATATACAGTTTCAATGCTAGGATTAATTTAAGATTTGTATGGAAATATTTGAGGCACTGTAACTTTAAAACTATAAATTTTATCAAACAATTTTATCAAAAAATTTTAACATAAAAATGTTAGCGTATAGTTGGCGTATAGTTATAGAACTCATGTCGATTTGTTTCGCATAATCTCTAGATATGCTCACGACTATATTCCCCGATGGGGTAGTCAGAGATATTCTGAAACCTCCGAACATCCACGTTTTACTAGTAATACCGAAACTCTGTCCAGTGTGACGGGGAGTGAGCCCGTCGCCACTTGTAATGGACAGTATTGTGACGTATGCAGGTTTCCTTACGATTTTTTTCTTCACCGAAAAGCCAGTGGTGTTAGAAAACTCATTGGTACGAGTCGTCCTGAACGGGGATCGAACCGTCGCCTCCTGCACGGCAGGCAAGGTGGCGAATACGCCACTGGACCACCACGGCTCCAGATTATAGTGGTAATATTAGCTATACCTCATCTAAACGGATTGTCGCGTAATCGCAGTTGGCAAGGTGGCGAATACGCCACTGGACCACCACGGCTCCAGATTATAGTGGTAATATTAGCTATACCTTATCTAAACGGAGTATCGCGTAATCGCACATCTTGTCTTGGTAAGATATATGTTGGTTTTTTATTTTTATTTTCGCATGAGCATCTAAGATGTTCTTGTACACGCATTGCTTTAAATGTGCCGTTTTAATAGGAAAACAAGGATTTTAGCAAAAAAAGTCAAAACGGAGCATTTTTTATAATTAGTTCATAATTCCATTTGCATTTTTACCTAATCTTTGGTCCGATTACTATAGTAAATAAAATTACGTTTTTAGAGTAGGTATAATATAATACCATCAATAAACGTAAACGTTGGTGGGCCTACAATAAATTGACTCCAAATGGAATTAATGAAGGGGTGCACTTAGAAAGGATTTTTCGAAAATAGACCCCTAAAAAAAGAAGAATTATAAAACATACCTTAGACCGTACCTTCCTTGTTTTGTCGGCCTGCAATACCAACCTAATAACATTCAAATTATATTTGCTCAAACCAAGTTGTTATACTTAGCTGATTAGTGAATATAAGAGCTTGTTTTTCTCTTTTCAGTTAGTATAATAGTTTTTTTATGCAGTTGGGTTTTTTGTTTTTCTCAATAATTTAGTTTATTTCATACTTTTTAGTCTCGTGTCGCAATGGTAGCATAAAAATACTATAATATATATATTTTTGGAATCGTTTGTTCACACGCTTTCATTTGATACCCATATTGTAATTTTTTACAAAAAAATAATTTTAATCCCCCTCTTTTTTTTAATTCGCAACCCTATTAAAATAATATAGCCTATGTTACTTTCACGATTTTTACAAATCTAACGACATCTCATACGTAAAAATCCATCAAGCCGTTTAGGCTGTAGGCCGTGCCAAAGAAATAGACATACAAACATACATACATACATACGCTCGAAAAACATAACCCTCCTTCTGGCGCAGTTGTGTAAAAAGTCGCGGGTCAAAAGCTCATTAATTATAATATTTTACTTAATGTAGCGAGCTTTTTCGCGGCGGTTAGCTTTTTTGATGGTTAGTAAAAAATTTTGTCAAAATTCATGTTAAGTTTTAAAAAGTGCGCGATGATTTTGAGTTTGAGTTTCAAAGTTACAAAAGGAACAAGCAGAATCCGCGAGTTTCCAACTAGTCAAATTAACAACTTTTTATCAAACGTCAAAACGCGTGCTTTGTATGAAATATTGTACTAAAATTTGCATAGTGACGTCATTGTTTTTTGTCGTCGTTTTGATACTTTTTATAGTTTATCCAGTTATAAAAATAGTATGCAAGCAACAGAATTACTGAAAATGTGAGTTTAGCGTTATTTTCAAACGGTTTATTTACTGAGCAGTTAAAACTAAAATATATTTTAAGTAGTCAACTCCCCTATTAGGTTTAATCCATTTTATTGTTTCACTAAACTGGCGTGAAAAAGGTCGTTAAAACTTTTAATAACCAACATTCCGTGATTCTTATCACACGCTATAATAATTCATAGCACACGTGAGTTAAAAAAAAACTTACGTAATAATTTTATACCGTCATTTGTTTCAAAAACTTTTTATTTAAAAAAAAAATAGTTTGAAATAAAACCTATTGGAACTATGAATAAAATATTTAAAATTAATGGCCGATTTGTTTCGATTAAAAAGCTATCTAACACGCAGATTAAAAATTACTTACGCTCTAAAAAAAAACACTTACTCTCAAAACCACAAACAAATCACGATTCACAAAAACAGCATTCCAAATTCAAAAATCCACAAGCACAACACACACAGCACTGCACAAGACGCACACTGTTAAAAAAATCGATGTTTTTTTTTAACCGGTCGAGTGGCAAGGGACGCGCGACATACGACCTCGCCGATTTCTCGTAAGCGACTGCGGGAGTTTCAGGAATGGCGCTGCGATCGCTAGAGTTTCTGCGCCCGGGTTTCGTGATGACGTAGTTTTTCGCTTCGTATTTTCCATATACGAGGAAGATTTGGGGTGATAGTGGATGTGTAAAAGTATAGTTATCTATGTAAATCCATCTTTAATGGAATTAGAACGCATGAACACACGCTTCTTTACAAACAAGGATACGACAATATTATTAAAGAAGAACTAACTGAAAAAAGAAAAATAAGCTCTGAAGTTTAGAAATACTACATAATAGGGGATCGGATAGTCCTGGACAATTAGTCAAATTAGCAACTTTTAATCGAACGCGCGTGATATATGAAAAATGAAAAATTTTACTAAATACCCACAAGTGACGTCATCAACATTTAATTACTTGTTATAGTTCATCATGTTATTAAAAATAGTATTTTAGCTTAAAAAAACTAAAAATGTGAGTATAGCGTTATTTTCAAATGTTTTTTTACTAAGAAGATAAAACTATAATATATTTTATGCAGTCCGCTCCCCTATTGCCTTTTTATTTTTGTGTCAAATTCGATATTCGGTAGAGGAAGACATCGTGAGGTAACCTACATACATGATACTAGTAATATCTGTATTCACCTTTATTGATATGCACAGATAATTATTTATAGGTACTCTATGTATCTTCACAAAGTTTGATACTTACTTGTATGTAGTTCTTACATTCATTAAAAGTTTCATAACTACGCCAAGGCATATAGTGGATACAAATTATCGAAGTAAGATCAGACGTTCATTAATGAAGAGTTGATACTCTTCATTTGTTCCAAGATCCCGCAGCATATTTTATACATACATACATACATAAGCTCACGCCATTGTCCCAAGGGGGTAGGCAGAGACCACAGATCCATCCATCCTCTCCACATGACCAAACCATCTAAGCATACCCCTCTCAATCCTTGTTACTATATCATCCTTCAACTTACACCAATCCCTTATCACACTGTTCTTGATTCGATCAACCAAAGTAATACCACACATACTTCGTAAGGAGCGCATTTCAACTGCATTCACTCGACTTTCATTCCTTTTATTCCATACCCAACATTCACTCCCATACATTAGCGTAGGCACCAACACACCGTTGTGAATAGCCAGACGTGCCCTTTTTGATACAGACCGGCTACTCACCACGGCGTGCAGGGCCCCATTTACCTTATTTCCCGCAGTCACTCTTTGCTCCACATCCCCGTCACACTTTCCATCTCTCTTAAACAAACTTCCCAGATATACAAATTCATTCACCTGGTATATTACGGTCATCATCAGTCTATCCTTAGTAGAACTCGCGTGGATTGACCATAGTTATTATTGTCTAAGTTTAGTTCCTATTTTAGCTTAATTCATTACTGAAGACTGAGGATCCTCTTCATTTGTTCCAAGATCCCGCAGCATATTTTATACCCTCGTATATTACGGTCACGGTCATCATCAGTCTATATTTACTAAAACACGCGTGGATTGTCCATAGTTATAATTGTCTAAGATTAGTTCCTATTTTAGCTTCACAACAAGCCTGGGCAGAAGTTCATTTTAAGTCTTATTATTCTACTTCCAATCAAATTTCCCAGAAAACCTTGGTTTGAAGATTTGTTCTGAAATTATTAGCTGTTCCTATCATAGAGCTAAGACCGTTTTTAGAAGATTCAAAGTCAACTAAAAATAACTTCATAAAAATAACTTAATCTTGAACTCGATAACTCGGTAGTGTCTTGAACGAAGTAAAAACACATTCAAAATTGTACGAAATAAAGCCTGGCCCTGTACCCGGACTTTCGGTGTTCGATATATCGCCAATGTTTCGGTCCGCCCTTCATTGTAATAGAGTTGACATTGGAACGAAAACTATCACGCAATTGCGAAGTTTGAATGTGCGGGTAGAGGAACTGTTGCTCTATAAAAATACTTTAAACTTTGGATGAATAAATCTACACAAGAAACAGGTAACCTGTGAATGCTTTTACCCTATTTTTTTACCTCCCAATTTCACCCTATTTTTTTACCGCTCATCTACTGAATTATAATTTTATGAATGAAAAGTATGTTCTATGTGGTAGAACTTAAAGCTTTAAGTCGCCTGCCTTCTATGTGCTAGTGACCGATTCAAACTTGTATTGTACGATGTCAAATGAATGCAAAACCTACCCGGCTCTCCAAAATCGATAACTGAACAACATTTGATATGTAACAAAACGAGGTTTTGCGAGGTATGAAGCTAGCGGTCTCCATACAAAAAGCGTACCTACAAAATGATTTTACCAAGACCGTACAGAAATCTATGGATTTAAGTTATTTATTTATTATTTTGGTATCAAGGTTCACTGCGAACCGGAAAGCGCAGCATGGGTAGTCCCCCACATGGTGGACCGAGGACCTGATGAAGGCGGCGGGAGTTGGTTGAGGGCAGCGCAGGACCGGTCGTTGTGGCGATCCTTGGGAGGCCTGTGTCCAGCAGTGGACGTCTATGGACTGAGATGACGATGGTCTAGGGTAGAAATTTAAACCTAGACGGAAAGTACGGAACAAATTTTAATAAAAAGAAACTTTCCTCTATTTTTTTAAAGTGAGCAAATGCTAATTAAAAAGATATTTTTTTTAAAAATTAAACTGACAAAATTGCGAAATGTTCCCTATAATTTATGGTATCAATCGATCTTATCAACCATAACCAAATCGCTCTAAAAACATTAGGTACATCATAATTTATGTTTCTTTTCTATCCCTTATTTTATTTTTATTGTTTCATTCCAAATCATCATCATCATCATCTCAGCCGACGGACGTCCACTGGTAGACATAGGCCTCCCCCAAGGATCGCTAACGACCGGTCCTGCGCTGCCCTCATCCAACGGGTTCCCGCCGCCTTCACCAGGTCATCGGTCCACCGTATGAGGGGCCTACCCACGCTGCGCTTTCCGGTACGGGGTCACTACTCGAGAACTTTTCGGCCCCATCGGCCATCGGTTCTGCCAGCAATGTGCCTCGCCCACTGCCACTTTAGTTCAGCAATTCGTTGGGCTAACATGGTTTTGTGTGAAATCGGATTTCCTCAAACTCAAGCAAAGTTAAGCTCGGTCGCACAGGTAGGTACTTCAAAATAATATCACATCACATGTGATGTGATGACGCCATGCCTATATCTTACGTTCTGAATATGTTCGCCTCGCCACACATAATTTCAACAGATATTTTTGGGAAATGTTCTAGTAAATACTTTGGCGTGACTAAAAGGTCAGACTGGTATTATTGCGTAGCTTACTTTAGGTCTAGATATTCAGAATTGCTTGTGTCCAGTCATTTGTTGTGTTCTTAGTGTTTCGAAGAGGGTGCGACGTTTTGAAATGTCGGTAAGCAGCTGTTAGTCTTACAAGCTTTTTATTTGTTTTTATTTTGAACTAACTTTCTTCGCTCGTTAGCACACCACTTAATTAATTGACGACCCGGATGGTGTGATGGTTACCACGCCGGACTGCTTAACCAGGGTCCTGGGTTCGAATCCCGGTTTGGTCATGGATGTTATATGTTTGTGCCGTCGTTGTGTGGTTCCCATAACAAAAAAGCCTGAGGCTTACTTGGGATCATTACAATGTATGTGCCTGTGAGCGTTATTTATTATTTATTTATTATTTGTTTTTATTTTGAACTAACTTTCTTCGCTCGTAAGCACACCACTGGATATTTTTTTTAGTAGTGGCACGGAATAAGTAATAGTAGTTCTACATACAGAGCGGCCACTCCCCGTCCCTCTCTGATTTCAGATACCCCATCTCATCTCACACTTTCTGGAGACACTTTAGGAGAGCCGAGCAAAGGGAATGCAGTCAGGCCCGTATATTTTATTTTTACCTGCATAAAGCATATTGTATTTATATCCTTTCAGTAAAAATAAACGTTGGAAAATAACGCTAAATTCACATGTTTAGTGATTCTTTAACATAAATACTATTTTGATATCAGAATGAACTATAAAATGTAATAATGTAGATAATGTTCATACGATTCGTGGTAAGTCAACCCTACACATAATAATGTCATGCACAATTTGTACAAAGTGTGCATGTGCGAACGTCATCATATCAAATCCAAAACGTTGTTTGATGTGGCGGAGTGGCAGACCTGGGCCTCAATTAAAATAAATGACTATGACTATGACTATGACTAATTGCGCAATTTTATAGGGTTTTGGTTTGGTTTTGGTTTTGGTTTAGTTTTGGTTTAGATTCGGTTTAGCTGAAGTAAACAAGCTATCGCGATATTTTTTTGTGAACGGTTAAATCGCACAATACAGAAAATTCGATCGAACGGACATCAAACGTTACGCCAACGTATACATCTTCCGAAATAAAGCTAAATCGTTACCGTTAATATAATTTGCGCGATACGAATTGTGCATAACCTAACGTTTTTGGATGTGGTTTTGTTTTGGTAGTATCGTTCAAACTTAGGGCGATTGAGGCCCTGTGCTATGCTAGTGGTGCTTGCGACTTCAAGACTTTCATTCTTTCAACCCACTCAATCAGAGGTCCTGGATTTGAATCTCGCTTCGGTCATGGGTGTAACAAAATATTTGTATAATAATTAAAAGCCTAGTAGCTTCAGTTTGGGACACACCCCGGACACTTCGTACAAACGGGCTCACACACCGCAACACACCGGGCTCACAAGCGCAGCGTAGGTAGACCCCTCCACACGGTGGAACGACGACCTGGTGAAGAGGGTGGAAACCCGTTGGATGAGGGCAGCGCAGGACCGGTCGTTGTGGGGATCCTCGGGGGAGGCTTGGGTCCAGCAGTGGACGTCCATCGGCTGAGATGATGATGATGAAGTACTACAAAGATTTTAATCTGGTTAAATGCTATTGTCACAACTGCGATCGCCTTAACAGTCGCACAAAACCTTTATTTCGACCAAACAACAAGCTTCTTCTAGTTTCGCAATAAAAATAAAAACAATAGCAATAAAAAACAAGAAATCTAGAGCAAATAAATAGTTTTTGTGATATTTTTACTTCAGAAATAGGAAATGTATTGGATTGTCAATCACAAACGAAGTTTTATGGGTTTACTGTCAAAACGTCGACCTTGTCAGAGAATAGACCTACCAATTTTATTATTGTATCTCAGAATGTATTTCACAGGCCGTATCCCGTACCTTTGGGAGGCTTGCGGGGACACAGGTCCAACACGTAGAGGCTCCTTTGAGACACTTTTATCTAAATGTGATGCACCAAGCGTGGTCTATCTCTTTAATGCATTATGCAAATACACTTACAGACAGACCACGCTTGGTGCTGCGGAGCGACTCGAGACGCCTGCCGTAATAAGTTAAATAAAACCGGTCAAGTGCAAGTCGGGCTACTCGCGCACCGAGGGTTGCGCACTACACACCACTACACTACAGAACACAACATTATTAACTTAGAAAAAAATATTTTTTTGTCCGGGACCTTTACCGCGAGACCGACTCACACTTGGCCGGTTTTTAGTATTTGTTGTTATTCTGTAGAGTTTGCTCTATAATCACACTAAGTTTGACGCTTGTATGTATTACGGTTTTTACGATAGATCGTGAAGAAAAAACGTTGATAAAAACTAGTTTCTTGTTGAGAACCCCCCTTAATATTTAACTTTTTGACATTTTTATTATTTGTTCACAAATCCGCCGTAATAACGCATAATCTGAGATCAACTATCTCGTTATTATGGTTCCAAAGTTACAGCCCTAAATAGGTAGGACAGACGGACGGACGGACGGACGGACAACGGAGGCTTAGTAATAGGGTCCCGTTTTCACCCTTTGGGTACGGAACCCTAAAAATTAGCTGTTCAATACATTTGAGTTGAGTTTACTGCAGTTTTGTATGTAACAGCTGATTTTTTTCCCAATTCCGAAATTGGTTTCATGGTAAAAGTTGTTCAGTTTGACTAGTAGAATAAATAAATAAATAAATCTTGGACATTGTCACACAAATTATCTAGTCAAATTTTTTTAAAGTACCAGAATCTAGCCTGGACTTGTATTATGATAACTTGACTAGACAACGATATAGAATATAGATACAAACATCCATGACTCGGGTACAAATATTCGTATTCATCATACAAATATTTTGTCCGTCACGGGATTCGAACCCGCGATCCTCGGCACAGCAGGCAGGTTCACTACCGACTGAGCGCTACCAGGAGTGTGATTTTTGAATCTCATTCGCTGAGTTTAGCAGTTGAAAATGTCAAAATTACTATGTAGATACGCATCTTTCTACTGCTGATTTGACTTTCAAAAATCGCACTCCTGAAGTATGATTTTTGAAAGTCAAATCAGCAAGTAGAAGATGCGTATCTCCACAGTAATTTTGACATTTTCAACTGCTGAACTCAGCGAATGAGATTCAAAAATTGCACTCCTGGCCGTCAAAATGCCGGGACCGACCACAAATGTATGAACGGTTTACACGTTTGTAGGGTTCCGTACCCAAAGGGTGGAAACGGGACCCTATTACTAAGCCTACGTTGTCCGTCCGTCCGTCCGTCCGTCCGTCCGTCCGTCCGTCCGTCCGTCCGTCCGTCCGTCTGTCCGTCCGTCCGTCCGTCTATCCTACCTATTTAGGGCTGTAACTTTTGAACCGTAATAGCTAAACAGTTGAAATTTTCTCAGATTATGCGTTATTACGGCGGATTTGTTAACAAATAATAAAAATGTCAAAAAGTTAAAAATTAAGGGGGGTTCTCAACAAGAAACTAGTTTTTATCAACGTTTTTTCTTCACGCTCTATGGTAAAAACGATAATACATACAAGCGTCAAACTTAGTGTGATTATAGATCAAACTCTACAGAATAACAACAAATACTAAAAACCGGCCAAGTGTGAGTCGGTCTCGCGGTAAAGGTCCCGGACAAAAAAATATTTTTTTCTAAGTTAATAATGTTGTGTTCTGTAGTGTAGTGGTGTGGTGCGGAACCCTCGGTGCGCGAGTAGCCCGACTTGCACTTGACCGGTTTTATTATTGTTAAACAACTTGTATAATTTCAAACGTTTTCAAAAGCTTTGTAGAAAAAATATTTCGATTCAAGTTCAAATACATTCGAAGGCTCATAGTTACGACGCGTTATACTAAAAAAAAAGGCATTTCCATCCCCCATTGTTTCGGCTCTGAATATATGCGACACTATAAAAACTTTATGGTTTAACCAACAGCTGTCTACTTTATTATCTCTGGTACGCGACGGTAAAAAAAAGGAAGAAATATGACATCAAGTTAGGATGTTACCTTTAGATGTATGTATTTTTATTTGTATGTGTGCGTACGTTGTAAAACATTTACTTGGCGCTCTCTCCTTTGTTTTCTTATAGGATTGTTTTTGAATATTTTTTTAGGTAGATAGCTGAAGTTTTCCATAGCGTACGGTCAAATCAACGCGGTCTGCGATCAGAGCTGGCTTTGTCTTTCAGTAATTAATCATCATAATCATCAGTACAATAATCAGCTGTTCCATGATTATACTGCCTCCGTGGTCTAATGGTTAAGAGCATTGGCTCTCGATACGGAGGTCGTGGGTTCGATTCCCACGGGGGACACCTAGTGATATGTCACTTGTGCATTTTTCCCCAGTTGGCCTCCATTCAGCCTGCAATGTCCTAAACATTGCAGGCTGAATCACCTGATTGTCCGACAAGAAAAATGATTCCGTGTTTCGGATGGCATGTTAAGCCGTTGGTCCCGGCTACAATCTCTGGTGGTAGTAGTCGTTACACAAAAACCACGTCAGAGGCCGTAAGGCGGTCTGAAAAAACTCTGACACCAGGGCTCTGCCCACACGATAAGAAGAAGAAGAAGCTGTTCCATACTAAACTGCAATGCCTACTCGACTCATTTGCGTCGATGCAACAGCAGTTTTTTGTTGCTCCGATCGGTTTGCTTCCATAGTTAAAGTTGTTCAGTTTGATGGGTAGACTCTTAGTTTAAAAAGATGCTAATGATATCATTTTCACCCTGTATACAGGGTGTAACAAAGCACCCGAGTAAAACTTATTTTGAAAAAAATTACCTATGTTGCAACCATTATAATTCGATTCTCCTCTCGATTTTAAAGAAACTGCTTTCTAGTTTTGCGTTAATTCATTAACACGTTGTATTTTCTTCAATGTGCCATTAGTCATAGTCATAGTCATTTATTTTGTAAAATAATTTACATGTCAAGTGTACTCCTTAACTACTTAAGTATAATTATATTATGGCGAAGGCGATAAAGGCGAGCAAGATAATATCAGGTAGTTGTAGTTTGTTATGTGTGTATATATGTGTATGTTTCTGACCTCCACAAAGGGGACTATGTTCGTGAGTTTATTTATGTAAGATCATGATTTTTTCATCACCATCAGTGACAAGTTTTCTGCGAGACACAAAATTTCCGAACAGAAAAAAGATATTATATTGTAGCGTAACGATGTTCTTTTTTTAAGTAACCTCCTCAATATCCCACTGCTGGGCATAGGCCTTCTCTTTTTCTCTCCAATCATCTCTTTACTGTACAAAAATATTTGCTACCTCGTACTACCTAGAGTCCTTTTTATAACCTTTTCGTATCTATTTGGTCCGATCTTTTACCGTTCCCGAGGGATCTTATTAGCATTTATCTTTGGACAATCAACTTTTTCACTCAATCTAGAATAATATGAATATTTCAGATTTTTCACCAGTCTATACAGGGTGTAAAATTGAAATTAAATATGGAACATTAGGGGGTGCTTCAGATCATCATACTTAACACCTTCACTATGGAGCCAACATCGAAATCTTAAATAAATTTTAACCATGCGGTTCCTGCTTTAAATGGACCCCCCATTTCGTTCCTTGTGATGTGTACGAGGCGACTAAAGGATAACGTTTCTTATAAGATGTTTTTGTTGGTTTAAAGCTAGACCTATCACCATAAGTCACATTATCTCGTTCATTTCCTTCATCCATTATCAAATTAAACCTTACTATAATTGTAACTTTAAACGGTGGTTGGTAGTTGAAGTATAAAATGGATTTCAGCATATTTTTTATAGTTCTACATACAGGGTGTAACAAAACACCCTAGTAATACATAAGGGGGTGCTTCAGACCATCAAACTGAACAACTTTTACTATGGAGCCAACATCGAGAAAAAATAAAAAAATTCTGCTGTCCCATACATTTTAGTCGAGTTTTGTATGGGACAGCAGATTTTTTTATTTTTTATCGATGTTGGCCCCGTAGTGAAAGTTGTTCAGTTTGATGGTCTGAAGCAGTCCCTTAAGTATTACTAGGGTGTTTTGTTACACCCTGTATAGAGCGACCACTCCCTTTGATTTCAGGTACCACCCTGTTCTTTCTGGGGACACTTCGAGCAAGAAGCACATACAGCAGGCGCACGCGTGCGAGCAGGATGGCGCGTGTGTCAGAATCTGTGGTCAGAATCTTGTTTCTGTATCAATACTAGTCAAGCATTGTAGGACCGATCGTTCTATGATGTGCCGGGGGTGTGATTGTAGCATAGCGTAATTAATAATAATAGTGGGTGCGCTCAGCGGTCGGGGCGGGTCTATGCTCGCGCGGTGTGCGGAAGGTGAGGCACCGGCAGTATTGGTACCGCGTGTCGGTAAATTGGTACTGGGACTGGGACACACCGCGGCCCCCGCACGATTAGTTCATACTTACTCTCTAGTTTAATTACACTATCTATGGTAGCAAAGTATGTACGAACTTGAGTTAATCCAAAAATGACTATTTAATTTTTGCTAATACTAAAATAAAATACAGAATTATTCAAAAATCATTGAGACGAAAATTTGGAAAATGTTTGAATAATCTCACCTTTTTAAATAAATTGCTAAGTTAAATCCATCTTGAAGGATTACAATCTAGACAGATAAAATCGTATTCTCGAAAACAAGAATTCTAGAATAAAGTACTTTGATTAATACCTTCGATATGAAAATGCAGTAGATGGGGCTTTTAAACTCACTTGACAGATGTCACGTCGCTTTAAAAAATATACACTCTTAGATAAACTCACCACCATAATCTCTTTCGGGGTGGTGAAGGAGCTTGCTATACAACCAACTATATTTTGAAGTGTGCAGTTGTGGCAAGGCTCACATTTGACATATTGAAGGTTTCAAGATTTTTGATGATAAGTCAAATGGCTAGCCTTTTGCAAAAAAATATGCTTGAGAAACCTTATCCTTTGGTGACTCGTAATAGACACCCACACAGGAAGAAATTGGGTAGTTAATAAAATTCTATACCGCACCCACACGGCTAATAAAAATTACAGGTTTCATACATATAATGAACTACAGAAAATTGTAGTAGCATTACATCCAAGCAAGAAACAACATTTTATTCCTCATGTCAATAAGCTTCGATCGTTAAAGGTTAACATTTGAAAATTTTACAACCGTCACGTTTTATCTCTAAGCTCCTGTAGAGTTGAAGGTCACCACATTATACGACAGTCGTTTAACTCTATTGTCTTTTCACATCGATGATTAATACGATCTTTCACCCCAAATAAATTTTTAACTAAGCTACAAATCTAACACTGTCTGAAAGGCTACTTAAATAATAAAGCATAGTCATCGTTATTTAAGTCATGGGCCATTAAGCTTTAGAAAGCTGTTTTCTTCTTTCGATATCTTTATGTAGGTATTTAACAATTTGTTAAACGGAATTATAAATACTAAACAATAATCTCTTTATTTAAAATTGTAGGTTTTACAAGCTTAATTATTACAAAGCAACAGAACCATGACAAAGTTAAAATATGTTTTAAACTTAGTAATGTGAATTACCTAAACATAAATAGTACCTACGTATCATCGTCTGAGGTGCAATTTTTGAATCTCATTCGCTGAGTTCAGCAGTTGAAAATGTCAAATTTACTTAGCCTGTGGAGATATGCTCCTTTCTACTGCTGATTTGACTTTCAAAAATCATACTTCAAGAGTGCGATTTTTGAAAGTCAAATCGAAAGATGAAGAAAGAAAGAAAGATGCGTATCTCCATAGTACTTTTGATATTTTCAACTGCTGAACTCAGCGAATGAGATTAAAAAATCGCACTCCTGATCGCCAAAATTATGTGTGAGAGTGGAAATGACTATCTTTAGATTCACCAGCTGCATTTCAGCACAGGAGTACAATTTTTAAATCTCATACGTTCACGTCTCCACTCGAATATGACGTAAAATCACTGAATTGACATTTTTGAATTCAACACCTGTGACTTTTGCAACGAGTGCTCTGACCAACTCGTAGGTATTTGAATCGAAACGGGTTGACGTTTGTGGTGCCATAGACGTCAACAGATTTCACTTTTTTTTTGTGTTCTGTACAAAGATATTATACCTTAAGGCATAGAGGGAGCCATACAAATGCAAGGCTGTCCACTTTTTTTGACGTTTGTGTTTGAGTGTGTGATGTCAAGTATGGACAAAAGATGACCAAATGACATTTGCCCTAATGTTTACGGTCAGTTTTCTCACACACTAGCACAAAAAAAAGTGGACAGCCGCATAAACATATATCAGTAGTTCTCGCCTCTGCCTCCGTGGTCTAATGGTTAAGAGCACTGGCTCTCGACACGGAGGTCTTGGGTTCGATTCCCACGGGGGACACCTAGTGATATGTCACTTTGTGCGTTTTTCCCCAGTTGGTTAGGACATTGCAGGCTGAATCACCTGATTGTCTGAAAAGAAAAATGATTCCGTGCTTGGGATGGCACGTTAAGCCGTTGGTCCCGGCTACTATCTCTGGTGGTAGTAGTTGTTACATAAAAACCACGTCAGAGGCCGTAAGGCGGTCTGAAAAAACTCTGACATCAGGGCTCTGCCCACACGATAAGAAGAAGTAGTTCCATCTCCTTCTACTATTAACGGTACGTCATAAGATAAAAGAGACTAACTACAATCGTAAATTGACGCAGTCTCTATGCTTTAAAATAAAGAGATCCTTCCTCTGAGGTTCTGTATGTGCTTTTGTATGTATTCTTTCTGTAGTATAAATTTATGTTTCGTGCAGCTTTTACAGCGGTGTGACAAAAAGGTGTAACAACAAAGCTCTAAAATCTAAAATTTCAACAAACGGTGCAAAAAGCATAAAACATAAGCCACTCACCAAGATTGTACGAACAGTAATTTATGTCAGCTAAAGTTATAATAGCTCGCCTATTAGAGGAGCCATTAAAAGGCGTCCCGTGGAATTTGAGAGATTAAGGAGTAGTGTTACCGGCGCTGATGTGGCCGGGGGAATTAGGGGAAATTATCGCTTCATTGCTTGTTTAATTCATTGTTTTATAAAGTCCTAAGTAAGCAGTACATAGTTCATCTGAAATCTTATACTGGGTAAAATTTAACAGATCGGAGCAAAAAACAACAGCTGTACCATACTAAACTGAGATTTTTGCTTTGCTTCTATCGTTTTGCTCCTATAGTGAAAGTTGTTCAGTTTGATGTGTAGACTTTTAACAAGTTAAAAATACAGTTTTTGAAAAGTAACACACACCCAAGTATAGTTCTATTTTTGTTTAATGGCGTTTCCTTGGTGGATTTTGCCAGTATCTAGTTTAAAAAGAGCAATTAGTGCTTGACGTTGTACGGTAATTGGATATGGCGATCTCAAAGCCCTGTTTTTATACAAAAACACACACTCGAAACCGCCATAAAATGGCGGAGCCGCGTGGCTACTTAAATCGCGAGCCAACGACAGACGTCCACTCGAAAGCCCTCTAGCCACGCGACTCCAAGTATAGTTAGTTTAAAATGTTGCCAATGACATCTGTCAAGCCACGCATTGTATTGTACCTACACTGAAAAAAAGATCAACCAAACTAGTGTTAAATATTATCAAACTTTAGTGACTTCCAAACTGTTTTGTAGCATATAAACAAACTTTCGGCTGTAAATAACAACACGTTTTGCTATTTATATCCAAATGTTTGATTATGTGCTACAAAACAGTTTGGAAGTCACTAAAGTTTGGTTATATTTAACACTAGTTTGGTTGATCATTTTTTTCAGTGTATATGCTTGCTACAAGAAAAGTTTTCGAAGATAATCGTGTACATTGGCACTTCGTCTATGTATGCACCTCTGAATGTATTGATCGATATTTAACAGGAACTAATAAGCTAATTCACACATCAACAATTCTAAAATCAGAGATAGCAAATTCTAACTGCATTTATGTAGTACTAGCGACCCGCCCTGACTTCGCACGGGTGCAATGCTGATACTATGCATCTATACTATAGGTACTAATATTATGAAGACGAAAGATTCGTATTTTTGTGTGTGTGTGTATGTTTGTAATGAATAAACTCAAAAACTTCTGTGCAGATTTCAAAAATTCTTTCACCAAGAATTTCTAGAAAGCTACATTTACCCTGAGTAACACAGGCTATACAACGTGTTAATGAATTAACGCAAAACTAGAAAGTAGTTTGTTTAGAATCGAGAGCAGAATCGAATTATCATGATTTCAACATAGGTAATTTTTTTCAAAATATTAAATATTTTTTATAAAAATTTTAAATTTTCTGAACCCAATGTCAACCCACCCCACGAGCACACTCACCCTACTTACTACCAAAACAAGATTCTTAAAATGTATTCATGAGTACGTTAGCGCTTTCAGTCATTGCTGAAATGATAACAAATCATTTAACCTCAAAACTTAAAATGCGAATAACTTAAAATTTTAACTATCATAATAATGAAATTATTGTTTCAATTTAATTATTTTGTTATAAATCAGTTGGGGTGTATGAGGTTTTGCGCTAATTTATTAACACGTTGTATATATTGCTAGAAAAGAATAGATGTCCACCCGTGCGAAGCCGGGACGGGCCGCTAGTGTATTACATAGGTACATAAAACATCATCTTGAATCACTCTATCCATTGCACCGCCTCCGTGGTCTAATGGTTAAGAGCATTGGCTCTCGACACGGAGGTCGTGGGTTCGATTCCCACGGGGTAAACCTAGTGATATGTCACTTTGTGCGTTTTTCCCCAGTTGGTTAGGACATTGTATAGGCTGAATCACCTGATTTTCTGAAAAGAAAAATGATTCCATGCTTCTGATGGCACGTTAAGCCGTTGGTCCCGACTACTATCTCTGGTAGTAGTAGTCGTTACATAAAAACCACGTCAGAGGCCATAAGGCAGTCTGAAAAAAACTCTGACACCAGGGCTATGCCCACACGATAAGAAGAAGAAGAAACTCTATCCATTGAAAAAAACCGCATCAAAATCCGTTGCGTAGTTTTAAAGATCTAAGCATACATAGGGATAGACAGCGGGAAGGTAGTAATAATCAACGCTGTTCAATAGCTACTAAATGTCCTTGGAGAATTCATGGTCAAATGATGAAGCAATCAGAGTTCCGAGAAATGTCTCGTGGTAATTTTGCTGTATTCAATCAGGAAGAAAATTTGTTTGCGGGATATGTAATTTGTTATTTCAATAGGATTTCATTAGGTTAGGTTATTTAGATTAATGATAATGTACCCATATTGTTAATATAGTACGGATTTGATTTTTTTGGGTTGAAACACTGATTTGAACGAGCCGTTTTCCACGTCATCGTCTCATCATCAGCCTATATAGGTACGTCCCACTGCAGGGTTTAGGCCTACCTTCAAGGTTTATGGGGCTTAGTCCACCACGCGATCCCAATGCGGATTGGTGAACTACACAATACACATACGCATCAGAATTTCTTCTTCAGCGTATGCAGGTTTCCTCGCGATGTTTTCCTTCATAGCTCTGACCGAAAATATGTGTGACAAGCATCCAATCTGTTCCCATCCATAGGCTTGACTGGACTTGGCGTTGCTTAACTTCAGTGATGTTTTTCCCCACTCTACCAACTAATAAAATAATCATTTAATACCATGAAGATGATAAGTTGGATGGAACGAATAACAAATGAAGAGGTGTTAGGAAAAGAGAAATATTCTTCTTACAACAATCAAAAACCGGAGAGGACAAACATAGAGGGGGAAGAAAGGCAGAGGAAGACCTAGAGTTATCTAGCCCAAGTGAAGGAAAAGGTCGTGTCGTATCAGGAACTCAAGAGACTAGCGGAAAAGAGACAGGATTGGCGAATACTCCACCGACAAGAGGATAGCTCTTAAATAAGATAATGATGATGATGATGACACTTCCTTTTATAACCCTATCACCCGAATGTGCCGCCAGTACAATGAATAAGTTGATTCGAGCATCGATGTTTTTGATTCGTTTAACCGTTTCAAAAGAAATCTCAAAAATGTCCTCCACCCCTCCTAGATTTTAAATGTTTTCATGTTCCTTGTAAGTACTGTTTTATTTGTGTAGCCTATTTTCTTAAATTAATTTTTCACTTGATAATTGATCTAAAAGCGTTTAAATGTAATCAAAAAAGTAAAACAATATGTAATTACCTACTATACCTAAGTTTTGTCTAAAATGTTACCGATCGTGATGTGCACATTGTTTTGCATCACGTCTTAAATTAAAACCATTTCCTGTACTTTTTTATGATGTTTACGACTGTGATATGTTTATGTGCTTCATAAATAAATTGAATGAAATGAAATGATCTTTTACCATCGAATAGATACAAATTATCTTTTTCCTGATATACGTCCAAATGGCAGCAAAGACAAAATAAAATGAATTGGAAAGTTCGAAGTAAAGATCTATTATCCGATAAGATACCTACGATTAGAAGTGGACATAAATCTTTACTTCATCATTTCCAATTCATTTTATTGTGTCTCATTTATAGGGCCGATAAAGAGTTTAAATTAAAATGTGACAAGACTACTAAAACCCTTTGATTACGGCACTTTATCCCCTTAAACAATCGGAGTTCAAACCGTGGAATTTGAGCACCTTATCCGACCGAATCCAAATTTATGGACGCTACGTTTCTTCACCTTTAAAATGCGATTGTTACCATTAAGTCTATGACTAGAACGAGCCTTTGAGTAAATAGTTAAGAAAACTGATCGTTAAAGGTTTTTGAACTTTGGTATCGGTGGAATAGAGGGCGTTATGAATGGTTGAAGTAAGTCTTAAGCTTAGTAATTAATGTCTGATTGTTTTAGAGGTTTGCAATGGTTTATTTGAACATTGCTCAAGTTACAGTTATGACTAAGTCGTGTTGACTCCAATATGTGGTTCTTAAAACCAACTGATGTTTCTTTTAGAGTGACATAACCTATGGAAAGTACACCTCCATTTAACGGCACTTGTAAGGTTCGAACTTCTTAACATGTCTTGCATTATCAAATACGACTAAACGGTCATCCATTCGAAGACTGCATTTCTTCGGTAGAGTCGATGGCATCTGTTCTTTTTTTTTAGATTTTGATCTTGGACCTGTAAAAAAAGTTGTGCAGTTTGAAGGATCATAAAATTTTAGTAATAATTAAATGCATAAGAAAGAACAAACTTCAGATCTGCGACACGCTTCGTCTAAAAGGTAAAATATAATTATGTATCTGCAACAAGTCTGCAACATGCTTCGTCAATAATAAATTATATAAACAGGAACCCAATCAGCAACACGCTTCGTCAAAAACTTAATCCTATACATCTAAATCTGCAACATGCTTCGTCAAAAACTTAACCCTATACATTCTAAATCTGCAACATGCTTCGTCAATATAAAGACTAAGGCCCACTCAAAGGTCCAGCCCCACGTAACCCCGGCTCTATGGTCCCCATGACACTAGCGGCATTTCCCCTCTGGACGGTCAAAGACAACCTCTGCACGAAAAAAGCACCAGAGCGCGGATCGCCACCCTTAGCTGAAGGGTTGGGTGCTGTCTGAAGGTCTGATAACTGATATAAGAAGGACCCGAGAAATTAATCTAATGTTCTCAACCCTACCTTACTGACTACACTTCTTCTTCTTCTTCTTCTTATCGTGTGGGCAGAGCCCTGGCAGTCAGAGTTTTTTCAGACCGCCTTATGGCCTCTGACGTGGTTTTTATGTAACGACTACTACCACCAGAGATAGTAGCCGGGACCAACGGCTTAACGTGCCATCCGAAGCACGGAATAATCTTTCTTTTCAGACAATCAGGTGATTCAACCTGGAATGTCCTAACCAACTGGGGAAAAACGCACAAAGTGACATAATCACTATGTGTCCCCCGTGGGAATCGAACCCACGACCTCCGTGTCGAGAGCCAATGCTCTTAACCATTAGACCACGAAGGCACCGCCACTGAAATCTCTCTTAATTTGCGGGGAGAGGTTCAGTGTCTGAAGTTGGTGAGGGGCGGGGGGAGTAGCGACTCCCTGTTATGCTATACAGGGTGTAAATTATATTTTTAATTGCGGTTTCGATTTTGGCTCCGTAGTGAATGTTTATAGTTTAATGATTTGAGCCTAAATTAATAGCTAACGGATTAAGCTTACATTATTTAATACATGGGATGAATACTTAACCGTGACTTCACCACGAGTGACTCTATAATAAAAATATTACTACCTAACTGACAACTTTTATTATCCAATTTAAAAACATAATCCAGATAATGCCGTATTTTTATGACCATCTACTTAATTCTTTAGAGTGAGCCCGAGGGATCATTTCAGACACTTTTAGATTATCTAAGTGTTATAACGGCCTATTTTTTAAAGGTTGGAAGTATTTTATAGCTTATAGCAGATTTTGTAGACTCGTAACCAGTTTTTTCCGCCGAGCTAAATCCGGGTCTTGAAGAGTAAGGATTTTTGTGAACATGTTATATCTTCGGATTCATGTGTACTTTCTATCAGGTGATTATGAATATTAAGAGCAAACCAAAAAGACACAAAACACCTTAACAACATTTTTTTTTATAAACATATTCTTTATTATTTACTCGTTGACCAATAAAAATATTGGGCATTAATTTGGTTACACCTTGTATACAGGAGTTCCTTGTACAGGGTTGAAAATTTAATACAGCAGAATCGAATTATTATGGTATCAACATAGGTTTTTTTTTCAAAATATTAAATAATTTATTTGTAAAATGTAAAATTTACTGAACCCGATGTGAACCCACCCAACGGACTTGAACGGACACACTCACTCACCCTACTTACTACCAAAACAAAAATTATTAAAATGTATCCATGAGTACGTTAGCACTTTCATTCATTGCTGAAATGATAACAAATCATTTTTGCCTCAAAACTTAAAATGCGAATAACTTAGAATTTTAACTACCTATCAAAATAGTGAAATTATTGTTTCAATCTAATTATTTTGTTATAAATCAGTTGGGTATGTATGAGGTTTTGCGCTAATTCATTAACTAACAACTTTTGCTACGAGACCAACATCGATATCGCGAAAAAAAAAAACGAAAACGTCAACGGCTACTCGACGCAAATGTACGGAACAGCTGTTTTTTCCGCGGTTTCCATTTTAGCTCGATATTGAAAGTTGTTCAGTTTGATAGTCTGAAACCCACTCCAAAGGTATGTCAAATATCTACATTTCACAAGCAATGTCCAAACTTTGTCCATATCTATCATGTATTGTTTTCCAGCCCACCTCAAATATCCACCACCGCAGGCTCACCCCACCAAACATTCCCACCACCTTTACTCCTATAAACTAGAATCAACAGTGGCGACCACTCTGACCGGCGTTCATATTGTTACGAGCGACGAGTTTCGGGATCCGTCACCCCCCGGCATGGGAGTCCGAGCCTTAGACCGTAGGACCACGGCGATTGTTAATGGGCTGGCCGAATTTTCGAATGCCTTCTTTACGTTTGACGTTTGACAGCGGCCGTGACAATTAGAGATCTGTTCTGTTCGATTAGAGATCTGGGAGTTTGTATATCGCAAGATCTGACATTCCGCGACCACATAACAAATATTTGTAAAAAGGCATTTCAAAATCTTGGGTTTGTTTTGCGCCAAGCTAAGGATTTCCATAACGTAGCTACAGTAAAATCTTTGTACAGTGCCTTAGTGAGAAGCCGACTAGAAAGCAGCGCAATCATTTGGAACCCCCATGAAGCGAAATATGCATCGATGGTAGAAAAAATCCAAAATAAATTTATTAGGTACATCTATTGGAAGCAGTACGGTGTATATCCTTTTTACCCGCTCATGTATCCCACTCTATTTGTTCTGGGAATGGTGGGATATAATAGTTTAAAAGCAAGAAGGAATTTAGCACTTGTGACTCATCTATTCAAGATATTTAGAGGGAAGCTAAATAATCCCAAAGTATTAGAAGCCATGAGCCTACTGGTACCGAACACACGGTTGCGGCGGGGACCCAGAGACCAACTGTTCGCAGTGCCTTCGTGCAGGACTAATGTTCTCACTCATGCTCCGACCACCACGGCATTACGCATATTGAACGAAGTGGCTAAAGATATAGACTTGTTTCATTGTTCGCAGGCTCAGTTTACGGAAGCAGCTCTTAGATTTGTATCTAAATAAATGTTTTATTCATGTTTGTGTTATATGTAATAGGTGATGAAAAGAACTGTACATTTTTTAAACAATATGATAAAAAATATTGATAAAAGAGTTTGAACTGTGTACCTACTTATAAAGTTAAATGTGCAACCAAAATGTCGTCGCATTGGGTGTATACCTGTCATGATAACATGAATTGTGCCTGTAATATATTTTAATAAAAATAATAAATAATAAATAATAATAAATAATATGTATGGTAATGATTGTATTGTGACTAAACAATGTAGTCTGACTAATCTGTCTTGGAACCCGCAACGTATAAGAAGATAGGAAGCATAGGGAATATTTCTATTATATATTAGAACCTTTCCATTATACTAATTATATGGTCCTTGTTTATACAGGGTATTAGGGTAAAAAGTTGCATTACTTTAAGGGGCGATCTTCTTATCGTGTGGGCAGAGCCCTGGCCCTGTACCCGGACTTTCGATGTTCGATATATCGCCACTGTTTCGGTCCACACTTCATTGTAATAGAGTTGACATTGAAACGAAAACGTTCACGCAATTGCGAAGTTCGAATGTGCGGGTAGAGGCCCTGGTGTCAGAGTTTTTTCGGACCTCCTTACGGCCTCTGACGTGGTTTTTATGTAACGACTACTACCACCAGCGATAGTAGCCGGGACCAATGGCTAAACGTGCCATCTGAAGCACGGAATCGGCATTTTCTTTTCAGACAATCAGGTGATTCAGCCTGCAATGTTCTAACCAAGTGGGGAAAAATGCACACAGTGAAATATCACTAGGTGTCCCCCGTGGGAATCGAACCCACGACCTCAGTTAGACCACGGAGACAGTCCATGGTATGGGGCGATTGTACTTATGATACTGAACAACTTTCCCAAAGGAGCAAAGAGAAATTCGCAAAATAAAATTTCAACTTTTCATACAAACATTCGATCGGCTGATTGAATTTAGTATGGAAAGTACTTTGTTGTGCTAATTTCCTATAGGTTTCTTAGGGAAAGTTGTTCAATATCAATCACTTCTTAAAGTAAATGCAACTGTTTACCGTAACACTCTATATACTGACGGTTTTTTAAGGGGATGATCAGACCATCATACTAAACATCTTTCTATATGGGACCAAAATCGAAATCGCAAAAAAATATCCAGTTGTTCCATACAATACAAGCAAGTCTACTCGACCCATTTTTTATGGTACATGTGATTTATTTTTCGCGATTTCGATGTTAGTCCTACAAAGAAAGTTGTTCAGGTTGATGATCTGATCGTACTCTTGAATAAACGTCAGAATTTAAGTTGGACCCTGTATCTAAACTATTATAAAACTGTAACAGAAGTGTGTCTGTTCATTGAAAATATTTAGAAAAAAAATATTACGATATGGTTTTAAGGTGTCCCGGATTCCAAATCACAAATTTTTAGACTTTTTGTCCGTCTCTTTGTTTGTTTGTTTGTGGGTTTGTTTGTTCGAGCATCATGCAAAAACTACTGAACCGATTTTGATAAAATTTTTGTTTGATAGCATATGATCAGACTTAAAATCTGGTATATAATTTATGTGGACGAAGTCGCGGGTAAATGCTCGTATTTTCTAAAACTGACAGTGTACAGGGTGTAACAAAACACCCTAGTAATACTTAAGGGGGTGCTTCAGACCATCAATCTGAACAACTTTCACTATGGGGCCAAAGTCGAGAAAAAATTAAAAAATCTGCCGTCCCATACATTTGAGTCGAGACGGTAGGTACTCCAGTTTTGTATGAAAGAGCGGATTTCTTTTTCGTGATTTCGATGTTGGCTCCATACTTAAACTTGTTCAGTTTGATGGTCTGAAGCACCTCCTTAAGTACTAGGGTGTTTTGTTACACCCTGTATACTAATTAAATTTATAATTCTACACTATCATCTATCGATTGGCATTAATAGAACATGGCGATGGTGAGGTCTGACCCATTTCATTGCTCAGAGCGTGATGCCGGCCACACAAAGATTTAACTTTACTGGATATAGCATAAAAAACCGGTCAAGAGCGTGTTGGACCCGTCCACGAGGGGCGGGTGCGGGGCGGGAGCAAGGCGGGTGCGCATGCTCCCCCAAAAAAACAATTCTAGATTTATTATTGTGTCATAAGACTGAAATTGCAAGCAATGCATTTTAAGACGAGCGCGGATGTCTGAACGCGGCCGGCGCGGGCGGTATATAGGTAGTAGGCGTTGCGCGTTGTCGGAACGATATCGCTGCGCTTCACATTGATATCAGAAATATCTAAGCGATATTGCGGCGATTTCGTTCCGTCAACGTTTATTTATAGTATAAGAGATAAGTGTACTTTTTGCAACTATCAGCAGCAAGGCTGATTCAATGTTAATGGGGTGTAGAGCATCTCTGTGATGGAGGTGGACCAGTTCTGCCTGCATAACTCCAGTTGGTTTAGGAGTTACTGATGATTAAAGGTCTGTAAAAAATTTACGATCAGCGGCACGCCTGATCGTATGATATTGTTGTGCCTAGTATGCACTGTAGCTATGTGAACAATACAATACAAATACAATACAAAATAACACAATATACAATACATAATATTTCTCCACAAATTGTTACATACAAATAGACAAATAAACAGAAAATACAAGCATTTTTATACAAAACAATTTGAGGGAGACTGGAGCCTAACGTAGGTAAACCAGAAGGTAAACCTGAGAATTGCAAGTCTCCAGGCAACAGTACAAGAACTGTCAAGTGCTGTCAGTCGGTTTAGGAGATACAGCCAGTCAAAGTTCCGACCTTTGAACGGCTGTATCTCCTAAACCGACTGATGAACCATGTCAGTTTTTGTACTGTTAACATAGCTACAGTGCATACTACAACAATATAATACGATCAGCCTTACAGCTGATCGTTAATTTCTTACAGACCTTTAATCATCAGTAACTCCTAAACCGACTAGAGTTATGCAGGCAGACCTGGTCCATCCCCATCACAGAGAAGCTCTACACCCCATAAACACAGAATCAGCCTTGCTGCTGATGGTTGCAAAAAGTACACTTATCTCTCGGAATATTATGCTTTATGTTATAAATAAGGCAATAAAATCGCCCCTGAAGTGCGGAATGTGGTGCGGTATCTGAATTTAGGGAAGGGCAGTAGCCATTCTGTATGTTGTAGGTTATAATATTCTCTGGCGGAATGCTAAATTCTCATCCAGCCGTCTATATAGCTTTGTAATGATCCCTGCAGCCGTGCAAGTAACGTATAGCCCACAGCCTGTACCAGATAAAATATACCCTTCATTCCGTGACCACTTTATTACAACTACATAAAGACTATTTTCCTACAACTAACTACGATACTGCTATAGTACTTTGTACCTAAAGCACTACTTACAAAGTTACAGTTTACTCGTGATAGGATTCTTATTTTCTTGGCAACAAAGTTGGTTTTTCTGTTTTTATGTGCTGGTAAAGAGTTGGTAATGGTCCAAAGTTTCCTAATAATGAAGTTGCAAGCACTATGCAGTCGCAATGTTTAGTTAAAGATGGCAGATGAAAGTAAATAGATATTTGAGACTATCTCGTGCTATTTCGAAAGTTTCACATTCGAAAAGTTTTTAAACTTAAGAGGGCTATCACAGACCAGTGGCGCCCTCATCACATTAAAAAAGATTTCTCAATAAAGAAAGCCTAAATTAAAAAAGTGCTCAACATCAAAACTACAAAAGCCTTCAAGCTATTTTCATAGAATACTTTTATCAGTTCTAAACATTCCACTTTTAGACAATTTCGAACAAAAACAAAAGCAGCCGTTTTTTTTCTTTTTTCAAAATTTTAATGTTTAGACCTTTAAAAAAGTTAAAAAACCTATAAAAGTATTCTATGAAAATAGTTTGAAGGCTTTAGTAGTTTTGATGTTGAGCACTTTTTTAATTTAGGCTTTATTGAGAAATCTTTTTTTATGTGATAAGGGCGCCACTGGACTGTGATAGCCCTCTTAAAATCAACGAATCAATATCAATACACATACCTACATGTTTACCTATACGTGCACAAATAAATAACATTGAAATGTTTTTATGGTATTTAAGAATTTTTTGGTCTTGATGTTTTTTCTGGACGTGAAGGACGATTGTGATCGGCGCTTTTGCAGGGCCTTTCTTAATTTAATGACGGATTTTTAGGGGATGATCTGAACATCAAACTGAACAATTTTCTCTATGTGACAAAGTTTGAATCTCAAAAAGAAATCTGCTATAAGGCACATTTATAAAAATAAAATAAAATAAAAATGTTTTATTTCAGACTAAGAATTGCCCATATTTTGTTAGTAGCACAAGCTTACATCTAATATTAGTATAATCACATAAAACAAAGAATTATTAATTGGATCGGTTCACCGATCCACACCTCTCACATGCAGATCAATGAAACGACCGAGGATAGCTGTATCCATCCGATCAGCGATCATCTTCAAGATTCTGTTCGGGCTCCCCCGTATTCTGCGCACAACAGACGCGGTCTTTTTGCGTATAATCGCATAAAAGTCATCCATATGTGCATCTGCAAACATGCCAGATGCACTGGCATGTATGCAGATGCACATATGGATGATGGCATTTAGGTCGAGATGTTTTGCAGTTTTAGGAACAGCCATTGTAGAATACACATTTCTACTAAGGGTTGGTTGAGGTTGATGTATATAATGAAACACAGATATAGTCTTCACTAGTAATGTGACTAGCGCACGTCCGCACAGCACGGCGGTCGGTGCACGAATACCGAGCGAATGAACGATAGATATTGACCACAGACCGCACCAGCCGATAGATGGCGCTACCGGCGCTTTCCGCATTAACTACTCTTTATTGCTGTACACTACATCCCTTTCTTGTTTTAATTTATTTTTTACGTTTACTCGAATCTACCACCGCTTCGGAAGGTATAGCCCGTGGAGAAGAAGCGGCGCAAGAAACTCCACAGTTTAGCTAATCTCTTAAATCTTATTTACAATACAGTGTTGACTGTTATCAATGCTATTACATTAAAGAAATTACGAATAAGTTATTGAGACTAATTTGTTTACAGAAAATAGATATTTATCAAATATTGATCTGAAATTGTCAAACACCAAATTCAACGATAAACAATGTTTATGGAAATTACAATCTCATTATATTAACACATTTCAGTTATTGTTACTTCTGTTCTATACTATCCCTTCCCTGTAAAAATATTTTTCTATTGATAGGTGTAAGTAAACCTACAAAAATAACGTTCCATAGATCTTTATTATCTCTTATTTATTTATTTTGGCTAACTACTAGTCAAAGTCACTGCTTCGAGATCGTATCCATTTCCGTTTTATCAAATTAAGGAGGTAAGGACAAAAGAGTGAATCTGTGATAAGCACATACACTTATGCACTCAAAATATTCTGGCGTATGCCAGCCATTGCAATTAAGCGCTCACAGCTATTTTATTTGCATGACCCTTTAGCTTTTGCTAACAAGTTGATAGTTGCATGGCTCTGTAACCCATATCATTTTATTGTTACATGATATTTTAGCTTTCGCTAACAACTTCATAGTTGCATGTCCTATAACCCATATAATTTTACAGTTTCATGAATGCTGATATAACGCTGACTGACAACAATATTAAGTAAGGTACACTAGGTCGCTTTCGTTACCAGCTATGTACAGTAGTTACCTTTAGTTAGTCAACTAGACTAGTTTTGAGAAATCAGCAGTTTCAATTTAATGGACCCGTTTAATAAATAGATACTATTTTACTCAACCTATACAGATAAAATGCTGATACCTAAATAAAATAATAATCGTAATAATTTAATTAAATGTTCTTTGACCCACTTTAATGCTGATCTTTGACGGTGTTGCAATTACTCAAAAGATTCGCAATTTAATACGCAGTCACAATTTAATGTTACGGGCAAGTAAAAAATCAGAGTCCACGCATTACTGTCGCTCTCATTTAGGGCTCTATGCCACGAGCACAATTTCAGCCAACGCCCTGTCTTATTCATCTATTTCCTCTTTGGTCTGTAAAAAGTTCTACCCCATTAGGTATGCTATGCTTCGATTGTTCCTAATATTGGAATAAATTTTTGTGGTTGAAAAGCTTGTCATTTTCTCACCATTTGGTAAGTCATTCCGTCCAAAACCAAAAATAAAAAGAAGTCTAGTCTACTACAACAGTATGCTAGACTAGAAACTTGAGATTTGATTCCGCTATCTTGGTACTCACGAATATTGTTTTAGCAAAGGGTCTGATGGTGGTCGACCCTATGAGTTATTTTGTCTGCTATACATAAGTATTCAGTCACTAAAGCAGTATTCCAAATAAATTTTATAAATTGGCATAATATTTCCTGCCGTTCAACCGTGAATAAGTTATTATAATTAATTTCCCTTATACATACATACATTTCTATAACAATAACAATAAACTATAACCAATTTAGCAATTAGTTGTTAGTTACATGTAACGTCATGAAACTCATGAAAATATTGTCTAATGTAAGGTATACTTAGGTATGTATCTGAAACATTAGTTACTTACTTATTATTTCAACACTAATAATGTTTTCCTTTTACGAAACATACAGTTATATCATTTGGTAGGCTTTAAAAAAATAATGCTATTTTTAATTACAATGTACATGAATTAAGTGCAACTGTTGTTTCAACTTAATTGCGTGGCGTAATATTATTACAGAACTGCAAATCATTTTGTTTTTTGACTTGCTTGCACTGAAATTATATTCTTTATTTAAAATATTATGAATTTATAACTAACCGATTTGGTTCAAGTACAGTGTAGTATACTTTAACACATACAAATGAATAAATTAACAGTGCAGTGCCTGCAGTGATTAGGTAAGATACAGATTTTATCTATGCAAAGAAGAAAGAGCAATAAGTCATTAATTCCTTATATTAATGTCAATGGAATGACCAACTACAAGCTGCTAATAATTACTTATTTGACTTGTCATCTGAATGACCAACTACGAGCTGCTTATAATAATTTATTTGACTTGTCATTTGAATGACCAACTACAAGGTGCTGATAATGAAAAAACAGTTTTTTTTCAATTGAATGACCAGCTGAAAGTTGCTAATAATTATTTTATTTATTTGACTTGTCATCTGAATGACCAACTACAAGCTGCTGATAGTAAATTTGATAGCATTTGATGCCCAGCTAAAAGTTGCAAATGTCAATTGAATGACCAGCTACAAGTTGCTAATGTCAATTAAATGAACAGCTGAAGGTTGCTAATGTCAATTGAATGACCAGCTACAAGTTGCTAATGTCAATTAAATGACCAGCTGAAAGATGCTAATGTCAATTAAATGACCAGCTGAAAGATGCTAATGTCAATTGAATGACCAGCTACAAGTTTCTAATGTCAATTGAATAACCAGCTAAAAGCGGCCTATGTCAATTGAATGACTGAATAACCAGCTACAAGTTGCTAATGTCAATTAAATGACCAGCTGAAAGATGCTAATGTCAATTGAATTACCAGCTAAAAGTTTCTAATGGAAATTGAATGATCAGCTAAAAGCTGCCTATGTCAATTGAATGACCAGCTGAAAGATGCTAATGTCAATTGAATGACCTGCTACAAGTTTCTAATGTCAATTGAATGACCAGCTAAAAGCTGCCAATGTCAATTGAATGACCAACTGTACTGTTTGTAACTGTTTGTTGTACATGGCAAAGCACTAACCATTAACCAGCTACAAGCTGACAATATGAGAGTAATCACCCTGACCATTTCAAACCTCTTAGCTATTAATTGGAGACATTTTCTCTTTATTAAGCACTAAAGCAAGGAGGTATGGTTCAATCGGCGCCTTAGCAGTCGTCCTGTTGAAGGCTGGTTTTTCTGTGACATCTAGGAACATACAATCTGCGAACAAAATTGTTAACCAGTATTATCGGTTTGGTCATGAATGTTATGATGCTTGAATATGATATAGTTATTAATCTTCTCTCAACTGAGATGAAGTGTTTCTTGTTAAAATGTGAGTAGGTATTTCCAGAAATACTAAATTTAATAAGAAATCACCTAATCATTTTCTAATACTTTTTGTAAATAATTGTCTGAATTTACATTGATCCTTAAAATATAAAATTCCTTGCTCAAATAGCCAAAGAAACTAATTAGTTTCACCTGGAGTAATTATATCCATAATTATGACATTAACAACAATGTTGCAAAGATAAGATCAACGTAAGGTTACTGAATTGAAGTTCTATAAAGTATAGAATACGTCAAACAAGTTCCGGTAACAAATCGGATGATGATGATGATCGGAAATTATGTTGGTACTATTTATGTTTGAATTGAAATATTTTCATGAACTAGTACCACCAAATAAGCTCCGAAAGTGTTGTATATTATTATTGTTCTCGCATACCTACACTGAGAATGTCCAATAAGTAAAACGTTCAAAACGTAAAACTTTGGATTACAACTTAAATTTTTGTGACATCAGAATGTTCGTTACGCCAGATGTTCGTTACGCCGAATGTTCGTTAAGTCGAATGTACGTTACTCAGAACGTTCGTTACGTCAAATGTTCGTGACGCCGAATGTTCGTTACGCCGAATGTTCGTTACACCGAATGTTCGTTACGCCGAAAGTTCGTTTGCCGAATGTTCGTGGCGTCGAATGTTCGTTACGCCGAACATCGGTTACGCCGAATGTTCTATACGTAGAATGTTCGGTACGCATAATGGTAACAAGTAACTTTTATTAGAGACCATCACAACTACGAAGTAAGACAATTACTTAAAAATGACAATGAGTCAATATAAGTATAAAAACTAATGGAATAAACTCACTTGGCATATCTTGGTTACCTAATCCTGTTTGTCTCGAATCAAGACACTGTTCTTAACCTTTGGTATGCAGGAACGCGCATCAGCATGATGAAAACCATTTATTTCTATTGTGTCTGGGTTTTCCGGCATACGAGAGGTTAATGCGCGTATTTTGGATACCCATTAGGCATAATGACGGACTACAAGCATGCATTAGTATATGCTCACGAGTACACTCCCCGAGGAGCAGTCAGAGACTCAGAAACCCCAGAACACCCTTGCCCCACCAGCACCGGTACTCCGTCCAGTCACGTGTGACGGGCAGTGAGCCTGGAGCTACGGACTTGAATAAATTCTTTCAATCGTTTAAAGTAATAAGGAATGATTACGTGACCTTAAAGATTGATGTCCACAGCTGGCGCTGGCGTACATTTGTTCATCCTAGGCGCCGCGCCGTCCCGTGTTGTCCCACACCTTCCTCCTGTCTGGTCTCTCCTCTTTCCTCCAGCATTCGATGGTCGACATGTGGGAAAAGAAATACAGTATGTAGATAATTCCAAATAAACGATTTAAAATCGGGACAAAAAACTATTTTTTCTTTTCTTTTGAAATATATTTTTATCACTAGGCAAAGGCAAAAACAAAGCAATGCTAGCAGAAACCAGATAATTAAGATAATTCCAAATAAACGATTTAAAATCGGGACAACACTATTTTTACTTTTCTTTTGAAATATATTTTAACACTGTGTAACTTTTTAGGCAACAAATAAAGCAACGCCAGTAGAAACCGTCTTCGATTGTGTTTAAATAACTCGCTTAGCTTCCTTAACTGGGTGTCCTTAACTGGTGGATTTTATTTCGTTGGCACCGTTTGTATTTTTTAATTTTCAACCCTCAACAAACTGATAAACACTTTACTCACGTGAATTTCGAATCCCGTCGTCGCCAATGTAGAATACACATTTCTACTAAGGGTTGGTTGAGGTTGATGTATATAATGAAACACAGATATAGTCTTCACTAGTAATGTGACTAGCGCACGTCCGCACAGCACGGCGGTCGGTGCACGAATACCGAGCGAATGAACGATAGATATTGACCACAGACCGCACCAGCCGATAGATGGCGCTACCGGCGCTTTCCGCATTAACTACTCTTTATTGCTGTACACTACAGCCATAGTCTAAAAAACAAGGTCTTCTATTCCCAGAGTGACACAAGCCTACGTCACAAAAAAATGGCCGCTAAACATGGTAAAAGAGTATGATGACGTAGGCTTGTGTCAGTCACGTGGTCAGTCACGTGATCGGAAGAGAATACCAGGCGCAGTATATTATTGTACCATGATTAGATTAGATTAGATTCATTTATTTCATATTATAACATGTCACAGTATTACATAAATAATTACATAAAATGTCCATTCATAATATGATCGTCATATTGTATATTGTATAATAAAATTAAAATAAAATAGTAATGTCAAATAAAATAATGTCAAAACAATATAACCTTAAAGTTAAAAATAGTCTATTGACTATTTTAATAATAGAAAAAATGTCAACAACAATAAACAAATTAAAAATGAATATAAAAAAACTTAAAAACTTTTTTTCAAGAATTCGTCAACAGAGTAGAACTCATTATCCAATAAAAAGTTTTTCAATCGGCGATCGAATGTTTCGTCGTTTGTTTCGTTTCTTAGATCAGTGGGTAGGTGTTCGTAGTACGTGGGACCGATGACGCGCGGGTTGCTCTCAGCTAGTGTGGTACGCCGCGGCACGGATTTCAGTCGCCCAGTGTTCCGTAGCTGGCGGGTAGGACCTCCAGTACGGCGTCCGAACTCGGACAGGTTACGCCTTACGTAAGTCATGACTTCAAATAGGTACAAAGAAGGCTGGTACCACGAAATTCGATCAAAGATCTGTCAGTGCGTCTCGAAAATAGTTGGGTCGTTGTCAAAATCCGTACCATGAAATAAGATCATCTCGACACAGGTATTTCGAAGAGAGAGATGGGTATATTCGAAGGAAACATCACCATAGTCAAAATATAGAAAAATCATAGACTTTATTCGGAGGTGGGTCTTTTTTAGTGCACATTTTATAATCACTGACTTTTTAAAACGAATCGTTTGCGATTATTTGGACCACTTTTTACAAATATCATCAACATTTTGATACTATTCAATCAAAATATACTTTACTATTGAGGCACTTAGTGATTTAATGTTATTCGTGTAAAAAAAGATGATATTTATTAAAAATTGGTTGCATGGGATAAAGTAACCTTTTCCTTCCGCAAAAAGAAAGTTTTGTGTCAATCAATGGAAAAAAAAAGATAATTCGAAAATTCGAATAGTTTAAGAGGCAGTCAACCGAATCAATAACGAATCCAGCAAATGAAAAATTCTGATTTCATCCAATAGTTTTGTCCAAAAGTTTACTATTAATAGATGCCAATAATTTTTTCGGCCTACCTATCGTGGTGGCTTACTTTATAACTCTGAGACGACACTAAATACCTACCCATCGAGCTAATGAACAAAATTATGCGTATCGGCTACTGGATATCCTTTCAAGTGGTGGCGGCCAACCAAAAATGTTGGTAAAAGTTTGGAGTAGGTACCTTTTAACCTATCGAGCTAATGGATGAAAATGTATGGACAAATTAAAAGTGAGACCTCTACCCCTAGGGCCTGGAGAATCGGGCTAGGGGATCCTTGTGGCCGAACCCGTAGTATTGAAGATAGAGGCCTAAGAAATCGCTGTGCCTGGTTTTTGGTGGCCAACGAGATTTATCTGTCAAAATAAGTTCGTTTAAAATTTTAACAAAAAATTTAAACAGCCTCCAAGGGCTCCAAGAAAATTAAAAAATAATATTGCAGCCGATTACTTTTTGCTGTCAATTTTTGAGGAGTTCTATTGCGTACTTCCGAAGCGCTTCATCAGATCTTCACCAAATTCAAATGGAATTTCAATTTCAATTTCAATGGAACCTCGGGGGTAAATCTTTCTTAACTAAAAAAAGAATCACCCAAATCGGTCAAGAAAATGTTATCGCGTAAATACATACAAACCAGCTGTTGGCAACAAAATATCGTTGGTTGAATGTCAGTTAAAGTCTTTGCCTCTTCGACGACCTGCGATACTACTACGACTGAAATATAAGTGTTCAAAATTTACGATAGAGCGAGAGGCATAAAATTATAACAAAAGTGACGGCATAATTGAGTATTTCCATACAAATTATGACGACGGCGGCGATAGAAGATGATAAAAAACATTTTTCCAATAGCTTATAACTTTTTTGTTTTCCACTCAATTGTAATTTCGTTTGAACATTTTGCTATTAAATTTAGCCTATTTCTGTAATTCGTCACAATATATGGATTTCCAGAATCAGTCATCATCCCTATTGATAACCTCCTCTTTTTAAGTTGGTTAATTACAATGTTACGGCCTCCTAGTTTATTTCGGATCGACGATGACATATCGATGTCACGATAGCCGTTCGAATTTTTCGAAATTTGGTACTATATTGAAAAATCGAACCGACAAGGATTCATCGAAGGAAAAATCACCATAGACAAAATATAGAAAAATCATAAACTTTATTCGGAGGTGGGTCTTTTTAATGCTCATTTTATAGTTACCTACCGATTTGTAATAAATAAACAATAATAATGGTTTGTACTCGTTGTTTAGTGCCGTATATGGTAATTTAGCGCCTTTTTAACTTTTAATAATGCAACAGTATAATTCATGTTTGAATATACTGTATTTTGTGTTTTTTGATTTGAATACCTAATATTTATGGTACTAGTTACAGAAGGCGCCCGAGGCGTGCGCCCTGGGTGCGACATAATTGCGTATCAGGCGCTCTATGAAATTGTATGCATGTCTATGCAAGGGATAGAAGGCGCGGGCGCTCTAGAGGCGCTCGTTGACGCGCGCCCGACGAGCAGCGCCCAAGGATTTTTGAACACCAAGCAAATGTATTGCCTCGGAATACCGGTGTGTCTCTTTCTAACGTGTTGCCAACACCCTAGTTATTGGTGTTCTGGGAATCCTACTGATCTCGTTGCCAGCACTGTAGTGCACAATCTAGCTACTATACAACATTTTTGATTTGAAAAGCGCGACCAGCGCCAAGCCAGACCCTTGGCAATCCTACTCGAGAGAGAAAGGACATGAATCCAGTGCCGTTAAAGTGATTATTAAAAAATGAAAACAGAGGCGCTCGGCGGGCGCGCGTACGATGAGCGTTTCGGGCGCGTCCACGCTTTCTATAATCCGTTGCAAAGACATTCATACAATATCATAGAGCGCCCGATTCGCAGCGCCTAGGGCGCGCGCCTCGGGCGCTTTCTATTACTAGTGCCTAAGCGAAAAGTTTTTAATCTAAGGTAGAAAGGAAAAATTCTTCGTCTATGTCACCTACCAGCGACTTACCACCTTGTACCTTAGATTAAAAACTTTTCGATAGTAATAAGATGAAACCATGCCACCGTAGTAAATTAATATTTCTATGACCATGCCGTGGCCGCACATGAAGCAGCAATAGTGTGACTTTTGCGTGGACTTTTGCCACAAACATAGGTATTACGACTTTTGCATACAAAAGGAAAAAGATGGTTTGTTTGGCAAGATGTCATCAACATTCCATTGGTTTGACTTCTTCTTCTTATCGTGTGGGCAGAGCCCTAGTGTCAGAGTTTTTTCAGACCGCCTTACGGCCTCTGACGTGGTTTTCATATAACGACTACTACCACCAGAGATAGTAGCCGGGACCAACGGCTTAGCGTGCCATCCGAAGGACGGAATCATTTTTTTTTTTCGGACAATCAGGTGATTCAGCCTGCAATGTCCTAACCAACTGGGGAAAAACGCACAAAGTGACATATCACTAGGTGTCCCCCGTGGGAATCGAACCCACGACCTCCGTATCGAGAGCCAATGCTCTTAACCACTAGACCACGGAGGCAGTGCGGCCACGGTCACCGGAACAAAAGATAATATTTCTTTCTTTTTTGTTAACATAAGTGTTCATAACTGGCTATCTCGCTCTCTCATTTCTTGGCACCATCTTTCAGCGTAAGCGAAAAGTTTTTAATCTAAGGCTTACCACATATTCTTAATGATCTGTGGACTTGACGACAATGTTCTTGACTTAGGGCTCTTACAGACCAGCGACAGTACTCTGCGACAGCTCGCGACAGGGTCGCGCGACCGTCGCACGACCCTCTGCGACGGTCGCGCGACAGTTGAAGACCGTGACGTAGTGTTGTATAGTCTGAGAGATAGACCTCCATATCCAATAGTTTGTAACATCCTATATACAGGGTCCTTCTTAATATGCTGATACTTTTTTAAGGCGATGACCAGACTATGAAACTGAACAACTTTCTCGATGGAATCAACATCTAAATCGCGAAAAAAAAACACTGACGGACAACTGTTTTTTTTTCGTAGGTTTGCAGTTTTGTATGGAAGTGATGATTTTTTTTTCGCGATTTCGATGTTGGTCCCATAGAGGAAGTTGTTCAGTTTGACGGTCTGATCATCCCCTTTAAAAAGTGTCAGCATATTAAGAAGGACCCTATCGTGTATAGGTGTCGCGAGCTGTCGCAGACAACTGTCGCTCGTCTGTAAGCGCTCTTAGATTAAAAACTTTTCGCTTTCGTTACTACCTTAAGGGGCCCATTCACAGTAGTCCTACATGCAGGACTACGAGGCCACACACTATCCTGCAAGTAGGACTACTCATACATTTTGCCCAAGGTCATCGGACGCTTTGTAGGACTGCAACACCATTCACGATCCGATATTGGTGTAGGACTGCAAGACGGACTACTGTGAATGGGCCCCTTTAGCCTTTCCATTTCTCATGAATGGAAGAACCATAGACGAAGAATTTTTCGCTACTTACCAAAAAAAAAAATATCTATGTTTCTTGATATATTCTTTGTTGATGATTGTTGATTGACTGCTCTGATTGACTGGTTGATTCTGTTGATTGTCATCAAAGTACTCTTTGATTGTCATTGACATATTAAAGTACTTCCTTGTAAACAGTGATTATATCAAAGAGTACTTTGATGACAATCAACAGAATCAACCAGTCAATCAGAGCAGTCAATCAACAATCATCAACAAAGAATATATCAAGAACCTTACTTATCTATGGTAGTGAGTTACCATGGTTACGTTATCTTTGATCCAGTGTTAAAAGTAAAGAAGAATAAATTCTACTGTGTTTCTACTAAATTCCATTGTACCACAGTTTTAAAAATCGTTTGATTAGTTGATCGTACAGAATCTTTCTGATTATAAAATAAACACTAGCTTAATACTAAATGATATTAATTCAAAATTTATTTTGATGATTAACTTTTTTTGAGCGTTGTGATTATTCCTACTAAATAAATTTATTATTAATTTATGGCAGCACTCCAGCGGGGGCTAGTACGCCAACCCGCGATAGCGACAATCATCTGTCAAATTTAGTCTTATCTCGTTCGTTCGCGCGCAAATAGAAAGAGAGCGGAAGCGTGATAGCACTATATAACTCTATCGCGTGTTGGCATACTAGCCCCGCTGAATCTACAGCATAGACATCTCTGTTGTTTATCTGGCCCTAAAAATCAAGTTCGACGTTTCAATAGCTTGCCAGCTTGTTTTTTTTAAGATTGATGTCCCTGGATTATATTCTCTTTGCTTGTAAAGTACTCTTTCTCATCAACTTTGTCATGTATTATATTATATTCCATTATAAAAGTCCATTATATTCCTTGTTTGTCATTGACCAAGAGTCCGAGAGTTCAAGCGTTTGCGTTTTAAATTCTCTTTGCAAGAGTCCATAGAAAAAAATATATTCAAAACGTATACTTACTTGCTCAGTGATATACTCCACTCAACTTTGTTCAGTGATATACTCCTCAAGAGTCTCCCACACAGACTATTATATTGGTCTGCCATTCCTTTACCTATCATTGTTCCTTGCCAAGAATTTTTCGCTCTCTCTACGGCGTCTCTACGGTCATTGTAAAAAATTCAAAATCAAGAAGTTACCTCCCTGTAAATAAATATTTGAAAATAAGATTGATCTCGATAAGTAGTTGCCGAGAATATAACTACTTACCAATTACTTACTCTCTTCTGAGAGAATGGTGATTCTTGTCTGATGTTGAAGTTGGAAACCACAGGATCTTCTAAGTAATCACCACGTAATAACCCATCGAATTTGGGCTTTGGCCACCTTTAGCCTCGATGAATAGTGGTTGATGGTGGATGGCCGGTCAGTGGGTCATTTTTGACCAACACAGGATCTCCACAGTGCCTAGTCAACCTAGACCCACCGAGTTTGACCTCGTTAGACTGATCTTGATGCGTAGGCGGCTTACAGATAGTAAACCTAAAATGTATCTAATTAACTAGTTCAATGTAATATTTTATTTTTATACCTATATAAACGCATTTATTGGTCATTGCTTTGTGATTTTTCCAACCCAATTATTTTGTTTTATTTGTTACGGTACGAGGTTTTGACCAACTTCGTCTGCGTAGATTACTTCGAAAAATCATTTCTAAGTACATCCCTACATCCTCTAACTAGATAATATAATATTATTATAAATTTCAGGTTTCATCTTCAGTGATTTAGGATGTGCGTTGTCAGTCAGTCAGTCAGTCAGTCACGGAACTCTTTTATAAGACTGTTTTCTATAGTACGGGAGGGTCGACTATATCGTACCACTTTTTAGGTTTCCGCATCCAATCATTTCTTAGTGCATCCCTACATCCTCTAGCTAGATAATATAATATTATTATTCAAGGAAATCGGCGTCGAGGCAGACCAAGAAAAAGATGGCGAGACGAAATCGATAGTTTCTTAAAGAACTGGCCTATCGAAGCGCAAAACCGGGACGCATGGAGAGAACGGAGGGAGGCCTTTGCCCGACGGCTGATATAATAATAATAAAATAATTATTAAGTTCAGGTTTCTCTCTTCAGTGGTTTAGGCTGTGCGTTGTCAGACAGTCACGGAACTCTTATTAGTATATTTTTATAAATTTGACTGTTTTCTATAGTAGGGGAGAGCCGACTATATCGTACCACTTTTTAGGTTTCCGCATCCACCCTTCAAGCAAAGAAAGTTAGAAATATGTAATATTGATTAAATGTTAGACCGGTTAAGTGCTCACGTGCAGAGTTAAGGCGCGCTTTTCGGTGGTCTACCGTCAATTTCGGGCCATTACCTGGTTTATGAGGTTTCAGGCCACGCTTCACTAATCTTCCTCCTTTGGTAGAATCGCTCACAGTCAATCCTCGAACCTCACGGAGTCGCTGCTGCAGTTGAAAAAAGTTAAAGTGACGGTTTCTTAGAAAAACTTACGCAATATACCGGTCATTTTGCACAGATGTGACTCGATATCTACCAGATCCTGAATGGCGAACTCTATAGACAGCAGAGAGACTAAGATGCAATCGTGCAGCCACAACACGCTGACTATACCCTAAACACAGCAAACGATAGTTAACGTTTTTTTCTTGCAAAAAATTTTGGTTAAATACAGAAATTCTGACGGAATACAAATTGAAAACATTTTCTACATTCATTTATTGGATGTCAATTCGAAAATTTTAATTCAAATTTGGAGTTGTGGTACACCATTGTCTAGACTAAACTATCCGCAATTAACTAGCATTATTTTTTTTTATTTAATTTAAAAAATATACATAAAACTCATTCAAAACCAAACCTGAGAGGTGTTTCGATTTTTTTGATGAAATGTGTATAGTATTAATACTAGCCAGTACCCAACCCGAACCGTCCACCCACTGGACTTACAAGTCCAATTTAGCGAACTATGTGTGGTACAATATAACGAACTACGAATTTATAAAAAAAAAAACATAACCTCATGGTTTTTTGGTCACATGAGATTTTCTAAGTTAATTTAAATAAATGATCAATCTTTGTAATCGGCGACAGCCTTAGCAAGAAACACTAAAAATTATATCTGAGAACTGTCAAATTTAATATTTTTCATTACAACACGTGCACAAGTCACTTGCAAAAACACCATTAGTTGGTGGTGCCTCTGACAAATATTTTAGTGATTCCAGTGTAGAAAAATGAGAACATTAAGTAGGAGGAGGTGGTACGATTAAAACGGCGGTCCAATGTAGTCGACTCTCCCCTGAGTTAGGAATATTCCAAGGTGGTGTCCGTAACGCGATAAACTCGAAGCATGGCGCACGCCGCGCCGCGCCGGCGCCGGTAGCCGTGGAGTAAACAACCATGCCTCCCGTGCTGGAGGCGATGGTTCTAACCCTGCCCTGGCAGACTCGTACCGACTTCAAGGAAGAAAAACATCGTGAGGAAACCTGTACCTATTGTGCCTACTGTAGCATTTGCTCACTCCTCTAAGCATCCGTGCTTCGGATGGCACGTTAGGCCGTTGGTCCCAGCTACTATCTCTGGTGGTAGTAGTCGTTACATAAAAAGCACGTCACAGTCCGTAATAGTCGAGTCGATGGAGGGCTAAAAATGCTATGACCTCCGAACCCAATTACTTTGAGTAAACTTTTATGAAACCTTCTGCATTATGTTAGTGTTACACGAAACGAAAATGTTTACCCATTTCTTTTTGCCGCTCTCCATTATTCAGAGGGTTCCGTACCACCAAACATTACATAGTATTTTTTAACAAGGACAGTATGGGGAAGTCCACAACCACAGGAGATACAGGGAAATTGTCTTAGGAACCCTTAGGTCTTTTTTTGTGAACACAATTTTGGCATAATAAATTTTTGGTCCTCCATCGACTCCACTATAAGGCGGTCTGAAAAAACTCTGACACGCAAGCTGCAGCATGCTACACGTGATACGGCTGTATCTCGTCTTTTATCTCGTTCGTTCGTGCGCATATAGAAAGAGAGCGAAGGTGTGATAGCGCTGTATCACGGTGGCATGCTACCCATGCAGGACTCTGCCCACACGATAAGAAAGTACTCCTCTAAGGTTTACTCCCACATCACAGGACAGATGGTACTACTAGCTTATAGTACACTGTGCTACTAGTGAAACGAGGATGTTTTGAGAATATCTCTGACTCCGGTATATATTATACGCACATTATACGTGAGCATGTGCATCAAATAATTATGTGCATGCATGTGAGCCTCTTCTAGTTATTATAACTCTATACTATGTTCTAGTACTATACTATGTGCTAACTTAGTCGTTTTGTAGGATTAGTCATGATTAAAGCCGTAAAGACATGGATTTTGATTTATAAGCCCCCTCTGAAATCTATCACATGCATGCACTCTACAATTATACTTAATAATAGTAAATTCTCCTAATTGAAATGAAAACCTCTGAAGTTTTCGTTTCAAGTTTTTTTTTTTTTTTTTTTTATTAACTATGGGTTTGCTCTTGACCTCAATCCAGTCCTCAGGACGAAGATGGGGTCGTAGATGTAGCGAGCTTACCCAGAAGATGCCTATTCACTCGTACTTTAAAGGAATTCGGGTTGTAAGTACTCGGAAATACTGACGCAGGTAAGGCATTCCACTCCTTGGCTGTGCGCATTATAAAAGATTCAGAAAGGCGCTTGGTGCGGATATGTGGGATGTCAACCAAGAAGGGGTGATATCCCGCGGTGCGTCTGGAAGTCCGATAGTAGAAAGGGGAAGGTGGGATGAGCTCATGCAGCTCTAGGGCACACTCACCGAAGTACAATCTGTAGAAGACCGACAAGCAGGCCACTCTGCGGCGGTGGGCTAGGCTATGAAGCTTGGCCTCCACCAGCTTACTATCGCCAATGAGCCTCCTGGCTCTGCGTTCAACCGAGTCGAGTGCGGCAAGTTGATACTTGGCTGAGCCATCCCACAGGTGGCAGCAGTACTCCATACATGATCGGACCTGAGCTTTATACAATACTAAGAGCTGTCCAGGAGTGAAGTACCGCTTCACCTTGTTTAAGATGCCCAGCTTTTTGGCCGCAGTTTGAGCCTTAGACTCGATGTCAGCGCCGAAGTTGAGTTTTGTGGTCAAGCTTATACCCAGAAGCCCAAGACTGTCGGAAACAGGGACAGATGTACCCCGGAAAGTAGGAGTCAGATTAAACGGACTCCTTTTTGCGGTGAACAGACAAGCCTGTGTTTTGGTGGCGTTGAAGTTGACTAAATTATTGTCACCCCACTGGTAAATAAATAAGTAGGTACATCGAATTATTTTATCACTGTAATCAATTTCATTCATATTTATACTAATCATTAATTTCTTATATCCAGGAATTGAGACAGATAGTTTTTAAGCACAAAATAAAGGCTCTTGAACAGGAAAGTATGCTGGGATGTTCTCTTGTTAGTCTGAAAAAAATAATATTGCTATATTGCTATATGTTATGTTATCTAACTAGGGGAGATTGATTCTATAAAGCCAGATTAGCTATTTTTTAGTCAGGTTGGCCTTAGCTACAAAACTGGTAGGTGTGAGTCAATGACGAGCACTGAGTGTGGTTTTGGCATCTTGCTAACGATCAAAACTCTAAGAAATAAGGGTGCCTTTCCACCAGAGCTGGGCGAGAAAACTTAGCTAAAAGCGTGGAAAAATCCATCCAGACCTTTAGGTACACCTATTCCTTAGCCTCACTCAGCGCAGCTCTGATGGAAAAGGGATAAGTTTTTTACTTACAATTCGAGTTAGAGATTAGAGATGTGTACTCAGGATGCGAGCGGACTGTGCTAACTAAAGATATATGCGAGGTATGTAATTGCGTATTATCAGCATCAAGGAATATACTACTCTCTACCGAGATCACCATCCTTATTACATAGCATAAAGGTCAGCTTCCGCACACAGCTAGTCCATTTCGTAGAGAGCTTCGCTACGCATCCTCGCACAGCTCTGGTGGAAAGGAATCCAAAATGCTGTTTCAATTCACCTTTGTTTCAAAACCGCTATTCAGCGATGGAGTCTGGAGTCTGGAGTATAGCTTAGGATATTTGATTCACTACAATTGACTAGAAATTGTATTTTTGTACAGAAATAGAATTCTCTACTAAGAAAATTTTTCTTCACTAATTCGGTAGAGAGCACATAATGTTCCTTGCTAATTCGTGATTAATTCACGAAAATTACACACACATTGACAAAACGTGACCTCTTGACTTGTCGTTCACTTTATCGAAGAAATGTCAGTTTTACACCTATCAAATTCAATTTATCGAGCACTGACAGTTTGCATTAGAGTACCGTTTGATCGACAAATGTCAAACTAGTTTCGTCGATTCAATTTACGAAAATTAACGAACACGTCCTCGGAAGTTTCCGCTATATCGAAAATCAAAAGTCTGTGATCCTGGAGTAACTTTACCAACTGCGAACTATTTACTTAGGTACTTATATTTGATTCACTAACATTGTCTAGAAATACCATTTTAGGTGTACAGAAATAGGAATCTCATCTCGGTAAAATTTCAAATACTAATTTTTTCACACATTTGTTTTGGCAATGAATTATATATATTTAAGGGAAAAGGTCATAGTCGCAACCTCCTGGTAGCCGAATGTAAAAATTGTTTTCCTGTTGATTATTTATATTATAATATACCCTCATCGTTAAGGCAAAGAATTGTATACTTACCAAATTGAAGCTAAAAATAACGGCTATATAAGAAAAAAATTGATAACTTGCATAAAGATGCTCGCAATATAGGATTACCACATTATTTTCGGTGGTACAAATGGGGAAAATATAAAAAAAACCCTTAGACTATTTGATATGATTTTTCGCAACTAGCTCGTATCTGGTTTTTATTCGCGTAAAAAAAAATTAAAGGCTCATATAAAAGGGGCAACTAAATTTTTTAGGATCTATTGTACGACATTTCCACTGGTATTTATGTATCATTGACTAAACATGTGGGTGTTGAAAACTTGCAGCGGGATCTTAGTGTATAGCTTTGTCGAAGAAATGTCCGTTTAACATATGTCAAACTCAATTTATCGAGCACTGACAGTGTGTTTCATAGTACCGATTCAGTCGACAAGTGTCAAAACTGATTTCGGTCATCCGCAATTGCGAATTAAAAGTGATTATAGTACCAAATGCATCGATAAGCGTCCCGCAATTTCGACGATCGAATTTCGTGGTACCAGCAGAGTGTCATTATTCCATATTGTACGAAGCGCGTTCTGCACGATGTCGTTGGTTTAATACCTGCGAGTATCCGTATGGCACGTTTTTGTAAAACAAATACACTATTGCACTCGGTGGAGTTACCCCAGAGGATAGCACCATAGGACATCAAGGAGTGGAAGTGTGCGAAGTAGGTTTGCTTTAGTATGCGATCGGAGACCACAGGGCGAAGTTTTCTCAATGCGTATGCAGCTCCACTGAGTCTGTCGCAGAGGGAATTGACATGATGTTTCCAGTTCATGTTTGGATCTAGTGTAAAACCTAGGAACTTGCACTTCTCCGATACAGGAATAGGGCTATTTATGCACAGAGGTGTCGGTATTGGCCTGCCCGAGAAGAGCATGACGTTGGACTTAGTCATATTAAGAATTAACCCATTTGACGCAAACCACCATGGGAACAGCCTATTTTTTTTAACGCGATATCGATGATAGTCCGATGGAGAAAGTTGTTTAGTTTCGTGGTCTGAGCATTCCTTTCAAAAACCCTCAGCGTATTAAAAAATACCCTGTAGTTTATAATGTTTTAACCGCATTAATTTATATTTTAACTACGCTTTTACTAACAAAACAAAACAAATATGTATTCAATATTTTAATTTATTGTTAAGAAGCGTCCTCACGGTGGATTTAAGCTTAGTTTTATTACACAGGGTCCTTCTTAATATGCTGACTCTTTTTTAAGGGTATGATCAGACCATCAAACTGAACAACTTTCTCGACCAACATCGAAATCGCGAAAAAAAAGTCAGGTGTCCCATACATTTGGCTCAAGTAGGTATGCAGTTTTGAATGGACGAGCTGATTTTTTTTTTTCACGATTTCGATGTTGGTCCCATAGAGAAAGTTGTTCAGTTTGACGTTCTAGTCATCCCCTTAAAAAAGTGTCAGCCTATTAAGAAGGACCCTATACAGGGTGTAACAAAACACCCTAGTAATACTTAAGGGGGTGCTTCAGACCATCAAACTGAACAACTTTCACTATGGAGCCAACTTCGAGAAAAAATAAAAAAAATCAGCTGTCCCATACATTTTAGTCGAGTCGGAACTGCACTTTTGTATGGGGCAGCAGATTTTTTTTATTTTTTCTCGATGTTGGCTACTTAGTGAAAGTTGTTTAGTTTGATGATCTGAAGCACCCCCTTAAGTATTACTAGGGTGTTTTGTTACACCCTATATTTATCATCAATGTGAGGTAAAAACACAAAAATCTCACACTAATACTAAATACCAAAATTCAGACAAAAGACACGACCATGATACCTATCAGGCTGGTCACAAGCTTTGCTGCAACTACCACCTTTTGAAGCATGCAGCAGCAACAAGTTGTTGGTGTTATTTTATCGTCATTGATATTTATTATGTGCTGTTGCTGTACCGGAAAGCGCAGCGTAAGTAGGCCCCACAAGTTGGACCGATGACCTGGGCCCTGTTTAATAAACGCGACAAGTGACAATTGACAATGACAATTCAGAATACATTGCTGGTTACTAATGACGCTAAACTTGCAGTCCTAGCAATTCTCAGCAATGAACTCTGAATTGTCATTGTCAATTGTCACGTTTATTAAAAAGGGGTTCTGGTGAAGACGGCGGGAACCCATTGGATGAGGGTAGCGCAGGACTGTTCGTTGTGGCTATAGCAGTGGACGTCTATCAGCTGGTATGATGATAACTCAATTTAAAATATTTAAGTACAAATATTAAACGTTGAACGAAGACACGTCTTAAACTACAGCCACAAAATTAATTATTTCTCTTCAAAATATATTTTTATGCAAAAATATTTTAAAACATCGCTTTTAAACCGGAGAGGTTTTTATATCGTAGACTTAACCACGTCAGCGGATTATATCTCACTTCCTGGACATTACTAACTGCTCCCTTTTTGGATAAGGAAATTAAAATTTTAATGGAAAATTGAGGACGTTATGGAAATTTCTTCTTAGTTCACTTTGACGTTAACGTTGCTGCACTCGCCTGTAAAAGGTTTTATTCTAAAGAAATTGGTTTAAAGCGAGCGAAGTGAACGGTGCTATGTAATTTTACTAAGATTGTTAGGTACTGCATTTATAAAAACAGTCTAGATAGAAAAACTGACTTCAAAACTATAGTACATTACTGCAGAGGCCAGCAACAGAGGCATTGATGGACGAACGTGTAAATGTGGGCCGAGGCGAAGCCGAGGCACACATACGTAAGTCCATCAATGCCTAGTTGTGGCCAAGGCTTGTATAGTACTTTTCTCAAATAATGCGCGGAAATAAAAACAATAAATTTTCTCCAATAATTCGCGGAAATTAGAACTCTTTTCAAAATCAATGACAAACAACGAACAATAATTTGTTTTTTTTTTTTCAATAAACAGCTTTTTATTTACGAAATGTTCGAAATTTAAATAAAACCTTTGATGAGTTACCTCCTTGGTCGCTATGTTTCGGAGTACAAGTTCGTTCCATTTTTAAATTACACGACAGATATGAGTTTAGTATGTAATTTATTTGGCCGCTAAACACGACAGATATGGATTTTCATACAAACATTGCCGGCCGCTGCGCGCATGTATTTGGCCAGTACAGCAATTTCGATTTATCTCGAAGAAGGTTGTCAAAATAATGCTCACATTTCCAAGCATGTTTGAGAAAAAAATAATAATGCCACCGATGTCTTTAAAACTAGGAATACCGACATAGCCCGAATAATTGCTAAAATAAAATGACAATGAGGCACATTTGTCGCAGAACAGATGGCTAATAAGTTTAGAGAGTTATTATTATTATAACACTTCACTGTACACACGGACATAATAATGTACAAAGAGTTGTTTAGTGATGACCGCGTACTGGAAGGCGTATAGCGTGGTAAGGTAGCGGCATAGAGTAAATAAATTATACACAACAGAGGGTCCATGCCCATACTAAGAAAGTTGCCACCTTCTTAGTTGAAAACTCGCGCAAGTACTTGCGCTCGCTGTACAGCGACGGTGGTAAGTAACGGTACTACAGCAATGTTTAATTACGTTAAAATGCGTGTTAAACAAAACAAAAAAAAATTTCAGTCTAAGTATATGAATCTAGTTTTAATCGCGACATGCATGGAATATAATATTTCTTTTCTTGGCTTGGCACCGACAACAAAGAAAATGGATTTTTACTTATGCAATAATATGCAAATCTTAAAGACATCGGTTGCATCATTGGGTTGCATTATTATTTTATTCTTTTGAAGTGAGTCTTTTTAAGATTTTTAAAAAGATTTAATCGTACACTCTGAAGAAAAATATTGCAAGGATTAGCAAGGTCTACTTGCAGATATTTAGGGTTTCAGTCGATTAGTGATAGAATATCATTAATCGTTTGTCCTAGCCTATATTTTGATCCCACTGCTGCACAAAAACCTCGCCATCATCATCATTCTTACGCGTACCAGAGTATATGGTCGAGTATGAAATGAGAACAGATTGTAGCTACAATCGAGTTTGTTGTCACCATGAAATAAAGCACGCGGCGTAAAAGTAGACGCTTAGCTGACCGAGTGATATAGGTGTCTAGGTATCTAACAACGCGCTTAACAATATGTATATTCTGCAATGGTTGGTAAAAGTCTAAAGGATATAGCGATTAGAAGAAGTTTATGGGTGAAACACTTTTGTTGAAAAGAGTGGAGCGAAGTCATTGACGTAGAATACTATGGACGCGCCGGGTCTAGTACAAAATTCTCGAAAAAAGTGTCCGAAACTATATACTACACAAACCTAAGTAAATGTATAAACCAACTTCTTCTTCTTATCATGTGGGTAGAGCTCTGGTGTCAGAGTTTTTTCAGACCGCCTTACGCCTACAGCCAACTAAAACGTTGAAAATGCTGAAATTCTTTTCCATCAGACTCCCCCACGTGCCCGTAGTCAGCCGATCAAACGAAGACTATCGCGTAATTGGTTCTCTTTTTACGTTTTGGTGCTCTTTTGGTTCGGACACTTTTGAGCGCGGAAGACGGTTTTTGGAAGACACAAATGGAAATCAAAACTTAAAAGCTATCCAAGTGAATTTATAGTAACGCGCGTCCCAGTAAAAGTAACTTAAGTTTTTATAAAAATTATACAGAGAATCTGCAATAGAATCTTTTTTCTGATTGTAGTGTTGCTCCAAATAATATGTAGGTCTGGCATATGGGCGCAAACTTAATGTCATCTCATCGCGAAAATGAAATTAGTTGTTCCATACTAAACTGCGATGCCCACTCGACTCAAATGTATGAAACAGTCGATTACAAGTTTGTTCCCATAGTAAAAGTTATTCAGTTTGATGGGTAGAGTTTTTGTATAAAAGGATGCCAATGATTTCAATTTTACCCTGTATATAATTACAATCTTTGTTTTCCACACGCAGATATGCGTATATGCCAACTTGTTTTGGAAATCTTCATTTGATTTACTGCTATGTCAGAAAGTGTTGGTAATTTGATATGGTAGGTAGGTATTCCGGCTATGCAATACCGAGAGAATCCCTAGATTAAATTCCAAAAACCCCTTGCGTCTACAAACAATCGGGATTGTATTCTCAACCCCCTATCCACACATAATGCGTCTAACTTCGAGTTATTCCAACCTAGCCCCTATACAAAGTTTTGACTACAGATCGAAAAGTTCTGGACATAATCCTTTATCTTTGATGCGTACCCCTGGGTTTGAACAATAACAATTTAATCCTTTTAGAATTTTGGCACTAAAGTCCCGAGAATTTGAAAACTAGGTACCTATGTGTATTTTGTCACTAAGCTTCACATCGCTGCAAAAATATCAACAAGCTCACAAATGTAACATCCTTCATTCTATAGATCGTCTGAGTTTCACATCTTCTAAACATTATAAAACTGTAACAGAAGTGTGTCTGTACCATAGACATTATTATACTACCTTCCGTCTGTACATTGAAGATATTTACAAAAAAAAGATTACTATATGGTTTTTAGATGTCCCTGATTCCAAATCACAAATTTTTGGACTTTTTGTCTGTCTGTTTGTTTGTTTGTGTTTGTTTGTTTGAACGAGCATCACGCATAAACTACTGAACCGATTTTGATGAAACTTTTTTGTTTGATAGCTTATGATCCGACTTAAAATCTGGTATATAATTTATGAGGACGAAGTCGCGGGTAAATGCTTGTATGATATAAATACCGAATTTTCAGCTCGTCGATGTTTCAACGACGAATTTAAGGTTGTGACGATGTTTGCGCTTAGTGAATTGCATTGCTGGCCGCAGGCACGTACCCAAGGGGGGGGGGGGGGGGGGGGATAGGTGGGATTTATCCCCCCAAAGTGACCACAGTACGTACTTGTACTCTTATATATTCCGTGACAGTACTTACTTTTTCATTGTTTTTCCATGAAGAAAATTAAATGACGCCCCCCCCCCGAAAAAAAAGTCTGGATACGTGCTTGGTTGGCCGCATCTTCTCTACAGCGATAGCAGTGGTAGCTTCAAAAAAGATTTTACGTTGAATAAGTGGGTTTCAAGTTCCTATACCTATTTAATAAATTATTTTGAGTTTGAGAAGTGGCTAGCCTTTCGCTCACATAAACACTGAATAAGAAACCTTTAATCCGTTAGTCGTCTCGTACGGCACCCACGGGAAGAATTGGGGTGGTTAAGCCAGATCCACACGGCTATATAAAAAATGATACTCAGAATCTTGAGATAAACCCTATGGATAAACCTCAGTTATTACCTACATCGTCGCCTTAAGAAACGCAAATAAAAATAAGGAAAAATACCAAATTTCCCACGGATCACGGGCGTCTTGGAAAATTTTCGGAATACATAATTAATTATCTCGTTTCTTTGAAACCATCATGACGTGAAATTAAATACTTATTCTTTTAAAATAATGTTTTTGATGTGCATTTTTGTGACATTTTCCTAATTCCAGATTGTTTATTTTGAAACGACACCGTAGAATATATTTATTAATGTCGAAACTGTTGTATTCGTGTAAAATAGAGTATATTTTTTTGGGATTCCGTACCCAAATGGTGCCAACGAGACCCTAATTAATACTTAGTTTACGTCGTCCGTCCTTTTTTTAAAGAACTTTAGGTACCATTAGGTAACTATATTCTGAACCGTAATAGCAAGCCAGTCGAAATTTTAACAGAATTTTGTGTTATTATGGCAAAATTAACAACATTATGGAAACAATAAAAGATCCCATCCCCATCACAAGACACAAGTTTTTTCTTTCAATGTTTTTTTTCGTTTTTGCTCTATCGTAAAAACGCCAATACAACAAGCGTCAAACTTTGTGTGATTATAGTGAAAACTCTAAGTGAAAACTCTATGGTATAACAACAAATTATAAGAATTAGCCAAGTGTGAGTCGGGATCGCGCGAAGGGTCCCAAAAAAAATCATTTTTCTTTGGTAGGTAATTATTTGGCACGGAACGCTCAGTGCGCGAGTTCGACTCACACTTGGCCGGTTTTTTTTACAATATCTTCCATACATTTTGAGCTTCTAATTACTGAAGTCACGTGCCTGTAGAGAAATCATGCTAGACGTGCTGTAGATGTTGCCTCTTTGTCGCCTCTTGCGTGCGGCCTTTTTAGGGGGCCCATTAAATGAGTTGGCGAGTTACCGTCTGCCATTTTTGACCAACCAGAGACAATATTTACGGTAGGCGATATCCCGGTCCACCCAGTTCACCTCCATAACCCAAGTAAAATTATGTATTTCTCACAATAGTCTTTACACCAAGCGTGGCCTGTCTGTAAGTGTATTTGCATAATGCATTCAGATAGATCCCGATTGGTGCATCCTATTGCATTTAGATAAAATTGTCTCGAAGGGGTCTTTACGTGTTGGACCTGTGTCCCACGCATACTTTCCATAGGTCTGGGCTACGGCCCGTGAAATACCTGCTGATATACAAATACCTGATAATAGTAGGTACTTAGATAGATAGACAGGTATCTATCTAAATCTAAACTATTATAAAACTGTAGCAGAAGTGTGTCTGTACATTGAAGATATTTTCAAAAAAAAGATTACGATATGGTTTTTAGGTGTCCCTGATTCCAAATCACCAATTTTTGGATTTTTTGTCTGTCTGTTTGTTTGTTTGTTTGTGTGTTTGTTTGTTTGATCGAGCATCACGCAAAAACTACTGAACCGATTGTGATCTCTTTTTACCCGACTGCGCGACGCAAAGGAAGGGTAATGTGTTTATCAGCCTATATATGTATGTATGTATCTATGTATGTATGTATGTAAGTTTGTTCCTTTATGGCACACTAGAGACCAAACGCGTGGGCCGATTTTGCTGATTTTTACGTCAATCGATTTGTCTTATTGTTTGATAGCTTATGATCCGACTTAAAATCTGGTATATAATTTATGCGGACGAAGTCGCAAGTAAATAAAACGGTAAATTTAAAAAAATAAGTTTGTTTGTCTGTTTGTTTGATTGAGCATCACGCAAAAACTATTAAACCGATTTTGATGAAACTTTGTTTGTTTGATAGCTTATAATCTGACTTAAAATTTGGTATATAATTTGTGCGGATGAAGTCGCAGTTACACTCTAGAAGAATATAAAAATTTACAATAGAACCGAATTCCCTACGAACTTCTAATTTTGTTCTCACCCCTAACTAGCTTCGGTTGACCTGACAAATGGAATTACTTAGTTACTTTATTAACTTAAGTACCGACCCAAGTTCCTGGGATCCGTAAATTGATTTTGATCTAAGATTTTTAAGAGGTATTAATTAGATGGATTGATTTTGATTACTTAGACTCTTGAGATTAGGTCATTAACTAAGCGCAGTTTGGTTTATAAGATTATTTGAATTCTTTGGGCAACATTGACTTTATGATGAATTATTGTGCGAAAAAAAAATCTCAAATTGTAGGTTCAAGTCACGTCCATGACGAAATTTTTCGATCTTTGATTTGAAATAGCATAACATGGCTTTAACAAGTCATAAGAATAGCATTTATGCTCACGACTATAAGAGGAGGTAGTCAGAGACATTATGAAAACTCAGAACTTGCACGTTTCACTATTAGTACCGAAACTCTGTCCAGTGCAGTGTGACGGGTAGTGACCCCGTCGCGACTTATAATGGACAGTGGGTTCAACATGCCTCGAAATTGAAGCATGCAGGTTTCCTCGAGATGTTTTCCTAATCAATCATCATCATCATCATAGGCTTTTCCATCTCTTGCAGATGATATAAGCAGTGTTTTTGGAGAAGCACGTTTTCTCATGGCTGTGTAGTCATATACGAGAGCCGCATACACGTCCACAGCTACAACAGAACTGTACGCCGGTGGATGACGAAGGGATTGTCACAGCATCATGCCTTTTGTCACGTTTTTCTGCCAGATGTGCGAACCAGGCTTCGTCATGAGCAGTCCGACCCACTCTTGTTTTCTTGTTGTTCTTGTTGTTCTTGTTTTTAATCAATAATATTTCAAATATAATTTATATTCACATATTCATAATATCATCAATAAAAAACTGTTTTTCAGTCTTTCACAAACTACAGATATGGATTCGATAACATTCAATCCATTCATTCACAATGTCGATTTAACAAAAAAATGTTTCAAAAGAAAAAAAACTGGTAAATCATGTGAGATATTAGCCATAAATCAACGATTATCCTTAGCTCCAGGGTAGGTGAGAGCGAATGAGTACGGCCATGAAATAAGCAGTTTTACTACGAGTTTTCTAGCATCACTATCTTTGTTTAGCAATTCTTTGGGCTATGTCAGCTACTCTGGTTCATTTCTGATTCGATCTCGCAGGGAAACTCCGAGCATAGCCCTCTCCATTGCCCTTTAAGTGACTTTCAGCCTTTTTATGAGGCCTTGAGTGAACGACTTCGTCTCTGTTCCATATGTCATCACTGCTAAACTAAAGTGGCAGTGGGTGGGGCACATTGCTCGCGGAACCGATGGCTAATGGTGCTGAAAAGTTCTTGAGTGGCGACCGCGTACCGGAAAGTGCAGCGTGGGTAGGTGGACACGGTGGACCGACGATCTGGTGAAGGCGGCGGGAACCCGTTGGATGAGGGCAGCGCAGGACCGGTCGTAATGACGATCCTTGGGGAGGCAATTTTCCGGCAGTGGACGTCCATCGGCTAAAATGAGGATGAAGACTGGCTTTGTGATGCATCAAAATAACGAACTGAATTCCTGGAACGTCTGGCGTACGCTAGAAAATCATCGAGACTATAACCTGATTAGCAAGTCAAACTAAATGACTGTGCCATCAAATCGATCGAAAAACTGCTTTCCACTACAGTAACTGCTTAATTTAAAATAATAATTATTTGGTGAGGGCTATTTGCATGTCGTGGCTTATGACACTGGGACCAGTGCGGGTCTTTTGTGCTCACCCATATTTTTCTTCAAATACGATCATCTCATGCTTCCGAACTTATGTATTCTCTTTTCGTTTTCGGGTATGCAAGTCTCTCTTCATTTAATGGATAAGTGTGTACGCCAACCACAAATTTGCACTCTCTTCTCTTCTTCTTCTCTTCTCTCTTCTTCACCTATATTGAAGAATACTGCTCAGCAGAACCGAATTGTTGTAGGATAGAAGGATGTAGATAGTAGTCCTTCGACCAATGGTTATTTAACAAAATGTCTACCAGTGTAAAAAGCCCAATTTGCGACATTACTAATCCTTAACGGTTGCTCTTAAACCGATTTTGGCCACGGCGATTTTGACTCCGTTGTTAGTGTTGATGAGCTCTCATGTAGCTAACAATGTGGTATTTGTAAAATATAAAATTGGAAAAATGACAAAAAATCTCGAATCGTCGCTCCTCTGGTTTCGTAGCCCAAAACATTAACGCTTTGCACGGTGATCGCATACAAATGTAAACAAAACATGAGATAAGGAATGATATTACATGTTATGTGAATAATATCTTTGAGTTGTCGCTCTGTATTTACATTTTAACCCCATTTAGGGGTAAAAGGGGTAATGTTTGATGACTGCTTATGAAAATCTTGGGTTGTTTTTGTTACTTAATTACAACGGATTAGCGAATGTTATTAAGCAAATTTATTTTAATTATAATTATTATTTTTATAATACACACAGATAAAAAATATCTGTTGTACCTATAATGTCAATAATATAATATAATATTCCACAGGGAAGCCACCGAATTAGACAACACAATGAAACTGGCACTTGAAACTGTGCTTAACGTGAGCCTCAATGAAGCACAGTGGTGTCAGGCCGCCCTCCCTGTCCGCCACGGTGGCCTCGGGATACGTCGCGTTCAGGAACTCGGCCTAATCGCATTCTTGGCCTCCGCTCATGGAACAGTGGATCTTGTCACTCGCATTTTATCCATCGATGGTGACAACTTCCACGTTCCCCTCGTACCGGAGGCCCTCGCAGCGTGGTCGACCCAGTTCCCAAGTGTTGAGTGGCCCGACAACCCAAAAGTACAGAGAAACTGGGACGACATAAGTTCTAAACAGATGATCGCAATCCTGATGAACGCTGCCTCAGGAAGCGACGTGGCCCGCCTCAAGGCTGCTTGCAAAGCCGAGTCAGGAGCTTGGCTACATGCGCTTCCCTCATCACAGCTAGGTACGTTGCTAGACAACGACTCTGTGAGGATAGCTGCAGCTCTCCGGCTCGGTTGCAAAGTATGCGAACCACACCGTTGCATATGTGGCGCAGTAGTGGAAGCAAACGGGCATCATGGCCTTAGTTGCTTCAAGTGCACCGGGAGACGCCCCCGTCATCACACCATTAACGACATAATTCGCCGCGCCTTGGTCTCTGCTGATGTTCCCTGTCGGACGGAACCTCCCGGCCTGAGTCGCACCGACGGTAAAAGACCTGATGGTCTTACGTTGGTTCCATGGAAGAGAGGCCGTAGCCTGTTGTGGGATGCAACGTGCGTCAGCACATTCGCACCCTCTCACTTGAGCCACACCATACGCGCTGCCGGCTCAGCTGCCGAGAACGCAGCCAGGCTGAAGCACGACAGGTACTCGAACCTGGAACCAACGTACTACTTCATACCGGTCGCTGTCGAGACGGCTGGGCCGTGGGGTTCCGAGGCGAAAGAATTCATCAGGGATCTAGGGCGACGCCTAAAAGAAAAAGGCTGCGACCCTCGTTCCGGCTCGTTTCTGGTACAAAGAATATCGTTGGCCATACAACGGGGCAACGCAGCCTCAATAATGGGCACGTTCCCGACGGGGGACACCTCCCAAGCCTAAATAGTTAGGTTAAGCATTTTATAAATTATTTTATTTACCATTGTTATGTAAATAGTTTTTTCCTTATATGTTTGCTTTTTTAGGTACTTAATTAGATTATAATTGTATATTTTATTAAGATGGTATTAATTTAGTGTGTTATGTTATCCCTTTTCTGTAAATAAAATTTTTAAATTTTAATATATTATATAATATAATATATAATTCCTTTAAAGTACGAGTGAATAGGCATCTTCTGGGTAAGCTCGCTACATCTACGACCCCATCTTCGTCCTGAGGACTGGATTGAGGTCAAGAGCAAACCCATAGTTAATAAAAAAAAAAAAAATAAAATTAGAAGTATTTACTAGAATATATTAGAAAATTAGTAAGTGGATTTAAGTTAAATCTACGAGAATTATAGGTATATAATTATGTAGCTACACATTTTTTAGTAAAGGCTGCTGTTTTCTAGTGCTAGATCTGCAAAAAAAAAGTAATTCTAATAGTCCCCCCTTCATAAATGAAAAAAAATACAAACAAACGACGACCAGTTTATAACGAATATTTATTCACCTTGACTAGGATTTTTTCATTCAATAAAAAATGAAAACAGAAAATCTTATTTAATTTCTTATTAGTATCATGATTTGAAAATGATAAATTAATTTCCGTAATAAATAATTGCAACATGAAATCGGATTAGTGTCGCATAAAGTCAAAATGGCTTCTTTATCGATAGTCGATAAATAAAGTAAAAAAGTTAAAAGTGAAACTAATTACAAAAATTTGTGGGGTTTTAAGCTTTATCAATTAATATAAATACCAATGCCTACACCAACCCACTACTGGACATTAGAATTTTGATCGCGCCATTCCTCTCAATCCTAGTCTAAACTTGTTCTAAAACAACATGCAATTTGTTAATATTTTCATATATAATTATGATTTCTGTTAGCAGTCGGAAACTTTAAGTAACTGAATGAGGAAGGCCAAGAATAGAGTTTTTGTGGCGTGCCTTTAAAGAGGCCTATGTTCAGTAGTGGTCGAAGATAAGCCAATGATGATGATGCCGACACTATACCTATATTTTTTCAACTCTTTTTTTATCTAATTTGTCGTAGATATAAACTCACCACCGCATTCCCCTTTTCTGGGGTAGTCTGTAACTTTTTTAAAACAACCAACTTTATGCATATTATTGTAGATGTCTCATATTGTCATTAAAATGAATTACTAAACGAATCCTGCCGGATCATTACAGGCTGCCTCAAACCGACTCCGGTACAAATGCTGTATCCACTGGCTGGGATTGCGCCGCCAGAAGTCCGCAGGGCCGTCGCGAGCTCAATTGAAAGAGCAAAACTCGAGGTTGATCCATGGCATCCTATGTTCAAATACTCCATAGTACCCCAGAGGCTCAAGAGCCGCAAAAACTTTCTGAAGTGTGTCGACCCTATACAAGGTATTGGTGAGGGTCCTCGAGCTAGATGTGACCTCTGGCGAGAAAAGAGTACGCTACCTGACCCGTTTGTCACCCCCTCGGAAAGCCTTCCCCCAGGACATGAACTACCCATGCCGATTTGGAGGACTTTAAATAGGCTCCGAACTCAAGTCGGCCGGAGTAAGGAGAACCTGTCCAAATGGGGTTTTATCGATGGATCAGACCTAAGGTGTGAATGTGGTGTTGCCCCTCAGACTATGGCCCACCTCATATCTTGCCCTTCCTGCCCGCAAACTTGCACGCGAATGGAGCTTAGGACGCTGCCGGTAGTGCTATCCGTGTGGCAAAATACTGGGCTGGAAAAATATAAAACGACATGCCATCGACTCGATTGAAGAAGAAGATTAAAATGAATTTAAAAAGTCACGCCAATTATCGATAAATTTTTGCTTTCATCACACCATTATTAGTATAATTTTAAAATAATTGGCAATATCAAAAACGCTGCGTCACATCAAAGTGATTTATACATTGCTAAAATTCACGAAAATTTAGACGAAAATCAGATTCCTACGAAGAATGGGTAGACGTAAGGATGTTGAACTGAAAGTTGTAAATTAGTTAAATGACTTTCATAGGACTTGTGGAGGTGACCATTTAAATATCCTGTGATTTATATACACACGTATTTTATATCCTTTACGCTTCTTTAACTTTCTGCGACGCTACTAAACTTTTTGGAGACTTAATAATTTATATTGTAATAGTTTTTAAGTCGTGTTGTTGATGATACTGCTTTCGTGTCCAGGCAGGCTGCGCTTCTCCCTCGCTCCTCAGGATAGGTTTTATGATGCAGATGAAATGAATAGATGTTTTCTTGAATATAATATCGTTTTAATTACGAATTGAAGCTTTACAAGCAAATATATAGGTTATTTGAAAATTTAGATGTGCTAGCGACGCTGGTATCGAATCAAGTGAGAACGGGTCCCTCCGCGCGCCGCGCTCCTTCCCCTCAGGAAAGTATAGCAGGTAAGTGATGTATAAAACGTGTTAATGATTTAGCCTACAAACTGGTCCCCAGCAAAAGGAAATCGGCGTCGAGGCAGACCAAGAAAAAGATGGCGAGACGAAATCGATAGTTTCTTAAAGAACTGGCCTATCGAAGCGCAAAACCGGGACGCATGAAGAGAACGGAGGGAGGCCTTTGCCCAACAATGGGACAACGACGGCTGATATAATAATAATAATAATAACCCCGCGGGGGCAGCTTGTGGCGAGCTGACGGTGAGTGGCGACACCGCGTACCCCTATCCAGGGGGACCATACAGACATGCGCTCACACACACACACACCCACACACACACACCCACACACACACACACCCCCACACCCACACACACAGTAACACACCCCCCTACCTCTGGCTTGCCTTAATTGGCCGTCCAGAGTGGAATCGCAAGAGCAGAACCTATGCTCCAGGTTGGAAGTGTATTGCACGTAATGGCGTAATAACGGGGAAACCCGCTCACGGGGGTAAACCCCGCGATGGTGAAACCAGAGCCGCACCTCTCGACAACCTTCAGCCGCTCAATGAGATGTTGCCCCATTGTCGCACTTTGTGCGTGCGGCCGTTTTATGGGGCCCACTCTACGAGTCGGCGAGTCACCGCCTGCCCTATTTACAATTTTGAGACTAGTTGTCATGGCAGGCGTCCGTTAGTCTCCTCCCATAGCCCAGTATCCATCCATCCAACTTTCACCTCCATAGCCCAAGACCTTATTTTTCCATCGCGGCCATAGCGCCGTACTCCAATAGTCTTTACACAAATGGCGGGGACCATCCCCGTGGGTATCATGTTGTACGCTCGGAGATGGTATCCGCCATTTGTGTATCCCTTACATTTAGATTAACTTGTCTTTTGAACGGGCCTCTACATGTTGGCTTCGGCCCCATGCACGCCTTCCAAAGGTCCGGGACTTAATTGCCCGTGATTACGGAACGTAAGACATATAATAATGATTTAGCGCAAAACCTCATACCTTAACTGTTAACTGATTTATAACAAATTAATTTCACTATTTTGATAGTTCAAATTTAAAGTTATTCGCATTTTAAGTTTTGAGGCAAAAATTATTTGTTATCATTTCTACACTACTCATGAATACATTTTTATAATCTTGTTTTGGTGGTAAGTAGGGTGAGTGTGCGCGTGCGGTGGGTTGACATTGGGTTCAGAAAATTTTAAATTTTGCAAAAAAAATATTTAATATTTTGAAAAAAAATTCCTATGTTGAAACCATGATAATTCGATTCTGCACTCGATTCTAAACAAACTACTTTCTAGTTTTGCGTTAATTCATTAACACGCTGTATATAGGTATTGCTTAGGTTGTAGATGCGTAGACACGTTTTATGTTGTAGAGTTTATGGCCGCATCTTTTCTACAGTGACATCATATTCCGACGCGGCGGGTAACTATTAAATAATCTGTGGCGGTGGTAGCTTCATAGAAATTTGACATCACAAACTAATTAGAAGAATTTGACATTTAATGAGCTTCAAGTGCTTCAAGCCTGAATAAATTATAGTGACTTTGACTTTGTAGGTTCTGGAGTGCGTTTTATGAATCTTACACGTTTTAAAAGCTCCAAACTCGAATGTGATGTAAAATCAATGAACTAATACTTTAGAATTTCAACACCTGTGACTTTTGCAACGATTGCTTCGACCCACTCAAATTTGAATGTTCACGACTCGGAAGTTTGATGTTTGTAACGTAATAACTAAAATTTTTTTTTACGTTCCGTTACCCCATTGTTTTGGCGGTAAAATGACGACCCGGTTGGTGTAATGGTTACCACGCCGGACTGCCAAACCAGGGTCCTGGGTTCGAATCCCGGTTCGGTCATGGATGTTTACATGTTTGTGCCGTTGTTGTATGGTTTCCATAATAAACAGCCTATTAATAGTGCTTTCTTGGGATCATTACAATGTATGTGCCTGTGAGCGTTATTTATTTATCAAATCTGGTCTGAATTGTATACAACGTGTTAATAAATTAGCGCAAAACCTCATACACCCCAAACTGATTTATAACAAAATAATTAGATTGAAACAATAATTTCATTATTTTGATAGTAAAAATTTAAAGTTATTCGCATTTTAAGTTTTGAGGCAAAAATGATTTGTTATCATTTCAGCACTGAAAGAAAGCGCTAACGTACACATTTTTACGAATACATTTTTATAATCTTGTTTTGGTAGTAAATAGGGTGAGTGTGCCCGTGCGGTGGGTTGACATCGGGTTCGGAAATTTTTAAATTTTGCAAACAAATTATTTAATATTTTGAAAAAAATTACCTATGTTGAATCCATGATAATTCGATTCTGCTCTCGATTCTAAACAAACTACTTTCTAGTTTTGCGTTAATTCATTAACACGTTGTATATGAAATTATTCATTCGTTTTCTGTGAGAAGCCTGTTTCTGTTTTCCATGTCACACTCTGGCGATCTGAAAAATACAGAAGAACATAACCACTCGAAGTAAAAATCGCATATTTGTCGACGAATTTCAAAGTCAAAGGTGAGATTACAAAATATCACTTCTGGCCCTCCTTTACAAATGAATGCCATTTGCTAAGGTCCCCAGGTGGTATATACTTACCCATGACCCTTAGGTCTTCGTCAACGAAGTAGTTTTCGTCCGTCTTTGCAATAAAGTCATGGTCTTGACACTGACTATTTTTTTTTCTGGAGGACGTGAAGCCCACCAGGTTAAGACATGTATTTCTCAAAAAAAAAAATACAATTTGTCATCCTCATCTTCAGCTTACAAACTTTCTAATGCAATGCAAGGCACAGGCCTACCCTCAAAGGTGTATGGGTTTCAGTCCAATACGTGTGCCCAATACGGATTGGTAGACTTCACATACGTATCAGAATTTTTTCTGCAGCGTACGCAGGTTTCTTCACGATGTTTTCCTTCATCGATTGAGAGCATTCGGTGTTACGTATGTATGTACATAAGTAAAAAAAAGTCAATGGTACATGTCACGTCGTCCGTGTGGATTCGAACCAAGTCTATCATGATTATTTGAGACTTCGTAACGCGCCACCGACTCTCTATTACAATTCACTTATTATAAAAAACAAAAATAACGTTTTATCATTAAAATACATCACTACATCAGCATTCATTATTTTTTAATAATTCTTTAAGATAAATCTTTCGTTAGAGAAAAAAAACTGTAATTGATGTCTCCATTTATATTGAAAAAGTAAGTAGTTTGTTTCTAAAAGAATATTAAAATGTCTCGAGCATTTTCTGGACTTAAGTTAGGTACCTAGATTTTACATAATTCCCTGTCTAGATCGTCGTATTCCAAGATCTCTATACAAGTTTTCTACACCTATATTTAGGCAATGATATGGAAATGTCATAAAGTTTAAGGATCCTAAAAAAATACCGCTGCCATCCTAGGGCCCGTTCGTGAACCCTTCTCAGTCGATTACAAAAATGTTATGAATTATGCTAGTGTCAGAAGAGAACGAAATTATGTTAAAGAATCATAATAGTAAAATCTTACCCATTCGCCACAAATATGGTACTTTGTTGTGACCATTTTATTATAGCCAAACCTTTTTTCTTAATGCACGAATAGAGCCTCATACGCGGGTCGTACTAAACCCCTCAATTCATTAAGAAGTAAGAACTGTGATGGACAAATTGAAAAATAGTTTAGTTAGAGAACGTTGTGGTCTGAAAGAAGATGCAGTGACAAAGATGATGGTTTGGTCATATAGAATGGAGAGAATGGATGAGGGCAGGGTTTTTAGCGCAATTTATAAGGCAAGCGTAAGTGGACATGGTGGAAGGGGACGGCCTAGAATACATACTCTAACCAAATTGGTGACGAGCTTAAAAATTCACAGATTTCGTGCCTCACACGACTATCGAGCAATCGAAATGAATCTACGGAATTCGAAAAAATATGGTCTCAAAAAGGTTAGGCTACCGGGCAAACCCTTAACCCGATCGTCTTTGCTTCAGACTCAAATTGTAGCTGCCTAAATTATCCAAGGTAATTTTATTCAAATTTTTAATATCATTCTTCGTTTTCAAAATATTCGGAAAAATTCGGAAAAATACATTTTTTTTCACTGTTTCAGCCACAACTTTTTTCGTTTTTGACTTTCTCGAATAATTCTTTTTGCATCTTACAGCTCTCATAAATACGCGTCTTTTGAGCTTTTTTTTAATATCATATCTTCACAACTCTCCGAGATATAAAGGGATCGCACTTTTTCGTGAAATCGGAGCCTATACCGGAGCAAAGGAAAAGACATTTCTAATGGCAAAAGGGCCAGGTCAGATGTACCCGAAACCGACAAGCAAGCATGAAGAGACTAAGAGCGCCTTCAAATTAGCCGCAGAGTGTCGCGCGGCAGCAGCGCGACACTCTGCGGCTAATTTGAAGACGCTCCCTAATGAATGTGGGGGAATCGAAAGACGTCTTTTAGAATCGTTGCATGTGGCTTTCCGTTGTCTCTGCCTACCCCATCCAGTGAGAGACAGACGTGAGAATTTGTATGTATTTTAAAATTAGAATACCTACACAGAGAATATTAAAATTCAAATAAGTTAATTACATTTACCAAGCAAAACCTCAGAAATATACTCTAAATTGAAATAGCAGATTCTACAGAAGACAAATTGCTCAAACGAAATATTGTTTTGACAGCCTCATTAGTTAAACTATGTGAATGCTTCTGACAAATTACCGGTAAATTCGACCCTAAGTTTACTGAATATTAAAGTGCAATTTAAATAGGGTGCATTGGGGTAATTACGATAGAAATTTTGACGAGTTGAGTAAACGACATTTCAGGTAAAAATCATTTTATTTTTAAATTGTACTGCCTAAATTTTCGTATCTCTTGAAAATTGATGAATAGACTTATGATTAGTGGACATTCCATACTAAAAATACGCTGTTGTTTCTTTTTTATGCATATTTAATGTCATGTCTCACTTTTTTTGGACATTTGGGGGAAATACGAAATATGCCCGGGTAATTCCGAAATAGTTGAAAAGTAGATCTTACTACTCATAGACTTGCGGTTTATATTTATTTTTCATTTGTAATTGCCCCTTACTTGTAATATTGGAAACTTTGTTAATAGTTTCGATTTTACTTTCATTTCGGATTGATTACTTCGGATTTACCCCGGTAAGAGGAAGTGGTTCTCAATATTTCAGACAGATACGCAGTATTTAAAGTAATAAAAAAACGCATTTAACTGAGAAATAACTTTATTGTTTTCCAAAAAACATAAACGTAATAGAAATGGCAATACTTAACATATCACTTCAGTATTCTTATCTTGAGGAACAAAGATGGTACATTCATAACGGTTTATAATTTATTAAAGATATAAAAGAAGCCTCCATCTAAAAAACATACTAAATCTGCAAGGGTTGTAGTTAAATCAGCAAACTCTTAGCACCAAGGTACTAGTAAACAATTTCTGAAAAAATAATATCACATATCAACATAATTTTAAACACACAGTTTTACTATTTAAAATTTTAAGTCCTGGTTATAGACTCAATCGGTTCAGCCGTTTAAGCGCGTGGAGGTAACAGACAGACAGACAGACAGACACACTTTCGCATTTATAATATTAAGTATGGATGGATGGATTAAGAAAGTTGAAAGAATAATAATAACGATGATTTGAATATAGTACCTACTATGTGCGTAGAAGAGAATACATTGCTTTGCAATAAGTACCTTTCGATTGAATATTGCAAGAAAATGTGAACCTAACATATTTAAATATTTCTTTATCCTACATACCTAGTTTGAGAACCAGTGGTCATTTCTATGAAAATGTTAGGTGGGGTTATTGCGAATGAAATATGTATCGTAATAAACCCAGAGGGGTATTTCCGAAACAAAATAAAAAACAGCATGTGGACTTGGTGTTCCCCTCAATCAATAGTAAAAAACAATAACCTACAATACTAAAAAACAATTATTTTAATAACTTACCTGGGTTCCGAGAAAAGAGTGTTGGGGTTATTACGAAGCACCCAAAAAGGCGCGAAAATCACTTGTCAGGCGAGACGGCACGTAGCTCACACACTTACGCTAGCTGCGACGAACGGCGACGGGAGCGTCAAAGCCGATAGCAATGGCATCTAAAGTAATGGAGCCAGTAAGAAAAAAACGCGGGGTTTGGTAGTTTTTATAAACTTTCGGAATATACCCAATTTCGCAATTACCCCAATACACCTTATTAGTTTCTCCATAGAGTTTTATTTATGGAGAAATTCAGATGTGAAGTTCCTCTGAAAATTGAGATCTTCTGCCAGGCATGCCACTGTCCGATAAAATATTATGTTAATTAAATAAATGAGCATTTATTTTCACGAAGAAAAAACCTAGTAGTATTAAGTGACCACTATAAATATTAGCAGACTATACTAGAAAATGTGTTGTTATAAATCTATTTCTATTAGATTTAACTGTTTGGTAGACAATGGCCCCGATTCAGACTGTGCCACGACTTAACTTAACTAAATGTATTCCTGTCACTTTCTAAAATAAGATTAAGAAAAGAGACAGGAAACCAACAGCTGACTTTAGTGCTGTCAAAGTGACGTTACACGCCCAAAAACGCCTTAAATAAGATGGCGTACATTATGATCGCATCTTATTTTGGGCGTGTAACGTCACTTTGACAGCACTAAAGTCAGCTGTTGGTTTTCTGTCTCTTTTCTTAATCTTATTTTAGAAAGTGACAGGAATAAATTTAGTTAAGTTAAGTCGTGGCATAGTCCGAATCGGGGCCAATGAAATCTAACAGAATTTTACCTATTTGTTAATTTCTTTTGTCAGTCGAAACTTTTATGTACGAGTAGGTATCTAATCACAACTCAATTGAAACTGGTTAGTTGTGTCACAGTATAAGAAAGAGTGTAGAGAGTATCTATTACTAGGTTGTGTTCTGTTCTTAGTCCGGAAACCATGCAAGAAGGTATTATTATTATTAAACACAGTCATACAATACAATATTCTTACCTCACTTGCGTTTTCAAGTTTTGGGTAATCACAAATCAAAACACGCCTTCCTAAACATACATATAAAACAAAACTCTTTGGGGCCATGGGTCTATTCTGAAAGCTTTTTATATTTCATGATTATTTATTGGTGTGCACTCGAACGCTGAAGGAAAAGAGCGTGAGGAAACCTATACAGGGTGTAACAATACACCCTAGTAATACTTAAGGGGGTGCTTCAGACCATCAAACTGAACAACTTTCACTATGGGGCCAACATCGAGAAAAAATAAAAAAAATCTGCTATCCCATACATTTTAGTCGAGTCGGTACTGCAGTTTTGTATGGGACAGCAGATTTTTTTTATTTTTTCTCGATGTTGGCCCCATAGTGAAAGTTGTTCAGTTTGATGGTCTGAAGCACCCCTTTAAGTATTACTAGGGTGTTTTGTTACACCCTGTATATACGCTGAAGTAGAAGTTGGTTGAAATCTACTATCAGCATGGACACCCATGGTGGACTGATGCATTGGTGCATAATAGCGATGATGATAATTATTATGTATTTACGAGGAGTGATGGAGCATTTTGAAGAACACGTCTGTTTTGTCGGTGTTTATTATAATTTGTGGGTTTGTGACACAAATACATAGAACATAAAATATACTAATAAAAACTAACACAACTTTTAGTTGCAGTTTGTGTTAAAAGCACTGACATATACTCGATAGAAGTCATCTAAATAATTAACGTAGGTACACTGAAAAAATGCGAGCCTACTAAGACTCTTAATTAGCACCAAAATAATTGAAATTACGTTATTATTGTTTACTAAAAACAAAAGATGGTTAGTTGTAATAACAAGCCGAATTCGTTTAACAAAGTTCTCTTAGTCGGAGAAGTCATGATGTTGACAGGCTCATATGGATTCATGATGTTGGTTGAAGTAAACAATTTTTTTTTCAGTGATAGTGTTTCAGGCCATATAACACTAGCGCGATCGGCATGGAGAAAAATATCTAGTTGTAGTTAAAGCGAAGCATAGTTTAAAACAAAATATTGACGAAAAATTGGGAAATAATGACGACCCAGTTGGTGTAATGGTTACCACGCCGGACTGCCAAACCAGGGTTCCTGGGTTCGAATCCCGTTTCAGTTATGGATGCTATGTGTTTGTGCCGTTGTTGTATGGTTTTCATAACTAAAGGCCTAAGGCTTACTTGGGATCATTGCAATGTATGTGCCTGTGAGCGTTATTTGTTTAATTTAAACATATACAAAAAAAAATTGTAAAATCAGCTATTTTTTACTAAAGTCTACTATACTAAATAGTTGTCACATAAACTACTAGTTTTTCTCCGTATACTATCGACTTATGTGATCATAGCAAAAACGATATTTATATATTTATTCAACACACTTCAGTTGAAATTCAATACCAATAAAAATTTTCTACGTGTTTTTAATCGTATATCGTAAAGGCTTCACTACGGGGAACCAGAATTGGTAGAATAAACGTTAAGTTTACTAGCCACATCTGGCTCCCATGTTAGGGTTTCAGCTCAAGTTTTACCTTCTTCGTAGCGTTACTAAGGTTTCTTTTAGTTTTATCGGTCTTAGAAGTATGTTTTATGTAGGTCAAATCAAAATACTTCAAACTTTTTTGTGTACTACACGTAAGTCTTTTGATCGAATTTATTTTTCTGTTTGCAATGGTCACGAGGGTGGTGGAGAATTCCTTGCAGTCTGTGCTTAATTTATTCAGTACGTACTTCGAGGGTTTATAATGATGGAGAAAGCTGGTTTTCCATTTGCATACCTAATTATAATTTCAAATAATTTGTTGCTTTGGCTTTCCGGTGAAGTAAAACATCGTGAAAAACCTATAAACTTCAATTTCGTGATTTATGTATTTTATCCACCACGGTCTATTAAAATTGGCTCGTTCCCTGTCATACTGGACGGAGGCTCAAATCTAGTGAAATATATTATGAATATACCTAATATTTAGAATATCCCTGACTCTCTGACTAAGCCCTCGGGGAATAGAAACGCAAGCTATGCTATGCACTACATCAAAATATCATTCAGTTATCAATAATACATAAACGACTTTCTAGTTATGATATACCCTTGTATATTTTTATAACTATATTAATAATCGGACGGGGCACATTGCTCGCAGAACCGATGGGGCCGAAAAGTTCTCGAGTGGCGACTGCGTACCGGAAAGCGCAGGGTGGGTAGGCACACGGTGGACCGACGACCTGGTGAAGGCGGCGGGAACCCGTTGGATGAGGGCAGCTCAGGACCGGTCGTTATGGCGATCCTTGGGGGAGATCTATGTCCAGCAGTGGACGTCCATCGGCTGAGATGATGATGATGATTAATAAGCGATGAAAAAAATTCACCCTCAACTCGCCAACAAAACGTTACGAATCGAGAACAAACAGTACTCCCATAAGTCATAATCCGAACGGTCAATAGAGGAAGACGTGATCTTCTTAGTCTAACACCTGAGAGGTAGTTCGAAGCTTCTTGTCTACACGCTTACCTGAATACCTACCTGTGTCTATAGACGTTAGAATTGAAAACTGATTTTATATTTTAACTTCCAACATTTTTATCTTTAAGATAAAGTAGATTTTTCATTCGTGGAATTCAGAGGGCTATCACATTAATAAAGATTTCTCAATAAAGAAAGCCTGAATTAAAAAAGTGCTCAATTGTAAAACTACAAAAGCCTTCAAGCTATTTTATCATAGAATACTTTTATAGGTTTTTTAAAGGTCGAAACATACACATTTTGAAAAAAGAAAAAAAACGGCCGCTTGTGTTTTTATTCGAAACTATCTAAAAGTGGAATGTTTAGAAAAAGTAATGTATAACAATGGCTTGAAGGCTTTTGTAGTTTGTCAATTGAGCACTTTTTTAATTTAGGCTTTCTTTATTGAGAAATCTTGGACTGGACTCCGATAGCCCTCTTAAAGTGTTTGCAATGTATTGAAAAATTAAATAAGTTAAGGCAGCAATACATATTTATAGGCCCTTTATGAGCCATATCACAAATACCATTATGCCGCTGCGACATCGCAACTGAATCGCAGCTACGCTGAGCGTTATCGTTGCGATCCACCGCGACGCTGATTGATCAATATCCGATTGGAATCGCTACTTATTCGTCAGCGGATGCGTCTGACTTTTTTTTCTTTTTATTACCCATGGGTTTGCTCTTGACCTCAATCCAGCCCTCAGGACGAAGATGGGGTCGTAGATGTAGCGAGCTTACCCAGAAGATGCCTATTCACTTGTACTTTAAAGGACTCATCCATGACTTGTTTTATTTATAGAAATAGGTCCTTAAAGTCATCCATGTCTGTCGAATGCACCAGGAGAGGTGGGCAGGAATTGTTACGCCCTGGATCCCAGAAGATGGTCGTCGGCGTCCGGGTCGTCCTAAGAAGAGGTGGCGGGATGATCTGGATGCTTTTGACGACAAGTGGCCAGAGCTTGCCCAGGATAGAGATGGTTGGAAGATTAAAGGGAAGGCCTTTGCCCAGCAGTGGGATGAAGTAGGCTAGAAAAAAAAAAAAAAAAAAAAAAGGTCCTTAAAGTAATTTACCAGCAACTACTGTAACGAGCATATCGGTAGGGCCGTCCATTTACTTCATATCTATGCTGGCAACACTGAGGTACAGCTCATCAACTGCAGTCATTATCGATCATTCTTTGAATCGATTCATTCGACGTTCATTCGATCGCTAACTCTTTCAGAACGGTTATCATAAAATATATGAATTACGAAGTGGTTGAATCGTGTAATGTATAAAACAAGTGAAGTGATAAGTAATAAAATAATATATAATTGTTGGCAATGAACGTCTGATTCGTCCAGCTTCCCGTCGAGCTTCCACTACAAATCCCTATTTGTTCTTTTTAATATAATGACGGTTTTTAAGGCGATTATCAGACCATCTAGCTGAACAAATTTCTCTTCGGAATCAACATGAAAATCGCGAAAAAAAAAACTGATTTTTCGTACAAAACTGCAACCAAAATTAAAAATTTTTGTATGGGACAAAACATTTTGTGTGATAGAGAAAGTTGTTCAGCTTGATGGTCTGATCATTCTCTTTCAAAACCGTCAGCATATTAAGTTCGATCCTGTATAAACGCCATTGTTACTCGCAAGCTGCCCCACTAGTTGAGCATGTCAAATTCATCAATTCAGTTTGAGCTTTTGTTCAAAACAAGCTTACAAAATTTTAATTACATTGATATTTCATACTCCATTGAAAACCTTAAACAGGCATGATTTATGATAGCAATCTCGCCATTGTTATGAAAATAAAACGTAAACTCTACTTCATAATACAACTTAGTATGTTAACTGGCCCATTCAATGGTTATGATGCTAATATTTCAGGGAAGGCTTTTATGAAATACGGTGCGGCGAGCAAATTTAATTTTGTCGGATATTATGTAATGTCTACATACATTGAAGTGCAAGGTTTTGCAAGTGTTTATTAAAATTTTGTTTTCTCGTGTCTATTTTGTTTGTATTTTGCATACGTTTCGTGGAAACTGAAGTCCACTATTATAAAACTGTAACAGAAGTATGTCTGTACATTGAAGATATTTGTAAAGGTCACGATATTATGGTGTTTAGGTGTCCTTTACTCTAAACTACAGATTTTTTTTACACGTCTGTTTTTTGTTAGAACATCACACAAAAAGTACTGAACCGATTTTGATTTATAAAACTTTTGAGCTTATGATTAGATTTGAAATCTGGTATACAGCCCTATTTTTTAATTACCAGAATAATTTTATGGGTGTAGGTATTCAGTTCAGATACTGAAACTAAACTACTTATGAGAAAGGTGACCTTCCATAGAAAATCAACTTCTTGTATCTGTAGCTTCTATCTTAGTTTATTAGTTCTTAGGTCGTAGGACCGGTCGTTATGGCGATCCTTAGGGGAGACATGTGCCCAGCAGTGGACGTTCATCGACTGAGATTGTGAGAATTATCAATAAATCTTCACAGTTAATCTTTTATTATACAAATAAATAAAACTTTATAATTGACTAGCGACCCACCCCGGCTTCGCACGGGTACAATGCTGATACTAATGTACAGGGTGAAATTGATATTATTGGCATCCTTTTAAACTAAGAGTCTACCCATCAAACTGAACAACTTTTAGTATGGGAGCAAACCGATCGGAGCAACTAAAAAATCTGCTGTTCCATACTAAACTGCAATGCGTACTCGACTCAAATGTATGCAACAGCAGATTTTTTTTTTGCTTCGATCGGTTTGCTCCCATAGTAAAAGTGTTTCAGTATGATGGGTAGACTCTTAGTTTAAAAGGATGCCAATGATATCAATTTCACCCTGTATACATATAAACCTTCTTCTTGAATCACTCTATCTATTTAAAAAAAAACGCATCAACCGTTGCGTAGTTTTATAGATCTAAGCTTACATAGGGACAGACAGCGTAGTGATATTCATTTAATAAATTCCATGTGCAAATGCCTGGGATAACATAGGAAAAAATTATAGTGAGATTTAATAAAATAGGATGTGTGGATAGAATGTTTTTAAGATTGGGAATTTGGATAAAATATAAATAAATCCTTTCATGTCTAGAACCAATCGGCTATAGAATTTTCCTGTGATGTTCAGAAAATTAAATTGTGTAGTGGGCTGAAAGCCTAGTCTATCTAGGTTAACTAACACATCAAAGTAAAAAAAGGTTGTCTTTGACCTATAAAAGGTTTTAGCACAGTACTGGTTTCAGATATCATCTGTCATGTCTAAGAAGACAGACGGCAGAAATCCAAGGATTATTTATAACGTCTGAATGAATGTGGATAAAGCTTTGTGTCAAAAGAAGACCTACTTATTATCCAAGTGTGGTGAAGTTAAAAAGGTTTATTTCAAATAATATTGACCTGCCATTAAACAGCCATGTTGTGACGGCGCTCGTTGGCGTGTTGATGCTTTGGCATTGGAAACAATCACTTAAGTTAAGCATCGTCAGGTCTGGTCAGTATTTGGATGGGTGACCGTTTAGTGGTTTTTCATCTCGAGCGTCTCCGTGTTTCGGGAGGTACGTTTTTTTTATTAGGGTACAATCTCAGAGGAAGGATCTCTTTATTCTAAACCATCCACCGACCGCATCAATTTACGATTGTAGTTAGTCACTTTTATCTTATGACGTACCTTTAATAGTAGAAGGAGACGGAACTACAAATGTTTGTTTACACGGCTGTCCACTTCTTTTTTATGCTAGTGTGTGTGAAAAGTGAACATAAACATAAGGGCAAACGTCACTTGGTCATCTTTTGTCCATACTACTTGACACCACACACTCAAATACAAACCTAAAGAAGTGGAAATTCTTGAAATGCTTTTGGGTACATTCTGCTGTTCGAGTCTTCTTCAGACTAATTTCACTTCGACCTTGTGTAGATCTTTTGTGATCGTCTCTACAGGGTGAAATTGATATCATTAGCATCCTTTTAAACTAAGAGTCTTCCCATCAAACTAAACAACTTTTAGTATGGGAACAAACCGATCGGAGCAAAAAAAAAAGTCTGCTGTTGCGTACATTTGAGTTGAGTTTTCGTTGTTCACATTGCAGTTAAGTATGGAACACTTGATTTTTTTTTTTGCTCCGATCTGTTTGCTCCCATAGTAAAAGTTGTTCAGTTTGATGGGTAGACTCTTATTTTAAAAGGATGCTAATGATATCAATTTCACCCTGTATAATTATAGTTCACTGCTAACACCCACTTCCTTTAGGAATTGTAGGATTTCCTTAGCATTGAATAGTTGTACTTCACTCGGATGAACAGAGTGTTTACCCAAGTGAGTATATCGTTTGTGCATTAGTGAGCCACATTCACAAAGAATGTGAATGGGGGTTCGGAATTTCGTCCTTTTCCAGACAAAATCTGCAGAGTTTCTTATCGCTGATGCCTGGGGTCTTAAGGTGTTTGTTCAACACACAATGATCCGTCAGCGCCCTTACTATAATGCGCATGTTTGTCGTGCTGAGCGCGATTCTTTCCATTGCCACCAACTGCCTCCATGGTCTAATGGTTAAAAGCATTGGGCTCTCGACACGGAGGTCTTCAGTTCGATTCCCACGGTGGACACCTAGTGATATGTCACTTTGTGCGTTTTTCCCCTAGTTGGTTAGGACATTTCAGGTTGAATCACCTGATTGTCTGAAAAGAAAAATGATTTCGTGCTTCGGATGGCACGTTAAGCCCGGCTATGTTCCCGGCTACTATCTCTGGTGGTAGTAGTCTTTACATAAAAACCACGTCAGAGGCCGTAAGGTGGTCTGAAAAAACTCTGACACCAGGGCTCTGTCCACACGATTTAAGAAGAATTGCCATTTTGCAGTCATATGCCGCAATTAGTGCCTTGGAATGATTTAATCCTGGCGTTTCCGTCTAGTGATCAATGGAAGTACGATAATCAGTCCCACTTAGTTCCGTCAGATGTCGGTGTATCTCGCTAAGCCAGGTCAGAGGTCTATGAAGGTACGGTAACGTAAGGTAAATACTCTGACAGCAAGTTGACCACTATCTCGCATTAGGACAGCGTGGTGGGCTATGGCCCATTCCTTTTCACTCTTATTCGTGAGTGGATATTTTGCCTTACAGGGGGAATGGGGATCCTACAGGTTTTCGATTTTGGCTGTATAGTGACAGTTTGTTCAGTTTGATGGTCTACCCCTTTAAATAATAACACCCATATTTATGTTTATAATGAAACAATTATTATTAGTACCTCTAATGTTCGGAATGCACAAGGTTTCTTGTATGTATAGCTTCTATCTGGCAGAGTATATTAGTTCTTAGGTCGTATTTACACAGTGCCAGTTAAGTGGCGAGTATCAAGTTACGAAATGCTACCATCAACCGTCGACCTCCTAAGAGGTGCCACTGACACTAAGTGTAGAGAGAACATTTTTCAAGACTTAAAAAAGAATTATACTAAACGATGTTTTATGATTTGTAGAGGGTGTGAACTTAAATGCACTTATTACATAATTATTATTTTTAGAGTTTGTAATTTTTCTCTAATCTGCACTTAAGAAATCGCAGGCTCCATCTGTTTAAAATTTGAATACTTTCTACAATGTAGTGTAGGTAATGTTTTGCAGTACGACGTTTGAGTGGATCCTCTGCTATCGAGGGGTGACTGTAGTGATCCCATCTTAGCTGGTGTGGGGTACCTGTCAACTGATCCACCCCTGCGTTATAACTCCCTTGAGATTGATTCGAGAGCTTTGCATGCATTGGCAAGCCGCTCAAGGATAAAATCCGTAGAATATTGTATAACAGCCGAGCCTCTGACTTTGTACGCGCAGAATAGGTATTTCGTATTTATAAAAATTGCTAGATTGACGTTCTATGTTGTTTTCTTTTTTTTAATGAAAACTGCATCCAAATTAAAGTACCTAGTCGTTTTAGAGAACCACGCGAACGCCACGCGAAAGACAAGTGCTCGCGGAAAAACTTGCAACGTGACTTAACTTGCAGCTTGTCTGATTGATCGTTTAAAATACTCTTAAATACAAAATATCTCATACGATCTTTCAGATAAGCTAACAAGATCTTACTAAGAAAGTAGTGAAACAAAAAAAGTTTAATCGTATTTATTCTTTGATTGGTTAGGAAAATTAAGTTTGTCAAAATTGTTAATTTGCCTACAAATGGAATCTATTCATATACATAAACACAATCTAAAAAAATCTCTCTATCTGTCTAACTCTAATCTATCCAAAATCTATTCTATTCTATTTTATTGTGTAAACGAGGCTTAAACTCTAAGCTTAGCAAACAAGACCTAGACTAGCCTAAAACTAGGTTCAACGTCCTAGCACTAAACAAATGATATATCAAAACACAATAGCAACCGTATCCATTGTTGGACAACGTATTATTCAAATTTTATTCTTTTCAAGAATTCCGTTTGGACTCGCTCTCTGATTTTATGGTTCCATGGAAATAAAGCGAGATTCAGTTTTCAACAATAGTATGCGATTTAGAGTTGATATTAAACTGTGACATGCGTCCAGGGCCGGAATCTGGAGGCATGGAGTGCCCCCGCCAAGACTAGACAAACAAGCGGCGCATTGCCGTACCTTTTCTCGAAGCGATTCGGCGAATTTTTGAGCGCTCATAACTTCGGTCTGGATAGTACCTGTGACCTCAAATTTTCAGGATATATTTTAGATATAAGATAAGATAAACCAACAACAATGCTCATGACTATATTCTGCGAGGGGGTAGTCAGAGATATTCTGAAACTTCAGAACATCCACGTTTCACAAACATTTAAAGAAATCTAAAACAGATTCTTATGAAATGTGGCGTCAATCTTAGTGTTGATGATTTTGCCAATGTCTAGTTTAAATAGCAAGAGTTGACGTTGTACTATTATAAATATTTGAGGGTTGTTTTAAAATAACATAAAGCCATAACAAACTAATAATCTTGAAGCCACTATACAATTGGAGCTTCGTTGTCAGGCCGGGGAGGGGCAACTGATACGCGATTACCCAATAACAGACCTACAACGCGACTCCCTGAAACTGATGCTGATATAACTAACAACCTGATAAAGGTAGCATAAGTGACTGAATAAGATAGTCAAAATTTTCAAAAATCTACCATGTTATGGTGGCTCAAGTGTGTGTTTTGTGCACTTAAACAATCCTTGAAGGCACCAAAATATGTATTACCATACAACGTCAACAACTTTTGTTAAACTAGATGTCGGCAAAATCATTAAAAATTAGAGGCCATGTATCTAAATCCGCCACTGTACGTACGTTTAAATGGAATAGTCTAGGTAGTTTTTTTTACATAGAATTCAAAAAACATCGTGGGCGATAAGATACCTTTTTGAATAATGGTAGACTCATGGGTACATAACATATTTTATACACTCACGCCCATGTCACATTGGGGTATTATTTTATTATCAGGTCCCACGGTTGGGCAAAGGCCACTTTGGGGTAGGCAGGATAAGCAGTTGGGATAGACATACAGGGTGTAAGTGACAGCCTTGCAAATACTGAAACGGTGAACTCAGACCATCAAACTGAACAACTTTCACTATGGAGCCTACCTCAGGAAATGCAAAAAAAAATCAGCTGTCCCAAACATTTTACAGCAGTTTTGTATGAGACAGAAGATTTTTTTCGCGTATCCTGATGTAGGCTCTGTAGTGAAAATTGTTCAGTTTGATGGTCTCAGCTCACCGTTTCTGTATTTTAGGCTGTCGCTTACACCCTGTATAATTCTTTACAATAATCTCGCCTCTTCGGCGTATATTACATTAATTTGACTTATAAACCTCTGCTGAAATTGCTTCCCAGAAACAGTGTGTTTATAAAAAGAAAAACAATATTCAAAAAAAGGTAAACGATTTTAACGTGTTTTTCATGGTACTAAGTTTCAGCATTTAATTGCATGAAGGTTTCAGTTTTGATCATAAAATATTGAACTAGAACTTATCCTAAATTTCTCATAGTCAGGTACAAAAAAAAAGTGCTAGTTTAAAATAAAAACCAATTTGTTTATCCTGTAATTCTATCTGAGGGAGAATCTGTCATACACAACTATAGCCCTGCAACAAACCAACTGACACTCAATCAACCCCTTAGTTAACATTTCAATAGAAAAAGTCCCATACAGAATTTCAAAAGTATCCCTCCCTGTAACCCTCTCGAGACATTGTAAACTAACCACTTTCAACGTCAGAAAACCATCTCATTTATTCATAGGCATGGCATAGACATGAATGCGGCGTCATCCGGCATGTCGGGGGCGCCATATTGGACGCGGGTGTATTCAGCCAGCAAGATTGGCGACGTGAATAGAGGCCTGCATTCTAAGAGTTGGGGTTCTAAGCCAGCGTTGTTTGAAGCAAAGAATTCGCTGGATATTTTTTTTGGGGACTAAAATGTGATTTAGGCCTGCCACAGAAATGCGGAATTATTCCGGACGGAATTATTATTACGTATGGATTTCAAATTCCGTTCGGAATTCTGGAGAGGGAAAATCCATACGAAAACCTATTCCGATTGAGATGTGTTTGGCAGGCGTATATTGAACAAAGTTAGCAAAAAAATTTTCAACGCTGAAACCTTGTGAGGCTTTTCCATACAAAATTTACTAAAACCAAATGCTTTCGAAGTCATTTTTTTTCGCGATTGTGTTGTTAGTCTCCCAAAGAAAGTTGTTGGCATAGTCATCATCATCCCCTCACAAATATTGTGCACTCTTTCAGAATGATCCTGTATAGCATTTTTAGAACATCCATGTCACTAGCTGTGCCCAAACTATTTTCAGTATGACTGGTTAGAAGCTTGCCACGTTCATAGACAGTCAAGTGGGCACGATACACTCTTCGAAATTGAAGTATACGAATTCAGCAAAAACAACAACAACACACCACAACACAACAAAAACAACAACAACACACCACAACACAACAAAAACAACAACAACACACAACACTACAACGCCACAACGCTACAACTCTAGCCTCTAGCGTCTTGTTTTTCACATAGAGGAAAGAAGGTTTTTCACTAATATGGTAGGTATCTTTCATCAAAAAGCCGGTGGTGTTACAATACGATCCTAAATCTTCATTGGTCTGCCCAAAGTTTAGATCGAACCGTTGCATCGGAAGGCGAGGACTCAAATCACTAAACCATCACGACTTATTCTGAAAGTTGGGCATACTCGATTGAGATGACCCGCTTGGTGTAATGAATACCACGCCGGACTGCCGTGTCGTTCCTACAAGTTTGTATCGTTGTATGGTTTCCATAATAAAAAGCTACTACCTCCCTCCGTTGTCTAATGGTTAAGAGCATTGGGCTCTTGACACGGAGGTCGTCGGTTCGATTTCCACGGGGGACACCTAGTGATAATTAGGTAAGTTACTTTGTGTTTTTTTCCCCAGTTGGTTAACCCTACCCAGGCATTGCAGGCTGAATCACCTGATTGTCTGAAAAGAAAGATGATTCCGTGCTTCGGATGGCATGTTAAGCCGTTGGTCCCGGCTACTATCTCTGGTGGTAGTGGTCGTTACATAAAAATCACGTCAGAGGCCGTAAGGCGGTCTGAAAAAACTCTGACATCAGGGCTCTGCCCACACGATCAGAAGAAAAATAATAAAAAGCCTTGCAGCTTACGTTTGGCATAACAATGTATGTATCTGTGAGCGTATTTTTTTGTTTACTAGCTGTTGCCCGCGACTTCGTCTGCGTTACCCGGATAAAAAGTACCCTATATGGTAATCCAGGCCATGGTCTATCTGTGTGCCAAATTTCTTCAAAATCCGTTCAGCAGTTTGTGCGTGAAAGCGGAAAAAACATCCATCCATCCATACTTACAAACTTTCGCGTTTATAATATTAGTAGGATTCCCAGAAATTGTTGATGTGCACTTAGAGAATAACTTTATCAGGGCGTAACTCCCATGGGACAAGATTTTTAGGCAGATTTTAATAGGTTTCCATTAGCTACTTTACCGGGAAGGATGTAAAAGTTGATGTCTAATTTGACAACATATTTAAATATATCCGGCCTATCTCCCTTGGGGGTGAACCGGGTAGACAATGACAATACATTTCCATTTGAGAGCTAGAAGTGAAAATAAGTACACAAGGTATTTTCCCTAACGGGGAGAGTAGAGCCTCAAATGTATTATTTATTATTTAGTTGTAAGGGCTTGGTCAATGACTAATAGCTACCACGACCTGGACAGAATGGTATATTGGTAGCTGACACCCTTGACCTAAAGGTCATTTCCTAGGCCCACGGACTTCATGAACCATGGTATGCTTTTGGGGGGGAGGTCGCCAATGTCAGTAGGTACCTAGATGGCGACTCCTGCTCAGCCAGCTCAAATGTAAATCAAATTGCAGATCAAAACTAAATTTGATAATATTGGAATTGGAAATGTCCCCTTTAGGAAAACATCGTGAAGAAACTTGCGTATATCGGCTAATGATGACGATGATGGTGACCAGTATTCGTCGTGTATAAGTTATTATAACCTCTTTGTCAGTCCAGACTTTACGAATAGTAAGACTTTAAACTAGCAACACTAATAAACTGGTAACACTGCTTGCTCTCGACTTCCTTCCGGTTTATGACCGATAACGGTGATATTTTGTAATTTGTAAAATGTCTTAATTCAAGCCATAATAAAATGTATCTTATATCTGTGACCATCTGGTTTCCTTCCAGCGCCCTTTAAGAGGTGGGCCCTCATTCAGCCTGTTGTTGTCTATTGGAATTTGAAATACCATCCCCTCAGCAGCTAGTGTCAAGTCCAAGATATTTGAACAGGGTCCTTCTTAATATGCTGACACTTTTTTAAAGGGATGATCAGACCATCAAACTGAACAACTCTCTATGAGACCAACATCTATATAGCGAAAAAAAAAATCAGCTCGTCCATACAAAATTGCAAACCTGCTCAGGCCAAATGTATGGGACAGCTGATTTTTTTTTCTCGATTTCAATGTTGGTCCCCTACAGACAGTTGTTCTGTTTGATTGTCTGATCATCCCTTTAAAAAAGTGTCAGCATATTAAGAAGGACCCTGTTTTTATTTTATCGCTATAAACTTCGTGGCCTCAACAATAGGTCTTAGTGCATACTACCGATACATCTATTTTAAAACAATCTTGTGACTCGATAGACAAGCTTTTGCTATCATAATAAAATTTTATGTTACATAAATTTTGTTCGGCGAGCTTGTGTTACATAAAAAATTGTTTATGCCAATCACGTTACGGTACTTAGATAGTTGATGTGTTGATATTCTGTGTAAACTGTGTCCTGAAGTTATAGTTATACTGACCATGGATATAGGTACATCAATTTTTATTTCTTTTTTTTCAATAATTCTGTGTAAACTAAAGGTGTGTCCTGAAGTTATAGTTATACTGATCATGGATATAGGTACATCAATTTTTATTTCATTTCTTCAATATATAAATTAATAACTTGCTATGGGGTATAATATTAGAAAACATACAATATTAAATAAATAAATACATACAACTCACCATACATAGTAATTTAAACAGAACCTAATGTTAACAATGTTTTGATTATTGTATTGTTAAAAATGTGTCAAATCACAATAATCACAATGTAAGAATTAGTGTTAAGCCCGTGTGGTGTCGGCTAAGAATAGCACCATCCCATTTCTACCCGTGGGTGTCGTAAAAGGCGACTAAGGGACCTACCAGAAGATGGGCAGCAGCATCCTCTGCGTACACACATCCAGCCGAACTGCGATCGCCAACCCGCCTGCCAAGCGTGGCGATTATGGCAAAACCCCCCAACATGGCAAGTACGCCCTTAACACGGCCCCCAGTCCCCGGCGGCCCCGCTATTCCTGGCTACGGTAGCGGTCAAGGTAACGGCGGGGCAGGGGGTGCGAAGAATCTCCGGAAGAGATCCGGCTACCACAACCGACAACAGCTGCACCTGGCAACGTTCAACACACGTTCACTGCGGACCGACGAGTCGCTCGCTATACTCGAGGAGGAACTGAGCAGGATACGTTGGGATATTGTTGGATTATCTGAAGTCCGAAGAGAGGGAGAGGACTCGATAATCCTCAAATCTGGTAACCTACTCTATTTCCGAGAGGGCGAACTAAAGTCCCAGCACGGTGTCGGGCTAATGGTCCATAAGTCTCTTGTGAACAACGTGGAGAAGATCGAAAGTGTGTCGAATAGGGTGGTGTACCTTATACTCAGAATAACCAAACGGTATTCGTTGAAGGTTATACAGGTATACGCCCCGACTTCAGAAGAGAAATACGCCGACGATGTAGAAACTATGTATGAGGATATCTCTAGAGCCATGCATAGTTCTAAAACACACTTCACGGTGGTCATGGGAGACTTCAACGCGAAACTGGGCAAACGAGACGGTGAAGAGATGCGAGTGGGAAAATTTGGGTATGGACGACGGAACAAACGGGGCCAACTGCTGGCTGGCTTCATGGAGAAGGAGGGACTCTATATGATGAACTCCTTCTTTAAGAAGCGGGAGCACAGAAAGTGGACCTGGTTGAGCCCGACCGGTACAAGAAATGAGATAGACCTCATCATGTCGACGAAGAAGCAAATATTCAATGATGTCTCTGTGTTAAACGCGTTTAAAACCGGAAGCGATCACCGTATGGTAAGAGGCACATTGAATCTTAATATCAAGCTCGAAAGATCTCGTCTGATGAAGTCTACGCTCCGTCCAGTACCGATCCAGATCCAAAACCCCTGTAGTTTTCAGCTCGAACTCCAAAATCGTTTTGATTGCCTGGGGAGTAGCGTGGACGATTACAGCGATGGGTTTGTGGAAACTGTCCATGCGGTCGGGTCCAAGTTCTTTAAGACCCGTCGTACAAATAGAACTAAGAAAATCTCAGACCCTACTCTTAAGCTCATGGAGGAAAGGCGCGAGATGATTCTGCAGTCTTCAGATGATGCGAATAAATACCGGCAGCTCAATAGGCAGATTTCAAAGTCCGTGACTTGCGACCTGCGTCGGTTTAACACCGAGCGTATTAAGGAGGCTATAGAGCGGAACAAAGGCTCCAAAGTTTTCGCAAGGGATCTGTCTATTGGGCAAAGCCAGTTATCAAAGCTGAAGACTGAGGATGGCAGAATCGTATCGTCCAAGCCTGAGCTTCTGAGAGAGGTTGAGAAGTTCTATGGACAGTTATACACGTCAACACGAAGACCCGCTACAGATCTGGCTAACGACCCAAGAGCTAGATTGACCCGGCACTACACAGAAGATATTCCGGACGTCAGCCTGTACGAGATTAGTATGGCTCTAAAACAGCTAAAGAACAACAAGGCGCCGGGTGATGATGGGATTACGGCCGAGCTTCTGAAGGCGGGTGGAAAACCGGTCCTGAAGGCCCTTCAGAAGCTGTTCGATTCCGTCATACTCGAGGGCAAAACGCCGCAGGCATGGAACAGAAGTCTGGTGGTGCTCTTCTTCAAAAAGGGCGATAATGCCCTGTTGAAGAACTATAGGCCCATTTCCCTTCTTAGCCATGTCTACAAGCTGTTTTCGAGAGTCATTACGAACCGTCTCGCGCGCAGGTTTGACGATTTCCAGCCTCCCGAACAGGCCGGTTTCCGAAAGGGCTTTAGCACTGTGGACCACATACATACGCTTCGGCAAGTTATACAGAAGACTGAAGAGTATAACCTGCCCCTTTGCTTGGCGTACGTGGACTACGAGAAAGCCTTTGATTCGATCGAGACTTGGGCTGTACTGCAGTCTCTTCAGCGTTGCCAAGTAGACTACCGGTACATCGAAGTGCTGAAATGCTTGTACAAAAACGCCACTATGTCAGTCCGACTACAGGACCAGAACTCGAAACCTATCCTACTGCAGCGAGGCGTGAGGCAGGGAGACGTTATATCTCCGAAACTGTTCACCGCTGCACTGGAAGATGTTTTCAAGGTTCTGGACTGGAAAGGGCTAGGCATCAACATAAACGGCGAGTACATCAGTCACCTTCGGTTTGCCGATGATATAGTCATCATGGCGGAGACTATGGAGGAGCTCAGTCAAATGCTCGATGATCTCAGCAGAGCCTCCGAACGAGTTGGTCTGAAAATGAACATGGACAAGACGAAGATCATGTCAAATGACCATGTTGTACCCACTCCTGTAATGATCGGAAACTCTGCGCTCGAAGTTGTTGACCATTATGTTTACCTGGGACAAACTATTCAGTTAGGTAAGTCCAACTTCGAGAAAGAGATCAACCGTCGAATCCAACTCGGCTGGGCAGCGTTCGGGAAGCTACGTAGTATCTTCACGTCCCAAATACCGCAGTGTCTTAAAACGAAAGTCTTCGATCAGTGTGTGTTGCCAGTGATGACATATGGAACAGAGACGTGGTCGTTCACTCAAGGCCTCATAAAAAGGCTGAAAGTCACCCAAAGGGCAATGGAGAGGGCTATGCTCGGAGTTTCCCTGCGAGATCGAATCAGAAATGAAGAGATCCGCAGAAGAACCAGGGTAACTGACATAGCCCAAAGAGTTGCTAAACTTAAGTGGCAGTGGGCGGGGCACATTGCTCGCAGAACCGATGGCCGGTGGGGCCGAAAAGTTCTCGAGTGGCGACCGCGTACCGGAAAGCGCAGCGTGGGTAGGCCCCTCACACGGTGGACCGACGACCTGGTGAAGGTGGCGGGAAAACGTTGGATGAGGGCAGCGCAGGACCGGTCGTTATGGCGATCCTTGGGGGAGGCCTATGTCCAGCAGTGGACGTCCATCGGCTGAGATGATGATGATGATGATGATGAAGAATTAGTAGATAAGTTCATACAGTGCTTCTTGGCCCAATTTTTTTTCCTGTTATCGGTCCTCTCTCACGCTTCTTTACGTACATAGCTACTAAACCAAAATATATGAAAAAGCAGATTTTTTCGATTGCGCTATTTCAATGTTGGTCTCGTTGTAAAAGTTGTTGTTTGATGGTCTGAAGCATCCCTTTAAGTATGTAACGCATTTAAGTTTACACCCTGTATACTACAAGTAGGTATACAAGTAAATCAAAACAAACCCCTTGGGCTTAGTATCAAGATCATGAATACTCTTTTCACTAGACACGTGTCAAGCCTCTAGGGTTATTTATTTTGATCTAGATTCTAGATTCAGATTGGACATCATTAGTTCTACGTTTCAGTCTGCGAATGAAAAGGCTGGGAAGCCTTGCACGCGTTGAGCAGTAGGAGCATTATTAATTTAATGTGGAGTCGGGTTTTCTTTATGAAAATACGTTATATTGCAAGCATAATCCTATGCATGGTTTATTTTTACCTAGGGACTAGTTGAAGTTAAGTATAAAGATTATTATTATTATACAGGGTGTAACAAAACACCCTAGTAATACTTAAGGGGGTGCTTCAGACCATCAAACTGAACAACTTTCAGTATGGAGCCAACACCGAAATCGCGAAAAAAAATCAGCTCTTTCATACAAAACTGCAGTACCGTCTCGAATCAAATGTATGGGACGGCAATTTTTTTTATTTTTTCTCGACTTTGGCTCCATAGTGAAAGTTGTTCAGATTGATGGTCTGAAGCACCCCCTTAAGTATTGCTAGGGTGTTTTGTTACACCCTGTATAGTGTCCAACTTAATATGTGCTTTATGCAGATCCTTTTTAAGAGGATGTTCAGACCGTCAAACTGAACAACTTTCTCTATGGAAATTCTTTCTCTTTCACCATCGAAATCGCGAAAAAGTCTGCTCTTCCATACAAAACTGCAAACTTATTCGAGCCAAATGTATGGGAGAGCTGATTTTTTTTTCGCGATTTCGATGTTGGTCCCATGGAGAAAGTTGTTCAGTTTGATGGTCTGATCATCACCATAAAAATGTGTCAGCATATTAAGAAGGACCCGTATACTATTGCTGAGACGACCCAGTTGTTGTAATGGCTACCACGCCGGACTGCCAAGCCAGGGTCCTGGGTTCGAATCCCGGTTCGGTCATGAATGTTATATGTGTGTGCCGTTGTTGTATAATGGTTCCCATAACAAAAAGCCTAAGGCTTAATTTGGGATCATTACAATGTATGTGCCTGTGAGCATTATTAGAGCGTTATTTATATAAATTTACATCATATTATAGATGTCCCATTTCATCATCATCATCATCAGCCTATCATCGTCCACTGCTGAATATAGGCCTCTTCCAAGGCGCGCCATATAACTCTGTCCTCGGCCTTCCTCATCCAGTCGCTCCCAGTACTCTCCTCAGATCGTCTATCCACTGGTTCGGACGACGTCACACACTATTCGTGGTCTCTATAAACTAGGATGTCATTCCCCATATAGGTAGGGTGTATATTATGTGAAATTCTTGTATAACGGTTTAACTATTGTTTGTTAAATCTCTAACAAGTTTTCAAACATGAATATTTTTGATAGCCTGCCTATTCCAATAACGATAGCTTTGTATGTAAATGGAATAGTGTTGCCGGGCTGTCGATAGTTTTTCTATCGATACCAAAGATATTCTATACAAGAAGGACTTCGCATCAGTGCGCTATTAACGGGACCACTAAGTTATGCCTAGTTGTTTTACATTACTGCTTTGTGACGAAAATCATTTGAAAGAACTGGAATTTCAGCGGCAATGTATGACAGCTGAGCAAAAGTGATGCATACAAAGGTGACATTAGAGACATGTGCCATGTTAAGGCTTTGTTAGTGTATGACATGATGACTTTATGGTTTAAAAACTCATTGATCGATAGTCATAAAAAAAACTAAAATGTTTTTACTCCACGGAAACCTTACATTTTGGATTTTAATCTTATTTGATTCTGTGCACTGGTCAGACGGGTACGTCGATCATGGGGATAAGTCCATCTACCGTTCAAATCTGAGTATAATTTTTTTTTATTAGGTATATTATGCAAAATGCAGATTTTCTCTTTCTATATTCGATAATTTCCGAGATTGTACTACAATTACTTCTCAGTATCTACGGTTAACTTATCATCTTCGTGTTACAAATTATTTTGGTATCAATATCCACGTCGGCATAATATTATTTATATATTAGAAAAATCAAATGCTGATTATTTATCATACCTACCTATAAGAATACAAATACAAATACAAATCGTTTATTGCAACCATGGGTTTATAAGATGTTACATAGATTCCAGTACACATGGACCCTGGTAGGGCACTGCAAAACTTACATCTAGAAATAAAATCATACATATTGAAGTGAATTAATACAATTAGAAAGACGAAATTAGATATTAGAATTAGAAAATTAGGAAAAAAACATATTATATAAGATAAGATATAACAATTATTGCAATTATTAACACACGAACATAACACGAAGAATTATTAATATTTATGGTAACAATTATTATTAAAAATTTAATTAGACAATAGCATATTTAAGTATTAGATTATATTTTATCTGATTATCAAAGTAATAATTGAAATAATTGAATTAAATAATATTTAATAAAATGCAATATAACACGAGACATACATATAATCATTTATGATCGAAAAATTCCTGCAGGGTATAGAAACAGTTTTCTAATAAGTAAGCCTTCAATTTTGTGATATTATTAGCCAAGTTTAGGGGTAACTTATTATGAATTTTTACTGCCATGACGTATGGTCCTGATCGAAACATCTCCAAGTTGCAAGCTGGCTGCGCAAGTTTATTTTTATATCGTAGGTTAAGGGGTCGTGTGTAGTGGTCTTTAGCTTGTGAGAACAAGGATATATTTTTATTAACAAATTTGCAGATTTCTAATATATATAGTGAGACTAGAGTTAAAATGTTAAGTTTTATAAAATACGGCCTGCAACTTGTCATGTTATCTATATTTGCGAGGATTCTGATACATTTTTTTTGTAAAATAAAAGCATGTGGTGCGTCGGTGCTATTTCCCCACAACAAAATACCATAACTCAGCCAGGCCTGGGCATATGCATAGTAAGCCATCGTGGCTGTTTTTAGATCGGTAGATTTCTTTAACGTTACTAATGCGTATGTAAATCGTGACAGTTTGTTTGATAAATTGTGTATGTGTGATTTCCAGGTTATGTGTGTGTCAATGTTTATTCCTAGTAGTGTAAATGTATCAACACATTCGAGGGGCATATTTTGAAAAGAAAAGTTTATGTTCAATGGTTTTTTTTGATACGGTCTGAATTGCATCAATTTAGTTTTGTTGAAATTTACGATTAAGTTATGGTCATTTAGCCAAGATATTATTTTGGTTACGATATTACTATTATATTATTAAGAATTAAGGGTATTGAAATATACGGTATTGATATACTACGTTACTAGGTTTCAGAGTTAAATAAATATTTTATTTGTTTGCATGGAGGTAGGTCGGTTGACAGCCCTCTTAACTATCCATATTATCGATAAACTATATAGCAGCACACCAAAATGGAACGGACAATTTTCATGCAAACAATCAATTTCTACACATTCGATAGGTACCATTTCATTTTTCGCTTTCACCAATAACTTTATAAATGGTGAAGATGGAACTTCTACCTTTAAAATGATATCTCGCATTGAAAACAGTTTTTGGCTCCATGCCTGAAAAAGTAAGATGTTTCAAGTTTAGATGTTTGCGTCTTTACAAAACTGTATCACCGCGAGTAAAATTGCACTGAAGCTATCCTCTGTGCCGCCACAAAAGGTGGTAACTTAAAAATTTACATATCAAAGGATTCCGTTTGTTGACACGCTTTTAAAACTTGCAGGGATTGCTGAAAAGAATTGTAAATTGTTTGGTAACAGTTGTGCTATCGTTAGTACGAATATACAGTTTCATGGTTGTAATATGTGATTTTTTGTATTGTTGGTAAACAAATTAACAAACAAAATAAATAAAATTGTACTCTTACATCACACACCAGGATCTCCTTAAAACAGAAACAAGATGGCGACAGCACAGACGCCGTCTCTCACGCACGCGCGCGCCGGCTGTATATGCTTCTTGCTCGGCTCCCCTAAAGGCCTAAAGTTACCCTCGAAGCACGGGGTGAGGTGCGGTATCTGATGATAGAGAGGGCCAGGAATTGGCCATTCTGTATGTAGTAGGTACCTTGTATGAATTATTATCTATAATGTGGTTCTAAATAACAACTGCTGTGTGGTGTTAAGTTTCGGATAGCAGCAACCTAGACTGGTGTCATAAGAGGTTTCTGATCTTTTCGGGCATCGTCAATATATCTGATAGGTTGTCGCTAGCTGTACCATTTTTTCACCAAGAACCCGGCCTATTATTTCACCCATTAGGCAAAATCTACAGTCCGCTACATATCCTTAAATGTACGTGGGCCATATTAGAGTGTAGACTAGCATGTATGAAGCTACTTATAATGTAAGTATGAGTGTCAGAATAAAGGTTGAATCTCATCTGGCAGCACCACATCACATTTTGACCGCACGCGGCGGTGCTGCCGCATGCGGTCGCGTTCATGCTATCTTATTTTCTCTAGCAAATGACGCTCCTGAGTGACAAAAAAGGATGGAGCGACGGAAAAATGCGATGCGATACTACCAGAAGAGGTTCAACCCTAATTGTTGTCGGTAGGGATCAATTATATCTGCCTCAGCCTTACAAGAAAAAGGCACTTGTAGGATGTTTGTATGAATTGCTGAGTTTACAATATAATTATTTCCTGAAAAGAAAACTCTATTGCCTTGTTAAGCAGTTTAAATGTAGAGCCTGTTACAATAATTCAGACGAATTCAATTTTCAAAAATCGTGTCTCTACAAACAGCGTTCCTGGAAAACTGTTTTTCCAGCGTTACCAATGTTTGCTTGACACTTCTTACGTTACTATTCAGAGCACGACCAACTAGACTCGACACTTTTAGCTTGCGGAGCCAATAAGTACACTATTCTGCTTATTTTAACAACTATTTTCCACTACCTGCTCTTACATTACCTTCCGAACTTTGTACAAAACTTTTAAGGGTCGTAGAAACTCCGCAATGGTTATGAAAGTAAACAATAAAGTAATATTTAGTGAAGGTTTTGAGTAATCAAGTCACGTTCAGGGGAGATCCAGTTTGAGTGTATTTTACGCCTATGGTTGTTTTGGTTCGTGCCCAGAGAATTTTTCCATGCGAATGGAAATCTTCGATTGGTTATTTTTTATGAAGGTCGAAGTTGAAGTACCTATTTGATAGATTTTTCGGGTCGTCGTCGATCTTAATCAAATATTTTTGTGTCTAATATTAACCACCACCTACTTAGCGCCTTTCTGATTCTTTTATAATGTGCACAGCCAAGGAGTGGAATGCCTTGCTTGCGTCAGTATTTCCGAGGACTTACAATAGGCATCTTCTGGGTAAGCTCGCTACATCTTCGACCCCATCTTCGTCCTGATGACTGGATTGAGGTCAAGAGCAAACCCATCATTAATAATTTTTTTTTTTTTTTTACTTTTTATGCAAAAGCTCGCTCAGCTGATTTCAGCATTTAGTATAAAGAGTCAAAAAAAAAAAATTTAGAATTTCCTATCGGTTTCTTAGGGAAAGTAGTTCAGTATCATGGGCACAATCACCTCTTAAAGTAATGCAACTGTTTACCCTAACACCCTTTATAGTCATGTATATTTGTTTTTATACTTTTCAGCTTTTCCATACATTTAGGACGATTTGCTATTGACATAATCATATAAAAAAATAACAGGCCAAGTGCGTGTCGGACCACGCGCAGGGTAGGGTTCCGTAGTTTACCGTTACAATATAATATGGACTTAGAAGGAGGCTTTTTGTTTTATACTACGGTTTAACGGCTAATAAAGTCTAAAATGTACATTTTATTATTTGGTCGACTATTACTCATAAACTTGTAAAGCCTACTTAGTGGTGATAGTTTTCCTTATAAATTCATTATATGTATATGCTATTGCCGTGAATTTTTTCACATCTCCAACTACAACCGTTTAGCTGGGAGAGGGGTGAGGGGGGGGGGGGGGACACTTGACTCTAACCAAAATTTTCGCTTTATAGCTTAATTATTTGCTAACGGATCCCTAAATCGAGAAATGGTTTTCCCAAACCCACAATATTTTTAAAAAACCTATCCAACGATACCCCACAGCATGGGATAAACGAGAAAAATAAAATTCTTCCCCACTTCATGTGTAGAGGAAAATATTTTTCAAAATTTTATTTTACCACTTTGTCGACGTGATAAATATGTATACGTATGCCAAATTACAGCTTTCTAGTATAAAGCGTCCCTGAGCTAAGCCGCGGACAGACGGACAGACAGACGGACAGACGGACGGACATGGCGAAACTATAAGGGTTCCTTTTTGACTTCCAAACCCTAAAAATTACCATTTCAATATAGATTCCATGGTAAACGTTTAGTCAGTTTAATGGTCTGCTGAAGCACCCCCAAAGTAAGTATAAAATTATGTCAAACATTAATTTATGTTTATTATTTGTTGTCAATTTTTATTGGACTGTGACCATTACACGACTAGAAATTGAAGTAATAGCTTGCTACATAAGTACTTCAATTTCTAGACATGTATTGCGGTTCCAAGACACCTATTTCTGAACTATTTCTGAACAATTTTTACAAACTTTAGTCACTCCCAAAGTGTTTAAACGTGCTACAAAACAGTTTAGATCTCACTAAAATGTTATTTTTTTTTAATGCAAAGTTTTTATTATCAGCAAAAATTGGGTAACGTTGCAACGAGCACTTGTCTTGCGTGGGTATCGCGCGTCGCGTTTTTGACTGCCACAAGGCTCCGCAATCCTCAATCTTTTCTTTTTCTTGACTAAAAACAATCCCTGAGATTGGGACAGATTCTCCCTTAAACTACTTGACACTGGCGGAAATGCAGTGGTAGCGCACAAGCAAGAGTCTATTAATTATAAGTATACAGGGTGTAACAAAACACGCTAGTAATACTTAAGGGGATGCTTCAGACCATCAAACTGAACTACTTTCACTATGGAACCAACTTCGAAATCTCGAAATAAAAATCAGCTATCCCATACAAAACTGCAATACCGGCTCGACTCAAATGTATCGGACATCAGATTATTTTTATTTTTTCTCGATGTTGGCTCCATAGTGAAAGTTGTTCAGTTTGATGGTCTGAAGCACCTCCTTAAGTATTACTAAGGTGTTTTTGTTACACCCTGTATAAAATAAAAAAATCTTAAAAAATTTCATGCTTACTATATTAAACAGGGTGCTTCAGACCATCAAACTAAACAACTTTCACTATGGAGCCAATATTGAATCCCGTAAAAAATCTGCTGTTGCATAGAAAACGTCGATGGCAACTCGATCCAAATGTATCTACTTATAGGATAGCTAATTTTTATTCGCGTTTATTTCACACCCTATATTTAACAAGAATTTTGTACAGAATATTTTCCTATGTTTAGAATATAAGGTATTCGTATGCATTACATAGAAAATTCGTATGCAATACATACAAAAATTCATTACATCTTTTCTTCAGTACTATGTATGATTTACACTACCATTTTGTATCTTAACCGCAAAGTGAAATAAATTCTCGGGAACAAGCCAAAAAGCCAGCTGTTGCGTAACAAGAAGCAGAAAGTAAATGTCTCTGTTTTATAGCTGTTAAGAGGCTGGTGCGTCGAGTCATTTTTGAAAACATTTCAATTAAAAACCAATTAAAAACGTTTGTTTCTCTTTGAATTCTTTTATTAAAATTTTCTTTCGAATTCTAATAAACGTATGGTATTATTTGACATTCGTTATGTTTTTCATAATAATTAATAATTAATTTTTGATAATAATACATAATAATAATATAAGTATTTTGATACAATAATAATTTATTTTGTTGTATATACGCAAGATGTGATGAATTATGACATAGGTATTTTATGTCTTTATGTATTTGTATTTTTCAAAAACAAACCAGTCAGTCATTTAATTTCCACTGTATTTTTTCATATAAAGAGTGTAAAATTAAATGCCCTACCCAACTAAGTACCTACTGCATACCTTAGGGTGCTTCAGACTATCAAACTGTATTCAACTTTTATTACCATGGACTACGGACTAACTACGAAATCACAAAAAAAATTCAGCTGTTCCAAATAGCTCGACCAAAATGTATGAAACAACTTATTTCTTTTCTCAATTTTAAAGTTAGACCCATAGTTTAAAGTTGCTCAATTCGATGGTCTTGAGCATGTAACACTTCTAAGTTTATTCCCGTAAACAAGTCGGCGAAAACATTATACTTAATAAATAAAAATAACAAAAAATTTAAAATGTTTAGTGAGCAGAAACAACTGCAATAATAGTTTTCCTTATTATAAAAATTATTACACACCATCCTCATATTATCAAGAGTTTTTTCAACAAACACCTTGGATAATTAATCAAGATTTTATAACGACATGGAAACTATCCCCTTAACACCGGTAAAAAACTTAATAAAAACAGAATATGCTGAGCTTTTGCTACAACTATTTTAAACGTTCCTGCTAGAGGAAATCTTTTTGTGTTCTAAAGTGCTGGGAATTAAAGTTTTTCGTTTACTTTTTATACGTCCTGCTTGAATCAGGAATATGACTTCATTCTTTGCCGTTAGAATTTGCTTGATATTCGATGCACAGGGTGTAAAAACTTAAGAGAAGTTTATTCCGAGAGCGGAAATGCGCGCTGCATACAAAAAAAGTCTGGTGGTATTTTCATTACTATTCAATTAAAGTCAATGAAACTTTTCAGAAATAATCTAGAAACGAATCTCTATGTTTGTATGAAGTCAGATTTTCGTTAAAATATACAGTTTTAATGCTAGGATTAATTAAAGATTTGTATCTGGAAATTTTTGGAAATTTAAACTTTTTAACGAAAATCTGCCTTTATACAAACATAGAGATTAGATTCTAGATTGTTTCTGAAAAAATTCATTGACTTTAATTTTTTAGTATTGAAAATTTCACCAGACTTCGTTTGTATGCAGCGTGCTCCGAATTATATTCCCTTAAATAAGGGTGCTTTATCATCAAACTGAACAAATATGACGGGACCTTTGAAAGCGCAAAAAAGAAATCTGCTGTTTCATACATCTAGGTCTAGTAGCTATTGACAACTTCTCTGGAAAAGCAGATTTTTTTGCGATTTCAATTATGGTCTCTTCGTGAAAATGGTTCAGTATGATGGTGTGACCCGTTATATTTTATTACATTTATTCGTATGTAACTTTAAATTTAAACTTAATTATTAAAATAAACTCATTCAGTCATTAAGTATAAACGAACGCTCAATTTTCAAACTCGTATGCAAATTTATTGTTAACGACATAAATAACGTGAAAATTTTGTAATAAATTTCACAACAAACGAGTTGTGTTTAACTTGATTTGTGTGAGTCATAATAAATTTATGCATTATAATACGGAAAAAGTGATGCAGGGACTATGCGGTGAAAACTTATTAATTTCTGACAACTATTGGTTTTTCATACATTATTTATTATTCTTTGGTCGCATGTCCGTGTTTGTTCATATTAAGGGTCCATAGGGGTTCGTAGTCAAACTATAAATTTAAATAAATAATATAATATAAATAAGTCCAAGGTGCGGGGCGTCTGAACGCGGACTTTCGTCATGTCTGTTTGTGCCTAAGTCAATTTATAATTCTCAATTTTTTAGCACCAATTTAAACAACATTTTGAAACAAAACAGAAACGTAATAGATAACTAAGACTAAAAAAATTAGGTTTATTTAAAAAAAAAATTTTTTTTACTACACATTCAGTGGCCATAGGCCCCTCACACGGTGGACCGACGACCTGGTGAAGGCGGCGGGAAAACGTTGGATGAGGACAGCGCAGGACCGATCGTTATGGCGATCCTTGGGGGAGGCCTATGTCCAGCAGTGGACGTCCATCGGCTGAGATGATGATGATGATTAAGAAAGAAAAAATGAAGAAGAATTAAAATAAATTTTTAGCAAAAGGTTTCTTCTTTTATAAGCCCTATTTGATAACCTAAGTCTTATTATAAGAAGACTTACGTTATCAAATAGGGCTTATAAAAGAAGAAACCTTTTGCTAAAAAGTTATTTTAATTCTTCTACTCGTATCTAAATCTCCTCCATTATTCTAGACTCTATTCCAGACTTCTTGTGGACAGGCATCGCCCTGTGTCGAAGAGCTGCTTCGTTTGGCGAGAGATAATCAGGGACAAAGAAATTTTACCTTTGGACAGGGATATGCAGAGCTGACTGCCAAGCTCCAGTAATGGAGAGGAACCCGAAGAAGAAGAATAAAGGTCTTTGTGGTGAAGTAGGGTTCAATTCCAGTTGTTCTTTATCTTCAGGGAGGACACCTTTACAGTACCTACAATCTTATAACCTTTACCTGTTATTCATAACTTTCTTGCCAGTAGCCAAATGTGAGCACTTAAAAAAGACACCAACTTCAAACTCCGAGAATGTACTTGGAATATTATTAAACTTTTATAATATCAAAGCAATAACTTGAGCCGAATGTCAGTTGGACTTGTTAAAAGTTAAAGAAACTTAGACGGTGTAGGTAGAGATAACTTATTTTTGTGATTCTAATTTCGCTTTGCGAAAGAAAGAGAAAGTTATAGCTTGTAACATCCCACTTCTCGGCAAAGATCTACTCCCACAAATAAGGGTGAGAGGATGTGGTGTGGGTGTGTGTGACATACTTCACCACCTGGGCCTTTAATATTCCGTGCCTGGGCTTAGATTAAGTTTGCTGACATCTGATCTTGCTTGCTTCCTTGCTTGGCATTTGCTGTTGTAAATTGATAATTTTATTTAAAGTCAGGTATATTCATAAAGATATTATACCTTACGGAATAGAGTAAGTGACATGAGTTGTCAAATGTAACCGTTTTTGGACGTTTTTTGGAGTCCTCAGCAGGGTAAAAATTCGATTTCTGTGTATAATTCTCAATCTAACGTGAAATGGTGAATAATTTAATGAAACAGTGTTAGTATATTTCACAAAATTATCTACGATTTCACTTTAGGTTCACGATTATTCACAGAAACCGAATTTTTACCAGGACTCCAAATCCCCAAAAACGGTTCTATTGCCTCGCGTCACGTATCTCTTTCTATTATACAGGCATGCCGCTAGGTACATCTCGCTCTCTCAGCTGTCACCGTCTCTCTTACGTAGTATAATACCTTTATGGGTATATTTGTTCCCAACTTATAAGACCACCGAATTTTTTCCTGTGATTATTTTACGATGCTTCCAAGTGATAAGGTTTACCTTTAGTTTCTCAAAAGCGACGAGCTTTTGTCACCTTTTCACTTGTACGTTACTCCATCGTGTAACCATAACGGATTACAATTGTAACAAAAAATAATATTGGTGAATCTCGGCGGTAGTGGCGGACTTATCCTCGCGCGGTATGCGGAGGAAGAGTGTACCCTAACTAAATTCGCTGTTAGGGTAAGTACAGAGAGCCGGGACGCGCCCCTTCCGGCCCCCGGCACGGCCATCGGCAACCTTTTTATACATAAAATCATGGGTTACCAACTTAACCTGGAGTTTATTGCTAACCCAGGTTGACGCAAGTGGGGCTTATTGGGTCAAAAGTTAACTTTATCCATCGTAATTATAATACTCTATGAAACATAATTAATAGCAAACAAAATGAACTAGGGCTGCCAAAACGGTTATAGGTCACCACAAAATCGAACAGCTCAATTATAAATAGCATTTTCGTACAAAAATATTCCCGAAATTCAATTTTCGAACAGCTTATCGCGTTCGGATACACTGGCTGCAATTTGTCACAACGTAAATGAGTCGGCTGAGCGGTCGGCTGCCGGAATATACTACGCTTTTTGCAATGACACTTTTGAACGGTCCCTTGTGTTCCATATTTTAAAATTGTTGTGGGTATGGTGACTTTTATCGCGGCGGGCGTCATCTTGACGTGTTAATAATTTAAAAGTTTTTTAAACACGAACTTATAAAAAACTCCCTCCATCATCCACTGCCGAAAATAGGCTTCTCTCAAGGCGCGCCACAATATTCTAATCGACATTTACATTCAGTTGCGATCGACGTTACATAATATCCTTGGAGGTGCTTCAGACCATCAAAAGAACTTTCATTATGCCCACACTGAAATCTCGAAAGTAAAATCTGCTGTTCCATACTTTTGGGTCGAGTTGACGTTTTCTATAGAACAGCAGATTTGTTCCCCGATTTTTTGCTGTCTCCGTAGCAAAAGTTGTTCAGTTTGACTGAACAACGACGACCGACGGTCTCTCCATCGGTTGTCACCCTGTTCCTACACGTCCATTTTCCCTTTCGGGGAAGTCAGAAACTACGTAAAAATTACCAGCTATGTTTTGCAAGGCCCACATTGGCGCAATAACATATTTAATCTATGTACTTCGTGTCACGCATGCAAAACACAATTATATGGTGCTGCTCGTTCACCACTTCATCACTAATTCATAACATCAAGTAAATGACCTTGTCATTGATAGAATAACAATTATTGCTTGTGCGTAAATATATATGCAAAACTTACAAGTACAATATATTATACCTACCAATCGGAATCCTAAGATATCATACCTATCATAGATACGTACCTATAAATCTTGGCCTACTAACACCTTATTGTTATGTCGTGAAAGATGCATGGGTCCACTGGGACCCAGTCCTTTGGGAGGCATACATGGGGCCAAAGCCAACACGAAGAGGCCCTTTTTGGTACCATTAATTCTTGAAATGGCGTGCCCTTATCGAGGTTTATCTCTTATGGGGGTGCATTTAAAGATAATTCCCGACGACAGCTGTTGAACTATTATTGCCAGGAACGGATTTTGTCTGGGGTATAGGGATGGGAATTTTTTCCGGATAACTGGGATATGGAGTGAGATAAAGGAAATGATGATCTCGTTAAATATCCCACTTAAATCTAGCAACACTCGCCACTCAGTTAATGGGCCCCCTATAAAATGACACCGGACTGCTCCGGTGTCAAGGTGGCAACATTGGTCTGAGCGGATACGGTTATAGAGAGGTAAGTCTGCGGGCGCCAGTTCCCGGTGCTAAGCGCACCAGTCAGCAGGTTTCAGCGTTATGAAATTTTACACTTTCAACCTGGAGCATAGGTTCCGCTCTTGCTACTTCACTCTTGGTCGGCCGGTCAAGGCAAGACAAGAGATGAGCGCCAAATCAATCCGGGCCCTCTGGAGAATTGGGTCCTTGGTGTCGCCACTCTCAAATAGTTTGCATCAAACTGCCCTGTGCGAGGGTTATTGTTATTAGGAGTTGGGGGCATTGACAGACTTGCACCTGTGCCACTACAACCATCGTAGGTTTTTAACAGGTAGGGTTTGTATCTCATCTGGTGCTAATACCGTAGTGGGGGCAGACGAAACGGTGAACAAAAAAAAAGCAGTATACTTTCTACAATAGGTAGCTATTAAGTGACTAGATTTTTCTCTCCATGTGCCGTTGTATTTTTCCATGAAACAGCACTCAAATAACAAGCATAATAAGAATTCCTGTCAAAACCTGTGCTTTCAGCAAGTCGTTCCGCTTAAAACTAATCATATTTTAAAAGGCAGCGGCACCAATTTTAACGAAAGCGCTGACTTTGTCGGTTAGTCGCTCGGTGAAAGAATATCTTAAGGCGTTGATTTTGAACTTTTTAAAGAATTGATTGTGTATCTTGTTCTGTAGGTATAATATATCTATGGCTATGACCCACCATGCTGGTCCAGTATAGGTTAGTGGGCCACCAGACACCAGAGCCTCGGTCGTTGAACAACAGGGAGCCACATGCAGGTGAGTTTGGCTTGAGTCCCATTAGATAATGTTATGCGGAACCCCTTACTAACCCAAAAGTTACCTTTTTTTTTAAATCTACCAACCGCGTTGGAAGGTGATCCGTTGTAGAGAGGGTGCGGACAGAGACTCTACAACACACATATTTTAACCAAACAAAATATACAAATTATACAATATACATAATATATGGGGTTAAAATTTATTTATTTACAACAATGCAACTAATAATCAACACATTAATCAAATAGCCCGCCTCGTATCGATCCAGGTGCAAAGGTGTCCATAACGCTAGCAGCGTTGCCGCGTTGTATTGCTATGGCCAACCTCTGCACCAGGAACGAACCGGAGCGAGGGTCACATTTGCGCTCCCTGAGTCGACGCCCAATTTCGGCAATGAAGGTTTTAGCCTCGGCTCCCCACGCCCCTGTGGTCTCCACGGCGACCGGAACAAAGAGATATTGGAGCTCCAGGTCCGAGTACCAGACTCTCTTTCTTTTGGCATAAACTCACGACCGTAATCCCTTTGGAGGTGGTTTGATGGTGGTACATCATAGGCATGTGTAGTCCACCAATCCGCATTGGGCATGCCTAGTGGACTAACGCCTATGCACTCTTCATAGGAGGCTGGCATGTGCCTTGCAGTGAGACGTATATAGGCTGTTGATGATGATGAATGGATTAAGAAAACTTGTAACAGAATCTTTTAATAAAAGTTCTAAAAATCTATACTTCAGTAAAACATGACAAACAATTATTTCAAATTTTTTAGCATCTCCTTAAAACTCTTATCCACCGTCAGACAGGAAACGGAGCCCGCTATATCTAAAGTCGGTGCATAATAGATTGCTTACGTAAACATGCACAAAACACCGCTCCAATATTGGACGAAGATTTCATAAGTAAAGGAGAAAAACTTAGTAATCTGCTTACCGGTAGGTATTTGCTGAGCTTTCGCTCTTGTTTTGTTGTTCGCGAAAGCTCCTTGTAATTTTTTAAGCTACATCTATAATTATAGGGTCCAACTTAAGGCCAGATCATCCGAGTGCAAGCATCTCTTTCTTACGGTTTGCTATTAGCCATCCCGCTTTAATTGAAAGCAGGATCGCAAAAAAAAAAATTTTTTAACAATATCTTCTTGGGTTTTTGGGGTAAAAACCATCTGTTTAAATCTATTCTATAATTAATTACCTTTCAAATGATGATTTCCATATGAAATGTTGCTGATTTCTTGTATAAAACTAGTTACAAATCGTAAAGCGCACTTTCTTTGGTCCACTTTTTTATCGAGAAAATTTTATTGAATCATGTTTGGATCGATTTTAGGCACTGCAGAAAGAACGTATAAACATTTTTACGTATATACAATACGAGCTTTTACCCGCGACTTCGTCCGCATAAATTATATACCAGATTTTAAGTCAGATGATAAGCTATCAAACAAAAAAAGTTTCATCAAAATCGGTAAAGTAGTTTTTGCGTGATACTCGAACAAACAAACACCCAAACAAAAAAACAAACAAACGAACAAACAAACAAACAAACAAACAAACAAACAGACAGACAAAAAATCCAAAAATTGGTGATTTGGAATCAGGGAAATCTAAAAACCATATCGTAATTTTTTTTTTGTAAATATCTTCAATGTACAGACAAATTTCTGTTACAATTTTATAATAGTTTAGATGATTATCAAAAAACTAAAACCCCGCCATATGCTGTAACTGAACAATTATCTCTATAGGACCAACATCTAAATCGCGGAAAAAGGATAAACGTGTTGTGTTATAGAGAAACCCAAGTCTCTCAGGGTCCTAGCAGGTGGCGTTCCATTATGTACCTAACTCAGTGGAAAAGCGGTGTAAGAATATGTATGTATGTTGTACCTTTTTATACTGTGACAGTAAATCTGCTCCGTTTTATTGCTGCAAGTTGCTGCACACGACCCCTTTCCCTAATCGCTACTAACGGAATGGGATGGAGGTTTCTTATTCCATCAATTTGATGAGCGTAAGGACCACAGCGTGCATCTGTATAAGCGTTTACATTAAAGTATGCACTGCAAGCTAGATGCTAGAGCGTCGGTAGACCGTTGTGAAGAGCTATGGTCCCTAAATGGCCCATTTACCTTCCTTGAGGGTAAAATATAATTATGTGCATCATCATCATCATCCTTTATCAACCCTCTACTGAGGCATAGGCTTACCTTATTATAGTCAGGGTAAGGAAATGCTATTTTACAGATTTTTTTTAAACATCTACTGGGTGAAATTGATGTCATTATCATCCTTTTAAACTTAAGTGTCTACCCGTCAAACCGTACAACTTTTACTGTGAGAGTAAACGGTTTGGAGCAAAAAACAAATCAGCTGTTCCATACTAAACTACAATGCCTACTCGACTCAAATGTATGCAACAGATTTTTTTTTTGCTCCGATCTGTTTGCTCCCATAGTAAAAGTTGTTCTGTTTTATGGGTAGACCCCATGGTCAATGGTAGACTCTTAGTTTAAAAGGATGCTAACGATATCAATTTTACCCTGTATAATATTGGCTACAAGAATTTATATTCCAAATACCTAGTATTGAATATTTTGAAAACATTCAATCCAAACTGAAATCAATTACAACTAACAATAAACTTCAAAATAAATTGCAAGCATCACAGCCAGAAATTCCTACCTATAATTTATAGTAGCGTCATAATAGAACGCTGTTTTCAAGTTCCGTGGACACCGGGATACGGGACACGGGACATTATGGGACACAATAGCGGTGGGATCCCAACCGAGGACACTATTGTCTTCTCATAAACTCTACACAATCCTTTTGTTTATTATCTTTTTTTAATTTGCGAGTTGTAAATTGTTTTTGTCAAGTCAATTTTTGAATGTTATTGTTCTTGGAGACACAATAAAGCTTTTTGATTGCCTTCATCCGAAAATAAAGTATGTGCAGAAATAACCGAATATCACGATTCAAATTATGAAACCAAGCAGTTTTATAGTTCTAGAGATTTTGTGATGAGCGAGTCAATTTGGTGCTTGATAGGTTTTGTAAAACTTTAACTGAATAAGCTTTTAATTATTGCCAGCTGGCCTGCTGGACCAACCGATTCGATGAGGAAGGCCGAGGATAAAAGCTTTGTGTCGCGCGTGCGACAGGCTTATGTTCACCAGTAGACAATGGACTATTTATTCGTGTTACGACTTGACTGTGACCAGAATGTTATCTCTAAACCGGGTACCTTTAGCACGTAGGTACAAGAGGCAGGATACGTCAGGGGAGGGTATGACAGATCACTCTAGGTAGCTGCATATCCCTGCCTCCGCCCTCGGTATGCCCATGACCCTATCCTACTTTGTAGAAATGTAACTTTTTACGTGCGTACACACACTTTTTTTCTTTATTTATTAAGAATGCGAATCCTTGAAACGATGCCCGTAAATCATTTACAGATGTCAGCATCTAACTATAAATAATTCACGGGTCCTGAATGAAGCTAGATGGCGGGCGCTAATGTCCTGCACACAGCAAATAAATTGCACTCGTCAATCTTTTCTAATACCTTCTTTTCCACATGACCAAACTATCTCACTACAACCTTTTTCAGACCACAAAGTTCTCCAGATCACTACATTCACTTAATAAAAGCATCACTTAACAAGCGTAAACGCTTAAAGTTCTTAACTTAAATCTAAATGTTCCCAGCGTGTAAGGGGGACATTACGGTCGAGCTTTTAAGGCTAAACGCTGTTAGATTATACACAGAGACCGAGAAATTGATAAGAAATAGTTCTAGTTTTTACTTTTTATTTATAAACTAGCTGTGTGAACCTTAAAAAAGTATCCTCTGTCTGTGTGAACCTTAAAAAAGTATCCTATGTGCTAATCATAATTCTATCTGCGTGCAAAATTTTATCCAAATCTGTCTAAACGTTTATGCGTAACATAGAAGCTTGATAGGTAATTCAAGCTTCTTGTATACCTACATCCAAATTTTGACATTTATAATAACGTGGGCGTTGCGTGTGATTAGCACTTCTGCGAATGTCAAGTAATTTATGGGAGTATCTATCACAATCTCAAGCATAATTTTATGAGAAAAAGCACATAAAGACCAGGAAAAACTAGGGTTGCCACCTATCAGTCTGCCGCAACTCTAGGTTTGCCAGGTTAAAAAATGACTTCTTTGAACCTGGCAACCCTAGAGTTGCTGCAGACTAAGAGGTGATAACCGTAGTTTTTCCAGTTCTTTAGATCGGTCTTCTTCCGATGGCAAAAATCATAAAGGTACTTGCGGCAAAATGTTTCTAGGCAACCTGCTGGCGACGTTGTATTGAAAACCTGTGTACACATTTACTAGAATCACATTTCGTTCACCAAACAAATAGGTGCTTAATTTTATGGTCGGATTTCAGTCCACTAGTGACTCACTGAACTGAAATCCGACCGTAAAATTCGTCAGTCTAGGAACTGTTTTATAATAATGTGAAGATAAATTGATACCTTTGAAGCTTGTTGACGTGATGCCTGCTACGAGAAGAATTATACAGTGTTATTCTGAGAGGGAAATAATATATTGCAGTCTAATATAATATTGTTGTGCGTTTTGAAAGACAGTGTGTATCAGTATCATGCATGTTAACCGGCGACGGCATCCAGGTACATAGGTAGATAATGTAAAACGAACGCACTACACTTAATGCATAATGAAAAGCGAATATTAAAAGATGTCTGGTGTTTTAAATTATTTTACATTTTAACATGAGATTTTAATACACGGCACAGTGGAACATGTCTAGCACCTTTTTTAATAAGTCTGGAGCCATCCTCAGATGTTTATTATCATCATCAGCGTCTTTCGTCCCTTCTATCGGAGCACAGGCCACTTTCATGGTAAGGGCACACCCCGGACACTCCCTATAAAAAAACAGAAATTGACAAGAAGACGTCAGAACGAGCGAAACGGAGTCTAGGGCTACAATAACTTCGTGCTGCCTGCGGTGCATGACTTTTTCGTAAATAAAACACATTGACATCTGTCTATTCAAAAATAATTTTTATGCTTCGTCCTGAGATTATAATATTATCTTTGTTTCGAAAACATACATTCTAGCGTGTCAATTGTAGTCAATGTGTGATGTCAATTTATGCTACTGGTAACCACCGAAGTAACCAGAGGGGGTGAGGTAAACAGTTGGTGGGAGGTAGGGAGTGTCCATACTGTATGTAGTACTAGATATTTATCCTCTTTCTTATACTGTAGTAAGGGTGTACGGACATTAGTCCACCTAAATGCAGATTGGAGACTTCACATACGTACCCATCATTACTCAGTGTAAGCTAGTTTCTCACAATGCTTTCCTTCATCCTTTGAAAGCAAGGAGAAAGTGGAAGAAAATCGCATTTGGAACATGTCATGTCGAGGCGTGCGTTGTTGTGTTATTTACCAATATCTAGCGAAGTATTCATAATACACTACCTATTATATTTTAGAAGAAAGCTCACTCTTAGCATATTGAATAATCGCTTTTTTATTATGAAATGATTTAGAAATCGCTTCTTAGCAATAAGACTGCCTTATTTGGTGCCTTGAGAGATGAGCTTCAAATCAGTTGCATCCTACAAAAAGGGGAGGTGCGGAGTACTCGAAACCGACGGGCATGTATGAAGAGATGCACGGATGTGCATGAGGCAAAAGAGGTATGTAAGGATCGTAGTAAGTGGCGCGCCCTGGTCTCTGCCTACCCCACTGGGAAAGAGGCGTGACGTTATAGATAGATAGATAGATAGATAGAGATGATCTTAGTTTATTTAAAAACAAACTGAATGACTTATTAATTACGAAATGTTACTACAGTCTTGACGAATTCCTTGCTGAAGAATCCATCTAATGTACCAAATTGAGAACTTATTTATTTTGCCATTGTAAATTCACCAAATTGTATCATTGTAATATTTGTTTTGTTAATACTTTGTTATTTTATTTCTTGTAAAAAAAATGCTTGCATTTTTTTTTTTTCATTTATTATATTGTACGCCCATGTGGCAGGACATAGTTTCTATGTACAACATCTAATAATTTACCTATGATCCACAATAAATACATTTTCATTTTCATTTGATGTTGGTGTAAAATTAAGTATATTTGATTGATTGATTTAATAATTCAGGATGGAATGACATGTCAAGTGATAAAAGCTGGCTCTCGTATTATGTGCTCTCGCCGTCCAAGACACTGCCAATCAAAACATCCCCATATTCCTCATAATTCTAACTCTAACAGCCAAAACAGAAATTCAATGATTTATTTACAAAAGAATAACTTCACAAAATATAGTTTTAACAGCTTTCCTGTCTAGAAACAGCTTACAAAGCTCTGCTGTTGGCAGAACGATGCGAGCCACAATAAGATGTCGGATGTTGGATATCAAGAGTAAATCTGATTTGTAATCAGAGCGATGCATTCCGCTCGAGTCTTGGCTTTGCAGGAAACATGATTCTTCATTTCTTATGTACATTTTTTTAGCAATGCGACTTTTGAGTTATTTTGTTTTATAATATTTATTTTACTCGTCTAAGTCTCGTTGCAGGTTCTGACCCGAGCACTTGTCTCGCGTCGTTTTCGCGCGTCGCGTTTTTGCCTGCCACGAGGTTCCGTAATCCTCAATCTCTCTTGTTCTTGACCAAAAACAATCCCTAAGATTGGGATAGATTATCCCATATACTACTTGACACTGGCGGAAATGCCTACCTAACATGATAAGTATATTTTTAACTATAGTACCACCCATGATTTCGTAAAGCTGTATGTGCACAATGTCCAGAAAATACGGGTATCACTGACGATAAATCTTAGTGGAAAATGCACAATAATACATTTATTGAACTGCCTATTGGCAGAGTAATAAAAACAGAGTACCAACAAAAGCTTCGACTGCTGGTCCACGGCAGCCTGTCTCTAGATACATTACCTAAAGGAACATCGAGCCTTTAAAATTGGGGATCTTCAAAGGGGTTTGAAGATTATTGGCATATGGTCGTACGACTCGTATCGTATCTTGAACTTACACAACTAGTGTCGCAGCCTGAAACCTATTTTACCGAAAGAGGATATCAAAGTGATCACAAAATATAACAGGTAGCTTATTCTGTCGTATCATCGTTGGTTTTAAAGATATAGATATTTGATTATGATTGATAAATCATACAAATTCTTCAAACCCCTTTGTTTCTCGACAACGCGTTTTTGTATGAAGTTTTATTAAAGACAGGCTTACTGTTCGAAATAGTTCATACTGTACCTACATGTTTTGACATAAATTTACTGTAACTCCTAAACATCTAGGCTGCGGTTAGGTGTTCTCCATCCAGACTAGCTCAAGTTAAATACTGTTTTGTACTATTTGCACTAAGCAGGTGCTGTGGTGGTGTTTCGCAAATGTAGCCTTCAGTTTGCTGCTTGTAATTATGTAGTTCTGAACTTTGTGCTGTAAATAAATTGGATTACAAGATTTTATGAAGTAGGTACTAAGTACCTACTAATTAAATTACTAAATATATACTAAAGAAATCAAAGTACAAAAAAAACGGATAATGGGCTGACCGGATTTGGATAAAAATTAGCATTATAAATTATGCTCTATTATGATACGTCTGGAACGAGGGGGGTGGAGGCAAAGGTGTTTGTGAGAGATCTGGGCAGGAGGATGGTGGAAAATGACAACGATGTCCGCTCAGGGTCGTATCTGGTGCAGAGGATTTCATTGGCCATCGAGCGCGGGAACGTAGCTGGTAGGATTAAGGGGCTATGTAAAAAAAATAGGATTCTTCAAAGCTCCATATATCATGAAGTACTAACAGTAGGAGTATGATTTGCGGATATGTTTAAATTGAACATATAATTGAAGTTTTGATTAGAGCCAAAACACGATTAAGACAAATTTTCTCGATAGAAAAACAAGCCAAAGTAGCCTCCGTTTTTGTCTATAAACGCTTCTAACTACTAAACGGTGAATAATGGAAACATCAGACTTGATTTAAAAAAAAAGAGATTGCTATTATCTAAGTTTTGATTAGAACAGAACAGTGGCGGACTAAGCCCGTCGGAGGCCCGGGGCGGCAAAATTAAAAGAGGCCCCCCGGTCTTTCCAGAAATTGATATCTACAATTCTTTCGAGCCGTGGCAAAAACTCGATATCGGAGCCCCTTCTCTCCATGGGCATAGGTAGCAAGTATTTTGTCCCAGGGAGATCCAGGTCCTACAACATGGAGCGAGCGAAACGAGCCCGAGATTCGTACAATGTAAAATCTAGTGCGAGCAAAGTAAAGTCGAGATTTTACAGCAACATGAAAACATATCTGACCGAAAACCTAGAGCGAGCAAAGCGAGCTCGAGATTTTACTGAATTCTGGAGCGAACGAAGCTAAGCGAGTTCGAGATTTTATTGCAATATAATGAGATCAGTTGAGTAAGATTTAAATCCTAGAGCGAGCGAAGCGAGCTCGAGTTTTTTTACGACCTAAAATCTGGAATGAACAAAGTAAGCTCATTTAACTATACTATGAAAAGCCATACCATCCAAAACCTAGAGCCAGCGAAGCGAGCGAAGCGAGCTCGAGATTTTACTGAATTCTGGAGCAAGCGAAGTGAGCTCAAGGTTTTAGTTCAATGTGTCTAGCCAGGAGCGAGCGAAGCGAGCTCGAGATTTTGCTTCATTATAACTCAATTTTTTCAGCTCATGCCGAAATCGAGTCGATTGATGTATTAAACAAATAGCTGAAATGAGCTTATACTTATAATAACTCGATTGTAGAGCTCATCCTGAAATAGAGTAGGTATATTGGTGTATAAAATAAAACCTGAGCGAACGAATAGAGTTTTATAATTATGACTGGGTTGTAGCAAGAACTCAGTCTCAAAGCACAGAAAGCTATCAGAAAAGCCAAGCGAGCGAAACAAGCTCAAATTTTCGAAATATATTCAAATTCCAACCACATTGACTTTTCAAGAAGCGAGCTCATAATTATGCTAACTAATGCACAACAACTTGAAAAAGATTGAGCGAGCGAAGCGAGCTCGCAAATTCGCAATATTTTGGACTCTATTTCCTTCTTTGACTTTCAATGACTAACGTACGGGGCCTCCAAGTTGAAACTGTAGTCCCAGTACCGGAGGCCCGGCCTCCGGAGCGAGCGAAGCGAACTCATAATTATGCTAACCGCATAACAACTTGAAAAAGATTAAGCGAGCGAAGCGAGCTCGCAAATTCGCAATATTTTTGACTCTATTAAATTTGACTTTCAATGACTAACGTACGGGGCCTCCAACTAAAAACTGCAGTCCCAGAACCTGTTCTGCTTCTGGCCTCCTGAAGCCCGGGCCTCCAACTCCAGACTGTGTCTTTACTTACTATATAAACGTCATTATTTTGGATTTGATTAAAAAGGAATTGTCTTCTCGAGGTTTGGAGCCCCCCCCAAGATTGGGGGCCCGGGGCGGACCGCCCCTCCGCCCCCCCCCTTAGTCCGCCAGTGGAACAGAATTGAACTAACATAATCACAATTAAATAAAGTTTGTTTTTTCGCTTGATTCGTTCGACATGGGCTCTTAATGACGAAAGGCCCGTTTAGTGTATGGGTTTATTTTTTATTTTTCTTGTTATCTCGCTGACGAAACGTATTATGGATTTTTATGTATCTATTCTTTCTTGTGACGAGCGTGAGAGCATGCTCTATATCACATTCTTTCTTAAACCGTAACATAGGTAGGCCCCACAAGGTTGACCAACGACCTGATGAAAGCGGGCCCGCCACCACTGGATGAGGGCAGCGTAGGGCCGATCGTTGTGGCGATCCTTAGGGGACGCCTATGTCCAGCAGAGGACGTCTTGATGACTCGACGAAGATGATTCTTTTTTAAAGTCAACGCAGACGAAGTCGCAGTTAAAGGCTCATCATAATTATAGAGCTTAGATCAAAGTAAAATTAATGGATAGGCCCAAAGTGCTTTAAGTTAAAGCACGCAAAACTAGGGCACTTCAATACAAACTAGGGCACTTGGTCTGTCATCTCGGTACATTTTCGAAATAAAACTGTCAATTGTTTTGCCTCATTTTTCTGGTTTCAAATGTTCGCATAAGGCCTATCCATTAATTTTACTTTGATCTTAGTTATAGAGTAGTGACTCGATTTATTTCTTTATTTCTTTTCGTGTCAATTGTTCTACTATTCTATATTTTATTAGCCAGATATTCGGCGAGCCTGATAGCATCCAGTGTAGCTTTATTGAGGTCCTCTCTCGTGCAGGTGTTTGGGTACAACAGGCATTCTAGCAGGTGCGCCATATTTGTTCTACTCGATTTCTGATTTGTTAAAATTCTGGTACTGCCACCCCCTTTCTCCCCTATTCCCCTAATAAAATGTAGCCAAAACAAACTTTTGGACGTTGAAGGGTGAGTATACCTACTGGGTCTAAGCCAAACACTACCTACCGAAAACTTAAAGGGGTGAAAGTACCCATCAATATGAACAACTTTTATTATGAGACCAATTACTATGAGAACTAAAAAAAACAGCTATCTTATACTTGGAAAAGGTTGATGTTGTAGGTAGTCGAAGAAATATTAATAAACAGTTGTCATCCGGTACTCGTGTGTTTTACTTCATAACATGGTGGCAGCGGTGTTATCTTAAAACATCCTTGATATTTACGGGCATAAATATCAAAAAAGTGTTTAAATCTACTTTACGAAACCCAAATTACTGTAGTACATTGTGATTTTTGTGAAATAAGTGCAAAAAGTTAGCGATGGAGCACGCGAGACCTCCGCCAGAATTGGCTATGGATGGCAGCCCCGTCAGCCGGGCTGACGCATGGAAGCGATGGAAAACACAATTCCAACTGTTTCTAAAGGCATCGGGGGTGCATAAGGAAGAAACAGGTGTACAAGCGAGTTTATTGATAAATCTAATAGGGCCAGATGGTTTTGATGTTTATCAAACGTTTTCATACCAGACTGATGAGTCATCAGATGATATAAAAATTGTTATGAAAAAATTTGATGAGTACTTCGGAACCAAACCGAATATAACCCTATCAAGATACAATTTTTTCACTCGTAACCAGGAGCCGGGTGAATCAGTAAATCAGTATGTTACTGCGCTGAAGCTACTGAGTAAAAATTGAGAATTTTCTACGCTAGTAGAAGGCTTGATTAGAGATCGAGTCGTTTGTGGGATAAGGAATGCGGTCGTGAGGGACCGCATGCTCAGAACGGATGACTTAACACTGGAGAAGGCGATTAGAATATGTACCGCCGACGAGGTGTCTTCAGATGGAAGTCGTCAACTGGAACGAGGAGCGGGCCAGGGGTCAGCTCACGTCGATGCAGTAGCTGCCAGGGGAGGGCGCGGCGCGACGTCGACGTCGCGGCGCCGATGGACGGCGCACGGCCGAGGACGCGGTCGACCTGCCGATAGCCAGGCGCGCGGCGCCTTTGGCGGTCCAAGTTCGGGGAACTTTGACCAGTCGGTTCAGGGGTTAAAAGTGTGCGTGAAGTGTGGTTCGTCACAGTGTCTGCCGGGGGCTTGCGCGGCTTCCGCAGTGAAGTGTTTTGAATGTCAAAAAACGGGTCATTTCGCTAGAATGTGTAGATTGAACAATGTGACAAGAAAAATACACGATGTGGAATATCACGAAGGTGAGGTCACGGACACGGACAGTGAGGACGAAAACAGTGAGTTATTTTATATTTCTACTGTATTGTCGCAATGCAAACAAAAATCGGAAGAATGGTTTGAAACCTTGTATTGTACAGGCGGCTTTGAAAAATTTAAACTCGATACTGGGGCAGATATCAATGTGTTGTCTTATGAGAAATTTCTTACTTTGGGTTTTAACCCTGCTCAGATAAACAAGGCAAATATTAAATTAGAATCATACAGTGGTGACTTTATACCTATCAAAGGAATCTGCTCACTTAATTGGAATTATAAAAACCAATTATACTCATTGAATTTTGCTATTGCGAATATGAAATGCCAAAGTATATTGGGTCGAAAGTCATGTCAAGAATTAGGTGTAATTCAGCGAGTAAATACCGTTAATCTGTTAGAATATAATGATTTGTTTCAAGGTCTAGGTTGTTTACCTGGTATTTATCACATTGATGTTGACCCAACTGTCAAACCGGTCGTATGCGCACCGCGTAAGGTTCCTTTTTCTTTGAGAGATCGCCTGCACGCAGAATTGAATAAAATGATTGAGTTAGGAGTCATACGTAAAGTGAGTCACCCTACCTCTTGGGTTAATGCATTGGTTATTGCAGCTAAAAAAAATAACGGAATTCGAATTTGTTTAGATCCACGTCCATTAAATCAAGCGATACGACGTGCACACTTTCAATTACCAACCATCACCGACTTAGCTACACGTCTACAAGGATGCTGTTTTTTTAGTGTCTTAGATGCCCATGCGGGGTTTTGGATGCAAAGAATTGATGATGCTAGTTGCTAGATTAGTTGTTAGATGGAGCGCTGATTTATGCACATTCGCCACCCCGTTCGGCAGATATCAATTTTTAAGATTACCATATGGAATTAATTGCGCCTCGGAGGTTTTTCATGGTAGAATGCGTCAGTTATTAGAAGATTTAGAGGGAGTAGACTCGTTCGTAGACGATATAATAGTTTTTGGAAAAACCAGGGAAGAGCACGATAACAGATTAAGTGCACTGTTAAATCGTGCCAGACACATTAATTTAAAATTTAATAAAGAGAAATGTAAGTTAGGTGTTAAGGAAGTTACATACTTAGGTCATGTTTTCGATAAGAACGGAATGCGGGCCGATAACAATAAAATAAGAGCAATCACAGAAATGAAGCCTCCCACTGATAAAAAAGCCTTGCAGCGATTTTTGGGAGCGGTAAATTTTTTGGCAAAGTTCATTCAAAATTATTCGAACCATGCGATTCCATTAAATAATTTATTGAAGAAGGATGTATCGTGGTGTTGGGAGGAGGAGCATCAGAGTAGTTTTGATGTACTTCGGTCGCTGGTGAGCCGCGCGCCGGTGCTGGCCCTGTACGACCCGACGCTGCCGGTGGTGGTGTCGGTGGACGCGAGCGGCGCGGCGCTGGGCGCCGTCCTGCTGCAGGCCGGCCGCGTGCTAGAGTACGCTTCCCGCACTCTTACCGACACACAAACGAGGTACGCTCAGATTGAAAAAGAGTTGCTAGCCATTGTTTTCGCCTGCGAAAAGTTTCACCAATATTTATTTGGCAAATCAAAGGTTTTGGTTGAAAGTGATCACAAACCGCTTGAAAGTATTTTCAAAAAACCATTGATGTCTGTCCCGGTACGATTACAAAGGATGATGTTGAAAGTACAAGGTTACGATTTAATTGTAACCTACAAACCCGGCAGACTAATGTACGTACCGGACACACTATCTCGAGCAGCCCTACCAGAATTGTATAACAGTGATATTAATGATAATGTATTATTGCAAGTTCATTTATTAGTCAACAACTTAAATATATCAACAAACAAACTAACATTAATAAAAAAGGAAAGTAGAAAAGATCAAACATTATGTACCTTAATAAAGATTATAAAAAACGGTTGGCCTAAGTATAAATGTGACTTACCTGGAAATGTGTATGACTACTGGTCTTATAAAGAGGAATTGTTTGTTATTGATGACGTAGTGTTTAAAGGAGATTTGGTTGTTATTCCAATGTCTATGAGGAAAGATATGCTTAAATGTATCCATGAGGGTCACTTAGGTATTGATAGATGTAAAAGGCGGGCTCGAGATGTAATATTTTGGCCGGGAATATCAAATGATGTAGACATTTTTGTGAAAAGATGTAGAGTTTGTCAGGAGAATGCAAATGCACCTTGCCGTGAAACGCTACTACCTATAGAGATTCCGTCACTACCTTGGTACAAATTAGGTTCAGATATTTTTGAGTATGGCAAAAAGTATTATTTAATAGTGGTTGATTATTATTCTAATTATACAGAAGTGAGTGCCCTCAACAACATATGCTCTCAAACTGTTATTAATAGCATGAAGGAGATGTTCGCTCGCCATGGGATACCTGAAATTTTAATAACTGATAATGGTACACAGTATACTAGTCATGAATTTAAAAAGTTTACAAACGAGTGGGGATTTAATCACCACACTTCATCGCCACATTATCCCCAGGCGAATGGAAAGAGCGAAAGGGCCGGCCAGACAGTAAAAAGACTATTGATAAAATCTCTTCAAAGTGACACCGACTTTCAGTTAAGTTTGCTTAATTTTAGAAATACACCACGCGACGGTTTGGATTCTCCTGGCCAATTACTTATGAGTCGAAAACTCAATTGTAAACTACCGGTCAAACCGGAATTATTAAAACCAAAACTAAGTGATACAGAAAAACAATATAAAACGATGTTACAAAAACAAAATAAGAGTAAACAAAATTATGATGCTAAATGTAAAAATCAGCATCCCTTGAACGTGGGTGACGACGTTGTGTTAATCCAGGGACAAACTAGAAGCCGCGGAACAGTAACAGCACATTCGAACATGCCGAGATCTTATATTGTGCAAAACAGCATGGGAGCACAATATCGGCGAAATAGACGTCATCTCATTAAATGTATACCGCCAGGGCCCGAGCCAGATAAACACAACGACGACGCCTACTGCTGGCGTGACGCCGAGGACAGTGCATCGCCGGCGCCGGCGCCGCCGCGCTTGCCCGCTGCGGAGCCAGCTAGCGGCCAGGGGACATGTCCAGCTTCTACCTCACTAACTGGGTATTCGCCACCGCTAACTCGCTCTAAAGCGAAGAAACTAGGCAATAATTAAATATAGATTTATTTTTATTACTTATCTAAAAAAAAAAAAACGCCAGAAACGGTACTTTATTTTTTTTTTCTATGAAAAGGAGATACAAGTACGTAGTTTATTATTATTATATTTATAGTGTACTTAATACCTATAGCCTACCGATGTTACTAATTTACAATAACTTAGGCTTTAGTAATTTTTCAAACTGTTAAGTTACTATAAGTTAAATCTTTTGTAAACTAACGGGGAAGATGTTGTAGGTAGTCGAAGAAATATTAATAAACAGTTGTCATCCGGTACTCGTGTGTACCGTGTTACTTCATAACAGTTGATGTCGTGTCGTATCAGGAACTCAAGACACTGGCTGAAAATAGACAGGATTGGCGATTACTCCACCGACAAGAGCGTAGCTCTTAAATAAGATGATGATTATCTTATAATACTATTAAATACCACGCAAAATTTATGGAACAGTTTTTATTTTATTTTTAGTGTTTATTGTTTGTCTAATAGTAAAAGTTGTTCATATTATAATTTTTTTTAATTTATAATTAAATGGACTCTTGCTTGTGCTTTAGCACTGCATTTCCGCCAGTGTCAAGTATTTTATGGGAGAATCTATCTATCCCAATCTCAGGGATTGTTTTTGGACAAGAACAAGAAGAGACTGAGGATTGCGGAGCCTCGTGGCAGGCAAAAACGCGACGCGCGAGACGTGAGCTCGGGTCAGTCCCTGCAATGTGACTCCTTCATATAATTTATTTTATGAATACTTGCACCCCCTTAAGTTTGAGGTTTCGGGAGTTTTTGCCTTACACCCTGATGTACGTAGGTATGTATGTAACATAATGCGAACAAACGTTGTGATAGATCCACGTTTGTTTAATAAAGTATTTACGACGATGTATAAAATTTACTGGTAAATATATTGACATTATGAAAATGGAGGACCGTAAACGTAATCAATCAATTTACAATTGAATTTTTGGCGTATCTATCAGAGAAATTTCATCTTTTGGTTTCGAGCCAATTCCTCACTTATATTAATTAATCAGAAAGAATGTTTAGTGATTGATTGTTATCTAAGAAATTACAGCATTTTATTTTTCAGCTGTTAGTAAACTTATTTTTTTTTTAAAAACCAAAACGTATTTTTTTTTAAAACACCGACAGGTCAGGTAAATAGTCACCATTATGAGTAACGAGCTTTTACCCGCTACTACGTCCGCATAAATTATATACCAGATTTTAAGTCAGATGTTACGCTACCAAACAAAAAAAGTTTCATCAAAATCGGTTCAGTAGTTTTTGCGTGATACTCGAACAAACAAACACCCAAACAAACAAACAAACAAACTAAATTCTTTTTTCAAATTTACAGTTTTATAATAGTCAAGATTTGATAAACAGAATTGTAATACAGAAGTCTGTGAAACAGAGCTATAATCCCCGCAAGTTGATATTGCGATGGAACCTTGTCACAATAACAGCTGCGTGACGTCATCAAGCACGGGCTGACCTTGCGAACGGTATTGATGGTGCACAGTCGACTACGTCAAAATTACGTCACCAAGATGGCCGCCAATCGCAATATCAACTTGCGGGGATTATAGAAGCTTTAAATACCCACATAAAGTGGAGTTTCGGTACTACTAGTGAAACGTGGATCTTCTGAAGTTTCAGAATATCTCTGACTATCCCCTCGGGAAATATAGTCGTGAGCATATGCTTATAAGTGGAGATTGCATTAAAAACATTTTGTTGAACCCTTACCATACCTTGGATGACGTCACTGTTATTTCCCTTTGCATAGAGTTGCCATTCTAAAGATAAACCTTAGATTAAAAACTTTTCGCTTACGCTGAATGATGTAGCCAAGAAATGAGAGAGCGAGATAGCCAGTTATAAAAATTTATGTAAACAAAAAAGACAGAAATATTATTTTTATTTTCGGTCGCCGTGCCGTGGCCGGTTTTTGTGTTTGGCAAGATGTCAAACCATTGTCAAACCTATGGAATGTTGATGACATCATGCCATAAAAATCGTCTTTTAGTATGCAAAAGTCCCACTTGCTGTTTCATGTGCGGCTACGGTATGGTTTCATCTATCTAGTTACTATATCTATGAGATAAATTCTCCCAATTGTCACCCTAATGAAAGAGATGGGAAAAAAACATTGATGTCATCGAATAGGTCATTGTTTTTGGCTTGACAAAAATATTTGTAATGCAATTTCCACTTATGTAGGTATTTAAAGTTTCTTGGTCTAAGCCTATACAGGGTGTCCCACAGCCATGCCACACGGAAGGAAAGTACCTTACTACATTCGCGGACACAATAGAACTTTTATTGTTATCACTGCTATAGCCGGTCAGTGTCCGCGAAAAAGTAAAATACCACAAGGAAGGAAATTATATCGACCCCTCTGGCCTCAATTGTCGTAAACGCCATAAACGACTTTTTACAGGGGAAGCAAAAAACCAAAAATAGAAAAAAGAAAAATTAATATCTTTTTTAATTTTTTAGCTATATTGATGATACTTACATAAAATTACTCGTACTCAAATGTTTCAAAAACTCATAAGTATTGCACTGAAGTAGAATGCAGATTTAAGAAGTTAGCATGGAGATACGCCCTAAAATAAAACTGTCGAATGGTGTTTACTACCCAAAAATAGTATAAAAATGTATTGCTGATTAATAATAAAGTAGTAAAAGCATTTTTATAAACAAACAAGCAGTGATTAAGCAGTAAAAGGCTATTTTAATAAACTAATTTTTATGTTTTATTTATTGTGGGCTAAGGTAATTATGTGTTAAGGTAATTATAGTCAGGTGTTATATTCAGATATTTAGCAAAAACAATTATACCCTATTTCCATTAAAAAATGTTCAAGAATAGGTGGGTATTAATTAATTTTAGGTAAAGGGTGAATAGCTCATCGTTTATTGTGTATTTAATAAAAATATTTTATAATCTTTGAATCATTTATTTTCATAATTAAATTGTAGGCACATGTTTCATGTTCATACATCATACAAAAATGTAAATGTGATGTATGAACATGAAACATGTGCCAAAAATGCGTGATTTTTTCTTAAAAAGAAAAAATCACGCATAAAATTAAAAAAGGAACTTTTGGTAATTATTAATTTACACGACATTAAAATAATAGCTGCATTTTCATCCTCTTCGTCACATTCTATCAGGACGTCCAAGACTTGAGCCTCATTTGGAAGTAGTAAATATTTGTTATGGTAATGTTTAAATTCTTTAAATTTATGGATAATTTATTGTTAAGAGGATGGTGTAGCGATACGACGATCAAGCAAAACGCAAGCCAAATAGATCAACCAAATGTATATAAGCTTTCTTGCGTATCGTCTTTGAGCTTGGCCGGCGGCGTTAACGTTTTTTTCCCCTTTGAAAACAACGCATTTTGATAATTTTTGGCTCATTAATCCAAAGATAGAAAACTATGTTTATTAATCCATTTGTACGTTTTGATATTTTTGATGTACTTTTATGTATGTATATTAAATAAAATATAAGCGATTTTAGATTTTCATACATAACATTACATTTTTGCTTACAATTTCGCTGCTATATCAAATATTGAAAAAATCAAAACGTACGAACCTAGTTTTTGGTCTCAAATTTTGAGACATATCATCAAGTGTACCAAAAATCATTACAATATGTTATGTTTTAGGGATTGGGAATGGTTTTTTTTAACCGACGAAAACAAAAAAAAAAACGAGGTGGTTTTCAAGTCTCAATACCTTATGGAACATGCTAATACAAAATACATACATACACTACACTAGTTACATAAATACATTTATTTACACAGTACAACGGTTTTCCTATATCCTGTTACTTTGTTTTGTAAATTAACTTTAGCTTTAACTTTTTTTATAAATGTACTTCTTACTCCTGGCGAGAGAAGACCTGGTGACTTGAAGTACAGGTATGTGTACGCAAGTACACATACTTACCAAGCAACAGTCTCCACCCACAAACTCTTGTACTTCATTTAATATTTTTATTGCTCTTATTAATTTTGTGTTTGTGGTGAGAAAAAATAAAAAAAATTGTATTATATTTGTATTTGTAAGTCGACGCGTATATTTTTTGTTTTTTTTTTAATGTTTGAACACGCATAACTTTTTACAGAGTATCTAATCCGATTTTGATAATTTTTGTTTTATTTAGTAGGTCATAGGTACTTCAGAGGTGGTCCCATTTTAATTTGGTGAAGATCTGGTAAAGGGCTTTCGGAGATAGACAATAGAACTCTCTAAAAATCTATAGCATATCATCGACGATTCAAATAAATGATTCGATAACTTCTTACACAGTAGTCCTATTTTAATAATTTTTTTTTGTTTGGTAGGTCGTACTTCAGAGGTGGTCCCATTTTAATTTGGTGAAGATCTAGTAAAGAACTTCGGAGATAGACAAAAGAACTCTTCAAAGATCATAGCATATCATCGACGATTGAAATAAATGATTCGTGTTCATGTTTACATGTATAACGGATGTGTCGTTAACGACATTTTAAGTTAACAATTTGTACGTTTAGGGACGTAAATGACACGATTCAACGTCTGTTCAGGTGACACCGGGTCGTAAACGACATTTTAAGTTATCAATTTGTTCGTTTTGGGACGTAAATAACACGATTCAACGTCTGTTCAGGTGACACCGAGTCGTGAACGACATTTTAAGTTAACAATTTGTTCGTTTTAGGACGTAAATGACACGATTCAACGTCTATTCAGGTGACACCGGGTCGTAAACGACATTTTAGGTTAACAATTTGTTCGTTTTGGGACGTAAATGACACGATTCAACGTCTGTTAAGGTGACACCGGGTCGTAAAGGACATTTTAAGTTAACAATTTGTTCGTTTTGGGACGTAAATGACACAATATAACGTTCCTTTCTTTGCGCATTTGTTAGATAATTGACAGACCAAAATATTTCAAATTCCATTAAATTATGCTTATTAATAAAAAGGTAACTTTTTGACTTGAAATCGAAAACGAACGACGACGAAGGGTGCTAGTCTCTCAAAGGTATGCCATACTAATAATTGTACTTGTTGTACTACTTGTAATACTTGTTTACTAACTAAATGTGGATTAACATGGTTAGTAATTCTGAAAGGTAAGCCGATAAGAGTCGGTATGTAGGTACGGCCACTGGCATTTACGTCACTACATCGTAGAGCGTATTTTGATAAATCATTTTTTTTCTTTTACGACACATATTATGAAATTGTGATTATGGTTTGATTGGGTCGTAAACGACATATTTTGTAATCTTCGAATGAAAATGTCTTTTATGTCTTTTCGATTGGTGTTTACGTCACAGGATCAAATATTTTGTAAATGAAATGTCTTTTACGTTGAATTTTATTTATTTTATTTGTTTTAGACAAAAAAAACAATGGTAGTAAACGACATTTTTTTGGGATTAGAAGAAGTTTAAATACACCGATCGATAGAGCGAAAAAAAATAAACAAAACTGCATTTTTAACTCATTTTGGCCAAAAGTGGCGTTTACGACAATTGAGGCCAGAGGGGTCGATATAGAGAATTATACAGAAAGAAGACTTCGTTTAGATTTTAAAAATATTTCGAACCGCATTCAAAACATAATTATTCAAACATTTATCATCAATCTCAAGTATGGGACACAGAAACAGAAAACTAAAGGGACACATGCCTACCCTTTTATTGGGAAAGCAAATACTGATACTAGACTTCACATAGGTACGCATGCGTCAGTATTTTTTTATCCAAACTTCGTCGATGTTTTTTCATGTCAATTTACAAAAAAATGGAAAATCAACAAAAAATGTTGCGGTTTGTATAAAATTTTCTTTGTCACATGAAATATGCACACAAAGTGAGTTGCGAGTGGCGCGATGTTTGTCACAAACATAAACAGGTACGTGCTATGTTTTGAAGGAAAAAAAACCTTTTTGCAAGGGCTAGGATAACCATGACATTGTTGTAAACAAACATTTTTTCCGGTAATATTTTTAGACTGTTCTGCGCTTCAATAAAGCATCTTCGAGAGAATAGGAGGCCTTTGCCGAACAGTAGGACATCAAAATGTGTGTAACATACAGGATCCTTTTTAATATGCTGACACTTTTTTATGGGGATGATCACACCATCAAACTGAACAACTTTCTTTATCGAACCAACATTGAAATCACGAAAAAAATATCAGCTGTCAGATAATTTTGTATGGAACAGCTGAATTTTATTTCGCGATTTCGATGTTGGAGCCGTAGAGAAAGTTGCTCAGTTGACGGTCTGATCATCCCCTAATGTATGTTAGTCACTAAGTACGGTACTTGAACGTGGGTGGTCTTTAAGGAAAGATCAAAAGTTCAGCCTCAGATTTGTCAAGCAGCTATGGAATGCACAATCCTGGGCTTAAAAGTGATCTACCGGATTAAAATGTTTTACTCTCCAGAACACACGTGACAGACCACCAGCTGCACCAGCTGCTACGCTGCTAGTCTATGAGTGGGATTTGACAGCGATCAGTACCTAATGGCTAAACGTAAACTTTATGAATTTGGTCGGATGATATAATTATGTAGATGTACATAATCGGTAAGCAGGGTCAGAGGCCGTTTTTATGACTTTAAAGTACATAATTGTGACGGTAAAAAAAGATGTAACCGTTTTTATCCTAAAACGCTCCTAAAATATGGTAACATCGTAATGTTTTGATAATATTTCATGAGCAAGTAAAGGTATGAATTTAAATTTTGTCTATTTACCCTTTTTGGCGCACGAAGCGAGAGCAATCAACGAATAAACGGGGGATGTCTATGATGCTTATACGGGATGTACCAAAAACCACAAGATCAAATATTTCAGTAGGTAAAATGAAATTTGATAGAAAGCAACACTTGGGTAAATGGATTTGGGCCCTTTACACTGCAACTTTTTGCAGCGCTTCTGCATCGATTCAGTTGTGATGCAGCAGCGATACAGTCGCTGGATGTCTAGTTCTGCAATGATACGATCACGATACATCATTTATGCAAACGCGATACAGCCACAACGCAAAACATTCGTAATATTTGATCAGTCATTCGTCGACAGCCTTTGTCGCTACAATCACGCGTTTGAATGAAAAATTTGTCGCTTACGCCAAGGCTTACGCTAATAGATACGCTAATGTTAGTGTAACCGCTTGTGAGATAGCGATAGTCATAAAATCATATACAATTTATATGAAGTGACTCCGGAGTCAGGTGGCCGTCGTAGTACAAAGTAAAAGGCCTACTTTGACTAGACAGATAACAGTTTGACATTCCCATGTGAGAACATCTGTTCTTAGGGTTCCGTAGTCAAACAAAGGAACCCTTATACTTTCGTCGATTCTGTCTGTACCTCCGCAAGGCAGCGGATTCAAGTTCAGTCGGAGACAAATTTTTCAATCTTCAATTTGATACTAATACCGCCTTTTTTGTACCAACTTGTAATTCTTTATCTTAATTCAAAATGTATGTTCTGTTTTTCCTTCCCGTGGCTTTTGTAAGAGGCGACTAAAGGATAAGGTATCTTTTGGAAGGTTTTTGGGTGCTCAACGCCGGTTGTCACCATGTATGGACGCGAGTTTATGTATTTCAGTGCATCAGACGTCATCAACCAAAATTATTGTAAACTCCTCTTTATAGAATATTGTTTAGGACACTCTGTACATGTCTGTGGTGTGAATAGAATAAACAGAAAGTTGAATTGACAGTGGAATGTCAAAGTGCGCACTTTGCTATTTTAACCCCCTGAAAAAGGGGATGTTGTTATAATATTCATGAACTTGGCCTTTTATACAGGGTGTTGTTAGGGTAGACAGTTGCATGACTTTAATAAGTGATTGTACTCATGCTACTGAACAACTTTACTAAAGGAAATAAGGGAAATTCGCAAAAAATGTATTTTCATTCAGGATGGAAAGTCCACATCTTTTCGATTTTAGCTTTCTTAGGGAAAGTTATTCAGTGTCATGGGTCAATCACCCCTTAAACTAATGCAGAAAGTGGCATTAGAGCCGCTCCCGCGCCGTTCGCGAGCGGCTGCGTATTCGCGGCGCGTTCGCCAGATGTGGACGCACCCTATTATTATTATTTGTGGTTGGGCTATTGCAAGCAAGGGTCGTTGTAACACGGAGACCAGCGCTGGTCCATTTGTGTTCGCCCCAAGCTCACCCATATTTACGCATACCTCCGAACTTATGGTATTTTCTTTTCATTCTCGGGAATGCAGGTTTCCTCACGATGTTTTCCTTCATTGCCGAGCTAGTAAATGATAAATACAACCGTACATAAAATCCGAAGAACTAAGTGGTACAGGCCAAGAATCGAACCGCGGCCTCAGGATTGAGGCGCTAGCTCTCTTCCGTATGGGCTATCATCGCTCTGGACGCACCCTAAGAGCAAGATCTCCTTTATTAGAATAAAGGACTCTTAGCTGCTCGTCCCAAATTTATGGGACAGTAGATTTATTATCGCGATTTCACTTTGCGGCCAGGTAGACCAATGCTATATCGGAATGGTAGCCAAGAGAAGGAAGGCGGTCAGACACCGATGCGTTGGTCAGATGACATTGACATGTCAGAGATAGAAGAACATTGTATAAAGTGGTAGATTGACACAGGACCATGACGAGTGGCGTAATCAAAAGGAGGCCTATGCCCAACAGTGGGTAGATGTAGGCTGACTTGATTGATTGATCACTTTTATTTTGATGGTCTGAAGTCTCAAATCGATACGACAAATAGAAGTAGGCTAGAATTGACTTCCTAGATTTTCTCACTTAAGTACCTACTTAGTTTGTTAATTAGTTTGTTTGTTTGTTATTTTTTTTGTTAGTTTATTTGTTAGTTTGTTTCTTTGCTAGCTAGTTAGCTAGTTTCTTTGTTAGTTTCAGATATAGCTAAAGCTAATATTTTAAGCGTGTTAAAAAAGTAGATTCTTCCATGTTTGCCCTAACGCAACGCAAAGAAATTCAAAATTCAGAAAACTGCGCAATTTCCTCAGAAATTACGTTCACCTTCCGTTCCCTAGAGTAACACTTGTCCGTAAAATCGTAATAGTGCAATTGCAGAACAAAGAGCATGCAGCATTTAGTGCAAGATAAAATAATGCACTTTCGGGAGCTCGTCCGCGTCCGTTGGTGAAACGACCCGTGAAAATTAGCTTCGCGGTGTGCAGCTTGAAGAGCGTGATAGAAAGGGCATTTTTTACCCGACAGCCCGACGCAAAAGAGGGTAATGTGTTTATCAGCCTATGTATAATTAGTTGTTGTGTGGCACTATAGAGACCAAACGCGTGGGCCTATTTTGATGATTCTTAAGTCAATTGAAGAATCTTGTGAGTGTCACTAAAAACATATCAAACTAAAAAGTGAAAAACACAAAACAAAATAACAAAATCTGACTGCTTAAAATATCTGAAAAAAAAAACGGCAAAAAATCGCATTTGTTGTATGGGAGCCCCTTTAAAAAAATGTTTTGGAGTAGGAAACAGGGGAATACGAAATAGAAATTTCCATTTTATGTAGACGTAAAAACAGTCCGAGCTGCAGCTGTCACTTTCGCACTGGTAGCTCGGTTGCTCGGGAACAGCTCGACACCAATAAATCTATTAAATACCTATTTTTCAAATGTCGTGCAGCCCGCCTTTCCTCTTAATATTTAGGGTTAGCCGTCTTGAAGTTATAACGTATGCACTCAACGAACAAACTGACAAAATATTCCAAAAAAATTCGTACAATATTTTGTTTGTATCTTTAATCTACTAAACAATTTTTTTTAATTTTTGAGTATATCGTCTTGCAGACTACCAAGTTACATCTTTTTTTAGTTGTATTACCTATGATGTCATGTACAGCCTGTACAGGGTGTAACAAAACTCCCTAGTAATATTAAAAGGGGTGATTTCAAAATCTCAAAAAAAATTGCTGTTCCATACAATACTGCAGTATCGATTTGACTCAAATGTGTGGGACAGCAGATTTTTTTTTCTTGACGTTAATTCCTTTAAAAAAGTTGTTTAGTTTGATAGCATAAACCACTCCTTTAAATATTACTAGGGGGTTTCGTTTTATACCCTGTATATAAAGAGTTATATTTCAGATCAAAATAATAAGGTTCGTAACTCTATGCTTTATGCTGATAAACACGGTCGAGTCATTTCCAACATTTTTATTTCGAATATGAATAAGGTTTTTGCTGTTAATGTAGATCGAATGACGATGTTTCATGGATGGACCTGGAATAGATATATTGCAGTGATATCAAGGGTTGTTTTTGTAAATTTTGTAGGTACAAAACACACTCTTGAGTCACCATAATAGTCGCAATTAATTTGCAGAAAAGTTTTAGATATTGAAGTTAATATTGAAATTAGGGCATGCACCTACTTAATCCGGGATTGTGGAATTTCAAAACTTCAAAATTCCTGATAGTTTTGCCCCTTTTATTCTCATTTAAAGGTGAAAAGGCGGGTTTTGTTTATCATTACTCTGAAGTCGACGGTTACTTACGATCCACTTGGTAGGTACATAATGTCATCCCCTTCTGCATCTGAAGTATGTTTGATCGTAGCGGTGTCCCGTTCGATCAAGTTCATGAGGGTTGGTAAGGAAGACAGAGTGCATCAGTGTTGAGCCAAAAATTGTCTGCATAATCTGAATGTATGCCAACAGAAGCAGATCTAGCTGCAGCGGAAGAAACAGGAAAAATAAAGGAAGCGGCAACTGCAGCGGCAAATGAAGCGAGAAATGCTTCAAAAGCAGCAATAATAGCAGTAGCAGCGAAGGCAGTAGCAGTGATGTCCGCAGCGTCAACATTAGCAAAGCTGAACTACGAACACTGGGAGTAAGACTCGATAATAAGAAATCATTAATTTTGACTTACATATAGAGTCTTTCTTAATATGCTGACACTTTTTTAAGGGGATGATCAGACCGTCAAACTGAAAAACTTTCTTTAAGGGACCAACATCAAAATCGCGAAAAAAAAATCTGCTGTCTCATACATTTGGCTCGAGTAGGTTTTGTATGGGATAGCTGATATTTTTTTTTTGTGATTTCGATGTTGGTCCCTTAAAGAAAGTTTTTCAGTTTGACGGTCTGATCATCCCCTTAAATAAGTGTCAGCATCTTTAAAAGGACCCTGTACATGCATAATACTCTCGCATGTGTCCCATTGGGGTAGGCAGAGACAGTCATAAGTCGTTTCATACAACGCTCTTTGCTTTCGGGTACATTTGATCTGACCCTTCTTAAGTATGCTGCCAATTTGGTCTGCATTCGTACGTCTTTTCACCCTTGTTTACTTGTTACCCCTTTCGACCGTTCCATTCACACTCGCTTAATATGTATCATTATCATCATAATATATGTCATACGCCAGTCTACTATCACTCGTCCTTTCCACGTGACCAAACCATCTCAGCATTCCCTTTTTAATCCGTTTCACTATAATCCTCTGTATTCTATCGTTTTAACTTGGCTTTTTCTATCCTTCTTGTTTCGTATTATTTTACCATACTTTCAGTTTTTCATAAAAATGTATTAAGCTTAAAAATAAAGCAAGTAGGAATGCATAAATCGGTGCCCTCAAAAAGGCAGCATATTTTCCCCTAAACCTGAATGTACTCTCAGGATAACACTGTCCAGATATTGCGGGTGCTCACGCGACGTTGTTTACCCCCCTATACAGGTACGGAGTCAGGAGAGTCCATTCTTTTTGGGGGAGGTCCACAAAATGTTAACCATACAGGGCCCCGATTGCGCTAAACAAGTCTTCACTGAACCGTGATTCAACCACGTGTAAAGCTGAACTTTTTACACATTTTGTTTTGAGCTAATAATTTGACAGCCCTTTGAAAGATCGCTCAGAAGTTTCTGCGCCTGCTCTAAGCGAGGTGGAAGGGAGATATGAGGGCGCGACAGTATCCAAATCCACACATAGTGGCGTCCCACATCAGCGAGCTGCCACCTTACCAAGGAATGAGCGACTTTTTAAAATGTATTTTTTTATACATTATGATCGAAGCAGTATAACAAATTTAAGATATTCAAACGTTGACCCCTCTATAAAGTACCCTAATTCCATCCCTGACCTAGATGCTTTATTACACAGCGGGCTTGTTGAATGGACCTTTTTATCACTCTTGATGAGAGAAAACATGAGGGAGGATTCATGTACGACTTTATTTGTACTTTGGCTGGTAAAGAATTCTTAAAGACCATCTAGTTATAGTTCATTTGCTGGCAAAAAAATAAAAACGTGAAAATAAAAATTTTTGATTTTCTTTTTTATTTCGTGTACCTCACAAACAAATCATTCAACTTTCGTGACGGTCACAAACGGTACTAGAACTACCAAAAATGTTTGTAAGCATGTAATTGTAGTAAGTCTCATCTTCAACGTACCGTAAGTCCAGGCCACATAGAGGCGGTACCGGGAGCGGACCGGGGGCGGAATTTTTTGTAATGTTCTAATTTGTGTGTACCTTGCCACTCAGTGATCCTGGCCGGGAGTGGCGCGGTGCGTAGCGGTACCGGGCTGAATGATAATTATGACAAACAGGCAACCTCGTCTCGGACCGAGAGCGGAGCGGAGGTGGCCGCGGTCGCTGTATTTAACATTCGAGGTGCGACACAGAACGGGAGCGGGAGAGTCGGGGTCCGCAGGCGGACTGTGAATCCCGCACCGAAACTTGTGTGGCACTTGGGCCGTGTTTAATAAACGCGACAAGTGACAATTGACAATGACAATTTAGAGTACATTGCTGAGAATGCTAGGGCACACACATGAACCACTGCAAATTTAGCAGTAATTAGTAACCAGCAATGTACTCTGAATTGTCATTGTCAATTGTCACTTGTCGCGTTTATTAAACAGGGCCCTGGCACGCCTCGGAATGCATTCACTTTCCGCAGGTCCGCCCCTGACCGCGACTCGCCCGCTCCTGCTCTGTGTGGCCTGGCCTTAAGCTTTCAGGATGAAGTTACGTGTAAAATGGCCCTATCGCTTACGAAGAATCCGCATTAGAAACTTAATCCCTTCGCCTCATATCATTGCTCACCTCGTATCTAATTTCAATCCGACTAGGTGCCATTGGCCCATTATTTTCACAACAGGGTGTAAAATTTAATGAGTAACTCATTTAATTTCGAGCAGGGTGCCCATCAAACTGAACAACTTTCAGTATGGAGCCAACATCGAAATCGCGAACAAAAATTCCATAGAAAATGTCAATAAATAGCTAATCGACCAAAATGAATGCCTCACAGCTATTTTTTTTATCGATTTCAAAGTTGTTCACATAGTAAAAGTTGTTCAGTTTGATTGTATGAAGCACCTCATAAAGTATGACGTAATGTATTTTAGTTTCTACTCAGTACTACTCAGTCTAGTATTTTACTCAACTCAACTCAACTCAACTCAAAATATATTTATTCAAAATAGGATACAATGTACCTCTTTTCGAACGTCACAATCTAAAAAGTCACAGATTTTGCTATATAAATTATGTCAAACTGGAATCGCACCACGCATTTGTGTCTTCAATATAGTAAATTATTTTATAATATGCCTTGCCAGATAAAGACTTCTTAATATGTGATTTAAACTTTCTTTCAGATAAATTTAATATATCGTCAGGAATTTTATTGTAAAAACGTATACAGTAGCCCATAAATGATGTATTGACCCTACTGAGTCTGAACACAGGGGTGTCAAGTTTATTTTTGTTTCTAAGATTAAAGTTGTGCCTGTCACTGTTCTTTGGAAATTGCTTAATATTTTTACGGACATGCATGATGTTTTCGTATATAAATTACTCTACGAATAAGATTTTACTCCCTTTATTTTAAGGTGATTATATTCATTGAAGGCGTTTTTTTACTATTATAACATTAAAAATGTTAACAGTCATACACTCATTTGCAGAAACTCTCATTAAAGTTAATCCTCCATTAATTCTCTTGCTGTCACTTTTGTAGTAAAAGTAGTAAAAGTTAGCAAGAGATTTAATGGAGGATTAACTTTAATAAGCGTTTCTGCAACTGAGTGTTAGACAGACAAAAATTCTAATAAAAACCGGTCAAGTGCGAATCGGGCTAATCGCGCACTGAGGGTTCCGTACCACACCACCACAGAACACAACATTATTAACAAAGAAAAAAAACTGTTTTATTCAAGACCTTTAGCGCTAGACCGACTCACATTTGGCCGCTTTTTAGTTTTTGTTTTTATTTTTTAGAGTTTGCTCTATAATCACACTAAGTTTGACACTTGTATGTTTTACCGTTTTTACGATAGAGCGTGAAGAAAAAACGTTGATAAAAACTAGTTTCTTGTTGAGAACTCCCCTTAATTTTTAACTTTTTGACAGACGGACAGACGGATAGACGGACAGACGGACAGACGGACAGACGGACAGACGGACAGACGGACAGACGGACAGACGGACAGACGGACAGACGGACAGACGGACAGACGGACAGACGGACAGACGGACAGACGGACAGACGGACAGACGGACAGACGGACAGACGGACAGACGGACAGACGGACAGACGGACAGACGGACAGACGGACAGACGGACAGACGGACAGACGGACAGACGGACAGACGGACAGACGGGCAGACGGACAGACGGACAGACGGACAGACGGACAGACGGACAGACGGACAGACGGACAGACGGACAGACGGACAGACGGACAGACGGACAGACGGACAGACGGACAGACGGACAGACGGACAGACGGACAGACGGACAGACGGACAGACGGACAGACGGACAGACGGACAGACGGACAGACGGACAGACGGACAGACGGACAGACGGACAGACGGACAGACGGACAGACGGACAGACGGACAGACGGACAGACGGACAGACGGACAGACGGACAGACGGACAGACGGACAGACGGACAGACGGACAGACGGACAGACGGACAGACGGACAGACGGACAGACGGACAGACGGACAGACGGACAGACGGACAGACGGACAGACGGACAGACGGACAGACGGACAGACGGACAGACGGACAGACGGACAGACGGACAGACGGACAGACGGACAGACGGATGGACGGACAGACGGACGGATGGACAACGTAGGCTTAGTAATAGGGTCCTGTTTTCACCCTTTAGGTACGGAACCCTAAAAATGGTCTCAATGCATTCCATTAGTTATAATTTTTGCAAATATCTTCAATGTTCGTCAAGTTTAAAATTTTATCATAATTGTTATTTTAGTTAAGATTATAACTATTTTACTTTTTTTCACAGATATTAATTCAGACAAGACCCAAGTGGAATAACGTCCTCGCTAACGTCCACGTTTTTCCTTCCGTCTAGAGGTGATTAGCACGGGATCTGTTTTCGTTTTCACGGCAATTATTATTTTTTTTTTCCAAGCTTGTAGATACTTAATGATGCCTATCTCTCGTAGAAACAGTTTGAACTGAAGGAAAAATATAAAGGGTAAAAAAATTTGCGTTTCATATCTAACAGGCTGCTTCAGACCATCAAAATGAATAACTTTCATTATAGAGCCAAAATTTGAAATCATTGAATTTAAGTTATCGCATTATCGGGTCTGCCCAATACCAGCTGACCGCGCTGGACTCAATCGACAGGCGTGCCAGGAAGCTCATAGGTGATCCAACCTCGGTGGCGAAGCTACAAAGTCTTGAGCATCGTCGCAAGGTAGCCTGTCTGTCTGTTTTTTATAGGATACATTTCGGAGAGTGCGCGATGGAATTACACGATCTAATACCACCGTCTCCCTTTCATCTGCGGGGGACGAGACGCAGACTGGGTTTCCACCCTTATGTCGTTGACCTACCAGCAACTCGCACGAAGAAGTTTGCTTCTTCTTTTATAATGCGCACGGCTAAGGAGTGGAATGCCCTGCCTGCGGACCTGTTCCCTGAGCAATACAACCTGGGCCTCTTCAAGGCGAGAGTGAATAGGCATCTTTCTAGGTAAGCATGCTACATCTTCGGCCTCATCATCACTCAACATCAGGTGAGATTTTTACAAGGGGTCAAATGTTTACCTATCACACATTAAAAAAAAAAGTTAAATTATTGACCCTGTAAGTATTACCTTAGAAGATAATGTATTTTTTTTAATAAATGCCTTTTAAAAATCTAAAATGTATTTTAGTAAATAAACACTTGTTTTTAAAAAGGTTTTTTGCTCTTAATTAAATTGTTTATGGTTCTCATAATTATTAACTTCGCTCACTCTGTCCTAAAATTAGTAATTTTTCCTGATAAATCGTAGAGGATTCCCGAGATTCTGGCTTGCCACATGCGGGGTCCATTGTATCATGTGTACTGAATTTCTATTTTGTTAATAAAGATATTTGTATTTGTATTTGACTCATATCGGTGGTGCATTGTTCCCTAGATTGTTCCACTTCTAACAATTATTACATGTTCTATGGTCTCAACTGAATATTTTAACACAAGAATACTCCTTTTACGCATTTACGTATTCTCGTCATTTGTCGAACACAATAGGTTTTTAAGGCTCTCACACACGGTGAGTTATATCGCGAGAATTTTTGCGATTTTAGGGTCCGTGTCCTTCCACACAGGTGCGTTTTTGTGATCCGCATCCCGCCTCCGTTGCTATATTTCTTGCGTCCTTCTATACGAACGTGATTTAGAGCTATCGCTCGTGAGATTGCCATATCGCATATAATTTCATATGTCCGTTGGAATATTACGCACTTCAATCGTCGTTTAGGTGGAGGCCATTCGCTACGCAACGCGGGAAGACTGGCTAGCGTGTCCCGTCGTACAGAAATGGCATCTAAAAACCCACGTGTAATAGGTCCGACTTATTATGAGCGACTTCCTGAACATCTGAGGAATGTAACCAATGACGAATCATTTTATCGCCAACTAAAAAGTCTTTTGCTGGATGGTGAATTTTATTCTGTAAACGAATTTCTTTTGTTTGACTTTTAGTAGACTACAATAAGTAATTGTAGCGACATTTTATTTAAATTATTTAAAATTGTATATTTCCTTAATGTACCTATTACATTATTTATTTGACATTGTTACCCTCTAGATTACTTATGTTGACATTTTTATTTTTTATGTAATGCACTTACATGCAATTATGAATTTGATAATATGAAATAAATAATTCTATTCTATTCTTCTATTCTACGTTATTATTACGGCCACTGGTTACGTTATTATCGCGGCAGTGTGTAGGATCACACGCATCCCAATACAAAATGTACTGAAAATAAAATATCACAAAAAAGCAGCGATATAATATCGATCGATAATAACGCACCCGTTTGGGAGAGCCTTTAAGCGTGCAATGGTAGCTCCAATCCCCCCTATGTGTTAAAAATTTATCACTCATTTAATATTCTTGCGAAAGATGGTTTGTTATATACAAGGAACGTTTTGTGGAAGAATGCTTAATTTTACGTGACGATCACTTATCATTTATCAACCATGCTCTGTAATTCACGCTCTATGATCAGTATTTAAATTATGAAAATTCTTCAACAAGTAGGTACGTCTAGCAAAGGGATTGGAACATTTTTGGCACAGATTTCGGTCGCCATTAAGTATTATCGTACAGGAACTGATTTGTTAAATAAACATAAAAAAGGTGGCCGAGGAATATGCCAGCCTCCATGCTAAAATGTACCAATCCAACGCCTATGTATCAACAGCGATAACAACTTATAGACCAGTGACATTTAATTGTAAACCCAGAAACAGATACTAAAGACAAGTTTGAACCAAACCGCTTTGATTTATACACAGAAGATTGAACCTTGGCCCTTGCGGGGCCGATTGATTTATCGATATCGATGTCACCTCTCAGGTTTAGTTGCTATACTTATAAATTATGTTGTGCAGACTTGAACCATAGTTTAAGAAATATAGTACCTCCCCCTGCCTCCCTACCCCCAATGTTGGTTCGTGAGATCGAGAACATTGATGGTAACCAGTGTCCATTGCTGCGACATTATGTCCCAAATTACAAGTTCCGTTTTTGTAATTGTTTACTAACCATAGTTTTTATAAGTCTTGTTGCTACTAACACATTGGATCTCTGTTGTCCTTAATAAAAAGTTTTTATATTTATTATACAACGTGTTAATGAATTAGCGTAAACCTCATACACCCCAACTGATTTATAACAACATAATTGATTGAAACAATAATTTCATTATTTTGATAGTTAAAATTTTAAGTTATTGACATTTTATGTTTTGGGGCAAAAATGATTTGTTATCATTTCAGCACTGAAAGAAAGCGCTAACGTACTCATGGATACATTTTTATAATCTTGTTTAGGTAGTAAGTAGGGTGAGTGTGCCCACCGCACGGTGGGTTGACATAGGGTTCAGAAAATTTTAAATTTTGCAAAAAAAAAAATTTTATATAAAAAAAAAATCCTATGTTGAATCCATGATAATTCGATTCTGCTCTCGATTCTAAACAAACTACTTTCTAGTTTTGCGTTAATTCATTAACACGTTGTATAATTATATACTTTTTTTTTATTGAGAGGAGTGGTGTTGCGGAGAGGTATGGAAATTCAATCTTGAGGTCAGGGTTTGAAGCCGCACGAAGAAACATGCCATGTACCAATGAGCTTTTCCAACTTAATACTGACTGCTCTTAAACGATGAAGGAAAACACCGTGCGCAAACCTGCATACGCTGGAGAAGAAATTCCGATGGTGATGTTACCCCAGAGTTGCGACACCTACCAATGAGCGAATCACGGAAGTGTGGACTAATGCTCAAACAACTTCCCTGAAGGTAAGCCTGTGCTCTGTAGTGGGACGTAGGCAAAATAGACCGTTTAAAAAAAAAATGTCTTTTGCCATTTTGCTCAGACATTGAAATCTTTAGGCATTGTCAAGCAATGTTGAACTGACGTTGTACGAAGTTGATTTGTTCCATCTATTTTATTATTATACAGGGTATACAATATAATAGGACAGCTACTTAAAGAGGTGCTTCAGACCATCAAACTGAACAACTTTCTCTATGGGACCAATATCGAAATCGCGAAAAAAAATCTGCTGTCCCATACGTTTCAGTCGAGTTATGTTTGCAGTTTTGTATGGGAGAGCGGATTTTTTTTTCGCGATTTCGATATTGGTCCCATCGAGAAAGTTGTTCAGTTTGATGGTCTGAAGCACCCCTTTAAGTAGCTGTCCCTTTTTTTTGTCCCTGTATATCAATAAAACTAACTACCTAGAATCTAAATTGTTAGCAAAGTATGTTGTCACCACTGTGTCCATCCAATTTTATCTCAAGACAATCCAATCCAAACTTTGTAGTGCAGTAACTAAGTTTGTTTTTACGACGCGTTTCCCCCAAAGACTACGATTAGTATTCCCCATTTGTCACCAAGTTGGGTAAAAGTTTGTTTTGTTGTTTGAATCGGGACAAAGGTCTTACAAATGAATGAATAAGTAAATGCTCGAGGTACCTACTCTTTTGATGGACGGCAATTGGGACGGCATAGGTTTAGTAATAAGGTCCCGTTGGCACCGTTTGGGAACAGACGGATCCCTAAAAATTATCTTGTGTGATTCTGGAACGTATTTTGAACCATTGTGGCTAAATGAAAGATTAGAATGTCATGTTATGGCAGCACATTTTTAATTTGTCTTTTTTTGTCGGTTCATTACCTAAATCGAAATTGTAGGTACTCGTGTGAAAATACCCTACAGCTTTGGCAGTCAAAGCTTTGTTCGAACAATAATAAATACAAACCATGTACAAACCGAAACGGTGAACTACATTTGATTACAATTGATTAATTAGGTAATTATAATTGACTTGCTAGGTATACTGTATTATTATAATATAAATAGTCCTTTAATGAATCATAGCTTGTAATAAATTTTTGCATGCCTTCATGGTAGAATATGCTGGAAAATTTTATTTTTATAAAACCTTATGTACCATATTTTATCAAATAAATTATCATTATCATTAAAAACTCAGACCATCAAACTGAAAAACTTTCACTATAGATTCTAACTCAGGAAACGCGAGAAAAATATCAGCTGTTTCATACATAGGAGTCGAGTAGGAGTAAGCTCCATTGTGAATGTTGTTCAGTTTGATGGTCGAGTTCACCATTTTAGTCTGCGGAAAGCTGCACCCTGTATTATTTTTTCAGTGCCAGCCGCAATTTCACATTTGGACCGAAATGAATGAAACCTGGATGATGTTCTTTAATCCGAATCCATTATCATCCGCTTACGCGTGATCGTCACAAACTTTACATTCTTAATAATAGTAAGAAGTAGAATAGGTAATAGGATTGAGGCCCACCACATGCATCTGGAATTCCGTAACCGAATTCTGAACGCAACCGCTGAGCTTCACCACTACTCGTATTTATAAGACTACGTCACTGATTCTAGGTACCCTAAGCTTCTTAACTTTGATTTAAATTTGAATCGACTTAACAGATTATCGGACCTACATAATTACGGCTCTAGGTATCGATTTTATGGAATTTAACAGACAACTCGATGCATAAACTATAGACAACTAATCCTTATTAGTTCCAATAACAATTGTCTGAACTAAAACCAAGGACGGATTAAGGTGAAGGGGGGACTGGGCCCAAGTTCGTCGTTGACCCTCAACTCAACCGGATATCGGTAGCGTAGATCGATAATTCATAAATCGGCATCCGAATTGAGCCCAGAGTCGCTGGTTCAGGTCCGAAATAGACTGAACTTCAATACCAAGTACTTCACTTTTAATAATTGTTTTTTTTCTAAAGTATAGAAAGTAAGTAGAGATGTAAAATAAATAAAAAATTAAATAGCAAATGTTATCATTATCAGCTTTCTATGTAACTAATCTTTGTAAATTAAACTCTTTTTCGTGTCCTTTTTATTTCGAAAGTATATCTGTGTAATTAAAAAGTTATTGCAATTTTAAAAGTGTGTGATACTTAGTTTTGAAGGCGAGTGTAATAAACTTTATTGCGCAAATTGGTACATAGGAAACAATCCATAACACCACCAACTCCAGTGTAATTGTATATGGCAATTATGAATATTATGGAACCCAAGTAATGGATATTAAATTAATTATAGCAAACATTATTCTGTTATTATTTTCTAGACGTCTTTTTCTTTTTATTTGCCAGCACTATGATTTCCTGCTTAGAATGACCGCGATTCTCAGCGTCAATTTTTAGAAAGATTGGGCTATAAAGCCAAACACTAGGGCCACAAATAACTCAATCCCTTCCTGTTAGAACACAAATTTGAATCCTAATTCGTATTGGATCTGCACCTAAATGATAGTCGTGGTGCATTACATAGGGCAGGTCGAATTGCATGCTATAACTCAGACCACAGCATTTGCACTAGTCTGCGGTCGCACGATATTGCGTATCGGAGTTGCTGAGGTAGAAAAGTTGTAGAGAACATTTATAATAGTAATTACTAATTACTATAGGACCCTTTTAGGGTTCCGTACCCAAAGGGTGAAAACGGGACCCTATTACTAAGCCTACGTTGTCCGTCCGTCCGTCCGTCTGTCCTACCTATTTAGGGCTGTAACTTTTGAACCGTACTAGCTAGATAGTTGAAATTTTCTCAGATTATGCGTTACTACGGCGGATTTGTTAACAAATAATAAAAATGTCAAAATGTTAAAAATTATGGGGGGTTCTCATCCAGAAACTAGTTTTTATCAACGTTTTTTCTTCACGCTCTATCGTAAAAACAGTAAATAAATATAAAAATAAAAGCGTCAAACTTAGTGTGATTATAGAGCAAACTCTACAGAATAACAACAAATACTAAAAACCGGCCAAGTATGAGTCGGTCTTGGGCTAAAGGTTCGGTCAAAAAAAGTTTTTTTTTCTTAGGTAATAATGTTGTGTTCTGTGGTTCTGTGGTTGTGTGGTGGTGTGTTACGGAACCCTCGGAGCGCGAGTAGCCCGACTCGCACTTGACCCGTTTTATTTAATATGCCAACGGCTTTTTAAGGGGATTCAGACCATTCTCAATGGCTAAGTGCCATCAAAAAAGCGTATTTTTTTTCGCGATTTTGATGTTGGTTCCATAGAGAAAGTTGTTCAGTTGGATGGACTAATCATTCCCTTAAAAACTATCAGCATTTATTAAGATGACCCTGTATAGGAAGTATCAGTAGCATCATAGTTGCTGTTTTATTATTACTAACCACATACGCTATATTTTTTAGGCTATTATACAGGGTGTTTGGTGCATCGTTGGCCAAATTGAATTGGTGTATAGGACCCTTGCTATCACGCCACGCCCCCCAAAAAAAATTCCCGCGTCATGTATTTTTTTAGGTGAATTTTTTGGAGTTTTCTCAAAAAAGTCTGAAAGTCAGCATTTAAGCTTGAATAAAAAAGAAATTGGGGGTTGTGCCTTCAACTTTTTTTTATTCAAGGTTCAATGCTGACTTTCTGACTTATTTGAGAAAACTCCTGACTTATTTGAAAAAATGCTCTGCTCCATCTAGCTGAAAATAGGTGAACATGTCAAACATTTTCTAAGATTTTGTAATATGACTTGACTGTGTTACAGACTATTATTTGAGGGTTTTGGGCCTTGACAGGCTTTTTAAACCTGTGCCACTTAGACCATCGCTTGTCCTTTGTGAACGCCCTGTTTAAAGTTCCTTACTAATTCCCACTACGCGGCCAGTAATCCTAGTAGGTTTTTGATCGGCACGGTATGTATCTCATCTGGTGTCAATACCTGCCTACCCAGTTGAGCTGCGTTTGTACATCAGGGGGCCACAGTCACATAGAAGGTGGAGACGAGTTTCCATCTCCTCCTTGCAGAATCTGCAGCTGGTCGTATCACTTAATTTCAGTGTGTGCATGTTACAGACTATGTACATATTGAACGAGATCAATGGTCTTTGAAGATTAAAATTACGCGCGACGTTTTAGGTAATGTGTTTACTCAACAAATCTATTTGCACGTGTCAGTGCCAGATCTCTAACTACTTAGAATAGGAGTTATTAAATCGCTTACATTATCGATTTTTTATCCATTTCAATTTCGTTTTTAACACAATTTTTTTATTACCTATTAAGCCTATTTGTGTTGCGGGAAGGTATGGAAACTCAACCTTGAGTACCTACCTATGTAGAACTAACTATATACCTATTATAATCTATTCTGTGCCTTGAGGTACGGGTTCGAATCCGCACGGAAAACTTGCCATGTACCAATGAATTTTTTTAACTTCATTTTATGTACATAATACCGACTGCTCTCAAACGGTGAAGGAAAACATAGTGAGAAAACCTGCATACGCTGAAAAATGCGTATGTAAAGTCTACCAATCCCCATTGGACACGCGTGGTGGACTGAGGGTTCTATACCCTTGAGGATAGGACTGTGCCTTGGGACGTATACTTACAACGTGTTAATGAATTAACGCAAAACTAGAAAGTAGTTTGTTTAGAATCGAGAGCAGAATCGAATTATCATGGTTTCAACGTAGGAAATTTTTTTCGAACCCTTTGTCAACCCACCGCACGGGCACACTCACCCTACTTACTACCAAAACAATATTTTAAAAATGTATCCATGAGTACGTTAGCGCTTTCTTTCAGTGCTGAAATGATAACAAATCATTTTTGCCTCAAAACTTAAAATGCGAATAACTTTAAATTTTAACTATCAAAATAATGAAATTATATTGTTTCAATCTAATTATTTTGTTATAAATCAGTTGGGGTGTATGAGGTTTTGCGCTAATTCATTAACACGTTGTATAGGCTGATGATTATGTAGTTCTCCAATCTTATTTTCAAGCAACTTTACGTGAATATTAATGCGGATAACAAAATTGTTTACTCTATGCATTGGTTTCCTAGCTTATGTATGCTTTGACTTGCTCGTATACCCGTTATTGGTTTCGGTAATACATAACTACATAAGTATGCTTATAAAATATATTATGGCCAGTAAAAAAAGTATTATCTATTAGTAGTAAGTATTGTAAGGCGGCAAACTTTAGAAAAAGTCAAGGTGGAACATTTTATATAGATAGGGCTGTGTGTATGAAATAGCTACTGAGGGTGTGTCTGTGCACTTAAAAGAGAATACGAACAAACGCAACTTAAAGAAATCATTCATTTTTAAAATCATATTTCTCATGCGGGTGGTATTTTTTTACTAATTAAGGGTTTTGGTTAACGATTTCATAAAAATTTTCGCAGCTTCCCATATTAAATTTTATAAAAAGAATTGCTCGTAACGTTGGAAACGTTACTTTTGTGACGATTTTTCCGATGTCCATGTGGCATTCATCAAGGAAAATACTCTCTCTGTAGGTGCGTTTGTCCCTGGCAAACAAATACTCTAGGAATGCGGGACATGCGGGACGCATTAGATTAGACGTTTTGCGGGACTATTTTATTAATTATTGCAATGCGGGATTACAACTGCTATTACGGGACGGTCCTGTAGGAGTTGGGCTACCTGTAGTAATAAGTATTGTTTGACATTTGATTATGAATAAAGAAGATCATATTGAAGTATTAAAATATTTTGTGAACAACTTCTTCACATTATGCACATAATAAATCGATTTCAGTAGTTTTTGCTGGGATATACCAATCAACATCAACATTCATTAATACCCAGCAACTAGGTAAAAGAAAGTGTCAATACTTACCTCCTGGTATCATTACTTTCAGCTTATCATCATTCATTAGCCTGTTGCTAAGGTGCACCACAAAACTCTATCCTCGGGCTTCCTCATCCAGTCATTCCTCACCAGCCTTCCGCCGGCCTTTCTCAGGTCCTTAGACAAGCGGGCCAGCATCCCATATGCCCGCTTTTACCACTAATGGTACGGGCCAGGAATCGAACCGCCGCCGCCTCGTGGTCGTGATTGAGTCACAAGCTCTCTTTCGTATAGGCTTTCGCAACTCTCGTCAATTTAATATTTTAATATTCAAAAGGTCATGTTCACAAACTTTGACTTGAATGTATACACATTTCAATTTAATTTATGTTGTCAAATATTTACTCTTGATAATCGAGATGTGTAAATAAAATAAGGTTCATAACATAATGAGACTGAATTTCTGCGTTTGTGAGTCTGATTTATCATCATCATCAGCCTTTCATTGTTCACTGCTGCACATTGACTGTACCAACTACTGGACGTAGGCTCCGCGCTTAAAAGAGTCCGAACTAAAAGAACACCAAAACGTAAAAAGAGAACCAATTACGCGACACTCTTCGTTTGATCGGCCGACTAGCGCACGCGCGGGCGCTGCGATGGGGGAGTGGGATGGAAGAGAATTTCAACATTTTCAATGTTTTTAGTTGGTTTATATTACTACACGTCCTTTCCTAAGTAGGTTTGTGTATTTTAGTCTCGGACGCTTTTTTCGGGAATTTTGTACTAGACCTGGCATCCATAGCATTCTACGTCAATGCTGCTGCATATCTTCTTACGATTTCTGTTACTTTCCTATCGTATGTAATAAAAATCACACAAATTAATACTTGTTGAATCCTAAGATGAAGTTATCTAGTTAACCAAAATAATCACCTTCGGGCCACGTATTAATTTCGCTTCGATGGTTAAACTAATCATCGGTCATCGACTTTTCGTGTGCCCAATCCAAAGTAGGTAGGTACTTATTTTAACTAAAAATAAACAAGAGACAAACAGTTTTCGCAGGTCTTTTTCTGTCGAGTCAATGGAAATGTCACTGAGTTTGATTTGATATTTGTGGTGAGGAAGCAGGCCAAACCTTTCCATTAATTTTGACAGGCTGTATTTGCGCCGTAAAAGATGACAAGATGGCTTTTGATGTCAGGGCTTTTTTGGGGTGGAATTGGATGTGAAAAAGGACGTTTAATTTCAACATGCGGATATCCTAAACTATGAAAACGTTTGTCTGTTACTACAAAATAGAAATGGGGAGGTACCTATAATGTATTATAATAAATACGATTTTTTTTAAATACTGGGTACCACATAATATTTGTAACCTTGATCAAATGTTCAAGAGCTGGAGTGCAATTCTCTAAGCCTTAGAGAAGGGGAGGCCCAGGGGGGTCGCGGGCATGTTTCAAGGGGGGTTTTTGTAGGAGCAATAAGGAAATTTTGAAAACAAAAATCTGTCGAGTAAAAAAATCATCCTTCTACCTAAAACCTACGTGTTGGTTGGTAGTTGTCGCAAGACTTCTGACCATCCCTAATCGGATTACGGTCATGTGATTATGTATGTAATGCAACAACAACAACCAAACCGCAATCAACAAGGTAGGTTAATTGCGGTTTGGTGTAAGTCTGGTACCTACTACCTACTAATTGCAGATAGTTCAAATTGAATTAAGTCAGTTCTTTTACTTTCCGTAGCTTTTAATTAAAAGAAATTCAGTTTTATTTTTTATCAGAGAAAGTTTCAAACGCAATCCAGTACTATTAAGAGCCTTAACATCACTCAAAGTAATATTGAACTCTACGCTAAAGTTAACTGGAAATATTTTACTTTACGAACTACGACGAATTGGTTTCGCTCCGACGGTTAAACTAATCTTCGTTCAATGACTTCGGAATCAACTTTCTGTTATAGTTGATATACAAAGTATTACATAAAACCCAAAGATCGGATCTGCGGACGGAGTGCAGCGAAGACCAAATACAAATAGCATCTTTGATAACATCCTTGTTATATTTAAATGGATTGTTTAGAGTCTAAAATAGTTCAGTTTATACAGGGTGAAATTGATATCATTAGCATCCTTTTAAACTAAGAGTCTACCCATCAAACTGAACAACTTTCACTATGAGAGCAAACCGATCGGAGCAACAAAAAAATCTGCTTACATTTGTGTCGCGTAAGCATTGTGCAGTTTAGTATGGAACAGCAGATTTTTTTGTTGCTCTGATCGGTTTGCTCCCCTAGTGAAAATTGTTCTGTATGATGGGTAGACTCTTAGTTTAAAAGGATGCTAATGATATCAATTTTACCCTGTATATGATCTAAATTAAACAACTTTCACCATGAAGGCAATGTCGAAATTCGGTCATATTAAATTAAATTAAAAATCGTTTATTTGTCTCATAAGCATTACAATATGAACATAGAGTAAAAAGAAAACATTGCATTATGATGACAAAAAGTCCAAGGACTCAGCATGGCAGAAGGGAATACCGGCTACCGCTGTTGTTCTGTCCTAGCCAACTTAGATCTAAATCGCTTTCTACATGATATAAAAAATGCACAAAAAAAAAAAAACATTGAGGAAGCATCTGAGTCGAGTCGGTACTGCAGTTGTAAGAAAAAGCTGAAAATCGGTGGGGGGAAGGTATACCTGCCTATACTTATTGTATACAGGGTTACTTTTTATTCAGTGCACAAACTTTGCGAGCGTGATGGTTATCGAAATTAAGAACACCCGTGTTTTTTTGTTTAACCTGGTTTAGAACAAAAATAAAAATATAACTGCATCTGAACTTATTAATTAAAAATGTTTGGTTTGTACTGACCATACTGTCACCTGTCACTCGCTTCCTCGATCGGCACGGTTGTTATCAACAGTACGATCAGCACACCAATTTTTATTCAAGTTTACGGGGTGGCAAAAATAAGAGACAAAATTTGCAAAAAAAAAAATTTCGGGGTCTATTAACGTTACCTAATACGTTGTGAAAGTTTGTGCACTGAATAAAAAGTAACCCTGTATAAGTACGAATTCTTTTAGAGTAAGCATTAGTTAGAGCAAGTTGTCTCGAATGCCCCTTACAGTCACAATATTGCCTATTTCAGCGAAAAGTTTTTAATCGAAGCCTATTATTTCCTTTATTAAAATTAAAGCCGCAAAATACAGCTGACAATTTCTACTACACAAAGCTCCAAATAGCGTTAAAGAGCCCTACATCATTCATGGTTTCAGTATGCTATTGGCGTTTAGCCAAATAAATCCACAGGGATCCGAGACTAAGTCCCGAAAGATCAATCGAAGCTTAAACTGAGTCTCCGATTTCGTCTGATGCTAGATAAACCTCTACGTAGGTGTAGATTTTATACAGGTAAGTGACACCTCTGTTTATCCACTTTGGAGATAAATTTCTAAGTTCCTACAATTGTATCAATCTGCTTAGAGCTATTGTGCTTGTGCTGACCGACCTCGGCCACGGCGACTGCTTCCCGCAGAATCCCGCAAGGATCGCTACAATGACCAGTAGCCCAGTCATTTTACGGAGTTTTGTTTGGAGGGGTGGGGAGTACTTATTACTGGGACTTTTAAACTGTAACCGGAACCATTTAGTGTTAAAAAGACGATCTGAAAACATATTTAAAAAAAAAATCGTTACGCAACATAGAAATCAAAATTGTATCTCCCAGAAGACTTTTAACTAATTAATATTATTACCAATGCACTCATTTTAATTAGATATAAATTATTTTACAGCAATAAAATTAGCATTGATATTATTAATTATTAGAAAATACTAATGTATTTTTCAAAACCTTCTAACTAGACAAAAATATTAACACCATGTTTGAAGTATGTAAGTATAAAGGTAAAGCCTTAAAAATGTGCAAAAAAAAATTACCATCTGGTTTTTTAGAACGACATAAATGCAAAATTTTAAATTTAGTGCTGTTGCTGATTTTGTTACATTTCTATGCTCTGCTCATATTGGGTCTTAAATACTATACCGAAAAATAATATCAAATTAATTAGTCCCGGCTCAAACCATAAAATGGCTGGGCTACAGTCCTGCGCTGCCCTCATCCAACGTATTCCCATCGCCTTCATTGGGTCCTCAGTCCTGGTTCTTTCCATTGCCATTTGGGTGACTTTCGGCCTTTTGGTGAAGCCTTAACTAATTTCTGGAGTATCTACTCTAACTATACTGCAGCCAACTTAGGTAGGTACTTTAGCAAAGATACATAAATCGTCCAAATACTGGACTTCCGTGAAACTGTAGAACATTTAATTCCAACACAAATTGCAATTGTCGACTGACTGAGGGGACGATCTATTGCGGACTGCATACAGTTTACAGTGTCCAAATGTGTCCAAACCGCTAGTATGGTACAATCTATTTCAGTCAGTTTAGTCTATTCAGAATTTGTCTCCAAACCTGCGTGCTTTACTAATGTCCATCAAAAACAACAAAAGTTACACTAAGCATAATACAACGCATCTGCCATATTCAGATGAAGTGCTTCTGCCATATTCAGTCACTGGGCCTCCCCCGACGGATTCCCATCTGGTGGCTCACAACTCAAGGATTGACGACAGGCAACTAGGCACCACCTCTGGAACCTGGCTGTCTAAGCGGCCGGCGATGGATCCCTAAGTCATGAGGCATGGCTTCGATAATATCCTTCCGCGACCAACTAAATGGTTTTGATAAGGTAACCTGAGGAGTAGAGTCATAGAGTCATTTGTTTATTTCGATGTTTACCGTACAGCACTTCATCGAAAAAAATGTACTTGCAATACCAACCCTAAAACCTTCACCTACCTTGGAACCCTCACCCTTTTATCTGTTTAATTTAAGTCTTTAAAAGATCAAAATGGGCCAATAAGAATCCCTCGCTTGTTTAGTTTAGATCATAATTTAGTTTGTTTATAATTCTGTATTAATAATCTTGTTTATTCATTTCAATAAAAATATTCCACCTTCAAAAAGGATAATATAAATAATTAATTTCAATTTTGCGTTACAGAAATAACCTACTTTCATCAAAGTTCTAATTAAAAATAAGACACAATTCCAATACTAACTTTAACGAAACTCTATCACAATTTTACGTCCCGTAAGCCCAGTTACAAAAACCTTTTCATTATGTATTCTACATCCATTTTAATAAAGGCGAAACTAATTAAGCACATTCTATCGTTTATAACACCCAGAAGGGCCATTATTAAGCGCGACAAAGCTTACATTTTACGAGTCGTTGAGAGGTATAAATATACTGGCTTTTCAGTTCATTTTATTAACCGACTTCAAAAAAAGGAGTAGGTTCTCAGTTCGACCGTATATTTTTTTTTTTTTTTAAATGTGTGTTCGCGGATAGCTTCGTCGTTTATGAACCGATTTTGATGATTCTTTTTTTGTTGGAAAAGAGATATCTCAAGGGTGGTCCCATGATAAGGAAACCAGGATCTGATGATGGATCCCAGAGAAATCGAGGGGAACCTTCGAAAATCGTAGTGCCGACTAGTGCGTTTGTTAATTTGAAGCACTACTGTTAAATCGAACTAATGAATTCACCACTGAAAATTGTGAAATAAACAAAATTTTAACAAAAAATTAAAACCGCCTTCAAAAAAACTAAAAAGATAAAAATAATATTGCAGCCGATGACTTTTTCGTTCGCATCATAAGAACATTCATTTGTTTTATAGAAGTCGGTGTCAAGCCAAGCCAAAAAACTAATGCAAGCCCTGTCGCGAATCGGCTTGACAGCGACTTCGATAAAACAAATGAATGTTCTTATGATGCGAACGAAAAAGTCATCGGCTGCAATATTATTTTTATCTTTTTAGTTTTTTTGAAGGCGGTTTTAATTTTTACTTTAAATAATTATGTTATAGTTTTCTTTAATGTCTACAATATGTTACAGTTTTATGAAATGACGAATTTTAACAGTTTAGAAAGCACTTAAAGGGCCATAGGTTTAAACGAATATTTTCTATGAGAAACGCGATCTGCCGCAACTATAGGGTTGCCAGGATCAAAGAAGTCATTTTTTAACCTGGCAACCCTATAGTTACGGCAGATTGAAAGGTGGCAAGCCTAGTTTTTCCAGTACTTTAGATCAGTCTCCTTCCGATGGCACCTCATTTACTTCCCTAACAGACAGGTGGAAAAAGTTATACCAAAAATCATAATGTAAAAGGTACTTGGCGACAAGATTTTTCTAGGCAACTTGGCGGCGTTGAATTAACCCCTGTGTAAACTACACTAGAATCACATTTCGGTCGCCTATGAAATAGGTGCATAATTTTACGGTCGGATCTCGGACTAGAATTAACAAGTGGAAAGGCGGGTTTCGTTTAGTCTATATAAATATATTCCCCTGTTTCCTTTCTGGATAATGAGACTAGACAATCTATTATGTTGTTCGTCATGTCCCTGTGTATATTTTGTTTTTTAAGCGACTTCATTTCTTAAATTAATTAACTACTATATAAACTAGGAGTCTTCGAATATGACGGAAAATTTCTCAATTTTACCGCTGAGTTCCATAAAGTTATTATTAGGTTTATTAACTTTATGCTGAGTTCAGACATCCAGCAAGCAAATTTCATGAATATAAATATAAACAATAAACGGAAAACATACAGACATATCCAAAGTCTTTTTCATATTATTCTTGAAAGAATTATTAAAATCGTAAACCGAAGATCGTATCGTACCTATTCCGTTTTGGAGTATGAAACATGGGAATACGAGTGATTTCGCCCATTTATGTTTATGTAGGTATACATATAAAAAATCAATCAGAGCTGCAGTTATCACTTTCGCACTGGTAGCTCGGTTGTTTGGGAACAGCGCGACAGCGATAAATCTGTTAAAAACCCATTCTTCAAGCTTTTTTTATCAGAAAAAATTCCTGTCTCCTCACATTTCTTCTTATCGTGTGGGCAGAGCCCTGGTGTCAGAGTTTATTCAGACCGCCTTACGGCCTCTGACGTGGTTTTTATGTAACGACTACTTCCACCAGATATAGTAGCCGGGACTAACGGCTTAACGTGCCATCCGAAGTACGGAATCATTTTTCTTTTCAGACAATCAGGTGAGTCAGCCTGCAATGTCCTAACCAACTGGGGGAAAACGCACATAGTGACATATCACTAGGTGTTTCCCGTGGGCATCAAACCCACGACCTCCGTGTTGAGAGCCAATGCTCTTAACCGTTAGACCATTCGTCATTGCAGTACTCAGATTATAATTCCTTGTTCTGAATTTCCGATGATCTCAGATATTAATTCCTTATTCAGAATTTCGTTTCCAGTCCAAACGGCAAGCTCAAGATAAGCTATCAATACCTATATTTAATTCTAAAGCTATTCTTGGAAACCACTTGATTTTCAACTCGGGCACTAATCGTTTAGAGCGGTATTTGTTATCTTTGACCCTTATCAAACACTGTCATGTCTGTTTAAGTTCAAACTAAGTGGTAGCCTTCACTTTGAATTAAGTTTTATATTCGACTCGATGAAATTGAAATCCTGCTTTCCGTTGTTAATTTCTTATGTAACATGCCGTGGAAGAAGATCGAAAATACATACGCTGCCAATGATATTACGCATGGTAGACAACACCTTTGCTAGTCTCCAGGATATTACGTTACCGTCATAAAAAATTGTGTGTAAAATTGTGCCGCACCATAGCCATCTCGCTTGTAGCATTGCTTGACACGGACCCATAGAGTACTGTAAAAAAGGCTCGGACTATTGAAAGAATACCCAGTTGTCTTTTTCGAGTCTTCAACTTTGAAAAATTAATTGTTTTTGATTAAAACTGAATCTATAATAGGTACTTTTGTTCCATAATGAAAGTTGTTCAGTTTGATGATTTGAAGCACCCCTCTATAGTATGTAACACATTTAGGTTGACTGTATACTATTATCTGTTCCGTGCCCAAAGGTGAGCTTGGTGGCATCATCATCATCTCAGCCGATGGCTGTCCACTGCTGGACCATAAAGGTATTATACTACGTAAGAGAGACGGTGACAGCTGAGAGAGCGAGATGTACCTAGCGGCATGCCTGTATAATAGAAAGAGATACGTGACGCGAGGCAATAGAACCGTTTTTGGGGATTTGGAGTCCTGGTAAAAATTCAGTTTCTGTCAATAATCGTGAACCTAAAGTGAAATCGTAGATAATTTTGTAAAATATACTAACACTGTTTCATTAAATTATTCACCATTTCACGTTAGATTGAGAATTAATACACAGAAATCGAATTTTTACCCTGCCGAGGACTCCAAAAAAACGTCCAAAAACGTTTTCATTTGACAACTCATGTCACTTACTCTACAACATAGGTTTAGTCCCATTCAATTCAATTCAATTATACTTTATTGCACACCAAAACAAAACATACATTTTAATAACGACAAAGAATTACAAGTAGGTACAAATAAGGCGGTCTTATCGCTAAAAAGCTATTTCTTCCAGACAACCTTAGGGTAGAGGAATTCTTTCTTCATTCTTTCATTTCCAAGAACTAAATGGAACTAGATTGGACTGTAAATTATTAAAATCCTTTGTTCCACTATTTGTTGACGCACCATACCCTCATCTTAGGCTGTCACATTTATTCAGGTTCGCACTAAGCCGTATCCTCTTCAATGTAATTTACAATAATTATCTTTCGCGCTACCTTGATAAGGGTGCTTTTGGGAAATTCCTGAGTTCCCTACACTTGACTCCAATGAACCCACGTAGGATATAAACAAACGTGGCTTTATAGATGCAGATTTGGATAAAAAAATCTTTGCTTGCTTTTTTCGCTACAGATAGTGATGAATCATCATCATCATCAGCTTATATTCATCCTACTGCAAGGTACAAGCCTACCCGGTAGGTAGTACAAACATCAGTTAGAAAAGCTCATGGGTACATGGCATGGCGTCTGTGTAGATTCTCACCGGGTTCCCTATGATTGAGTATGGACATACCTCTTCGCAACGCGCCACCGTCGTCGCTCACACGAAAATATATTTTGTTATGGTTACGAAATAGTAGATTGTTAACCAAGGGATGAAAGTGACCCATTTCACACGAGATGTTTGGCGCCCCGAACCAAAGGTGAGGGGCGCCCATAGTTCGAGTGTGAAATGGGTACTTTCACCCGAGTTAAACACTTTGCTTTTCATCACGATTACGAGGAAATTAACCAAAAACCAGATAAAGCAAAATCAATTTCTGAATCGTTATTAGCTCGATGAATTCATTGTAGGCTGCGTTTCAAAACGTTTGAAAATCACTCGGGTACCAATACGAAGTATAAAAAAAAACATAGGAAGATAGTGGATGCTAGAGTGAGACAAATATACTTCCCTAGTGATTTTTACACGTTTTGAAACGGATCCGCAAAATTAGCAACATGTGCTTTCCCTCCCTTTTTTTCTTTTTCGCGCAAGGCTGCGTTCCAAACCTACGCCCCAGGTGCACCCCGAGTGCAACTTTTCACACTAACGGAGTGCGATTTTTGAACATCATACGAGCGACCCGGCAGTAGAAAATGTCATAATTACTATGGAGATTATGCATCTTTTTACTGCCGATTCGCTCGTATGATGTTCAAAAATCACACTTCAGAGCCTCTGTGAAAAACGTTCTACCATAGAGCAAGTTGTAAAAACAACCGCACCCAAAGTTCGTGAACGCAGCCCAACTTAATGACTTTTTTTTAAACTTTATTTTTAAATTAGGTTCTTTTTCTTCACGCAGAAAACAAAATGCGTATAATTTATACAAAAGTATTGAAATGTTACTAATTATTATTATTATTACTAAATTCTAAATTGCAATATTTTTGTTCATAATAATTATTAAAGTTAAGAATTTTAATATAATGTTATCGAAGTGTGGCTGTATAGGTTTCTGCCTTTGCTCAGTATAGAGTGAGTAGAGAGGATTGCATGTATAGACGTAGTTTTTTTTTTTAAATTACTTTTCCGCCCTAGGGAAGAAATGTATCACTTTCAACCCGCTTCTTAGATAAACAATGACCTACTTTCAGAGTATGAGTGATGAAAAAAACGATTTCTTTATTATTTCAAGATTCCACCTCAGGGTAATTCCTGCACCTAGCAGTGAAAAAGATGAGTAGGATAGGCTAAAACTGAATGCAGCATTCAAAGCAATTTTATGTTTATGAAAATTGAGTTAGAATTTTTTTGTATCTTTGTAATGGCCTTTTTACTTGAGAATAAACATAAATTAATATAGGTACCTAATTTAGTCAAAGTTTTTTTTGATCGCATCTTTCATAATTCATTCATTAGATGATTTTAATTTATACATAATAGTCAACACAGTCTGTTGCCCTACTCTACCAAACAGCAACGTATTGGCAATATTGCTACATTACTACCAAAATGATCATGTCAGTCTTAATAGTATTCCCATGTTTGGTACAAATCAATAGCGCTATTTGCGCTACATGAATGTCGGAGTTCAGGCATACTGTTCCCGCCGGCTCAGCAGTGGACTGTAATTTCGATTCGTTCCGAGCCGAACGGGAAGCGGGGAGGGGTTCTTGAAATCAGAAGGCTTCAATTTTGCTGTTTTTCTTGGCTTGCTTCCAGCTTGCTAACTCGTTGGCTGCTCCGGATCGACTGTGCAAAACGCCGCGGCGGCGCTGCTTTTATTCTCTCTCGAGATGCCCGCGTGAGCGGGGCGTCGCGAGAGGGACCGCGTTCGCGTGAGGGAGCGAGACAGACTGTCTCTGTGAGCGGGATGGGCATACCCATACACGCCTCGAGCGCAATACTGGAGGGACAGAGCCACTGTCTTTATTTGCATTTCTTATTTAATAAATTACATGAATTTACTATTTATTTCAGTGCTATCCTATTTACATAGGTTTTTACCTATGTACTAATTTATTCTAGACCTATCTATAACATTAGTAACTATAAGGAGTAAACACAAAGGAAAATAAAACAATCTTAAAGCTAACATAATACAAACTTATCCTAATCCTATTTCCTAGCTAAAAACTTTATTGTAAATGTAAACTTATAACTATATACAAATAACATTGTTCAGAGACGGTCGTTCCGAACATTCCTCCCGCCGTGCGTCGTCCGCCGTGACGTCGCACTCATGCTGCTGGCTGGAGGGCGACCGGCTCCGTCGGGATGATCACCAACTTCTTCGTCGGTCTGCGTAGTGTGCCGCCTTTGGTCCGGACATCAGCTGCTCGTACGACGCCGTCGGCCCCGGGGTAGGTAGCAGTCACGATGCCGCGAGGCCACGTGTTCCTCGGGAGGGTGTTGTCTGCGATCAGTACCACGTCGTTCACCTTCAGTTCTGGACCATGGCTGTGGGGCTCCCGCCGGTTCTGCAGGTCAGGCAGGTACTCCCTGACCCACCTAGCCCAAAAGAGGTCGGCTAGGCGTTGGGAGGCCCGCCAGTGAGTGCGCCCGATGAGGTCTTGATCGGTGAAGGTGCCAGGTGCTGGCACGCGCGCCGACCCGCCGAGGAGGAAGTGGTTCGGCGTGATGGCTTCGGGATCTTCTGGCGACGTGGAGACGTGCGTGAGGGGGCGGCTGTTTACTGTGTACTCCGCCTCTGCGATGAGTGTAGTCAGGACCTCTTCGGGTGGATGGCGCTCATGTAGCGCCGCATAAAGCGATGTCTTCACGGCGCGGACGAGGCGTTCCCAGGCGCCGCCCATGAATGGGGCGCCGGGGGGTATGAAGCGCCAGCTGATCAGCCGTCGCTCGGCTTCTTCTTCCGTCGCTTTGTCTATGGCACGACGTAGTTCCTTGTCTGCGCCGTGTAGATTGGTCCCGTTGTCGGACCATATCTCCGTCGGGCACCCGCGCCGCGCCATCATGCGGCGCAGTGCCATCACTGCGGAGTCGGTGCTGAGGGACGCGGCCACCTCCAGGTGAACCGCTCTGGTGGTCAGGCAGGTGAAGAGAGCCACGTAGCGCTTCTGTGTGGAGCGCCCCACGGTGACTGTCAGTGGCCCGAAGTAGTCCAGCCCCACGAAAGTGAAACTTCGGCGGTGATGAGCCAGTCTGCACGGCGGATGGTTCCCCGTAGCAGGTCTCGACGGTGTGTTGCGTTTGATGCGACAGGGTAGGCAGCGGTGCACTATCATTCGGGTGACGGGGCGAAGCCGGAGGATGTTGTAGTGTTGGCGGCATTCGTTAATGGTAGTCTCCACGCCCGCATGTAGTAGCTGTCTGTGTGTGTATTCTATGTAGAGGCGGGTCGTGGGGTGGTCACCATCAAGCACTGGCGGGCTCCTCTGGTCGTCCGTGATGTCGCTCGCCGCTCCGATGCGCGTCTTCAGCCGTATAATGCCATTTACTAGCATTACCGCGGTGGAGCGTAGTCTGCTGCTACTGGAAACGGCTTCATTCTTGTTCAGCTGTTTCATTTCGTCCGGAAAGGCTTCTTCTTGACTCGACTTTACTAGTAAAGTCTCCGCTCGGCGTAATAATTCCGTGTCTATAGGTAGAAACACGAAATTATTTTTCGATTTGTGTCGCGTCGGTGTCTTGAGCGTAGTCGTTTTCGCCTGCCGCTTCCAGTCTGGATCTAATTCGTTGTTCTTCTTTGTACGCTTGTAGTACGTTTTCTGTTTCGTACGATGACAGAGGGCGATGAACTGTAGTACTCTGGCCGTAGAACGCAGCAGTTTCTCCCACTTTGAGAAGCGAGTGGGGTCGGGCAGGCTCCTTTTTAGCGACGTTTTGTTGTCACTTATGTAGTGCGTGCGTTCTTCGCCGGTGACTATAGGCTCTTCTCGCGTCGTACTTTGTTCTGTAGGCCACGTAGATGGATCGTCGCGCAGGAACTGAGGTCCAGTGAACCACCGATGGTTCTCGTTGAGGTCGCGAGGCACGTCGCGCGTCGCGTCGTCGGCCACGTTCAGCTTGGTTGGGACCCACCGCCATTCGTTCGCTTTGCTGTGTTCTTCGATCGCGGCTATGCGATGTGCGACGAAGGGCTGGTAGGCTCGTGAGCCCGTCCGGATCCAGGTGAGGACGGTCTTGCTGTCTGACCAGAACGTGGTCGATTCAGGCTTCGTGTCGTGTTCTTCTATGACGGCCGCGGCCATCCGGGCTCCCATCACAGCGCCTTGTAGCTCGAGGCGCGGTATTGATGTCAGCTTTAGCGGCGCGACCTTAGACTTTGCGAGCACGAGTGAGGTGTTCGCTCGCCCGTCTGGGTCGGCCGCTCGCCAGTAGAGTGCGGCGGCGTAGGCCGCCTCGCTCGCGTCGACGAAGACGTGTAGTTGAAGCGAGGCCGCTGCGCTGTAGCTCAGGTAGCATCTCGGGATCGTGACGTCACGTAGCGCTCTCAGATGTCCCATCCAGTCTTGCCACTTCGCTGCGTTGTCGTCGTCCAATGGCTCGTCCCAATCGGTCCCTCGGCGCCACACGTCCTGTAGTATCTGTTTCGCTCGTACTGTGACCGGCGAGGCGAAGCCGAGTGGGTCGAATAGAGACATTACTATCTTGAGCGCCTCTCGTTTGGTGGGCGCGGCGGACTCCAGCACGGCGGGTGACACTCGCGCCATGTCCAGGTTGAATGCGAGTCTGTCGGCGTCCGGCTTCCATATGAGGCCGAGAACTCGTTCGGTTGTAGCGCCGTCGCTGAGAGGGATCGATGCTCGCTGCTGTAGTTCTGTGTCGAGCGCCTTCTTGACTTCTATAGAGTTCGAAGCCCACTGTCGAAGTTGGAAGTGTCCGCGGCGATGAATGTCGCGGACGTCTGTGGCTGTCTGTATCGCTTCTTCAGTGGTTCTAAAGCTGTCGAGGTAGTCGTCTACATAGTGGTTTCTTACGATCGCGTCGACGGCCGTAGGATGCGTTTTTTCGTACTTGAGTGCGTTTCTATTCTTCACGTAGATCGCCGTAGACGGTGAACACGTAGCGCCGAAGATTAGCGACGTCATGCGGTATTCTTGAGGTGCTTCCTCCCCCCGCTTGTCCCCCCGCCATAGGTACCTGAGTGCGTCCCTGTCTTCTGACCGAATCTTCACTTGCATGAACATTTCGGCGATGTCGGCGGACACGGCGACTGGGTGCTGTCGGAAGCGCATCATCACTCCCGGCAGCGACTGCAGCAGATCAGGACCCGTGAGGAGGTGGTCGTTGAGAGAGACCCCCTTTGTCTTCGCAGCGGCGTCGTGTACTATTCGCACTTTGCCCGGTTTCATTGGGTTTAACACGGCAAAGTGCGGCAGGTACCATGTTCTTTTTTCTGACTTCTGTAGCGGCGCGGGCTCGGCGTAACCTTTCTGTATCAGTGCATCCATCTGTTCTTTGTACTTGGCTTTCAGGTCAGCGTCTCGGTCGATCTTCTTTTCTGTTGTGACGAGGCGTTTGAATGCATTTTCAAAGTTGTTCGGCATCTCGCAGCTGTCTCGCTTCCACAGTAGCGCAGTCTGGTACCGCCCATCTTCCGTCTCTGTCGTGCACTTGTTTAGTATTTCAAGCGCTCTGTGCTCTGGGTCGGACTGCGGTTGCTTCGGCGTAATGGTGAGTGCTTCTATCGAAAAGAAATGCTTGAGCTCTTCATCTAGTGACGGCGACGTAGTTGTTACGTGATTCACGTAGTTGAGCTGCTTTCCCAGTGTTCTTGTGTGTGCGCCGTGTAGTACCCAGCCCAATGGAGTGTGCGACGCGACCGGCTGATCTCTCCGTCCTTGTTTCACTTCGCTTGCTAGTAAAAGATGCCAATTGTCTTGCCCGATTAGTATTCTAGGCTTGCTGCTATCGTACTGTAGGCTATCTTTTATCTCGGCGAGGTGGCGGCAGTCCTGCAGGTCCCGGGGTGTAATCTCTTGCGGGGAGAGCTGTAGGTTTTCTATGGTGCGCGCCTGGACGGTGAAACGTTGTGTCGGGCCGTGTAGGGTGACCGGGACACGTTTCGATGCTGTGACGGTGAAGTTTGTTTCGCCGATTGCTTCTATGTTGAGGGGGTCGATGGGGCCCTCCGCGCCGACTTCGTTGGCTAGGTCCAGGTCGATTAGAGTGACCGTGGACCCGTCGTCGAGCAGGGCGTGCGCGTCGACTTCTCCCGCCGGTCCCGACACTCGTATCGGTACTATTTTCAGGAACGAGTGCGTTTTCGTAGGCGTCCACGTAGAGGTGACTGATTCTCTCTTCGGCGGGTCTTCTTTCTTGGGCGGCTCTTCTCTCTTAGGCGGCTGTTCTGACTTCGGCGGCTCTTCTCTGGCGGCGTGAAGCAGCTTGTGATGCGAGTACTTGCATCCATTTGTGTTGCACGGGACGGTGCGGCAGCTGTGATTTCTTGACCTGTGGCGCAGGCATCTGAAGCACAGGTGGTGGGTCTTGGCTAGCTCCCACCGCGTGTTGACTTCCTCTTCTATAAATCTCTTGCACTCTGCTGCGTTGTGCCCCGATTTTTCGCATATGGCGCATGACGACGAATTTTTTCTATGTCCCGCAGCTGTCTTCGGATCCGTTGTGTTGTACGTTCGCTGCGGTTTTCTCTGCTGGTTCGAGTCGTGCGCCGTGACGTTCTCGGGCTGTGCGTGCGGGCCGCATATTTCGGCTTCGCGCTCCAAAAATCTTGCGAGCTTGACGAGGTCTGGTTCGTCGTTCGGTTGATGCGATGTGTAGTCGAACCATCTGTATCGTAGCGTTGTCGAGAGTTTCTCCGCAGTGGCCCTTGCTAATTCGGGGTTGAATAGGTAGTAGGGCCTGCCGAGCGCGTCGAGTGTTGCGATGATGTTCGTGACGCGGCTCGCGAAGATGCAGAGGTCGCGCGGCGTGTCGGCGGGGCGAGGTAGAGTGCGGAGGCGCTCGATCTCGGCCGATGCTATGGAGTCAGGCCGACCGAAGCGATTTTCTAACATCTTCATGACTGCTGTAGGGCTGGCGTTTGTGATGAGGAGGCTCTCGACTGCTTCTTTGGCTCTTCCTTTGAGGCTTCTTCGAAGTCTGGCCATATTTTCTGTGTTCGTGTACGATGCGGACGACTCGGTGTAAGCGGCTCGGAATGATAGCCACTCCTGGTAGGCGCCCCCGAAGTTTGGTAGCTCGGCGTAGTGACGGGGCGCTGGATTCTGCTGACCCGCTTTGATGGCAAGCGTGATTGCAGTCGCGAGGTCGGCGAGATCTGTCTGCTGTGGCTTGGGCTTCGCGACTGTGTTCTGTTCTATCGGTTCTTCGTGACGGGGCGCTGGATTCTGTTGCGTTGTGGGCTGGCTGGGCGCGGCGGTCCACACTGGCGGCGGCGGGTCCCACACCGGCGCATTAGGGGGCGCCGGCGTGGTCTGTTTGTGTTCGTTCGGGCAGGTGTTCTCTTCTATTGGCTGCTGCCCGTCGGTGATGGCGAGTACTCGGCTCTGCTGCAGCCACTCGTCCACCCTGGAGGTTGCGTCGGACCCGGAGATGACGGTGTCGCCGTCATTGGAGCTGGCGTCTTCATCTTCGGCTTCTATAGCGGCGAGACGTGCGGCGGCATGTTCTATCTTGGCGCGTGCTAGCTCTTCTTTGGCTAGCGCTATACGATACGCCTTGGTGCTTGCTGACGTCTTCATGGATGACTTCCTGCTGTTGCGCTTCTGTTTTGGCTGGGCGATCGATGCCGGCGTGGACGCGACAGCACCGACGGCGGGGGCGTCGACAGCAGGGGCTTCTGTGACCGTCGAGGCTTCCGACGAACTGGCGAGTGTGCTGGCGGCTGACGAGGACGCCGTAGCGGCTGACGAGGATCCCGTAGCGGTCGACGAGGATCCCGTAGCGGTCGACGTGGCGGTAGCGGAACCGTCTATAGATTCGGCGTTGCCGGTTCCGCTACCTTCTATGGCGGGGTCGGCCGGCGGGGTCCGTCTTCCTGTCTTCGATCTTGTTACCGGCATTTTCTCGCTTCTTTCTTCTATTTGACGAGAGTTCTATCTTGAATCGACGAAGGTTCTGTCTTCGATCGACGAAAGTTCTATTTTCACCGCAGACCCGGAGCAGCCAAATTTTTCTTTCTTCTTTTTTCTATCCGGCGCCTCGAAGTGACCAAATGTTCCCGCCGGCTCAGCAGTGGACTGTAATTTCGATTCGTTCCGAGCCGAACGGGAAGCGGGGAGGGGTTCTTGAAATCAGAAGGCTTCAATTTTGCTGTTTTTCTTGGCTTGCTTCCAGCTTGCTAACTCGTTGGCTGCTCCGGATCGACTGTGCAAAACGCCGCGGCGGCGCTGCTTTTATTCTCTCTCGAGATGCCCGCGTGAGCGGGGCGTCGCGAGAGGGACCGCGTTCGCGTGAGGGAGCGAGACAGACTGTCTCTGTGAGCGGGATGGGCATACCCATACACGCCTCGAGCGCAATACTGGAGGGACAGAGCCACTGTCTTTATTTGCATTTCTTATTTAATAAATTACATGAATTTACTATTTATTTCAGTGCTATCCTATTTACATAGGTTTTTACCTATGTACTAATTTATTCTAGACCTATCTATAACATTAGTAACTATAAGGAGTAAACACAAAGGAAAATAAAACAATCTTAAAGCTAACATAATACAAACTTATCCTAATCCTATTTCCTAGCTAAAAACTTTATTGTAAATGTAAACTTATAACTATATACAAATAACATTGTTCAGAGACGGTCGTTCCGAACACATACCCTGAAAACTTTACAGCCACTTCATACAAATAGGCTCACAAAAAAGGCAAGCACGTGTGATACTTAGTGAGTGCGAGAGATAGAAGACTACACCATTGCCCACTGTCGTCTTCCACCTGTCTTCCACGAGAGGGTGAGGTAAAATTGGTTGAGGACAGGAAATGTCCGTTACTACTGTATGTAGTACTCTTTTCTTATGCGAAATAAATGTTTATTGCACTTGATTTATTATATTGTAGTTCAGATGTGAATGTTTTGTTCCTCCTTCGACTATGACCCATGTTATATCCTGTCCGTCCTGCCCAGTGCTTTATTGTCTAGTACTATCATCATAATCATCATCTCAGCCGATGGACGTCCACTGCTGGACATAGGCCTCCTATCCCCCAAGGATCGCCATAACGAGCGGTCCTGCGCTAGTCTAATACTGTGTGGCAAAATACTGGTCTGGAAAAATATTGAATGACTCGAAGTGACTCGATAGAATAAGCCAAATATATATTCTGTAATTCCCTTTAAAAAAGAAAGGAGAAGAGTAAAAGAGTAGTTGGACATCCAGCATCAAAAAAAGGCCGATGTTATAACATTGCAAAAATCGCTGGAAAGACAAATGAATACGACCAGCAAGGAACTGAAGAGAATGGCAAAATCAGAAAAAGGCTTATACCCTGCAGTAGATTTGTGGCTGGTGGTGTTGATGACTCACGGACGTAATAGTCCAAGATTCGACCTTAAAATTATGCACCTATTTCATAGGCGAACGGAATGTGATTCTAGTGTATGTTTACACAGGGGTTAATTTAACGCCGCCAAGTTGCCCAGAAAAATCTTGCCGCAAGTACCTTTTCCATTATTATTTTTAGTATAACTTTTTCCACCTGTTTGTTAGGGAAGTAAATGAGGTGCCATCGGAAGGAGACTGATCTAAAGTACTGGAAAAACTAGGGTTGCCACCTCTCAATCTGCCGAAACTATAGGGTTGTCAGTTGAAAAATGACTTCTTTTCTTTTAGTCAGTGTTGAAATAATATTCTTCAGTACGAAGCTAAAGTACAAATTAATGTATTTTACGTGCAGTTCGGATACTCTTTGCCTCCTTCCAATATTGACACTGGAACTGGACACTGTTGAGGGGGTGCTCACACATCACATGGGAGGAGGCCGACAGGAAGCAGTGGTATTATACCTCTCTCACTCGGACTAACACAATGTGCTAATCTTTTCATGTCAATGAGAGCCCCTTCGTATGAAGTGTCGAGGGAATGCATAAGTTAACCAGTGGACGATGACATGATGATGATGATGATGAAGTAATATCCGCATAATCTCTTGACATTAACCTATCTCAAAACTAAGTACAATATACTGTAACTTGTCAAATATTAATTGATAAAGGTGTGATTGCGCAGAAATTGATAATCAAACGTTAATTAAACTAATAATTAATGTGAAATTTAATTGACGTAGTGAGAATAGAGGCAACTAACGAAGAACGACGAAGCTAGGTGAAATAATTTATTATTGATTAAATTCCGGGATAGAATTCTCAAAACAAAGACACTTAAAAAGTAATTAGATACTTCGCTGAATACCCAAATACATACACACCGAAGTTTATTTGCATTATATTGGTACCCTCCGAATAAAAATTAGTTACCTAGCGAGAAAAAAAAAACAGTTTTGGTAATTAGAATGGTATGGTGATGTCAAGAAAAAAAGAGAAACCCTACTTTGTAATTTATGTCACACCTTGGACACTAATTAGCTGTAATTTCATACAAATGTGAATTTTTTACAAGAAAAGGTAAGCATGTGCGATAGGTACCGAGACTACCGAGTGAGAGTGAGGGAGACAGGAATACGTCATTGCCTACACTTTCTGCCACGCTTCTTGCCCGAGGTTGAGGATGAAAGAAGGATGTCCACTTTTTACCTGTCAAATAATTTAACAACTATTAACGTGTATAACTTTTTTTTCTCATTGTCAAATTAAAATAAATTATTACCGATGTAAATGGAATCAACCTATTTTCCTATATCAATATTAACTGTATACTTCAACATTTGAGTATGATACGACTTCAACTAAATAAATAAAAATTTGACAGGTTTTCAAATGTATGGGAAGTGGTACCCATGGTACAATAATATACTGCGCCTGGTATTCTCTTCCGATCACGTGACTGACCACGTGACTGACACAAGCCTACGTCATCATACCCTTTTACCATGTTTAGCGGCCATTTTTTTGTGACGTAGGCTTGTGTCACTCTGGGAATAGAAGACCTTGTTTTTTTAGACTATAGATTCCACACTGTGGGTTCCCTCTATGTGGCATAATATTGTCATTGTCCGAAACGTATAGAGCATAACGTACTCCTGAGACTATACCCAATTTTATAACTTGGCATTATTGTTCTTTGACGAATATTGACAATGCACAAAGCTATATTTGGTATAACAACTGTGGCAGAATATTAATTTATGCTGATTTAATAATAGCATTCTACTACGATAATAAAATTATATTTTTATTAATTTTGCTTAGCATAATGATCATGTGACATTAGGGTGTAGAGTCAAGCGAAATCGCAAATATAAAACAGCTGTTTCAAACATTTGAGTCGAGTAGGCACTGCACTTTGGTATGGAACAGCAGATTTTTTTTGCACTTTCATATTTGCTCTTATAGTAAAAACTGTTCAGTTTAATGGTCTGAACCACGCCTGAAATATTTAGCTAAACATTTTATTATCACCCTGTATAAAGCTTCGATTGCATGCATGCATATACTCACGACTATATTCACCGAGGGGGTAGTCAGAGATATTCTGAAACCTCAGAACATCTACGTTTCAAAGCTTCTAATATCTCTTTGAGTACAGCATCACGCGTTTCATTCAACGAGCGTTAATAGCCTTTAGCCTTGACCCATCAAACTGCCGCCTGTCTGTCCTTTTTGCCCTCAATAAAAATTACTCCCATATTTCGTGTATAAAAAGGTCAACTTTTATAGCCATATACCCCGTCAGCGCCGCTCACTGTGAAATGAACTGTCCTATCTCAGAGGTGAAAGCTGTTTTATTTTTAATCTCTGTGAAGATACTAAAATGATGAAGGAGTCAATTTATTTTAGGCACACAAACGGTAACGTTTATTGATAGTATTACACTCTAAAAACATAATTTAATTTATTATAGTAATCGGACGAATGATTGGGTATAAATGCAATCGGAATGAGCGTTTTTCTTTTGGTTTTCTAGTGGGTCGATAGATGGCGTTACGGTCTGTGCGAATAAAGGTCAAAATTTCAAAAAGTGTTTCTTTAAAATAATAAAGAGGGAGAAGATGATCAAAAAGATGCCAACGCATCTTTTGATTGAATATTTCATTATTTACGAATCATTTTAATCGAAAATATGAAACTGTTTACGTCTGACATTGTTGTATGGGCTCGATCCCTTAGCCTTTAAAAAAATGTCAGGCACAGTGTTGCGGACGGCTAAGAATAAAACTACTTTAGATTAGGCTTAAGACATAGGATAGGTTTTAGCTTATTTTGTAAATATTTAGGACTAGGCTAAGTTAATGTCGGTAACGCATCCCGAAATGGAAGCGGACGCATTGGCCCGAGAACGACCGGCCAATCAGCGAGTTGAATATTATGGCGCGTAGGACTAGCGGCCAATGACGGGTAGCGTCAGTGATGCTTTCCATTTTGGGACGCGTTCCCGACTACCTGATAAAAAGGGTCGAGCTTTGTGTGCATCGTCGCATTTCAAAGCTCGGCTCCGCTACGATTAGTTCTTGGAACACGAAATAAACAACGAATGAAATCAGAAGAACTCTTTTATTACTACGGAAGAAAGAATATTCAACAAATTGGTCCTTCGAGCCGGATCTGAAGAAAACCGGCACCTACTGAAGAAAAGAAGCTGACCTGCTGCCGAACCGCCGAGCCCGACCTAAGCGCTACGTCGAAGCAGCCAGGCCACGCAACACGCCCGGAAAAATGACGAAGACAAGGAGCCAGATGCAGGAGGACAACGCCAAGGAGGCGCGAAACAGACAAGGTATCGAAAACCCTCCGGCTTCGCCGTCCGTGCCGACGAGTTTTACGGATTCAAGGCTACTAACGGCAGAGACGAGCCCTCCTGCCACCTCCGCGACCGTTCCCACCGTAACCACCGCCGCCGCAGCCGTCGTCGGAAACACCTCCACCGAACAAGCGACAGGAGAATATCCGCCGAGCCGCCGCGCCTCAAGAGCGCCCTCTGTCCGGTCCAACGCCAGCACGACTTCAAAAATCCGACATGCCGAATTCGAAGCCGAGGAACGCTTAGCTGCCATTCGCAAGAATCGAATCGAGCTCGAATTAGAGGCGTTTCTAATTAAGAAGAAATTGGCGCTAGACATAGCGACGATGCAGGAGGAAAATGAACGAGAAAGCCTGCCAGAGGAGCCCACAGGCCGCGACGAGCGCGTCGACGAATGGATACGGCAGTCCGTCGCTGATCGAGACCGTATACGGGGGGACATGCCACCCCCGGGAAATATACACGACGTGCGACGGGAGGAGCCGATCGATAAGGTGAATGACGCACGAGCACGACAGAGCGAAGACAAAGAGCAGCGTGAACGTAGACGTCGCTCTCGCTCACCCACGCCGGCCCGATCCAGAGACCGCGGGATGGAAAAACTAGCCGAGACGCTGGAGAGAATAACGCGATCTCGGCCGGCGCCACGACAGGCGCTAGACCTGCCTGCCTTTAGTGGAGCTACGAATGAATGGCTCCCATTTAAGGCGGCCATGCGAGACCTAACGACGTCGTCTCAGTACTCGCCTACAGAAACAATGGCGAGGCTGAGAAACTGTCTGAAAGGCGATGCGCGAGAAGCCGTATCCGCGCTTCTGTTCACGGAGAGCAACCCGCTAGCCGTCTTGACGACCCTAGAGCAGTGTTTCGGCCGACCGGAGGTACTCGTGGATAAGGCGCTTAACGATTTAAAGCGCCTTCCGAAGATTGGTACCTCCGCAAGCGAATTAAATAGTTTCGCGATAAAACTACAGAACGTAGTCTGCGTCCTGACAAGTATAAACAGAAGAAGATACTTGCAGAACCCGATGGTGACGAGGGACGTGGTGGAAAAATTGAGCCCGCACCTAAGGTCAAGATGGTGCGACTACGCGGACGAGTTTTTAGACTTCAGCGAGCCAGAGATAATCACGCTGTCAAAATTTCTCATGCGCGAGGCTGACCGCGCACTGAAGTACACGTACGCCGCACCGTCCACTTCGGCCACCGCTCCACCTCGTCGCGAAGTGAGACCACCCGCACCGCCGCGCCGCCAGGAAAATCGACGCGACGTTTTCAACACCCACGAGGACGAACAGAAAGCGTGCCTAATATGCACCGAGAACCACAGCCTGCCGAAATGCCCGAAGTTCGCTAATATGAACACCGAAGCGCGCTGGGAGGTCGTAAAGGGCAGCGGGTATTGTTTCAAGTGCCTAGTAAGCAAGCACAGGCGCTACCAGTGCAAGATGAAAGATTGCCACGTCGAAAAATGCGGCCGCTCTCACCACCCGCTGCTCCACGCAAAGAAGGAAGCACCCTCCGAAGAGGGACCGAAGCCAGAAGCGACCGTGTCAAATACAAGCATACACGGCGACCGCACGGTACTACTGAAAATATGTCCCGTAACCGTGTCAGGCCCTAAAGGACATGTGGCCACATACGCACTCCTCGACGAAGGGTCGACGATAACGTTGATCGACCAAGCGTTAGCAGCAGAGATTGGTGCCGACGGCCCGACGCAGCCCTTGGCCATAAATACGGTCAACTCTAGCCGAGAGGAGGAGCAGAGCAAGCGGGTCACGTTCCACGTCAAAGGAAAGGGCGAGCAAGTCTTCAAGATAGAAGCGAGGACACTGAAGAACCTGATCCTACATAGGCAGACCATACCAGCGCGAGCATTAGCGGCGAGGCACCTGGGACACATCGAGGCTTCGGACGTGTGCTACGACGACGCTCGGCCGCGCTTATTGCTGGGCGCCGACCAATGGCACCTGATTGCCTCACGCCAATTGAAAGCGGGAGGCAAGAACGAACCAGTCGCATCGAGAACGAACCTAGGCTGGGTTGTCTACGGTTCTCTGCCACGCATTAGAGTGCAGGAGGATTCCTCCGTTCTCCACATGTCTATCGGAGAACGCGAGGACCATGAAAGATGCTGCAGAGAGCTAAAAGAAGAAATTCGAGCGCATTATGACATCGATGCGCTCGGGGTGTCGACCATCGTCAAAGTCCGCCCCGAGGATAAAAGGGCGAGAGAAATGTTCGAGAGGACCGCCCGCCGCTTAGACCAAAGGTACGAAGTTGGCCTACCCTGGCGTGAAGAAGATACCCAGATGCCACCCAGCTACGAGACCGCTGTTCGACGCCTCAGATCCATCGAACGAAAAATGGATCGGGACCCATCCTTCGCCGCAGAATACACAGCCCAGATCGAGAATCTGATAAGGAAAGGCTATGCGGTGAGATGCGATGGGTCCGAGGAAGCGAGCCTAAGGCAGTGGTACCTGCCCCACTTTGCCGTACGCAATCCAAACAAGCCAGGAAAGATTAGGCTTGTCTTCGATGCGGCGGCCATAACCAATGGGACGAACTTGAATGATAAGCTCCTGGAGGGACCTGACCTCTTGGCCTCACTGCCGGGAATCCTATTCCGCTTTCGCGAGCGACCTATAGCCGTGACAGCGGACATAGAGGAAATGTTTTTACGGATCCAGATACGAGAAGAAGACCAACCTGCGCAGATGTTCCTGTGGCGCGGAGAAAACCGAACGAGAGCACCCGAAAAACTGAAGATGAAGTCGATGATTTTCGGCGCGACGAGCTCTCCATTTCTGGCACATAGTGTCCGGAACCGCAACGCCCAGGAACACGCGGAGAACTATCCTAAGGCGCTGGCGGCCATAACGAAAAGCCATTATATGGACGACTTCGTGGACAGCTTTGAGGACGAGGAAGAAGCAATGGTCGTGGCCAGTGAGGTCACATACGTCCACTCCCGGGCCGGCTTCAAGCTCAGGGGCTGGAGTTCAAACAGTGGACTCGTGATGGGCTCCATCCCCGAGGAACTACGAGCAATGGCGCCAACCGAGCTGGGGGCAAAGGCGCACGCCAACGACAAGACGCTGGGCCTGCTATGGGACGCGACTGAGGACAACCTCGGTTTCAACACATCGATGAACCGAGTACCGTCCGATGTGCGTTCCCTCCGACGAGCACCCACGAAACGAGAAGCGTTATCGGCGGTTATGTCCATATATGACCCGCTCGGTCTGCTGAGTCCGTTCACCATCGTAGCCAAAATTCAGCTGCAGAACTTGTGGCGGCTGAAAATGGAATGGGATGAACCACTGCCAGCAGAAGAAGCGTCCGAGTACATGAACTGGCTCCGCCGACTGGACGACATCGCCGAGCTGCGCCTGCCACGCCATTATAGCCTATCGGGAACGACCAGTCGCAAGGAACTACACATCTTTTGCGACGCTAGCGAACAAGCGTACGCAGTGGCGGGCTATTGGCGCGTCGAGACAAGCGCCGGCGGAGTGAAGACAGTTTTGGCGGCAGGCAAAGCGAAGGTCGCACCCACGAGACCCCAAACGATACCTCGCTTGGAACTTCAAGCAGCTGTGATCGGCACGAGGCTAGCCGAGACGATTCGACACGAACACCGTTGGGCACCCGAAAAAACCATCTACTGGACGGACTCTCGAACGGTCCTCCAGTGGATCCGAAATGACGCGAAACGGTACTCCCCGTTCGTAGCGCATCGCCTAGGCGAGATAGCAGAGCGCACGAACGCGTCGGAATGGCGTTGGGTGCCCACGGCGGAGAACGTGGCCGACGACGCGACGCGCTCGAACGACGACCGCTTGCAGGCGAGCGACCGGTGGTTCCTGGGACCAGCCTTCCTCCGCCAGACAGAAGATACGTGGCCCACAGAGGTGGCCCATGAAGAAACTGAACAGGAGGCGAATGTGAATTACATGCATTCGCCGCCACCACACTGGGACGCCATGCCGGAGATAAAGCGATTCTCCCGCTACGACAGCCTGATCCGGGCCACGGCCATAGTTATATTTATGGCCGAGAAATGGTGCCGCGGTGCGCGCAAGATGGAGGCGCGCCACATGGCCAAGGCGGAAGATTTGTGGTTGAAGCGGGCCCAGGAAGAAAGTTTTCCGGACGAGATGAAAAGGTTGAAGGAAAGAAAACCGATACTTCCATCCAGCCGGTTGCGCCGATTAGACCCCATGTTAGAAAACGGCCTGCTCAAACTGAGAGGCCGAATCGGCGCCGCCCAAGCTCATCCCCACGCGAAACGGCCACGAATAATGGACGGCCGTCATGAGCTCACAAGATTGATAATATTACGAAGCCACATCGCTGCGGGTCACGCCAACACGGAGCGGGTCATAAACGACCTCAGGCAGCAGTACTGGATCCTGCGACTGCGCCCGACTGCCCGCGCCATAGCCCGCTCCTGTCAGCGGTGTGTGATCAGGAAGGCGGTCCCAAACGTACCAGAGAAGGGCGACCTACCCCCGGAACGATTAGCCGCCTACGAGAGGCCATTCTCCCACTGCGGCGTGGACTATTTCGGCCCCATGAACGTGGCGATCGGCCGACGGCGAGAGAAGAGGTGGGGGGCGCTATTTACCTGCCTCACTACCCGCGCCGTCCACCTGGAAATAGTGCCTAGCCTCAGTACGGATTCGGCGATTATGGCCCTGAGAAGGATGGCGGCAAGACGGGGGTGGCCAGTAACCATGTACAGTGACAATGGCACCAATTTTCACGGCGCGAACCACGAATTAAGAAGAGCACACGACGAGTGGAACGCCGAGCTGGAGGAATATTGTCTCGCAAAGACAATCGCGTGGCGATTTATCCCACCTGGCGCCCCGAACCAGGGAGGCGCATGGGAGAGGCTGGTCCGTTCCATTAAGACCGCCTTGCACGCGACCTTGGAGGAGAGATGTCCCAGGGAAGAAATTTTAAGCACACTGCTCGCTGAAGCCGAGCACTGTGTCAACGCGCGACCGCTGACGCACGTCTCCGTCGACCCCGATGACCCCGAGGCCCTGACTCCGAATCACTTCTTGTTGGGGTCATCCGCCGGCCTGCCAACGACGGGACCATGCCAGCTCGCTGATCGACGAACTTGGAGAGCGACGCAGGCGTTAGCGGACCTGTTCTGGAACAGGTGGGTACGAGAGTACTTACCCACCCTCGTTCCGAGAGGCGAAAGCCACCGCCCCATCCGACCAATACAGGTGGGAGATCTGGTGGTGATTGTCGACCCGAACCTCCCTCGGAACACATGGCCCCGAGGGATAATTGAACGAGTGTACCCAGGACCTGATGGAGGAGTCCGCAGCGCCGACGTCCGCACACAAGGAGGCACGTTCCGGAGGCCAACGAGAAAGCTCGCCGTCCTTCAGGTTGCTGCTACGACGAGTCTTCGCGGGGAGGAGATTGTTGCGGACGGCTAAGAATAAAACTACTTTAGATTAGGCTTAAGACATAGGATAGGTTTTAGCTTATTTTGTAAATATTTAGGACTAGGCTAAGTTAATGTCGGTAACGCATCCCGAAATGGAAGCGGACGCATTGGCCCGAGAACGACCGGCCAATCAGCGAGTTGAATATTATGGCGCGTAGGACTAGCGGCCAATGACGGGTAGCGTCAGTGATGCTTTCCATTTTGGGACGCGTTCCCGACTACCTGATAAAAAGGGTCGAGCTTTGTGTGCATCGTCGCATTTCAAAGCTCGGCTCCGCTACGATTAGTTCTTGGAACACGAAATAAACAACGAATGAAATCAGAAGAACTCTTTTATTACTACGGAAGAAAGAATATTCAACACACAGTCTTGACATGATTTTGACAGGATCTCGCCTACGTCTCTATGGAGCGATAAGCATGTCATCTGTCGAGTTTTTTAGAAACTAAAACAAAAAAGAAAAGAAAAACGCTCATTAATATCATTATGAAATCAATATAAAAAAAATGCAACGTTTTAACTTTTTTTCTGAAATTCTTTTTCCCTGTTAAAACGGCACATGTAATGCAATGTGTATATACATCGTTTTAGATGTCCATACGAAAATAAAAATAAAATGCCAATATATTTCACCAAAACAAGGTGTGCACGAACTGCGATTACGCGACATTCCGTTTAGATGAGGTATAGTTAATATTACCACTATAATCTAGAGATTATGAGAAACCAATCGACATTAGCTCCATTACTATACGCCACCCTATACGCTAACATTTTTTGGGGGCCTTTTAGAAAGATGCATAATCTCCATAGTTTAAACATTTTCTGATGCTGATTACAACGTGCGATGTTCAAAAAAGTTTTAAGAAACTCGCAAAATTGTCACATGACACACTAGCCCAATGTTTCCCACAGTTTGTCAACCAACGCGACTGTTCGAAGCTTTCTCTGCATGGGGTATTTACTCAAGTGGTAATAGGGTCCCGTGTGCACTCATTGGAAACCCGAAAAATAAAAAAATATCACAAATAACATTAAAATTTGGGCTAACAACTTTTATTGGTAAATAAACAAAAGTATCTCGCTTCAAACATAATACGAGACCGCATTAACGCAACAAAATCACCACTTTATTAGGCACTCTGAAAAGCTGAAAAACTTTTCTGAATACGTAATGCTGAAACGAACGGAAGTTTTGACAGTAGGTACGAACATACTGTATACAGAGTGTTCGTAAACTATATAAGGTTAAATTTAATTAGTTGGCGAAACTTAACAAACGCATTTTGTATCTGCTACTAAGTACCGATTGGGTGATAATATTTATTATTTGTAAATTTATTATCTCATCTCATCTCACTAATATTATAAATGTGTAGGTATGTTTGTAACGATGTTTGTAAGTTTGTAAGGTTGTATTGAACCGGGTGCCAAAAAGGTTTGAACGCTTTCATATTCAGGGCGTAAATTGAATAGCTGATGGGCTAGGGGGTCATGAGAGATTACCGAAAATGTATAATATGAGAAGTTTCAGATAGGTGCACAGGGGGGCGCTTTCAGATAAATTTCATAGTTGCTACGAAAATTAAAGAAAAACGAATGTCCAGTACACAGATACATAAAATCACGCTTATTATCCATTCTACTTATAGGGACAGCAGAGCCTAAATAGAGAAAAAAATATTTTAAATAAAATAATCACATCATCAAAATCTAATGAAAGATTTGAAATTCTGTATCCTGCCAATTATTTGTTTTCATTCCATTTAGTTACCGACTCTTTCGATGTTCAGATTTTCATTAATTTATATTAAAATTTTAATTATAAAACAAAATTTATATTAAACGTTATTTCTTTCGATACCTTACAAATCTGTCAATCTACAAAATACAAAATCTAAATAAAATTCATTAATATAATATTACTATAAAAATTTCAAATACAGACACAGCTATTTTATTGGTTAAAAATAGTAAGCTAGAAGAAGAATACATAGACAGATAGTTAGCATATACATAGGTAGCTAGACAGTAACCTCGTAGTTTCCACAGACTGTAAATCAACATAATTAAGATTCAATTTTAAATGCTTGCGCCCTTGAATAAGTATAAATCCACCCTCTACGTAACACACTTTAGGGAATAACAGTTTCGCTCCCAAACAATCCATCAAACATACCAACTTGCCGTGACAGTGATGTATTAAGATATTTAATCATTCGAAAGCCCATTTATTTACTCTGTATAGAAAAAGCTAAAAATTCAACGTGATAACAAATTAATCAGCGCTAGGGAACCAATGGTTTATCACCCCTGGCACTAATCTATTAGCGGTTGGAAATAAAATGTTTTTTACCTCTGGTTGTAGCGTTGGTGAATTCATAAAATGAACTTGATATCAGAAAGTGAATTAAAAATTCGTGCTTTGAATAAATGATTGTGTTTTTTGTTGGAGTTGAGCTGATCCAGTTTTTTTTTTATTTTGTCAGAAATAGCACAGTATAAGAAAGATTGGTAATAGTATGATGCAGTACCTACCACATCTTGGACACGTAGCTGTCTTTTCATACAAATGGAAAATTTTTAAAGAGTACTAAGGAGGTAAGCATGTGCGATACTGAGTGAGTGCAAACGAGAAAGGAATACGCAGATTATTTAATAGTTACTGAAATAGAAATAGAATAGAAATATTATTTATTTGCTTCGAAAACAGGTATACAAAAGATGGTAAAATATAACTGGGAGTGTCCGTACTCTATGTAGTACTAGATACTCTTTCTTATACTGTGGCAGTACTGTTATTATCATTATTTGGTTGTTAGGGCTTAGTCCAAGGACCAATAGCTACTGCGACCTGGACAGATTTATTGTAGCTGTCACCCTTGACTTAAGGTCATTTCCTAGGCCCACGGACTTCATGAACCGTGTTATGCTTTTGGAGGGGATATCCCTAATGTCAGTAGGTATTACCACCACGTACCCACCCAGATGGCGACTCCTGCTGTGAATATGCACTTCGCATTCACAAAGGAGGTGTATGGCCGTTTCCTCTGCTTCACAGAAGAATCTGCAATGTGGGAGGGTACGTGGGTGAATCTACGAGCCCTTCTGTGTAGATGCTTATATAGCTTGCAAAGTCTTGTCAAGGCTCGTACCAAGAGCCTAAAGTTGCTATGGTTTGAATTGATGGTACCTATCAGAGATGTGTCTACTTGAGAAGTCGGTTATATACAAGTTCTTTTGCATGCGTCAGTCCTGGTGTATCTGACCACAGCTTACAGCTTTGGTTCACGGCCCATTCCATTAGCACACGTCTAGGGGTGTTGCGGGAGATGCCGCAATAAGGCTCGGGGCCTATGGCGTCCTCCTCCGCCCCTCTTCGTGTCAGCTCGTCAGCAGCCTCGTTCGTTTCCATCAATTCTGCAGCGTCCAGGCACCTAGCCTAGGGTGACAGAGTTTGTCGATCCGTATGCTCGCAGTACTGTTGGCTTCACCGTATGCAGGTTTCCATACGATATTTTCCTTCACCGTTTGAGAACAGTCGGTAATACGTACATACCATACATTTGAACCCGAACCCTCATGACTGTACATATCTAGTAGCTTTTAGATAAAAAAGGCATCTTATTCAATACTCTAATTTGATAATAATTATTTTATTTCCTTTCCTAGCTTTAAACCGACAACCTAATAACCCCAGTTAGGTATTTCCGTAGATATCATATATTAAAACATTATACTTGCGATATTTTTGCAGTGTCCTAAAGATAAGACAAAATCTTTGAACAATATTTAGTTCGAACATGCCCAAGTACATACCTTCTAAAGTAATAAAGAATAATTATTATTACTTAACCTATTTGAACAAAATATCCTATTCCCCCACATTAAGGTTAAGTTTCCTATGTTAATCACTAAGAAAGCACCAATTCAAGCGTACATAACCTCCATTCAAAAAACCCACTCTATCTCTTCCCTTAATTAACGCCTTGTACTTCCAGATTTTATTAACATGACACTTTCATTCCTCTTCGAACGAAACACGCATCTATTTACACATATATAAGCATCAAACTCGAGTAATCTTCCCCACAGTAGGCTACAGAATGTCTACCATGAAAGTACTTTGTCAGAGAGACAAATGTGTCTCATACATATCCAGCAATTCTGAGAAACATTTAGAATTATGTGATAAATTATACAGATGCGTCACTTTAAAAGGGTCATATAATTTACCTATGATTTTTGCCTATTACGTTTCGTTTGTGGAATGGAATGAAAAATGCAGTGTTTAACTTGAAATGTTTGAGGAGACTGCGACTTGGGTAGAAATTATTTCGGAGGATTTTGTAAAGGGCTAATCTTTCATGAAGGCAAAAATAGCATTTGAGAATATTTTTTAAATTATAGCTTAGCATAAAAAATTTAGAGCATTTAATCGAGTGTCATCATTGTGCAAATGAAAATCATCATTTGTTTTTGGGGTTATCAGAAAATTAACCTATGTCTTGAGTTACCTTGTCCCTGGCACATTTCCCAAAATTAGTGGAGGATTCACTTTATTTGCATGTTATTGCAGTTCTGCAGATATTTTTAAAAAGTGACGTAATAAGAGTATGTCGTGAACACCTGCAACATTTTCTCGACTTTACCAATAAAGTGCAAGTTTAAAAAGTTTTCTTTTTGACATTGACTTAGCTGCTGCTCTTAGCATTTTTGAATTTCAGTCGATATCAGAACTCTTGCAAAGTTTTCAATATAGCAATATTCTTGGTTTTTCAGTTAATTTACGTGCGCGTTTTCTTTCATTTAGCACAGTGTTATTTGATCAAAGATCAACCATACATACATATTAGGGTCAATTGATTATACAGGGTCCTTCTTAATATGCTGACACTTCTTTAAGGGTCAGATCATCAAACTGAACGTCTTTCTCTACGGGACCGACATCGAAATCGCGAAAAAAAAAAAAATTGTCCCATACATAATATGGCTCGAGCAGGTTTGCAGTTTTGTATGGAAGAGTTGACTTTTTTCGCGATTTCGATGTTGGTGCCAAGGAGAAATTGGTTCAGTTTGACGGTCTGATCATCACATTAAAAAGGGTCAGCATATTAAGAAAAACCCTGTGTATGTAACATCAGAATTAGGTGTTGAAAAGGTGACAAAATGTTCCGAATTTAAAATTGTCCAAGTTCTTACTTTCTCTCAATTCTTGCAATTCCAAAATGCTAATTGAAATTTTGGTGATGCTTAGCTATTATTCCTAGACCTCAAAGAAACAACCTATCTGTCAAATAAATCATTCTAATCTATGAGACTACTTCATCCATATAACATTTGACGCACGCCTCCGCGAAATGAAAATTAAATTGCCATGTAATTGACAGGAAAGTCACCTTACTGAATGAAGGTCTTTAGCCGACTGTTCGCCATCATAATAACACTTGAGAGGGTGAAATTAATATACGTGCCATAGTCATTGTTATTAGTAGTTTAGAACTATTTTAGTCGTATATGTAATTGTACGCCTGTTGCAATATCGTTTGCGCCTCTATGGATTTTCATTACATAAAATATTTTTAATTGAATTTATTTGAAGAATGGCAAAGGACCCAGCCATTTTTAACAAAAACTAAAAGTCATTCAGGAGTGCGATTTTTGAATCTCATTCGGTGAGTTCAGCAGTTGAAAATGTCAAAATTACTGTGGAGATATGCATCTTTCTACAGCTGATTTAATTTTAAAAAATCGCACTCCTGAAGTATGATTTTTGAAAGTCAAATCAGCAGTAGAAAGATGCATATCTCCACAGTAATTTTGACATTTCCAACTGCTGAACTCGCCGAATGAGATTCAAAAATCGCACTCCTGGACGGCTGTCATAATTATTAAAAATATTATTTGTTGGTCTGCGATAGAATTATTGATGCATTTGTATATAATATGTATTTTAATTAAGTCAAACAAATGAAAACCACAATCTACGAAATACTTTTTGTTTGAATAAGCTATCGTTCTTAATTTCCGAGATATTAAGGCTGGGTATTAGTAGAACAAGCCTCTCTTTCTAACAAGCAAACTTTCGCAATTAGCCATCCCGCTTCAATTGAAAGCAAGATCGCAAAAAAACACATTTTTCATCAATATCTTTTCTCTTGGGTGTTTGGGGAAAAATCCATCGGGTAGAAGCCCTGCTATAATTATTTACCTTTCAAATGATGGTATATTCAGATGAAATGGTGTAGGGTGATTCTTGTAAAACTGGTTATAAATCTGAAATCGAGCTTAATTTGCTCCTCTTTTCTATCGAGAAAATTTAATAGAATCGTGTTTTCAACGGTTAGATGCCCTGCAGAAAGAACGTATCTACACTGTTATGTGAAATATATATATTAAATGTAATAATTTGGTAATCAAAAATCGGTTCGAAAACAGACAAAATAGGTATGACCCCCTCTTAAGAGGGCTATCACAGTCCAGTGGCGCCCTCAACACATTAAAAAAGATTTCTCAATAAAGAAAGCCTAAATTAAAAAAGTTCTCAACACGAACACTACCTAGCCACTAGCCTTTTTAACCGACGAAAAAACAAAAGACGGAGGAGGTTCTCAAGTCGACGCGTATATTTGTTTTTTTTTCGTTTTATGTATGAACACGCATAACTTTGTACAAAGTAGTCCGATTTTGATAATTTTTTTTTTGTTTAGTAGGTCATACTTCAGAGGTGGTCCCATTTTAATTTGGTGAAGATCTGGTAAAGGGCTTCGGAGATAGACAATAAAACTCCGCAAAAAATCTATGGCATATCATCGACGATTGAAATAAATGATCCGATAACTTCTTACAGAGTAGTCCGATTTTGATAAAAATTTTTTTGTTTAGTAGGTCGTACTTCAGAGGTGGTCCCATTTCAATTTGGTAAAGATCTGGTAAAGGGATTCGGAGATAGACAATAGAACTCCCCTAAGATCTATAGCATATCATCGACTATGGAAATAAATGATTCGTGTTCATGTTCCCTTTTAGGTCATACTTCAGAGGTGGTCCCATTTTAATTTGGTGAAGATCTGGTAAAGGAATATATACAATAGAACTCCTCAAAAATCTATAGCTTATCATCTGCGATTGAAATAAATGATTCGTGTTCATGCTCCCTTTACATTTACAATGAATATGTTAACCCAATATAACACCAACACTGAAAATTTTGAAATAAAAAATTTACTTCAAAACTAAAAAGTACCTACTAAATAATAATAATATAACCAGCGTATTTTAAATTCACGGGCAACATTTTCGCAACGCGTTTCACGGCCAACATTTAAAGCAGTAGCCTGGGCAAGTGCCTGTTAAATGACCTGTTCTGCATGAGCGAAATCTTCGGTACTAACGTTTGTCAATAGAGGCCTTAATTCATCTTTTCGTCTAAGGAAACAAGATTCTGGAGTCTCGTCTTCCAACATTAGTTGATTTTCATCGCGAAACGGAATATGGCAAACAATTAAGCTGTAATAGTAGCCATTTTTGTCACTATTGAGTGTGTAGTAACGTGTACGTAATACAGCTGGCTTATTTCTTACTCGCATGCGTGAACCGTCCCTCAATCGTATATATCTTATTCTTATAGGCTCATCAACAGGTTCTCTCAGTTCGATATCACTATCTTCCTCACTCCACATACTATTTGGAATCGTTTCGTATCGCACAGCAAATTCTGCCAGACTTATATTTTCTAGCTCATCAGGCCTCAAAACAGGGTGTAACAAAACTCGCCGGCGGGGGACAGGACGTAAAGGCTCTGCTGGTCTCCCAGTCCCCTGCCATCCGGGCGAAGATGGAGTGCCGCTGGGTTATTTTAGTGGGTATACCGGTGACACGCACCGGGGAGCTCCACATACCCCTCCCATCCCCCAACGGGATGCGTAATGCATTTTTTCCCAGCGTCAAAAAAAAAAGGTTGTAACAAAACACAGGTAATTGCCGAGGTAACCAGAGGCGGTGAGGTAAAAAGTTGGTGGGAGGCAGGGAGGCTATGGACAATACTGTATGTAGTAATATATACTCTTTCTTATACTGTGGTTAAAAGGTAGGTAGCTATTTTAAAAAGTAATCGAAAATTATGCATGTAGTAATTAGAAGATTATAGCCACAAAAAATTATAAAATAAAAGCTTTTTAACAAAAAAATTCAACCGCCGAAAAAACTGAAAAGCAAAAAATAATATTTTTTTTTACCTTAATAACTAAATTCTTAAACTAATGTAAGTAAGTATATCAAAGTATATAATATTATTTTGCAATTATTTTGAGTTTTTAATTAACCTTAATAACTAAGTTCTTAAACGAATGCAAGTATACCTAAGTAATTTTGAGTCGGCGCCAAACATCAATGAACAAAGATCACTAAATAACCTTAAATTAAAAGAAATAACCAAAATGAAATTAACAATGCAACGTGAAATCTTCAGGGATTAACATTGACATTCCAAAAAAATGCGCTCTCCGCACGACCACTAGCAACGAGACGGGACGTATGCACCTGGGCCTCTACTCGGACATTCGAACTTCACAATTACGTGAACGTTTTCGTTCCAATGTCAACTCTATTACAATGAAGTCCGGACCGAAACAGTCGCGATATATCGAAAATCGAAAGTCCGGGTACAGGGCCTGTGTGGATAGTGATGTTATATTGGTTACGTTACGTGGTGTGTGCCCGTTCGGGTTGCTGGCGCGCATCACGCAATTAATTAATTTTCTTGTTTGGCGCCGACTCAAAATTACTTAGGTATACTTGCATTCGTTTAAGAACTTAGTTATTAAGGTTAATTAAAAACTCAAAATAATTGCAAAATAATATTATATACTTTGATATACTTACTTACATTAGTTTAAGAATTTAGTTATTAAGGTAAAAAAAATTATTATTTTTTGCTTTTCAGTTTTTTCGGCGGTTGAATTTTTTTGTTAAAAAGCTTTTAAGCAATACTTTTATAGGTTTTAAATATTCCACTTTTAGACAATTTCGAATAAAAACAAAAGCGGCTGATTTTTTTATTTTTTCAAAATTTGTATGTTTAGACCTTTAAAAAACCTATAAAAGTATTCTATGAAAATAGCTTGAAGGGTTTTGTAGTGTTCGTGTTGAGCACTTTTTTAATTTAGGCTTTTTTTATTGAGAAATCTTTTTTAATGTGATGAGGGCGCCACTGGACTGTGATAGCCCTCTTAAGGTAAGTTGGTGACCCGTTTTCATTGCTCTCGAGTTTATCTTCTACCTACATTCCCTTTTTAAAATGTTGTGTCATCATTTTTTTTTCGTGAATTTCGTTTATTTGATTCAAGACATTATGGAACTTACTGTACCAGGTATTTAGGTTGAATGTTCATTTTATCCTCCCAATTTCGGTAACTACGTTTATTATCCTAATTAGGAAGGAGTTCGCGTGGAGTTCTTTCGTTACAATGTCCTTTCTAAGAAGATTTCTATTTGTCTAATAATAACAAACCTAGAAAAAAAGTGTCTTTCATAATATGACAACAGTTTTTTAAGGGCATTATCAGGCCGTCAAACTGAACAACTTTCTTAATGAGACTAACATCGAAGCAGCGGAAAAAAATCTGATGTTCCTTATAAAACAGACAGACAGTTTTTAATAGCATGATCAAACCATCAAACTGAACAACTTTCTCAAACAAATCTGTTGTTCATACATTTGACTCGAGTAAGATTACTGTTTTTTCTGGAGCAGCAGATTTTTTTTGTATTGGTTCCATAAAGAAAGTTGTACTGATTGATGGTCTCATCATCCCCTTAAAAATCTGTCAGCATTATTAAGATGAACGTCCCCTTAAAGACGCAAAAGATTGAAAATTTCGGTCTTTGAGCAAATGGTTCGGTGGCGAAATTGAATAACGCACTTCCCCGGTTTAAAAGAGTGCGGGTTCGAATCCCGCCCGAGACTGAATTTTTCAATCTTTAATTTGATTATTAAGATGAACCCTATTGGCTATATGCGAAGTGGGTGTTGGAAACTGTCAAGTCGATCGCAGCGCACGCCGTGGCAGAAATTTGTACTACTGACGGCGAAGCTGTGTCAGATTTGCTTGAATCTATGAAAATCAGCACATTAACAGAACTTAACACGAAATCTCCAAAAATGTCAATACTACAAACTTAAAATTTGGCATGAAAGCTTCTATTGGCATCTAGATGCTCACTTAAAAAAGGCTTGTCGCATTTTAACACCACAAAGGTGTTAAAACTGAGGTAAAAGTTTGTATCGGAATTACGATACAAATTCGATTTTGTCAGTGGCTTCGTCCGCATCCGCTCCCGTCATCGTACCGGAATAAAATATAAGCTAGCTTTTAAGACTAATAATAAGCTTTTAAATATAAAAAGTTTTATCAAATTCGGTCCAGTAGTTTTGGCAGAATCCTCGAACAAACACAGACTTTTGCAGTACTATAATAGTGTAAATAATTCACGGCTGCCCGAAAAAGTTATGTCAGTACGCCGCGCTAGTGTGGCGCTAGTGTCGTGCACATAGCCAAATAATTCGACTAGGATGATATGATACGACGATTACGACTTAATAAAAATAATAAAATAGATACTTGAAGGGTATAATTATATAAGCACACACACACACACATGCTCACGACTATATTCCCCGAGGGGGTAGTCAGAGATATTCTGAAACCGGAAATAACCGACCGGTTATAATTATATACCGGTACTTATCTAGAAAACAGCTCATGCGAGTTTCAAAAAGCTTTACTTAAAACTCGAACTGAATATGTAAAAGGCGTCTCAAAAATAGCATCATTAAAATATCTTATTCAAGACAGACGGACGGACAAACATTGACAAATAAAGGCAGAATGACGAGTGGGATCGATAAATTAAGAAATAACGCACTCGAGACTAATTTAAAATGGCTGACTGGTAGAGCTTAGGGTTGTCGACTGCGAAAGTATGTTAATGGTTGTGGATATTACGCATTAGTTCAACTTATAAAGGCAGCTTGAAGTGGACCACTAATTTGCTTTCAACAGCCCTATAGTGCTTTGAAAGTCACAAGTTTAAAATAATTTTAAAATTACTTTGTACGTATATTGCTCCTAACCGATTCCGGCCACCACGGCGACTGCTTCAACTCTGATGATGTTGACGTTGATGGGATACGGCTATCATAGAGCGAGGCTATGGAGATTATTTATTCGAACAAGCAACACAACAAAATTTCCACCAAAATAAACTGACATTTCATAACTTTTTATTGAATGACTGACAGTAAAATTCCAAAAACTATACATGATTATGACACTAGATAATATTGATTGTTTGTCACCCCAATACATTGTTTTGCAAATATAACATACCATAAATATTCTTTAAATACTTTTTTTTAAATTCTTTATTTGCACACCAAAAACATACAGCAACAAAAACAAAATTATAAAAAAATATTACAAAAAAAAATCCGGCCAAGTACGAGTCGGGACTCGGGCAATTAGTGTTCCGTACTACCAGTTGTTTAACATGGGTCATTGAAAAAACCACTATAAATTGACACTTACTTAGTATGTGGTCACATAGTAACTGAAGATCATTTTACACTGGTCTCACTGGTGTTAGTTTTTTGGGTATAGAAAAAAAACTATCCAAGTTAGAGCCACCCTGATCAATTTCCCGCCATCTACACGTTATTTCTGTTGTTCATGATTTTTTTCAGATCTTATGTGGCTATATTTTTTGAAATAGAGGTGGGGACAGCAAGTTCTCGGATTGAACTGAAAAGTTAAACATTTTATAAAAAAATTGAATAGTATATTTTTAGACTCGTATTTTTATAAGCTTTCAATTGATACCCCACATCATAGGGTAGAAATGTAAGTATAAGGCTACCATACATTGGCTTATGCCAAATAGAAATGAAGATTGTGCTAGATGTAAATGGTGACTCCTAATTGTCATTTTGTTTAATTTTACATTGTTTCTCCTTTTTATAATCTATAGTAGGTACCCTAGTTTCAGCTTTCTTTCTATTTATCATTGGATTATTAAACCTACACCTGATAATAATATTCGATAAAATAAAATTGATCGTCCCTAGCAAAATCAATGTAAGAGCTTTCAAGACAAGACAAACATCTTACGGAATGCGCGTGCGACGACGCGACTCGGCGATGTCGTAGACAAATCGATATCAGCTCCGTTTCGGTATTGTTTAGCGCCGCATAACGAGCTTTGGTAATCAATATAACTATTCTTGTCCAGATACTTGGTAAAACTTGGTTTATTTTTAACATCACACATAAAATCACTAGTTTTCCAATTCCAATGAACCTTCATTGGAAAAGTAATCAAATAATAGATCCGACCGTAAAATTATGCACCTATTTCTTTATTGAACGAAATGTGATTCTAGTGTGTGTTTACACAGGGGTTAATTTAACGCCGCCAAGTTACCTAGAAAAATCTTGCCGCAAGTACCTTTTCCATTATGATTTTTGGTATATCTTTTTCCACCTATCTGTTTGGGTAGTAAATGAGGTGCCATCGGAAGGAGACTGATCTAAAGTACTGGAAAACTAGGGTTGCCACCTCTTAATCTACCGCAACTCTATGGTTGCCAGGTTCAAAAATTACTTCTTTGAACCTGGAAACCCCAGAGTAGCGGCGAACTGAGAGGTGGCAACCTCAAAATAAACATAGGTACACTAGAATCACATTTAGTTCAAAAGAAAAGAAAAAGCATAATTTTACGGTCGGATCTCGGTCTATAAGGGTATACCTTCTTTTAAAGTAATTATTGATTGTTAGGGTTCCGTACCCAAAGGGTAAAAAAGGGATACTATTACTAAGCCTACGTTATCCGTCCGTCCGTCCATCCGTCCGTCTGTCCTACCTATTTAGGGCTGTAACTTTTGAACCGTAACAGCTAGATAGTTGAAATTTTCTCAGATTATGCGGTATTACGGCGGATTTGTTAACAAATAATATAAATGTCAAAAAGTTATAAAATAAGGGGGGTTCTCAACAAGAAACTAGTTTTTATCAACGTTTTTTCTTCACGCTCTATCGTAAAAACGGTAATACATGCAAGCGTCAAACTTTGTGTGATTATAGAGCAAACTCGAGCGAATAACAACAAATACTAAAAACCGGCCAAGTATGAGTCGGTCTTGCGCTAAAGGTCCCGGACAAAAAACGTTTTTTTTTTCTAATTTAATAATGGTGTTCCGTGGTGGTGTGGTACGGAACCCTCGGTGCGCGAGTAGCCCGACACGCACATGACCGGTTTTATTTTTTTTTCTTTTGTTTTCAGAACGTTGTATGTGGTACGATTTTGCTTTTGGGTAAAAACAAACATCTTGGAGAAACCTTCATCGTTCAATTACGAGACATATTGTGTTGGACGGACACAATACCTCTATTTTCCCCTTCTCGTGTCGAATACGCGTGTGTTTTATTTGCTTTTGAAAACTACCCCACCCTCCATAATATTCTGCTCTAGCTCTACTGAAACAACAGGCTAGCAACACCTCTATAAACCGGTAAATTGAACACATTCAACCTTATAGCAGTACTTGAGGAATCAAGTGGCCCACCAAAATGGCATCCATTTTGTGTAACGCGACATATAAAGATCCCACTCACAGCTGATTGATGGCGGCCATATTGGACGAGGACGGGGCACGTGTAGGGAGACATACGTCTTGGCGGGGACGTCGATTAGTCTTGGTCATTTCGTGGTGTTTCGGTAATTATTAGGGAGGGAAATGGTCATGAGTAGTGATGACATATCTATGAATAGAAAATTGTACCTTGGATTAATAAAATGTACAGTATTTAGAGAGAGTTTGGTAGGAAATACATGTCATAGGGCTGGGACTATTTCAAGGTTATGGAACTTGTTCCATTCTATTAAGGCTTCCTCGTGGTGTCGATGATTTTGCTAATCTCCGGTAAATACTTGACTTTAAGTGTTGTCTCCCAGTGGGGTGACAATAATTTAGTCAACTTCAACGCCACCAAAACACAGGCTTGTCTGTTCACCGCAAAAAGGAGTCCGTTTAATCTGACTCCTACTTTCCGGGGTACATCTGTCCCTGTTTCCGACAGTCTTGGGCTTCTGGGTATAAGCTTGACCACAAAACTCAACATCGGCGCTGACATCGAGTCTAAGGCTCAAACTGCGGCCAAAAAGCTGGGCATCTTAAACAAGGTGAAGCGGTACTTCACTCCTGGACAGCTCTTAGTATTGTATAAAGCTCAGGTCCGATCATGTATGGAGTACTGCTGCCACCTGTGGGATGGCTCAGCCAAGTATCAACTTGCCGCACTCGACTCGGTTGAACGCAGAGCCAGGAGGCTCATTGGCGATAGTAAGCTGGTGGAGGCCAAGCTTCATAGCCTAGCCCACCGCCGCAGAGTGGCCTGCTTGTCGGTCTTCTACAGATTGTACTTCGGTGAGTGTGCCCTAGAGCTGCATGAGCTCATCCCACCTTCCCCTTTCTACTATCGGACTTCCAGACGCACCGCGGGATATCACCCCTTCTTGGTTGACATCCCACATATCCGCACCAAGCGCCTTTCTGAATCTTTTATAATGCGCACAGCCAAGGAGTGGAATGCCTTACCTGCGTCAGTATTTCCGAGTACTTACAACCCGAATTCCTTTAAAGTACGAGTGAATAGGCATCTTCTGGGTAAGCTCGCTACATCTACGACCCCATCTTCGTCCTGAGGACTGGATTGAGGTCAAGAGCAAACCCATTGTTAATAAAAAAAAAAAAAAAAAAAAAAAAAAAAATAGCAAATGTGCTTGACGTTGTTCGGTAATAAATATTTTTGGGTAATCCCAAGGCCATCGAACCATCTCAAGGTCATTGGACCATCAAGTGTGATGGCTCCAGAGTATGTTTTTGTTTAAAAACACACAACATGTCAACCACCATTTGAGGGTCACCTATCATATAGCCTCATGGCAACGGCAGGCCGGAGAGCAGGCGCGCGCCATACACTTACACGCGACTGCAAAATACAAACTCTAGAACTTGTTCATAGATTTCAGTAATTAGAATTGGAGACCGTCAGTTCCATTTCTAGTTTGATTTATTACCTATTGTTACTTACAACAGAAATGATTATGAAATCCTATCCTATCCCATTCCACTATCCTATTAGTCCTACTAATATCTAATCTCATCTAATATCTAATCTATATATCAAATCTAAGTGTCTAATATCTACTACTATATTATCCTATCCTAAAAATGTTATAATCTTGTGAAAATTTGTTACGATAATGTTTAGGTTTGGATTTTGATGACACAATCATGCATTAAAAGGCATTAAACGACTGACCAGATTTTGATGAATTTTTCAAACAGACTCATACAATATAATATGAATGTGCCGGGTGTAAGGGACAGCCCTGCACAGACTAAAGCGGTGAACTCAGACCATCAAACTGGAAAACTTTCACTATGGAGGCTACCTCAGGAAACGCGAAAAAAAATCTTCTGTTTCATACACGCATCAGCTTTGAGCTGCTAGTGTATCATATATATAATATAATATAATATAATAATATAATATAATATAATATAATAATATATAGTATAATATAATATAATATACGTTTGAGTCAGGTTGGTAAGTACAGCAGTTTTGTATGTAAACAACAGATTTTTTAGTGGTTTCTGAGGTAGCTTCCATAGTGAAAGTGCTTCAGTTTGAATGAAGTTCATTGTTGCAGTCTACGGAAGGCTGTCCCCTCACACCCTGTATACTTTTATTAAGTCTACGCAGGTGGTGTTTCAAAGCCAGTTTATAAATAAAAGTGTTAAATAAGTGGACATTTGCTAACGTACTATAAAGTAAAGATACTTTAATTTAAACATTTAGCTTGTTTTAACTTTCCAAAACGAGAGTTTAAATTGTTCAAAATAGTAGATTCTTACGAATAGCGAGTTTTAACTGTTTCCCAGTTAGTTTACTTTAAAACGGAACTTTTGACCCCAGCTGACCAAGTTCTTTGTAAATGGACAGCTAAGCTGATAGTTAAGAGGAGGAAAGTGAGACTTTAGTCTAATTTACTGTTTTGTAATTATAAGTATAAATTCGTTCTGTAAAACAGTTCCGTGACTGACTAACAGAAAACGCACCGCCTAAGGCTGCCTGTCCATTGAAGCTGTGTGAGCTGTGCGAGCTGTGAAGCTGTGTTTTTTTAACCAATCAGGAGCTCGGGCAAGGCGCGGCCGATCTCGCCCGAGCTCCTGATTGGTTAAAAAAACACAGCTACACAGCTCGCACAGCTTCAATGGACAGGCACCCTAAACCGGATCAGGTCAGTTACGTCCTTTTCCCCGAACGTTCACTATGGACCCGAACGTCCACCACTAAAAAAAGAAACATGAAGTGCAATTGGGGGTATAGGGATCCTGGCGGAACACAGTGTGATTGTGGCGAACCTATCCAGTTGATGGGTTCTTCTTCTTATTATCGTGTGGGCAGAGCCCTGGTGTCAGAATTTTTTCAGACCGCCTTTCGGCCTCTGACGTGGTTTTTATGTAACGACTACTACCACTAGAGATAGTGGCCGGGACCAATGGCTTAACGTGCCATCCAAAGAACGGAATAATTTTTCTTTTCAGACAATCAGGTGATTTAGCCTGCAATGTAACCAACTGCGGAAAAACGCACAAAGTGACATATCACTAGGTGTCCCCCGTGGGAATCGAACCCACAACCTCCGTATCGAGAGCCAATGCTCTTAACCATTAGACCATGGAGGCAGTACACCATTAGACCACGGAGGCAGTACAGATGGGTCATCTGTTAGAATGTCCCTTGTGCCCGAACACCTGCACGAGAGAGGCCTTAAATACAGCAATGACACCAGACGCTATCAGGTTTGCCGAATACCTGGCCAGCAAAATACAAAAACACCACTGAAGTACTATTATTATAACGAAAAGATTGAAGACTGAGAACTTCGCTGATTATTGAAATTGTTCTAGATTTAAGGGATCAGGTCAGTTACGACCTTTTCCCCGAACGTCCATCGCCTGAATTCCTTGTACGACCATTTCCCCGAACGGACATTGCCTAGTACGTCCATTTCCTTGTACGGACATTTTCATGTAGTGTCGGAACGGAAGAAGGGTCCGAGACAGAAAAATTTTGAACGATTTCGTATGAGCCATCGACTTAGACGAATTTTCGGGTGAAAGAAGATAGGCAGATTTGGACCCAGCCTAAGTTAAAAACAATACAATAGAGTTAAAACCTTATAAGCACGGTATAAGAAAGCACGGACACCTCCAACCCCTCACTTAACCCCCCTCTGGCAGGAATCGTAGCGAAAAATGTAGGCAATGACGTATTCCTGTCTCGCTCGCACTCAATCAGTATCGCTCATGCTTAACTCTTCTTTAAAAAATTTCCAATTTTTATGAAATGAGAGAAGTGTCCAAACTGTGACCCATGGATGTGACTTTTAGCATGGTAGACTACTTTTCTTTTTCTGACACATCCTTTGATCTGTCCATGTCTTCATTATTCCCCAGCAAGCACTGAGTTTATTCTAACGATTGCAAATAACGATGCACATCTGTACACTGACAATATTAATTTAAACCATCACATGACTCGACAGAATTTAATCAACGGGTTTAACGCAAGCCGCCATTTTTCCCAAACTCGTGAAAATAAGGCACTTTTAATTTCTTTTATATACAGGATGCATTTAAATCGGTCATTTACAGCCGCAAAATCGTAATATTAAAATTAATTCGAAAATCGAACGGGGCGCAGCGTTCGGACGTGGCAATAATCATAAAAGATAATAATCGTCGATAACCGCAGTCATGGAGGTGAGAGAAGGCCAATGGGACAAAGCTTAGAATTTAGAATTATACTCATCGACAATTAAGATCCATCTAAGTCTTAGATGGTTTGGTCATGTAAAAAGAAGACCACTTGTGTATATAGGCAACAAAGCAATGGACTTCACCCTACCAGGTCAACGTGGCGTAGGCAGGCCAAAACTCAGATGGTCTGATGTTATAAAGAAGGAAATGGACAGCTGCGAGCTCTCCATCGACGATGCTCAGGATAGAGCGAAGTGGAAGAAACAGACTAATAAAGCAGCTCCCGCTACCCAGCGGGACAGCAGCTAGGAAGATGATAATGATTCATCGACAATTTTGAATAAAGCAACTGCTTGATTACAAAAACAGTCAGGTTGGTAAGCCTGATATGATGATGAATTCTTGTCGATTCCAACTAGGGCGACTGCTAATCTTTATACAAAATCGGTAGTACGCAAGACATTATATAGTGCATAAGTGTACGCTCTAAACACAGATGAAATCTCTCGTCCTTATCCTCCTATGTCTGTAGGCATGTGCAGACCGATACTTTCAGAGGTGGGGTCAGATGCAGTGAATATAACCAGCAGCCACATAGTTTGGTATGGTTTGGATTTGGTGTCTTACACAACTTTGACGCCTGATATAGGTAAATACTTAAGTGCATAGGTGCTCGCGCTAAACACACAACTAGGTATCAACAGCGGTGTGCAAATACATTAAATCTAACAATAACAAAATTAAGTTAATTACTTTTTATATCCAAGGCTAAAAAGCGGTAACTTAAGTGCACTCAAAACGTTAAATAAGAGATCTCTGTCGATAGGTGCGAGGAACCTTCCCGGTTGTTCCTCCACAAATTATCAGAAAGACAACACATTGTTTACAGTGCGGACAAAATTGTCCTCAACGATCAACCCCCATAAAATAATGCGTGTTCCAATAACCACATTTTTTCTCCAGCACCACCGCATTCAACATGGCGGACCCAATATGGCGGCCGCCCTCGAAATAATTGGCGGGAAAGCGTCGATGTAAGTTTCGTTAATTTGTAGTTGCTTGATAATTGTTTTGGGACGGCCTTTAATTGGAATAGGTATGCACCTTGTGATTATTCAAAGGGTTCAAATATTTGATTATAGATTAGGTAGATCCACGATTAGGATGCTAAGTTAATACTGTGGAAGTAAGTGGACAGTTTTACTTTAAACGTGACCATTTGCCCCTTGTCTCAGCTCGGTGTTTGGTGATCCGTTTATTTCACGATTAAACATGATGAGACTTATTTTGTGGATATAATTGTGTGCCCGACAAAAGACATTATCCAACCCCGTTTCGCCTAAAAAATTGGTAAATTTGAATTTTGTAAGAAATGCCACGATAGAAAAGAATTATTTCCATTTCCTTGGGAAGTATGATATACCTTATACTTTGTGTATAATTTTATCTATCATACTCTTTGTATTTCTTCTATGATCATGCTCATTCGTTAGTTGTGAAAAGATTTGAAATGAATACAGTTCGTCTCGTGGGCAATGTCTTTTGAATGAGTGAACGCTTGGCATCAGAGGATACGAAACAAAATATTGTATAACTAGGTGATTATATTAGATGTATAGAATTACTAGACGGCCCGGTAGCACAGTCGGTAGTGAACCTGCCTGCTGTGCCGAGGGTCGCGGGTCCGAATCCCGTAAGGGACAAATATTTGTATGATGAATATGAATATTTGTGCCAGAGTCATGGATGTTTCTATCTATATATGTATTACTAGCGGCCCGTCCCGGCTTCGCACGGGTGGACGTCTAATCTTTTCTAGCAATAAATATAGCCTATGTTACTCAGGGTGAATGCAGCTTTCTAATGGTGAAAGAATTTTTTAAATCGGCCCAGTACTTTTTGAGCCTATTCATTACAAACATACAAACATACAAAAATAGGTACAAATCTTTCCTCTTTATAATATTAGTGTAGATATATCGTTGTATAGTCATCATAATACAAGTCCAGGCTAGATTCTGGTACTTAAATTCTGGTGATTAAATGTGACTAGATAATTTGTGTGACACTGTCCAAGACATTTATTTATTTATTTATTTACTATACCAAATAAATAATAATAATTCTGACCCATTCCGAATAGACCATCAAACTGAACAACTTTGACTATAGAGCCATCCTCTGGAAACGCGAAAAAAATCTGCTGTTCCATACAAAACTGCTGTACCTATCAAACACAAATATACATGAAATACCATCAGTACATTAATATCGTTGTGAAATACATATGAAATATCACATTATTTTTCATATTTCTGGAGGTTCGTTGGCTCCATAGTAAAAGTTGTTATAAGTCATAAATATTTATTTGCAGAAACATGGTTTACATTGTGAAAACAACATAAAATTTAATTTTTTGTATGATCTTCGGAATTCACCGTTTCAGTACTTGCCAGGCTGTTCTTTACACCCTGTATTTATAACCTGACTTCTAATTTCCAACTAATCAGAAAAAAAAGATCGAGAATGGTATTCCAAACATTTTACTACGCGAATATTTTAAACGAAATTTGTTTGAGCAATCGAGATGGAATTTATAAATTCATAAATTTTTTTGAATCTGGGTCAGTCAAAAATAACACTCTGGGTGTAATTGAATCATGACATGTGCTCACAATTAACCAGGGCCAACTGCTTGACATACTTTCCGATGCACGGAGACAGGCTGAACCTAAGGTCCGCCACACACATACGGAATTGCAATCCGGAATCCTGAATCAGGATTACGATTTCGTATGGATTTTCCCCCTACACAATTGTGTTCGGAATTGCGCAGCTGTCAAATCCTATACAAAATCACAATCGATTCGGAATGATTCCGAATTCCGGATTGCAATTCTGTATGTGTGTGGCGGACCTAAAGGTGATGGCTACTTTAACGCATTTAAATTTATACACTGTAGAAACAAGATTATCTGGTTTCAAAGAATCAGACTACCACAAGTCACTAGGTACGTGTTAGGTGTGTGTCTCATTAGTAGAGGTCGGATAATCGGATCCATCTTAACTGTTATAAAACTGTAACAGAACTGTGTCTGTACATTGAGGATATTTACAAAAAAAAGATTACGATATGATTTTTAGATGTCCCTGATTCCAAATCACCAATTTTTGGATTTTTTGTCTGTCTGTTTGTTTATTTGTTTGTTTGTTTGTTTGTTTGGGTGTTTGTTTGTTCGAGTATCACGCAAAAACCACAGAACCGATTTTGATGAAACTTTTTTTGTTTGATAGCTTATCGTCTGACTTAAAATCTGGTAGGTATATAATTTATGCGGACGAAGTCGCGGGTAAAAGCTCGTATTTACCTAAAGTTGAGATGTTGGCTATTATGGAGTGCACTTTTATAAGGAAAAAAAATGTTTTTTATTTAATTTTATAATTTTAAGAAATCGCTTTCATACTATGCATCCGATTAGTTATGCATTCCCGGACTTCCTGACATCCCAGAATTTATTTTACAGAAAACATTTTATTTTCTTTTTTGTATTAAATATTTTGAAGAAATTGCTTCCATACTATGCATCCGATTAGCATCCCGAAAAATATTTAAAAAAGATAATTTTTAAAAGCCGCGTCCATAATTTTATAGCCAAAAATGAAGTTTAGGTAAATATGCATCCGAATATCCGATCTCTAGTCATTAGGTACTTAGGAAGTTTTTTAGAAAATTGATAGATCGTATTCTTGGCCGACATTTTGGCCAATCGCATTCTTAACACGTAACTTTAAAGAAGATTGTATAATTAGGAGAAAGCTTTCAATGCGCTCCACGTTTTGTTGCTAAAAGCCCCAAAAAGTCCCTGATTTGTGTCTTAATTATTTTCTAGAACTTGGTAATAAAACTGTTCAACACAAAAGTATTTTTTATTTCTCTCAATTCCATTCAACCTAAAACGTTCTAGCAGTTTCTATTTAAAGAATTTTTTTAACAACTAAAAGGTTTGCTAAAAACATGTTATATATAAGCTCTCCAACCATCTGGAACTTAACTTTTGTGCCTATTTTGAGCTTATAACAGGCGTATAGCAAGTAGGTTAACTGCTAACTCTACCGAACCGCACCTGGCTCACACAGTGCAGTATGATCCACTTCTTCTCACCCTTTTTTGGCGACTGCTTATCTTTATAGAAAAAACCGGTCAAGTGCGAGCCGGGCTACTCGCGCAGCGAGGGTTCCGTACCACACCACCACCCAACATATTAACTTACAAAAAAGGTTTGTTTTCTCCGGGACCTTTAGCGCGAAACCGACTCACACTTGGCCGGTTTTTATAATTTCTTGTTATATTGTAGAATTTGTCGATAACTACACTAAGTTTGACGCTTGTCCAGTATTACCGATTATTACGATAGTTACGAGGAGAAACAACTTTGATCAAAACCAGTTTCTTGTATGAGGTAATTTAAACCCCCTTAATTTTTATCTTTTTGACATTTTTATTTTTTTTTAGCAATTCCGTTATTTCCGTATACACACATTAAGTAAAAAATTTCAACCGTCTAGCTTTTATGGTTCTAAAGTTACAGCCCTTAATAAGTAGGACAGTTGGACAGACGGATGGACAGCATAGGCTTATGAGTAGGGTCCCATTTTCACCTTTTGGATACAAAACCCTTAAAATCAGTTAAATAAGCAGGATATTTTGAAGTGCATAAGTGTACACGCTAAACACAGATAGCTGATGAGGTGGGGTCAGATGCAGTGGCTATAGCCGGCAGCCACACGGTTGGGGTGTCAAAGACGTGCATGACACCTGAAGGAATTAGCCACCTCTGACGACACCAGACTGGTTTGGTGCTATTGAAGCTATTGGATTGGTTGGTTGGTGCTATTGGATTTAATACAGCGCAAATCGGAGATCCTATATTTAGACTGTAACTATCTGCCAATTAGTCAGTCAGGCCGTCAAATGTAATTAAGTCCAATCATTCAAATTAGGCAAATTTAGCATCAAATCACACGAACCTATATATAGATCACTTGGTCGAGAATTCACGAAAGCAATTTCATGCCATTTTAGACAGCAGTGAAAACTATTTCTAAATTGCCTTTTCTAATTGTGGTAACTAATGACGTATTTTTTCAAAAATTATCGCAGAAAAAGTTTCTCGATTTCAATGTTGGCTCCATGGTAAAAGTTGTTCAGCTTTTTTTGTTTTGTTTTTGTTTATATTAAGTCTCAGGGTTGTAGAGGTCCTATAGGGTCAAAAGGTACTTGCTCGCTAATATTTCTACCATAATAATGGCTATTAACTAAATATAACAGTCAAACTAATGCGGCTTGCGATCGCGATTTCGAAACGGTCGCCATTCAGAATTATTTATTCAACCTAATATCAGTCATTTTTAAAAGCTTTGTGACGTAATTTTTTCGACTCAACCACTGCATCGGAAGTGTACGCACAGCAACACATAAAGCTATACAAAACCAACATAAGCTGACCGCGCGTAAGTCGGGAAGCGAATAACATCGCGCGGCCAGCTTATGTTGGTTTTGTATAGCTTGATGTGTCGCCGTGTGTACTGCTGTAGAAAAGATACGGCCACAAACTTTACAACACGGGCAACTTAACTTGACACCTGCCTCGAACGAAAATTCCAATAACAACGACAACGATAAAACAGCAAAAGAATAATTCGAAAATGCTAAAGCGCAGGGACCCGCGTGCAACGGTAACTGATATGCATCGCTACTGGCCTCGCACGGCGACGGTAGGGTCCCGCGGGGGGGAGCAGGAGGGGTGTCAAATTCCGAACCAAGTGTCAAGTTAATTCGCCCGGTTATATACACTACACATCTTTTAAGCAACAAAACAAGATATTATTTTACCCGCAGACTGCATTAAATTGGACCTAGAACACCAGCTGGCATTACTCAAAGCTAAGCTCAGTAAATAATATTAATTAGCCATATAATAACTTGTGTTGATCTAAGCTCTGGCAACACTTAATTGGGTGTAATCCAGACAGAAAGACATTTTGATAGGAATAAAATGAAACACCCGGCGCTACTGGCTTAAGTTATTTTTGCATGATGCATACAGTCGCTTAGTTTGTCGAGCTTGATATCTGAATCCTACTAATAATATGATAAACGCGAAAGTTTGTAAGTATGGATGTTTGTTACTCTTTCACGTTAAAACTACTGAATGGATTTTAATGAAACTCTACAATAATATAGCTTATACATCAGAATAACACATAGGCTGCAATTTATAAAAATATGTGTAAATTGTCCAAATCCTGCGCAGACGAAGTCGCGGGCACCAGCTAGTACGTAATAATGATGGACTTTTTAAAACATTCGGCTTGTGTTGTTAATGTTTTGTAAATAATTTTATGCCTATATTCATACATACATCGACATTATCGACCTACATTCTTGCTACAACTACCAAATTCCGACTTGTTTTTTAGCGTTTGATCGAAGCAGCTTTATTTTAGTATTCGTTTTTAATGTTTCAAAAATCAAGATGGAATATTGAATCATTATTTATGAGAACCATGATGTAGCTTCTCCTACCGATTGCGCCAATTGAAATTTGTATTACCTAATTTGTCCCAAAAATACTGCAAAAGAATTCCTTAGCCTAGTCGTATGACAAAAAAAAATTTAAATTTAATACATTTATTCATTCGTATGACTTACACGTACCGACACGAAAGGGGGTGAGGTCAATATTGGTAGGAGGCAGAGAGTATTCGTATTGTACTGTATCTATGTTCTTATAAATAAAGTTCTGATTCTGATTCTTATTCTGATTCTTGTACTGTGCGGTAAGTATCAATATTTCAGCATTACTTGCAAATTCAAAGATATTATTCATATAAGTTTACACCCTGAATAAACAATACAAATGCACAGCATTGCTCGATGATAAAAAGTCTTACGAACGCTAAAACCGTATGTATCCAACTAAATTTAAGCCCAGACAGAAAGACAGACAGACGATCTATTGCAGCTTCGTGTGCGACCCGTAGTACATTCCGAGGACACTACTGTACTATTAATAGTACAATACAATACGTCGTGTTGTTTCGTTTTAATTTCTATTCTAAATATGGTGCGACTTTGAATTCTTTAGTGAATTCAGCTCGGACCCATGTGAAATTTGATCAAAATTGATTTTTGGAGTTTAAGAATAATACAGGGTGTTAACATAAACATTAGGGGGGGTACTTCAAACCATCAAACTGGACAACTTTTAGTATTAAGTACGCGAAATTAAGAACTGGATGTTCAATTAAAAATGACAACAGTTACTCATCGAATCACAGGGTGGAAGGGACTGCCCTCCGCAAACTGAAACGGTGAGCTCAGACCATCAAACTGAACAACTTCCACTATAGAGTCTACTACTACATCAGGAAACGTGAAAAATCAGCTGTCCCATACAAAACTGCCGTACTCTACCCGACTCAAATGCATGGGACAGCAGATTTTTTTTTGTGTTTCCTGATGAAGGCTCCATAGTGAAAGTTGGTCAGTTTGATGGTCTGAGTTCATCGTTTCAGTTAGCGGAGGGATGTCGCTTACACTCTGTATATGAAAAAGCTGATGTTTTTTTTGTGATTTCAATGTTTGTGAAAATTGTTCACTTTGATGGTCTGATCATTCCCTTAAAAACCGTCAGTTTATAAAAAAATACCCTGTTACCTATAAAAGAAAAATACTGCTATAGTAACCTCACTCAACTCGAACCGCCGGAAGAAACGTGGTGACCCATTATAAACCGGTAACCCAGGACATATACGAAAACTAAATACATACATTTTGGCCTAGTTTCCAAGGATGTTTACCCACTGGCGGATATCCGCTAACATAGTGCACCAACAAAGACAACTAGTTTATCATCCAGTCCACAAATACAAGGAGGGCAGATGGTTCACTATAAATGAAGGTACCGTATTATTAGTAAGCATTGCTGTAAATTCTGAAATGAGCGTTATTTTTTTAAGTTACTTCCCAAAAACTCATCAGATGGCATGTTTAACGCTTTATAGAGAAGTGTCCAAAGTAAGGTAAGTATAATAACTTGATGGTGCCAAACCATATCAAGCCCAGAATGTACACACAGCGACAGATCAACCTACCCATAGTTGAACTCTATGTTCATGGACATAAGGTCGAACTATGGGTAGGTTGATCTGTCGCCGTGCGTACCTGCCTTTTTTTTAAAGCCAAGGTATCGAGCTAATACAGCCATGTCAGACGTAAACAGTTTCAAATTATCGATTCAAATTATTTGTGCATAATGAAATATTCCATTATCATGCGTCAGCATCTTTTTTTGATTGTTATTTTAAAAAAACACATTTTTAAATTTTGTTCACTATTTATACAAATTCGATATTTTATAGAATATCTTATAATAGACTAGACTCCACTCTAGAGGAGCGTGTAATTTCTCTATGCTCTCGACCGACTACACCGATGCATCATACTACACTACTTGTGAAGTGGACCTTCTGTACTTTTAATATTCTGTGACCGATCGTCTTTTGAAACCGGATGTTCAGTAAAGTTGTTACCTAAAGTGAACCTATGTCTATTTCTGGGCCGGAAATAGGAAGCTAGGGGCAAAAAGGGAGGCACTAATGTGCTGTTTGGTTATAATTAGCAAAAAAAAAAATTAAGTATATTCGATTTAATACACGTCTATTTCTTACAGGGGTAGGCAGATAAAATAGATCACTATGATACGCATCTCGTTTCTTCAACATCCATGATTTCCAAACGAAAGTTTACCCGTGAATACGTAAAATATTCAAGTAGACTCATCGTACAATATAAGGTTTAAAGCCAATGACTAAAAATTGCGCCGTTTTTATTTTTTTAACGCGGCCATCAATAAAACTTTAATATTATAGTTCAGAATAAAGGGACAAACAAAACTTCATAGCAAGTATATCTCAAAACTCAGTCCGAACGGAGATATAAAGGCTTGAAGTAAACGTAATACATTTATTTTCAACTTCCAGCCTTTACATCTCCATTCAAACTGAGTTTAGGGATATACATGTAATAACAAGTTCTGTTTGTTACGTTATTTTAAACTAAAATATTCTAGTTTGGTTGATGGCCACGCTAAAAACAACGTCGAAAAATAAGGCGCCAACCTTTCATACAAAACCCGTGAACATCAAGATAGCGGGATCAAATCTCCGATTCAAAATTTAGCATATGGGGAATTTAGTACTCCATTTGTACTAAATGTACCCCGAGTTTCAACATTTGTACCTTTACCGCCAAGAAAGTACAATCAAAACTATCTGATCCCGCCACCTTGACGTCAAAGTGGCGGGACCATTGGGAAGCATTGCCCACACGTGGACGACAATAACATGGGTAATTAGTACTACATTTGTACTAAAATATACTCGATTTTCAGCCCAGTACAAATTACCGTTTCAAAGATATATAATATAATAACTGGTCCGCCATTCTGACGAATCGACCAATTGCTTTTTTCGCACGAAAATCGTAGTTTATAGTAAATATTATAATGTGGAGACTTAGTACCAGGCAGGTACAAAAACATATATTAATATCAGCCTTCTATCTCATTTACGTAAAAAGTTATAGGAAGATACATTTTCCAATCGAAAAATACAGGGTGTAAGAGACAGGCGGCCAAATACTGAAATTGTGTATAACAGACCATCAAACTGACCAACTATCTTGAAGGAACCAACGAAACGTCGAAATCGCATAGAATCTTCTGTTACAAAGATACATTTATCAAATAAAAATACAGGGTTTAAGAGACAGGCGACCAAATACTGAAAATCAAACTGACCAACTATCTTAATGGAACAAACGCAACGTCGAAATCGCATGTCACCAATTATTGGATTTTTTGTCTGTCTGTTTTTTCGCGCATCACATGAAAACATAACGTATGTTGGGTAAAGTAATAGCTGCTTTATTATTCTTAAGAGATCTCACTGTAGACCATGTAGACCAGGGTTTCTCATTAATTATAAATAAATAAATATTAAGTTTATAACTTTTTTAATATTAGGTTGTTTGCAATGAAAGTTGTTGGTTGAATGTCGGCTAAGTCGTTGACTCTTCTTCGAGCTGCGCGCTCAACCAAAGACACGGTCCGCAAAAAAAAAATGAAGGGCAGCGCCATTTTCCACAAATATGTGACTCAATTAGTTGTGTTTTACAAAATTTTATTTTGAACTGAACTTAACTGGACTATTCAATTTGCTTAAAACAATAAAATCGTTTTTTAACAAGTCGTACTACCAGTAAGACGGAAAATTCATTTAACCGTGGTTCTACCGCCTCGGCCGGTAGTACTACCGGCAAATATTTTTTTACTACAGTATAGTACTACTCTTGAAACCAAAAATAAAAGATAGCGTTGGCAGCGCAGGACCGGTCGCTATGGCGATTCTTGGGGGAGGCCTATGTCCAGCAGTGGACGTCCATCGGCGGAGATGATGATGATGATGAGTAAAAAATATGCATTTTAATTTGTTGTTTTCTCTTCTATACCTTTTGAATACTTATAATAGTTATAATTTTTGTATAGGGTGTCAGGGAAAGCCGGGCCAATACTGAGTCGGGGTACTGCAGTTTTGTTTGTAACTGCCACAGACCATTATAAGAGGGGTTAGAAGTGCAAACTAGGCGTGGAACGTATCGCCACAGGTTATGCAATGATTTGCATAGCACCATAAGGCGCGCGGCGTGGTGCGAGCGAGAGGGCAAGAGTAATTGTAGCAGCGTGAGTGGAAAGACAAGTGGCGACAGCCGTCTCCGAAGCAAAAGCAATACTTTGCATTTCTAACCCCTCTTATAATGTTCTGTGGTAACAGCAGATTTTTTGAGATTCCATTAAGATAGTTGGTCAGTTTGATTTTCAGTATTTGGCCGCCTGTCTCTTAAACCCTGTATTTTTATTTGATAAATGTATCTTTGTAACAGAAGATTCTATGCGATTTCGACGTTTCGTTGGTTCCATCGAGATAGTTGGTCAGTTTGATGGTCTGTTATACGCAATTTCAGTATTTGGCCGCCTGTCTCTTACACCCTGTATTTTTCGATTGGAAAATGTATCTTCCTATAACTTTTTACGTAAATGAGATAGAAGGCTGATATTAATATATGTTTTTGTACCTGCCTGGTACTAAGTCTCCACATTATAATATTTACTATAAACTACGATTTTCGTGCGAAAAAAGCAATTGGTCGATTCGTCAGAATGGCGGACCAGTTATTATATTATATATCTTTGAAACGGTAATTTGTACTGGGCTGAAAATCGAGTATATTTTAGTACAAATGTAGTACTAATTACCCATGTTATTGTCGTCCACGTGTGGGCAATGCTTCCCAATGGTCCCGCCACTTTGACGTCAAGGTGGCGGGATCAGATAGTTTTGATTGTACTTTCTTGGCGGTAAAGGTACAAATGTTGAAACTCAGGGTACATTTAGTACAAATGGAGTACTAAATTCCCCATATGCTAAATTTTGAATCGGAGATTTGATCCCGCTATCTTGATGTTCACCAAAACCCGCTTTGTCTTTTAATTAGTTGGCGAAACTTAACAAACGCATTTGGGGTCTGTTACTAAGTAAAATTACGTGATAATGACCCCCCGCTTGATCATAATTATGATTTTGAGGTCAATGTCCGCCCGCGCCACGCATTCTGTACGCACTGCACGTACCTACGCACGATAATAATAATATTGTTATTCATCAATATCAATTATAAACATTGATTATGCTATCTTTTATCATTAACAAGTGCCCTGGTTCAGTATCGCCAACTAATTTAAAATAACCCTATACAGGGTGTAACAAAACACCCTAGTAATACTTAAGGGTGTGCTTCAGACCATCAAACTGAACAAATTTGGAGCCAACATCGAAATCGCGAAAAAAAATCACTCTTTCATACAAAACTGCAGTATCGTCTCGACTCAAATGTATTGGGACGGCAGATTTTGTTTATTTTTTTTCGACATTGGCTCCATAGTGAAAGTTGTTCAGATTGATGGTCTGCACCCCCTTAAGTATTACTAGGGTGTTTTGTTACACCCTGTAGAACGATGAATATCAACACCCAAAATGCTTTAAGAGGGCTATCACAGTCCAGTGGCGCCCTCATCACATTAAAAAAGATTTCTCAATAAAGAAAGCCTAAATTAAAAAAGTGCTCAACACGAACACTACAAAAGCCTTCAAGCTATTTTCATAGAATACTTTTATAGGTTTTTTAAAGCTCTAAACACAAATTTTGAATAAAGAAAAAAAACGGCCGCTTCTGTTTTTTTTTGTATTACAATGTCTTGATGGCTTTAGTAGTGATCGTGTTGAACACTTTTTTAATTTAGGCTTTGTTTATTGAGAAATCTTTATTATTGTGACGAGGGCGCCACTGCGCTTGTAATAGCCCTCTTAACTTTAACACTATGCCATAAAGTAATCCACAAAGGATCTAACACCAAATGAAACAATGTATCAAGTTTCTTCTGTTCCATTTAGTTTTATTCCTTCCATAAAACTAGCACCTAAAATTACTCCCTCAATATTTTCTCAAACAACGTTCTATTTCGGGAAAAACTAAGAAATGTGGATCGTATCCCGAGGGTCTTGGATTCAAAGAATGTAAATTGTTACTTTATATTTACTGCGGTTTAAAGTAAACGTTTGTAACTCGGAAATATATAGAATTGTGGTAAGTTTAGTAGAGAAATCGTATTTAAAGTGAAATAAAAGTTTCTAACGAGTAACATTTACTTAGCGATGTATTTTCGGACATCAGTCCAATCGTTTTGGCTGATCTTTAATACTATTGTATACTGTATAGAATACAGTAACAGGCATGGAATCATTCTAAATACCAACTGTGGTGAAATCATGATAATTAATACACTCCTATATTTTAGTAACTAAAAAAATTGTTATGTGTATTCGGATAACGAAACTAAACAACCTTCCTAAGAAAAATGGGTCAGAAAACGAAAAAATGTTATAGATCTCCCATTGAAAATCGATCAGCTGATCACACGAGGTCCACAAAAAAATTTCGTTTTTGGAGCCCATGTTCCTTAGGGAAAAATATTTAGTTTCGTTATATGAATAGGTACACCCTAATAATTATTCTTGTAATTTAAAAATGTCAGTCATTTTACAGAAAATATCAAGAAAAATAATATATGCAATTTCTACGGTTCTTAAGAGTAACTAATACCCATTATATTCAAACTTTGTAGTTTTTGAAATTTAATACTTACACACTTTTAGCCGTGAGCTACTTTGTAAGAAAGTCTCTCTCTGTCCACTTTATTAGTGTCAGATTTATTACTATTCACAAACAAGGTTATTTTGATACGTTTACATTTTGTGGTAAATTAGTTTTATGCGTCAAAGAGCATAGGTACTAATGCTTGTAAATAAAATTCTAATTTTAATTCACAAACACATGAAGAAAAATATCTGTAGTATATGTGACAACTATTTATTTTATTAGACATTACTAGAAAATTTGTTGTAACAAATCTAGTTGTGGTAGATTTACCGAATAATTAACTTTAGCAATACATTTTCAAGTAAAGTCTGCTAAAATAAATATAAGTCTTTTGATTAAATTAAAAAAGCGGAAGATAGGTGACGTTCTTGCATTACGTACTCGAACAATATACTTCTTTTCATGTACCTACTTACGAGCGAAAAGTAATTCCGTGTGATTTGTTTTTTTCCTGTTGAATGATTTGTACAACACGAGTAAAAGCACATGAAGGCATTAGGGTTACTTTATTCCGCCTAAAATAAAAATAAAACCGGCCAAGTACGAGTCGCGACTCGAGCAATTAGTATTCCGTACTACCAGTTGTGTAACATGGGTCATTGAAAAAACCACTATAAATTTAAACTTACTTAGTATGTGGTCACATAGTAACTGAAGATCATTTTACACTGGTCTCACTGGTGTTAATTTTTTTTCTATACCCAAAAAAAACTAACACCGGTGAGACCAGTATAAAATGATCCAAGTTAGAGCCACTCTGATAATTTTCCCGCCATCTACACGTTATTTCTGATGTTCATGATTTTTTCAGATCTTATCTACACTTTTATAGAAATGTAAATTAAAAAAAAGAAGTTTCTCAGTTTGTGTGTTTAAACGCGCATCACGCAAAAACTACTGAACCGATTTTGATGAAACTTTTTTGTTTTATAGCTTATGATCTGACTTAAAATCTGGTATATAATTTATGGGGACGAAGTCGCGGGTTAACGCTAGTACGGCTATATTTTTTGTATTGCGACTAAGTAAATTAGGCGACATAGCCTTTCTTACTATTTTAATTTAATCAAAGTATTAGTCACACACGCTACTAGATATTTTTCTCTAAGCTTTACACACAAAAATCCCTTCCGGGGTAAACAGAAACTTTGCAACAACCACACCGTTTCTATAAGCACAAGTACATAAGCATCAAAACCTTCCTATAAACAGAAAGAAAGATAAAAAACAACCCCTAAAGGTTTATTTCCAGCATGTTAGCGATCTCGTCACAGAGGGGCTGAAAGGGGGTTAAAAGGGGTGTGTTTTGTACCTGTGTCTGTACATGACACGTCGTTACGCATGATTAGCTGACGGTTAAATGTTTTAGCTCACAGTTCGATGGGTTCCAGAAGATTTATTTTGTTGGAGAATGATTTGAGAGATGATATAAGGCTGCACCGAGCCTATAGTGCTACCCCCAATCGTGTTTTTTTATTTCTTAACAATTAAACAATATTTGTATATGTCATTGAGGCTAGAGAAGTTTGTCAGAGTCGTAGCGTGTGGCGATCCGTGGTCTCTGCCTACCCCCTTGGGACAATGGCGTGAGCTTATGTATGTATGTATGTATGTAAACAATATTTCCAAAAAACAAAACTTAAATGCGTTATACAGGGTCCTTCCTAATATGCTGACACTTTTTTAAGGGTATGGTCAGACCGTCAAACTGAACAACTTTCTCCATGGCACCAACATCGAAATCGCGAAAAAAATATCATCTCGTCCATACAAAACTGCAAACCTACTCGAGCCAAATGTATGGGACAACTGATTTTTTTCGCGATTTCGATGTTGGTCCCATAGAGAAAGTTGTTCAATATGATGGTCTGATCATCCCCTTCAAAAAGTGTCAGCATATTAAGAAGGACCCTATATATTCTGACTAAATTCAAAAATCAAGTAAAAATCTTAGATATAATAACAAATAAGAAGCATCCCCTAATATTACGTAGCGCATTTAAGTTTACACCCTGTATACGTCCCACTGCTGGGCACAGATCTTAAGGGTGACAGGGCCCAGTGCGGATTGGTGGAGGCAAGTGTGGTCAAAGGTGCTGTAAAGGTATTTTCAAGCTTCCATAATAGGCTTCTGAATACATCGCCATCATATTCAATAATGAAAGGATTCGTTTGCAATGCAATGCAGTGAAGTCCAGGCTTTAATTAAATAAAGCCCCAACAAAGAAAAATAGATCCTTTGTCTTTTTTTAATAAAGCTGAAAATTCAACTAAATTACAGTAATTTAATTTACATAACTGAGACACTCTTAGGAACTTAATCTTGGATAATAAAGATGATTATATTTCTTTTTATTCCATCACGTTTGAATCGAGTAGGTATGTATTGCAGTTTAGTATGAGACGGATGATTTTTTTTTTGTTCTGACAGGTTTGCTCCCATATTAGAAGTTGTTAATTTTTATGGGTAGAGTATGTGTTTAAAAGGTTAATTATACTTTTCCTTACACCCTGTAGGTATAACGATGAAACACGAAAACGCATTACGATGAAATTAGAAAAAAATAATAAGGTACAAACATACCTAGATTATTGTATCACGCGTATAACATACAATCATTGACATACATAAAGGTTTAGGAGTGTAAAAACGTTATTGCTCATTCTAAGGGGTGTTAAGGTAAACAATTGCATTACTTTAAGGGGTGATTGTACCCATGATACTGAACAACTTTCCCTAAGAAACAAATAGGAAATTCTAGAAAAATAAATCGACTTTTCATACAAACGTTCGATCAGCTGATTGCATTTATAATATAGGAAGTCCAAAGGTTTCTTAGGGAAAGTTGTTCAGTATCCTGAGAACAATCACCCCAACACCCTGTATAAAGACTGCAACTTTCACAAGCCTTTCAAAAAAACCTTCTCCCTTAGTCACTTAGTACACCCACATGCAGAATTATTGTAGTCTATTTTAACCCACACACAAACAGTAAACACTTGCAAATTACACAGAGCAACTAGCAGCATTACCCTCTATCAATAACCCGTGCAATTAGGCTGACCGCACACCGCACTGTCCATCGCTTAGCGCGAGTTAGGCTGGCCGCATACTGGCCGGCCGTAATTGATCAATATCTCACGGTTGATTAATTGGGGAGGCGTCTAGTGCGAATTGTTGGACATTGATGTTTGAAAGCTCTGTTGTTTGTTAAATGCTTTAAATGCGCTTAATTACCTGTTATCGACAGGGTGAAATTTATATCATTAGCATCTTTTCAAACTGTGAGTCTACCCATCAAGCTGAACAACTTTCACTATGGGAGCAAACGGATCGCAGTAACAAAAAACTAAAAAGTAAAAAAATAATATTGCATTTGCAGCCAATGACTTTTTCGTTCGCATCATAAGAACATTAATTTGTATCAACTATAAATATTGATCTGTTTTTCACCAGGCATTAGAAAGAGACACAAAACCTTTGTTATGGATGCCATAAGCGTCCCATAGTATTCAGGGATCGCGGGAATTCGTTCACGAATTATATTGAATTTTTGATGGGATGGCTGAATATTGCACTGCTTTTATTTGGTTCCGTATCCGAATTATTTATTAACTGCCGTTTGTGAGGACACAGTTTTAGAAAATGTATTTTGGTTTTTGATAATAAACTAAAATGGGTTTTAAACGTAGACAGAGTAAGTAATTCAGAGTAAAGAATAAGTATCCAGAGTAACTGACATAGCCCAAAGAATTGCTAAACTTAAGTGGCAGTGGGCGGGACACATTGCTCGCAGAACCGATGGCCGGTGGGGCCGAAAAGTTCTCGAGTGGCGACCGCGTACCGGAAAGCGCAGCGTGGGTAGGCCCCTCACACGGTGGACCGACGACCTGGTGAAGGCGGCGGGAAAACGTTGGATGAGGGCAGCGCAGGACCGGTCGTTATGGCGATCCTTGGGGGAGGCCTATGTCCAGCAGTGGACGTCCATCGGCTGAGATGATGATGATGATGATGATGATGAGAGTAAGTAATATACAGGGTCCTGAGGGGGTCATACCTATTTTGTCTGGGTCATACCTATTTTGTTTGTTTTCGAACCGATTTTTGATAACCAAATTATTACATTTAATATAATATATTATATAGTTCACATAACAGTTAAGTGTAGATACGTTCTTTCTGCAGGGCATCAAACCGTTGAAAACACGATTCTATAAAATTTTCTCGAGAGAAAAGAGGAGCAAAGTACCTAAGCAAACCTACCCTGGTTTTCAATTTTGTATGGAAGTGCAGATTTCTTTTCGCGATTTCGATGTTAGTGCCATAGAGAAAGTTGTTCAGTTTGACGGTCTGATCATCCCCTTAAAAAAGTGTCAGCATATTACGATGGACGCATATACAGGGTGTAAGTGACAGCCTAGAAAATACTGAAACGCTAAACTGAAACCATCAAACTGAACAACTTTCACTATCGAGCCTACCTCAGGAAACGCGAAAAAAATTAACTGTTCCATACATTTTAACCGGGTAGGTACAGCAGTTTTGTATGGGACAGCAGATTTTTTTTCGCGTTTTCTGATGTAGGCTCCGTAGTGAAAGTTGTTCAGTTTGATGGTCTGAGTTCACCGTTTCAGTATTTGCTTAGCTGTCACTTACACCCTGTATAAACTGCTGATGATGCTTTATTAAATTCAACGTAGAAAAAGTCGAGGCAAAACACGCTTTGGTCGAAGGCCACAGCTAGGCTATTTTTAAATGTCCACCTCGAAAATCATTTTCCCGCTCCATTGGATTGTTTTATTTACCAGTCCATTTCTAAAGAGGCTGGTTAAACAAAATTCAATGCTTCCTTCCTTGTCGCAAAATAAAAACAAACAAGGCGCGAAATCTTTTGAAATTTACTTTTTGTTAAACAAAGAAATACCCCTTTTTGTTCGAACCTAACCAGCCATTTAATCTTCTTTGAAAATTTTCCCACGCAAAACAATTCTTTATTCTTGATTGCTTCCCTCCCTTTGTTTCCTTAAGACGACCCTGATTAGGGTAGGGACACACTATATAATAGTACATAGTTGTAGACCTTTTTGCCTTACTACAGATGTAGATGCAGATGCTGAGCATCTGCTTTCCATGGAAAATTTCAAAAGTGTCTTTATTTAAATAATAAAATAAAACACAAATTGCAAAATATGATACTGGTAAAATATCACACTATGTTGTTAACTCCAGTAGATGAAAAGGTTTACCGTAAAAACCTAAACCTAATCGATCGGGTGACTGCATGTGCCTGTGCGGTGGGTTTACATCGAGTTCAGTAAAATTTTTAAATTATAAAAACAAATAATTTAATATTTTGAAGAAATGTACCTAACCTATGTTGAAACATTGATAATTTGATTCTGCTCTCGATTCTGAACAAACTGTTTTCTAGTTTTGCGTTTATTCATTAACACGTTGTATAAGTTTCATTGTAGGTATATGCATCCATACGTATAGGAGGTAGGTACCTATGCAATTATGATAAAACTGTCACGGTGCTCTCAGTAATATCTGACTAAGTGTAAAAATCGGTCAAGTGCGCGTCGGGCTACTCGCGTACCGAGGCCGAGGGTTCCGTACCACTACAACATATTAAAGTAAAAAAATTTTTGTTACTCTGGGACCTTTATCGCGAGACCGACTCACACTTGGCCGGTTTTTATTATTTGTTGTTATACTGTAGAGTTTGCTCTATAATCACACAAAGTTTGACGCTTGTATTTATTACCGTTTTTGTCATAGAGCGAGAAGAAAAAACGTTGATAAAAACTAGTTTCTTTTTGAGAACCCCCCTTAATTTTTAACTATTTGAAATTTTTTTTTAGCAAATCCGCCGTAACAACGCACATTCTGTGAAAATTTCAACTATCTAGATCTTTCGGTTCAAAAGTTACAGCCCTAAATAGGTCGGACAGACGGACGGACGGACGGACGGACAATGTAGGCTTAGTAATAGGGTCCCGTTTTTACCCTTTGGGTACAGAACCCTAAAAACTAACTGTTACTTCAAAATAAACCTTACATAAAAATGTCTTTCGACTTTTAAATACCTAATTAGGTAATTAGAATATTTTAATTACGTAAAATGTCTGTTTGAACACTTCAATTTAATATCAGATTATCTTTTTATAATTAATACTTGTCACTTGCTTGACATGAATCAAATAACTTGGAATCATCTAAAACAATAAATTTTCTGACTGATTTTGTTTTCTTTGTAAGGAAAAAAAAATAATAACCTTGATTGTCTTAACATAAAATGAATATTCGGTTTGGAGATTATTTTTTCTAAGTATTTGATAATTAAGAAAATTGCTTTACGAAAACGAAAAAAAAATCATGAATTAAGAGTAGGTATATTTTAACCATGATAATAAAATATTGTTTTTGTTTAAAATGAATTTTTAATTTTGAAAATTATATTCTAAATAACCGTAACTAATACACATAAATACATAAACTCACGATCGTAATCACTTTCGAGGTGGTCAGAAAAATTGCTACAACTACCAAACTTCTGTTAAATAATAGAATTGTAGCAATGTTTACATTTATCAATTTAAGCTTTATTTAAGTATTTCCGAGCACTTACAACCCGATTTATTTATTTATTAGTACGAGTGAATAGGCTTTTTCTGGGTAAGCTCGCTACATCTTCGACCCCATCTTCGTCCTGAGGACTGGATTGAGGTCAAGAGCAAACCCATACGTAATAAAAAAAAAGAAGAAGATGGAATGACGTGTCAAGTGGTGAGTTCTGGCTAGCCTTTGGCCCACAATTTATACACTGCTAGTTTTTAATCACTCACATAACTTTAAGGGTGTATTCAGACCATGAATCTAAACAACTTTCCCTAAGGAACATGGGTCGAAAAACGAGAATTTTTTTTGGACCTCCCATAGAAAATCGGTTGGCCGATCCGCACTTTTGTACGGAAGGTCCAAAAAATTTTCTCATTTTTCAACCCATGTTTCTTTGGGAAAGTGGTTTAGATTCATGGTCTGAATACACCCTTAAAGTTATTTTAGTAATTAAAAACTAGTGGTGTATAAACACTGCATAAGAAACCACCAAACACAGAAACATTAAATAAACTAAAATAATGGTAACACAAAAATATTCTAACAAACCAAATGTAACCTCAGCTTTATTAATCAAAACAGTGGTTGAATAAATTAATATTTCGTGGCCGAAAAAATTTGGTCATCCGACAAACTCCGGGGTTCCTAGTCGCTAAAGAATAAAAGGAATTGGTCGAATTACTTTTTAAAAGAAAAAGTAAAATCATTGTTTACTGTAGTATGTATTTACGAGTCTTTGGGTTCACAAAATAATGTTTAAATCCCCTTAAAAGTTCTAAGATGTTGTTGTGATTATTTGGTAGGATTATAATATTCACGCTTTTGAAAGGAAATTTTGAACATTTCTAGCTATGGTCAGGTTGGGAGGTCATAACATAACTTACTTACAGACACCGCTACCGTATGGTAGGTATATTAAAGAATGAATGAAGCGTGTATGGGCGTTAGTCCAACATGAGTGTCCCATCGGAATTTCTTCTTCAGCGTAAGCAGGTTGCCTCACGATGGTTTCCTTAACCGTTTGAGAGCCGAATCAGAATCAGAATCAGAACTTTATTTGTAAGAACATAGGTACATTCAGATGACATGATGAATAAAATGGTTCTAATGTTCTACCACACAGGGCATACAAAATATTAATAATTTGAAGCTAGTTTTATTCAATTTTAAAATTTCATGCAAAATAGAATTATTTATGAAAAGAATAGAAATATACAAAATTTCATGCGAAATCCAATAATTATCTATAAGTAGTAGCTGATAAGTGGTCACTATATAAAATATTAGTTCCAGTACACATTTTATAATAATTTTACTAGCTAATGTCAAATAATTTATAATTAAATAAAAAGTCCTTGATGGAAAAGAAACATTTATTTAGCCATTTTGTTATTTTTGTTTAGAAATATTTTGAAGGGCATTCTTTGATTTCCTCAGGCAGATTGTTATAGATTCTAATAGCCATACAAAATGCGTTATTCTTAAAAACGTCCACTCTTGCACGCGGTAAGTACAACAGCAGTCGGTATTACGTACATAAAATAGAAAAACTCATTAATACATGACATGTAGTCCGTGCGGATTCGAACCTGGACCTCAAGATTGAGTTTCCATCTCTCCATTTCATCTCTCCACATCGCGCCACCGACGCTCTCTTCGCTTATCGACATTAAAATTAATCGACGATTGAAAGCACTGTCCTGAAAATTTTTAATAATAAACTTTCTCATCTATATCTACACATATAAATTAGAAAGCTAAATATTGACTTGTACATTTTCAGCGACACAGTAGGTATGACGTTGCCAGACAAATGGCTTCCAGTAACATCGTGACAACGATCAATTCATGTCAACCCCACGCTGGGCTATTGTGTAAATAAGCTGGAACTCCTTCATTGTGCTTTGACCCCTAAGTTTGACCCGCAGACTTGACTAGCTGTGCCTGTGACTTCGTCCGCATTCAAGCAGAAATAAACTCACGACTAAGATATCTTACGTTCTGGTCGGAAATATCATTTCAAGCACCCATCCAATCCCCTAAAGATAATATGCTTTGTACAGAATATACAGGGTAGCATATGCTCACGACTATATTCCCCGACGGGGTAGTCAGAGATATTCTGAAACTTCATCCACCACACTAGTTTTCACGTTTCACTAGTAGTACCCAAACTCCGTCCAGTGTGACGGGGAGTGAGCCCGTCGCCACTTGTAATGGACAGTAGGTACAATACATGGCTCGAAATTGAAGCATGCAGGTTTCCTCGCGATGTTTACCTTCAACGAAAAGCCAGTGGTGTTACAAATCGTACATTAATTCCGAAAAACTCAATCCGAATATACAGGGTGTAAGGAAAGTTATAATTAACCTTTAAACCACATACTCTACCCATCAAACTGAACAACTTTTACTATAGGAGCAAACCGGTCAGAACAAAAACAAATCTTCTGGTATTTCAGTTTAGTATGGAACAATTGATTTCTTTTTGCTCCGACATGTTTGCTCCCATAGTAAAATTGTTCAGTTTGATGGGTAGAGTATGTGGTTTAAAGGTTAATAATACCTACTTTTCCTTACACCCTGTACACTCGTTACTACTATGGGGGGATCTAGGGGGGGGGGGGGGGTCACATACCACACCAGTGACGACGAATCATCCTTGTAGGTCAACCAAAAGTTGATCGAAGAATAGACCCAAATTATTCCCTGATGACAAGCGACAGCGGCTCATGTCGCGCGACAGTTCTCGCGACGTCACGCAACACTATGGTATTGTGTTCTTTGGTTTTCTATGACATTGGTTTCGATATTTCGATACCTCAGATCCATGTCATCCGTTTTGCCAAGTATAAATGTAGTACGGAGCATTAAAAAAGATCTACAGACACTGGCCTAATTCAGTTTTTTATGTGTCTATAAGTTGACATTTTCAAAAAATGTGCGTTATTATTTTTATAGCAATAAAAATGTCTCGAAGCTAAAAATTAAGGGTCCTCAATACAAGGATCTAGTTTTTATCAACGTATTTCATCTCGTTCTATCGTAAAAATGATAAAACATACAAGCGTCAAACTTGGTGTGATTATAGAGCAAACTCTACAGTAGGTATAACAACAAATAATAAAAACTGGCCAAGTGTGGGTCGGTCTCTCGCTAAAGGTCCCGGAGAAAACAAAACTTTATGTTGCGTGGTACGGAACCATCGGTGAGCGAGAAGCCCGACTTGCACTTGACCAGTTTCATTTTAAAAACTTTTTAGTGCTATCTTTAACACAGAATAATAAGTAAGTAATAGTTCTACACTACGAATAAAGATTTCTTCGTAGGTTCTACATACTGATTTTCAACTCCCTAGGGGCAAGGAGCATCTCCCTAGACTTCAGATACCTCTACCGTAGCACAGTCACACCCGTTCTTCAAGCGTAATTCTAGAGAAGCTGAGCGAGTATAGGCATACTGCGTAGTGGCGTGTACGACTGGGCGGCACGTATGCCGACGTCATCTCGTTTCTGTAGCAGTACTATTCAAGTATCGTCAGATCGTTCTATCGACTTCCCGGGGTGTGGGTATAAGCTAAAAGACATTGCCCACGTGACGAAGTGTATTAATTACGGGTCGTTTCGCAGCTGGCGAATATACGATCAAAGAACAAATACTAATCGATTAATAGCTAAAATTCCCAAGGACATGGAAATTATCGTTTTCTACAGTGGCATTTCTTATAAAATTCATATTCAAAACCAGTTTTGTAGGCGAAATAGGGTTAGGCAATGTCTTTTTGAGGTCGAAATTTTAAACAAATCACAATGCCAAATAAGTCTAGTCTAGACAATGTCGTGGAATGACTGTGAAACAGAGAAAACTGTTAAGTTGAAAATTTGCAAGCCACATAGTACAATCACCTCAAGAACGTACCGCGAGCCTCCAGTGCTGCACTGAATCATATCTGTTTTTTTATTAGATGTTTGATAAAACAAAATGTCACACTGTAGAGGTTGCTTGGACGCTTCGTGCCAGAATATTATTAAGTTGACTGTTATACATGGAATCTCAAACATGAGGTCCGGGTTCGAATTAAAGCCGAAAAGAAAATGTCATGTACCAATGAGTTTTTCTTACTTATGTAAGTGCTTTACCAACTGCTCTCAAACGGTGAAGGAAATCATCGTGAGAAACCTGTACCTGCATACGCTTATGAAGAAATTTTGAAGCGTATGTGAAGTCTACCAACCATTGGGCTCGCGTGGTGGACTAACGGCCAAACGCATGAGGGTAGGCACAGGCCTACCCTCATGGGTTTGGCAGGGCACAGGCCCTGCAGTGGGACTTATATAGGCTGATGATGATGACTAATAATTTACCTCTACAAATCCACATGAAGAGTGGAGTATGGTCCACTCTCTATGTAACTCATTCGTGAGGAGTTGTTTGTCCTACAACGGAATCCTACAGGCTTACTTTATAACAAAATGGAAGTTCATTCCCCTTTTCAAATGTCTTGTTCATTATTTTCCCTACGTCAGCATCAAGATATCTGTCCAAAGAATTATGAACTCATTCTTCAAACTTCTTGAAAAAGTGCACCTTCAGAGTTTCTCAATTAAATTATCTTGTGCTTCAGTATTCTGTAGACTTTACTTTGTATTGGGTCTGAAATTTCTATATTAAAAGATGCGTTCAAAGCAACGCGGTTTGCGGTCACTGCAACAACACGCTCTCACTCAGTTTCAGAAACGCTCATTAGAGTTTATACTCAATTAAATCTCTTGCTAGCTGTAACTACGTCAACAAAACAAAAAGTGACTGCAAGAGATTTAATGGAGGATTAACTTTAATGACCGTTTCTGCAACTGTGCGACTGAAAATTGCGTTTCATGGACATCATTGTGTAGATTTTATGGTGTCATTTGTTGACTTAAATTGAATGCTGCTACACATTAAAAAAAATTGTATGTGTCATCTGAGATAAAGCGTGTAAAATGGATAAAAAAGAATGAGAGCTGCCTCTCATTTCTGCCTTACACTTACTCGCTTCCTAATTTGTTTGGTAGAGACATAGATAATGGTTACCTCGTTGTGATTACTTTCAAGTCGCTTCAGTATTCCTCTAACTTAAACAAATACTGCCACACAAAATAATAAAGTATCAGGTACCAACTAGATACGTAACTTTAAGTTTTGAGCATTTACAGTACCTACGTACCCAGATATAATTTTATGAATTTGTCTGTCTTATGCTACGAATAAAGAGTTCGTTGGTCTTATATGTCTTATGGACCAGGTGCCCTAAATATGACAGCGTTCAAACCTTCTGGGCACCCGTTATACGGCCGGCCGTGGCAAGACCGTGACCGCAGACCGCATTTGTTTGACTTTACTTTCTTCCAATCCTTCTTCATAATCTTTGACAAGTTGTGATTTCATCATTAAAAGTTAGCTTGAAATAGTTCAGTGCGAACTGTACGAATCATGAATAATTTCTTTGTGATTTTGATTAATTTCTAAGCTGAGTTTGTGAGTTTATTGTTTATTATTTTACAATTGAACCGACTTTTGGTTCTTTTTATTTATTAAGTACTACAATTTGGAGAAGGTTAACATCGTGACGAACCCTGCATATGCAAATGAAGAAATTCCGATGCGTAAACAAGTATGTTATGTATACCAATCCGCATTGGGCACGCGTGGTGTACGAAAAACATGAGGGTAGGCCTATCTATGCCATGCAAAGGGATATATTATAAGCTGTTGATGATGATGATACTACTATTAGATAACCAAAACCGGCGGCCCGGTAGCACAGTCAGTAGTGAACCTGCCTGCTGTGCCGAGTCATGGATGTTTGTATTTATATATGTATTCTATATCGTTGTCTAGTCATCATAATACAAGTCCAGGCTAGATTTTGGTACTTTAAATGTGACTAGATAACTTGTGTGACATTGTAAAAAAAAAAAAGAAAAAAAAAACACAGAAGCTGGTTAAAACAAAGAATCAGGCGATTATCACACTGCACCGCGCCCCGTCGCGTAGCACGGGGCCGCAGATTTTAACATTGTATGCAAGTACTTCAATTTATATAGAAAACACGCCTAGGACAACACACTGCCGACGCGTCAATGCGCGGGAAGGCGTCCCGCGCGCAGATTCTGCTAATCTGCGCGGGAGCGCGGGGCGTGCCGCGGGGTATAACACACTGGCTCCGCAGTCCCGCGCGTGATTTTTATGCATAAAGGACGTGTTACACGTGTTCAGGATGGATCTAGACGTAGACAAATTAATATTTGAAATCGAGCAACGTCCAGCAATTTGGGATATGAAATACAAAGAATACAGTGACCGCATACATCATTCTCTACGACGAACGAAAGCGAAGTGAACATTTGGGCGCGGGGCCGTCGTACACTGCCACCCCGCGCGGAGAAGCAGATTACACCGCGCGGAGAGGCAGATCTGCGCTTCCGTCGCCGCGCGCGTGATCTGCCGCTCCGCGCACCGCGGCGGGACGCGTCGCTAGTGTGATAATCGCCTCAGGGCAGCAGTACTTTTTAAAATAAAAAGGAAGTAAAAAATAAGTACCTAAAGATCACGACTAACCTGCAAGCAATACCGCGGGTAAATTTATGTCAGTGTATTATTTACACTCAAACCTTCCCAGAAATATTAAAATTTCAGATGTGAAGGAATCATCAAAATCGGCGCAGTAGTTTTTCGGTAAGTTACGAACACTTCGGACTTCCAGACGCAACGCTATAGCACCCCTTCTTGGTTTACATCCCACATAATCCGCACCAAGCGCCTTTCTGAATCTACACTAATATTATAAAGAGGAAAGGTTTGTATTTTTGTGTGTGTGTATGTTTGTAATGAATAAACTCAAAACTTACTGTGCCGATTTTAAAAATTCTTTCACCATTAGAAAGCTCTATTCACCCTGAGTAACATAGGCTATATTTATTGCTAGAAAAGATTAGATATCCACCCGCGCGAAGCCGGCTGGGACGGGCCGCCAGTCTTTTATAATGCGCACAGTCAAGAAGTGGAATGCCCTGCCTGCGTCAGTATTTCCGAGCGCTTACAACCCGAATTACCTTAAAGTACGAGGGAATAGGCTTCTTCTGGGTGAGCTCGCTACATTTTCGACGACCATCTTTGTCCTGAGGACTGGATTGAGGTCAAGAGCAAATCCATCCGTAATAAAAAAAAAAAAACACACACACACACGGTACTAGGTTCAGGTCAAGCAGGGGAATCTCCCTTTTTTGAAATCGGTTAGAAATCCCCAAAGAACTTGAAACAAAGCCACCCTATTCTGAATGTGACTTGCTAAGTAACCGAGGCTCACTGATTTAATTTACTTCTAACGAGATTTTTGCGGTAAAGGGGGAGGAGGGGAGAGGTGGACAGTCGCTATGATTAAATTCACAGCTTGAAAATAAAAGAAAGACAAGGAGCATTGTATTAGAAGTGTTAAAAGCTTTGTTTTAAGGTTGAACGAACCCATTTGTCTTATTCTTTCATCGATTTTAGGACTTACTACGTGACACTAAGAATAAGATCGAAAGATGTTCTTATTTGTAACAAACTTAAAAAAGAGAGTTTCTTTGTTTAACCGGTAATTATATGTTATTAAATAAAAGTTCGTGGGTTCGATTCCCACGTGGGACACCTAGTGTATGTCACTTTGTGCGCTCTTTTCCCCAGTTGGTTAGGACATTGCAGGCAGAATCACCTGATTGTCTGAAAAGAAAGATGATTCTGTTCTTCGGATGGCACGTTAAGCCGTTGGTCCTAGCTACTACCTCTGGTGGTAGTACTCGTTACATAAAAACCATGTCAGAGGCTGTAAGGTGGTCTGAAAAAACTCTGAGACCAGGGCTTGCTGCCCACACGATAAGAAAAAGTTGAAGATATAATAAAACACGCTAGTCTATTTTAAAAGGGTGGTTTAGTTTAGGTCATCAAACTGAATTTTATCACTATGGAGACAACGATTAAAATAAATGAAAATAAAACCGGTCAAGTGCGAGTCGGGCTACTCGCGCACCGAGAGGGTTCCGTACCACACCACCACAGAACACAACATTATTAACTAAAAAAAAACTTTTTTGTCCGGGACCTTTAGCGCGAGACCGACTCACACTTGGCCGGTTTTTAGTATTTGTTGTTATTCTGTAGAGTTTGCTCTATAAGCACACTAAATTTGACGCTTGTATGTATTACCGTTATTACGATAGAGCATAAAGAAAAAACGTTGATAAAAATTAGTTTCTTGTTGAGAATCCCCCTTAATTTTTAATTTTTTGACATTTTTATTATTTGTTAACAAATCCGCCGAAATCCGCCGAATCCAAATTTCAACTATCTAGCTACTACGGTTCAAAAGTTACAGCCCTAAATAGGTAGGACAGACGGACGGACGGACGGACAACGTAGGCTTAGTAATAGGGTCCCGTTTTCACCCTTTGGGTACGGAACCCTAAAAATCTGCTATTCCATACATTTAAGTCGAGTCAGTAGTTCAGTACTACAGTTTCGTATGAAACAGCTGAATTTTTTTCGACGTTCTCTGAAAAAAAAATTGTTTACTTCAACCAACATCATGAGTCCATATGAGCCTGTCAACATCATGACTTCTCCAACTAAGAGAACTTTGTTAAACGAATTCGGCTTGTTGTTACAACTAACCATCTTTTGTTTTTAGTAAACAATAATAACGTCATTTCAATTATTTTGGTGCTAATTAAGAGTCTTAGTAGGCTCGCATTTTTTTCAGTGTTGACTCCATAGTGAAAGTTGTTTAGTTTGATGGTCTATTACCACCCCTTTAAATATACTAGGGTGCCTAGACCATTTAGGGTGTTTTGTTACATCCTGTAAATTCCTTGTATAAGTATATTTTTTAGCAAAAATACAGCAAAATAATATGCTTTTAATTCAACTGTCACGAACATAATTTTCACCATAGCCTTTGTCCTTTAAAATATTACCCTGCCTTTGTAATTTAGTGCTTAAAAATCGCATTATCTTGCTAAAACTAGGCTAGTACTATGCATTGCCCTAGAACCATTCGGCTGCTTGCCAGTTCATATAAATGCTAGATAAAATCTTGCTTGCTTTGCATAGTCTAACAACAGGGCCATAAAAAGAGCTAGTAGTCAAATAAGCGGATAATGGAATAAAACAATAAACTTATATTTTATTTTTTATGTTTCTTCATAATGTTTTTGTCACCGTTTGATGCATCTTTCGACCCTCATAAATAGGTTTAATACAGAACCTTGTTTCAGCTTCATGTTTACTAGAAAACTATAACAGAAGTGTGTCTATACAATTGAAGATAATTTACAAAAAAAAACTATTACGTATTACGTTATATGATATCATTTTTAGGATTTCTTGTCCGTCTGCATTCTCGTTTATTTATTCTAGTATTAACACAAAACCAATAGGACAGCAGATTTTTATGGATCACTTTAGTTTTTTGAGAGCTTATTAGTCTTAAAAAACTGACATATATTTTATGTGGCTACGATAATGGGAACTGTGTGTGAAGTCGCGGGTAAACTCTAGCTTGTACTTTAAACAAGATTGATTGATTGATTTTCTGTTGTAATGAATTACAACAGAACAAGATAAAAAACCAATCACATATTTTAGCCATCGAACAATAAATTACATTAAATACCTAACCACAAAACAAAACGAAAAAAAGAACAGAATAACATTCACCTTTTCATTTTATCATTTATCTAAGTACCTTCTATGTCTTTTCTGTTCTTTTCTTTTGTTGATTGTACTATGATTCGTGTACTTACCTTATCGTCTACGATAAGGTAAGTACACGAATCATAGTACAATCAACTTTAGTCCGTCTCTACCCAAATCCATGTTGAACGACGAAATGCCTATCTAAATTAGTTTTTAAGTACCCTAAGATAACCTAAGACAGTTTAAAGCACCATCGCTTACAAATAGCTCATTTAATGGCCCTAGACACAACTTAGCGTACCTACATCCTAATCTCTTCTACAATCGCTATTCCATTTACCTAAACGGGACTAGTTTTGGGTCTAAATGTTAATGCTGTTTTGTAGAAGTTAACACCACACAAACTTCTAAACATTTCTTATCTATGTATCTTATTCATCAGTAGCTTTTGGAGTTTTCCAAGAGCGATAAGTTTTATAAATAGGTAAAAAAAACCCTCACAGGCATACAAAAAAAGTTTTTATCAGTGCGGAAACTACAGGGTGTTAAGGGAAACAGTTGCATTACTTTAAGGGGTGATTGTACCAATGATACTTCCACTAAGAAACCTATAGGAAATTCACTATTTTTTTTAGATTTTTCATACAAACATGCGATCTGTTGATTCCATTTAGTATGGGAAGTCCATAATTTTTAGGGTTCCGGTGTCAACAAGGAACCCTTATAGTTTCGCCATGTCCGTCCGTCCGTCTGTCCGTCTGTCCGCGGCTTAGCTCAGAGACGCTTAGTACTAGAAACCTGTAATTTGGCACGGGTATACATATTTATTACGCCGACAAAGTGGTAAAATAAAATCATCAAAAATATTTTTTAGGGTACCTCCCCTACACGCGAAGTGGGAATGGATTTTTTTTTCTCGTCTACCCCATGATGTGGTGTATCGTTGTATAGGTAATTTAAAAATATTATGGGTATGGGCAATGACGTTTTACAAATAGACGCGTCATACGCTAACATCACTGCACTTTAAAATGGCGCGATAAAGTGACGTGTAGTCCGTACACTAGACGGCGCGTGGCGTGACTATGTGAAAGCTGGACAATTACCTTGCTTTTTTGTTGCCATTTTGGAGTTCGGGCAACGCATCTGCATATAAAAACATCTTAGGGTATGGGGAAATCATTTTTCGATTTAGGTATCTGTTAGCGAAATATTAAGCTTTAAAGTGAAAATTTTTGTTAGAGTCAAGTGTCCCCCCTCCCCCCTGCCAGCTAAACGGTTGTTTCTGGATATGTGATAAAATTCATGGCAGTAGCATATATACCGAAATTAAAAGGAAAACTATCACCACTAAGTAGGCTTTACAAGTTTACGATTAATAGTCGATCAACTTATAAAATGTACTTTTTAGACTTTATTAGCCATTAAACCTCAGAGACGCTTAGTACTAGAAAGCTGTAATTTGGCATGGGTATACATATTAATGAAGCCGACAAATTGGTAAAATAAAATAATGAAAAATATTTTTTTTAGGGTACCTCCCCTACACGCGAAGTGGGAATGGCATTTTTCTTTTCTCGTCTATCCCATGGTGTGGGGTATCGTTGGATAGGTAATTTAAAAATATTATGGGTGTGGGAAAATCATTTTTCGATTTAGGGATCCGTTAGCGAAATATTAAGCTTTGAAGTGAACAATTTTGTTAGAGTCAAGTGTCTCCTCTCCCTGCCAGCTAAACGGTTGTTTCTGGATATGTGAAAAAATTCATGACTGTAGTATATTAACGATATTAAAAGAAAAACTATCACCGCTAAGTAGGCTTTACAAATTTACGAGTAATAGTCGATCAACTTATAAAATGTACTTTTTAGACTTTATTAGCCGTAAACCGTAGTATAAAATAAAAAGCCTCCTTCTAAGTCCATATTATATTGTGACGGGCAACTACGGAACCCTATCCTGCGCGTGGTCCTACACGCACTTGGCCAGTTATCTACACTAATATCATAAAGAGGAAAGATTTGTACCTATTTTTGTATGTTTGTAATGAATAGGCTCAAAAAGTACTGGGCCGATTTAAAAAATTCTTTCACCATTAGAAAGCTGCATTCACCCTGAGTAACATAGGCTATATTTATTGCTAGAAAAGATTAGACGTCCACCCGTGCGAAGCCGGGACGGGCCGCTAGTTTTAAATAATTTCCTATAGGTTTCTTTAGGAAAGTTGTTAAGTCTCATGGGTACAATCACCCCTTAAAGTAATGCAACTGTTTACCCTAACACCCTGTATAACAGTTTTTGCTATGAAGCTTAGACCATATAACTAGGGACCGGCCTTGCTATAAAATTTCCCCTCTGCCACGTTACACGATCAAATAATCATGTGCATTTATGCAATTTTATATCTTATCACTAAACGAGAAAGCCTATGATTGCGGAATAATAACTACAAACAAGTCTCGTTTGGGGTTCACACGAGACTATTTTTAATAATCAATTAAAATCTAAAGTACCTAATGGAACAAAATCCAAACATACGGATTTCATGCAACCTCGTCCCCTGCAAAAAGTGGCAGAATAGTTTCTTGGTAAAATTACACGCGTAACTTGTCCATAGTTATTATGTCTGAACTACGAAATTGTGTAGAAAAATATCATCTGTTTCGAAAATTTTAGTCGAGTATGCATGCAGTTGTAGCAAGGTCCACAAAAAACTGCATTATGTATAATAAATCTTATCCCTTAGTCGCCTCGCACGAAACCCACGAGTAGAAAAGGAATGGCGTGGCCCATTCTAAGCCGGCCTGACACGGTATATCTAAAGGGTTAACAAAACACCATATAGTATTATTTAAAGGCGTAGTTTAGTTTCGACCATCAAACTGAACAACTTACACTATGGAGCCAACATTGAGAAAAATTAAAAAAATGTTTCGTACAAAATTGCAGTACCTCCTACCTTACTCGACTCAAATGTATTGCATATTTTCATTTTATTTTATTTTATTTTATTTTATTGTATAGGTACACGTACAGATTACAGTCGAGATGAAACCATTTACATTGCAATAAGATATTTAGAACTAGATTGTAATCCAATTACACATGTACACAGCATCACTATCTTTAAAACATGGCGGAGTGAGTTTGTTACATAACTTAAAATCCTAATAATTCTTTAAACATAGAAATGAAACAAATACATACAAGTAAACAGTAGGCACCCAAATTTCAATAAGCATTGCATTTTGCTCCAATCAAAAAATGAAAATATTATTAAGCCAAAATAGGTAATTATTAAAAATAAAATTGAAATCAATAATTTACATTAACAAAGTAAATTAAGCGATATAATTACATTAATTATAATATAATAATAATAATAAATGTTTTATTAAAGGCAAAAAACCCATACAGAAATAATGTACATAAGAAAATACAGTATAAATAAAACCTTACATGCTAACAAAGAATATAAAAATAGACTTTGGTGTCATTTTTTGTTCGCGTCCTGGTGGACAGACAGCCAGTACCTGGACATTGAGCTATTTACACCTTCACTTACCATTCTTAATATACTGTTGTCAGAGCCACGCAGCCTGTTCCAAAAGGAGGCAATTCGTGCTCTAACAACAGCAAAAAAGTCAGGTATCCTCGCATCAGCAAACATGGTCGAAGCACTACAGAATCGCGGCAGTCTCATAAGGGTGCGAAACGCATCATTGTATTGTACCCTTATGGTGCTATACGATTTTCTAGTGAACTTGGTCCACAATTGGCAGGTGTAGAGACACTGACAATACGTTTTAAATAATGTCGTTTTAACATCCTCAGTACACCTGCCAAACCGACGCGCGAGCATGTTGCATCTGACTGATAGAGCCCGTCTCTCTCTCTCAATGTCCTTGTCGTCCTTGAGATCCTCACTTAATATGTGGCCAAGATATTTAAACTGCTTCACAACCTGAACTGCTGACCCATTGATTCGAATCTCAGGTATCCTCTCCGGGCCTCTTCCCGCTCTAAATACCAACATTTCTGTCATAATTAGAATTACAAAAAACTATTAAACTATGTTGTTAGTAATTGTTAAAATAAATAAATTTATAAATGCAAAAATTAACTGATAACTTGTGGTGGGTTGAGAACAGCAATGATGCATCTTTTAAATCTTGCAAGACTCTTGTCAAAAATGTCATTATTTTTTCTGTTTTGTTTCCATAGTGAAAGTTGTTCAGTTTGATGGTATACTACATAGTATAAAACAAAGTCGCTTCCCGGTATCTGTCTGTCCGTATGTATGCTTAGATCTTTAAAACTACGCGACGGATTTTGATGCGGTTTTTTATTATAGATAGAGTGATTCAAGAGGAAGGTTTATATCAGCATTGCACCCTTGCAAAGCCGGGGCGGGTCGCTAGTAAACTCTACCACTTTATTCTGATACAAGCTGTGTCATTCTGTCACTGCAACAGTTTAACCATTAAGTTTTGTACATTTTGACACTTATACATTTGAACCCTTTGGACGTTCAGACATGTGAACAGCCATTACGGTTTTATTACAAGTACTATATTATGCTTTAAAAGCCTATACTGAATGTACTTTAAATTGTAATTCCTGAAAATCTATAATGCGCTTTGACAATGTGAAACCCACTCAATATTTGATAGGATTCTCGGTAACGAATCGACTGGACTGTTTAAATTATTTCAATTGTTTCGTTAATTATAGATTTATTGTTCAGAGATAGACTTCAGCGAACATTAAAATTAAATGGTACTGTATTATTTAATTAGTCCATTTTACTATGTTACGGTACCGAATAGATATCTGACCAGAAAAACAGCTTGATAAAAGTTCGCGGCGCGCGGCGCGGCCGGTATACACCAACATGCGCAGCGTGAGGCAATACGTGAACGTTCACGTACGAGAATGAGCGGTAGTTTCGGTAAAGCGTGAGGCTTTATCGTTTCCTAAGGAATTGATGTATCTGTTATTAATTTACTAGTAATCTGTGGTAGTGGTGTGAAATCTGTGGTGACCATGTGTCAAAATAAATAAACTAGAATTTCTCCACAGACAATAATACAACTATGCATCAATTCATTTATTAAAAAGGTACTTATGGCGGTCGTCTCTTGCTACGTTTAGTTTAAATCGCTATCCCAACAATTACCACAAAGGCTTGAAGATACCTACTGGTAACAAATATGCGTCGGCGAGCAGTGTAATAAACTTTGAACAGAAATCTAAAATATCGATGGCATCAATATCAAAGCGTCCTTAGCATGATGTCTTCGTAACGACGCCGCCTCCAGGGAAATTACAATACGTTGTCGGACGAAAAAGTTTCACAGATAAAAATGTTCGCAGACGCGACGAGCCCCGCGCGAGTTGTACGTCAAACGTTTGCTGCGACACACCGACGGATTTGTTCATAGTGTAAAAGTGAAAATTTTCACAGATAAAAATGTTCGCAGACGCGACGAGCCCCGCGCGAGTTGTACGTCAAACGTTTGTTGCGACACACCGACGGATTTGTTCATAGTGTAAAAGTAAGAAGTTTCACACCTAAAAATGTTCGCAGACGCGACGAGCCCCGCGCGAGTTGTACGTCAAACGTTTGTTGCGACAAACGGTCTGATTTTCTCATAATTATAAATTAACAAATCCGTTTCCACTATGATATGAACCTCATATCTGCGCACTGCTCCGTAGTACTCCGTCCCCTGCGTTTGTTTTGCGCCGCGTATCGCACTCGATACAGTCAATCGTGCATTGACATAAAGCGCGCTGTTTTGCCAGTGTCAAGAGGCTTTAAGGCTACTCCTCCCATCTGCAAGGCTCTCTTTCTTACAAGCAAACTTTTGTAATTAGCCATCCCGCTTCAATTGCGCGGCTCCGGTCAGAATTTTTCGTTTTCTTTGAAAACCTGTATGATTTTTTATGAATTTTCAAAAAATATGAAAACCACATCATTCTATATTGTATTGTGAAGAATATTGTAAATTTTCATTTTCTTCTGATCAACAATGTAAGAGTAAAACGGTTACAACTGGAAAAAAAGAGGTGACTTTGGAGTCGTTTTTCTCCAGTTTTATTAATTAAAATAGATTTCGAGAAAAACCACATCACTTCTCATATCCTGTAGATTGTTCAGTTTTGTTTTCTGCTTAAAAAGTTCCATAGTTAATGTATAAAATGGTTACAAAGTTACTCAAAACCGGACGGACGCCCCTTAAGGAGTATCTTCTCTAGGATAATTTTATGAACAAAATCATAAAAATAGCGGAATCTCGTAGCCAGCCAGAAAGCGAACGATAGACACAACCGTTCAGAATCCTAATCACTAAGAGACTCCATATTTTTTAACAGTTTCGTTATTTGATAAGTCAGGCAAGTTCTATCCGATCGTGTGTATACCATTTTAAAGATGGCGTCATCCGAACGATTATTTGAATGAAGGGAAAGAAGAATGAATGAATAACATTGAAAGGAAAATAAAGCTATTTATAAACAAAGACAGTCGTTTCATATTGTACTAAAACTTTTATTCTTTTGATTTATTCTTTGATGACGCCTTGAACGAGTTAAGTTAGACAGACGATAAAAATAATACGTACTAACGACAAATTTACTCATTTTCCTATTCAGGGTATTCAGAAACTTTGCCTCAACAATTTTATTGATCATTATGTTTAAGGGCCTATGTCGAAAAATAATTTAAGCGAAACGGGCGTGTGATAGCTTATATTACTGCCAGATGCGAGAGAAAGAGATGGGGTGGCGCGCGCGCCTGGAACGAATCAAGCGAAAAAACAAACTTTCTTTAATTGTGATTGTACTATTTATGTAAGTTCAATTCTGCTCTAATAGAAACTTAGATAATAGCAATCTCTTTTTTTAAATCAAGTCTCATGTTTCTATTATTCACCGTTTAGCAGTTACAAGCGTTTATAGACAAAAACGGAGGCTACTTTGGCTTGTTTTTCTATCGAGAAAATGTGTCTTAATCGTGTTTTAGCTCTAATCAAAACTTCAATTATATGTTCAATTTACACATATCCGCAAATCATACTCCTACTGGTAGTACTTCATGATATATGGAGCTTTGAAGAATCCTATTTTTTGACATAGCCCCTTAATAGACTTCTAAAATCGCGATTGTTAATTCAAATATTTTTAAGAGGCTATGCCCTCTATTGCGCTTCATACAAACGAAGTTTAATTATATTTTGGATTTTAAACATTTAAATGTATGCGGTTGTATGTGTAGTCCAACAATACGTGTTGGGCACGCGTAGTGGACTGATGCCCATACACCCTCCCTGAGGGTAGGCCAGTGCCCTGCAGTGGCACATAATTATTGGCTGATGATACTTGGTAACCAGTTAAAGTCAATGTCATTTTTTAAATACGAACTAGAAACTAAATCTCTGTATATGTGATTTGTTAGATTTTTATTAAAATGTATTAATAAAGTATTGTATGTAAAATTGCTTAAATATTTCCATACAAATCTTAAATTAATCAAAGTATTGAAACATATCTGACAAACTACAGGCACAGAGATTGGAATCTAAACTTTAAATTGTTTAGTTTTGAAAACAGAATCTAACTATTCTTCCTATTAATGTATAATTATTATGTTAAGGGGCTATGTAAAAAAATAGGATTCTTCAAAGCTCCATATATCATGAAGTACTAACAGTAGGAGTATGATTTGCGGATATGTGTAAATTGAACATATAATTAAAGTTTTGATTAGAGCCAAAACACGATTAAGACAAATTTTCTCGATAGAAAAACAAGCCTAAGTAGCCTCCGTTTTTGTCTTTAAACGCTTGTAACTGCTAAACGGTGAATAATAGAAACATGAGACTTGATTTAAAAAAAAGAGATTGCTATTATCTAAGTTTTGATTAGAGCAGAATTGAACTTACATAAATAGTACAATCACAATTAAATAAAGTTTGTTTTTTCCCTTGATTCGATCCAGGCGCGCGCGCCGCCCCATCTCTTTCTCTCGCATCTGGCAGTAATATAAGCTATCACACGCCCGTTTCGCTAAAATTATTTTTCGACATAGGCCCTTAAGCGATAACTTCAGCATTTGCCAGCATTAACGCCTATTTCGTTACTTATCAAACACGTGTAAAGTAACAAGTTCTAATTTCACTTAAACAACTACATTAGCATAACAAATCCATCCGCATTGTTACAGCAATGACGAGACAAAGTGCTAAGTTTAACTTAATTATAACAACTGGATAACAACTGTAAAACACACAGACAAACGTTCTAACTCAAATGTACGTGAAAATGTTGAAATTAACAACTTCGGTTTGTGTACATAATTACATGCATATACTCAACAATGCGTCCTGTTTCGTGGTTTGACAGAAAGTTTGCTACTACTACCTACAGTTAATCCTTTTATGCTTTTTTATTGTAGCATAATTTCCTTTATACCTTTTAGGCTTTCAGAAATCAGAAATCAGAATTTTTATTGGCCTTGTAACAGAGAATGCTACACTAGGTACGTCAATTTTACATAATCATAATTTATACTTAAATTTATTTACATTCACAATAATAAAAAAAGAAAAAAAAAATTAACAAATAAAATATTACAAATAAGCTATTGATTGTGAAATTTCGATTAACAATATACATAATTATATAAAATTCAATGTCAGTATGCAATAACTTGATTTCGTGTTTATTACAAAATAAACAACCAAGTAGTTAGCAATAAATCATTTATTTCACGAAATTGTCTAAGGTTTCACGTCACACAACATTAAATAGCCCCAAGGTTTGTCACTTATCATTAATCATTATTTACGAATAGGTCTACGGTGAGATTCATGTCCATGTACTCGTTTAAACCGTAAACTTTAGAATGCTTGCCAGTAAATTGTTAAAATATGAAGAAGTGGTCATCTTCTTCTTATCGTGTGGGCAGAGCCCTGGCGTCAGTGTTTTTTCAGACCGCCTTACGGCCTCTGACGTGGTTTTTATGTAGTAACGACTAAGTACTACCACCAGAGATAGTAGCCGGGACCAACGGCGTAGCGAGCCATCCGAAACACGGAATCATTTTTCTTTTCGGACAATCAGGTGATTTAGCCTGCAATGTCCTAACTAACTGGGGAAAAACGCACAAAGTGACATATCACAGGTGTCCCCCGTGGGAATCGAACCCACAACCTCCGTATCGAGAGCCAATGCTCTTAACCACTAGACCACGGAGGCAGTTTATTGATTAGTGGTCATAATAAAGCTAATTCAAACGGTTTCCGAGATATTAGTGAAAATCTGTAGGTACCTACAAAAGAAACTTTCACACTAATAGCATTTCCCGTTGAATGGCTAGAGAAATCCTTCGGACATGATAGGATCCCAAAAATAAATAAACAAATAAATATAGAAAAGATAATCAGGTAGGTATCTACAGGCTGGAATTGAGATCATTAGCATCCTTTTAAACTAAGAGTCTACCCATCAAACTGAACAACTTTTACCATGGGCAAACCGATCGGGGCAACAAAACAATCAGCTGTTGCATACATTGAGTCGAGTAGGCGTTGCACTTTAGTATGGAACAGCAGACTTCTTTTTTGCTCCGATCGGTTTGCTCCCATAGTAAAAGTTGTTCAGTTTAATGGGTTGACTCTTCGTTTAAAAGGATGCTAATGATATCAATTTCACCCTGTATACAACGTGTTAATGAATTAACGCAATACTAGAAAGTACCTAGTTTGTTTAGAATCGAGAGCAGAATCGAATTATCATGATTTCAACATAGGATTTTTTTTTCAAAATATTAAATAATTTGTTTGCAAAATTTAAAAATTTCTGAACTACATATTACCAAAACAAGATTACAAAAAATTTATCCATGAGAACGTTAGCGCTTTCATTCATTGCTGAAATGATAGCATATCATTTTTGCCTCAAAACTTAAAATGCCAATAACTTTAAATTTTAAGTATCAAAGTAATGAAATTATTGTTTCAATCTAATTATTTTGTTATAAATCAGTTGGGATGTATGAGGTTTTGCGCTAATTTATTAACACGTTGTATTGATACAAATAAGGTTATCGCTATTCTAAAGCTGATGCACCGATTTGGATAAAATGAGATTTTCTCCTCCGATTCACGTGAAAAACCATTGGAGAGTATCTTCACGCTTTGTACCCAAGGGTGTGGATAATAATTAGTCATGTAAACGTCTCTGATATCCCTCGGGGCCTTGGGACCTATTAATAAAAGGGATAAGCTTGAATATAACAGATTTTTGGATGTATGGTCAAAGGAAAATTTTGGTTTGACGGTACCTTATCTTAACTCATTTTCATGACTTGATGACACCAGGGTTGCTTTGGTGGATTTCTTTGTTAAAATGTCTAATACTAAGGTATATTTTTTACAGACATAAACTTAAAGCCATAGTTACCTTTCGGGTTAAACAGAAACTTTGCTACAACTACAAACTTCTTCTAACACTAAGTTAGCATGAGCCATCATCATCATCATAGCCTATACAGGGTGAAATTAATATCATTTGCATCCTTTTAAACTAAGAGTCTACCCATCAAACTGAACAACTTTTACCATGGGAGCAAACCGATCGGAGCAACTAAAAAATCTGCTGTCCCATACTAAACTGCAATGCCTACTCGACTAAAATGTATGCAACAGCTGTTTTTTTTTGCTCCGATTGGTTTGCTCCCATAGTAAAAGTTGTTCAGTTTGATGAGTAGACTCTTAGTTTAAAAGGATGCCAATAATATAATATAATAATAATAATAATCATTTATTCAAGTGACCAGGACTCGTTTTGTTAGTAATACAACTTAACTTAAAGGTTAGTAATCAGAACACATTTTACATTTTACATTTGCCAGTGCCGCGTGACTCATGCAGGACTATGCATCACGCAGCACCGGCTTATGTAAGAGCAGTCGAGCCTTCTCGCGATCATGTTCAGGATGCTATTGCCGCTGCCACGCACTCTGCGCACCAGGGACCCGCAGCGTTTGCGCAATGATATCAATTTCACCCTGTATAAGTACGTCCCTCTGCAAGGCACAGGCCTGCCCTCAGGGAGGGCGTTACTGCACCACGCGTGCCCAATGCGGATTGGTAGACTTCACATACGCATCGGGATTTTTTCTTCAGTGTATGCAGGTTTCCTCACGATGTTCTCCTTCACCGTTTAGAGTAGTCGGTATTAAGTACATTAGAAAAACTCATTGGTAGGTACATGGCACGTCGTCCATGTGAATTCGTACCTGGGCCTCAAGATTGAGTTTCCATGAAGTTTTGTGAGCATGAGCCATATCGCATGACAAATTTACTCATGCTGTGTATAGATTAGCCAGTCAGCAATGTTCGTATCGAGGCTGACTGCCCAGGGTGCACCAAATAAAGCTACGGAACTCAATCACACGCTATCTGTCGGTTTTTTTACAGGTTTTTTAGGTTTTGTATAGAGCATCTGTTTATTTTCATGATTTCGAAGGTGGCTCCATAGTAAAAGTTGTTCAGTTTGACGTGTAGAAGGTATGGTTAAAGTTTCCGCATCCTGCGTTTTTTTAACCTATTTCATTCCATTATTGGCCAAAGGTCTCTCCCGAGCTTTTCCAGCCTTATCTACCCCGTGCCATTTTTTGCTATTCTGCTTCGTGTTGATAGCATCCAGGTCGTCGCGCCATCTCTTTCTTGGTCTGCCCCGGCCTCGGCTTCTATTGTCGGATTCCCATTGGGTCGCGATCGGTGCCCATCGCTCCGTATGCATACGATAAACATGTCCGGCCCAGTCCCACTTCAGTTTTCGACCTTAACACCTGCATCAGCTATGCGGGTCTTGGAGCGCAGAGTTTCTTAAATGGTCGATCCTTCTGATACCATTTGGCAAACCTAAAGTTTGGATATCTTTACCATCATCACATTCATCAGCCTATCATTGTCCACTGCTGAACATAGCCCTCTCCCAAGGCGCGCCACAAAACTGTATCTTGGCCTTCCTCATCCAGTCGCTCCCCGCTACCTTTTTTAGGTCGTCTGTCCGCGGAGCATCCCACACTACGCCTGCCAGTTTGTGGTCTCCAGTCTAAAACTCTGACACCCCATCGGTTGTCAGTTCTTATTGTCAGTCAAGTTTGGATATCGGAAACTTCGTAAATGACCACCTTTGAGCACCTTTGTTTAGGACAGGTAAGATACACAAAATATGTCCATGAGTTTACGTTTGAGTGACAATGGGATGGGAGTTCCGCTGGGTAAAAATATATTTATTTTGTAACTAGAACCTGACCGCTTAACCCAGATGGCCAAAAAACGTTAAATTTTTTCATGTAACGAAATATCAGCGAAGCATTAATGTTTTATGTGGTCCCCATTATTCGCGACAGGCCGTGTGGACATTATGAGATTTATGGCTCGGTTTGAGTGCCCCCGAAATAGTTCCCTGTATGTTTCAGCTTTTGCCTATTAATAGGATTTCGTTGGATTTTCAAAAAGATTTTTTGTTGTCGGTTGTCCTATGACAAACTGTCGTGTATCCAAATTTTTTTATCAAAACAGAATTTGATTACGATGGGTGAACGAGCAGTTTTACCTACTTACGCGAGCGACGATATAACTTTAATGTAATAAAGACAAAATTGTTCTACCAACATCCAATTAGACCACCACCCACCTAACATATAAATAAATTAATAAATAACGCTCACAGGCACATACATTGTAATGATCCCAAGAAAGCACTATTTATAGGCTGTTTATTATGGAAACCATACAACAACGGCACAAACATATAAACATCCATGACCGAACCGGGATTCGAACCCAGGACCCTGGTTTGGCAGTCCGGCGTGGTAACCATTACACCAACCGGGTCGTCGAATATTTTGGTTTGGTTATTGGTTTGTGGGTTGTGCGGTGCGGTGCCACACTGCATTGTGCGGCTTGGCACCTTTTGCCTTGTTAATTTTCATTGTTTACCTCTAAGATAAAGTATATGTCTAGATGGAGCCTCACGCTTCTACGGTATAAAATAAAAGTGGCCAACTTTCTTAGGTTGGTGTGCGTGAGGCGCCATACAACTTATCGTTTATCAACCAAGAGTTCACTGATATTTTTATCGACGCGTTCGTAGCTTCGACTGTCAATCTTGACATATAACTTATCAAAGGTTTACCTAAAGTCTATTCAGGAATTAGAGCGACAAAATGTAAACAAAGAAACGTCACTTTTCGTGGTCAGAAATCGATTCAATAATCGGAACGGCAGAGTTACTAGATTGCGTTGATATTAGAAATGTTTTCATCATCATCATCATCATATCAGTCGATAGATGTCCACTGCTGGACATACGCCTCCCCCAAAATGGGGAATTTGCCATAATCGCCACGCTTGGCAGGCGGGTTGGCGATCGCAGTTGGATTGAATGTGTGTATTCAGAGGATGCTGCTGCCCATCCTCCGGTAGATCCCTTAGTCGTCTTACATGCACGAAAGAAAATTGGGAAATACAAATCTATTGTCTATCTTTAAATAATAACAACGACGAGATCTTTATAGCTAAATCTTTTTGAAATTAAGTTCAACGATCATTTACTTTTCAAATGTTTTTTTGTCGCCTATTTCCTATTTATAACGTAAAATAAAATGCCTCTCACATTTTTCCTAAAGTCTACGCTTACGCAAATATGTTATTAATGACTTGACAGTGTCAACGACCCAGAAGGCCTTATCGCAGGAAAGGCTTTCTAATGCCTACCAGAATATTAATGTAGAAAGACTTTGAAAAAAAAAGAGTTGGAAATACGCTTTCAAGTAGAACAAAGAAAATACGCATGTTACTTAGTGATCATGCTGTGTGGAAAGGTATCATATAGAGGAACTGACAGCTGAGAGAGCGAGATGTACCTAGCGGCGCCACTGTATAATAGAAAGAGATACGTGACGCGAGGCAATAGAACCGTTTTTGGGAACTTGTCAGCACAATCGACTGGGTAAATATTCGTCTTCTGTGAATAATTAGTGAATCTAAAGTGAAGTCGTAGATTATTTTGTAAAATATAGTAACACTATTTCATTAAATTACCTACTATTTCACGTTAGATTCACAATAATAATAATACACAGAACTCGAAGTGGTGTGGAGAAGAAGGGTGCCGATAAATGCCGACAAATGCACAAAAAACGGTTTCACTTGACAACTCATGTCAGTTACTCTATTCCGACAGGTATAATCCCCGCAAGTTGATATTGCGATTGGCGGCCATCTTGGTGACGTAATTTTGACGTAGTCAACTGTGCACCATCAGTACCGTTCGCGAGGTCAGCCCGCGCTTGATGACGTCACGCAGCTGTTATTGTGACAAGGTTCCATCGCAATATCAACTTACGGGGATTATATAATAACTTTATGGGTTCCAGCTTGGAATGGACCACCATATGTTTTCCCTTGTATCATACGAGGCTAATAAGGGATAAGGTTTATTTATGCCATGTTTTTGTGGGACTAGCCAATGACATTAGAGGACTAGCCGCCTATCAGTAAAGGTCATTCCTGAAACTTTAAAAATCCTGAGAGTGAGCCTTGCTACAAGGATGGGTATGTGTAGTGTAGAATAAATACTAGTTATAGAAACGTTTCTGACCATCTCGAGGGATTTCGGTCTTAAGTTTATGTGTTCATTTTGACTTCTAATTTTTTTCCATAAAGAAATCCTAGCACCTCGTGGTGAATAAGTATTCGCTTTCACAAAACCACAGTATAAGAAAACCAACTTTTTACCTCACCCCTCTGGTTGAATCGTGGTGCCTCTAATGCGTATTCCTCGCTCACTACACACACTCACTCGCGTCATGCTTTACTCTTTTTTATTTAACCGACTTCAAAAAAGGAGGAGGTTTCTCAATTCGACCGTATATACAGGGTGAATTTGATATCATTGGCATCCTTTTAAACTAAGAGTCTACCCATCAAACTGAACAACTTTTAGTATGGGAGCAAACTGATCGGAGCAACTAAAAAATTAACTGTTGCATATATTTGAGTCGAGTAGGCACTGCAGTTTAGTATGGAACAGCTGATTTTTTATTTGCTCCGATCGGTTTGCTCCCATAGTAAAAGTTGTTCAGTTTGATGGGTAGACTCTTAGTTTAAAAGGATGCTAATGATATCAATTTCACCCTGTATATATATATATTTTTTTTATGTGTGTTCGCGGATAACTTCGTCATTTATGATCCGATTTTGATGATTCTTTTTTTGTTGGAAAGGAGATATCCCAAGAGAGGTTCCGTGATAAGAAAACCAGGATCTGATGATGGATCCCAGAGATATAGAGGGGAACCTTCGAAAATCGTAGTGCCGACTAATGCGTTTGTTAATTTAAAGCACTACTATTAAATCGAACTAATGAATTTACCACTGAAAATTTTGAAATAAACAAAATTAAAAAAAAAATTTAATCCGCCTTCAAAAAACTAAAAAATTAAAACAAATTAATGTTCTTATGATGCCAACGAAAAACTCATCGGCTGCAATATTATTTTTTAACTTTTTAGTTTTTTGAAGGCGGTTTTAATTTTTTTGTTAATTTTTTTTAAATTTATTCCATTTGTATAAAATGACAGCTATAAATAATATAATAATAATAAAAATTTATTTATTCTCAACCAAAAAACTAGTTACAATCAAATATTATTTCTAGTATCAGCTATCAGCTGACAGTGTCCAAGGCAGGTCCAAGGTGTGACAAAACTAGGACAAAACGATGCCGTTCATTTCATTTTTAAAGAGATCGTGCCCAGTGGCTTGAATATAGCATTGGTCAGCTTGTGGCCCCTAGAATCTTATGTAGTCTGAGGTATAATATAAATTTGTAACGGTAGAATAGTATAGGTAGGTAATTAAAGGAAAATAAAATCTCTGGGGGCTGCTTCCATTGGTATAATATATAGCTAGCTATTGTATTGGTAAGTATATTACCCATACGTACATACAATGGTGTCTATACATCCCTTTATGTTGGTAAACTCATGCTACCAATACTAATAACAATCACGTGTCCAAAAGGTAATTTAACCCATTGGGGTAAACTTACAAGGTATTTTTGTGGGTAAGGACTTTGTAAGCTATTACCTTTGCCCGTGGCACTGATCCGGCGATTTGGTACACTGTGCATTATTCATGAGCCAATATCAGCTGATAGGGGTGGCACAAAACTTTTTATTGATTGCCTCATTTGAATCTGACTCACAATGTTTTATCCATTAAGTAGAACATCGGATGTTTTATTTGTGTTGCTTGCGTCTGCATCTTTTATAGCTATAGAATACTGGCATCTAGAACCACGCTGGTTCAAGCTGTTTATAGCGATCTCTACTTATTAATCGTAGCTTACAACAATATTAAAAGTTGTTTCAAATCCAAATCAAAAAACAATCATAATTCTTACTACCAATTGCACTTACCTGCATCTGAAACTAGTAAGAATCAATAGATCGATCATGATCATGATTTAGCAATGTAGACTTTTGAAAAAGTGTTTTTAGTGTACTAAGAAAAACTCATTTATCATTTATTTGTTTCATGAAATGATCACTAACTACTTCATAATATCTAATAACAAAACGTTGATTTTATTTTACTTACAGGTACATTCTTTCACTTTTTTGTAGCTTACGTGACTTCGTCTGACTCACCCTGGGCAGTCACCTTTAATGCGACCACTTTAGGGACTGGCTAATCTTTCCATTACAGCATGAAATATAGCTATGCTGACACGAAAAGAGAATGGACAGCTAAAAATACATACAAATATTCTTAATATATTTTACTCAAGTTACTCAGCGTTTCTCAATTGTTATCTTATTAGAATGAAAACGAATGAATGCCTAAATGATAAGATAACACATTATTATTACTTTATTCACACTAAACACTAAAGAAACTCAAAGAACAGAATAACAATCAAAATGATTCCCGTACAGATCAGGCGGTCTGCGGCGGTGTGAACTTTTATTTCTTTTAATTCAATGTGAGTCAGTAAACTGATTCGACTCGTTAACCCTCTACATCCCTAGCGGCAACTGATAACGAGCGTGCTCCTGGGATGAACTGCTCAACATATTTCGTGGGGAGAGAATGTTCTAATCGGATTTATGGGAAAAGAGCTTTTCTGCTGGCTTTTCAGATATTTTTCATAGATATTCTTAGTCGAATGTCTTTTGAGTACTTTACCGATTGCGATTGTAATGGAACCCCATTTCTAGTGTTGCCAGCCGGACCTTGTCAAAAGTAACCGGAAATAGATAAAAAAGAAACCTTTTGATGTGAAAATTTAGAGATACAAGCATTATTGTAACGATTTATTTCAACATGCAAGACTGTGACAACATTCACGATCAGAATTTTCTGTAAGTATATTAGCGTTGGACTGCAAGACGGATTAGGACGGCCGCACATTATCAGAAATGTCTGACAGAAAAATTCTGACGCTCGCCGGAAGCACCCCGCATACTATCAGAAATTTTGATCCGGCAACTTTTGAGCCCAGTCGTGTTTCATATTTCAATCAACGCACATAAACCCAGTGATGCCACCTTAGCCCTTTTGGGGCTATAATTCAGTCAAATTGTGTTTTTACTAGGAAAGTTTTGGGGTAGTTCTGATTTCCTCCATTCTATATGTATTTTGGAGTGCTGAATCCAAATCTGAGGTTTGCTAACAAAATTTAATTGACAAAATCGCAAAAAAAGTTAAAAGTTAAGTTAAGTTAGTTCATTTTTTTCCGGAATTTTGCTTAAAACTCTGAAACTATTAACGTTTAGTAAATGGCCTGTTTACAAAAATTAAATAAACCTGACTTTTATTTTTATCACATGAACATGACACTCAAAAATATCGTAGATCTAGGATAATTATCGCACGTCTGGCAATACCTGATCCGAATTTATGATAGTGTGCGGAGCCTAATATAAAATGTATGGCTAACACGCCTACCGTGAGAAAAATTCTGACGTCCGGCTGAGTTACCGTCCGGTGTGCATCAGAAGCGGACGACCGGTCAGAATTTTTCTTACAGTGTGCGGGGTCTAATACAAAATGTATGCACCGAGTGCCTTCCGGCGAGCGTCAGAATTTTTCTGTCAGAAATTTCTGATAATGTGCGGCCGTCCTTACAGTGAATGGGCCCCTTTTGACAGTCTGTTTTCCTGGTATAGACAATCATAGAAATATTAATTTACTAATGTAGACAATATTAAGCAACCTGGCAGCACCGCTGTTCAGTTTCTGAGGGAATTCTCGCTACGCTGTACATTATATGGTACCATCCTCGTTGTGCTCTTGTGCCCGCCTATGACAGCTTTAGTTCTGATAGGTTAGTTTTGGCGCTGCAATCACATTTTCCCTTGTAGGGAACAACATTGTTTACTTAACGTGGTGCGTAAGAGCGACTGGAGAATTCGCGATCGCCAGTCGTTCCCACACCACCGACGTAAAGTAAACAATTTTGTTCCCTACAATTTTTTTTTTTTATAATTTCACATAATTTAATATTAAGAAAGGTTCAGAGATACAATTGTTGACATAGCGCGTCGGTGGTGTGGGAACGACTTGCGATCGCGAACTCACCAGTCGCACTTACGCACCACGTAAAGTAAACAATGTTGTTCCCTAGTACTACTGTAAACAAGCTTCACTTCAAGCTAAAGAATATTCTAGATCTTGTAGTAGGTACATTATAATAGTTGTGGATCTTTGCTTCAAGCACGCACGGACATTCATTCATATAATTCTGTGATTTTATCTTGCTTGGTAATACCTACACCTAACAGTGTCTATGTAAACGCACGCAACGAAAAAAAAAACGTTAAGTTATTTGAGTTTTTGCAAGCTGCTGTCTTAAGTTCTACTGATTTCCTACAGAATAAAACTTCTGAATTCAAGGTGAGTTTTGAAATAAGATTGCTCTCCTTTCAGTTGTCCAACACAATCCCCCTTTGATTATAAAATGTTATTTAAAACTTATTGTAAACTAAGTTAGACCTAGTGCTAAGTAATCTATCGTAAATTATCTTCGGGTGGTTAAAAAAAAACCCCCACCGCCAAAAACAAACATTTAAAAAGTGAAAAAAATATATTCGGGCACCGCGGACGCTATGACGCTAATTTACCTAAAATATCTTAAAGATAATTAAATAAAAAAAACCGGTCAAGCGCGAATCGGGCTACTGGCGCACCGAGATGCACCGAGGGTTCCGTGCGACACCACCACTGAACACAACTTTATTAACTTAGAAAAAAATCTTTTTTTGTCCGGGACCTTTAGCACAAGACCGACTCACACTTGGCCGGTTTTTAGTATTTGTTGTTATTCTGTAGAGTTTGTTCTATAATCACACTAAGTTTGACGCTTGTATTACCGTTTTTACGATAGAGCGTGAAGAAAAAACGTTGATAAAAACTAGTTTCTTGTTGAGGACCCCCCTTAATTTTTAACTTTTTGACATTTTTATTGTTTGTTAACAAATCCGCCGTAAATAACGCATAATCTGAGAAAATTTCAACTATCTAGCTATTACGGTTCAAAAGTTATAGCCCTAAATAGGTAGGACAGACGGACGGACGGACAGACGGAGAGACGGACGGACGGACGGACAACGTAGGCTTAGTAATAGGGTCCCGTTTTCACCCTTTGGGTACGGAACCCTAAAAAGTAAAAAATTTGCTTACATTAAACATAATAGGTGACCGATTTTTGTTTTTTTAATTGTTTGTTTTTGGCGTTGGGGTTTTTTTAATTTTGTAATTTTATATTATTTCGTAAGTTTTAAAGACACTTGAAAACTCTTCTCTTTTTGCGACGGTGGTTATAAATAGTTATAGCCACCTACCTACAAACAGCTATAATAGTTGTCAGAATACGTTGTTGTAGAAACAGCATAGATATAGTAACTAGATGAAACCATACCGTGGCCGCACATGAAACAGCAATAGTGTGACTTTTGCATACAAAAAGTCGGTTTGTCTGGCAAGATGTCATCAACATTCCATAGGTTTGACAATGGTTTGACAACTTGCCAAACAAAAAAACCGGCCACGGTGACCGAAACAAAAAATTATATTTCTGTCTTTTTTGTTTACATATGTTTTTATAACTGGCTATCCCGCTCTGTCATTTCTTGGCTCCATCTTTCAGCGTAAGCGAAAAGTTTTTAATCTAAGAGTTTTGGCCAATTTATGAGTGCGGTGACTGAGTCGGTGGTACAGGAAAAGCAGGTAATTTGGAATACAAGTTACAAAAAAGAACTTATTTACCAAGGCTTAAGAGAAATAAGAATGAAAACCACATAAAATATTAGTGAAACTAATGTATTATTAGCATAAAAATAATCAACAATATTCTTCTTCTCTATATGGGATAAACTTAAGTTTATACATAAATTGACAGAAAGGCACTGAAAACGCAATGTGAATATAATTTGGAATAGGGTATTCCAAATTAAATTCATGTGAATATAATTTGGAATAGATTAGGCATTCCAAATTAAATTCATGTGAATATATTTTGGAATAGAGTAGGCATTCCAAATTAAATTCGGCTTGGGTAACTACTGGCCCTCTAAAATTCTGGTCCGGAGGCGAGGTATCCACTTTGTGAAATGTTAGGGTACAACTGGCACGAATACGAGTTTCATGTTTATTTGAAGAGCGAGCCAGTTGTCCACTATGAGAAATTACTAGGGGATAACTGGTCCAAAATTTTAAATGTTAAACAGGGTGACAACTGCAATTATACAGGGTGTAAGAGGCATGTGTCCAGCAGTGGGATGGTATGCATAGATTAAAAAAACTTTTATAAGTTACATAGGTATTTTAGGAGTGCCATCAACGTAAACCAACATTGAATTCTCGATATGCCCAACTTAGCCCCTATTCACCCCCTACGCACCTACACGCACCCCCTACTGACCCCCTACTTACAGCCCCCCTACTCATACCTGTACATTTGTGAATATTCTATTAACATTACATACCTACGGGTAGAAAACTAGAAATGATAACCTCCTTTTTTGAAGTCGGTTAAAAACGTAAATTGAAAATAGGTAAGTTAAGTATTTGACATTTACATTCCTATTTTGAGTTCGGTTAAAACAGGTAAGTACAGTAATAGGGCATATTAATTGAAATATTCCAATTTAACTTCACTTGTTGTTAATTTGGGATATTCCGAATTAGCTTCACCTGTCGTATACTAAATTAACAACATTACCCTACCTAACCTCAAAATGATCTCATATATGTATGTCTATAGTTTGATTAAAAATAAGTGTTAATTGCAATAATATAAATGTCAAACTATAGATTTGCATCAATGAAAACAAATAAATATGATTAATATTCGAGATGCAGACTGATTTAGTACTTACTTGAAAAATTTCGAGAACAGCACTTTCACTCGGATGTCATTTACCAGAACGCAGACAAAATGGCGCAACCTCAGCCAAGCCCCATGACTTGAATAGTACACAGACTACCTAATAAAGGCGATTTCTAATAGATGTCGCTAGTAGAAACTCTAATACTGTGGTATTCCAAATTACTAACCGTATTCCAAATTACCTGCTTTTCCTCTACATTGTAAGCCGCGTGGTTGCAGCTTAGAATGGACCACCGCATTTCTTACCGTGGTCAAACCGTGGTTGTCGTAAGGGAAATGTCGTGGTGAATAAGGGATAAGGGTTTTCATGTAGTGTTTATGGGGGCGAAAGGCAGCGAGCCAGTGCTCGATACGTCATCCCGCCGTGAAACCGTCAATAGGTAGGTTAGGAATAATAAAAGTGGCCTATTATCCAAGTCATTTTACGGTTTGTCCCGGGACTAATTAAGATTTTTTTTTCTGGTATTTCATTTAAGAGCCAAAATTCACAGCTAATGAGAAGTGTTATTTTTGAAGGTCCCACGTTCAAATCGACAGTCCGCAGTATAAAATACTCCACTAGGTACCTAGGTGTATTTTTTTCTGTGTGAAAATATCTTAATTACTATGGAGATTATGTATCATTTTGATCTTGATTTTAAAGCTCACTATTTAGAAATAGCACTTATTGGTACCGATTCGGACTGTGCCACGACTTAACTTAATTAAATGTATTCCTGTCACTTTCTAAAATAAGATTAAGAAAAGAGACAGAAAACCAATAGCTGACTTTAGTGCTGTCAAAGTGACGTTACACGCCCAAAATAAGATGCCATCATAATGTACGCCATCTTATTTAAAGCGTTTTTTTTGTGCTGTTTTTGTAAAGTTGGCTGTTGGTTTTCTGTCTCTTTTCTTAATCTTATTTTAGAAAGTGACAGGAATAAATTTAGTTAAGTTAAGTCGTGGCACAGTCCGAATCGAGGCCATTATTTCGAGAAAATACCGGATAGGACACTGTAATGGTTTTGTGAATAAAAACTCATTTTATACTAATACAAAATGATGGAGCGGTGAAGCCATGTCTACCTCCAATGGTATGTTTGAAATCAATAATATTTGAAATTAGAACAAATTCTATAGAACAAGTTCTAGGACACGGGGTCCCGCTGAGTGTAGGTACACCCTTGCCTCGTCGCGCTCCTCGGTCGCGCGCAGTGTTGCCAACTTGGTGGATTTTCCACTAATACTGGTGGTTTGGACCCCCCTCCTAGTGGTGAAATTTTGCGTTTAGTGGCTGGTGGTTTTTTCTAGTGGTAAAATGTAGTTTCAAGAGAGCTATTTTGATTCTCGCACAGTCTAATTTTATACTCGAAAATGTCTTAAGCTTTTAAGTTCATTCATTTTTTGGTCATGGTTTTGAAATTGTACCTATGATTCAAAAATAGCATTCCAATTAGTAGAGAGATGATCACTCAATCGCTTTAAGATTATTTTTTTTTTACCAAAATTTATAAATCAAAAGATGTCTGGCCACAACTCGAATAGTAGTGCTAAAAAATTTCGAGCTCGCTTCGCTCACTCCTTTATTTTTTGGGTTTATCTTTTTATACCTTTATGTACCAGTTCTAACAATAAAGTTATTCTGATTCTGATTCTATAAAGATAAGGGGGCAGCGAAATCGGTTTGTGCCCCGGGCGGCTGAAGCCCACGCTACGCCACTTGCGACGATTGGTACGAATCGCCTCCTGCACTCGCCACTGGACCACCACGACACAGCACTTTACAAATAAACGTTACAAAATATGGAATTATAATAAGGGTAACAAATTGCCAATATTGTTTTCATGTTTAGTGGAAAATTTAGTGATTATGAGAGTAGGGCCACTTTTGGTTTTCTGGTGGTTTTAGGAGTTGAATCTGGTGGAGAGCTAATTTAACCGTTGGCAACACTGGTCGCGCGATCGAAATTAGGACAGTCAGTACTGATTCCTATGTTTGATCGCACGATCGCACGATCGCGCGTCGAAAATAGAACAATTCGATCGCATCGCATGATCGCGCGATCTAAAATAGGACACTCCGCTGATATGACTATGTTTGATCGCACGATCGCACGATCATTTTCATCGGACGGACGCATGATCGCGCGTGCGATGGCAATAGGACAGCGCCTAATACATAGTACTGTAGCCCCGGGACTTTTTTATTACCAAAAAAGATTACCGGATAGGAATTAGGAAAGGTTACCGATTGTCGTTTTGAAATTGTCATAAAATATGAAATTAATAATATAAAAACCCAAGTCTTAAAGATCACAAAACGCCGTAAAAAAAAAATTGTCTTAATTTTTTTTTAATTTCAATGTTACCGTTTTTTTTTTCTATACTGTTATGTGCTTCACCTTAGTTCACAGGCGCGAGCACAGACTTTTTAGATAGGGTAGACATAAAATAAAAAACCGGCTAAGTGCGAGTCGGACACCTACACGCTACACGCTCACCGACACGAGGCCGAGGGTTCCGTACCCCAGAACAATATATAAACATACCAACAATTTTAGTTTTTCCCAGGACCCTAAGCGCGAGACCGACTCACTCTTTGCCAGTTTTATTATTTGTTGTTACACTCTAGAGTTTGCGCTATAATCACACCAAGTTTCACGCTTGTATATTACCGTTTTTACGATAGAGCAAGAAGAAAAAACATTGAAAAAGAAAATAGTTTCTTTTATACCTTCATTTCTTACTTTTCCCATTTTTATTATTTCTGATCAAATCCAATAAAATAATACATAATATGTGAAAATTTCAGTAAAGAAAGAATGCAGCTTTTAATATTTTCGCATAATACAACGCTCGGCTGGCTCTCGTCATACTAATTATGAAATCAAAGCTGCACTTTTAGATGGAAGCAAGCCGCTTTGCACAGTGATAGTAGGGACCAAAATAAGCGATCTGACCCGCAGCAGCGCAACTTTCATCCCTTAGGATAATAGATGGCGCCACTTCATTAAAAAAAACTTTGAAAAATTCTACAAGCCAGACGGCTTCACCGATTTCTATTATTAATGTGTGTGTGTGTGTGTGTGTGTGAAAGAATATTTATTAGTTTATGATAAAAAAAATAAAAAAAAAAATTATCTATAATGGCTGCAAAAAGCCATGCATTTTTGTAAATTTTTTAAAGATATTTTTCAGTTTTTTCTTAATAACATTAAAAAAATGTATGAATTGGGTATATTAATAATTATTCACATTGTTAATAAATCAATAACAAGTTTAATAAAAAAAAAACTGCATGTCAATATCTTTAATAGTTAGGAAAATATTTAAGATTACATAAGCAGGTAAGGCGCGCCCCAGTCTTAGTAATTATGCAAAAATCACTCAATTTGGTACTGGAAGCAAGCCGCTTTGCACAGTGATAGAAGGGACTAAAATAAGTAATTTTACCCGCAGCAGCGAAACAATTATCATTAATCGTTTAGGATCACAGATGGCGCCACATATTTTAACAAACTTCAAAAAATTCTAGAAACTAAACGGCTACACCGATTTTAATTTTTTAGGTGTCAAACGGTTCGTCTTTTTATGTTTCAATTAAAAAAAATTAAATAGTCAATTATTTATAGAAATTGAAAGTGCAAAAATAATAAAATTTAAACAAAAATTTTAAAATGTCATGTTTTCACTAAACTACGTTGAACAATGTATGAAATGTGTATTTTTATTTTAGACAGATTTATTGCGAATCTAAAGATGAAAACTGCATCGAAATCGGTTTAGTAGTTTTGTAAATATTTCTAATTTCTGCTGATAAAAGTCCACAAATCAAGGATCGCCACAACAGGACCGGCCCTGTACTATCTTCATCCAACGAGTGCCCGCTACCTTCACCGGATCGTCGGTCCACCTTACAATACGCTTACGATTTATTACGATACGCTTACGATATACGCTTACGATTACGACTACCCACGATACGCTTTCCGGTACGCGACTGCGCGGTCGCCACTCGAGAACTCTTCAGCCCCATCGCCCATCCGTACGTTGAGCAATGTGCTAAGCCCATTCCTACTTTAGTTAGAAATTCTCCGGGTTGTGTCGGGCTGTCGGCTACCCTGGTTCTCTTGCGGACGGACCTCTTCATTTCTTAATCGATCTCGCAGGGACAATCTATATAGCCATCTCCATTGCCTTTGGGTGACTTACAACATTTTTACTTGGCTTTAATTTAGTGAGCGACCATGTAATAGCATATTAATTTATTATATTATATTTGTATATCATTTCAAATCATATCTATTTACTTACGTATGATTTCCACAGCCGCCCTTGCAGAATTTTTATTACACTGCAGAGGAAAGGGTGCAAGCTAGGTCGATGTGTCGGCAACCACAGCGCATTGTGTCCGTCACAGCCTGATTTCTAAGCGAATTGGTTGAAGAATATTTTCTGTTTAATAGTTCCCATCCCATGCCCATCTTTTTAGGGATGTAACAAGAGCTCCTAAGGTGGATGGACTTCACAGTAGTTAAAATATACAATGGTCAGTGCATTGTGCGCAGCCTGATTTACAAGCGTATTAGTCGAAGAGGGATAATTCTGACAAATTGCAACTTTTGACCATTGTGGAGTCCATCTTACCTTAGGATGTCTTGTTACATCATCATAAAAAGATAGGCATGGGATGGGAACTATTAAATTGAAAACATTCTCCGACCAATGTACTTATAAATGAGGCTGCGACGGACACAATACGCTGTAGTTGCCGACACGTCGACCAACCTTGCACCTTGCAGTGTAAAATATTCTGCAAAAGCGTCTGTGGGAATCAAACGTAAGTAAAGTACCTACCTATAAAATTTTGAAATGCTATAAATAAATAACTTGGACATTGTCACACAAATTATCTAGTACATTTAAAGTTCCGGAATCTAAACTCATACGCCACAACTACAATACCAATCACCAACTACAATATCTGGCTATACTAATATTATTATTATAATACTAAATGAAGGCATAGTTTGAAGGCTGCAAGTCAACCAAAGTGCAATGGGCTAGTGGGCTAAGCTCGGAGTTTCCCTTTCTAAATCAAATCAGAAATGTATTCGACACAACCCGAAGAATTGCTAACTAAAGTGGCAATGGGCTGGGCATATTGCTCGCAGAACAGCTGGCCGATGCTGATGGGGCAGAAAAGTTCTCGACCGGCGACCGCGAGGTCGCGTACCGGAAAACGTACCGTGGGTAGGCCTCCACTAGGTGAACCGACGATCCGGTGATGATAGTGGGTACCTTTTGGATGAGAGTAGTGCAGAACCAGTTGTTTTGGCGATCCTTGAGGGGGTTCGTCTAGCAGTGGACGTTTATCGGCAGAAATTAGAAATATCTACATAACTACTAAACCGATTTCGATGCAGTTTTCACTTTTAGATTCGAAATAGATCTGTCTAATTTTAGACAAAGAAAAAAACACACTTCATACATTGTTCAACGTAGTTTAGTGAAAACATGAAATTTTTTTTTTTTTTTATATATTTTATTATTTTTGCACTTTCTATTTCTACAAATAATTGATTATTTATTTTTTTTTAATTTAAACATAAAAAGTCGAACCGTTTGACACCTAAATAATTAAAATCGGTGTAGCCGTTTAGTTTCTATAATTTTTTGAAGTTTGTTGAAATATGTGGCGCCATCTGTTATCCTAAACGATTAATGTTTCGCTGCTGCGGGTAAAATTGCTTATTTTAGTCCCTTCTATCACTGTGCAAAGCGGCTTGCTTCCAGTACCAAATTGAGTAATTTTTGCATAATTACTAAGACTGGGGCGCGCCTTACCTGCTTATGTAATCTTAAATATTTTCCAAACTATTAAAGATATTGACATGCAGTATTTTTTTATTAAACTTGTTATTGATTTATTAACAATGTGAATAATTAAAAATATACCCAATTCATACATTTTTTTAATGTTATTAAGAAAAAACGGAAAAATAACTTTAAAAAATTTACAAAAATGCATGGCTTTTTGCAGCCATTATAGATAATTTTTTTTTAAATTTTATTTTATCATAAACTAATAAATATTCTTTCAATTGACACATTAATAATAGAAATTGGTGAAGCCGTTTGGCTTGTAGAATTATTCAAAGTTTTTTTTAATGAAGTGGCGCCATCTATTATCCTAAGGGATGAAAGTTGCGCTGCTGCGGGTCAAATCGCTTATTTTGGTCCCTACTATCACTGTGCAAAGCGGCTTGCTTCCATCCCAAAGTGCAGCTTTTCCTTAAAATATCTCCATAACGACTAAGACTACTCTGACTGGTTTAGACTCTGTCTTTTTTGTGGCTTGTGTGCGTGTTTTGTTTCAAGCAAGTTTGTTGAGCCAAGTATTTACAGCAACACTACTACACTATACTCGTGTACGTTACGACGCACACATGCACAATTTTAGAGCTTTTGATTCTATCTCTATGACGCTAGGGGCGCTGATCCAGCGTGAACTCAGTATGTTGATACAGTGAGCAGTTGCATATTAATGACAACAGGTGCCGTTGTTACTAATTTTGTACCAATATAACTTATTCCGAAATATAGTTCGATCTGAAGTTTGTTTGTAAGTATACAGGGTCCTTCTTAATATGCTGACACTTTTTTAAGGGGATGATCAGACCATGAAACTGAACTACTTTCTCTATGGGACCAACATCGAAATCGCGAAAAAAAAATCAGCTGTCCCATACATTTGGCTCGAGTAGATTTGCAGTTTTGTATGGACGAGCAGTTTTTTTTTCGCTATTTCAATGTTGGTGCCATGGAGAAAGTTATTCAGCTTGACGGTCTGATCATTCCCTTAAAAAAGTGTCAACATATTAAGAAGGACCCTGTATTAAGATTTAAGAATGCTTCAGTGTTTTAATTTACCAGGGTAGACAGTGTCTTTGTGGCTCTATAGACTGCTCGCCACTGTTAGTTCAATACCCATACGTAATAGTAATAAGACTGTATAAAGTTGCTATATAAAGCTAGAAGACCGACCAAAATTCCTTTTTCGTCTGGTCTTTGTATGACAGTCTTACCTTATAAAAATTTCAAATCGGTAATTGGTAAAAAAAAGTTTCGAAGCTACAGTACTATAAAACTTTTTTTTTCGAATTTACTACGTTCCAAACATGTGTGGCTAACGGGCTACATTATAATTTTAATACAACTTAAACATTTTTCAGAATGGAAGAGACACAATGCATCAGGCAAGGAAACAGGCTCGATGTAGAATTTCATGTAAGCTGTGTGAGTTCAGACTTCTATGAAGTAATTAAAAGTCGCGAATATGTGATCAACGGATTAGTAGTATTTCAAGTTAAAACTAATATTTCTAAAAAAAAAGAAGAAATTAATAGGGCAACGATATGGTATTATAACGTGTCAGTAAATATTACACTCCGTAAGACTCTCAAGACGGATATTCTAACTTATGCTATTAAATGTTCTGGCGAAAAATTTAAGATGAATAATCCCATTATATTATGTACCGATGACATACCTTGGTTCCAAATTTACGAATACAGAAACAATAACTTGAACCATTCTTTTGAATTCAAATTCAACCTCACTTTGGAGCTGGATCTACAAAGCAGTTCTAGTAGTCCTCTGGCTTATCTCTACAATGATACAGATTTTACAGACTTTGAACTGCGAGGTAAAGACGGCTCGGTTCACGTACACAAGAATGTCTTAGCTGGATACAGTCCAGTGTTGCAGAAACTGGTCACCGGTGACTGGCGCGAGGCCAAAGAAGGTAGAGTTAATGTAGAGGGAACTACTAAAGAAACACTACAACACTTGAAAGACTACATATACAACGATATATTGCCGGAGAATGGCTTGAAACAGCTCATAGTCCTAGCTTCTTACTATATGATGGAAGATTTAGTACATAAGTGCTCATTTAAGTTACTAAACACTTTGTCTGCTCAGAACGCCTCGGAATTAGCTGATCTCGCCGGGACATACAAAGCGAGGTATTTGCTTTACGGCTTAATGCAAAATGTAAAACACGATGTTATTACATTCGAAAATTTGGAAAATCTGTCACTTGCTGAGAAGTCGGCCGATTCCAAAAATGATAAAGATAACAATGTAGCAGACTAATTGATAAAACGGATCAGGTCTGTTACGACCTTTTCCCCGAAAACAATTGTGTTCTTTAAGTAGGTACTTTCTTAATAGTCATTATGTTAACGCAGGTTTTTTTTTCTTTGTTATTTTAACGCATGTTATCATAAAATCCTTCTTAATATGCTGACACTTTTTTAAGGGGATGATCAGACCGTCAAACTGAACAACTTTCTCTATGGGACCAACATCGAAATCGCGAGAAAAAAATTCGCCGTCCCATACATTTGACTAAAATAGGTTTGCAGTTTTTTATGGGACAGCGGATTTTTTTTTCGCGATTTCGATGTTGGTCCCATAGAGAAAGTTTTTCAGTTTTATGGTCTGATTATCCCCTTAAAAATGTGTCAGCATATTAAGAAGGAGCCTATTAATACAGGTCGAGCAACGGATAATGAGCGCTCAGGGAAAGTGGTAGGGATTTTCGCGCAGGTTGCTGACGTAAAAGGAGACTATTAGTACGAGATCCGACCGTAAAATTATGCACCTATTTCATAGGCGATCGAAATGTGATTCTAGTGTATGTTTACACAGGGGTTAATTCAATGCCGCCAGGTTGCCTAGAAAAATCCTGCCGCAAGTACCTTTTCCATTATGATTTTTGGCATAACTTTTTCCACCTGTCTATTAAGGAAGTAAATGAGGTGCCATCGGAAGGAGACTGATCTAAAGTACTGGAAAAACTAGGGTTGCCACCTCTCAGTTTGCCAGGTTAAAAAATGATTTCTTTGAACCTGGCAACCCTATAGTTGCGGCAGATTGAGAGGTGGCAACTCTAGTTTTTCCAGTACTTTAGATCAGTCTCCTTCCGATGGCACCTCATTTACTTCCCTAATAGTCAGGTGGAAAAAGTTATGCCAAAAATCATAATGGAAAAGGTACTTGCGGCAGGATTTTTCTAGGCAACTTGGCATAGCATAGCATATGCTCACGACTATATTCCCCGAGGGGGTAGTCAGAGATATTCTGAAATAACAACGGCAACTTGGCAGCGTTGAATTAACCCCTGTGTAAACACTAAACATAGGTACACTAGAATCACATTTCGTTCGCCTATGGAATAGGTGCATAATTTTACGGTCGGATTTTCAGATCAGTCTCGGACTATTTGATCGGCTAATGGGGCGCCTCCCCAAATGTGTCAAATAGATACGAATTTTATTTTTGCACATTCAATATCATCGCTCATGAGGTCATTAGTATGACTAATCCGTTGCTCGATCTGTACCTACCTACTTAACTATGTAAGTGTACCATAAACATTACGTAGGTTATGTTTTCTATAGGGTCCTTCTTAATATGCTGACACTTTTTTATGGGGATGATTAGACCATCAAACTGAACAACTTTCTCTTGATAAAAAATCTGCTCTTCCATACAAAACTTCAAACTTACTCGAGCCAAATTTAGGTATGGGACAGCTGTATTTTTTTCGCGATTTCGGTGTTGGTCTCATAGAGAAAGTTGTTCAGTTTGAGATGGTCTGATCATCCCCTTAAAAAGTGTCACCTATTATGACATATTTTTTATTTTTTTGTAAATCGTTCATAGTAAGTAAATACATATATTAAAACTCTTAAGTTACCTTTTTAACTTACCTACCTTTCCTAAGATCACACACAGTACCTATACTTTAGTTAGGTGATCCTCGATGTAATATATTTGTGATAAAACCTGTATTTCCTAAGTAAAGTTAACAGAAGTGGCAATTTGATCTATGGTAGATGGTACTCTGTGATTGTGCTGGAAGGCCCCGGTCTCCCTATAATCTATGTTCTTGCAGAATTATTCAGAAAATAGAGACTGTTTTTCAGTTATTAAAATAAATGAAATACATTTTTTGTTACCGTTGATTTAGAGTGTGATCAAGTTTTCAAAACAGTAATTTAAATTAACTTTGATGCTACTTTTAATTATAATAATTTGGCTTTGAACCAACCTATGTTTACGTTCCCGCGTTGAGGGTCACATTCATGCACACACAACGCTTATATTATGACAAAAACACAAAATGTATTCAGAATCAGAATCAGAAATCATTTATTATTACAAACTGGTATACCTACATGTAGGTCTTATCATAAAATATTAGTCTACAGTTTTACCTATGTCAGGCATACAATATTATTTATATGTACTTAGTTGAATCGAACAAACACAATTTACAAAACAAATTTTAAGTAGGTAGGCATTACAATTCAACCCCCATGATAGGCATTTTCATATTCAATCAATATTAATCCTAGTAATGTCAATAAGTAAGTACCTATAATAAGTAATGTCAATAAATTAATTTTTTTACGCAAACCATTTTAGAACATAAAACATTAAAATAATATACTTACCTAATCCATTGTTTATTTAATAAAAATTATAAGACAGCGCGTTAACATATGATGAAGTTTTTAAATAAAATTCATCCAAATTATAAAATACATATACACTTTTTGATATAGCCATGATTTTAGTACATTCAGATAAGTTTTATCCTCTAATCTCCTACAATAATCTTATTTGGATACTTTTTTGAGAAATGCTTTAGTTTTCTTATTTATAATAATAATTTTAACGAATTTATCGAATATAAATTTATCGAGAATATACAACAAACAACGGCGTTTCCCTCAGTTCCGCCGTAAATTCTCGATAAATTTCGATTCGATAAATTCATTAAAATAATTGTTCTTTAAATACATTTTTTTTGTGGTTAGTAAAATTTTATTTAATTTTTTGTTATTAGACTAATTAATAGGTAGTTCTTTTGTTAGTGGTTTGTAACTATTTAAAGCACTTTCTAAACTATTATAAAACTGTAACAGAAGTGTGTCTGTACATTGAAGATATTAACAAAAAAAAGATTACGATATGATTTTTAGATGTACACACGGCGACACATCAAGTTACCCAAAACCAAAATAAGCTGGCCGTGCGACGTTATACATTACTATGCCGAAGCGCGGCCAGCTTATTTTGGTTTTGGGTAACTTGATGTGTCGCCGTGTGTACCTGATTCCAAATCACCAATTTTTGGATTTTTTGTCTGTCTGTTTGTTTGTTTGTTTGTTTGTTCGTTTGTTTGTTTGTTTGTTTGGGTGGTTGTTTGTTCGAGTATCACGCAAAAACTACTGAACCGATTTTGATGAAATTTTGTTTGTTTGATAGCTTATCATCTGACTTAAAATCTGGTATATAATTTATGCGGACGAAGTCGCGGGTAAAAGCTCGTTAAATAATAAAACTAAAGCATTTCTCAAAAAAGTAACCAGATAAGATTATTGTAGAAGATTAGGGGATAAATCTTATCTGAATATTTTGTGTTTTTGTCTTAATATCAGCGTGGTGTGTGTATGAAAGGGGTCGGAAGCAGGACGTCCTATTTGCAGCTCATTGTCCCATTCGCAACTTGTCCCATCCTCAACTCGCCCCGTTCGCGTCTCGTCCCATTCGCAACTTGTCCCATCCTCAACTCCCCCCCCCCCCCCTTCGCGTCTCGTCCCATTCGCAACTTGTCCCATCCTCAACTCGCCCCGTTCGCGTCTCGTCCCATTCGCAACTTGTCCCATCCTCAACTCGCCCCGTTCGCATCTCGTCCCATTCGCAACTTGTCCCATCCTCAACTCGCCCCGTTCGCGTCTCGTCCGGTTCGCGTGTGACCCCAAACGCGGGGAACGTAAATATGGTTTTTTTCAAAGCCAAATTATTATATTAAAAGTAGCATCAAAGTTAATTTAAATTATTGTTTTGAAAACTTCATATACCACACTACAAATCAACGCAAAATGTATTTCACTTATTGTTGCTGTAATGACTGAAAAACAATCTTTCTTTTCTGAATAATTCTGCAAGAACATAGATAATAAGGAAACCGGGCCCTTACGTTTCATAGCTTGTTTGTTCGAAATATAGAAGTTCCGGCCAACAAAAAGAATAGTGTTTACAATTTAAAAAAAAATCGAATATTCTGTTTAAACTTGTCCTTCGAAGCATTTATTATTATTGCATGACAGTTCTATTGCATCTAAAATGTATAAAAAGGCAGATTTTTCAAACTTAAATAAAACCAAGGATAATGGCCTATCAGTTTTGCTGCCATACTAATAGTTAAATTCTAAGGCTAATTTCACCGAAAAATAATTATTAATGTGAATGCAGTGTGTTAGGGTAAACAGTTGCATTGTTTTAAGGGTTGATTGTACCCATGGTAATGATCAACAGAATGGAAATTATAAAAAAATGTGTGCACTTTCCATAATAAATGCAATCAGCTGATCAAAGGTTTGTATGAAAAGTCGCAATCTTTTTTGTGTATTTCCTATAGGGTTCTTATCTTAGGGAAAGTTGATCATATCGTAGGTACAATCACCCCTTAAAGTAATGCAAATGTTTACCTTAACACCCTGTATAAGTGTATAATGAATGGTGAAAAATGTACCACCCGGGCGAAATAACTTGACACCAGGCCCAGTACCCGGATTTGTGATGTTCGATATATGCGCCACTGTTTTGGTCTGTACTTCATTGTAATAGAGTTGACATTAGAACGAAAACGTTCACGCAATTGCGAAGTTCGAATGTGCGGGTAGAAGACCTGGTTCGGAATTCGACACCCCTCCTGCTACCCCCCGTGGAACCCCGCCGTCGCACAGTGGTTTACAATAATTAAATCAGGGACATAGGGGTACCTGAAACTAATGTTTAAATCTAGGTAATCTGATTTATGAAATCTGTAGATCTGTACTGTAGTAATACAGGATAAATATATAAAAAATCCATCTTATCAGGAACATAACAAAAAAAATTGTATAAGATATTTTTGTATGGAGAAAATTACATTTTTAGGATTTTTTCATAAACTTCCCCAAACTTCACGGAGTCCATAACAGGGTTGCTAAGTTGTCATATATTCTACCCGATATTGAACGATTTTTATGTCTAATCGTACACCTTTAATTATGCACGTTTAGACGCCAAATTCTTTTAATAATTGATAGAGTCAATGACCATCTAACTACCAAATAAAGGATTCTGTGAAGTTTGGAGAAGTTTGTAAAAAAATCCCAAAAATGTAATTGTTTCGTTACAAAAAAATTTAAAAATTTTTTTTTGTTATGTTCCTGATAAGATGGATTTTTTATACAACTTGTTAATGAATTAGCGCAAAACCTCATACACCCCAACTGATTTATAACAAAATAATTAGATTGAAACAATAATTTAATTATTTTGATAGTTAAAATTTAAAGTTATTCGCATTTTAAATTTTGAGGCAAAAATGATTTGTTATCATTTCAGCACTGAAAGAAAGCGCTAACGTAGTCATAGATACATTTTTATAATCTTGTTTTGGTAGTAACTAGGGTGAGTGTAACCGTGCGGTGGGTTGACATCGGGTTCAAAAAATTTCAAATTTAGCAAAAAAAAAATTTACTATTTTGAAAAAATTACCTATGTTGAAACCATGATAATTCGACTCTGCTCTCGATTCTAAACAAACTACTTTCTAGTTTTGCGTTAATTCATTAACACGTGTATATTTATCTTGTGTTACTACAGTATAGATCTACAGATTTCATAAATCAGATTACCTAGATTTAAAAACCAGTTTCAGATACCCCTATGTCCCTGATTTAATTATTATGAACCACTGTGCGTCGCCGTGCGAGGCCAGCAGCCATGCATCTCAGTTACCGTTGCACGTGTCCCTTCGCTTTAGCATTTTTGAGTTATTCTTTTGCTGTTATTTGTCATTTTTATTTTTATTTTCGTTCGAGTCAGGTGTGAAGTTAAGTCGCTCGTGTTGTACCTACATGGACCAGGTACCAGGTGTAATGTAATCGCGCATATATTACGCTTGTACGCACATGCCTGGTTGAGCTATCTACGGAATAATTCTATGCGCTGTGGGGTGGTAGCTCAAATATACAACCATTATTCTGTCCTCCAAAAAGATGTGTCAGAATATTAGTCAACATAACAGAAAAATCTGCCGGCGATATTTTACAAACATATGCCCAATAGTGAACGTCTATCGGCTGATATAATGATTGATGATGATTCAATAATATGATATTTTCAAAGTGAAAACTTCACCAACAACCAGGATTTTCTTGGAAAAAAAATTACGGTTTAAGTATTTACTCTTTTTTTAATTTACTAGCTACGTCCATAACTGACATTTTAATTAAAAATTTTCCATTTGTGTGCTGTGGAGATAGCCTAAAGGTATTGATACATTGAAGTCATCAACCCGCCGACAATGTTGCTGACAAAACGTTGGCGACAAATGTGGGCGAAATTGTCGGTGTCTTCATCGGTGCAAGTCAATCAAGACATATCGGTGGCTCAATATAGCAACTTTTTGTCGCCGGAGAGGCGCGCAATATTGTCGCTGATATTGTCGCCGACATTGTCAGCGGGTCGTCGACTTTGAGTGTGTAGATGATATTTTCTACGCGTGTGGTTGTTTGAAATAGACCACCTCATTTCTACGTGGGAGTAAAGTAAATTATTGTTGCGACACCCAGAGATGCAACCGTAATAAATCATGATTTTTTTTTAATAACAATGTATTTGTTTCTACAATATCCATGTAGTTATAAAAACTAAACTAAATGCAGCAATGTAGAAAGTGTGTCGAGAGAGTCTCCCCGAGTAACGTACTAAGCCCACGGCAAAGAAAATATACACTACCGCGGCGCCGGCGCACTGTTGCTTGGTGAATTTCTTCACCACATTAGCAAGACTGACTGAGATGCCATCGACTCGACAAACGAAGAAGTGATGTATCTACTTCAAACGAGCAAAGTTTCTACACTATCGATGTTGTCATAGAAACAATAAACTTTAATGCAGTGGAGTACAAGCGTGTTGGGTGCAAGAAGAGAACTCCTCCAGTGCCGGCGTATCATGGGTTATCTGCAAGCCTCTAATGCTGATAATCTCTTCACCACAATGCAAGTCAAATCAAATACGACGACATCACAAACTAGTACTTCTACATTATCTAGCCTAGGTATAATATCTTAAACAGTTCCCTGACTGAATGACTGACTGACTAACAAACAACGCACAGCTATCTATTATGATATTACTTTGAATAAAAAAATTTGAATTTTGAATTTTGAGCCTTAAGGTGGACTTCCGATGCCAGCGGCCGATGCGACTAACGCGCGCGTCTGACGCGAGGTTCTGTCAAATATGACAGAACCTCGCGTCAGACGCGCGCGGCCGACGACAGACTTCACTTCCGATGTCAGCGACTGACGCGTGCCTGTTGTGCAGAGTGTTATCACTTTAGGGTATTTTCCCCAAAATTTAGGGTATGTTTTTATGTTTTGGTGTTTAAACAAAAACATAAAAACACAAACAAAAAAAACAATACATATTTTAATAAAGAATATTTTATTGATTGACAGATTGATAGGTTTAGAGAATATATGAATGCATTTTTTTTACAGGGTGTATGATAAAATACATTTTTGGGAGTAATGAGACCCTTGGCTTTTTAACCTGTACCTACATAGATCGCTTTCTAGCTAATAATTATGTAGGCAAGAGATTTTCCGAAAAAAGAAAAAGTAGTTTCAAGTGGCTCGATAGATGGTGTTATCGCTACGTGGATGAGCGACCTTGCATATGTATAATAAAATACAAATAAAATAGTAAAAATTAAGCAAATTTTCGGTAAAAACTTCGTAATATTTCTGGCAAACATTCTTGTCCCGCGTGACGTCAGAGCATAGCCGCGCGCGGCCGCGGCCGATGCGATAGACATCGGCCGCGCGCGTCTGACGCGCGCGTCAGTCGCTGGCATCCACGTTTGGCGTCCACCTTTAAGGTGGACTTCCGATGCTAGCGGCCGACGCGTCTGACGCGCGCGGCTCGCGGCCGACGGCCGATGCGGCTATACTAGTTACTATGAAAACGTATGGCGCCGCTTCCGATGTCAGCGACTGACGCGCGCGTCAGACGCGAGCGGCCGATGTCTATCGCATCGGCCGCGGCCGCGCGCGGCTATGCTCTGACGTCACGCAGAACAAGAATGTTTGCCAGAAAGATTACAAAGTTTTTACCGAAAATTTGCTTGATTTTTACTATTTTATTTGTATTTTATTATCTGCAAGGTCGCTCATCCACGTTGCGATAACACCATCTATCGATCCATTTAAAACTAATTTTTCTTTTTTCGGAAAATCCCTCTTGCCTACATAATTATTAGCTAGACAGCGATTCATATACAGGTTAAAAAGCAAAGGGGACGCAACGCATCCCTGTCTAATTATAATAAATCTTAAAAATGTATTTTATCAAAAATCCTGTAAAAAAAAATGCATTCATATATTTCTCTAAACCTATCAATCTATCAATCAATCAAATATTATTTATTAAAATATGTATTGTTTTTTTTATTTGTGTTTTTAAACAAAACACCAAAACATAAAAACATACCCTAAATTTCGGGGAAAATACCCTAAAGTTATAACACAATGCACAATAGGCACGCGTCAGTCGCTGACCTCGGAAGTGAGGTCTGTCGTCAGTCGCGCGCGTTAGACGCATCGGCCGCTGGCATCGGAAGTCCACCTTAAACCGGAAAACAAGAAAAAAACAAAAGACATCATCAGATTTGGTCCAAAATGTGAAACTGCCGGCTAAAAATAAATGATGCGATATTCTGTTAGGACTTGTCCATCTAAACATTTATTAATATGGCACTAAAGCTGTAGGTGAATTGTCCTTGGTTTTATTTGGGTTCGAAAAATCTGCCTTTTCATAGATTTTCGATGAAATTAGCTAAGGCTATATTTTGTAAGAACGGACTAGCCGTCGCAGCATTTTTTAGTATGATATCCAAGCTGTAGGGCCATTTTATTTGGTTTTATTAAGGTTTGAAAAATCTACCTTTTCATACATTTTTGATGAAATAAAACTACAGATTTAATGCCATAACAATGAATGCTTAAACGGACAAGTTCTAACAGAATATCGCTTTTTTTTTTGTTGGCCTTTACCTTCACATTTGGACCAAAAATGTATAAATCTCCGATGATGTCTTTTGAAATAAATATTCTAAAGAGAATTTAGGGTGCAGTAAAAAAGATCTTTCGAAAAATCCAAGCGAACTAAGTCACGGGCAAATGCTAGTACAATTTCAAATAGAAGCGAAATTAATTAAAGAACAAAAACTACGAAACTAATTAAAACATTAATCAGCGGCCAATTTAAAACAGCAATAACGAAAACCGCCAACAAAATTAAACGTCAATGCACAAAAGCAAAGTTAATAAAACTTGAGGGAAAACTCCAAAATACCAAATAATTCCACTTAAGTATGCACAAGTGGAACAAAACTATTCGTTTATCAGCCTGCAACTGAAGTTTGAACGGCACGGTTTCTTTAGCGATTCAAGTCAAAAGCGCTCGTCCCACATTTACTCCCTGCCTCCCACCAGTTGTTTTCCTCACCTCTCTAGCAGAATCGTGTCAATCTTTAGTCTAGATTCTTCTTCGGGTTCCTCTTCATTACTGGAGGTTGGCAGTCAGCTCTGCATATCCCTGTCTGGCTGTCTATTTCTCGCCAAACCAGCCTGGATTGACACGCTAGAAATGTTTTCATAACGAAGATAATATAATCTCAGGACTTCTCGTCATTAAATTGTACCGCATGCAACCATAGTTCTTGTAGGTATCGTTTTTCATGTGCAGATATCATCTTGTCACTTTCTGTCCTTGTAGGCAGTGTAGGCAGTGGGGTGTCAGAGGTCTAGAGTGGAGACCGCGAACTGGTAGGCGTAGTGTGGGACGCCCTGCTGCCCGCTGGAGAGACGACCTAAAAAAGGTAGCGGCGAGCGACTGGATGAGGAAGGCCGAGGAGAGAGTTTTGTGGCGCGCCTTGGAAGAGGCCTATGTTCAGCAGTGGACGATGATAGGCTGATGATGATGATGAGGCAGTGTAGGCAGTGTCTGGGATGTGCCACAGGTGTGACCAAGTAAATACGATGTTGTGGCAATTTTCATCAACACCGCGTACCGCCAGGCAGTGAAGCGGATCCCTTGTTCTTTATTGTGTACACAAAGTAATGAGTTCTTACAAAAGTGGGTGTCATTTTATTGTTTGGACTACTTTGTATGTTATTCGTTGAGATCTAACCCATGCCAACTGACCCACAGACCGACCCGTCTGCCTTTGAAAGGGCATTGTACGAGTACACGACACACGATACAATCCGCGTGGATATGCGTAGCTCGCCTCATCTCCATGTGGCTTTTCACAAAAATCCGATTTGCCTCCTCTGTCCTGCGCGGCGGTGCGCGATCCAATGTGACAACCATCTAATGTATGTATGACAAAGACTACGGATATGTAGAACTATATACTAATACCTATTCTGTGCTATAGCCTGCACGTGAACAGAGGTAAAGGCATGCACATTCCCCACCATAGTGTATTACATCATCGCTGTTTTGAAATCAACGCTGTCTCTCGTAGATTGTACCACAAGTTCCAAAGTAACGTTTTAAGTACTAAGTTGATGCTTACTTTAGTGGAGGCAGAACTGCATAGCTCTATATCAAAATACTAGTAAATGCCTGTGGTTTCACATACATTGACGTTGAGTTTTAGTTTCCACTTTCTTGTACGTACCTATATTAGGTAAATTTATACCTATCTATAGTAGATAAATTATACTCAAATAAATCAAAATATTCCTTTCGGGGTTGTCAGGAATTATGTCATAGTTTTTCACATTTTTAAGTGGCAGTAAATTTTCAAAACTTTTAAAAATTATTCAGGATTGAATTACTGGTCACGTCACACTCGGTGCTAAGTAACACAAAAACACTTCCAAACTGATTATCTTTTAGTTGCCTCGTATTGTAGATAAGAAATAATTATTAATCAAAATTATACAACAACCACCATCTATTTATATTGAGACGTAAGTACAATGAATTCAAAATTATGACCAAACGACATTCAGAACGCTTAAAAAACCGGCCAAGAGCGAATAGGACTCACCCATGACAGGGTTCCGTAGTCATTATTATGAAAGATTGTTTCGACATCATAATGAATCTTCAAATGCAACGACTTAGTTTGTATGGGAACACTTTTGTTCTACGTTACAAAAGCTATCCAAAGACACATCAACCGATTTATCAAAAAAGTAATTTTTTCCAATCCCTTTTTCGCGGTAGGAAAAAAATGTATCTACTGTACTTACCTAGCACATTTCTGTTTTTGGGTTTCTGTTATCCTATCTTCATGCTAAATTTCAATTCAATAGGTGCAATAATGAGCGAGTAATTGAGGCGGGCATACAGATAAGAATAGAATAGAGTAGAATAGAATAGAATTTTCGTTATTTGTCTTACAAAACACATTACAAAAAACAATATATTACACGGTCAGTACTTACAAATACAATGAAAAACACAAAAAATTAACATATTCAAGACAAAATGGTCTGTGACTTCAGTATACGGTAGTTGGTCAGACCAACTACCACTCAAACCACTGCTATTATTGTCACAGCCGAACTTAAAATTAATAAAAAAGAGATCTACTAGGTACTATAAAAAGTCTTATTAACTACTAACAATAAATATAATAAATAGGCAAGACGTAACGAAAAAAAAAAACAACTAAAAAACAAGAGAAAATAAAAAAACCAGTTCAAATAAAATCTAGACATCAAAAATTTATAATACAAACAAGTGCTTTTCAGTTAACGTGAAAGGCGGCATTCTTATAGGCACCTTCATAGTCAATAGAATTAATATATCGATATTCAGCATTTTTTTTAGCCGGACAATCAGAGTCACCTATTTTGTGGCCAGACGGTTTTTTGTAGCGCATGCATGTTGCGCATTTTGGTGACTCAAGCTTTTTAGTGCAGTCTGTGATCTGGTGACCTAGTTCTCCGCAGTGGCCGCACATAGTTGTTGCTTCCTTGCACGTTTTGGACAGACAGACAGAATGGACGAAAGTATAAAGGTTCCTTATTTGGCTACGGAACCCTAAAAAGACTGAAAACAGATATTATACAGACAAGTCTATCATATTCAATATAGAGGTGTAGACTGAGATTGAGATTCCTGAACTTTAGTAATAAGAATAAGGTACATTGACAGCGGAATGGAATACCTAATTAGGCTTAGCCAAGCGAGTTTAGTCTCAAGTTGCTAGGATTTAAGGTTACATTTTTAGTGAGAATTCAAAGTTAAGATGGGATCTAGACTTTTTAAGGTGGACTTCCGATGCCAGCGGCCGATGCGACTAACGCGCGCGTCTGACGCGAGGTTCTGTCATATTTGACAGAACCTCGCGTCAGACGCGCGCGGCCGACGACAGACCTCACTTCTGAGGTCAGCGACTGACGCGTGCCTTTTGTGCAGTGTTGTGTTATCACTTTAGGGTATTTTCCCCGAAATTTAGGGTATGTTTTTATGTTTTGGTGTTTAAACAAAAACATAAAAACACAAAAAAATAAAAACCAATTCATATTTTAATAAAGAATATTTGATTGATTGATAGATTGATAGGTTTAGAGAATATATGAATGCATTTTTTTACAGGATTTTTGATTAAATACATTTTTAAGAGTAATTATAATTAGACAGGGATGCGTTGCGTCCCCTTGGCTTTTAAACCTTTATAATATGGATCGCTGTCTAGCTAATAATTATGTAGGCAACTTATTCATCAAAATCCCTCTGATTTTCCGAAAAAAATTAATAAGTTTCAAGTGGCTCGATAGATGGTGCTATCGCAACGCGGATGAGCGACCTTGCAGATAATAAAATACAAATAAAAATAGTGAAAATTAAGCAAATTTTCCGTAAAAACTTCGTAATAGGTCTGGCAAACATTCTTGTTCTGCGTGACGTCAGAGCATAGCCGCGCGCGGCCGCGGCCGACGCGATAGACATCGGCCGCGCACGTCTGACGCGCGCGTCAGTCGCTGGCATCGGAAGCGGCGCCATACGTTTTCATAGTAACTAGTATGGCCGCATCGGCCGTCGGCCGCGAGCCGCGCGCGTCAGACGCGTCGGCCGCTAGCATCGGAAGTCCACCTTAAAGTCTGGAATTTTGAATATGTTAGTTGACGAATTTATCATGAAGATATTACAAGTTTTTTTGACATTTATTGTGTTTCAGACCATCAAACTCAACAACTTTCAAGAAATCGGCTATGAGAAGTCTTTTATATTTTGTACGAGGAATTTTAAATCAAGTTTAGTTTCAAAACATTTTCAGTAGAAATAATAAATTTAATTAAAACGAGCTTTTACCCGCGACTTCGTCCGCTTAAATTATATACCAGATTTTAAGTCAGATGATAAGCTATCAAACGAAAAAAGTTTCATCAAAATCGGTTCAGTAGTTTTTGCGTGATACTCGAACAAACAAACACCCAAACAAACAAACAAACAAACAAACAAACAAACAAACAAACAAACAAACAAACAAACAAACGAACAAACAAACAAACAAACAAACAAACAGACAGACAAAAAGTCAAAAAATTTGTGATTTGGTGTTGAGAAATCTATTAAATAATAAGTTTAATGTTTCTGTTGTGAGAATTTTTATTAGAAGTGACGTGACAAGGGAAAACGTTCTTTGTACAAAAGAAAATAATTTTTAAATATTGACAGTGCATTTTATCAAAGAGATAAAACTACAACACCCTCCCCTCAATGGAAATAAACATAAATGAACGGAACATACACCAAAACTTACAAAGAACAATAAAAAGCACAACAAAGAACAATAAACAAAACAGCGTAATAAAAATCAAGTATTAGTTAAGCCCATACCTATAATACATCTTAGGTGAGCTGTACGCCTTAGGGGCTTAGTTAACACATCAGCTGCCATCTGATCTGACTGTTGATACTTAACATTGATAACACCATCGTTAATTTTTTCACGTATAAAATGAAATTTGGTGTCAATGTGTTTTGTCCTATTATGGTGGATTGGATTGAGCGCTATTTTCTGCGCACTCTGGCTATCATTAAAAAGTACAACCTTATCAGCGTTACCACTAACTTCAAACACTAACCTTCTAAGAAATATAGCTTCTTTAGCAGCGCTAGCTAATGCCATATATTCGGCTTCAGTCGAAGATAATGCTACCGTGGGTTGCTTCTTACATTCCCAACTAACGGGTCCACCTGCGAGCGTAAAGTAATATCCAGTATACGATCGCCTGTCAAATGTGCAATTCGCCCAATCTGCATCTGTGTATCCACACAAGTAGGCACCTGTCTTTCTGTAAGAAATACAGTAATCTATTGTACCTTTAAGATACTGTAAAATCCTTTTAGCGGCCAACCAATGTTTCCTTTCGAAACAATTATTAAATTGGCTTAAATAGCTCGTAGCATAAGCTATATCCGGTCTAGTATTTACCGCAAGGAACATTAGGGAACCTATTAGGCTTTGGTAAGGATAGGATTCATCTGATTCTTTACCCTTTTCATATTTATTATTTTCCAGTGGAGTGGACATATGCTTACAGTCTTGCATATTGAAACGTGTTAGAACTGTTTGTATGTACGTCTTTTGGCTGACGCATATTTTGTCGTCCGTTCTTTTCACATTCAAACCTAGAAAATAATCTAATTTTCCCAAATCTTTCAATGAGAAATGCTTTTGCAATTCTGTCTTGACAGTGTCAAAAGACGTCTCTTTTTTATAAAAGATACAAATGTCATCGACATAAACTGCCAGGATGACGGTTTCGTCACCAAACTTTTTTAAATAAACGCATGACTCCGAAGAAGTTCGTTTAAAACCTATAGAAGACAAGGTTTGGTTTAATTTAATATTCCAAGCTCGAGCTGCTTGCTTTAAACCATAGAGCGATTTTTTCAACAAGCACACTTTATGTTCTTCGCCTTGTTTTATAAAGCCTTGAGGTTGCTGCATGTAGACTTCTTCTTCTAGGTCACCATTCAGGAACGCTGTATCGACGTCCAAGTGTCGCATTTTCAAATCCATTTCTGCCGCTAAAGCAATAAGTGTACGCAGAGATGAATTTCGAACAACTGGTGAAAGCGTTTCATAGTAATCAACTCCTGAAACTTGACTAAATCCTTTGGCAACAAGCCTTGCCTTGTACTTCACCACTCTACCTTCGGCATCCTTTTTAATTTTATACACCCATTTACATGGTACAACCTTCTTGTTTGGTTTTTCAACTAACACCCAAGTCTTGTTTTTATTCAATGAGTTGAACTCATCTTGCATAGCAGACTGCCAGCTTGTACTATCTTCTGCTTTGATAGCTTCAGCATAGCTTTGGGGCTCATCAGGTTCACTACTCATAGCAGCATTGCAGTCAAACGTATTTTGATTAATCTTATTTAGCCTATTTCGAAGTGGATACCGTTCTTCAGGCTCTACCACAATCTGTTCGGTTACATCTTCCTCATCAGAAGCGTCATCAGCGCTAATGAATTCTGAAGTATTGTGAACTTGATCTATAACTGCCTCCAAGTCATTCGCCTCCTCTTTTGAAGATGAAGCAATTGACGGTATCGGTTTTTCCTCATTTCTATGAACCAATTCAAAAATAGATTCATTGTTGTCGGTCAAAGTAACTGGTTGATGTGTGGTTTTTTCCTTTAAATCAGTGAAATGGTCTTCAAAGAACACCACATCTCGACCTTTTACTAACCTCCTTGGATTACTTGGTTCGCGAAACAAATAACTTTGTCGATCGTCTGAATATCCGACAAAAATATACTGCGCGGCTTTTGGATCCAACTTCTTTCTCAGTGGATCAGGAATCTTCACCATCGCGCGACAGCCAAAGACTTTTAAATGAGTCAGGTTTGGTTTTTTATCATGCCATAATTCGTACGGCGTCTTCCCGTCGAGAGCTCGATGCGGACATCTGTTCTTTAAGAACACGGCCGTTTCAACAGCATCTTGCCAATAACCTTTTGAAAGGGAACTGTCTGACAGCATACAACGACCCTTTTCGACTATGGATCGAAACGTTCTCTCAGAAACACCATTCTGTTGTGCATTATAGGGCACTGTGGTTTGGTGCTTGATACCTTCTTTGCCTAAGTATTCAGAAAACTCTCTATTTACATACTCAGTTCCATTATCGGATCGCAAAGTTTTAACCTTCAAGCCCGTTTGTCTCTCGACCATCGACTTAAACATGCAAAACCTACTAAAAACCTCATCCTTAGATGATATAAAGTATATAAAAATCATGCGACTAAAATCGTCTATAAAAGTCAAAGCGTATTTATTTCCTTGAAAAGAATTTTCAGACATTGGACCACACAGATCCGAATGTATAAGCTCCAATTTAGATGTTGCCTTTTTGTGCGATACAGGTTTGAAAGGCTTTTTAGCCTGCTTACCTTCTATGCACGCGACGCAAGGATCTTTATCAACTTCAGTGTACACTACGCCTAGATTATCCTTTTTAAGTTTGTCTAATCCTATACGGCATAAGTGACCAAGTCGTTTATGCCATAAACGAAAACTTGTTACATCACTTTGTACTTCGAACGCTGATAAGGGTTTTGGGGGACTTACTGTACAATCCAGCGAATACAATCCACCATAACAGGATCCATGTAAAATTGCATCACCTGTACAAGTAAAATTTGCAGAATTATAAAATGTACAACCTTTCGTATCAAAAACAACACTAAATCCATTTTCAGTAGCTTTCTTAACAGAAATCAGATTAGTATTTAAATTAGGAACAAACACTACATTTGAAATCTTCGTAACATTACAGTCACTTTCCGTTTTAAAGTTATTAGAAATAGGAACATTACCTATACCTGCACTTGACAATATGTCTCCATTTGCGATCTTTATCTGACCAGTTGTAAATTCTTTATAATTCACTAACCAATCTGATCTTCCAGACATATGGGCACTGGCTCCAGAGTCTACGTACCATCTGTCAGATGAGATTTCTTCAGAACCTGCGTTCAATGCGCCAAATAAACTCTCGAGTTTATTTATGTCCTTGCTAGAGCCATCGTCTTTGGACTTTCTGTTGAGTGGACAGTCCGGTTTGACGTGTCCAGGCTTCTTGCAATTATAGCAAACTACTCCTCGTTTCTTGCTATTTTTCTTAATCTGCACACGCAAAGCCGTGTCTGAACTGGAACCTTCATCGTTTACAGTTGATCTCGATAACTCAGTTAACAGTTTCGTTTTTACGAGCTCACTTGTGATGGCACTCGTAGAGTTCTCTAATGCCATTATTAGGGGATCGAAGCGCGGCGTCAAGCCGCCTAAAAGAATGGCTGCGACAGAGGCATCTTCTATAACCTTACCTATGTCAGCCAAGTCTTGGACAGTGGACATCACGGCATTTATGTACATCTCTATATTTTCAAAATCAACCAGAGTGTACTTGTAGAGCTTGCGTTCAAGGGCTAAACGACGACCCATCGACTTATCTTCGTAAGCCGCCAATAATGTGTCCCACGCCTCTCTTGCCGACGTACTGTTTCTAACGTGTGTTATTGCTGGTCCGTCCAAAGTTAAGCAAATCTTTGCTAAAGTAATCTCGTCATCCCTTTTTTTATCTTCAACGGGAGTCAAGTCATTTTCTGGGTAGCCACTGACGCTATTCCACAGACCTTCATGTACTAGGTACATCTTCATCTTAAACTTCCATATCGGATAATCTTGCCTACCTTTTAAAAGTATTCCAGCAAGGGAACGAAGATTTGATTTCGATCCTTTCTCTGACATTTCGAAGTTTTCAGAAAATTTTCACTTTTAAATGGTGAAATTAATTTTAGACTTCACTTACAGCAACAGTACATAAATACACAACTTATTATTCACTTTTAAAAGAGCTTCGTGCTGATAACGTGTTGAGAAATCTATTAAATAATAAGTTTAATGTTTCTGTTGTGAGAATTTTTATTAGAAGTGACGTGACAAGGGAAAACGTTCTTTGTACAAAAGAAAATAATTTTTAAATATTGACAGTGCATTTTATCAAAGAGATAAAACTACAACATTTGGAATCAGGGAAGCCTAAAAACCATATCGTAATCTTTTTTTGTAAATATCTTCAATGTACAGATACACTTCTGTTACAGTTTTATAATAGTTTAGAAGATATATTATTTTATGTGTCTCAAAAACATTTAGAACTAGAGTTCTGTGCCTTTTGAATTTTTTTCTGTATTTTACTGATTATTGTTTTGATGTAACATACAGTGAATTTGATTTGTGTAATTGATTGAGAATAAAGCTGAAATTTAGACGGATTGTTTATTTTATCGACCCAAAACAATATTCTAAGTATTCTATTCTATTCTATTTTTGTTTAATGGCGTTTCCTTGGTGGATTTTGCCAATATCTAGTTTAAAAAGAGCAATTAGTGCTTGACGTTGTACGGTAATGGATATGGCGATCTCAAAGCCCTGTTTTTATACAAAAACACACACTCGAAACCGCCATAAAATGGCGGAGCCGCGTGGCTACCTAAATCGCGAGCTAAACGACAGACGTCCACTCGAGAGCCCTCCAGCCACGCGACTCCCAAAACAATATTAGTCCTAAACAAAATGTTTGTAAGTGTCAATTTTGTTTGACAGGTATTAGGTAATTAAAAACTCAACATTTCCCTATACAAAGGAACAGTTTTGCCGAGCAATCTTCCTTTGAGCAAAGTTTTCGGCAACCTACACAATTTCAAGAATTATCTTAAACTTTATTATTCTCTTGGTAAAGTTTGTTTTTGAATGCCCTAGTTTTTGCAAAGAAGATGGAAAAGCATAGAACGCTATTTCCTTGTATAACTCACAATAATTTTTAAAATGTCACTAGATGGCATTACTTGGTCCGCTAGAAGTAAAATTTGTCTGAAATCGACGAAATATCGCATTTTACTGTTCTGGTTCATCATATTTATTTATTTTGAGCAACAAAATATATTATTTTCATAACATCACATTGAAAATAACAATTTCATAAGCAGGTTTTTTTACATTTTTTTCATTGATCTACAATACGATATAATACTAAGCGGGAGTAGCATGCAGTTATAGAGAATTCCGGTAGATGGCGCACATTTCAAAATTCATACTAAACAAGATTGCTAGGAGAGCGATTTTTGAATCTCATTTGCTGAGTTCAGCAGTTGAAAATGTCAAAATTACTATGGAGACGTTACGTTTTACCGTTGAGGAGTACCCTCGTACGGAGACATTCCTGACTTCAGTACCAGATCCTGGTTAAATATATGTGTTTTGCTTTCAAAACTAAACAGGAAGAAATAAAAATCAAGCCAATGCTGTTTACCGTTGAGGAGTACCCTCGTACGAAGACATCCGTGGCTTCAGCACCAGATCCTGGTTCAATATGTGTTTTGCTATCAAAACTGAACGTGAACAAAAAAAGTGCAAGCCAATGCTGTTTACCGTTGAGGAGTACCCTCGTACGGAGACATTACTGGCTTCAGCATCAGATCCTGGTTCAATATGTGTTTTGTTATCAAAACTGAACGTGAACAAAAAAATTTCAAGACAATCCTGTTCACCGTTGAGGAGTACCCTCGTACGGAGACATTCCTGGCTTCAGCACCAGATCCTGGTTAAATATGTGTTTTGCTTTCAAAACTAAACAGGAAGAGATAAAAATCAAGCCAATGCTGTTTACCGTTGAGGAGTACCCTCGTACGAAGACATCCCTGGCTTCAGTACCAGATCCTGGTTGAATATGTGCTTTGCTATCAAAACTGAACGCGAACAAAAAACAAACAAGCAAATGCTGTTTACCGTTGAGGAGTAACCTCGTACGAAGACATCCCTGGCTTCAGCACCAGATCCTGGTTCAATATGTGTTTTGCTATCAAAACTGAACGTGAACAAAAAAATTTCAAGACAATCCTGTTCACCGTTGAGGAGTACCCTCGTACGGAGACATTCCTGGCTTCAGCACCAGATCCTGGTTAAATATGTGTTTTGCTTTCAAAACTAAACAGGAAGAGATAAAAATCAAGCCAATGCTGTTTACCGTTGAGGAGTACCCTCGTACGAAGACATCCCTGGCTTCAGTACCAGATCCTGGTTGAATATGTGTTTTGCTATCAAAACTGAACACGAACAAAAAAAAATCAAGCCAATGCTGTTTACCGTTGAGGAGTACCCTCGTACGAAGACATCCCTGGCTTCAGCATCAGATCCTGGTTCAATATGTGTTTTGCTATCAAAACTGAACGTGAACAAAAAAAGTGCAAGCCAATGCTGTTTACCGTTGAGGAGTACCCTCGTACGGAGACATTACTGGCTTCAGCACCAGATCCTGGTTCAATATGTGTTTTGCTATCAAAACTGAACGTGAAAAAAAAAGTGCAAGCCAATGCTGTTTACCGTTGAGGAGTACCCTCGTACGGAGACATTACTGGCTTCAGCATCAGATCCTGGTTCAATATGTGTTTTGCTATCAAAATTGAACGTGTACAAGAAAATTGCGAGTCAATGCTGTTTACCGTTGAGGAGTACCCTCGTACGGAGTCATTCCTTGCTTCTGCACCAGATCCTGATTAAATATTTGTTTTGCTATCAAAACTGAACGTGAACAGAAAAATATCAAGCCAATGCTGTTTACCGTTGAGGAGTACCCTCAACGGTAAACAGCAGCAGAGTACATTTTTGTATGTAGATAAAACATGGTAAGTCGTGGTGATTCATAAAAACAAACCCCTGCTGTATTAAGAATTATCAAGCAGACACTTTAACCACTAAGCCAAGGTGTACTCATAAGGTACCTTTTACCTACCTACTTTATAAAATTGCGAATGTAATCTTTCTTTCAACTCGAGAAGCTAAAAGACACACACACTCCTATGTCATCTTAGGTCTACGCACACCTGCATCGAAGTTGAGTTTCATCAAATTTTTCGATAGATGGTACTAGGTATTCCACTTATAGGCGCGACTTCAGCTAGTATAGTAACGCCATCTAATATAATAAGTCGAACTACGAGGTACCGGCGACAATAATAAGTTTTACGAGAGCTTTGTTCTTTGTTTGACGTGAGCAATCTTGCCTACTTTAATTCATCTATGGTTTTTGTAAGAATTTATAATTATTATCTTTCGTTGACGATAAAAACTGACCAAGTGAGATTCGCATCCAGCATTGAAAACGGCCATTAATAACAAAAAATTAAAACCGCCTTCAAAAAAACTAAAAAGTTAAAAAAAATTATTGCAGCCTATGACTTTTTCGTTCGCATCATAAGAACATTAATTTGTTTTATTGAAGTCGCTGTCAAGCCGGTACGATTCGCGACAGGGCTTGTATTTTTTGGCTTGGCTTGACACCGACTTCTATAAAACAAATTAATGTTCTTATGATGCGAACAAAAAAGTCATAGGCTGCAATATTATTTTTTAACTTTTTAGTTTTTTTGAAGGCGGTTTTAATTTTTTGTTAAAATTTTGTTTACTTCACAATTTTCATTGGTGAATTCATTAGTTCGATTTAATAGGAGTGCTTTAAATTAACAAACGCACCAGTCGGCACTACGATTTTCGAAGGTTCCCCTCGATTTCTTTGGGATGCCCTCATCAGATCCTGGTTTTCTTATCATGGTACCACTATCGGGACACGGGACATCTCCTTTCCAACAAAAAAAGAATCATCAAAATCGGTTCATAAACGACGAAGTTATCCGCGAACACACATAAAAAAAAATATATGCAACGTGTTAATAAATTTGCGCAAAACCTCATACACCCCAACTGATTTATAACAAAATAATTATATTGAAACAATAATTTCATAATTTGATAGTAAAAATTTAAAGTTATTCGCATTTTAAGTTTTGAGGCAAACATGATTTGTTATCTTTTCAGCACTGAAAGAAAGCGCTAACGTACTCATGGATACATTTTTATAATCTTGTTTTGGTAGTAAGTAGGGTGAGTGTGCCCGTGCGGTGGGTTGACATCATCGGGATCAGAAATGTTTAAATTTTGTAAACAAATTATTTAATATTTTGAAAAAAATTACCTATGTTGAAACCATAATGATAATTCGATTCTGCTCTCGATTCTAAACAAACTACTTTCTAGTTTTGCGTTAATTCATTAACACGTTGTATATACGGTCGAACTGAGAAACCTCCTCCTTTTTTGAAGTCGGTTAAAAAAGGGCTGATAAAAGACACAGGTTAGAATAGTCTGGCCTCTCAGTTCTACAACACTGCAAACAATTTATCTGCAATATGAAAACACGTTTCATTTCCTCCCGTCGGTGTCGTAAAAGGCGACTAAGGGATCTACCCGAGGATGGGTAGCAGTACCACTCCTCAGCTCAGGTACGTTTGACAGCCGGACACCTCCGAGGTGTGCATCGTCGCTCATTGGTCGAAATGAAGTTTTTCTATTCTATTCTATTCTATTGACATAAGGCGCATTTTATTTTTCGTTCCTGAAGTGCGTGTTCGAAATTCGAAAAAGCGGGTTGAGTGAACTATCTGTTACGGTGGTAACTATTAAAATAATAATCTGTGGTATAGAGTGGCGGACCACATGCCATGCACCAATGAGTTTTTCTAACTTATGTACGTAAAACCGACTGCTCTCAAACGGTGAAGGAAAACATCGTGAGGAAACCTGCATACACTGAAGAAGAAATTCTGATGTGTATGTGAAGTCTACCAACCCGCATTGGGCACGCGTGGTGGACTAATGCCCATACACCCTTGAGGGTAGGCTTGTGCCCTGCAGTGGGACGTTTATAGGCTGATGATGATGATGATGATAGAGTCTTAAATAATAGCTGGCTAGAAATCTAGACTTCCCAGAAAGGTTAAGACCATGTCGCGGTTTTAGTAAACTAATTAGCTACGTAAGTTATTAAGTCGCAGATCAAAGTTTAATGTTTTAGTAAATCCGATTAGTTTGTGTTTAAGTTGAATAGATTTTAAGCCGCAAGTTTTGGGTTATCCAAAATGTTCTATTATACTCTTTAGAATAGGTTATAGGGCTGCCACTGCAGTGCAAATGCATCTTTTCAAGAATAAGAGAGTGTAGGCAATTTTTTACTCTACTAGTCATTTGCTTCGAGTTGGCCGCTCCCTCCCTTCCCGCTTCACCGTACCGCACCCCTAAGAGACCCTATGAAACGCAATTTTATAACCTTTAGCAACGCAACCACGTACGGCACGTCCGTCCCGATCACTAATTTCGCTTTTAATTTTAAATTTTTATTTGCTTGTTATATAATTTTTTGTCGACAAGACCAGTTAATGTGTCTTTGACGAAATTTTGTAACGGTCATCGACGGCCAACTCCAAACAAACGGGTAGTAAGTATTTATTTATACCAGGAGTGCTATTTTTGAAACTCATACTTTGAACTCAGCAGTTGTAAATGTCAATATTACTATGGAGATACGCATCTTTCTACTGCTGATTTGACTTTCAAAAATCACACTCCTGGAGTAGGATTTTTTAAAGTCAAATCAGCAGTAGAAAGATGCGTATCTCCATACATTTTCAACTGCTAAATTCAACGTATGACATTCAAAAATCGCACTCCAGGGTCCTATTTCATAAACGTGACAATAGTAATTTACAATGATAATTTCAGATACATTAATGAAAATGATAGGACACAATCATGTTGTTCAATGCCACAAATAACTAGCAATGTTCCAAAATATGCAATATGTAACAAGCAATGAAATATCATGTTGTGAATAAATCAAAATAATATTGCTCAGTATCACTAACATCTATGCAAAAACTTATGAAAAATCTAACTAATGTAATTATTGTTTCCTTTTAAACCTTATTTACATTTCAATTTGTTAGCTGTTGATTTGAATCTTTGTGACGTCATCATCATGTGCCAACCCTATGAATTTAAACTTTATAGTATAACGGTTCGCACCAAAAATCAAACATTCTATTTTTTCGGTGCCATTGCATTGATGGTAAAAAAAGTAATAAATGAAATAATCTGCGCCCCTCACGGATAACGAATAAAAATAAAACAAAAAATTATGATTCCAGCCAGGATCGAACTGGCGGCCTTCTGCGTGTAAAGCAGATGTGATAACCACTACACCACGGAACCACTTGGCCATTGCGTTGAAATTAACGTATAATAGCCCAGTCCATTAAAAGACTTCTTTAAACTGACTAGAAACTGACTCTTGAATCGTTTAACCTATTATAGATTCAACGTTATCTTAATAAAACAGCAATTGAATGTGATAATATTTATTTTTAGATATCTAAAGGGTGTAACACAGATATACAGAATGTAACAAAACACCCTAGTAATACTTAAGAAGGTGCCTCAGACCATCAAACTGAACAACTTTCACTAAGGAGGCAACATCGAAATCGCGATAAAAAATCTGTTCTTTCATACAAAACTGCAGTACCGTCTCGACTCAAATGTATGAGACGGCAGATTTTTTTTTGTTTTTTCTTGACGTTGGCTCCATAGTTGAAGTTGTTCAGATTGATGGTCTGAAGCACCCCCTTAAGTATGACTAGGGTGTTATGTTACACTCTGTATAACGAAACAAACTATTTACATAACAATGGTATTTACAGCACTGTGTTACAATTACTTGTTAATGTATTAAGATGTATTTGTGTTTATTCGTGAAAGCAGTAAAACTGGATTTTAGGGAGAAAATTGATATCAATCAACTAAGGGCTATTATGCCTAAGCCCGTTTAATAGATATACAGGGTGTAACAAAACACCCTAGTAATACTTAAGGGGGTGCTTCAGACCATCAAACTAAACAACTTTCACTATGGAGCCAACATCGAGAAAAAATAAAAAAAATCACCTATCCCATACAAAACTGCAGTACCGATTCGACTAAAATGTATGGGACAGCTGATATTTTTTTATTTTTTCTCGATGTTGGCTCCATAGTGAAAGTTGCTCAGTTTGATGGTCTGAAGCACCCCCTTAAGTATTACTAGGGTGTATTGTTACACCCTGTAGACAGTGAACTAAATAATATACCGTAAGTTTATAAATAGGTGTAACGAAACACCGTATGGACCATCAAACCAAACTTTTTTTTTATTTTTTTATTTATTTATTTAACATTTACAAAAAAAAAAAAATCTAGAATAAACAATTTCTCTCCAAAACTCCTTAAAGAGTTTAGCGGGAGATCCGCAGTTGCTGCGTGACGTTAACTAATTCAAAAGTACAGTTACAGGTCTGAGTTTAATTTTTGACTACAAAACATTTTTTTTTTTTTAGAAATTAGTTTAAGTCTATCGATAACAATACCAACAATAATAATGAGTGCATGCACAGAATAGATTTAACTTTCTGATGTCAATCCTCCTGCCTAGCCCTTCGACGGAGTCTTGGGACTACTTTCACTATGGAGCCAAAATAGAGAAAAAAACTGCTGTTTCATACAAAACAGCCGTATCTACTCCTTAAAATGTATGTGACTCAAATGCATGGGTATGAGAATGAGTATCTAGTACTACATACTGTACTAAAATGTAGACAACTTATTGCTGCTGACTGTACACCACTAGTTTTTAATAACTAAAAAATTTTTAAGGCTGTATCAGACAATGAAACTTAACAAATTTCCCTACAGAAACATAGGTATGGGTTGTATAACGAAAAAAGTGTTTGGATCTCCCATAGAAAATCGTCGCAATTTTGTATTTGTTGGATTTTTTTATGGGAGGTCCAACAAATTTTCCAGTTTTTTTTAGTTGTAGACACGGACCTGAAAAAAAGACGGACGTAATGTCACTCTAAACAGAGGTGAACATGCAAGGTCCTACAATTTCGTTTGTTCTACAAGGAACCTACACTCACACAGACGCACCAGTTCTAAGCGCAGGTCCGACAACCCGCCGCCATTATGTACCGCGCGACAGGGCGACAGCACGCACACTCATATAAATGGGTGCTTCACTTTTCATTAGACGAGATTCCGTCGGTCTTTATTTCAGGTCCGTGGTTATAGAAAGTAGTTTAAATAGTTTATTTGTATACACTCTTACAATTTTTTTTGTAATTAAAAACTTGTGGTGTAAGGGTCTCCTTGTTTTAGTCAAGGTATGGAACAGCTTTTATTGCTATATCTTTTTTTGCTATATTTTTTTTTGCTAAAAGTTGTTCAGTTTGATGATTTGCAAGTCCTAAAATACGAAACGTATTTCATTTTACACTCCGAACAACATTAACATAAAGTACAAAATCTATTAACAAACCTTCTAATTCTAACAATTTATCACGGTAATTATCATGAATTTCAAAATATAGGACGACATTAATATTCTGTACGGGAACAGCCTCTGATATATTTTGTGGTTTACATGTATAATTGTATACCAGATAACCGGCATTGTGCGAAATGATTTGCTCCCTTTATCACCCCTCCGTTGATTACACACTTTCATGTTAGGCGTATTCTTGTGTTGAGTCGATAGCATTATGTCATTTTAAATTTTTCCAGACCAGCATTTTGCGATAATAATGTGCTCGTAGTTAAATTAAATTAAATTAAAAACTCATTTATTGCCGTAGTTTTTCTTACAATCTAAAGTACAAAACAAAAATAGAATTACAGGACTGAGGCACGGGGTTGACGGGTTGAACCCACGCAGCGCTGATCTTCAGCCCCTCCCTTCTCCCTAACGTCTTGAGTGGGAGATGAGGAAATGAAGGCAGATGAATAATAGTTCTATCCATCGAATCAACCATCACTCCACTAAACCAATACGATCATGAGCCTTATTTCACCTAAGTAGATGTTTGAAATAGCGTCTGTTTGGATAAGACACCGAAGTTATTGGCTATAATAAGCCAATTAGGGAGCGACAAGGCCTGCTGCATTTGCAGCACTAGTGCTGTGTCGGTTGGTGCAGGAACCTGTTCGTAACTGTGTCTTTTGGCACGCTTTACGGCCAGAGATTCGAACCAGACATCATCGTGAGCTGGTCGACCGTCAGCTAGTACCTTCCTCCACTCATCCCTATCACTTGCAAGCCCTTTTCACTTCGAGCGATCGATGATGATGATGAATTCGATTTTCACTTCAATTTTAAAGGACACCATGTCTCGCTTAGCACAGTCTTTAAAACGTAGCTTGGTCTTCCGACATTTCGTATAGCGAAGGGTACTTAGTTCAGCATGACTCTCCTGGGCAAATGATTTGCGGCTGATTTGTGCACAACACTAGCGCCATCTAGCGCAATACGGCCCCGTGGATTATTTGTACATAAAATGTTAGGATAAAGTTTGTTATTTTAATGAATTTAAAGTAAAGTAAAAACTAAATAGGTAAATGAGCAATATTGACGATATTAAAAATGTTGTAATACCTGTAATGGGATTCCCATTCTGTGTTATAAAATTCTCATACAAACTGCGTGCGCTGCGATCGACTTAACAGTTCCCAAGACCAACTTCGCACATAGCCAATACCGAATTTAAAAAAAGCGACGCGAGTGATGATGCGTCGGTCCGCTAGTTGGAAACAGAGATAAGTGAGTAGAAAGATGTTTGCAGCCTACAGTTCTTTGAAACGTTTACGTAATTTTCTGCCCACTAGCACGAAAATTGCGCTTGCACAATCCCTCTTATTACCCATCCTAGACTACGCCGACTCCTGCTACCTTGACCTGACTGTGGAGCTGCTTAACAAACTCGAGCGACTTCAAAACCTATGTATTAGGTTTATATTTGGCCTGCGAAAGTACGACCATGTGTCGGAATTTCGCGCTCGCCTTAAGTGGCTCCCGGTCAAACGTCGTCGGGAAGCTCACATCCTTTCCCTTCTCTATTCCATCCTCTTCGATCCTTTGACTCCTCAATATCTTAAGGAACGCCTGACTTTTTATTCCTCCATTTCCTCCACCACCACCTCCGTCGTACCTTGCGTTCCTCTGAAAACCTTTCCCTCCTTATGCCCACCCATTCCACTAACTTCTACACTCATTCCTTCTCCGTTCATGCTGTTCGGCTCTGGAACTTGTTGCCGGAGCCGATCAGACGTGCACCCTCCTTGAATGTTTTTAAGTCTAGGATCAAAGCTCATTTCCTCGAGCACTGACTATCTATCCTTGATGGTCACCTCTGGTTCATGTTTTCCTCTCTTTAACAAGTAATTGTTGTTTTAGAATTATTTTATGTATGATTCTTTTGTGTTTGTAGGTATGAATATGTATTCGTAATAGGTATTTATATTATGTATGTATTTTATATAACAGTATGTTTGTATTTGTATAACTTTATTTGTGTATGTTATCTATATTATGTTATTCTGATCTACACCGCCTACCAATCTTCTTTTACTATTTCCTCTACCCCAAGGTTGTCTGGAAGAAATCGCTTTTTAGCGATAAGACCGCCTGTTTTTGTGCCTTTGTATTTCCTGATTGTTTGCTCTCTGTATACTATGTTTTTTCTTTGTGGTGTGAAATAAAGTATAATTGATTGATTGATTGATTGAGATATCAACACTTCAGTCCAAATCGGAATGAGCCAGATTATCAAATGGGCCACGCTGATAAATCCCATTCAAAAACTCTTATAGAAACGTGATAAATATGAAAATTGCTCGATTCGCGGGAATTCTTGAAACAAATGGGTCTCGCTAATCCCCCACAAAAATTTACTGGTAATTGAGTAACCCTATACAATATACCTTTTCCGGTTTTTGGTTAAAACAAAGTAGAGGTGAAAAGGCTGTTATTACATCAAGGTCTCATCGAATTAAGGTCGTATTCGATCTTCGGTCATTTAATTATATTGTAACAGAAGTGTGTCTGTACCTTCTACACATTCGAGATACAGGGTGTAAGTGACAGCCTAGCAAATACTGTTATTCTGAATTCTCTGTTCTATGGTCTGTTTTGGACGCTGCCGCTGTCTGTTTGTTAGTTCGCGCATCGCGTGAAAACTACTGGACCGATTTCGATGAAACTTTGTGTTTGAAAGCTTATGATTGGACTTAAAATCTGGTAACTATAAAAATATCATTAAAGTATCTCGCTACGATCCTTAGACAATTTAGAAAGGGACGAGTTACGCGTGTCATTCTACTAAGAAAAATTTCTCCTACTTTTTGCAGGGGGCGAGGTAACATGAAATCCGCAAATTTTATTCGCAGTATGAAACAGCAGATGTTTTTATAAACCACTTCTCTAAATATTACTAACATATTTTGTTACACTATACAGTAAACAGGGTGTAAACTTAATGCATTACATACTTAAGGGCTGCTTCAAAGCATATGAAACTGAACAACTAACACAATTGGACCAACACTGAAAACGTGAAAAAAAAATTGGTGTTCCATAGAAAACGTTAATGGTGAATCGACCCAAATCTATGGAACAGCAGATTTTTGTTGAAAGTTGTTCAGTTTCATGGTCTAAAGCACCCCCTAAGGTATGTAACACATTTAAGTTTACACCCTGTATATTTTGTGCTATGTATTTATTTACAAAGTCCAGTATCATGGTCACAATAATTCTTTAAAGTAATAACAATGTCTACATTTAGGACACACAGCATAAATCAAATAAATGTTTACTTCGCACTTACACTCAACGTGACTTAACCCAAAAAAACTTAAGCATTCGTAACTACAAGTATACAGGATGTAAACATTTTATGGCGCCACTACTCATAAAATCGGTAGTCAGGAAGCACCCTTTACAGTATCACATGACATGACTCTGTGACAATCGTTGTTTTATAGCCCTGAAGTGGCTGTTTTTCTGAAAAGTTTATCTTACAGTACCTAGTCTAGTCTAAATCGGATTTGCAAAGTTATTCGGTATTCAATCTTTATTAAAGAGGGCTATCGCAGTCCAGTGGCGCCCTCATCACATTAAAAAAGATTTCTCAATAAATTAAAAAAGTAATCAACACGAACACTACAAAAGCCTTCAAGCTATTTTCATAGAATACTTTTATAGGTTTTTTAAAGGTCTAACTCAAAAATTTTGTATAGTAACTAGATTGTACACTACGGTGCTGGCACCGGGGCAAGTGAGATTACCTAAATCCTCGTTTGTCCCTTTCTAACTAGGGAGTCCATTCATTTTCAAATTTGACGAGATACCTAATATGCATTTATTCAAGCCTGTTTCTTACCATCTCTTTTAGGATTCAATATTATCTTTTTATTCTGAAAATGTTTTAGGGGTAAACTCAGACTAAAAAAATATATATATAAAATTAATTTTGAGTTTACCCGCGACTGTTCTCGTTCATCCGCAAAAATAATACGTGTTAATGAATTATCGCAAAACTAGAAAGTATTTTGTTTAGAATCGAGAATTGAATTATCTTGGTTTCGACATTTATGATTCTTTCTTCAAAATTAAATTTACTGAACCCGATGTCAACCCACCGCACGGACACACATACCCTACTTACTAAAATGTATCCATGAGTAGGTTAGCGCTTTCATTCATTGCTGAAATGATAACATTTTTGCCTCAAAATTTAAAATGCGAATAACTCATAGATTTATATATTACTAGAATATATATGTCTTTGGAATAACTTTAAATTTTAATTATCAAAATAATGAAATTATTGTTTCAATCAATATTTTGCTATAAATCAGTTGGGGTGCATGCGGTTTTGCGCTTATTCATTCAAATCTACAAGCAACACACATTTTGTGTTTAATACATAGGTTGCCAAAATGGTCAATGGTCACCCTAGTTAAGAAAAGTTTAGCGAAACAATAAAATATCTAACCTGTGGAAAGAAAACCCACAGCCAGGGTAAATTTCATTTTTGCATCCAGTAACACAACAAAAATTGACCATTTCGAAGGTTTACAATGTTATTATCAGTTATCACAACAATTTAATTTGTTATTTTATGACTTTTCAAATTTCAAATATGTCCGCCATAATAATATTTTTTCATAACACCAAAGAGTTGCCATTAAAAAGTTTTGAAATAATACACTAAAGTATTGTACTTACCTTATTTGTTTTGTCATAAATTGAACAAAATTAGTGTAAAACAAATAAAAATTATCAATACCTAATATACTTTAAATTATGAATTTTCAAAACAAAAATATTTTTTTAATTTACATACATCTTTTGTTACAGTAAATTCTAAAGTGGTAGCTTAATAAGTTGGCAGCACGTTAGAAAGAGACACACGAGTATTCTGGTTATCTCACATTTGCTTGGTTGTCAGCCTACAACAACAGTGAAGGAAATTTAATTTAAAAAAAAAAATTAGAGTTTATTTTGCATTCTCCACGAAATTCGAGAGTTTGGTCCACCTATAGGATACTATATACAATGTTCTTGGTCTAACTAAACACACAAATTGGGAAAAAAGAAAAAAAACGACCGCTTTTGTTTTTATTCGCAATTGTATAAAAGTGGAATGTTTAGAACCCATAAAAGTATTGTATAACAATGGATTGAAGGCTTTAGTAGTGTTCGTGTTGATTACTTTTTTAATTTAGGCTTTCTTTATTGAGAAATCTTTTTGAATGTGATGAGGGCGCCACTGGACTGCGATAGCCCTCCAATATTTATTACTTTAATGGGTTTGAAGACTTAGTATTATTCCGAGAGATAAGTGTACTTTTTGCAACCATCAGCAGCAAAGCTGATTCACTGTTTTTGGAGTGAAGAGCTTCTCTGTGATGGGGATGGACCAGGTCTGCCTGCATAACTCCAGTCGGTTTAGGATTTACTGATGATTAAAGGTCTGTAAAAAATTAACGATCAGCTGCAAGGCTGATCGTATTTTATTGTTGTAGTATGCACTGTAGCTATGTGAACAGTACAAAAACTGACATGGTTCATCAGTCGGTTTAGGATATACAGCCGTTCAAAGGTCGGAACTTTGACTGGGTGTATCTCCTGAACCGACTGACAGAACTTGACAATTTTTGTGCTGTTCACATAGCTATATAGTGCATACTACAACAATATCATACGATCAGCTGCACAGCTTAATTTTTTACAGACCTTTAATCATCAGTGACTCTTAAACCGACTGGAGTTATGCCGGCAGATCTGGTCCATCCCCATCACAGAGATGCTCTACACTCCATAAACACTGAATCAGCCTTACTGCTGATGGTTGCAAAAAGTACACTTATCAAGAGATTCAAAATAAAAGCTTCAAGTAGCGACAGCAGTTTTGAAAAAAATAGGGTTGGCGGCTGCTATTTTTTTCAAAACTGTTGTCGCTACTTGAAGCTTTTATTTTTTAAACGTTTCAATATTATATAAAAACCGGCCAAGTGCGAGTAGGGACGGGGGCAATTAGTATACCATACTACCAGTTGTGTAACATGAGTAGTTAAATAACAATCACTGTACCTAAACTGACACTTAGGACTAAGTATGGGGTCACATAGTAACTGAATAAGATCATTTTACACTGCGGGTTGTTTTTTGGGTATATAATAAAATTATCCAAGATAGTGCCAACCGGATAATTTTCCGCCATCTACACGTTATTTCGTATGTTCATGATTTTTTCCAGATTTTATATGGCAATATCGTTTAAAAAGAAAGGAATGAAAGTGAATGTAAGTAAGACAAAAGTTATGGTGTTAGAGAGGAATGATAATGACGACCGTACCTTATGTAGTATTATGATTGGTGATGAAAAATTGGAACAGGTGAATGAGTTTGTGTACTTGGGATGCATGTTTACCAGAGACGGTAAGTGTCATAGTGATATTGAGAGAAGAGTGAATGCCGGAAATAGGGTAAATGGAGCTCTGAATTCCTTTGTGAAAAGCCAACACGTGTCCAAAAAGGCACGGATGGCAGTTCATAATGGAGTGTTAGTCCCGACATTGATGTATGGAAGTGAATCTTGGGTATGGCAGAAGACGCATGAAAGTAGGATTAACGCAGTGGAAATGCGCTCATTGAGAAGTATGTGTGGTGTAAATGTGATGGATAAATTGAAAAATAGTTTTATTAGAGAACGCTGTGGTCTGAAAGAGGATGTAGTGACAAAAATAGAGAAAGGTATGTTGCGATGGTTTGGTCATGTGGAAAGAATGGATGAGAGCAGATTGACGAGAGCAATTTATAAGGCAAGCGTAAGTGGAAATGTTGGAAGGGGACGGCCTAGACGTACATATACGGACCAAATTGGCGACGTGCTTAAGAAGGGCCAGGTCAGATCTACCCGAAACCGACGAGCATGCATGAAAGGTCTTATGAATGTGGAGGAAGCTAGAGAGGTATGTCAGGATCGTAGCAGGTGGCGTTCCGTTGTCTCTGCCTACCCCAGTGGGAGACAGGCGTGAGAATATGTATGTATGTATATGGCAATATTTTTTTGAAATAGAGCACCGTTTTTCAGAGCTAATTGAAAAATTTGCAAAACAAAGTTTTTAATAAAAATTTGAAAAATATAGTTTTAGACTCGCATGAAAAGCTTTCAATTACTGCATACCTACCCCACGATACTGCATCAAAACATTTTTTGTTGTCTACCATTTCTACCTCCCAAAATTGCCTCCCAATATAAAAATTAATCGACCTAATACCTCAAAGAGAGTTCAAAGTAAAACAATTTGTCGATACAAAAATACTAAAACTTTTCCGAATAAACTGAACAATTTCGTGTAACACGACTCCCCCAAAACCGTCGCCCGCACGTGTGCTCGCAAACTACAAATACAACTCTCTAGTGTACGCGGAAGTTCAATAACGGCACAATAACAGCGAATGAAATATCCTTTGATCTACAGTAATACCCATCTACCTACACTTTAGCCGCAATACGTTTGAGTCTGAGGGATTTGAACAAGGTTATTTTGTGTGAATTAAATAGACCAGTCTATTTACGAAAGAAGAATGGCAGATTTGGACCCAGCCATTTCTTACGAAAACTAAAAGCCATTCAGTACGGCGGTCATAATTATTAAAAACAAAAAAAAATCAGGATTTTTAAAAAAACTTCGGCATCTCCAAAGGTCTGGATTCAAAAGTAGAAATTACTAGTAAAAAAAACAAATCATCCAAAAAGCATAGCAAAACGCAACCACGACTGCTATTTTCATCTAATATTATCAGTGAGGTATTTTTTGGTCGTTATAGAACGTATTTGGCTTGGTTGAACTGATAGTGTGTGTGATTTCATTTTCTTCCATTATCATAATATTTTACGGTTATAGTGAATTTTCATTGAAATAAATACAATGAATGCGTAAAAGATTGAGTGGACTATCTACTAAGAAAGATTATGAGTTTCACACACTTGATACAAAAGGTATCATAAGGAGAAATACCGGAGACCAGGTGCGGAGAATGGTGTATGTAGCTCTCTGTGAATCGCTCCTTACTTACTGCATCCTCGTATGGGGAAGCGCAGCGTCAACGGTACTTATTAGGCTGGAGAGAGCACAGAGAGCTGTCCTGAAGGTAATGCTGAAGAAACCTTTTCGTTACCCGACCCTCGCCGTTTACCAGGAAGCACAGGTTTTAAGTGTCAGGAAGCTTTTCTTGCTCAGAGTATCCGTCCACACTCACAAGTCTGTCATAAACTCACCACATTACCACCATATGCTACAAAAACGAGTTTTTAAATTGAACACACCACTTATAGCAACTACTTTTGCACAGCGCTTTAAATCCTTTATTTTCCCATTTATATATAATAAAATTGTTAAAGAATGTGAAATCAAACACTTAAATATTCGCGAAGCTACAGTTAGAGTTAAAAGCACCCTATTCACCTGGTCATACGATGAAACGGAGATGTTTTTGAGAGTACCTGTATGAAACGTTTTTGAGAGCAGGGCTATGGCTATGACCAAGCAATGTATACCATTATTATTTTACCCAAACCATGTAAACTACTTAGATGTGAAGACATGACTATAATATAAATAACTGCCGCTCATTTTGTATCAAAATGTTAATACTAATGTTGATCCTCACCAACCAGGCCCTGTGTCTAGTGTGGGATCACAGCTTAAAACTTTAAATGTGTTATATCTATCCAATGTGCTATGTATGGGTAATCTAAGTTTAGTAAATAAAAATAAGTAATAAGTAGTAGTTAATCATAAAGTGTCCTAAAAACCTGTATCACACGTTGGTTCAATAAATATTTTGTATTTTTTGTATTTTGTACCTTTTCTCCAACTTCTACAGGTTACAGACAATTAACTTTTTTATTAGTTTTGTCTCTCTCTACACGTATTACTAAGTTTCATTCGTGTATGGGACCTCTAAGTCTGGGTCTCAAATTACATGGCCGTCCGCCAAACTTCTTTGGTATGGAGAGGTGAGAAGTAGTATAGACTCGACAGGGGACCCAAGGGCTGGCACTTTCCTCGCTCAACGGATCAGCATAGCCATTCAGCGAGGAAATGCGGCCAGCGTTCTGGGTACCTTCCCACAAGGACCGAACCTGCACCACATCTTAGGTTAGTTTAGTTTTAAGTCACTTTATTTACAGGGTGTTAAGGTAAACAGTTGCATTACTTTAAGGGGTGATTGTACCCATGACACTGAACAACTTTCCTAAAGAAACCTATAGGAAATTCGCAAAAAAAAATTCGATATTCCATACAAAAGTTCGATCAGCTGATTGCATTTAGTTTGGGAAGTCCAAAAATTTGTTTACGAATTTCCTATAGGTTTCTCAGGGAAAGTTGTTTAGTATCATGGGTACAATCACCCCTTAAAGTGATGCAACTGTTTACCTTAATATCCTGTATAATTTCATTTATGTCACTATTTTATGGATCTGTCGAGAAGTATGGTTATGTATGGGAGTTTTAAACCGTAATAGTAATGACGAAAACTCGCACAACATAATGTATACAGGTTACTTAATCATGCTGACGGTTTTTTAAGCGAATGATTAGACCAACAAACTGAACAACTTTCTCTATAGATTTTGTTCATGTAGAAAAATTGTTCAGTTTGATGGTCTGATCATCCCCTTAAAAAAAACATCAGCATATTAAAAGGGACCCACATGAGTAGGTACATTCTCTTTGCCGGAAGACTTGTTTGTAACTCACCAAGCGTCCTGAGAACTAATTGTGATCAAGAGCAAACACATCCTAAATAAAAAAATAAAAAAAAAAAATATTAATTTATAGGTAATGTATAAAATAGACCCTAAAATTTTGATTCATACTCGTAAATCAAACAGCTGGCATAGGTATTGTTTTGAATCCATGCTTGAGTAACAATGTGTCCGTATAGTTAGCAGCCTCACCAGCTCATTCGAAGGTTTTGACTAAGCCACGATTTAGTGCCCAATTAGTGCAATTTGGTGCCCAAAGCACAGATTTGGTGCTCATGTAGTTTAAAAGATATTTGGGTACCTTACTGAGGCTGCTAGATAGACGTCAAGCTAGCAGTCGCATTTTGAAATACTGTTTGTATCGATGTGATTTATATGTCACGATTTAGTGCTCATTTAGTGATCCCTATATCCAAAATTTCATGAATATTTATCCAATACAAGCCGAGATATGATAGTACATTGTTGAGGCTGCTAACTAGACGTTTCTTCCAACGATGATTCCAATGAAACGGATGCACATTTGAAACAGATAAATACATAGCGATTTAGTGCTCGATTTGGTGACTCTTATGATATTTATGAAAAGTAGAACTTTCTTTCCTATTTCCCAAAAAAATTACGTAAACTTCTACATACTAATCGTAATTTAGGTCTGACGAAACCGTTGATCAAATTTAGACTTTATTCAACTGTGATAGGGTTTAAAATTGTTTTTAATTTTATGGTTAGTACTGCCAAGCAAAAAAGTTAAATGACATTAAATTTTTATAACTGTGACAATACTCACTCTCTTATGTATGTATTGAGTGACTCAATTTGAGTCCAGGAGTGCGATTTTTGAATCTCATTCGCGGAGTTTAGCAGTTGAAAATATCAAAATTACTGTGGAGATATGCATCTTTCTACTGCTGATTTGACTTTCAAAAATCATACTTCAGGAGTGCAATTTTTGAAAGTCAAATCAGCAGTAGAAAGATGCTTATCTCCATAGTAATTTTGACATTTTCAACTGCTGAACTCAGCGAATGAGATTCAAAAATCGCACTCCAGGAGTCTATTATTCTTCTCTACTATTTGACTATTACTGTATTAATTGACTAGTCCCAAATCATTTGTGTCAAGCTTGCAAAGCAAGCAAGTCAAAAATCTGTGTGTGATTTATTCTCTTATAATAAATCTGTTCATTATTCTCCTAGTTTCATTTAGTTTTTCTTATAAACATTCAGTTTTTACCCGACTGCGCTAGAAGGAGGGTAATAGTAATCTTAAAGTAAAATAAGGACGTAGTTTGCAAAAAAATTACCTTATCTGTCGGCAAAAATCCTCATTACTATCAAGCAATGAGGATTTTAGGACTTTTCTTATTGAAATGCCCTGCCAATAACTGCCTCTCTGTGGTCTAATGGTTAAGAGCAATGGGCTCTCGACACGGAGGTCGTGGGTTCGATTCCCACGGGGGACACCTCCTGATATGTCACTGTGTGCATTTTTCCCCAGTTGGTAAGAACATTACAGGCTAAATACCAGATTGTCTGAAAAGAAAGATGATCCCTTGCTTCGGATGGCACGTTAAGCCGTTGGTCCCTGCTACTATCTCTTGTGGTAGTAGCCGTTACATAGTTACATAGTTTTATGGTTTTTGCTACCAAAATCTACCAGAAATTACCAAAAACTAGGTACCAGAAGAAACAAAAATTTCCAAAATCTACAAAAAAGAACCAAAAACAACCAAAATCTACAAAAAATCTAGGAAGAACTACCAAAAACGTTCCAAATCTATCATAAAGAACCAAAATGTACTGAAATTTAAAATTTGTATTTTATTTTGTTACGTGAGCTTAACGTTGTACACGTCTGACCACTTGACGCACGCTTCCCGCTCCGCTGACGCTGCCTTCCCGCGTCATGGTCGCGTTGGTTTGGGCGACTTGGCGGTACGCCGTAAGGGCTCTTACAGACCAGCGGCAGTTGTCTGCGACAGCTCGCGACAGGGTCGCGCGACAGTTGAAGACCGTGACGTAGTGTTGTATAGTCTGAGAGATAGACCTCCATATCCAAAACAGTTTTTTTGGTAGTTTGTAACATCCTATACAACGTGTTAATGAATTAACGCAAAACTAGAAAGTAGTTTGTTTAGAATCGAGAGCAGAGTCGAATTATCATGGTTTCAACGTAGGTAAATTTTTTCAAAATATTAAATAATTTGTTTGCAAAATTTAAAATTTTCTGAACCCGATGTCAACTCACCGCACATGCACACTCACCCTACATACTACCAAAACAATATCATAAAAATGTATCCATGAGTACGTTAGCGCTTTCTTTCAGTGCCGAAATGATAACAAATCATTTTTGCCTCAAAACTTAAAATGCTAATAACTTTAAATTTTAACTATCAAAGTAATTAAATTATTGTTTCAATCTAATTATGTATTTTGTTATAAATCAGTTGGGGTGTATGAGGTTTTGCGCTAAATCATTAACACGTTGTATACAGGGTCCTTCTTAATATGCTGACACTTTTTTAAGGCGATGACCAGACTATTAAATAAATAAATAAATATCTTGGACATTGTCACACAAATTATCTAGTCACATTTAAAGTACCAGAATCTAGCCTGGACTTGTATTATGATGACTAGACAACGATATATAATACATATATAGATACAAACATCCATGACTCGGAAAATTATTATTATATTATTAAACTGAACAACTTTCTCTATGGAATCAACATCGAAATCGCGAAAAAAAAAAACAGTTGTCCCATACGTTTGGCTCCGAGTAGGTTTGTAGTTTTGTATGAAAGAGCTGATTTTTTTTCGCGATTTCGATGTTGGCTCCATGGTGAAAGTTGTTCAGTTTGATGGTCTGAAGCACCCCCTTAAGTATTACTAGGGTGTTTTACACCCTGTATACGTATTTATAAATATTTATGTGTATAATATTATGTGTATAATATTATGTGTATAATATTATGTGTTATAATTATTAGTGTTGTGTTAAGTATTATATCATAACTAATTAACTATACAGGGTGTAACAAAACGCCCTAGTAATACTTAAGGGGGTGCTTCAGACCATCAAACTGAACAACTTTCACTATGGAGCCAACATCGAAATCGCGATAAAAAAATGCACTCTTTCATACAAAACTGCAGTACCGTCTCGACTCAAATGTATGGGACGGCAATATATTTTTTTTTTCTCGACGTTGGCTCCATAGTGAAAGTTGTTCAGATTGATGGTCTGAAGCACCCCCTTAAGTATTACTAGGGTGTTTTGTTACATCCTGTATAATGGCCTCGATTTGGACTGTGCCACGACTTAACTAAATTTATTCCTGTCACTTTCTAAAACAAGATTAAGAAAAGAGACAGAAAACCAACAGCTGACTTTAGTGCTGTCAAAGTGACGTTACACGCCCAAAAACGCTTTAAATAAGATGGCGTACATTATGATGGCATCTTATTTTGGGCGTTTAACGTCACTTTGACAGCACTAAAGTCAGCTGTTGGATTTCTGTCTCTTTTCTTAATCTTGTTTTAGAAAGTGAGAGGAATAAATTTAGATTTCTTCATTAGATTCCTTCATTGCTTGTTTAAAATGCATGATTGATTAGTTTGTATAAATTGCTACACCCACAGGGGTAAAATTACATTGTGACATTCTTATTGTATTCTGCGTAACATCCTACAAAAACATGTAATTTATTGCAATAAAGAAATTGAATTGAATTGAGTTAAGTTAAGTCGTGGCACAGTCCGAATCGGTACCAATGTATATTATAATTGCCCTATTTTTACCAGTCTGTAATATTTTATGGACTTGATGATGAAGATAATCAATTCTGGATTATCTATTATCTAAAGAAACCAAAATCTACGAATAACGTATAAAAACCCGAAATATCAAACATGTTATTTTTTAGCCTCCGTTTTCTTCAAACTGAAATCTCTCAAGAACAAGACTTGTGCTTCAGACTATACCTACGTTACAGTCGCGCGACGGTCGCAGAGGGTCGCGCGACCCTGTCGCGAGCTGTCGCAGACAACTGTCGCTCGTCTGTAAGCGCTCTAAGATTACATGGGCAGCGACCGCCGCGCGGTAGACGCTCCCGCTTCCCAGTCGCTTTGGTCGTGCGGGTCTGAACATTCCATTAGTCTTCTTCTTATCACGTGGGCAGAGCCCTGATGTCAAAGTTTTTTCAGACCGCCTGACGTGTAATGACTACTACCACCAGAGATAGTAGCAGGGATGAACGGCTTAACGCGCCATCCGAAGCACGGAATCATTTTTCTTTTCACACAATCAGGTGACTCGGCCTGCAATGTCCTAATCAACTGGGGAAAAACGCCCAAAGTGACATATCACTAGGTGTCCCCTGTGGGAATCGAACCCACGACCTCCGTGTCGAGAGCCCAATGTTCTTAACCATTAGACCACGGAGGCAGTTAGTTAATTTATAGGATAAATAATATAATGTGGAACTGTAGACGACGATAAGAAGTTATAATGCACTAATTTGTATCAAGCAATTAGTTCTTCATTCTATGTAATAAAAAGACACGTATTCGCATCTCCGTAACTCACGTAAACAATCCGCCAGTCCCGCCATCTCTCGGTATAACTATGAACTACTTGCGCGAGCGCAAGCGCTAGCTCATGGCAGTAGTTCCGAGAAATGATAATTTTTGTGCACGGTTGTACCGAAAATCGTTGTATGTAGAAGTTTACGTAATTTTTTTGGGAAATTGGATAGAAAATTCTACTTTTCATAAATATCATAAGAGTCACCAAATCGAGCACTAAATCGCTATGTATTTATCTGTTTCAAATGTGCATCCGTTTCATTGGAATCATCGTTGGAAGAAACGTCTAGTTAGCAGCCTCAACAATGTACTATCATATCTCGGCTTGTATTGGATCAATATTCATGAAATTTTGGATATAGGGATCACTAAATGAGCACTAAGTGTCCGTATAGTTAGCAGCCTCACCAGCTCATTCGAAGGTTTTGACTAAGCCACGATTTAGTGCCCAATTAGTGCAATTTGGTGCCCAAAGCACAGATTTGGTGCTCATGTAGTTTAAAAGATATTTGGGTACCTTACTGAGGCTGCTAGATAGACGTCAAGCTAGCAGTCGCATTTTGAAATACTGTTTGTATCGATGTGATTTATATGTCACGATTTAGTGCTCATTAAGTGATCCCTATATCCAAAATTTCATGAACATTGATCCAATACAAGCCGAGATATGATAGTACATTGTTGAGGCTGCTAACTAGACGTTTCTTCCAACGATGATTCCAATGAAACGGATGCACATTTGAAACAGATAAATACATAGCGATTTAGTGCTCGATTTGGTGACTCTTATGATATTTATGAAAAGTAGAATTTTCTTTCCTATTTCCCAAAAAAATTACGTAAACTTCTACATACAACGATTTTCGGTACAACCGTGCACAAAAATTATCATTTCTCGGAACTACTGCCATGAGCTAGCGCTTGCGCTCGCACAAGTAGTTCATAGTTATACCGAGAGATGGCGGGACTGGCGGATTGTTTACGTGAGTTACGGAGATGCGAATACGTGTCTTTTTATTACATAGAATGAAGAACTAATTGCTTGAAACAAAAAAGTGCATTATAACTTCTTATCGTCGTCTACAGTTCCACATTATATTATTTATCCTATAAATTAACTAACTGCCTCCGTGGTCTAATGGTTAAGAACATTGGGCTCTCGACACGGAGGTCGTGGGTTCGATTCCCACAGGAGACACCTAGTGATATGTCACTTTGGGCGTTTTTCCCCAGTTGATTAGGACATTGCAGGCCGAGTCACCTGATTGTCTGAAAAGAAAAATGATTCCGTGCTTCGGATGGCGCGTTAAGCCGTTCGTCCCTGCTACTATCTCTGGTGGTAGTAGTCATTACACGTCAGGCGGTCTGAAAAAACTTTGACATCAGGGCTCTGCCCACGTGATAAGAAGAAGACTAATGGAATGTTCAGACCCGCACGACCAAAGCGACTGGGAAGTGGGAGCGTCTACCGTGCGGCGGTCGCTGCCCATGTAATCTTAGAGCGCTTACAGACGAGCGACAGTTGTCTGCGACAGCTCGCGACAGGGTCGCGCGACCCTCTGCGACCGTCGCGCGACTCTGACGTAGGTATAGTCTGAAGCACAAGTCTTGTTCTTGAGAGATTTCAGTTTGAAGAAAACGGAGGCTAAAAAATAACATGTTTGATATTTCGGGTTTTTATACGTTTTTCGTAGATTTTGGTTTCTTTAGGTAATAGATAATCCAGAATTGATTATCTTCATCATCAAGTCCATAAAATATTACAGACTGGTAAAAATAGGGCAATTATAATATACATTGGTACCGATTCGGACTGTGCCACGACTTAACTTAACTAAATTTATTCCTGTCACTTTCTAAAATAAGATTAAGAAAAGAGACAGAAATCCAACAGCTGACTTTAGTGCTGTCAAAGTGACGTTAAACGCCCAAAATAAGATGCCATCATAATGTACGCCATCTTATTTAAAGCGTTTTTGGGCGTGTAACGTCACTTTGACAGCACTAAAGTCAGCTGTTGGTTTTCTGTCTCTTTTCTTAATCTTATTTTAGAAAGTGACAGGAATAAATTTAGTTAAGTCGTGGCACAGTCCGAATCGAGGCCATTATACAGGGTGTAACAAAACACCCTAGTAATACTTAAGGGGGTGCTTCAGACCATCAATCTGAACAACTTTCACTATGGAGCCAACGTCGAGAAAAAAAATATATATTGCCGTCCCATACATTTGTCGAGACGGTACTGCAGTTTTGTATGAAAGAGTGCATTTTTTTATCGCGATTTCGATGTTGGCTCCTTAGTGAAAGTTGTTCAGTTTGATGGTCTGAAGCACCCCCTTAAGTATTACTAGGGTGTTTTGTTACACCCTGTATAGTTAATTAGTTATGATATAATACTTAACACAACACTAATAATTATAACACATAATATTATACACATAAATATTTATAAATACGTATACAGGGTGTAACAAAACACCCTAGTAATACTTAAGGGGGTGCTTCAGACCATCAAACTGAACAACTTTCACTATGGAGACAACATCGAAATCGCGAAAAAAAATCAGCTCTTTCATACAAAACTACAAACCTACTCGGAGCCAAACGTATGGGACAACTGTTTTTTTTTTCGCGATTTCAATGTTGATTCCATAGAGAAAGTTGTTCAGTTTAATAATATAATAATAATTTAATAATAATAATTTTCCGAGTCATGGATGTTTGTATCTATATATGTATTCTATATCGTTGTCTAGTCATCATAATACAAGTCCAGGCTAGATTCTGGTACTTTAAATGTGACTAGATAATTTGTGTGACAATGTCCAAGATATTTATTTATTTATTTAATAGTCTGGTCATCGCCTTAAAAAAGTGTCAGCATATTAAGAAGGACCCTGTATACAACGTGTTAATGATTTAGCGCAAAACCTCATACACCCCAACTGATTTATAACAAAATAATTAGATTGAAACAATAATTTAATTACTTTGATAGTTAAAATTTAAAGTTATTAGCATTTTAAGTTTTGAGGCAAAAATGATTTGTTATCATTTCGGCACTGAAAGAAAGCGCTAACGTACTCATGGATACATTTTTATATTGTTTTGGTAGTAAGTAGGGTGAGTGTGCATGTGCGGTGGGTTGACATCGGGATCAGAAAATTTTAAATTTTGCAAACAAATTATTTAATATTTTGAAAAAAATTACCTACGTTGAAACCATGATAATTCGACTCTGCTCTCGATTCTAAACAAACTACTTTCTAGTTTTGCGTTAATTCATTAACACGTTGTATAGGATGTTACAAACTACCAAAAAAACTGTTTTGGATATGGAGGTCTATCTCTCAGACTATACAACACTACGTCACGGTCTTCAACTGTCGCGCGACCCTGTCGCGAGCTGTCGCAGACAACTGTCGCTGGTCTGTAAGAGCCCTTACGGCGTACCGCCAAGTCGCCCAAACCAACGCGACCATGACGCGGGAAGGCAGCGTCAGCGGAGCGGGAAGCGTGCGTCAAGTGGTCAGACGTGTACAATGTTAAGCTCACGTAACAAAATAAAATACAAATTTTAAATTTCAGTACATGTTGGTTCTTTATGATAGATTTAGAACGTTTTTGGTAGTTCTTCCTAGATTTTTTGTAGATTTTGGTTGTTTTTGGTTCTTTTTTGTAGATTTTGGAAATTTTTGTTTCTTCTGGTACCTAGTTTTTGGTAATTTCTGGTAGATTTTGGTAGCAAAAACCATAAAACTATGTAACTATGTAACGGCTACTACCACAAGAGATAGTAGCAGGGACCAACGGCTTAACGTGCCATCCGAAGTAAGGGATCATCTTTCTTTTCAGACAATCTGGTATTTAGCCTGTAATGTTCTTACCAACTGGGGAAAAATGCACACAGTGACATATCAGGAGGTGTCCCCCGTGGGAATCGAACCCACGACCTCCGTGTCGAGAGCCCATTGCTCTTAACCATTAGACCACAGAGAGGCAGTTATTGGCAGGGCATTTCAATAAGAAAAGTCCTAAAATCCTCATTGCTTGATAGTAATGAGGATTTTTGCCGACAGATAAGGTAATTTTTTTGCAAACTACGTCCTTATTTTACTTTAAGATTACTATTACCCTCCTTCTAGCGCAGTCGGGTAAAAACTGAATGTTTATAAGAAAAACTAAATGAAACTAGGAGAATAATGAACAGATTTATTTTAAGAGAATAAATCACACACAGATTTTTGACTTGCTTGCTTTGCAAGCTTGACACAAATGATTTGGGACTAGTCAATTAATACAGTAATAGTCAAATAGTAGAGAAGAATAATAGACTCCTGGAGTGCGATTTTTGAATCTCATTCGCTGAGTTCAGTAGTTGAAAATGACAAAATTACTATGGAGATAAGCATCTTTCTACTGCTGATTTGACTTTCAAAAATTGCACTCCTGAAGTATGATTTTTGAAAGTCAAATCAGCAGTAGAAAGATGCATATCTCCACAGTAATTTTGATATTTTCAACTGCTAAACTCCGCGAATGAGATTCTAAAAATCGCACTCCTGGACTCAAATTGAGTCACTCAATACATACATAAGAGAGTGAGTATTGTCACAGTAAAGTTATAAAAATTTAATGTCATTTAACTTTTTTGCTTGGCAGTACTAACCATAAAATTAAAAACAATTTTAAACCCTATCACAGTTGAATAAAGTCTAAATTTGATCAACGGTTTCGTCAGACCTAAATTACGATTAGTATGTAGAAGTTTACGTAATTTTTTTGGGAAATAGGAAAGAAAGTTCTACTTTTCATAAATATCATAAGAGTCACCAAATCGAGCACTAAATCGCTATGTATTTATCTGTTTCAAATGTGCATCCGTTTCATTGGAATCATCGTTGGAAGAAACGTCTAGTTAGCAGCCTCAACAATGTACTATCATATCTCGGCTTGTATTGGATCAATATTCATGAAATTTTGGATATAGGGATCACTAAATGAGCACTAAATCGTGACATATAAATCACATCGATACAAACAGTATTTCAAAATGCGACTGCTAGCTTGACGTCTATCTAGCAGCCTCAGTAAGGTACCCAAATATCTTTTAAACTACATGAGCACCAAATCTGTGCTTTGGGCACCAAATTGCACTAATTGGGCACTAAATCGTGGCTTAGTCAAAACCTTCGAATGAGCTGGTGAGGCTGCTAACTATACGGACACAGCACTAAATCGTGACATATAAATCACATCGATACAAACAGTATTTCAAAATGCGACTGCTAGCTTGACGTCTATCTAGCAGCCTCAGTAAGGTACCCAAATATCTTTTAAACTACATGAGCACCAAATCTGTGCTTTGGGCACCAAATTGCACTAATTGGGCACTAAATCGTGGCTTAGTCAAAACCTTCAAATGAGCTGGTGAGGCTGCTAACTATACGGACACGTAACAATACCTAAGAAGATTCGGTTCAAAATGAAAAGGAAGCCTACGAACGTTGAGCATTATAAATTAAATTTTGAGACAGTGTTCTGTTGCTTGATGAAAATACGTACTTAATTGTATTTTAATCCGAATTCGGAACAGTAATTTCAAGTTTCCAAGCTTACCTTACAACAGTATTCTTAATTGCTTCAAACTCTGCCTAGACTGAATCTCAGTAGAAAAATTACCCTACTCATCATCGATATCTGTATTTTCGGTTATAATCTCCAGGTGAGGTGGTACTGGGGGTAAGTAATTAGTAGTTCCTTGAGTAGAACCTCTTGAGAATAAAAAAGTCTTTCATAAATTCCATAAAATCGTCGCAATCTGTCACTATTCAGACAATGAAACTAAACAACTTTCCCTCTAAGGAACCAAATAGGAGGCTAAACCATGATTCAGAGTAGTTTATACAATTAATGTCGACGTATCAAGCTGTTTATCCTCGACTTGACGGGTGAAATTCTTCAGAGGTACTCTTTCATATTTCATATGCCTACTGTAACTGTACTGTACTGTAATTATGTAATTTCTCGATCATATTTCGTAAAAACATCTCCCTGAAACTACAGTAACACTGAAAACAAAAATATCGTTATTATTATATTCATTCAATTGCTCGATGTTAGGGAGCATGTTTTGGCCAACAGTAGCTACAATACAGTTTGTAAACGAGGGAACACGGGTGCTAACTCCAGGAATATTTCACTGGCACATCCGTGACCCCTCGAGACGATAGCAACGAGGATGTTACCGTAGTACCTACAGTGGACCACCGGAGTCACCCTGACACCTAAGCCTGACACGCGTCGCGACCACTGACATCCAGTTTACCAGATCATGTCATCAGTCTGTCACGTTATAATACTCAGGAAGCTTTTCGTAGTTCCATAAAACTACAGGAGCATATTAAAAGCAAATATGTAGTTTAAGCTTAAATCATTATATTCATACGAAATGTATTTTTAACTGTAGCTACAATCCAGTCAGTAAACGAGGCAACACGAGAACTAAGTCCAGGGAACGTTTCATTGGCACAGCCATGACCCCACGAGACGATAGCAACGAGGATGTTACGGAACCCCCGACACGCGTCGGGACCACCAACGTTCAGTATACCGACCGGCACAGATCATCTAATCTAATCTGAGTTTAAAATTATGGCGTCCATCTTGGTTTCTTTTTTTATTTCCTTTTTGGAGAACTTGCAGCTAAATTACAGCTTTATTTCTACAAAGACAAAATTGATGGTCAGGTGCTGACAAAAATTCCCAAGTTTTAGATGATTTAGCCAATTTCCAGTTTATGTCACAAAAATGCTTGACGTTGTACGGTTATAGATGTATTATGGTGCATTCAAGGGTTGTTTTTGGAAAAGAAATAATTTTCAAAGAAGTTTGGCGGACGGCATGTAATTTGAGAGTTTGAGACCCAGACTTAGAGGTCCCGTACATGAATGAAACTTAGGAATACTTGTAGAGTGAAATAAAACTAACAAAAAAGTAAATTGGTTGTAACCTGTAGTTGGGGGAAAGGTAGGTATTTCTCCTTATGATACCTTTTGTAGTTGTGTGTGAAACTCATAATCTTTCTTATTAGATAGTCCACTCAATCTTCTACGGATTCATTGTGTTTATTTTAATGCTAATTCACGATAATATTACAATAATGGAAGAAAACGAAATCACGAACTATCAGTTGAACCAAGCCAAATACATTCCGTAACGACCAAAAAATACCTCAGTGATAATATGCGATGAAAATAGCTGTCGTGGTTGCGTTTTGCTACTGCTTTTTGGATGATTTGTCTATTTTACTAGTAGGTAATTTCTACTTTTAAATCCGGACTTCTGGAGATGTGAAAGTTTTTTTAATAATTATGACCGCCTAGTGAAAGAGCTTTTAGTTTTCGTAAAAAATGGCTGGGTCCAAATTCGACAAAGTTCAGACCCTATTCCAGTACAATATTATGATTATTTCAACCCTTGAGTCCTGATGCTGTAGAGACATCAATCAGAGACATTTTCATTAAAATACGGGTTTCAACTTCTCAACCCTGCAAAAATTAAACTAAAAATTTGAAAATAAATGTAAATGGAGTTAGACTGTTTTATAAAAAATATAATGACATGAGTGTAGTATCCAAATCTGGGTCTTTTTTGGCTGTGTAAAATAAAATAAAACTTTATGATAAAACCCCTCGAACAAGTTCGGATTTCAAAAGCGCGTAATAACATCGATCTAAAATGGGGCATACCTCTCAGTCCCTAGAGTGCACTTTGTTACGAATCCCGCTTGTTAAGGTAGAATCGTTGATCTATGACTGTGTGAATTATAGGTACGTAACGTTTTCTTCCTTCATAGCATAAAGGTATCATATAGAGGAACTGACAGCTGAGAGAGCGAGATGTACCTAGCAGCGCCACTGTATAATAGAAAGAGATACGTGACGCGAGGCAATAGAACCGTTTTTGGGAACTTGTCAGCACAATCGACTGGGTAAAGGTGGACTTCCGATGCCAGCGGCCGATGCGACTAACGCGCGCGTCTGACGCGAGGTTCTGTCATATTTGACAGAACATCGCGTCAGACGCGCGCGGCCGACGATAGACCTCACTTCCGAGGTCAGCGACTGACGCGTGCCTATTGTGCAGAGTGTTATCACTTTAGGGTATTTTCCCCGAAATTTAGGGTATGTTCTTATGTTTTGGTGTTTTGTTTAAAAACACAAATAAAAAAAACAATACATATTTTAATAAATAATATTTGATTGATTGATAGATTGATAGATTTAGAGAAATATATGAATGCATTTTTTTTACAGGATTTTTGATAAAATACATTTTTAAGAGTTATTATAATTAGACAGGGATGCGTTGCGTCCCCTTGGCTTTTTAACCTATACAACGTGTTAATGAATTAACGCAAAACTATAAAGTAGTTTCTATAGAATCGAGAGCAGAATCGAATTATCATGGTTTCAACATAGGTAATTTTTTTCAAAATATTAAATATTTTTTTCGCAAAATTTAAAATTTAGTGAACCCGATGACAACCCACTGCACGAGTACACTCACCCTACTTACAACCAAAACAAGATTATAAAAATGTATCCATGAGTACGTTAGCGCTTTCTTTCAGTGCTGAAATGATAACAAATCATTTTTGCCTCAAAACTTAAAATGCGAATAACTTTAAATTTTTATTATCAAAATAATGAAATTATTGTTGCAATCTAATTATTTTGTTATAAATGAGTTGGGGTGTATGAGGTTTTGCGCTAATTCATTAACACGTTGTATATGGATCGCTGTCTAGCTAATAATTATGTAGGCAAGAGGGATTTTCTGAAAAAAGATAAATTAGTTTCAAATGGATCTATAGATGGTGTTATCGCAACGTAGATGAGCGACCTTGCAGATAATAAAATACAAATAAAAAATAGTGAAAATTAAGCAAATTTTCGGTAAAAACATCGTAATATGTCTGGCGAACATTCTTCTTCTGCGTGACGTCAGCGCAAGCCGCGCGCGGCCGCGGCCGATGCGATAGACATCGGCCGCGCGCGTCTGACGCGCGCGTCAGTCGCTGGCATCGGAAGCGGCGCCATACGTTTTCATAGTAACTAGTATGGCCGCATCGGCCGTCGGCCGCGAGCCGCGCGCGTCAGACGCGTCGGCCGCTAGCATCGGAAGTCCACCTTAAATATTCGTGCTCTGTGAATAATTAGTGAATCTAAAGTGAAGTCGTAGATTATTTTGTGAAATATACTAACACTATTTCATTAAATTACCTACGATTTCACGTTAGATTCACAATTATACACAGAACTCGAAGTTTTAGGGTGCCGATAAGTGCCGACAAATGCACAAAAAATGGTTTCATTTGACAACTCATGTCAGTTACTCTATTCCGACGGGTATAATAACTTTATGCTTCATAGTAAGATCGAATAACGTACAGGGTGTAACAGAAAGTCCATAGAAAATCGATTTGCTGACTTTTGTGTGGAATGTCCACATTCTCGTTTTTCGACTCACTTTCTTTATGGTGGTACGAAACTCACCGTTTAAAGTGTTACACCTCCAACGTCAGCGCAAGAACACGGAATATACAGGGTGAAATTGATATCATTAGCATTTTTTTAAACTAAGAGTCTACCCATCAAACTGAAAAACTTTTACTATGGGAGCAAACCAATCAGAGCAAAAATAAAGTCAGCTATTCCATACTAAACTATGCAATGCCTGCTTGACTCAAATGTATACAACAGTTGATTTAATTTTTGCTCCGATCGGTTTGCTCCCATAGTTAAAGTTGTTCAGTTTGATGGGTAGACTCTTTATTTTGAAAGGATGCTAATGATATCAATTTCATTTTAAGAGTACAAGCACGGATGAGGCGGTGTTATACGCTCATTACGAGATTATGATATTTATGATACAGACCATGAGGTCTGGTCTGGTCTAGTCGTACATGAGTACGAACAAGGGGAAGTGGTTCAACAATAATTTTGTTTGGACCACTATCCGTGCCAGTGGCCCGTCTTTTGGTGACTTTCGTAGTCTGAAAAGCTTTTGGTCATCTTATCCTAATCACTTATTAATTTATTACACAGACACACAAATATCGCACCTCTCGCCTAATAAAATTGACTATACGTCTACTGTAGTTGGAGGGCCTGGTGTCTGTCTAACAGGTGCAGAAATCCATGACTAATAGGTAGATTATAACAAGAGACGTATATACAGGGTAAATTTTATATCGCTGCGGATAACTTCAACATGTAGGTATTCTACTCAACAAACTGAACAACTTTTACTATATGGAGCCCCGTGATGGAGCCAACATCGAAATTGCGAGAAAAAACAGCTGTCCTACATTTGAGGTGAATTGGTGCTGCAGTTTTGTTTGGGATAGCTGATTTTTTTTCGCGATTTCGAAGTTATCCGCAGTGATATAAAATTTACGCTGTATACGTATACAGCGTGTCCCGTAAACCGACGTCAACCCGGCGCATGCTGATAGGTTAGGTCATGACTAGACCTGACTGACATGACTTTATCAAAACTTTAGTAAAAGTGGCTTAGTTTTCGAGATATTGACAGTTTCAACACAGATACTGCATAGAGCATTTGTAGCGGTGGCACTCAAAATAGTGACTAAGGTAAAGAGTTTCACGAATTTCATAAAACTGTCCTTATCTCGAAAACTAAGGACCATTTCCTAAAGTAAAATGTTGACAGATTGATTGATTTATTGACAGTTTTTTTTTTTCACGAACTAACCTATCAGCATCCACCGGGTTGACGTCGACCCGTAGCGGGACATCCTGTATACAAACGTTCCTCCTCTCTCGTTTCACTCTGTCACTCAAAAATAAAAGGGCTCTATCAAAAAATTTCAGAAACTCTTCAATTTATTTTAAAAACTTTTTTTTCAAGCCAATAATAAAATGTTATCAAGAGATATCTAGCGGTTCGTTAATTGATTCTCTTCAGAACCTTCACTCGGTGTCATGGTTTGTGCACATGACAGATCCATTATAAACCTGAGTGACGGGGGATGAGAAAAAATTAATATGAAAACTATTATGCAGTTGCTACGGTTGTTGGACTTTATTATCATATTTATAAAGGCTAAATTTTTATGGATGTAATTAAAGAATTAAGTACATAAATTGGTGGAGGCGACCTATACAGGGTGTTACAAATACCCATGTAATATTTATTAAATCTGAAAAAGGTTCACAATGGAGCAAACTTCGAAATCGCAAAAAAAAAAACGGTGTTTCATACAAAACTGTAGTATCTACACTCGAATGTATGGGACAGGGGATTTTTTTCCACATTGACGCCATAGCAAAGGTTGTTCAGGTGCGATGATAATGTTTTTCTGTGTAACGAAGCCTACGTGCTTTGAACATTTTGTAATTTTAGTAGTTTTTTGAAATAAATAAATAAAGTTTGATGGTCTAAACCACACTTTAAATATTTCTAGGGTGTTTTATTACACCTGTACGCTTGACTGTTACATCATAGAAGGTAGAAAACATATAGCACATTTCCTTTTCATACAGATTACGGTAGGTAACTTGAGTTAGGTATCTATTTAGTTTAGATCTATGTCTATGACCGTCTCACTAACAAGAACAGGCAGGGATAATAACTACAAAGACAATACAATTTGTTAGGGGTGCACCCACACTGAGGGGGGAATCAATTAGGATGGGCGGTCAATAAGATGAGATAGAACTTCGGGTATGTTAGTCTAGGAGCCTGTGTTGAGGAAATTAATATTTTGACGATTGTACCTTTGTTACAAACAACTAAACGAGATCGAGATAGGCTGGAAGCTTCTGAAATGTAGGCAAATACTCCACCGAAGAGCGTAGCTCTTAAATAAGATGATGATGATTATGTGTTACGCTAATATATGGGTGTGAATGTTGGGTATGGAATAAAAGAAATGAAAGTCGAGTGAATGCAGTTGAAATGCGCTCCTTGCGAAGTATGTGTGGTATTACTTTGGTTGATCGAATCAAGAACAGTGTGAAAAGGGATTGGTGTAAGTTAAAGGATGATATTATAGTAACAAGGATTGAGAGGGGTATGCTTAGATGGTTCGTTCACGTAGAGAGAATGACTGAAAGAAGACTTACGAATGAAATTTATCGAGCACAGGTGAGCGGAAGTGTTGGGAGAGGCCGTCCGAGGAAAACATACCACGATCAAATCAATGATCTTTTCCGAAAAAGACAAGTGCGTGGCACTCTCAATCGACGGAAGTGCATGAAAAGGTATGAATGTCAATGAGGCTAAAGAGGTATGTCAAAGTCGTAGCGTGTGGCGGTCCGGGGTCTCTGCCTACCCCCTTGGGACAATGGCGTGAGCTTATGTATGTGTGTATGCATGATTATGTGCTTTTGTTCATCATCATATCGTATGGTATTTTTGTCTTTCTGCTCGGATTCAAGGGAGGTTTGATTTCGAGGTGCAGGTGCTTTTGGCCAGTCTTCCGCTGCCGGGGTTTGACTGTGAAGTTCTTCAATTCTACCGGGGAAACGGCGCATCTCTTCGCGAATCTCCCGGTTCTTTGCCAACGATATTCTACCATGTACTTTTTTTGACGTTTTTATAGTCACGGAAGTGAGTAATACACCGCCGTGTTATTTTAGGGTGATCTGAAATTAATGCCACAATGAAAGGCTATAACAATTGATTACGTACAGGGTATAATTAGTATGCTAACAGTTTTTTAAGAGGATAATTAGACCATCATACTGAAATACTTTCTCTATGGGACCAACCTAGAAATAGCGAAAAAAAAACTGCTCTCGTATACATTTCGGTCGGGTTGTTCACGCCATAATCAATGACTCTTTAGAATAAGTTACTAGTATAAGTTAGCGCCTACCAAATGTTCCACAGCAACGCGAACGCGCGAGATGCATCGCATTTTTGTAAGGAGGTTTGTTACTTCCACTTCCACTCTTCTGTTTACACAGTTAAGATCTATTATATTCGCTCTTCAAGTTAATTTTGGATTTTCATTTATATTACCTGGACTCCTCAAAACACGGGTACGTTTGGAGTTTTGTATGGAACAGATAATGCTGAATTTTTATTCGCGATGTCCATGTTAGTGCCGTAGTTTTTTTTTTAAGTTTGATGGTCGGATCATCCCCTTAAAAACTGACAGCAAAGTATTGCGAATAAGAGATTTAACAAATTGAGAAATTGTGATGGTCAAAAGATAAAAAAGGTTTGATTTTGTCACTCTGTGTATAAAAATACTTAAAAACTGTTTTATTTTGGGACGCATAATAAAATAATTTTGCTTCAAGCTCCTGTACTATCTTTTGATAAGGACAAATGATAAGAGAAGGGGCCGAAATAATATACCATCGTGTAACGCAATATACCTACCGTGACTTGGAGATACGTGAAAAGGTATCTTATTGATTACGTCGGTTAGGTCCTTTTTTCGGTGACTTGACTGTATTGAAATTACCCCAGACAACCTGATTTTTTTTCACGTGACCGACCACACCCTAGCTAGATACTTCATACCTTTTAGTATATACATAAGTCTAAGCTTCATACGAACGGTCTCACACTGACAAGAAAAAGCTAACACGTGTATGCTCAGTGAAATACACCACTGCTTACTGTCGTTCACCTCACGTACCACCGAGAGGGGGTGAAGTGAACTTTGGTGGGGGGTGGGTGTGGGTAAGGAATGTCCGTACTATACGTAGATATTCATACTCTTTGTTATAGAGTCTTCGAAATCAGCAATCACCAGATTTATAAATGTTCCCAAATATTTGAGTAGGGTACGTACTGCCATTATGTGCCATTACAAGTGAATGATATGCCTGACATTGTGGATGGCGATATGTACGTATTTGCGGACGACGCGTGTGACATAGTAACCAGTAACAGTATTACTGAATTGGAACGGAGTATAGCATCGGATATCCATAAACTCCAAAAATGGTTTGTTGCTAACGGTTTATTATTAAATTTAACGAAAACACAAATACTCTATTTCAATCTAGGCGGACGGCCACCTAGACCACTCTCAGTTTGTGTGAATGGCGAGACCGTACCACAAGCTTCACATCAAAAATTCCTGGGTGTTACTATAGACCCTGCACTCAAATGGGATGTCCACATAGACACGTTGTGTGGCAAGCTCAGTGGCGCGTGCTTCGCTCTGGGCAGGCTGGCGGCGGTCCTACCACCCACCGCGCTACGTTCTTGCTATTACTCGCTCTTCCACTCGCTGCTGTGCTACGGGCTCGAGCTCTGGGGCACTGCCCCGCCGAGTGGAAGCGCGCGTTTATACTGCAGAAGCGTGCTGTCCGCATTGTATCACGTGTACCAACGCGTACACCAGCCAAAGGTATTTTTGTTAGTAAAAAAATTCTAACACTCACCTCTCAGTACATACTAGACATTTCTTTTGTGAGAAAAAACATAGACAAATTCCCAAATAAAATTGGGCTTAGCAAGTATTCACTTAGAAATAAATCGGACTTAATTATTACAAATTGTAGATTAGAAAAATCGACTAAATCCATATATATATAATAGGACCTAAAATCTACAACAAACTTCCCAACGATATAAAACAGTGCAAAGAAAATTGTACCTTTGAACGTAAATTAAAGACATGGCTTATAAATTGTGCTTTTTATGACATAGATGAATTTTATAACTTTGTACCTAATGTTATTGGAATGTAACCAGACTGTAATAAATAATATAATTATACTTAAGTAGTTAAGGAGTACACTTGACATGTAAATTATTTTACAAAATAAATGACTATGACTATGTGTGTAACAGCACTTTTATTTTTATTTTTTCTCGATGTTGGCTCCACAGTGAAAGTTTCTTTAGTTTGATTGGTCTAACTAAACCACCCTTTAAATATTAGTTAAATATTAAAATTCTTTAAATATTCGGAATATTCGCTGTGTGACAGGAGTGAGCCTGATGCCACTTTTATTGTACAAAGGCCTCTAAATTTAAGGTTCTCGCCTCTTTTTGCGACGGTGGTTCGAAATAAGTACCTATTGCTGGTATACAGGGTGAAATTGATTTCACTTGCATTCTTTTAAATTAAGAGTCTATTCATCAAACTATAAACTTTTACTATGGGAGCAAACCGATAGAAACAAAAATATAAAAGTCGATGTCTCCTCGATTCAAATGTAAAAAAATGCAAAAAAATCACCCTGTAAAACTATTGAAAAAACAATGAAGCAACTAAATGGTTTTTATTTATCTACCTACGTATCTCGTGTTCATCTTTTGATCGTTTGTTAGAAATACAATTTTGGAAATATCGTAGAATCTAATATACTTACCAGTTATGAAGGGTAAAATTATCTACACATCAAACTGAATCCTACTTCCTAATATTATCCTACTATATCCTACTTCCTACTAATATTATAAACGCGAAAGTTTGTAAGTCTGGATGGATGGATGGATGGATGGATGTTTGTTCCGCTTTCACGCAAAGACTGCTGAACGGATTTTGATGTTTGGAACACAGATAGACCATGGCCTGGATTAACACATAGGGTACTTTTTATCCGGGTAACGCAGACGAAGTCGCGGGCAACAGCTATATCTTCCAAAGCTGAAAAAAACTGCCATTCCATACATTTAGGTCGCGTAGGTATTGCAGTTTTTTTTATGGATCTGCTGATATTTTTGTGATTTCTTATTTGCAGGTTATAGTAATTTTTCTTTTAGTTTTATTTGTAGAGTCACAGTATGTATAAGAAAGAGTATTATGTACAGGGTATTTGGTGATTGTTCAGGAGGGTTAACATTCGCATTTCTTTAAGTGGTGATTGTACTCATGATACTGAACAACTTTCTCTAAGAAACCTATAGAAAATTCGCAAAAAAATGTTTGGACTAAACGCAATCAGCTGATCGAACGTTTGTATGAAAAGTGGAAAAAAAATTACGAATTTCTTATGACCTTCTTAGTAAAAGTTGTTCAGTATCACCCCTTAAAGTAATGCAACTGTTTACCCTAACACCCTCTAGATACAGTACAGACACTCTGACACTTAGTAGACATTATGAATACGATACTGGCGTCTTCTCACTCACACTATCACACGTACTTTCCTCTTCTTGTCAGTTTGAGCCCATTTGTATGAATTGTCCAGGGTGTCATTTCATATAATAAATACTAGGTGGAGTTCTTGAAATGACAGACAGACGGACAACAAAGTGATCCTATTAGGGTTCCGTTTTTTTTTTTCAGGTATATAAACCGAAAGTGTAACCGATCGTGTTCCCTAAAAACGACTCTACTCGGTAAATATTAATAAAAGTAAACACGACCCATTATAAACCCAATATTCCCATTTCTAAACGTCGAATTTCTTTTCTGTACATAAAAAATAGAACAATTGCCCACGAAGTCCGAACCCTGTTTGGGTTCGAGGTTATTATTCTTTTTCGATGACCCATAAAATCGCTCAAGCTAACCAATAATTGGAATAAAGTTCTCTCTATTTAAATTAGTGATGACAGGTGCTTGTATCCGAATAAATATCCGAATCAATTTCACAACTAAAAAAGGTCATTGGGGGTTATTACATCTATGGCATTATTTTGACAAGGGACACAATCACTGGCTCTTTCCTTGCTCAAAGAAATAGTTAACCATTCAGCGAGGAAATGCAACCATGCTTGGTTTTTGAAAATATTGTTGATGTTGTACCTTATTAACAAAAGGGCAGCAAGAGTTTTTTAAACCAGTATTTTACTAACCACTGAAATTCCAAGTGAAATATTGTTACAGAAGTGTAAAACCGCAAAACATTTAATAATAAATATTCTGTGTTCATATTTACCGCTTTTTACTGAATAATAAACTGCCAAGATTACAAAGTGTTTGAAATGCACGTGCCTTCTCAGATTTTAAATAGCAGATATAACTTGGTACCTTTCGTACCTGCTTCTTCGCTTGATTCCACTTCTGTAGGCGTTCTTTTGAAAGACATTGTCACTTTGAAAAACCAATTTAATTAAAATAAGGACTGGGAAAGTTTTAAATACTTTTACAACCTTTCTTTACAGTATCCTGTTATTGACCACAAAGCTATGTTTTCCTTATCTCGGAGTCTTATTGTGTAACTACCAGATTCAATCAGTTTCAAATCGACATTTTGTTTTTGGTAGTTCTTTGGATTCTGCTTCTTAATATTGTGTTAAATATAATTTCAGACAATGAATAATTATAATGATCACAGGAAAATATTACTTAAAAACTTCCCAGTATACACAATACGCTACTGATCTTGCAAACGATATAATTGGAAAAATACGCAATAGTCCTACTGGTCTTAGGTCGTCAATTGGTTGGCACGTGTATCCGAAAATATCCGAAGTATAATATCCATAACATCCCTAGAGTACAGTCTATTTAAACGACGCTTTTCATTAAAGTGTCATTACCACGTTCATGGTAGAATTATTAATTAGTAAAGTTTGCTCAATAGAGTTTTCATCTTTCGAACGAATACAGGTAAAACTCTTTGGCCCTCTTTTTGTTTTGACTTGATTTATTTGTTAATTTGTTCTCGTGCTGCCGGTTCTCTTTTGTTTTTATTTTTTATTGCCTTTATTTCAATTTATTTATAATAAAGTACGGGTTATTAATTTAATACAAATGAGAGGTGTTTTATTTTCAATTTATTTATTTTAATTTCAATTTAATTTTGCAGTCGACAATGATCAAATATCTGTAACATGTTATACAGCTTTACATATATACACATACAAAAATATACTTAGCTATACACATAAACAGGAAACTAAAAGAACACAGCTATTAGTTCAAAATCGAATATTGCTCTTCAAATAAAAAACCTGATTTTACATCTCAATAAATGGATGTTTTAAATATTCGTTTCGCTCATAACTTTTATTCGTAACTACAAAGTGCTGGCCAAACTTTGGAGATTCCATTTTTAAATCGGCTTTTCGAGCTATAGTCCATCAGAATGTTCTCTGGTGTGAAAAAAAACGCAGTACCCGTTATAATCATAATTCAAATTTATTAAAATAGTCACATACGTATTTTTTAAGACTAAAATCCATTACCGACAAAGAACTAATTAATTTTTATAGACTTAGATCTTAAAAATTCGTCAACGAAACGACAAATTGTTACACAAACAGGCCTGCTATAAATGTAGGTAGTGAACGAGTAGAGGTGGTGAACGATTGCGTATATCTTGGGCATTGTTTATTCTTTGACCAAGAATCCCAAGTAACGAGTAAGATCGAAAGGAGAATTCCACTAGGATGGGCTGCTTTTGGTAAGCTTGATGACGTATTTAAGTCTAAACTCACAATGCCACAATAACGAGGCAAGGTATACAACAAAATGTGTTCCGCTCATACTTACTTATTGCAGAAGCATGGACGCTCACTAGGTAAAACATTAGCGGCGCGACTAGCGTTTTCATAAGCGGAGCGACTAGCGCGACTAGCGTTTTCATAAGCGGCGCGACTAGCGTTTTCATAAGCGGCGCGACTAGCGTTTTCATAAGCGGCGCGACTAGCGTTTTCATAAGCGGAGCGACTAGCGTTTTCATAAGCGGAGCGACTAGCGTTTTTTTTTTTTCATTTTTAGGGTTCCGTACCCAAAGGGTGAAAACGGGACCCTATTACTAAGCCTACGTTGTCTGTCCGTCCGTCCGTCTGTCCTACCTATTTAGGGCTGTAACTTTTGAACCGTAATAGCTAGATAGTTGAATTTTTTTCAGATTATGCTTTATTACGGCGGATTAGTTAACAAATAATAAAAATGCCAAAAATTTCAAAATTAAGGGGGGTTCTCAACAAGAAACTAGTTTTTATCAATGTTTTTTTTTCACGCTCTATCGTAAAAACGGTAATACATACAAGCGTCAAACTTAGTGTGATTATAGAGCAAACTCTACAGAATAACAACAAATACTAAAAACCGGCCAAGTGTCAGTCGGTCTCGTGCTGAGTCGGTTTTGCGCTCACCGGACCGAAAAACCGGACCGGACCGTTTTGGTCCCGGACAGATAAAGTTTTTTTTTCTAAGTTAATAAATGTTGTGTTCTGTGGTGGTGTGGTACGGAACCCTCGGTGACTCACACTTCACCGGTTTTATTATTTATTTATTTCCTTTTTAACCGACTTCAAAAAAGGAGGAGGTTTCTCAGTTCGACCGTATATATATATATTTTTTTTTTTTATGTGTGTTCGCGGATAACTTCGTCGTTTATGAACCGGTTTTGAGAATTATTTTTTTGTGGGAAAGGAGATGTCCCGGGGGTGGTACCATGATAAGGAAACCAGGATCTGATGATGGCATCCCAGATAAATCGAGGGGAACCTTCAAAAATCGTAGTGCCGATTAGTGCGTTTGTTAATTTAAAGCACTCCTATTAAATCGAACTAATGAATTCACCACTGAAAATTGTGAAATAAACAAAATTTTAACAAAAAATTAAAACCGCCTTCAAAAAAACTAAAACGTTAAAAAATAATATTGCAGCCTATGACTTTTTCGTTCGCATCATAAGAACATTAATTTGTTTTATAGAAGTCGGTGTCAAGCCAAGCCAAAAAATGCAAGCCCTGTCGCGAATCGTACCGGCTTGACAGCGAACGAAAAAGTCATAGGCTGCAATATTATTTTTTAACGTTTTAGTTTTTTTGAAGGCGGTTTTAATTTTTTGTTAAAATTTTTATAATACGAGTAGAAGTATACCATTCAACAATTCTCAAAATACCTACATGGTTTTCCGACTCAATCATTTGCATACCCCTAAATTGTAATCAAATAAAGTTTTTTTAGTGACCTTGCCTGCCGTGCAGAAGGCAATGGTTCGATCCCCGTCAAGGCCGACTCGTACCAATGAGTTTTTTGGAATTTATGTACGATTTGAAAAACCACTGGCTTTTCGGTGAAGGAAAACATCGTGAGGAAATCGTGCATCTGCATGCTTCAATTTCGAGGCATATATTGTACCCACTGTCCATTACAAGTGGCGACGGGCTCACTCCCCGTCACACTGGACAGAGTTACGGTACTATAGAAACGTGGATGTTCTGAGGTTTCAGAATATCTCTGACTACCCCCTTGGGGAATATAGTCGTGAGCAAAAAAAAAATATCGTCGTCGTATAAAGTTTTTTTTTAATTAAAAACCAAAAGAAAACCATTCATTTACTCGTCTCACTGGAGAAAATTTGGTGGTCTAATTCGAAACCTGCAACAGTAACACTTTAATTAACTTTCTTCTTTAGACACCCATGGAAAAAAATCGGTGGTCTATACCAGCGATTTTTTTTTAACATCGTGAACCACGCTAAACCGATACCAAGTTTTACATAACACCAGCAGTAACACAGTGGGCTTTATTCAATTGTGAATCTCGATTGTGAGTAGTGGGCCGTGTACGTGCTAAAATGATTTCGTTTCAGTTTTACTGTATTTCAATTATTACCTAGTAACAACATTTGGACGGGAGCGTCGGAATGCATGTAATATTATTTGTATATTTGTTTGTACATGCGTTTTTAGGGTTCCGAAGTAAATAAGGAACCCTTATAGTTTCGCCATGTCCGTCCGTCCGTCCGTCTGTCCGCGGCTAAGCTCAGAGACGCTTAGTACTAAGAAAGCTGTAATTTGGCATGGATATACATATTATTAATCACGCCGACAAAGTGGTAAAATAAAATAATTATTTTTTTTAGGGTTCCTCCCTTACACGTGAAGTGGGTATGACATTTTTTTTCGATTAAAGGATCCGTTAGCGAAATATTAAGCTTTAAAGTGCACATTTTTGTTAGAGTCAAGTGTTTCCCCCCTGCCAGCTAAACGATTGTTTCTGGATATATGAAAAAATTCACGGCAATAGTATTAAAACTGTTGTAAGTTGTATTGTGAGGGGCAACTACGGAACCCTACACTGCGCGTGACCCGACACGTACTTGGCCGGTTTTTATTTTATTATTTGTCGCTATGCACAGAACTACAGAGTACTCTGGAATTTATATTGATTGCTCACTTATAAACACACGCAAAAGGTTGTTGCAAGGAACGTATTGAACTCTATTTAACTTTTTAATATTGCGCTTCAAACTCTAGCATCGGTTTCGAAACTCTTTCTACGGGATAAAATTGATATCATTAGCATCCTTTTATAAACTAAGAGTCTACCCATCAAACTGAACTACTTTTACTATGAGAATAAACCAATAGGGGCAAAAAAATCAGCTGGTGCATACATTTGAATCGAGTAGGCATTGCAGATTAGTATAGAACAGCTTTTCTTTTTTACTCCGATCGGTTTTGCTTCAATAATAAAAGTTGTTCAGTTTTATGGGTAGACTCTTAGTTTAAAAGGATGCTAATAATATTAATTTCGTCATGTAGGTATAAGGCTCAATTTACACCGATATGGGAACAGCCGACAGCAGCTGTCAGCGACTGGCATAGCTGTTTTAGCAAGCAAGTGTATGTGATATGAATTTTAGCAATGTTGAATAATTTGTAAATACTGTGCAACTGAAACTGCTCCGACTTTGCTGCTGGCCACAGCCATCTCAGCATAGAAGAGAACCCGGCTGCGCCTTTATAGAAGTTGCATGTAGGTAAAGTATTTGCGCCAAATATACGTGGTTCTATGCATTAGTCGCGTAGTATTGAGAGAACGCTACTTTCCCTGATCCTGTGCTATCTCTCGCCAGTGGTTGTCATTAGACTAATGAAAATAGAGCTGAATTTTAATTTTACAGGTTTTTTAGAGTTTTTCTCAAATTTTTTTTTTTTTTTTTTTTTTTTTATGTGTGATAGGTAAGCATTTGACCCCAATCTCACCTGATGTTGAGTGATGATGAGGCCGAAGATGTAGCATGCTTACCTAGAAAGATGCCTATTCACTCTCGCCTTGAAGAGGCCCAGGTTGTATTGCTCAGGGAACAGGTCCGCAGGCAGGGCATTCCACTCCTTAGCCGTGCGCATTATAAAAGAAGAAGCAAACTTCTTCGTGCGAATTAATTCAAATTAAATAGTCCTCGTGTGATTAAAGGATCACTCACGCTACACCGTGCCGGGTCCGAGCCAAGTCCGAGCGTCGGCCGTAGCACGTTCAACTAATATTACAATATATTTTGTACTGACACACTCACGCTATACCGAGCGGCAACCGAGCCGGGGCCGGGCCGGGCTGGGTCGGTTGCCTCCGGCCGACGCTTGGCTCGGCCTCGGCTCGGACCCGGCACGGTGTAGCATGAGTCATCCTTGATACTGGATATTTTTTCTACGTATCGCGGTGTGAATTGACCCTTAGAAACTAAACACAAGATTACACACGGTTGATCGCCTCACAATGCACTCGCCCTGCTGCACGATACTAGCTGTCATTAAGCGCAGTAATAATCATTAAAATTGCATTAGTGCATCCGTTTTATATGGTGCGACGTTTCGTGATCGTGTCGCAGCCGTATAACGGTCTTTTAGTATTCTTAATTTGCGACTTGAGGCCTTTGAGATGTTGGTATACATAGGTACAGATGTTAAAGATATCATGGACAGACAGAATTAGAAACGAGGCGATCCTGCAGAGGATGAAAAAGGGAGTAGAAATCCTGAAACCATGAAAACTCGGAAAGTTCAGTACCTCAGTCACATTTTATTTTTATTTTTGTTTATTAAGGCAAACACTACAGAATTCATTCATTACAATGCTAAATTACATGGATAATACAAAATAATAACTAGAATGGATCCCAAAGCGTGTACACACAGCTTAGTTTAAATGCTTGGAAAAATTAAAAAACATTTGGTAATTGATCACATCACTTTTGAGAGTAAATTGTCTAATGAGCTTCTACGTACTGGCTTCGACTCCACGTACGCCTTCCAAAGGTCCGGGACTCTTATGGCCCGTGATAAGGAAATGACAAACATAATAATAAATAAATGATTATAATAAAGGGGCCTCTACGTGTTGGATCTGTATCTGTTCTGTGTCCCCACGTAAGCCTTCCAAAGGTCCAGGCTACGACCCGTGAAATACCATAAGAGATACAATAGATGAGATAAGATAATAAGATAAGATAATATTTATTGTGCTTAAGAAAATACCAGTTTACATAGGGAGGTCTCACATGGGTAGTATAAATAAAAACATTATCTTATCTTATCTTATCTAATAACAATAATAATGCGAAGTTGGTGCATCCTATTGCTTTTAGATAAAAGTGTCTCAAAGGGGCCTCTACGTGTTGGACCTGTGGCTCTACGCAAGCCTTCCAAAGGTCCGAACTACGGCCGGACTACCCACAAGAGATAAAATAATAATAATAATTGTATTTGTCTATTCTTGGTGTGCAAATAAAGAATACTTAAGTTATATTAAAACAGTTTTAAATCACTTCAAATTCTGCAAGAATATAATAGTATAAGTAACTACAACTGAAGCTACGGAGACCAGCATCGTGTAGTCAAGCTTGATGAAGTTGTAACCATGGAACTGAACGGGCCGGGTGATTAGCAGGGAGCGCAGGTCCATGAGGGTCACGCGGAGGTGTTCCGCTGTAAAAAGGAAAAATAACAAACGTTACTAATTGATACTGGCAGAAATGCAGTGCTAGCAAAAGCAAAAGTCAATTTATTTAATATAATTATATAGGTATTTATTAGCCTACTTCAACCCACTGCTGGGCAAAGGCCTCTCCCTTGCTCTTCCACTCGTTCCTGTTTTGGGCAAACTCTGGCCACTGGTCGTCAAATTTATCCAGGTCACCCCTCCACCTCTTCCTGGGTTGACCTGGACGCCACCGACCGTTTTCGGGGATCCAGGGCATAATGGTTTTTGCCCATCTCTCAGGATGCATCCGACAGACATGACCGGCCCACTCCCATTTAAGTTTGGCGTTTTCTCTCCGACGCGACGTCGGCTATTTGAGTTTTGGAGCGCAACGTGGTGTTTCTGACCCGGTCGGTTCGTTTAACACCTAGAATGTTGCGCTTCATCGCTCTTTGGCAGACCTTAAGCTTTGACTTTTGGGCCTCAGTAAGTGACCACGTTTGAGCTCCGTAAGTCAGGATGGGCAGGATTAAATTAAGTGATAATCTTAACTTAATTTATTTAAATAAATAAAAAATTTCATGAATGACAGGATCCGATGAGAAACTAAAAAGATCAATATGGCGGCCACTTTTATCATATCTGATATCGGATTCGTGTTCAGAGCCCACGCTGTCCTTCAAATATCTATTTGGGACGCAATTGGCTGAAAAACTAAAATTACCGTAATTGAAATTACATCCAATTCAATTACATTTGTATTTTACACCCCCAAAAAAATATTCATCCAATTTATTAATCCAATTACACAATGATATGAATTAAACCCGACAATGCTATTCGCCGCAGCATTTAATACATAAATGTTATAATAGCAACTGTACCAAATGCGTAATGACATACTTCGAAAATGAACTACTCAGAAAATGTCTTGAAACATTGACGTAGATACTATGGACGCCTGGGTCTAGCACAAAATTCTCGAAAAAGTGTCCGAGACCAAACTATACAAAACTAAGTACGTTTAGTAATATAAACCAACTAAAAACATTGAAAATGCTGAAATTCTTTTCCATCCTACTCGCCCGACGCCTGCGAGTAGTCGGCCGATCAAACGAAGACCGTCGGCGTCGCTTAATAAGTTCTCCTTTTTTACATTTTGGTGCTCTTTTGGTTTGGATACTTTTGAGCGCGAACCCTACGTCCAGTAGTTGGTAAGTCAATGTCTTGACAAGAAAAAGATAACATTTTAAAATTTCGTGCATAGAAAAAGTCCTAGTTCGCCTAACTATTAATCTTTTAGTCGTATAAAAGGTAGTTTTATAAAGTCTTTTAAACGTTTTAATGACTACGTTAAGCAACAAATAAATAATATGTACTTATTCTCTTATTCACCATCATGTGGTCAATGATCTTCATTATCCTCTCACTCTCTCTATAGCACAACTCACAACGATGCGCTACGCCTGTACATATAGCAGCACATGCTATTAGTCGTAAGATACTCGTCGTGGCAACTTGGTAGGGAGCGTGCAGCACCTACAAAACAACGTTATTCTTTTGATCCTGTCAAAATATTCTAAGACCAAAAATAAAATTTACGAGTATCATCTGGTTTTTTAGAACGAGATAAATGCTAAATTTTAAACAGCTTAAGTTGCTGATGTAATTTTGTATTTTATTTTGGTACATTTCTCTCAAATTGACTCTTAAATACTATATCGAAAAAAAATATCTGTTATTAATTCCCGGTTCAAACCGTAAAATGACTGGGCTAAGTGTTCTAATGTGAAAGGTATGGCCGTGATCCAGAGCCCCCAACGGTCTAGGGCCTAAACGTATAGGAAAGCTGGATTCAGTCTAGCTCGAAAATAGACGCCAAAGTACATCATTTAGCCTCGGTCTTATGACTCAAAGCGGTCACTGAAATTTTTTACAGCGGTCAGACAATCGCGAAAAAATGGGGTCTGGGCCTAAACATATAGGAAACGGACTGGATGCATTTAAAGAAAGAGCCCTCTTAGGACAATACCACAGCATATTTACTTTTTCTCAAATCGGTCACTGTTCAAAATCAGACCGGGGTTGAAAATCGAAAAAAATGGGTCTTGAGCCTAAACATATAGGAAATGTGAAACCAACTTGGATCGAAAGAACACACTTTACCCATCACGAAAAACCCGGTCTTACATGGCGGATCGGTCACCTTTCCAGAATCAGACCACTTTTATAATATAGCAAAAATTACAGATATCTCGACAATGGTTAATGATAAAAAAAATTTGTTACGAACAAAATTGTGAAAAATGTAATGTTTATTAAGTTTGTAGTAGCTTTGTTTACAATTTGATGCATAGGGGACGAGATATTTGTAAAACTGAATAATTAAAATAGTAATAGACAGATATCTCGACAACGGTTGATGATAGGAAAAGTTTGTTCAGGACACAATTGTAGATAATATTATGTTCTACAAGTTTTGTTATAACTTTGTTCACGATTTGATGCATAAGAAACGAGATATTTGCAAAAACGAATTAATTAAAATAGTAATTGACAGATATCTCGAAAACCGTTGATGATTGGAAAAGTTTTTTAACATACAATTGTAGATAATGTTATGTTCTACAGGTTTTGTAATAACTTTGTTCACAATTTGATCCATACGAAACGAGATATTAGCAAAAAATAATTAATTAAAATAGTAATAGACGATATCTCCACAACGGTTGATGATAGAAAAGTTTGTCCAGGATACAATTGTAGATAATGTTATGTTCTACAAGTTTTGTTATAACTTTGTTCACAATATGATGCAAAAGAATCGAGATATTTGTAAAACTAAATAATTAAAATAGTAATAGACAGATATCTCAATGGTTGATGCCAGAAAAAGTTTGTCTAATAAAATTGTAGATAATGCTGTTCTACAAATTTGGTTATAACTTTCTTTACAATACTTTCTTTGCATGTCGGACTGCCAAGCCAGGGTCCTGGGTTCGAATCCCGGTTCGGTCATGGATGTTATATGTTTTTGCCGTTGCTGTATGTGGTTCCCATAACAAAAAGCCCAAGGCTTAATTGGGGATCATTACAATGTATGTGCCTGTGAGCGTTATTTATTTATTTAATGCTATGTATAGAAAAGGAGATATGTGCAAAAACTAATTATTAAAAATAATAACAAACAGATATCCCGACAGCGGTAGAAAAAAATAAGTCAGAATAAAATTGTTGATAATTGTTTGTTCTATAAGTTTTGTATTAACTTTTTAAATTGTATGCATAAGAAACGAGATATTTGCAAAAAACTAACTTATACGACCTTCAGGTCACAATTTTTTTTTCAACAAAATTATCCAGTTTAAGAAAAAATTATCATTTACTCATTTGTCTAATCTAACATTAATTGCTTGTTGTGGAGTATTAAGAGTTTCTCTTTTTACCGGTACCAATGCAAATACAATTTTTTATTCCATTCCTATGAATGAAATTGTGAACAAAGTTATTACAAAACTTGTAGAACATATAGTTTTCTACAATTTATTTTGTACAAATTTCTTATATCATTAACCGTTGTCGAGATATATTTGTTATTATTTTAGTTAATTGATTTGTGGAAACATCTCGTTTTGTATGCATCAAATTATTAACAAAGTTATAACAAAACTTGTAGAACATACAATTATCTACAATTTTATATTGACCAATTTTTTTCTATCATCGATCGTTGTCGGGATATCTGTTTGTTATTATTTTTAATAATTAGTTTTTGCGCAGATCTCGTTATTCTATAAATAGAATTGTAAACAAAGTTATAGCCAAATTTTTAGAACAGCATTATCTACAATTTTATTAGACAAACTTTTTCTGTCATCAACCGTTGTCGAGATACTATCGTATCGTTCGTTGTCTATTACTATTTTATTTATTTAGTTCTACAAATATCTCGTTTCTTTTGCATCAAATCGTAAACAAAGTTAGTAAAAAACTTGTAGAACATAACATTATCTACAATTGTATCCTGGACAAACTTTTTCTATTATCAACCGTTGTGGAGATATCGTCTATTAATATTTTAATTAATTATTTTTTGCAAATATCTCGTTTCGTATGGATCAAATTGTGAACAAAGTTATTACAAAACCTGTAGAACATAACATTATCTTCAATTATATGTTAAAAAACTTTTCCAATCATCAACGGTTTTCGAGATATCTGTCAATTACTATTTTAATTAATTCGTTTTTGCAAATATCTCGTTTGGTATGCATCAAATCGTGAACAAAGTTATAACAAAACTTGTAGAACATAATATTATCTACAATTGTGTCCTGAACAAACTTTTCCTATCATCAACCGTTGTCGAGATATCTGTCTATTACTATTTTAATTATTCAGTTTTTACAAATATCTCGTCTCCTATGCATCAAATCGTAAATAAAGCTGTTGCAAACTTAAAAAACAATAAATTTCCAACAATTTTATTTCAAACAATTTTTTTCTATCACTAACCATTGTCGAGATATATGTCATTTTTGGTATCTTATAAAAGTGGTCTGATTCTGGATAGGTGACCGATCCGCCATGTAAGACCGGGTTTTTCGTGATGGGTAAAGTGTGTTCTTTCGATCCAAGTTGGTTTCACATTTCCTATATGTTTAGGCCCAAGACCAATTTTTTTCGATTTTCAACCCCGGTCTGATTTTGAACAGTGACCGATTTGAGAAAAAGTAAATATGCTGTGGTATTGTCCTAAGAGGGCTCTTTCTTTAAATGCATCCAGTTCGTTTCCTATATGTTTAGGCCCAGACCCCATTTTTTCGCGATTGTCTGACCGCTGTAAAAAATTTCAGTGACCGCTTTGAGTCATAAGACCGAGGCTAAATGATGTACTTTGGCGTCTATTTTCGAGCTAGACTGAATCCAGCTTTCCTATACGTTTAGGCCCTAGACCGTTGGGGGCTCTGGGTCTATGCTGTCACTTGTTTTGTTGACATAATAAAAGCAAGCAAGAGATTTAATGGATTATCTTTAATGAACGTTTCTGCGACTGAGTGTGAGAGTATGTTTATGTAACATGACTAAAATAAAACTTACCATGGTACCAAATATAATCCTGATAGCCACGTTCAGCGTAGTTATCATATCTATCACATAAGTCAAGCTACAAAGCAGGAGCTGAAAATAAGTTTATGAAATTATTTTTTCCTTGAAAAAAATCGTGGTACCTATGAAACTAGTTAGCATTGGTCATTTCTCTATAATTCAGCATTGAGTGTGATGGATGACCAACTCAGCACACTTGCATCATAATGTACTATAAAATTACCCGAATTTCTTACCTTGAATCCATAGGCTTTATTAATGTAACATGTTTGTTCAACTACTAACAAATAATACCTACCTAGCCACGACAAATCACCGAATATGCTATCTCTGTCATTATTAAACCAATACAAAAGTTTTGTACCCATCTCATTGGAGTTTATCCAATCTTTACTAACCACTATATCTTTTTTTATCCCTGTTTTATAAGGTATTGTAGTATACAAGTCTTCAAGTAAATTTGCTAACATTTTCAACCGATATTCGATTTGGATAACGTGGCATAGAATTTCCAGTGCGACTAACATTTTTATAAAGCTATACAGATACTCTATTGTATATAATGAAATCGTGTGCCATTTACAGCAAAAACTCCAAGCTATGAAATCTAAAACACTAGTTGTTATACTTATAGATAAGAAGAAAAATATCCAATTGGACGTCAATTTTTTTATTTCTCTATAATTCATTATGCCGATTATTTTATCAATGTTTTTGTAAGAATTGTAATATTCCACAGCTATGTTGGTACCGTATTTGTATACCAAATATAAATCTGTTATATATTGAACGAAACCGATTAAAAAAGTCCATTGTAAAGAAAAGGTAAACGTCACAGAGTTTTGACTAAAATCAAAATGATATTGTATGAATTGACATTTTAAATAAACTATAGCAATATTCAATGTGGTCGAAAACAATATTATTAAGACATTTTTGATTGAAGACCATTCGCTTTTTACTTCACCATTGATCCTAAATATGCAGTTTAAGCCGAACCATTGTAAAATGTTGTTTAAGAGCGACAAAGTTTCAAACGCATCGGTTATTTTACGAGACTTGGGTAGAACGTTAATTTTCATTTTTATTTTTAGTGACCTTTTAAATTGTGTTAGAAAGACTACCTCCTACTAGACTGGATATTTTAAAGTGAGAAAACAGTTTGTGTTTATTATTTTAATCTAATAAATGACTTTGTTTAATAGTTAATTGGATGGCTGTTGAGTTCATTACTTAAACGGTGTTCAAAGTGAACTCAAAATGTTTTATCCAAAATAATATCACAGGGATAGCTTTCTGACGTCATTTGTGACTCTACCACCTCGTCGGATGGTGTTTCGTTGCAGAGAAGATGCGGCCAGTAACTACCAGAATGATAAGTATGACGACATGTAATTTTTCTACCACCACCTGAACCACTTAAAACGCCGGAAACCCGCAAGCAATTAGCTTTGCTTGCCCTTTAGCATACTAAGAGTTTCAGGCCTGCCTGCCTTAATTTAAGGCAGTTTTACTTTTGGCATATTGAAGGTTTCGGGCCTGTTTGCTTTGAAGCAGTTTTACTATTAGCATATTGAAGGTTTCAGACCTGCCTGCTTTAAGTCAGTTTTACTTTGAGCGTAGGTATTGAAGGTTTTAGGCTTGTCTTCTTTAGGCAGTTTTACTTTTAGCTTATTGAATGTAAATGAAGTAAATGAAAATAGGCAGGCCTGAAGCCTGCCTATTTTAAGGCAGTTTTACGTTTAATATATTGCAGGCTGTTTTACTTTTAGTATATTGAAGGTTTCAGGCCTGCCTGCTTTAAGGGGCTATGTAAAAAATATAGGATTCTTCAAAGCTTCATATATCATGAAGTACTAACAGTAGGAGTATGATTTGCGGATATGTGTAAATTGAACATATAATTGAAGTTTTGATTAGAGCCAAAACACGATTAAGACACATTTTCTCGATAGAAAAACTAGCCAAAGTAGCCTCCGTTTTTATCTATAAACGCTTGTAACTGCTAAACGGTGAATAATAGAAACATGAGATTTGATTTAAAAAAAAGAGATTGCTATTTTCTAAATTTGGATTAGAGCAGAATTGAACTTACATAAATAGTACAATCACAATTAAATAAAGTTTTTTTTTCGCTTGAATCGTTCCAGGCGCGCGCGCCGCCCCATCTCTTTATCTCGCATCTGGCAGTAATATAAGCTATCACACACCCGTTTCGCTTAAATTATTTTTCGACATAGGCCCTTAAATATTGAAGGTTTCAGGCCTGCTTATGGTTAGAATTTTACATATTTTAGGCCTGGCAGTTTTACTTTTTCATGTGGTTGAGGTGGCGGTAGAAATGACCATCCCGATAGATATTATGGCCAAGAGTTTATGTTCGAAATCGATGCAGTGTGAGAACTGTCTAAGAATCAAAACAATTCAAACAGGAAGTTGCCTTAGTTTCTTTCGTATAATATCTCTTAAAACAGTCAGGCGACTAGTAAATAGTGTAACATCACCCTGTGAGCGGAACTGATGCATTATTGATTAGCAATTCATTACAGTCATGCACGCTATTTTGTATTCTGTGTTACAAATAGGTTTACTTACATAAGGTTGAGTTTAGTTTGTAAGATATGAAAATTTCTTATAGCTAAAGTTTAAAATGTACGTAATTCCTTGCATTAGTCCCTTCATTTCATGTAGATTGAATTTTTTTAAAGATTCAGTCATAATTAGTTATTGTCACTCGAGGCGCGGAGTTAGCTCCGCTGGCCGAGTACCTCAACACCAAAGTGGATTTTTCGAAACGGAAGAACGCCACTTTTTCTGATCCTGCGAACCTGTCGCCAATTAATAGCAGTCAGAAAACTATTGAAAATAGAGCTGAATTTTAATTTGACAAGTTTTTGTTTTTTTTATCATTCCAGTTCTTTATCTAACCAGCATAAATCACACAAGGACTATATGTCCTTGTGTGATTTATGCTGGTTATTTTTTCTTATGGTTTAGTACAGTTTTATATGGTGCGACGACGTTTTATGATCGTGTCGCAGTCGTACAACGGTCTTTTAGTGTGTTTAATGTGCAAATGAATTGAGGCCTTTAAGATGTATGTATTGTATGTTTACAGGAGATGTTGAAGATATCATGGACAGACAGAATTAGCAACTAGGCGCTCATGCAGACGATGAAAAAGGGTGTAGAAATCCTGAAAATCATAAAAGCTCTGAAATTTCAGTATACTGATATAGTAACTGAATCCTCCGAAGCAAACCGTGAAAAATACTATCTGATCATAAGCCGCTGCAACTGAGTGCATAGAGATGCATAAAAACGCCACATTCATAGTTCCGTAGAAAACGGAGACCCTGCGAAAGTTCTTAAATCTTTAGGAATTGACAAATCTCATACTGATCCTATTGCGAAAGACAGACATCAGTTCCTTAAGCAACCATTTCTCTTCAACATTGGATTATCTCACCAAAGCTACACTGAATAATCTATCTTCATAGCCAACTCCAAAGATTCCTCTTTTCTTCCTCTGCCAATTCACCGTTTGTGATGTTAAGAAGAACATTATGTCCATTGCATCTAATGCCGTCGGAGGTTAGAGCATTAGCCGTAATATGATCATTCCACTTCTAGATCTCCCTATACTTACCAAGATCTTCAACAGATTCATTTCCTCCAGTGCCATTCCTGAGATATGGAAAGATGTACACGTAACTCCCGTACCTAAAAAGAAAAATCCATCTTCATTTTCCGACTATCGCCCTATTTTCATTCTGCCCTTTCTTTCAAAAGTCCTTAAACATCTCGTCATTTTGAAAAACAACCTTCATCCCTACCAATCCAGTTTCTGTCCTGGTCATAGTACGGTTACGGGTCTTGTAAATGTTTCCGACGACATTCGTCATAGGATGGAAAATAAAATGCTTACCATAATAATGTGCACCTAGGCATCACTTTCGATAGCACTCTCTCTTGGACGCCACAAGTCACCGAAGAGAATAGGAAGATGTTTGCAGCCTATAGTTCGTTGAAACGTTTACGTAATTTTATGTCCCCTAGTAATGAAATTGCGCTTGCTCAATCCCTCCTGTTGCTTCTGTTACCAATCCTAGACTACGCCGACTCTTGCTACCTTGATTTGATCGTGGAGCTGCTTAACAAACTCGAGCGACTTCAAAACCTATGTATTAGGTGTATATTAGGCCAGCGGAAGTACCCTACCATTTCCTCTATCCTAAGGTTGTCCGAAAGAAATGGCTTTTTAGCGATAAGACCGCTTTGTTTTGTACCTTCTGTATTTCCTCTCTGTTTAATCTCGGTATACTATGTTTTTTTGGTGTAAAACAAAGTATAGATAATTGATTGAGATAGCCATACAAGATGAAGTGTATGCTCCCACTATTTAAACGCAGGGCCGGACTATAATTTGCTGGTTTTTAGAAGCTAATCTGTTCGATATTTGAAAGACATAAAAATTAATGAAAAGCTATCTTAATTTATAAAATACGAGCTTCTACCTGCGACTTTATATACCAGATTTTAAGTCAGATCATAAGCTATCAAACGAAAAAGTTTCATCAAAATCGGTTCAGTAGTTTTTGCGTGATGCTCGAACAAACAAACACACACACAAACAAACAGACAGACAAAAAGTCCAACAATTTGTGATTTGGAATTAGGGAAGCCTAAAAACCATATCGTAATCTTTTTTTTGTAAATATCTTCTATGTACAGACACACTTCTGTTACAGTTTTATAATAGTTTAGATAAATGAAACCTGTGTTAAAAGAACAGCCTAAGTATTTGAAAAGTCTGTATTATTGTGCATCTACTTTTTAAATAGAAGTCACATTTACTTTCGACACACACCATTGTATAGACAATATTAGGATCTAAAAATGCAATAGAGAATTTTTTTCTTAAAACCAATGTTAGATTTTATATATTTTTTATTTTTTTTTATCAGGTTGTTCAACAGCTGTTACAATAATAAATAAATAAATAACGCTCACAAGCACATACATTGTAATGATTCCAAGTTAAGCACTATAGGCTTTTTTAATATGGAAACCATACGACAACACGAACATATAACATCCATGCCATGACCGAATCTGGATTCGAACCCAGGACCCATGTTTGGGTTAGGTTTGGTTTGGTTTGACTATAATACATGGGTACAATTCACAATTACATTGAGTACTTAAGGCTACTCCTCCCATCTGCAAGGCTCTCTTTCTTACAAGCAAACTTTTGCAATTAGCCATCCTGCTTCAATTGCGCGGCTCCGGTCAGAATTTTCCGTTTTCTTTGAAAACCTGTATGATTTTATATGAATTTTCAAAAAATAAGAAAACCACATCATTTTATATTGTATTGTGAAGAATATTGTAAATTTTCATATTCTTCTGATCAACAATGTAAGAGTAAAACGGTTACAACTGGAAAAAAAGAGGTGACTTTGGAGTCGGTTTTCTTCAGTTTTATTAATTAAAATAGATTTCGAGAAAAACCACATCACTTCTCATATCCTGTAGATTGTTCAGTTTTGTTTTCTGCTTAAAAAATGCCATAGTTAATGTATAAAATGGTTACAAAGTTACTCAAAACCGGACGGACGCCCCTTAACTTAATGCACAACCACTCATGATGAACACCTCATGCACAGAAAACTGTTTACAAAAATAGCACTACAATATACACTTTAACAATTTATGAGGGTAAAAAAACATTTACAAAAGAAAACAAAAATAAATGCTCAGAAAACTGTTTGAGAGGTAAATTGCCAATTATATATTTTAATTTTACATAAAAATCAGGCCGAAGATAAGTTAAAAATAAAAATGACGCATGTCATATATTTGGTACATCTTATTTGTGAGGTCTTCATTGACTACATTCACAATGGATGAAAGTTTCCTAGACAGAAAGAAGAAAATTAAAATTATATCGCAAAGATTTAATCCATATACAAATTAATACAAGGTCCATAATTAGTACAGTATATATACACATCACCCCTCACAATACAAAGGGCTGACCTTTGGCGTTTTAGGACATTTTATTATAATAATTATTTTACGAGTTATTGAATTAGAATGCATTTGGCGCTTAATACATACAATAATTTTACATACAAAATGTTGCTAGCTTGTATGCGCTTGTAAGAAAAGTTTGCAAGTATGCGGTGATAATAATAAACCAATACAGAGTGTAGTCTGGAAGATTCGTATTGTTTATATAAGATTTCATATCTCGCTATTTCCTTCTCTCATTCCTTGGCTACATCTATTGTTCAACTTAGCTTGTTTTGCCCCACTAGAGGGCACATCTGACTGACTGTCAAATTAGGCCAGCTTGACAGCAACTGGTCTACCTTGAGGCAACTGACTCCCTAGGCTACATCTTTCAGCGTAAGCGAAAGTTTTTAATCTAAGATTCAAACCAAGCACTGTTCGACGTAGAGGTGCGGCTAGGGGTGTTTCCGGATTTATTTGATGAGTAAATAGATCATTTTAAAATTTGGTGCGAATTCTTATAATTTTCGAATTTGTATTCTTTGGATTAGAAGGCACCACAGTGACACAATGATAGACAAGCCAGTCAAAAATAGGTATACCTAAATTATGTAGTTTAGTAAAAGGTCAAGGTCGTTCGGTCAGGGATACCTTTTATTCTTAAAAATAATCTATGTGACCATAATCCCTGACAGGGTGGTTAATGCCAAGCCGAAATTTGACGGCGAAAAATTGAAAAAAATCTTTTTTTTTTTTAATACAGTTTAAATCACTTCAAATTCTGCAAGAATATAATAGTATAAGTGACCACAACTGAAGCTACGCAGACCAGCATCTTGTAGTCAAGCTTGATGAAGTTGTAACCATGAAACTGAACGGGACGGGTGATTAGCAGGGAGCGCAAGTCCTTGAGAGTCACGCGGAGGTGTTCCGCTGTGAGGAAATGGAAAAATGTAGTGTTTTTCGATGCATTATAAACAAAATGTTCTTACTGTCCAGGAGGTACGCAAATTACCGGAACCACATGCGAGTGTTTTCATTGTGCCTCTTGATTTGAACTTAGTCAAACTTCCAAACTAGCATGATGCCGTATTTTAAAAATATTCACGGCTTTTGATTTTTAAGTGGTACAAAAATATGTTTTAATATAAGATTATAGTTACAATATACTGTAGGATTAGTCAGAGAAATTATGAATACTCAGAGCATCCACGTTTCACTAGTAGTGCCAAAACTTTGTCCAGTGTGATGGGGAGTGAGCCTGTCTCCACTTATAATAGACTAGTACACTAAGCTAGTACAATTATTATACATGCCTCGAAATTGAAGCATGCAGCCTTCCTCACGATATTTCCATCACCGAAAAGTCAATGGTGTTAAATTTCGTACATAAATTCCGAAAAACTCCTAGTAGGTCGTCTTAAAAAGTCTTTTAAACGTTTTAATAGCTACGTTATACAACAAATAAATAATATTTACTTATTCTCTTATTCACCATCATGTGGTCAATGATCTTCATTATCCTCTCACTCTCTCTATAGCACAACTCACAACGATGCGCTACGCCTGTACATATAATTACACATGCTAGTAGTCGTAAGATACTCGTCGTGGCAACTTGGTAGGGGGCGTGTAGCACCTATAAAACAACGTTAATATTTTAATCCTGCGAAATATTGCATAAAAAAAGACCTGACATACGGTTACAGAATTATACTTAATATGCCGTCGGTTTTTTAAGGCCAACATAGAAATTGCGAAAAAAATAATCAGCTGACCTGTTTTGCAGTTTAGTATGGAACAGCTTCGCTTCTATTTTGCGATATCGATGTCGGTACCATAGAGATAGTGGTTTAGCTTGATGATCTGATTATACCCTTAAAAATCCGCCGGCATTGTAATTTGTGTTCAGCACATTTAAGAATGTTAATAATTATGTAGGTTTATAGTTAGACAAGTCAGTGTGCGATCGTCCCGTAGAGCAGAGACGTTGGGAGAGGCGAGGTACTGTAGATGTTAGCGAGGAATGGTCAGGTGCGTGCATAGAAGGTAGGCAGAAAGATAGTAAAACCCTAATAATTTCTAAACTAAAAGCATTTTGTTTACTCAATGACTTTTAATTGGTTTAATTACCTGTATTTAAACAAATCAAAGTCATTAAGTGAATTAAATGCTTTTAGTTTAGAAATTATTAGGGTTACACTGTGTTTGCGGGCAGGCAGCCCGCAGTGTAGAAACCGAATAATTTCTAAACTAAAAGTATTGTTTACCAAATGACTTTGATTTGTATACAACGTGTTAATGAATTAACGCAAAACTAGAAAGTAGTTTGTTTAGAATCGAGAGCAGAATCGAATTATCATGGTTTCAACATAGGTAATTTTTTTCAAAATATTAAATAATTTTTTTTCAAAATTTAAAATTTTCTGAAACCGATGTCAACCCACCTCACGGGCACACTCACCCTAGTTACTACCAAAACAAGATTATAAAAATGTATCCATGAGTACGTTAGCGCTTTCTTTTAGTGCTGAAATGATAACAAATCATTTTTGCCTCAAAACTTAAAATGCGAATAACTTTAAATTTTAACTATCAAAATAATGAAATTATTATTGGAATCTAATTATTTTGTGATAAATCAGTTGGGGTGTATGAGGTTTTGCGCTAATTTATTAACACGTTGTATATACAGTAATTTTTTAGTTTTTAGTTCTTAGTTTTTTATTTTTTTATGTTAGCTTTAAGTCTTTTCTTTCTCTTTATTTTTATATGTGGGAACTTGTTGTCAGCATCTGACTATCAATCTGTCTTTGTAGAAACCGATCTGTTATTTAGCTGTAAGTTCTCCAAATAGGAAATAAATAAATATTTAAACCAATTAAAAGTCATTGAGTAAACAAAATGCTTTTAGTTTAGAAATTATAAAGGTTTCACTGCTTTTTGCCTACCTTCAATGCACGCGCCGGGGAATGGTGCAGAGTAGTGTAGAGGGGAAGGGTAGCGCGCGCCGCTCATATCGAATGGCTTAAAAGGACAAGTATTGAGAGCGTTTAAAGATATAGTACATTACTGCAGCGGCCAGCAACAGAGGCATTGATGGACGAACGTGTAAATGTGGGCCGAGGCGAAGCCGAGGCACACATACGTAAGTCCATCAATGCCTAGTTGTGGCCAAGGCTTGTATAGTACTTTTCTCAAATAATGCGCGGAAATTAAAACAGTAAATTTTCTCAAATAATTCGCGGAAATTAAAACTCTTTTCAAAATCAATGACGAACAACGAACAACAATTTGTTTTTTTTTTTCAATAAACAGCTTTCTATTTGCAAGTTAGTTCGAAATTTAAATAAAACCTTTTTTGAGTCACCTCCTTGGTCGCCATGTTTAGGAGAAAAAGATCGTTCCATTTTTAAATTACACGACAGATATGAGTTTACTATGTAATTTATTTGGCCGCAAAACACGACAGATATGGATTTTCATACAAACATTGCCGGCCGCTGCGCGCATGTAGTTGGCCAGTACAGCAATTTCGATTTATCTCGAAGAAGGTTGTCAAAATAATGCTCACATTTCCAAGCATGTTTGAGAAAAAGATATTAACGTCCAACTGCAGGGCCTCTACACGGACATTCGAACTTCGCAATTGCATGAACGTTTTCGTTCCAATTTAATAAATATCTTGGACAATGTCATCAAAAATCGATCGCGATATCAAAAATCGAAAGTCTGGGTACAGGGTCAGAGCCCAGGCCTTCTCTTATAAATAAATTATGACTACATAAGTGTTTTGATGTGAAAGGTATGAGTAAAATAAAACTAACCATAATGCCGAATATAATCCTGATTGCCAAGTTTAGCGTAGTTATCATATCTATCACATAAGTCAAGGTACAGAGCAGGAGCTGAAAATAAGTTAATTACATTTTTAATTTTTCCTTGAAGAAAAAAACTTAGGTAGTATGAAACGTCATTTTAGTCTCGGCTTCAACACACACTCGCCTTCGGCTCGGGCTGCAATTCAGCCTCGATTGTAATGATCAACTCAGCTCATTTGCATCATAATGTACTATTTCAAATTACATTATTAATATATGAATAACATAACAGCAATATAAAATTACCACATCTTCTTACCTTGAATCCATAGGCTTTATTAATGTAACATGCTTGTTCAACCACTAACAAATAATACCTACCTAGCCACGAAAAATCACCAAATTTGCTATCTTTCTCATTATTATACCAATTCGAATGTTTTGTACCATTAGAGTTTATCCAATCTTTACTAAACAGTATATCATTTTTTATCCCTGTTATGTAAGGTGTTGTAGTATACAAGTCTTCTAGTAAATTACTTAACATTTTCATGCGATATTCTATCTGGATAACGTGGCATAGAACTTCTAGTACAATTAACATTTTTATAAAACTGTACAGATATTCTACTGCATATAGTGTAATTATTTGCCATTTGTAGCAAAAAATCCAAGCAAGGAAATCTAAAACATTAGTTGTTATAGAAATAGTTAAGAAGAAAAATATCCATTTGGATGATAATTTTTTTATTTCTCCATAATTTGTAATTCCGATCATTTTATCGATGTTTTTGTAAGAATTGTAATATTCCACTGCTATGTTAGTACCGTATTTGTATACAAAATATAAGTCGTTCATATGTTGAAAGAAACCGAATAAAAATGTCCATTGTAAAGAAGAGGTAAACGTCACAGTATTGTTATTTAAATCAGAAAGATAAAATAATGTAAATTTGAAATAAACTACAACAATGTTCAATGTGATTGACAACACAATTATTAAGACATTTCTGATTACACACCAATTGCTTTTTATTGCACCGTTGATCTGAAATGTGCAGTTTAAGCCGAACCACTTTAAAATGTTGTTTAAGAGCGACAAAGTTTCAAACGCATCGTTTATTTTATGAGACTTGGGTGGAACGTTAACTTTCATTTTTAGAGACTTTTTAAATTGTTCTACACTGCTATACTACTAGGCTGGATGTATTAAAGTGAGAACACATTTTGTGTATCGTTTTAATCCCATTAAAAACATTTCATGTAAAAAACAGCCAAGACTCACAACCCTTTTACTCTTAAAAAGTTTTGAGATCCAATTTTAAGCCAAGTCTTGAGTTGTGTTCATCTCGGTCAAATAAAAATAAAAGGCTTGGCTGACATCCTCATCCCATGTAGAGCCCTGCAGCATCAGGATTTGAGGATCGAAGGTTGACATTGACATTCTATTGCAGTACAATATAAACTGAATACTGAATACAAAGTTTCATGAGAATCGGTTTATTAAAACTAGTACAATGGGTTCCAGAGCCTTTTTACCTATACATATTTGCACCCCACTGGGGGTTGGAGTGGTCAAATTACAAATTTTTAAGTTTTCTATTTAGTTATACGCTAACCCCAGTCTGCATTCCAAATTTTAGTTCTAGGACTTCGGGAAGTACCTGTTAGGTTTGATTATCAACAGTGCGTGACTGAGTGAGTAAGTGACGAAATCAACGAAGTTTGCATATTATTATTAAACTTTAAAGTAACAGGGCTATAAATATGAAAGAAGAAAGTCAGATTTGGACCCAGCCATTTTTTACAAAAACTAAAAGCCGTTCAAGACGGCGGTCATAATTATTATATACAGAAAAAAATTAAGTAATAAAAAAAAAACTTCCACATCTCTAGAAGTTCTGATTCATAAGTAGAAATTACTAGTAAAATAGACCAATCATCCAAAAAACAGTAGCAAAACGCAACTACGAGAGCTATTTTCATCTAATTTATCACGAAGGTATTTTTTGGTCGTTACGGAACGTATTTGGCTTGGTTGAACTGATAATGTGTGTGATTTCGTTTTCTTCCATTACAATAATATTGTACGGTTATCATGTTTTTTTTTCATTAAAATAAACACAATGAATGCGTAGAAGATTGAGTGGACTATCTAATAAGAAAGATAATGAGTTTCACATACTTGATACAAAAGGTATAATAAAGGAGAAATACCTTTCCCCCAACTTCTACACTTCTTTGGTACATTTTGTAAGAGTGACGACCACATACTGTTCTGAAAATTTCAGCATACATGTAGGTACATCAATGTTATGAGCGCTCATAAGTACACCAAATCTGTTCGAGAAAAGGAATGGTACTGCGCCGCTTTTTTGGCTCGTCTTGGCGGGGACGCTGCCATGCCCCCAGATCGAACAAATTACTTTGTTAAATGGCAAATTGGAGGGCTGTTGAGTCAATTACTCAAATGGTATTCAAATGGTGTTCAACTACATGTAATTTTTCAACCACCAACTCCACCACTTGATACATTCAAGCAATACCTTTGCTTGCCTTTTAGTACATTGAGAGTTTCAGGCCTGCCTGCTTTAAGGCAGTTTTACTTTTAGCATATTGAAGGTTTCAGGCATGCCTGCTTTAAAGCCGTTTTACTATAAGCATATTGAGAGTTTCAGGCCTGCCTGCTGTAAGGCTGTTTTACTATTACAATATTGAAGGTTTCAGGCATGCCTGCTTTAAGGCAGTCTTACTTTTAGTATATTGAAGGTTTCAGACCTACCTGCCTTAAGATACAGTTCTACTTTTAATTGAAGGTTTCAGGCCTGCCTGGTTTAAGACAGTTCTACTTTTAGTATATTGGAGATTTCAGACCTATCTGTCTTAAGATACAGTTCTACTTTTAGCTTATTGAAGGTTTCAGGCCTGCCTGCTTTAAGGCAGTCTTACTTTTAGTTTATTAAATGTTTCAGGCCTGTCTGTATTTATAAGGCAGTTTTTTTAGCATATTTAAGATTTCAGGTGTCTCATTTGGTGGAGGTTACCAGTTTAATGGTATGGTAGGTAGTAAAATAGTTGTTAGTTGTAAAAATCTACTTTACCGATGGACAGTAATAGCTATGAGGTTATTGCAATGCAAGACATCGGTGCCATGTGAGAACTGCCTACGAGTTAACATAATTCAAACATAGAGTTGCCGTAGTTTCCTTCCTATTATATGTCTCCTAAAAACAGTTAGGCGACTAGTAGACATCACCCTGTAACCGGAACTAACGCATTTTTTATTAGCAATTCATTACGGTCGGTCGTGCACGCTATTTTGAATTATGTGTTAGAAGTAAGTTTACATAAGGTTCAGGAGTGCGATTTTTGAAACTCATTCGTTGAACTCAGCAGTTGTAAATGTCAAAATTACTATGGAGATACGCATCTTTCTACTGCTGATTTGACATTCAAAAATCATACTCCAAAGGTGCGATTTTTGAAAGTCAAATCAGCAGTAGAAAGATGCGTATCTCCATTCATTTTCAACTGCTGAGTTCAAAGAATGAGATTCAAAAATCGCACTCCTATTTAGGTTCTAAGAAATAAAATTTAGCTGTGGATTATAATAATGGTGTATCTCTTCCGTTGCACGTTGCAAATGCGACAAGCAAGATACAATCGCGACAATCGCGATTCAGTAGCGAAATCGCGCGACTGCATCGCTGCAAAAAGTCGGCGTGGGCGATGGCCCTTAGACTCAAGCTCACGCTCAAAATTTGTGTCTCTAAATTTTGAACTAAGCTTTGATTCAATTAAAATAGCGGAAGATACTACACAAGTGTTACGAAATAATGCAAACGGCGATATTTCGTCTTGTTCGCGCGCGACCTGTTTGCGTCCGTCATTCAGTCTCTTTCATTGTTGATTGTGTAACATTAACATTAGTTTGTGTGAGTAAATATATCTGTGGTAGTACCAGATCCATTTCTCGAGTACGTAATGCATGAACGTTACCTATCTTCCGCTATTTTAATTTAATCAAAGGACCTAAGTCATTAATCATCATAATGCTTCTGTCTGGAAATATTAAGGTTGTCTGGAAGAAATAGCTTCTTAGCGATAAGACCGCCTTATTTTGTGCCTCTTGTATTTCTTTCTCTGCATGTCACAGTTTATGTTTTATTTTAAAATAAAGAATATTTGATAAATTGATTGAATATTAGCGCTCAATGTTAAAAGTAAAGCGAGCCTATGTAAGCTTACTTATCAATGTGATGATGTCATATGCGTTTTTATTTAATTACGGAAATGGTTTCATCAATAAACTGTACTCAATGTAGATACTATCTTATAGACCTTACACTAATACCTATTATTAAAGTAATTTAAACAATAATTTGTTTAACCTAATAGCTATATGTAATTATTTTGTTTTTGTTTATTATTTTTCCACTAGCCGTAAATAAATGACCTGAAAATAATTACACGGATGATGACACCGGGTCATCATGACCCGGAAATATCGACGAAAATTTTCACTAAAGTATTGGAGTTTTGTTATTATTCTGTTTCTGAGAACGAACCATCTCAAATTCTGCCCGTGGGTGTCGTACAAGGCTACTAAGGGATTACTGGTTTCTTATGCAGTATTTATGAGGGCGAAAACCTAGCCACCTCTTACCACTTGACACGTCATTCCATCCTGAAACTTAAATTGCAAAATGTGAACAATATTGCTACAACTACATTCTTGTCGGAAGTTGGTAGTTGTAGCAATGTGTCTGACCACCCTGAAAGGGATTTCGGTCATAAGTTTATGTATGTATGTATGTATTTTTTATTGTTTTGACTATTAGCCTACATTGTGTTTAAAGGTGTTTCCAAAGAGTTTACATGTCTCGCGACGCATGCGTGCGGTGATGGACTTTATACAAAAACAAAAACACTTTGTTGGTCTTAATTGTTGGTCGAATTTCAGTGTCAATAATTGGTTCATCATTATCAGTGTGAAAGTGGGCCATATCATAGTAGATCTCTATGTTTATATAAGCGTTTTTCTTTTAGTTTCAAAGGGATCGATAGATGGCGCTACGGTCTGTGCTAAAAAAGGTCTAAATTACAAAAAAAGTGTTTCTTTAAAATAATAAAGAGGGAAAAGATGTGCAACAAAATTCCAACATATCTTTTGATTGAATATTTCATTATTTACGAATAATTTTAACATGAAAATGTTTACATCTGACATGGTTGCATGGGCTCGATATCCCTTGGCCTTAAAAAAAGGCAGGCACAGTCTTGACATGATTTTGACAGGATCTCGCGAACATCTCTATGGAGCGATAATCATGCTATCTGTCGAGTTTTTTAGGAACTAAATTTAAAAAACCGGCCAAGTACGAGTCGGGACTCGGGTAATTAGTGTTCCGTACTACCAGTTGTAACTGACCATTTTACACTGGTCTCACTGGTGTTAGTTTTTTGGGTATAGAAAAAAAACTATCCAAGTTAGAGCCACCCTGATAATTTTCCCGCCATCTACACGTTATTTCTGATGTTCATGTGATTTTTTTCAGATCTTATACGGCAATATTTTTTGAAATAGAGGTCCGGACAGCAATTTCTCTGATTTAATTGAAAATTTTGTTAAACAATGTTTTAATAAAACATTTGAAAAGTATATTTTTGACTCGTATTTTCATAAGCTTTCAATTGATACCCCACACCATAGGGTAGATTTTTTTTATTTACCCTTTTTTAGTCCCTAAATTGCCCCCCAATATAAAAATTAAGCTTTTTTTTACCTCATTTATGATATTGGACCAGCAATTTCTATATCTGTACCGAGTTTCAACTTCCTGTGTCTTACGGTCTCTGAGAAAAATGCCTGTGACAGACGGACGGACGGACGGACAAACACCGAGATGATTCCATAAGTGTTCCGTTTTTCCAATTTTGGTACGGAACACTAACAAGAAAAGAAAAACGCTTAATTGTGGATCATGTGGAAAGATTGAATAGTTGACTGATTGCTAGAGAATATGCCACAAGAAGAAGGCCTAGGTTTAGGTACGATTTCTTTATTGGTGACGTACAACTGAACATTACATGGGCGATCGAACTCTGTTCGCTGAGAACGAGTTTTTCCAGAGATGAAACCTATCTAGGTAGAGTTTTTGCCTACATAAACCCGGCGAGTGCCTGTTCATTGACGCGGAGCTAGCTGGCGGAGCGGAGTAACGAGGAAATATTAACTAATCAGGAGCTCGATTTTATGCAATCCTGATTGGTTGATAAAACTCCGTTTCTCCGCTCCGCCAGCTAGCTCGCGTCAATGGACAGGCAGCCTTTTTTTTTCAGATAAAAAAATATTGCTCGTAGGAAATACGTAAGGAAATACCACAAATACCGCTAATGCGACAAGCCTTGTCGCTCCCAAATTGGCTTATTCTTATTAGCCACGAACGTCGGTGTCTTACCCAAACAGATGCTGTTTGAAACTTATCTTAGTAGATGAATAAGGATGATGATTAAGGAAAATTTTTTAAACATGCAAAATATTTTTAACGGTAAAGGGAAAATCTTCCGAAATGCCCGGAACCATCCAACTGTTCTTAATTGAATGTTGTGTTTATACAAAGTCGTTGATCTCAAAAAGTAGCTAAAATGGATTCCTCTCTCAAAATAAACACAGTTCTTTACGAGTTAGGTCCCACATTGATTTTCCGCTTGAAAAGAAACCTTATAAGCAATTAACGGAGCAAACAACCCATCCCCTAGAAAAATGTACAGCTAAGGTGAAAAGTGTTTGAAAGATCTTAATTTTTTCCAAAAAATCACACGTACGCACGGCGACACATCAAGCTATATAAAACCAACATAAGCTGGCCGCGCGGCGTTATACGTTACTTGACCTACGCACGGCCAGCTTATGTGTGTACATAATCTCACGATCGCATTCCCTTTCAATTATATCTACACTAATATTATAAAGAGGAAAGATTTGTACCTATTTTTGTATGTTTGTAATGAATAGGCTCAAAAAGTACTGGGCCAATTTAAAAAATTCTTTCACCATTAGAAAGCTGCATTCACCCTGAGTAACATAGGCTATATTTATTGCTAGAAAAGATTAGACGTCCACCCGTGCGAAGCCGGGACGGGCCGCTAGTTCAGTATATCCACATGTCACTAACAGTTTAAAAACTGTCCCAGCATGCCCTCCCCGACAAAGCGAAAAAAATCGATATAATGCCTGCCTGTGCTGGGTAGGCATTTTACGCATGCCAAAATGAGCGTGGATGATGGTTTTCTCTTTTTGTAGTTTTGTCATGCGTGGCATGCTAGCCCTACAAAGGTGGAAAGGTATATAATAGTGAGCCAGACAGCCGGTCCTCTTTGATTGCGATGTTTTCCGCGCTTAATCCACCCGCGTGGTGGAATATAAGTTATATAAGTTGTTAATATGATTATTGTACCCTAACTGAACTCGCTATTAGCAGCGGGAGCCACGACGCAATCCTCCCGGCCCTCGCCGCACACCCCGCACGATTGGCCTGTCGCAACGACTGTATAGATAAATTACCCAAAATTGTTTTTTCCTAGTAGAAAATTTTCCAGTCGTGTTTTTCTACACCACTATTACTGTTTTTTACGCTATGGTTATACTTCTTCTTATCGTGTGGGCATGGTGGGCCCTGGTGTCATGGTTATACTGTAAATTAATGTTGATGTGAATTAAAACACTTTTTTTCACGATAGTACGCAAAGTAAAAGCGTAAATGTTTGTATACGGGATAAGAGGAGCCAAGATTTTGGCATTTTATCCGTCATTAAGTGTCTTGTTTTTTTCTTTTTGTAGATGTCACTACTTTACCGCTTTATTGCCGAATACCGTGCGGTTTCCGGTTTAGGTTAGGTTAGGTTATAAATGACTCTTTTTTCTCATCATCATCACCCTTTATACGCTTATACAGGGTGTAACAAAACACCCTAGCAATACTTAAGGGGGTGCTTCAGACCATCATCCTGAACAACTTTCTCTCTTGACTCGATTCAAATGTATGGGACAGCTGTTTTTTTTTCGCGATTTCGAAGTTGGCCCCATAGTGAAAGTTGTTCAGTTTGATGTTTTGAAGCACCCCCTTAAGTATCACTAGGATGTTTTGTTACACCCTGTATAACTGCTGGGCACAGGCCTAACTTCAAGCAGGATATATGGGCATTAGTTCACCAGGCGTGCCCAAAGCAATTAATATTTAGCCAGTGCGAAAACTTTAGAAATGGTTTCTACTCGTTTAACGCATGTTGGTAGGAGTGTTGCAGGCCGACAGGATCGGGGAGCCTCGGAGATGTTGAATAATACGCCAGCAGTGTAGTTGTGGAATGGAACGTCTTTATTAGGAGCAGTGCAGTTTATATAGTGTTAGCTACGTGCCATAATTACATGACATATATCGGCTAAAGTGTCAAACCTCGTAACTCCATTTTTTTTTTTCTAAATGTCATTTTTATACTATTTTATTCCTAATTTCTGAACGCATCCATGGCAAAACTGTTAAATCCTTTTAAAAAGCCGTTAAAGTTTAAAATGATAAATAGAAAACCACGTAACTCCATTTTGTTGGAAGCAAACCACATATGTCCCCCCCCCCCGCTCAGTACTGCACGATATGGCGTAATAACCGTTTTACAATTATCGTGATGACGTTTTTTGTCCGTCCTGTAAATTTTGATCTAATGGAGTTACGAGGTCTGACACTTTAGCCGACGAATATGCTACATGAGACACGTACGAGACGTGACTATGGAAAACTGCACTGCTTGCATAATATCCCTTACACTCGTTAACACATTCGCGGACACTGAACGAGACACAATAGAACTTTTATTGTTATCACTGCTATAGCCGATCAGTGTCCGCGAAAGAGTTAAACGGAATTTTCACTATGGAACCAATTATTGATTTTTGTCGAGGTTTCGAACCGAGTACCTAGGTCTTTTTTTTCGTGATTCAAAGTTGGCTCCATAAATTTCGCAACTAAAAATTTATCCTGCACTAGCTTTTGCCTGCAACTTCGTCCGCATAGATTACGGAAATTTTCAACTACCCGTTGCACCCCTTTAGCGGACAATTTTTGAAAAATACTTTCTTAGTGCACCACTACCCCCATACCATTCTCTGTAGAATATTCCACAATCTATTCCTTTCATGTTTCTATCTTCATTAGTTTAGGATGTGCGTTAGAGCGATGATAGCCCATACGGAAGAGAGCTAGCGCGTCAATCCTGAGGCCGCGGTTCGATTCCTGGCCTGTACCACTGAGTTCTTCGGAATTTATGTACGGTTGTATTTATCATTTTACTAGCTCGGCGGTGAAGGAAAACATCGTGAGGAAACCTGCATTCCTGAGAATGAAAAGAAAATACCATAAGTTCGGAGGTATGCGTAAATATGGGTGAACTTGGGGCGAACACAAAAGGACCAGCGCTCGGCTGGTCTCCGTGTTACAACGACCCTTGCTTGCAATAGCCCAACCACAAATAATCAATCAATAGGATGTGCGTTGTCAGTCAGTCAGTCAGTCACGGAACTGTTTTTAGGGTTCCATAGTCAAACAAGAAACCCTTATTTTACAATATCGTAGAATGAAAGACTGGTTGACTATTCAAAACTATATTTTAATATTTTACTTTCACTGCACTTTTATAATTTTACTAAACTATTTTAATTTTAAATATATCACAATCACTTTACAACATACTAGTTATCACTTCGAGTGCCAGCCGAGAACTGACTGCTTAATTCGTTTTGCGCCATTTCCAACGGACTCCCCACTTTTTCCCGTCCACTGTACCAACCAAACGCACCTCGCGTTTCATTGGTCCAGCTCGCAAAAGTCTGTGCTACCAACCGAACGAATCAAACCGTTAAAAATATATTTCACGGCTCTGGATACAAGTCCTTTTTAAACCATTCATTAGTTATGTTTCAGTTAATTTGAAAGAATATTAAACGTGTTGCTAGCACAAAATAAAGATTTAGTAACAAAATATCATGAATCACGGCACTTATATTATAGTCCATTGTGTCTGTCTGTATGTATGCTCCACCTCAATTACTTGCTCATTTTTGCTCCTATTGAATCGAAGTTTGGCATGGTGACTACTTTTCTTATTCTACTAATACAATGGCTATGGAACCCCTATCATGGACAAGGCCGACTCGCTCTTGGCCGGTTTCTTAGTACAGATAGTATTTATTGTTGCATCAAAATTTTCTTTTTAGCATAATGCTGGTTTCCTCACGATATACGTCCAGTATTAATAAATGGATTTAATTCGGATGAAAACGTGACATTTTCAGATTCATATCCCGAATTCCCATAAAACTGGGGGTACCCCCTAAACTACGTCGATAAGGTTACAGTAAAACAAAACGTACGAGCTGCGAACGCAAAACGTCCCATAGTTTATTGCATATAAACAGAACCATAAAGCGAGACATAACGTAGTTTGCGAAGAATTCTAGGTTTATTCCTATTTAGCTCAGACATCATAATGTATCTATACTTCAAAAACCGTTTCGTGACTGACTGAACGGAGAAAAATATCAAAACGAAAAGAAAAATATCTGTCATCACCATCAGACTATTTATTAAGTAGCATTTACTAGAAAATAGTAGACTTTGCAATATTTTTTTTTATAGTCCGAATTCTGATCGATGTAACAAAAATTTACGTATAACAACAAATCAATTTTTGTCATACAGAGTATACGTGACAGCCTAGCAAATACTGAAATGGTGAACTCAGACCTTCAAACTGAACAACTTTCACTATGGAGCCTATTTAAGGAAAAGCGAAAAAAAAACTGATAAAATAAAATATTTTTGCAACGGTGTATGTGTATAGAGAAACGGTAAAATGCTTACACAAAACGCTTTACAAGCACTATTGAAACGAAAAATCTATATTTAATAAAATATAATCTAAAGATTTTGACTTTGATGTCTTCTGTACTAGCGTGGCGTCAGAGAGGAATGAGCTAAATTGTAGATTTTTTAGCGAGTGACAGGTTTTATTGGTGTTAATGTTAGTTTAATGATATTGCTTTGTAAATTTTTTTATTGCGAGGCAGACTCTTTCTTATTCAGTCGATTGTTGTAACTCGATTACGTTCGTTATCTTTTTGGTATCCACTTTGTAATTTTAGTCTTCGATCTTTCTTGTAAATTCTGTTTCTATCAGCGGAGACCTGTAATTGGCTTTCTATTAGCCATCCATATTTGTATCGTGTCAAGATCTTCCAAAGAAAAAAAAAGATAAAGTAAGATTGGGAATAAACCACGATAGGACAGAGAATTCCCCTTACTATTCGCTACTACCAACTTGTCTCATCTTGCGACAAAATTTAATAAAAACATTGTAGGTTTTTTCCCTCTTTTTTCCACATTGTTTACCTTGCCCTTTATTGTCTGAAATTTTTTCGTCTGGAGTATTTTTTATTTGTATGTTCTTACAAACTTCGAGTTAAACTAGTTTCTATGAAATGTGTCTTTGACGGACAGACAGACGGACAAGGAAAAGATAAAAAAAAATCGAAAAAAAAGTAATAGCTAATAATAAATAGAGAAAAAAAGGGGTAGTGTAGAATACACATTTCTACTAAGGGTTGGTTGAGGTTGATGTATATAATGAAACACAGATATAGTCTTCACTAGTAATGTGACTAGCGCACGTCCGCACAGCACGGCGGTCGGTGCACGAATACCGAGCGAATGAACGATAGATATTGACCACAGACCGCACCAGCCGATAGATGGCGCTACCGGCGCTTTCCGCATTAACTACTCTTTATTGCTGTACACTACATCCCTTTCTTGTTTTAATTTATTTTTTACGTTTACTCGAATCTACCACCGCTTCGGAAGGTATAGCCCGTAGAGAAGAAGCGGCGCAAGAAACTCCACAGTTTAGCTAATCTCTTAAATCTTATTTACAATACAGTGTTGACTGTTATCAATGCTATTACATTAAACAAATTACGAATAAGTTATTGAGACTAATTTGTTTACAGAAAATAGATATTTATCAAATATTGATCTGAAATTGTCAAACACAAAATTCAACGATAAACAATGTTTATGGAAATTACAATCTCATTATATTAACACATTTCAGTTATTGTTACTTCTGTTCTATACTATCCCTTCCCTGTAAAAATATTTTTCTATTGATAGGTGTAAGTAAACCTACAAAAATAACGTTCCATAGATCTTTATTATCTCTTATTTATTTATTTTGGCTAACTACTAGTCAAAGTCACTGCTTCAAGATCGTTTCCGTTTTATCAAATTAAGGAGGTAAGGACAAAAGAGTGAATCTGTGATAAGCACATACACTTATGCACTCAAAATATTCTGGCGGGTGCCAGCCATTGCAATTAAGCGCTCACAGCTATTTTATTTGCATGACCCTTTAGCTTTTGCTAACAAGTTGATAGTTGCATGGCTCTGTAACCCATATCATTTTATTGTTACATGATATTTTAGCTTTCGCTAACAACTTCATAGTTGCATGTCCTATAACCCATATAATTTTACAGTTTCATGAATGCTGATATAACGCTGACTGACAACAATATTAAGTAAGGTACACTAGGTCGCTTTCGTTACCAGCTATGTACAGTAGTTACCTTTAGTTAGTCGACTAGACTAGTTTTGAGAAATCAGCAGTTTCAATTTAATGGACCCGTTTAATAAATAGATACTATTTTACTCAACCTATACAGATAAAATGCTGATACCTAAATAAAATAATAATGGTAATAATTTAATTAAATGTTCTTTGACCCACTTTAATGCTGATCTTTGACGGTGTTGCAATTACTCAAAAGATTCGCAATTTAATACGCAGTCACAATTTAATGTTACGGGCAAGTAAAAAATCAGAGTCCACACATTACTGTCGCTCTCATTTAGGGCTCTATGCCACGAGCACAATTTCAGCCAACGCCCTGTCTTATTCATCTATTTCCTCTTTGGTCTGTAAAAAGTTCTACCCCATTAGGTATCCTATGCTTCGATTGTTCCTAATATTGGAATAAATATTTGTGGTTGAAAAGCTTGTCATTCTCTCACCATTTGGTAAGTCATTCCGTCCAAAACCAAAAATAAAAAGAAGTCTAGTCTACTACAACAGTATGCTAGACTAGAAACTTGAGATTTGATTCCGCTATCTTGGTACTCACGAATATTGTTTTAGCAAAGGGTCTGATGGTGGTCTACCTTATGAGTTATTTTGTCTGCTATACATAAGTATTCAGTCACTAAAGCAGTATTCCAAATAAATTTTATAAATTGGCATAATATTTCCTGCCGTTCAACCGTGAATAAGTTATTATAATTAATTTCCCTTATACATACATATATTTCTATAACAATAACAATAAAATAAACTATAACCAATTTAGCAATTAGTTGTTAGTTACATGTAACGTCATGAAACTCATGAAAATATTGTCTAATGTAAGGTATACTTAGGTATGTATCTGAAACATTAGTTACTTACTTATTATTTAAACACTAATAATGTTTTCCTTTTACGAAACATACAGTTATATCATTTGGTACGCTTTAAAAAAATAATGCTATTTTTAATTACAATGTATATGAATTAAGTGCAACTGTTGTTTCAACTTAATTGCGTGGCGTAATATTATTACAGAACTGCAAATCATTTTGTTTTTTGACTTGCTTGCACTGAAATTATATTCTTTATTTAAAATATTATGAATTTATAACGAACCGATTTGGTTCAAGTACAGTGTAGTATACTTTAACACCTACAAATGAATAAATTAACAGTGCAGTGCCTGCAGTGATTAGGTAAGATACAGATTTTATCTATGCAAAGAAGAAAGAGCAATAAGTCATTAATTCCTTATATTAATGTCAATGGAATGACCAACTACAAGCTGCTAATAATTACTTATTTGACTTGTCATCTGAATGACCAACTACGAGCTGCTTATAATAATTTATTTGACTTGTCATTTGAATGACCAACTACAAGGTGCTGATAATGAAATAACAGTTTTTTTTTCAATTGAATGACCAGCTGAAAGTTGCTTATAATTATTTTATTTATTTGACTTGTCATCTGAATGACCAACTACAGGCTGCTGATAGTAAATTTGATAGCATTTGATGCCCAGCTAAAAGTTGCAAATGTCAATTGAATGACCAGCTACAAGTTGCTAATGTCAATTAAATGAACAGCTGAAGGTTGCTAATGTCAATTGAATGACCAGCTACAAGTTGCTAATGTCAATTAAATGACCAGCTGAAAGATGCTAATGTCAATTAAATGACCAGCTGAAAGATGCTAATGTCAATTGAATGACCAGCTACAAGTTTCTAATGTCAATTGAATAACCAGCTAAAAGCGGCCTATGTCAATTGAATGACTGAATAACCAGCTACAAGTTGCTAATGTCAATTGAATGACCAGCTGAAAGATGCTAATGTCAATTGAATGACCTGCTACAAGTTTCTAATGTCAATTGAATGACCAGCTAAAAGCTGCCAATGTCAATTGAATGACCAACTGTACTGTTTGTAACTGTTTGTTGTACATGGCAAAGCACTAACCATTAACCAGCTACAAGCTGACAATATGAAAGTAATCACCCTGACCATTTCAAACCTCTTAGCTATTAATTGGAGACATTTTCTCTTTATTAAGCTCTAAAGCAAGGAGGTATGGTTCAATCGGCGCCTTAGCAGTCGTCCTGTTGAAGGCTGGTTTTTCTGTGACATCTAGGAACATACAATCTGCGAACAAAATTGTTAACCAGTATTATCGGTTTGGTCATGAATGTTATGATGCTTGAATATGATATAGTTTTTAATCTTCTCTCAACTGAGATGAAGTGTTTCTTGTTAAAATGTGAGTAGGTATTTCCAGAAATACTAAATTTAATAAGAAATCACTTAATCATTTTCTAATACTTTTTGTAAATAATTGTCTGAATTTACATTGATCCTTAAAATATAAAATTCCTTGCTCAAATAGCCAAAGAAACTAATTAGTTTCACCTGGAGTAATTATATCCATAATTATGCCATTAACAACAATGTTGCAAAGATAAGATCAACGTAAGGTTACTGAATTGAAGTTCTATAAAGTATAGAATACGTCAAACAAGTTCCGGTAACAAATCGGATGATGATGATGATCGGAAATTATGTTGGTACTATTGATGTTTGAATTGAAATATTTTCATGAACTAGTACCACCAAATAAGCTCCGAAAGTGTTGTATATTATTATTGTTCTCGCATACCTACACTGAGAATGTCCAATAAGTAAAACGTTCAAAACGTAAAACTTTGGATTACAACTTAAATTTTTGTGACATCAGAATGTTCGTTACGCCAAATGTTCGTTACGCCGAATGTTCGTTAAGTCGAATGTACGTTACTCAGAACGTTCGTTACGTCAAATGTTCGTGATGCCGAATGTTCGTTACGCCGAATGTTCGTTACACCGAATGTTCGTTGCGCCGAAAGTTCGTTTGCCGAATGTTCGTGGCGTCGAATGTTCATTACGCCGAACATCGGTTACGCCGAATGTTCTATACGTAGAATGTTCGGTACGCATAATGGTAATAAGTAACTTTTATTAGAGACCATCACAACTACGAAGTAAGACAATTACTTAAAAATGACAATGTGTCAATATAAGTATAAAAACTATTGGAATAAACTCACTTGGCATATCTTGGTTACCTAATCCTGTTTGTCTCGAATCAAGACACTATTCTTAACCTTTGGTATGCAGGAACGCGCATCAGCATGATGAAAACCATTTATTTCTATTGTGTCTGGCTTTTCCGGCATACGAGAGGTTAATGCGCGTATTTTGGATACCCATTAGGGCATAATGACGGACTACAAGCATGCATTAGTATATGCTCACGAGTACACTCCCCGAGTCAGAGACTCAGAAACCCCAGAACACCCTTGCCCCACCAGCACCGAAACTCCGTCCAGTCACGTGTGACGGGCAGTGAGCCTGGAGCTACGGACTTGAATAAATTCTTTCAATCGTTTAAAGTAATAAGGAATGATTACGTGACCTTAAAGATTGATGTCCACAGCTGGCGCTGGTGTACATTTGTTCATCCTAGGCGCCGCGCCGTCCCGTGTTGTCCCACACCTTCCTCCTGTCTGGTCTCTCCTCTTTCCTCCAGCATTCGATGGTCGACATGTGGGAAAAGAAATACAGTATGTAGATAATTCCAAATAAACGATTTAAAATCGGGACAAAAAACTATTTTTTCTTTTCTTTTGAAATATATTTTTATCAATAGGCAAAGGCAAAAACAAAGCAATGCTAGCAGAAACCAGATAATTAAGATAATTCCAAATAAACGATTTAAAATCGGGACAAAACTATTTTTACTTTTCTTTTGAAATATATTTTAACACTGTGTAACTTTTTAGGCAACAAATAAAGCAACGCCAGTAGAAACCGTCTTCGATTGTGTTTAAATAACTCGCTTAGCTTCCTTAACTGGGTGTCCTTAACTGGTGGATTTTATTTCGTTGGCACCGTTTGTATTTTTTAATTTTCAACCCTCAACAAACTGATAAACACTTTACTCACGTGAATTTCGAATCCCGTCGTCGCCAATGTAGAATACACATTTCTACTAAGGGTTGGTTGAGGTTGATGTATATAATGAAACACAGATATAGTCTTCACTAGTAATGTGACTAGCGCACGTCCGCACAGCACGGCGGTCGGTGCACGAATACCGAGCGAATGAACGATAGATATTGACCACAGACTGCACCAGCCGATAGATGGCGCTACCGGCGCTTTCCGCATTAACTACTCTTTATTGCTGTACACTACAGGTAGCATCATTTAAAGGGGTGGTTTAGCTTTAGACCTGAATTGAACAACTTTTAGTATGGAGCCAACATCGAAACAGCGGTTCCATACATTTGAGTCGAATAAGTCGTTCAGTTTTGTATGAAACAGCAGATTTTTTCTATTCTATAATAATTTTAAAATTGTGGCGTCGATAAGTGTTCACGATTTTGCCAATATTTAGTTTGAATAGCAAAAATGCTTGACCTTTTCTTTGTTTTTTACCCGACAGCGCCAGAAGGAGGGTTATGTTTTTTTATTTTTCATATCGTTGTTCGGTTAAATGTGTGGTGATTTCGTGCTGTTATTTAATTTATTTTATATTTATTGGAAATGCCAACGGTAAAATAGTATTTATTTTGTATAAATAAATGAAGAGGATAATATTCTAACTTATGTAGGTACAGTCAGCCTCAAAAAGATGTATTCTTATTTTTGAGGCTGACTGTACCTAGTAACAAGCATGCGACAGCACCTTTATTGACAATATTGTCAGTATCAAAACATGGATATAGAGAAGAAAATTTTTCCAGCAATGGGAAAAAGGCCCCCAAAAAATGTTAGCGTATAGTTGGCGTATAGTTATGGAAATCATGTCGATTTATTTCTCATAATCTCTAAATTATAGTGGTAATATTAGCTATACCTCATCTAAACGGAGTGTCGCGTAATCGTGTCCGTATAGTTAGCAGCCTCACCAGCTCATTCGAAGGTTTTGACTAAGCCACGATTTAGTGCCCAATTAGTGCAATTTGGTGCCCAAAGCACAGATTTGGTGCTCATGTAGTTTAAAAGATATTTGGGTACCTTACTGAGGCTGCTAGATAGACGTCAAGCTAGCAGTCGCATTTTGAAATACTGTTTGTATCGATGTGATTTATATGTCACGATTTAGTGCTCATTTAGTGATTCCTATATCCAAAATTTCATTAATATTGATCCAATACAAGCCGAGATATGATAGTACATTGTTGAGGCTGCTAACTAGACGTTTCTTCCAACGATGATTCCAATGAAACGGATGCACATTTGAAACAGATAAATACATAGCGATTTAGTGCTCGATTTGGTGACTCTTATGATACTTATGAAAAGTAGAATTTTCTTTCCTATTTCCCAAAAAAATTACATAAACTTCTACATACTAATCGTAATTTAGGTCTGACGAAACCGTTGATCAAATTTAGACTTTATTCAACTGTGATAGGGTTTAAAATTGTTTTTAATTTTATGGTTAGTACTGCCAAGCAAAAAAGTTAAATGACATAAAATTTTTTATAACTGTGATAATACTCACTCTCTTATGTATGTATTGAGTGACTCAATTTGAGTCCAGGAGTGCGATTTCTGAATCTCATTCGCTGAGTTTAGCAGTTGAAAATGTCAAAATTACTGTGGAGATATGCATCTTTCTACTGCTGATTTACCTTTCAAAAATCATACTTCAGGAGTGCGATTTTTGAAAGTCAAATCAGCAGTAGAAAGATGCTTATCTCCATAGTAATTTTGACATTTTCAACTGCTGAACTCAGCGTATGAGATTCAAAAATCGCACTCCAGTTTCAGAGTCAGCACTTCAGGAGTCTATTATTCTTCTCTACTATTTGACTATTACTGTATTAATTGACTAGCCCCAAATCATTTGTGTCAAGCTTGTGCCAAGTAATGAGGATTTTTGCCGACTGATAAGGTATTTTTTTGCAAACTACGTCCTTTTTTTACTTTACGATTACTATTACCCTCCTTCTAGCGCAGTCGGGTAAAAACTAAATGAAACTAGGAGAATAATGAACAGATTTATTATAAGTGAATAAATCACACACAGATTTTTGACTTTTCTTATTGAAATGTCCTGCCAATAACTGCCTCTCTGTGGTCTAATGGTTAAGAGCACTGGGCTCTCGACACGGAGGTCGTGGGTTCGATTCCCACGGGGGACACCTCCTGATATGTCACTGTGTGCGTTTTTCCCCAGTTGGTAAGGACATTACAGGGTAAATCACCAGATTGTCTGAAAAGAAAGATGATTCCGTGCTTCGGATGGCACGTTAAGCCGTTGGTCCCTGTTACTATCTCTTGTGGTAGTAGCCGTTACATAGTTACATTGTTTTTTTTGTTTTTGCTACCAAAATCTACCAGAAATTACCAAAAACTAGGTACCAGAAGAAACAAAAATTTCCAAAATCTACAAAAAAGAACCAAAAACAACCAAAATTTACAAAAAAATCTAGGTTAAACTACCAAAAACGTTCAAAATCATAAAGAACCAAAATGTACTGAAATTTAAAATTTGTATTTTATTTTGTTACGTGAGCGTAACATTGTACACGTCTGACCACTTGACGCGTGCTTCCCGCTCCGCTGACGCTGCCATCCCGCGTCATGGTCGCGTTGGTTTAGGCGACTTGGCGGTACGCCGTAAGATTACATGGGCAGCGACCGCCGCGCGGTAGACGCCCCCGCTTCCCAGTCGCTTAGGTCGTGCGGGTCTGAACACCCCATTAGTCTTCTTCTTATCACGTGGGCAGAGCCCTGATGTCAAAGTTTTTTCAGACCGCCTGACTTGGTTTTTATGTAATGACTACTACCACCAGAGATAGTAGCAGGGACGAACGGCTTAACGCGCCATCCGAAGCACGGAGTCGTTTTTCTTTTCAGACAATCAGGTGACTTATGTCCTAATCAACTGAGGAAAAACGCACAAAGTGACATATCACTAGGTGTCCCCTGTGGCAATCGAACCCACGACCTCCGTGTCGAAAGCCCAATATTCTTAACCATTAGACCACGGAGGCAGTTAGTTAATTTATAGTATAAATAACACAATGTGGAACTGTAGACGAGGATAAGAAGTTATAACTTATAATGCACTAATTTGTATCAAGCAATTAGTTCTTCATTCTATGTAATAAAAAGACACGTTTTCGCATCTCCGTAACTCACGTAAACAATCCGCCAGTCCCGCCATCTCTCGGTACAACTATGAACTGCTTGCGCGAGCGCAAGCGCTAGCTCATGGCAGTAGTTCCGAGAAATGATAATTTTTGTGCACGGTTGTACCGAAAATCGTTGTATGTAGAAGTTTACGTAATTTTTTTGGGAAATAGGAAAGAAAATTCTACTTTTCATAAGTATCATAAGAGTCACCAAATCGAGCACTAAATCGCTATGTATTTATCTGTTTCAAATGTGCATCCGTTTCATTGGAATCATCGTTGGAAGAAACGTCTAGTTAGCAGCCTCAACAATGTACTATCATATCTCGGCTTGTATTGGATCAATATTAATGAAATTTTGGATATAGGAATCACTAAATGAGCACTAAATCGTGACATATAAATCACATCGATACAAACAGTATTTCAAAATGCGACTGCTAGCTTGACGTCTATCTAGCAGCCTCAATAAGGTACCCAAATATCTTTTAAACTACATGAGCACCAAATCTGTGCTTTGGGCACCAAATTGCACTAATTGGGCACTAAATCGTGGCTTAGTCAAAACCTTCGAATGAGCTGGTGAGGCTGCTAACTATACGGACACGCGTAATCGTGGATGGCGCACATCTTGTCTTGGTTAAATAAATTTTGGCTTTTATTTTTAGTTTCGTATGAACATCTAAGATGTTTCTATGTATACACGCATTGCTTTAAATGTGCCGTTTAAACAGGGAAAAAGGTTCTTAGCAAAAAAAGTCAAAACGGAGCATTTTTTATATTGATTTCATTATTCAGTTTGTATTTTTACCTAATCTTTCGTCCGATTACTATAATAAATTAAATCATGTTTTTAGAGTGTAATACCATCAATAAACGTTACCGTTTGCGGGCCTAAAATAAATTGACTCCTTTAGTTAAATAATGTAAACATACAAATAAGAACATTTCCAAACAAAAAAAGAATAAAATAGGTAAACTAAACAAGAATCGAGAGTAAAAATTTGTTAATGTTTTTCTTTGGAAAAAAACGCAATCTTGAGCCACCATACAAGTAGCTTCGTTGTAGGCCGGGGAGGGCAAACGATACGCGACCACCAAATAACAGACTCACTCACAATGCAATTTCTAGATTTTCTATGTCGATACGACGTTGACAGGTGAAAACAAATAAAGGAGCCTACCCACTGGAGTCCAAATGGCTGAGCAATTTAGACCGCAAAGGCCGCGCATACTCACCGACAGTGGAATGCTAGACATGTGCATAATTAAACCTAAGGCCTGTTCACACTCGGATAGTTCTTTTATACTGGGTGTTAGGGTAAACAGTTGCATTACTTTAAGGAGTGATTGTAGCCAAGATATTGAACAACTTTCCCTTAGAAACCTATTACCAAAAAAAAATGTTGGGCTGATTGAACGTTTGTATGAAAAGTAAAAAAAAAATCGAATTTCCTATTAGATGTCTTAGGGAATGTTGATCAGTATCATGGGTACAATCAGTAATGAAACTTTTTACCCTAACATCCTGTATAATACAGGATTGAAACAAATTTTTCTTTTTTTCTTTTTATTTTGATCATCTTTCTGTTTTTGGGTTGATATTATCTGCCTACATGCCACATTTGCAAAAAATTTGAGAATAACATTTGTTTACCTACATCTAGTAAGGGGTACACAACACAGTTATAACAATTCCTTAACCTAAAACAAAATAGAGCAATAGAAAATAAGAGTCGCACTTTGTAAGCATAATTAAGGAAATTTTGATTGATGAATATTTTGAATAGACGACCTTATTTTCAGAATGGACGAAAATATAAGGGTTCATTATTTGACTACGGAACCCTATAAATTGGGGGAGTTTGATCATTGGGGGATCAGGAAAGTTCAACACCTTGTTGCACCACAGTTGCAGATGGTTGCTTTATGACAAATCCTTTCTTAGTGTACCTATATTTACACTAAGTACCTTCAGTAATTAAGGCCGTTCCTAGTCTGTCAATCAATGATCATGTTTTGTCATCAATCATGGATCTGTTTTATATGTATAGACCATAAGACTATATTCGCTTTGGGGAAGCTTTGTTGCAACTACCAAAGACATTTTTTAGCGTGCAAGGGTTATTTTATGAAATAAAATGTCGGATAAAGTAGTGTTAGGCTAGCAAAAGGCTAGCCTTTTGCCCACAAAAACACTATATAAGAAATATTATCGCTTAGTTCCCTCATACCCTTGGTTAGACTTAAAAATGGGTATACAAGGCGTAAGTAACAGCCTAGCAAATACTACAACGTTATATTCAGACCATAAAACTGAACAACTCTCACTACAGAAAAGTGAAAAAAATATCTGCTGCTTCATACAAAACAGCTGTACTTACTCGAATCAAATGTATGAAATAGCGGATTTCTTTTTCACATTTCCTGAGGGTGGCCCCATAGTGAAATTTGTTCAGTTTGATGGTCTAAATTCACCGTTTCAGTTTCAGTATTTGCTAGGCTGTTACTTACATCCTCTATACTGTATATTTTATCTCGTTACAATGAAGGCAAGGCGGACAAAGAACCAAAAGCTCTTACTTTTACATAAAACTCAAAGATAAATAACCCAATGGACAAGTGACTATTACTTTAAGTAAACACACTAACTATTAAAAACTAAGTTACTAACTATGCCATAAACATGTCAACTTAGTTGCCCAGTGTAAAACTTTCCTTAACCATTGTCGTAAAAGTGAATGAAGCATCCAGACGGCTACGGGCTACGAGCTACGGGCTACGGCGTAGCATTTCCGTAGACATGCGCAATTATGTTGTAATGAAAGAAACAACGATAATATAAGATTAGAAATGCAGCAATTTATTTTGTATCTTATTTTGTTAAGGTTAAGGATTAAGTTGTTGTTGTAGCTTTTCGTATGTTCGATTAGATTCTAGGTACAATGAAATTGTATGTAAGAATAATTTTGTGTGATTTAAACATTGATTTTTGAACTACGGGGTGTTAGGGTAAACAGTTGCATTACTTTGTGGGGTTATTGAACCCATGATACCTACACAGAATATCGTACATAGTAACAGCTTCCAAGGAGCGTCGATTATATCACCTATCGCCTATTCTAAGCGGAAATAAATTTAATTGTAATAACTAGGTATGAAGGTAAATGTTTAACTAAATGTAAATTATTTTTATGTTTGTTTTTTGTCGTTATTTGTTTTGTTAATTACTTGTTGATAATTAATTTGAGGCATGAAAATATTAAAACTAGGCAAAAAGAACTCCTAAAGAAATTCCAAATGCGACTAAGTTTATTAATCAAATACAAAGTATTTGTACCAAGAATGACTTCTTTAATATTATATATGGCTGCTAAAGCACCCAAAAAGACCACTTCTGCAGCTACTCAAACATTCGAGTTCACGATTAATATACTACTACTATACAGAGTGTAAAATTAAATGAGACACTTACTTTAAGGGGTGCTTCAGATCATCAAACTGAACAACTTTTTACTATTGAACCAATAATGAAATAGCGAAAAAAAAACTCCGCTGTCCCATACAAAACAGCAAACATAACTCGGCTGAAATGTATGGGACGGCAGATTTTCGGCAGATCGATATTGGTCCCATAGAGAAAGTTGTCCAGTTTGATGGTCTAAATCACCTCTTTAAGTAAGTGTCTTATTTAATTTTACACCCTGTATAATTTATACTTATTAATTTTCAAAAAATAATTTAACTTAATTTAGTTTTTGACGTGAAACTTCTTTCATATCGGACAGAACGTGGGGAGTCCCTTGCCTTGTCCTGTGTCCTGTGTTTATGTAACGAAATAATTATGGCAAGATCGCTTGTTTCTTTAGAAGTACCTATAGCACCTACCGGCATTGTTTTATTGTTTAGAGAATAATAATAATAAATAAATAATAAAATAGTTTATTTCAGACATGGAGTCCATAAAATTTGTTAGTATACATAATAAAAACTTAGAAAACTAATGTTAGTAGGTACAGAATATTTTAATAGGTACAGTTACATTTTAACAGCATGCAGCTGTATCCAACGCTTCAGCATAGGGGAGTCCCATCGCTCTGCCAACACGCTCAGGACACTGTTGGAGCTGGCTCGCAGGCGGGTCAGCACGGACGCGCAACGTTTCCTCATGATGGCGTGGAAGCCGTCGGTGCGCGCCTCCGCGAACATGCCCGACGCGCTACACCACCGCGGCAGCCCCATCAATGCCCTGAACGCGTTGTTATACTGGACTCGCAGATCGCTGTATGCCCTCTGCGTAAAGTTGACCCACATACTGCACGTATAAAAAGACTGGCAGTACGCTTTAAAAAGCGTGACCTTTACTGGCTCAGTACAATGTGCGAATCTGCGGGCCAACATATTACATCGGACAGACAGCGATCTGCGTTCTCTCTCTATGTCCACATTATCTTTTAGGTCCTCAGTAACCCAGTGGCCCAAATACTTGAATTGCGCAACCTTACGCAGGGTTGTGCCGCAGAGTGAAACTGGTGGAGAATTTGCGTAGTTTTTTAAACCAGATCTAAAGGTCATAACTTCACTCTTTTTCGCATTGTATTTGAGCCCATGTTTTACAACGTAGGACTCACAAATAGACAAAAGTCTCCTCAATCCACTAATCGATGGGCTAAGCAGCACCATATCGTCCGCGTAGCTTATATTGTTTATACAGACTCCGTCAATATGGCATCCGACTCTGGCGCTGCTCAGCTCCTCGATTAGCCCATTCACATACAGATTAAACAATCTAGGAGAAGTCAGTCCACCCTGCCTGACCCCACACTCTAGTTTATAAACTTCAGAATAAGAACCAGCCCATCTGACGCGGTTTTGTTGATGGTCGTACCAATACCTGAATAAAGATGTGACTTCGTTTGGTACGCTGGTATCCTTCCGAAGCTTATCCCACAGCACATCGTACGAGACAAGGTCGAATGCTTTAGACAAGTCTAGAAAGCATGCAAAAACTGGTGTCTTCCTTGCCACATAGTATTGAACAGTCTGCTTGAGCGATAGTACAGCACTTTCCGTAGACAGAATAGAAGCCATTCGATACAAGACGTTTCACATACGTCCCATATACAGTCTTCCTGATTTTTCGCTAATAGTACTACATACAGAAGGCGAACCGTTTTGATGCTTATACAAAACAACATAAAAACGGTGTATAAAAGAAGCAATCAACCTTTCAACAAGATCAATGAAACTAAACAAACGACCAAAACTAACAAAGCCAAGCACTCAACTTTAGGATCACAAATACATCATATCGAATGACCGTACCGTACAAAAAAATAGAAGAAGATATAAGGGAGGAATTACACCAATCCAATTTAAGGAACGACTCGCATTACGCACATTCCGAGATCCAGAAATTATTGTGCGGCGCAATTTGAAAGAGAAAGCGGATTGTTTAATATTGAGGTCGATTTGTTGCATCGCGGCGGAGGAGCGGGCCAGATCGCAGATGCGTACTTCGCAACACATTTACGGATTTTTAGTTTGACGTAATACCATATGAATACATAATAACGAGCTTTGCTCCTGCTGTTGTTCAGTATGAACTGTGGGATTCGTGGTGTTACATTGCTGATGAATTTCCTGCAGTGTTGCACACCTGAGAGGCCAGGCCTGCGTCTTTTATCAGCCCATTCCTTCATGGCCATTTTAATGTTACATGCCAGGATCCCTAGACTTGGTTCTGACCATGACCTTCATGACCTTACACGAGACATGAGACAAAATCACATGTCCACGCAGATGAAGTCGCGGGCAACAGTATGTACTAGCACATAATAATAGTACACTATAGAAACGAAACTCACGCGTTAAAATAATGTCAAGACACGCCTACCATTCTCGTATTGGTTGAACGATATTTTCGCTTCTATAGTGTACTATTATTATCTGTTCATATGGTAATACTGCAGTTGTAAAAAGATCCGCTCGGTATGGCACACTACGACTGATCGCATCGCATGAACAGAAATCCACTGCATAATAATGCGATCCGCTCAGTACCGGCGTTGTATACGATGCTCACACTGACAAGAAGGAGTAAGCACGTACGTTACTGCGTGAGAAAGAATGCGAGAGAATTACACCACTCCTTACTGTTGCCTACCTTCCGAACAACAGAGAGAGAGTGAGGTTGAATCTGGTGGAGGCAGACAGCAAGCCCGTATCAAGAGGTGGGGATAGGTGGGATTTATCCCGAAAACCGAATATTTGTATAGTACACGAATAAATACAACGATGGTTAAACTTTTAAATTGTGTTTTTTCTTCAATGAATCTCCTTCCCCTGAAACTTATGTCTGGATACGTGCTTGCAAACAGTGTGATTGCTGTTGTACGAAACACCTATCAATCAATCTGATCAAGTCACTCGCGAACCCGTCACTCTCACTATGTCTACTACCTAATAGTACTCCTTATTTCTTGGTTAAAATTTCAGATTGAATTTAAAATGAAATTCGTATGAATTGAATTATGTTTATAAAATATCTATCTCTAAGGTCACTGCCCTGTTTTTTCTCTTGGACCAAACATCAATCCGAAGGCCTAACGAATAAAAATGAAATGTTGGGCAGTAAAAAGCGGGACGTCTTCCGATTGTCCGCGGGCAACTGTCTGCTGGGTCTTTAGTCGTCACTTGAATAAGACTTGAATGACATATTTATTTATACGCCTTGTTTTATTTTAGAAACATATTATGGTCCTTCTTCATATGCTGGCGGTTTATAAGATGCCAGATCTGCCAGATCTGGACATCTTTTTTGACTCGACCAATAAATTCAAAAATACAATACGAAAGTATCCCACCCACTAACTCCAGTTCCAAGATTCTAAATTATTATTATTATGTTGGTACATGGAAGATGCACAGGTCCACTGGGACCCGGTCCTTTGGAAGGCATACATGGGGCCGAAGCCAACACGAAGAGGCCTTTTTTGGTACCATTTATTCGAAATGTGAGATGGCATGCACCTATCGAGGCCTATCTCTAGATACACCATAGGGATGCACTAGAAGATCATTCTCAATGGATGCAGAACTATTGCCAGGAAGGGATACATTTGTCTGGGCTATGGGGATGGGATTCTATGTACTGGATAACTGGGCTATGGAGTGAGATAACGGACGCCTGCTCTAGTAAAATATCTCACTAATTTAAAATCTAGCAGGCGGTGACTCGCCAACTCATTTGATGGGCTTCCCAAAACGGCCGCTCGCAAGGAGCGACAAGGCGGCAACATCTAGTGAGTGGCTAAGGTTGTAGAGAGGTGAGTCTGCGGGCGCCGGTTCCCGGTGCTAAATTAATAATTATTATTATTATTATTGCTCGCTTAGTACCTATCCATAAATATCGTCCTCTTCTAAATTGTTATGTTGTAATTTCTACTGCTTCTAGATTTAATCATGATTGTAATACCATGTGATTTTTGAATGTTGTGTATACCTTTAATTGGCCTATGTATTAGCGACTAGATTTATATGGAAATTTTGTTTGTAATGGGAAATACTTTAAGCTGTTGGTGTACCTATTAAATAAATAAATAATAAATATAAGGGAATGATGATCTTATTAGACCATATCGATATGAATTCATGATTTATTTGAACAGATGAAGAGAAAGTGATAGAAAATTTCGACATACTAAAAACAAAATCAAAAGCTTAGTACACTATACAGGGTGTAAGGAAAAGTATCATAAACGTTTAACCACATCTACCAATCCAACTGAACAATTTTTACTATGGGAGTAAACGTGTCAGAAAAAAAAAATCTGCTGTCCCATACTAAACTGCAATTGTATTGTATTACTATCTCTGGTGGTAGTAGTCGTTACATAAAAACCACGTCAGAGGCCATAAGGCGGTCTGAAAAAACTCTGACACCAGGGCTCTGCCCACACGATAAGAAGAAGATTGTAGACTTCTTTTTTTGTGCATGTGTTAGTAACAAAATTCACTTATAACTATGTTATATGTTAGTAGGCAGTTACTACAGGATAACAATAAAAATTCCAAATACAAATACCTACTCGACTGAAACGTATGGGACTCAGCCAAGTATCAACTTGCCGCACTCGACTCGGTTGAACGCAGAGCCAGAAGGCTCATTGGCGACAGTAAGCTGGTAGAGACCAAGCTTCATAGCCTAGCCCACCGCCGCAGAGTGGCCTGCTTGTCGGTTTTCTATAGATTGTACTTCGGTGAGTGTGCCCAAGAGCTGCATGAGCTCGTCCCACCTTCCCCTTTCTACTATCGGACTTCCAGACGCACCGCGGGATATCACCCCTTCTTGGTTGACATCCCACATATGCGCACCAAACGCCTTTCTGATTTTTTTATAATGCGCACAGCCAAGGAGTGGAATGCCTTACCTGCGTCAGTATTTCCGAGTACTTACAACCCAAATTCCTTTAAAGTACGAGTGAATAGGCATCTTCTGGGTAAGCTCGCTACATCTAAGACCCCATCTTCGTCCTGAGGACTGGATTGAAGTCAAGAGCAAACCCATAGTTAATAAAAAAAAAAGGCTCTTACAATGATCGTTATACAATGCGGCACATACGAATCAAAGGATTATTATGGTGGCACTGTTTTAATTACTTGTAGGAAAACTCATTGCTGAGAGATCACGCATACACCACCTTATAGTAGTGTAACTACGGATGTAAAATTAAATGCATGATAAAATCAGACTGAACAACTTTCACTATGTAGCTAACTAAGACTCACGTCCACGCCAAATTTTCAGTTTTATTATATGTTTTGAAGAAGATAGATTCCAATGCAAGGTAGCTAAATGTTTTACCACGTAATGCTACAAAATGTTTTAGCAAAACCGCAAATGGTTTAAACGAATTACTCAACGTAGCATAACAACCCCAAATCCGCACCAAACCTTTAGGAGCACTCACAGAAAATTGTGTCAAAAACAAAAGCCTTCCACCGGCCATTATCCGCACAGTTAATACGTACGAAGCGGCGGACTCTTTTATTTTGCCGAAGTGTCGAATCGCTTTAGTTCGGGCGTTCGACAGTGCCGTGTCTAATGGATTGTGAGGCGCGCTCGCGTGAACGAATCTGCCTCTACCGGGCCTGAAAGGTGAAATTGACGAGCGAGCCGCGATGAAAGAAGGACCTCTTATACAGATAATCATATAAAACTAGGTAGGGTACCATAAAATCCAGATATATTTCCTTTGATCTCGCAATTATACCACGAGGTTGAGATCGAGAGTGACAATGAGTACTAGAATGATTGTTCCAAATAAGGATGCCTTAATATATTTCACAAACTGTTTTTATCCTCACTCCGAGTTCTGTTTCTCATTTTAGCTGTGTGACGAGGAAGCAGTGATGAAAAAGTCTCCCATTCTTATTCTGGTCTAAAATCCAACGATACCAACACTTGCTCTCCAAAAGCATACCACGAGAATGAGAACCGGTATGGAACGTGAGCAAGAATGGAACGTTAATAAAATCTAGAAAGAGAATAAGTCTGTTTATATTTTCTACAAGACGGTTATCGTTCATTGTTTCTCTGATTCTGGCGTTCAAATACGTATGTGCCTTTATAGGATCAATTGACAAGCGAGCAGCGATATATTTAGCATAAAGAAAAGGTTTGTACTTAGAAAACCCATCCAGACAGTAAAAAACAGGATATAAATCTGAAAATCCCGAGATCACATCGCTTTTTCTCAAAATTACGATGAAAAGAAGAATAAGAATGAGTATCACAATGAGAATGGAATTAGAATACGAAAGAGAATATTCTCGCAATATTCTCAATACGTGAGAGAAATGTTCCGTACATTTCCGTACCCAAAGGGTAAAAACGGGACTCTATTACAAAGCCTACGTTGTCCGTCCGTCCGTCCGTCCGTCTGTCCGTCTGTTCGTCTGTTCGTCTGTTCGTCTGTCCGTCCGTCCGTCTGTTCTACCTATTTAGGGCTGTATCTTTTGAACCATAATAGCTAGATAGTTGAAATTTTCTCAGATTATGCGTTATTACGGCGGATTTGTTAACAAATAATAAAAATGCCAAAAACTTAAAAATTAAGGGGGGTTCTCAACAAGAAACTAGTTTTTATCAACATTTTTTCTTCACGCTCTATCGTAAAAACGGTAATACATACAAGCGTCAAACTTAGTATGATTATAGAGCAAACTCTACAGAATAACAACAAATACTAAAAACCGGCCAAGTGTGAGTCGGTCTCGCGCTAAAGGTGCCGGACAGAAAAAAAAAATTTTCTAAGTTAATAATGTCGTGTTCTGTGGTGGTGTGGTACGGAACCCTTGGTGCGCGAGTAGCCCGACTCGCACTTGACCGATTTTATTACTCTATTCGCGTGATAATTAATAGCCATAATAATTTACTAAAATTCATGCAGAATCGTTGGTCATCTACTATATATACTATTAAGATACTTATTATCTTTCAAACGGTAAGTATCAGTCTATTTAAGGTACTTTATTGTATAGTATAGCTGATGATGATGTTTGGTAAGTAAAGGCAAACTCGGCTATAACTTGGGCACTTCCTCGTACACTACAGTCCACTAAACAGAAACTCTCCTCTGCGTTCAATATGGGTCTTAGGATTGTGACACCTTTCTATTGCAGATATTTAATACACTTTTTGTATGTTAGGTACTATTTTTTATTTTATGTACTAACACAGAATCTGATGTGATGACGTAATCCAAGTCCTTTTGATATTCATGAAATCATCATTCACCCTGTCTCAATTTGAATTTATTTTCATAATGATCGAGAATCGCGTAGACGCAGGGCATCGGTTGGTTACAAGTTACAACCGACTTCGAAGTAAGAGAGGTTTTTGTTTGTTGGTTGACCCTTATGTATGTTTGCTCAGTTATGCTATGTTCAGCAGTGGACGACGACAGGCTGATGATGATGATGGTGTGAATGGTGCCCATACACCCTCCATGTGTCCTGCAGTGGGACATAATATACACCACTAGTTTCTAATCACAAAAAAAAATTAAGGGTTTATTCAGACAATGAAACTTAAGAACTTTCCCTATCGAACATGGGTCGAAAAACGAAAAAAAAAATTTGACTTGACCTCACATACAAAATCAATCGGCTGATCAGCACTTTCGTATGGGAGGTCCAAATTTATTTTTATTTTTCGACCTTAGGGAAAGTTGTTTAGTTTCATTGTATTAATACACCCTTTTTACAAAATTTTTTACTAATTACAAACTAGTGGTGTTTGGTGTTATGCTCTGATGATGATGATGTTTAGCTTAACCGAAACGTCTCTGATACCTTCAAGCCCATAAAAATGATTCAAAGTTATACCTACCTGTTATATTTTCCTTTCAAATAATTCAGTAGCTAATTACACGACGCAGCCTAGCGGAAACCTGTGATAAGGTAAATTACTAAGTCAGTTGGCGATGTCGTGTCGGGGCGGGCGATAGTCCCTTTTCCGTCCTTGGATTGTATAGTAGATGACCAACGATTCTGCATGAATTTTAGTAAATTAGCGAATAGAGTAATAAAACCGGTCAAGTGCGAGTCGGGCTATTCGCGCACCGAGGGTTCCGTACCACACCACCACAGAACACGACATTATTAACTTAGAAAATTTTTTTTTTGTCCTGGACCTTTAGCGCAAGACCGACTCAAACTTGGTCGGTTTTTAGTATTTGTTGTTATTCTGTAGAGTTTGTTCTATAATCACACTAAGTTTGACGCTTGTATGTATTACCGTTTTTACTATAGAGCGTGAAGAAAAAACGTTGATAAAAACTAGTTTCTTGTTGAGAACCCCCCTTAATTTTTAACTTTTTGACATTTTTATTATTTGTTAATAAATTCGCCGTAATAATGCATAATCTGAGAAAATTTAAACTATCTAGCTATTACGGTTCAAAAGTTACAGCCCTAAATAGGTTGGACAGACGGACGGACGGACGGACAGACGGACAGACGGACAGACGGACAGACGGACGGACGGACGGACGGACGGACGGACGGACGGACAACGTAGGCTTAGTAATAGGGTCCCGTTTTCACGCTTTGGGTACGGAACCCTAAAAATTGGTAGCTAATAACTAACATAGTTTACAATTCCTAATAGTATAAGTTAATATAAACGTACTTTTTGTAATCATCAGTGGCAAGGCTGATTCAGTATTCATAGGGTGCAGAGCATCTCTGTGATGGGGAAGGACCAGGTCTGCCTGCATAATTCCAGTCGGTTTAGTTGTTATAGCCGTTCAAAGGTCTGGTCAATAGGCCGGCCAAAAGGCCGCGAAAACCATAACGGTTGCGAAAAATTAATACAGGGTGAAAGGTAAAGTATAATTAACCTTTAAACCACATACTCAACCCATCAAACTGATTAACTTTTACTATGGGAGCAAACCAGTCAGAACAAAAAAAATAGCTCTCCCATACTAAATTGCAATACCTACTCGATTCAAAAGTGTGAGACAACAGATTTTTTTTTGTTCTTACAGTTTTGCTCCCATATTAAAAGTTGTTCAGATTTATGGGTAGAGTATGTGATTTAAACGTTAATGATACTTTTCCTTACGCCCTGTATGTATAAATGAATATGCAGGTATTATTGTAATATGCACTGTAGCTATGCGAACAGTACAAAAACTGACAAGGTCGGACCTATAATGCACTGAATCAAATGGGATCATAACCATAGACTGGTTTTTCATTGGTTGTCGTTTTTGTATGGAAACTAGCTTCACAATCCATCCAAAATAGTAGTGCAAATTCCAGGTAGGCAAGATTTGGGCTAAAATGTTTTAGAATTAATCAGTGTAGGATTTGGAATCTAGGTCAATGGTTGCTTTAAATTGAGGTCAGTTTTGAATTTTTGAGTTCTGTTCTGAGATAAAAATTCTTCGTAATAAAGTAGAGAAAATTAGTAAATTTAAACCATAAAAAGCAGGGTATTATAATAAAAAATAAATAAATAACGCTCACAGGCACATACATTGTAATGATTCCAAGTTAAGCACTATAGGCTTTTTAATATGGAAACCATACAACAACGGCACGAACATATAACATCCATAACCGAACCGGGATTCGAACCCAGGACCCCAGTTTGGCAGTCCGGCGTGGTAACCATTACACCAACTGGGTCGTCGTCGTATTATAATTATTTTTGTGAAGCCTAAATTATGTAGTTTATTTAGTTATTTTAACATTTTCGTGTACCTTTCTAAGCGATGGCATAGTGCTAGGACTATCACCATAGTAACCATCATCATTAAAAATTTTAAGGTGTCAATTGAATATCGAATGGTTGTTGTATAAATTATATTAACTTTGACTTTGACGAAAGGCCCGGTTTGACCATATAGGTCGTATAGGGGCTAAGCTCGCCTCCTATCCAGCTGGCAGCAAAGCGTTTTGGTCGCTTGCCAAAGCGGTGGAAGCAAACTTCGGCCGTCCCTCCCTACCACCGCTAATAAAACCTGACGGATCGCTGGCTCACTCGGCTGAGGAAAAGGCAAATTTATTTGCTAATCTTTTTGCCGGGAATTCACGTCAGGAGAATTCAGGTAAAACACCACCTACCATTCCTCGTACTGAATGCTCAATGGCATCAGTTCACATTCGCCAAAAAGAGGTTTTTAAAATCCTACGTTCTCTAGACGTGAACAAGGCTAGCGGACCCGACGGAATCCCAGCGATTGTCCTACGCACCTGTGCTCCAGAGTTGTCTCCTGTTTTAACACGCCTGTATCGCCTCTCACTTAAGACTGCGGTAGTCCCAAAGTCATGGAGGCTTGCCAACGTGCAACCTGTGCCCAAAAAAGGCAGTCGTGCCGACCCTGTCAACTATAGACCAATATCAGTCACTTCCATACTCTGCAAGACTATGGAACGTGTACTTAACAACCGGCTCCTGGCATACCTTGAATATAACGATCTCCTCAGTGACCGCCAGTATGGGTTCCGCCCAGGACGGTCCACGGGGGATCTCCTAGTGTATGCCACACATCTGTGGAGTGAGGCTGTCGAGAGATACGGGGAGGCACTTGCCGTGTCACTTGACATATCCAAAGCCTTTGACAGGGTCTGGCATGCAAGCCTTATACGCAAGCTTCCATCATATGGAATTCCGATTGACCTATGCGACTGGATAGCTGACTTCTTGAGTGAACGATGCGTACGAGTTACGAGATACGAGATTGATGGATACTCATCGGATCAAACGGCTATTAATGCCGGTGTTCCTCAGGGGTCAGTTCTGTCAGCTACTTTATTTCTGCTGCATATAAACGACATGCTTGTGCCCGGAACCTTTGGGTATGCTGACGACAGCACTGTTTCTGACAGATATCTGTCCGGTGCAGGGGTCAAATTGGATGTTACTCAGTCTTGTCGAGAGGACATGGTGCAGCGATTAAACTTGGCCCTTGAATTTGTGTCCGACTGGGGTGACGCTAATCGGGTCAGTTTCAACGCAAACAAAACACAGGCGTGCCTTTTCTCCACAAAACGGAGTCCCTTCGCTTTGACTCCGACTTTCCGAAATGTGTCCATACCGATAGCTGATCGCCTGGAGCTCCTGGGCATTAACATATCGTCCGATTTGAATTTCGGGCAGTATATTGAGTCCATGGCGAAAACCGCAGCGAAAAAACTGGGCGTCCTTTCGAAGGTCAGACGGTACTTTACTCCGGGACAGCTTCTACAACTTTATCAAGCACAAGTCCGATCGTGTATGGAGTACTGCTGCCATCTTTGGGACGGGTCTGCCCAATACCAGCTGGCCGCGTTGGACTCAATCGACAGGCGTGCCAGGAAGCTCATAGGTGATCCAACCTCTGTGGCGAAGCTACAAAGTCTTGAGCATCGTCGCAAGGTAGCCTGTCTATCTGTTTTTTATAGGATACATTTCGGAGAGTGTGCGACGGAATTACACGATTTAATACCTCCGTCTCCCTTTCATCTGCGGGGGACGAGACGCAGGCTGGGTTTCCACCCTTATGTCGTTGACCTACCAGCAATTCGTACGAAGAAGTTTGCTTCTTCTTTTATAATGCGCACGGCTAAGGAGTGGAACGCACTGCCTGCGGACCTGTTCCCTGAGCAATACAACCTGGGCCTCTTCAAGGCAAGAGTGAATAGGCATCTTTCTAGGTAAGCATGCTACATCTTCGGCCTCATCATCACTCAACATTAGGTGAGATTGGGGTCAAATGTTTACCTATCGAACATAAAAAAAAAAAAAGACTGTTCAACTTTTTCTGATGCTAAATGTAGGTCATGTCATAATATCTACCGTATGCATGCGGAAAGATGGGCCAAAATAACGATGGACTAGGTTTCCCAGGATAGTCGCTGGTATCCGGGTTAAAGGTGGAGAGACAACCTGGCTACCTTCTTGGAGAGTCGGTTGAGAGTTGTGCACAATAGAGAGGATTGGGGGCAGAGCTTTGCCCTGTAGTGGGACACTTAACAAGCTAAGTAAAAAAAATGTACAGGATATCTATAGAATGGACTGGATAGTAGCTACGTCTAGAAATTTAAAATTTGTAACGTACCTACTTAATAAGAAATCATTGTCACTGCAAATGCAATATTTCAAAATAAATAACTTCCACCAACGTCTGCTATTTTTATTTTAAACATGTTATCTATTGTCAATGGTTTTATTCCCTATATCATCCCCCATTTCAGTTTAATCGGCAGCTGTTTATGAGCCATTTAACCCAGGCTGGGCCTACCCCTACGCCCCACCCCTAGATTACAGAATTTACTCCTCTTTTCCTAGAGACTCCCCCCAGATTAAGGCGATACTTAACTATAAAACTGATAAAATAAAACACATTGCTCGATATAAATACTCGTTAATATAAAAACTGGCCAAGTACCTACGAGTCGCAGTTTTCAAGCTCTCTGAAGGGATCTGAACCAAAATAACACCTAAGTACATTGAGTTTGGATTCAAATATCTAGTCGCTCTGTGGCGATTTCGTATCCTCAATTTTCAGGGTCTGACGATGACCAGGTCAAAAAAGTTGGTTCCGAAGGAATCATAATAATCTAATATAATTATAGTTTACCACTGACGTAGAATACTATGCCTATACTAACGCCGGGTCTAGTACAAAATTCACGAAAAAAGTGTTACAGACTAAACTACACAAACCACAAGTAATCATAATCATAATCATTTATTGCTTTCACATGTTTTATAGATGTTACAAATACAGTTATGGTCCTATGTGAAACCCTGACCGGGCACTGCAAAAAAACTCTTTGACAAATTTATTTTATGTATATACAACGTGTTAATGAATTAACGCAAAACTAGAAAGTAGTTTGTTTAGAATCGATAGCAGAATCGAATTATCATGGTTTCAACATAGATAATTTTTTTCAAAATTTTAATTTTTTTTTTTCATAAAATTTTTAATTTACTAAACCCGATGTCAACCCACCCCACGGGCACACTCACCCTACTTACTACCAAAACAAGATTATAAAAATGTATCCATGAGTACGTTAGCGCTTTCTTTCAGTGCTGAAATGATAACAAATCATTTTTGCCTCCGAACTTAAAATGCGAATAACTTTAAATTTTAAGTATCAAAATAATGAAATTATTGTTTCAATCTAATTCTTTTGTTATAAATCAGTTGGGGTGTATGAGGTTTTGCGCTAATTTATTAACACGTTGTATACATTATTCCGTATACGTAAGAATTTACATTATACACAACAATAGAAAAAAAAAAATCTAATAATCATATTACAAGTGGGTATTATTATTTATTAATGCTCATCAAAAAACTCCTTTAAACTATAAAAACATTTGCTAATCAGATATTGTTTTAAATTTGATAAAAAAATTGATTTTTTTTTCGATTTCTTTTATTTTTGTGGGAATATTATTGTAAAATTTGATGGCCATTAAATAGGTGCCTTTATTGTACATTTCCATTGTTTTAATGTTTGGTGGGGCCAATCTATCTTTGTTCTGCGGCTGGTTGGCTATCCGAGAGCTTACATATTTTGCTTTTTGAAAAAGGTGGCTGTTGTTGCGAACATATTTCCATAATGTAGATTGAGGTAAGCGTCAATATTTGGAGTTCAATGAAATGTGGCCTACAGCTTTCTATTCGTTTGATATTTACTAATATTCGGATGCATTTTTTTTGTAATAAGAAAAGATCGTCAGTGTCTGTGCTATTGCCCCACAGGATAACACCGTATTGTAGCCATGCGTGGACATACGCATAATATGCTTGTGAAGCAATTTTTATATTTGTTGCTTTTTTGAGTTCATAAAGGGCATACGTGAATCTCGATAACTTACTTACAATTCTGTTGATGTGCGCTTTCCAGTTAATGTTCTCGTCTATTTCGATTTCCAAAAGGGTACAGTTTTTTACACTTTCAATTTGCATGTTATTGTAGCTATAATTTAAGTTAAGTTTTGGTTTCTGATAAGGATGGAATTCAATTATTTTAGTTTTATCGTAATTTATTTGTAAATTATTTTTTGTAAGCCAAACGTCTATTTTTTCTAAATTAGTGTGTAATATGTCGTATGCCTCCATTTCACTCGCTGTAGGAAATATTATGGATATGTCATCAGCATACAAAACACACTTCAAATTACTGTCCTTAATTAACTGAGGTAATTCATTGATATAAATCAGAAATAACAGACATCCAAGAACGCTGCCTTGTGGAATTGAACTTGACATGTGAAGTGCGGGCGATCTTACTGTTGATATTTTACCTGACTGTTTTTCGCAATGTTCTAATTCAACGTATTGTTCGCGATCTTTAAAATAAGAGATAAACCAATCATGAGCTATTCCTCGAATACCTAGCCCGTACAATTTTTTAAGTAGTAATCGATGCGAGACGCGGTCATATGCTTTGTTCATATCGAGTAGTACAGCTATAGCATACTTTTTATTGTTTAAGATGCTAAGCGCCTCGTTAATCAAACTGTAAGCTGCTAAGGTTGTCGAGCGACCCTTTCTGAATCCGAATTGGTCTGCATTAAATAAGTTGAATCTTTCAAAGAATGATACTTAACGTGTAGTAGTATAAACCAACTAAAAACATGGAAAATACTGAAATTCTTTTCCATCCCACTCCCCCATCGGGGCATGGCACGCGCCGCGCATCCAAGCGTGCGCGTAGTCGGCCGATCAAATGAAGACTGTCGCGTAATTAGTTCTCTTTTCACGTTTTGGTGCTCTTTTGGTTCGGACACTTTTGGTTCCGAAGGAATCAATGTAAATTTTCATGAGAAACCTAATTTAAAAATTCCCTACTTAGAAAAATAAAACATCAACAACATAATAGCTAATTATTCATTGATTATTGATTACCTTTGACATTAATTATTGATTACCTTTAAATTTTATTTCGATTACGGTTTAAAATAATAATGTCTTTTTTTTTTAAAAAAACCCTATTACTTTTAATAATAACCAAATAGTTCGATAAATTGTCGAATAATTCCAAACCCAAATTATTCCGACGAAGCTTAAATTTTAATGAACAGTAAAGACTAGGCTTTACTTTCATTTAGCCAAGCGAGGCTAGTAAAAATAAAAAATCCTGACCAATAAGTTCGGTTACTTTCCGTCCTACCAACCTACACCTCGCAACTTACAAAATAATGGAAACTGAAATGGAACAAATCATTCATCTATGAGGTTACTAATTAATTTTCGACACGCAGCGTGCAACTCTCAAAATAATTGGAGCGAAATCATTGAATCACTATTCAAGTTAATTTGGCGCCATTTTCCACGTCCGCCATTTTCCACTGGCCACCATTTTAGTTTCGTCATTAATTAGGATTAAATTGTGTACTGATTTGATTCAAATATCTGTTGTATGCTCAAACTATTTATTATTCGCTTAGAACCTTGTATCAATCACTAGTATTTAAATTCGTTATTTAGTGAAACCAAACTGCAAATATAATTATGTTAGCCACTGACGTAAAATACTATGCCTATACTAATGCCGGGTCTAGTACAAAATTCTCGAAAAAAGTGTTACAGACTAAACTACACAAACCAACTAAAAACATGGAAAATGCTGAAATTCTTTTCCATCCCACTCCCCCATCGGGGCATGGCACGCGCCGCGCATCCGAGCGTGCGCGTATTCGGCCGATCAAATGAAGACTGTCGCGTAATTGGTTCTCTTTTCACGTTTTGGTGCTCTTTTGGTTCGGACACTTTTGAGCGCCGACTCTACGTCCAGTGGTTGGTAAAGTCAATTATGTTTGCAGTCATGTTACAAAATTACAAGGTTTTAAATTGGTCTGCATTGCAATTAGTTGACTTTACACTGACAAATTATCATAACAGACAATCCAAGACAAGCATATAAGGTGGCCTTTATTTCAAAATAGTTGAATTGACTGTGACTACACATTTCGAAAATATATACAGGGTCCAACTAAATATGCTGACGGTTTTCTAAGAGGATGATCAGACCATCAAACTGAAAATTGTCTCTTTAGGACCAACATCGATATCGCGAAAAAATTATAATGTCATTTGGGACACCTGTTTTTTGTCGCGCTTTCGATCTTTGTCCTATAGAAAAAGTTGTTCGGTTTGATGGTCTGATCAGCCCCTTAAAAACCATCAGTATAATTATTAAAAAGGACTCTATAACTCAAAAACTTACATCTATGTAAAACGCTACACTCCTTTTTGAGTTCATAATCGGTTGAAAACTAACCTGAACAATTTAATCGGTACATTCACCTCTCTTGTTTAGAATACAGGAATACCTGTTAACGTCAAAAGCTCTTCTATGGGCAGTTTCTATGCAGATTCTATGCACTTGGCTCAAGTGCACTGCCATTGAAAACTGGATACCAGGTATCTAGTTAAAAAAAATGCTATTACGATCCTTGTAGTCTGTTTTATCCGACTTTAAATGTACAATGAAAGAGCGTAATGTAAGTGGGTACTTTAAATGGGAGCTGTAACCACACAGTGAGGACATAAGAGATGTCTACGATACCTGTAGGAATTAGTCGCCTTTTACGACACCCATCTGGTTTAGCACCCATCCAGACAGGTACCTATCGTGAAAGGTATCTAATTCCTACGGTGTCATCAATACCACTGATGCCTTATACCTTACTGCTATTAGGTCAGATTCACTGCATCCAAAAACCGCTCCAAAAATCTGATTGTAGTGGTTTTCCGTTCCATTAAATTCAGGAGAGTAAGGACGAAAGAGTTTTTGCACACTTAAGCATTTAAAGCGCGTCTAAAAACAGCGATATACCGATATGATCACGATGATGTGGTGGAGTTAGATGCAGTGGCTATAAATGGCAGCTATATACGATGAGAGCATTGGCGATGTTGAAGACACGCCAGAAGGAATAAAATACTCGTAAGTATCTATACATACAAATTCTGACATCCAACCATAAGACCCAACATTATATCCACCTATGTTTACGAATAAATATTTCATTTCATTTCGAAATTCGTGTTTCGAGGATTTAAAACACGTGTTTTCTACCAAATGGAAAGATCATGGATGAGATTTGGACCCTTACGCACCTCAGGACTCCATAACGATCCCACAAATAATTTCAAAAACACCCCTACCGAAAACGTTCTAGCAAAACTAGTGTAAAAACCTCACTTGAAATTCGCTTTATGCCCCCTTTTATACGTTTTTATTGTTATGTCCCCCCCTTTATGGTTATAGGCGGTCGCATAGGACCATTTCGTTGGTCCCTGTATTGTTTCTCATAATAGGACTGTTGTTTTTTTTTGTTTTTGTAGTGGAATCGACTTGTTTTGAAAGTGGGATTAAATTTTTATTTTTTGTTTGTTTTGCAACTTTGCAAGCATGTTAGGTGAATGCTACACGCTGGATATTTATCGCGATAATTTTTTATTGTGGTACAAATGGTGATAAAAAATCCTATGGTCTGTATCACGATTCGTGATAACTACACGCTCGATATTTATCATTATCCTGGATTAAGGTCCAAATATCGTTTATGTAGTTTAGAAATTAAAAATGTTTTAGTTATTTTAGTTAAAAATTTGAAGGCTGTGTTTCACCTGCATGTCTTTTTTTTAATTACAGATGGGTTTTTTCTTGACCTCAGTCCAGTCCTCAGGATAAAGATGGGGTCGAAGATGTAGCGAGCTTACCCAGAAGAAGCCTATTCACTCGTACTTTAAAGGAATTCGGGTTGTAAGCGTTCGGAAATACTGACTCAGGTAGGGTATTCCACTCCTTGGCTGTGTGCATTATAAAAGGCGCTTAGTGCGAATATGTGGGATGTCAACCAAGTAGGGGTGATATCCCGCGGTGCGGTGTTACAAACAAACTAAGTACCAACAGTGACGTATTCTCCTAAGGGCAAAATGGGCAAGTGCTAAGGGCGGCCGGGTCAAGGGGGGCGGCCCCTAGGGCGATACACATGTATTAGGCTGCCTGTCCATTGACGCGAGCTGGCTGTACGAGCTGTGTAGCTGTGTAAATATTAACCAATCAGGAGCTCGGCCGAGATCGGACTTAGCTGGACTTAGCCGGACATCAGTGTGAAAAATTTCGAGCTCGCTCTGGTTTATCTTTTTATTATTGTAGGTACTGCATGCATTAGACCAACCGAGTTACAATCATAGCCAAATCCATTGGCGTAACTAGTGGGCGCCGCCCACCTCAGAAAGTCAGTTGAATCTACTACTTTCGCAAAATACAATTTGGATGTATGTAGCTTGTGACAGCTTTTGTTGGTCAATTCTTAAATATCTCAAAACCTTAGGACTTTTGCTGGCACAAATCTTGGCTACAGGCCCACCGCCGCGTCAAACTGCAGTGATGGGGGGCGGCCAAATATATTTGCCCACGGGCGCAATATTTTTAAATACATCCCTGAGTACCAACCTGGGTAAGAAAGTCTAGGAAGTCGTTTGATTTGAAGCTTTGCAAGCGTAAGTATGTCATTCGGATGACAAAACAATAAATTGGTACCAGCATCGAGCAGCATTTTGAATATACCTATTGAATTGAATATACCACTCTAAAAATTAAAATAATAACCGATTCGTGAAATGTGCATTTCTTAAAATGACTGATTCAACAAATGACCGATTCAAAGTGTTCAAATACGGCAACATAATAATATTGTATGGAAGCTGTGTATGAAACGGGATCGCGATGGTCATTTGTTATTTTACTGACGGGAGCACATGACGTCACGGGCCACCGTTTCAATGTTGTGAAAAAATAAGGTACGACCGTGTGCTGATAGGGTAGACTTCGAACTTGAGTAAATTTTGTATCATCATCATCAGCTCAGGGCTCAGGCCTCCCCTCAAGGATGATGTATGGACGTCAGTCCACCACGCATGCTCTATTCGGATTGGTAGACTTCACATACGCATCAGAATTTCTTCTTTAGCGTATGCAGGTTTCCTCATTATGTTTTCCATCACCGTTTGAGAGCTGGAGAATTTTAAATCAGCTGCAAGTAACATTGTTTCAGTGTACTTGTCGTATTATCACTATCATCAGCCTCAACAGGGTGAAATTGATCTCATTAGCATCCTTTCAAACTAAACTAGTTTTACTATGGTGGGAACAAGCCGATCGCGATCGGAGTGAAAAAGAAATCAACTGTTCTTTGCTCCGATCGGTTTGCTCTCATAGTAAAAGCTGTTCAGTTTGATGTGTAGACTCTTAGTTTAAAAGGATGCTAATATGATATCAATTTCACCGTCCCACTGTAGGGACACAGGCTTACCCTCCAGGGAGGGCGTAGTAGCGTTAAAAGTCTACCAAGTGTAGCCAATATAGTTTGGTAGACTTTAACAATTTCGAGTCGTATCAGTATGAAAAAAAAAAAGTTGTTTTCAGTCTAGTCAACAGATATCTGAAGCGATTTAAATAAATGTCCTAATTATGAAAAGGGTAGTGTCTGACTTCGAAGAGCATAACTAACTAATGTCATTACATTAGGCACTGCCGTTGTTGTCAATCGTACAAAATATGGTGGATGGACTACCCATGGACTACCATCCACAGCAGCGGTTGTAGCAGTTTTTCAGACCACCCTGAAAGGCCATAAAGTCCTGAAATTTTGTATGTATGATTGCTAAGCACAATAACATTTCTTTCCCAATTCAATCAAAGGAAATTTACTGTCATGATAGTATGTAGAATTACAGAGAGTCCTTCTTAATATTCTGACACTTTTTTAAGGTGATGATCAGACCGTCAAACTGAACAACTTTCTCTATGGCACCAGCATCGAAATCGAGAAAAGAAAAACAGCTGTTCTATACGAAGCTGAAAATCTACTTGAGCCAGATGTATGCGACAGCTGATTTAGTTGTTCAGTTTGATGGTCTGATCAAAGTCATACCTTAAAAAAGTGTCAGCATGTCAAGAAAGACCCTGTATTTGATCTTCCAGGCTTGGCCGCGGTCCAAGGCTACGCTGTGTCCAGTAGGTACTGTGTCGTTGTTCGCAGAGGCAGTTCCTAGAATTACTTATACGAAACCACAAAACCATTTTCGAACGGAAGCGTCAGCGTCATAGCAAACCTGTCGTTGATGTAAATAAAATTGTTAGGTAGGTTAGTTTGTTTTGTCTGGCCCGAATGGCCTTGCATTTATCTTGGTGTAGCACAATTCCTAGTTTCTAGGTCTTAGCACTAACACCAGTGTCCACATAAAAAACTGTAGGTACCTATAATTTGTAAGACCATTAAGGTAGACTTCCGATGCCAGCGGCCGATGCGACTAACGCGCGCGGCCGACGACAGACCTCACTTCCGAGGCCAGCGATTGACGCGTGCCTATTGTGCAGAGTGTTATCACTTTAGGGTATTTTCCCCGAAATTTAGAGTATGTTTTTATGTTTCGGTGCTTAAACAAAAACATAAAAACACAAACAAAAAAACCAGTACATATTTTAATAAAGAATATTTGATTGATTGACAGATTGATAGGTTTAGAGAATACAATACAGAAGAGAGAATATATGAATGCATTTTTTTTTACAGGGTTTATGATAAAATACATTTTTGGGAGTAATTAGACCCTTGGCTTTTTAACCTGTACATGGATCGCTGTCTAGCTAATAATTATGTAGACAAGAGAGATTTTCCGAAAAAAGAAAAAGTACTTTCAAGTGGCTCGATAGATGGTGTTATCGCAACGTGGATGAGCGACCTTGCAGATAATAAAATACAAATAAAATAGTAAAAATTAAGCAAATTTTCGGTAAAAACTTCGTAATATTTCTGGCAAACATTCTTGTTCTGCGTGACGTCAGAGCATAGCCGCGCGCGGCCGCGGCCGATGCGATAGACATCGGCCGCGCGCGTCTGACGCGCGCGTCAGTCGCTGACATCGGAAGCGGCGCTATACGTTTTCATAATAACTAGTATGGCCGCATCGGCCTTCGGCCGCGAGCCGCGCGGGTCAGACGCGTCGGCCGCTAGCATCGGAAGTCCACCTTAATGTTATTGAAAACTGTGTGGAGAAGAATAAACGTTTATATTATACAGGGTGTACAATAAAATGGGACAGCTACTTAAAGGGGTGCTTCAGACCATCAAACTGAACAACTTTCTCCATGGGACCAATACCGAAATCGCGAAAAAAAAATCAGCCGTCCCATACATTTCAGTCGAGTTATGTTTGCAGTTTTGTATGGGAGAGCGGATTTTTTTTTCGCGATTTCGATATTGGTCCCATAGAGAAAGTTGTTCAGTTTGATGGTCTGAAGCACCCCTTTGAGTAGCTGTCCCATTTTATTGTACACCCTGTATACAACAAACGTGTTTTTTCAATGTTTTTTTCTTTTGCTCTATCGTAAAAATGACAACATAAGTACAACAGCGTCAAACTTTTTGTAATTATAGAGCATACTCAATACACTTATACACAAAAACATACATTAATGAAATTGTTTCAAAAAACTAAAAAAAACGCATTTGTCAGTAATTACTATAAATACTAATTAAAACTTTAAAATTGAACATCAAAGCAAAAAGCTTTATATTTGCATGCCTCCGGCAATAACACGAGCCAACTTTAAGATTCCAATCCTATTCTAAGTGCAAACGGACAGTCTTATTAAATCGATAACTTAAACCTTGATTTTTCTTTTTTAGTATCCTTTCTCTACTCCTTTCTCTCCAAACTGCCTCCGTGGTCTAATGGTTAAGAGCTTTGGCTCTCGACACGGAGGTCGTGGGTTCGATTCCCACGGGGGAATGATCCCACCTAGTGATATGTCACTTTGTGCGTTTTTCCCCAGTTGGTTAGGACATTGCAGGCTGAATCACCTGATTGTCTGAAAAGAAAAATGATTCCGTGCTTCGGATGGCACGTTAAGCCGTTGGTCCCGGCTACTATCTCTGGTGGTAAGTAGTAGTCGTTACATAAAAACCACGTCAGAGGCTGTAAGGCGGTCTGAAAAAACTCTGACACCAGGGCTCTGCCCACACGATAAGAAGAAGAAGACTTCTTTCTCTCCAGTTTTAGTGGTCGCAGTAGCGTGAATGCAAGTTGATAAATTGTGATAACTCTGCCCTGTGGAAAAACCATGTAAAATAAAAATTTCAAGGCTACGCTACGCACCCCTCATTCGTCTCTGCCCAAATGTGTGCCACTTTCATCGTTCTACTTTTGCGTTTGTTTGTTTTTACAAGCTTTTATTTATACGGATTTTTATTTGAATAGTGGAACTAGAGTAAAGAATAGTTTTATTTTATTATATACTGGAATGAACCACCTATGTTTTCGCGTGTACATAAATTTGTTTCCGTGGGTGAACGAGACGACGAGTTCATAGTAGTTTCTTGACAGGTTTTTTGGCGGCGAAAAGCTCACATATCACCACATGACACTTCATAATTGGCTACTTGACAACTAGTCAAATCAGCTACTCTTTATCGGACGTCAAATCATGCGCTTTGTATGAAGATTTGTACTAAATATTGAGTTGTGACGTCATCAACATTTTCATTACTTTTTATAGTTTATCTTGTTATTAAAAATAGTATTCAAGCTAAAAACTCAATGAAAATGGGAGTTTAGCGTTATTTTCTAACCCTTTTTTTATTGAGTAGATAAAAATAAAATATATTGAATGTAGTCAAATACCCAACAAAAAAAATACAAATTCTCATTTAATACTTATACAAAAACAATTCATTGTTTATCAGCACAGTGTGGCTAACCCATCCGTATACAGGTTCTTCTTAATATGCTGCAGATTTTAATTGTATGATCAGACCATCAAACTGAACAACTTTCTCTATGGGACCAACATCGAAATCACGAAAAAAAAATCCGCAGTCTCATAACATTTGGCTCGCGTAGGTTTGCAGTTTTGTATGTGACAGCTGCATATATTAAGAAGGACCCTGTATAAAGACCAAAGACCTGGAGTTTTAAAAGTCACACGTTAAAATCAGGAGTAAAAAATTTCAAAATTACTATGTTGATCAATCGATCATTAAGATAAATCTAGATTTTTGTTTTCAATTAAAAAAAAATCTTTCCATCCTTTGAATTTACCCCTAGCTACTAAACTCTAGGAATTCATTTCCAAAATGTACTAAAGAATATGCAAAAATATGCAATAATTTTGTGTATGAATGTACTCTGTAAGGCTGAATCGGCGATTTGCATTCAAGAAGCGAGTCGAGACGGAATTGTGTTTTTATTACTGGAGATAAGATAGTGTCTCTTTTGTCTTGTAATACTGTCGCTAAAATGTCGGTGCGTTAGACACCAGCAACTTTTACAACAGGAAGCAAACCTGTACCTAATCATCAATCAAAAAAGTAATTAGGCATCGTCCTGATAGAACGCGAATGCGCGATAATCGCGCGAGTAAGCGATGCGACCATCGCGCATTCGCGTTCTATTAGGACGATGCCTTAGCTGTTTCATACATTTGAGTAGAGTACTTACGTACCTATTGCAATTAGTATTCGAACAGCTTATTATTTTTTCCGATTTCAGGTTTGCTCCCTGAAAATAAAAGTTGTACAGTTTGATGGTCTGAACCAGTGGTGTACTATCGCGGACTTTTCAGCCTAAACACTTAAAAAAATATATCGCATAAATTTCGCGCATAGGTAATTTACTTATTGTTTGGTAACTATTCATTCATTGGTAAGTATATTCATCAGTAGGGTGGGGCTAGGCAGCGCTTTTATTATTTTAGTATGCGAGCAAAAATGAGCCTAGTGGTGGTCAGGCGAAAAAGTCCGCAATACTACCCCTAAAAATTTTACAAGTGTTTTTACACAATCACCTAAGTAAGGTAGGTATTTATCATGGGGCAAATAAGCCGTGGCTAGTAACCTCGCCTGCCCTGCAGGAGGCGATGGTTCGATCCCCGTCCAGACCGACTCGTACCAATGAGTTTTTCGGAATTTATGTACGATTTGTAACACCACTGGCTTTTCTGTGAAGGAAAACATCGTGAGGAAACCTGCATGCTTCAATTTCGAGGCATGTATTGTACCCACTGTCCATTACAAGTGGCGACGAGCTCACTCTCCGTCACATTGGACAGAGTTTCGGTACTACTAGCGAAACGTGGATGTTCTGAAGATTCAGAATATATCTGACTACCCCCTCAGGGAATAAAGTCGTGAGCATATGCTTATGCTTATGCAAATGCGCGTACGGAGCATTTGGACTTACTTCTACATTTGGAACTAGCAAAATTTTCGCCTTTAATTTTACAATTTTATTGTTTGAACGGAAAGGCATTAACGAGAATGCTAACTCATTTCCAGCGTCTTCGTAATGAAATTGCAGCAACATTGACCCATTTAAATAGACATGACAACTTTACTCCCTACTTTAGATGAAACCAAAAATGTACTCATTTACTTACTGCGCGTACATGTAGGAGGTCAGTGGACTTATAAAGAATAAATATTTAGTCAGTATGAAAACTTTAACCATTCTATTCTATTTTTGTTTAATGGCGTTTCCTTGGTGGATTTTGCCAATATCTAGTTTAAAAAGAGCAATTAGTGCTTGACGTTGTACGGTAATTGGATATGGCGATCACAAAGCCCTGTTTTTATACAAATACACCTCACTCAAAACCGCCATAAAATGGCGGAGCCGCGTGGCTACCTAAATCGCGAGCCAACGACAGACGTCCACTCGAGAGCCCTCCAGCCACGCGACTCTTCATCAAAATAGAAATCTCGAATGCAAACTATAACCATGTATTCTACTTGTCAAACTATGCCTGCCTGCTTGTCTTCTATACTTGCTTTCATTATTGAGGCAATAAGCGTTTTTCTTTTGGTTTTCTAGGGGATCGGTAGATGGCGCTACGGTCTGTGCGAATAAAGATCAAAATTTCAAAAAAGTTTCATTAAAGTAATAAAGAGGGTAAAGAAGTTAAACAAAATGCCAACACATCTTTTGATTGAATATTTCATTATTTACGAATAATTTTAATCGAAAATATGAAAATGTTTACGTCTGACATGGTTGTATGGGCTCGATCCCTTGGCCTTTAAAAAAAGGAAGGCACAGTCTTGACATGATTTTGTCAGGATCTCGCAATCGTTTTTATGGAGCGATAAGCATGCTATCTGGAAATTCACGCAGATGAAGAAAATTCATCAGCATTCCATCTCTATGAAATTTTCATTAGTGAGGCGAAAATTATTGGTCAATGTCCGTGAGCCAAATACAACGCCATACGAGTATATTCATGTCAAGGCATTTGCATGGTATACAGGGTGTAAGGAAAATTATCATTAACCTTTAACACTTTTTGTTTACTTAGCTTAACCCGGCTTCTACAAGATGCACTCTCTGGAAGGATGGGATAGGATAGGATAGCGCAAACAGCAAACAGTATTATCTAAAATCAGAATAAACCTTAACACATTTGATCACTCTATAGAAAAGTAGGGTATATCAGAGGAACTATTATTATCATAACACAACTGACATTATTATTAAGTAATGAGCGTGCACTTGCCAAGACAAACCAAAATGGTTTAATGGTATGGATTAGATGTAAGAAAAGTGTAATTTTTGTTATAAAATAAATAAACATCTGTACGAGAGAGGATTTAAACACAGCTTCACCTGATGCTGTCAGGTTAGCCAAACACCTGGCCAGTAAAATATAAAAACACCACTGAAGAACTATCGACACGAATCAAAGAAGAAGAATTAATCTTTAAACCACATACTCTACCCATCAAACTGAACAACTTTTACCATGGGAGAAAAACGATCAGAGCAAAAAAAAAATCTGCTGTTCCATACTAAACTCCAATACCTACTCGACTCAAATGTATGCAACAGCTGATTTATTTTTTGCTACGTTCGGTTTGCTCCCATAGTAAAAGTTGTTCTGTTTGATGGGTAGAGTATGTGGATTAAAGGTTCATCATTATCATCATCAGCCTATCATCGTTCACTGCTGAACATAGGCCTCTCCCATGGCGCGCCACAAGACTCTGTCCTCGGCCTTCCTCATCCGACTGGATCGACGACGGGGAGCGACTGCTCCCCGCTACTTTTTTTAGGTCATTAAAAGGTTAATGATACTTTTCCTTTCACCCTGTATAAACAATACCTTTACCAGCTTCCTAATGAAACACCTAGACATTGTCAATTCATGTTTTACCAATTTCCCGTGTTCCATTAGGAACTTCAATGTACAAAGTACCTCCGTAAACATAATATTTTATCTCAACCCTCCTTTCTTCAATGGAAGTCTTAGATTTAAATGAGAAAGAGCAAATCTCAGCAAAACTATTATTTCAGCCAGACAACGTAGTTGCATCGTAACAGAATTAAGCTAGACTCGCAGAAATAAACCTTGTTTCGTCTAATTAAGTGCCGTTTCGCAACTTCCACTTTCAGTTAAAGCCATTTTCTTGAGACGTAGCTTAATGTACCCTCATTATTTATGCTGTAAAATACTTTGGTGAATTCACGATGCAAATTTTCGACTGTAGGTACAAATTGATAAGGTACAGTTTGAAATATTGACAAATAAATTAAGTTTGATCCAATGATAAATTATGGCTCAATTTAATCATCATTAGGTAGTCAATAGGTACAAGCTTTCGTTAAAGGACGAACATAACTTAGTCGTCGAACGGTAAATTCTAGGCAGCTTTCAATTGCATGCAATCCAAAATACTGTATGAACACACTTTTGTGACCTTTTGGTCCAACTAATAAGAGAACTTATATCTCGAAAACGGTAAGTTGCAGGAAAAACCTGTCTTATACCGAATGAAAGCTCACGAAATTCTCTGCAACTTTTTTTTATTCTGTACACTTTTTTCGAATTTCCATCTCTTCCCCAACCCAAAACCAAATACCTTCCGCCCCTCTCTGCTCACGCACTCGCCACCCTCTCTTCGGCCATTTGTTGACTAGAGTAACTGGAGACATAAATATCAAAATCAAAGATTGATCTGGACATAGGTAGGTAGGTACTCGACAAGGCCCATTGGGCCCATGTTTACTTTGATGAAATTAATGTAGGTACTTACCTATTGCTGCAATTATGTGGGTCAAATCGAGTTAACCTTTAGTTACTACGAATGGAAGAAAGGATCGGAAGGTGTAGACTGTAGAGAGTGGTAGGTATTTTATTTCCTTACTAGCTGTGCCCGTAACTACGTACGCACAGACCACTGAATCCACTATCTAAGTATATGTGTGTGTTTTGTTCTACTCATTCTGTAAATGCATGCGTTTTTGGACATAAATGTTTATGTTTATATCTTTACAATATCGAAACATATTATGGTGTGGATGTAGGTACTACATTGAATATAAATATAAATGCAAAAAAATTATTGGGGGCGATATGAATTGAATACGGTGTAATGTAATGGAATGTATTGAGACCATTTTAAGAATTTTTGTCTGTTTATCTGTTTCTTTTTGTTTCTGCACACTTCACTTAAAAACGACTGAACTGTTTTGGGTGAGATTTTCACAGAAGCATAAGACTAAGTTGGATTAACTGTTTACTCAGCCGTTTCCTACCTGGCGGAGCCCAAAATTGGTAGGTACGTTTTGAAAATACTTTTTGGATTTTTTAAATACAAGTGGCTGAAAAGTGAAAAGTAAGGTAAGGTAGGTATATTTCTAGAACGGGCTCATGCAGCCCTTTCATTTGATAACCCTGACGACAGGTTTCAGAACAACAAATTTTAAAATCCGATACAAAAAATTTATGACTTCATATACCTCTAAGGGAAATATTTTTAAGAGTTGCCGGTCAAAATAATTGCTCTGAACTACCGCTCTGTACATGTGTGCCGAACGGCTATCCTGTCGATCGATTTGTGTTTTTTTTTGTGTAAATTACCGACTAGTATGATCACGGATCACATTAATAATAAAGCTGTAGAATGAGGACAGAAGGCCCTATACTTTTTGTCAAGGGGCCCTGAGAAGGGCCTTTGTTTGTTTGCATTTTTTTATTGTGAATATTGTGCCGCAGAAAAAAGCTGGGAGGCTCAGAAGAAGCAGGTCCAGCTAGCCAGAGTAGTCAGAATCTTTTAGCCGTTTTCACCGACAGTTCAGTGAATTCAGCGGGTTCGAATCCCGTAAGGGACAAATATTTGTATGATGAATATGAATATTTGTACCCGAGTCATGGATGTTTGTATTTATATATTATGTATTCTATATCGTTGTCTAGTTATCATAATACAAGTCCAGGCTAGATTCTGGTACTTTAAATGTGACTAGATAATTTGTGTGACACTGTCCATGATATTTATTATTATTATTTATTATTATTTATTAATTCGTTGCCCGGGGTGGACCACAAGGAGGTAAATTCTAATAGTTAGGGAGGTGGCGAGCATTTCGGTATATGATTTGCACACGTTTCACATCGAGGTAGATTGCAGTTTACGTCGGTACGAATCGATTTGGTCCAGTCAATAATGGTCCTACGTCGCTGCGTTTTCGCGTTACAGCCGATTAAAGTTGTTAAAAAAAAAGCGGTATTAAATTATTTGCACATGTCTGCCTCTGGGGTTCATGGTCACAAATATCTTGGAAACGAAGAAAATCGAGGAGGCAGACATTCAGGGCTCTGCATTATCATGGGACGGAGTTGTAAAAGTGTAAAAAAAAAGCTCTACTAAGTCATTTGCACACGGTTCTCATTGCGCCCATTCGATTCATTACGACTCCGTGGATACGAAAAAACATTTGGCAGACACTTTGCTCACTGTTCTTGGGAGATATTTTATACCTGCGGAGACGCAGTTAACAGGCAGAAGCCAAATATTTGATATATAGAGTTTTGAAACTCGTTCGTATGGATTCTATTAATTATTTTCAATAATATTCAGTAGACGCAAAATTTTGTATTTGCAGCTTGGCGCGAGTCGAGTTGAAAAAAAAAAATCACATGGTCTGCCTCTGGAATATCAGGGTCCTGAACGTCTGCCTCATCGATTTTCTTCGTTTTCATGACAAATTAAAACATCAGTCCAAGAGGCAGACATGTGCGCATAACCCCAGGAACACGCAAGTTATATAGCAGCTGCTCAGTAGCTGCATAAAGGATATTTCCTTTATGCGGCTACTGTACAGCTGCTATATAGCTTGCGTGTTCTTTGGGAATATAGCACATCTTTTTTTTTTTACATTTTTGGAGCGCTGTCAATAGACAACGCAGAGGCAGCCCGCTGGCAGACTATTTTTCCGTGGTCCTTCTCATTGTTTTTAATCGAACAATTCAAATCTGCCAAGTGTGCAATTCGTATAGAGTTTTTTAAATAATAAAAATAACTTAAAAAATTGAAATCTACAAAAGTCAGAGCCCTGGATGTCTGCCTCTTCGATTTTTTGTCTTTACAGGATGACTGTGATCATCAGCCCCAGAGGCAGACATGTGCAAATAATATCGCCCACCTTTTTTTTTTACATTTTTGAAACGCTGTTAATTGACAACGCAGCGCCACCATGGTGGCAGACGAGGTCCTTTATGTTTCTCAAGGTATCATTATTGCTATTAATAACGTCTGCCATGTGTGCTAATGATATCGAAATTTTGCTCGCCACCTCCCTAACTATAACAAATTACCACCCCATTAGCCATACGATTAATAATAATAAACAGATCACATTCACAGTACAGAACAGACTATGATTGATGGTCTGATTGTCCCCTTAAAAACCGTCAGATATAAGTATGTATAAAAGATATACTAGTAGCATAATAATTAGGTAGGTGTATGATATTTGAACCTACTTTTATAAAGAATGTAACTTGACAGTTTTTTTGTTCGAACTTGAACCGAAAAGTCAACACTCACTCAATGGTAGACTTGTTGTCACCGGAAGCTTGTGGTATGTGCTTATTACGCACTTACAACTTTGTTATTGTTACTCTGTTCACTCTTATCTGCAATTCAATGGAACTGTAATCGACTCAAAATTGAACATCGTAAAAATTATTACGAAGAAACAATAATTCACAAACAGTTCATTCGGTAGTTCGTAGAAAGCCCGTATTTTAAATTATTTACGCCGGAGTGGATACGCCCTTTCTACAGGGTGTTAGGGTAAACAGTTGCATTATTCTAAGGGGGTGATTGTACCCATTATACTGAACAGCTTTCCAAAAGAAACGTATAGGAAATTCGCACAAATAATTTAGGACTTTCCATACTAAATGCAATCAGCTGACCGAACGTTTGTATGAAAGTGGGAAAAAAATCCTATTTTCTGTAGGTTTCTTAGGGAAAGTTATTCAATATCATGTACAATCACCCTTTAAAGTAATGCAACTGTTTACCCTAACACCCTAACCCTATACATAAACCACGTCTCTCTTGCTAATTTAATTTGTACACACGGCGACACATCAAGCTATACAAAACCAACATAAGCTGACCGCGCGTATAGGTTGCATAATGTATAACGTCGCGCGACCAGCTTATGTTTGTTTTGTATAACTTGATGTGTCGCCGTATGTACCTACCTGAAAACCGTTTGTATATTGGAAAAATAACTAGGTAGGTATGTCGAAATTATTACTAAGTAAGTACCTATTTAAATCTTATTCGTAGATTTAAATGATTGTATTGTCGAAAAATTAAGGTTTTCAGAAATGCATTAAAATTAAAACAGCTTGTTACAAGAAAGGTGAAGGGCTGATGATGGCTTCACTGTGAAAATGATTCAGTTTGATGGCCTGAAAGCAACCTTTAAACTTTAAATATGACCACACTTTTCTGTAACACCTATATATGTATATCTAAAAGTGAACCTTGTTATAACTGCGTGCACAACAGCGACAACAGCTGGGAATTGTGGAAATTTTCTGACCACCTCGAAAGGGTTTTATGGTCGTGAGTTTATGTATTTAAATAAGGTCTAGCAAAATTAGCTGAAACTATGTTAAGGGGATGATCAGACAAACAACTTTCTATATGGGACCAACATCGAAATCGCGAAAAAAATCAGCGGTCCAACATTAGGCTCAAATTGCAGTTTTGTATGGAAGAGCAGATTTTTTGTCGCGATTGCGATTATGGTGCCATAGAGAAAGTTGATCAGTTTGATGGTCTGATCATCCCTTTGATCATCCCCTTAAAATAAGTAGTTTCAGATAATGTTGTTAGGCCTTACACAACAAAGGGTCCTTCTTAATATGCTGACACATTTTTAAGGGGATGATCAGACCATCAAGCTGATTAACATTCTGGGACCAACACCGAAATCGCTTAAAAAAAATCTGCTGTCCCATACAAAACTGCAAACGCACCTACTCAAGCCAAATGTATGGGACAGCAGATTTTTTATTTGCTATTTCGATGTTGGTGCCCATTGTTAAAATCTTAAAATACGCGATAATCCGAATATTGTGGATATAATTATGGTGTCGATTCGAAACCCATATTTTAATTCGTTCTTCAATTTGAGGGGATTCGAATCTACAGACACAGGACGAACATCAAATGAGCGAATTATTCAGTTTGATGGTCTGATCATCCCCTTAAAATAGTTTCAGCTAATTTTGTTAGACCTTATATAGGGTGAAATTGATATCACTAGAATCCTTTTAAACTAAGAGTCTACCCATCAAACTGAACAACTTTTAGTATGGGAGCAAACCAATCGGAGCAACTAAAAAATCTGCTGTTCCATACTAAACTCTAAATATACATACATTCCATACTAACTACTGGTCTGAACATCCTCTTAAAAATTCGTCTGCATATTAAAGCTTGTTTGGTCATACTCTAATAATGTAAAGGAAATAAAACTGAAATAAGATAATAAATTGTTTATTACTGAGTAGCATAGATGGAAATATTACTACTAGGTAAGTAGTACTGTAGATATGGGCCACGGCCAGGGCCGGATTTAGAGGTGTGGAGGCTTCGGGATAGCAAAGGAGCGGAGGCCCCAAATTATTTTCAAAATAAAGTGGTAAATTTTTTTCAGTCGAGTTTTTCAATAAATAATTTATTGTGAAACCAAGTATAGTTTCTTTTATTATTTAACAAACATAAATATAATCGGAAACAAGAATTATCTGAAATTAAATTTTAGCGTTAACGAACGGAACCTTCCGAGCTTTTTCCGCCGAAAAATCGTTGATGATTTCGCTGAAATCCAGTTCCCGAAGTAAATCACTTTCAATCCTCAGGAGAAAAAGCTTTGAGAGACGGTTTTGTATAATCATTTGTACAAAGTACTGTAGGTAAAGGTAAAATGCGAAAAAAATATCCAAGGAAAAGTTGTTTACTAGTGTTCAAGTACTAGTCAGAATTTTTTTTTCCGAAGTCTCTATTGTGGGGGCCCTTCTTTTGTGGTGGCCCGGGGCAGTAGCCCCGGTTGCCCTCCCCTAAATTCGGCCCTGGCCACGGCTATATCAACGATAAATAGGTAGGTACATTATATACTTATATTTAATGATGATAAATCTATAAGTACAGATACTAGTAAAATAGAAGAATACTACTAGTGTGGTAGTTATTGAGTAAATGAATTCAATTGATATATTTTATTTATTTGTGATTAAGCTTCGGATTTTTTTTATCATTCTGCAGAGTAGCATCAAACCAAAACGGTTTCAGCTCCAATTTTTGAACTTCAATGAATAGTACCAGTAACAATATCTCTGTAAGATGCTTTACAATAATTATATCTAGTTACAATTAGGTACGAGCTTGTTTTGAACATTAGTTTGTGTGTAAATATTAATTACTTACCTAAACATTCAATTAAAACTACTTCTTAACATATTATTTAGTCATTAATTTTGATGTTTCATCAAAATCCTTAATTAGATACAATACAAAAATTACTTTTCAGCATCAGATTTAAAAATTATAGGACCAACAGTAGGTAGGTATAGGTATTAGTCACATGTTTCCTAGGTATAGAAATTAGTTTGGTATTTGAACAATTAGAGTTTATTAATTCGGCAAGTAAAATATAAAAATAGGTAGGTTAAATTAAATTGTAAAAAAATAATAATGCCTACCTACATTATAATATAACATTCAGAGATATTAGGTATATACTTATGGCAAAAAAGGCGGAAAATGCTACTTTGGAGAATAGGTCACTTTTCCGACTGTATACATGTTTTTCCGATCCGCCCCACCCATACATCCCGCCGACTAGAGTGCAAAAGAGACAACTGCAGCTCGGACCGATTTTATAGACAAAAAATCGACGAAATCTGCATTTCGTATTCCCCTGTTTTCTCCTCCAAAACTAAACCTATTTTAATAATTCTTTCAAAAATATTATTAAAAGGACTTTGGTTATGTCTATATGTTTTGCTTTTTTTGTTTAGGTATATTCGTCAAAGAAGTTTGGCGGAGGGCAATATAATTTGAGACCCAGACTTAGAGGTCCCATACATGAACGAAACTTACAAATCAAACGACAAACGACAAATACGTTCCAAAACGACCAAAAATACCTCAGTGATAATATTAGATGAAAATAGCTGACATGGTTGCGTTTTGCTACTGCTTATTGGATAATTTGTCCATTTTACTAGTAATTTCCACTTTTGAATCCGGGCTTCTGGAGATGTTGAAGTTTTTTTTTTTAAACTGCCTTAATTTTTCTGTTTATAATAATTATGACCACCGTTTTGAATGGCTTTTAGTTTTCGTAAAAAATGGGTGGGTCCAAATCTGCCAATCTTCGTTTACTGGATGTCTGAAAACGGGCGGTAAAATTTGTCATTTTCGAAGGTCCCTAGTTCTTACAGTAATCAATTAATGCAAAAAAGCAAAACATAGGGAAATGGCAGAGGTGACATAGATTGTATGGTAAAAAAATATTTGCTCTAGTGACATTGTTTAGGGAGAAAATAGGGGAATACGTTTGTATGGACAAAACCGTAGTGGTCTATCCTCAGTTTTATACCTAATTTTTATGATTTTAGAATAAGCTTTAAGAATACCTTACAACGTTCTTGGTTTTTATTTAGCTGTGAATTATATAAAAAATATCGTCGTCTATAATTATGTTCTTCTTCTTCTTCTTCTTCTTATCGTGTGGGCAGAGCCCTGGTGTCAGAGTTTTTTCAGACCGCCTTTCGGCCTCTGACGTGGTTTTTATGTAACGACTACTACCACTAGAGATAGTAGCCGGGACCAACGGCTTAACGTGCCATCCGAAGCACGGAATCACTTTTCTTTTCAGACAATCAGGTGATTCAGCCTGCAATGTCCTAACCAACTGGGGAAAAATGCACAAAGTGACATATCACTAGGTGTCCCCCGTGGGAATCGAACCCACGACCTCCGTATCGAGAGCCAATGCCATTAACCATTAGACCACGGAGGCAGTTATTATGTTCATAATTATTTAAAACGCAAATAAACCTTCTAGATCGGGGGCCGGTGAGGATTTCGTATACCAATCGAGCTCATCCATAATTCAGTTTTCATGCAATAGTTTACTATTAGAAGATGCGAAAAAACTTGGTCGGCCGACCCCTATCCTGGTGGGTTTTGTGTAGGAGGGTGACTAGTAACCTCTCTGAGACGAGACTAATTACCCATCGAGCTCATGAACCAAATTATGCTTATCCGATTAGTCTTAATTAGTGTTACGAAGTACACTCGGTCGTCCGCCGGATATCCTGGCAGGTAGTGCTGGCCAACCAAAAATGGTGGTCAAATTTTGGAGTACTTCTCACCCATCGAGCTCATGGATGAAATGTATGCCAAATCAAAGGTTAGACCTTTACCTTCAATATTTCATCGGTCGTCCTGGCCGAAACCTGGTGGGTTCTGGTGGCCAACCAGATTTATCTGTCAAAGTAAGATCATGCGTTTTCACGTTTATATGAATAAATACTTTATTTACCTGATATATGCAGTTCTTTTAGCATAAACGTGAATGGTTGTATGGTTTAAAAGTATTTTAAAAAAAAACCTGAAAAAAAAAATAACTGTGTCGATAAATGAGACATCAAATAAAAATTATTTTTTTCGATATAACTTCGTCATTTCTAAACTGATTTGGCTGATTGTTTTATTTTACAAAAATATATATTCAAGAGTTCATGCCACTAAAATTTGGTGAAGATCTGATGAAGCGTTTCGAAGATGTTCGATGTTTTAAGTGGGTCAGATTTTACTACAAAAAATATCCAACCAAATTTATTCTTTAACGAGAATAGTAATTGAGTTCTATTAATGATTCTTTCTAAAATAAAATTTGCTCTCTTAAGCGATGTCTATATAATAAAATAAACTAGTAATGACCGCGGCGTTGCTTTCAAAAATGAAGTTGATAAAAAATGTTTCGTCAAGTAAAAGCTACCTATGTTTATGTGGATGATCTAATTTAGTACCTACCTATATTCGTTCTAAAATAATTAGATGAAACTGTTATAAAGGGATGATTGGATCATCACTGTAAATAAAGTATTTATTCATATAAACGTGAAAACGCATGATCTTACTTTGACAGATAAATCTGGTTGGCCACCAGAACCCACCAGGTTTCGGCCAGGACGACCGATGAAATATTGAAGGTAAAGGTCTAACCTTTGATTTGGCATACATTTCATCCATGAGCTCGATGGGTGAGAAGTACTCCAAAATTTGACCACCATTTTTGGTTGGCCAGCACTACCTGCCAGGATATCCGGCGGACGACCGAGTGTACTTCGTAACACTAATTAAGACCAATCGGATAAGCATAATTTGGTTCATGAGCTCGATGGGTAATTAGTCTCGTCTCAGAGAGGTTACTAGTCACCCTCCTACACAAAACCCACCAGGATAGGGGTCGGCCGACCAAGTTTTTTCGCATCTTCTAATAGTAAACTATTGCATGAAAACTGAATTATGGATGAGCTCGATTGGTATACGAAATCCTCACCGGCCCCCGATCTATTCAATGTTCATCCACGTCCAGTTTAGAATTTTATTATAATGTAGGCAGAATGTATTAACGCAATCAAAGATTACACACAAACTAGGTAGATAGTGTAATGCACAATAAATTATGATATTAGTTAACAAAAAAATTATACAATAAAATAAAAAAATACTTAGTTAAGTGTTATTTCATCAAACACTAAATTATCTTCTTTGTTGTTGTTTTTACTATCAACTGAGTTTTTAACAAGCGACTTCTCCATTTGTTCGACATAATCAGTACTCCTTTGTGCGGTTTTTATTACGGCGAGAAACAAATACCTCATTCCATATTTCGCAGCAAATTCAGCTAATTCCAAGCCGTTTTCAACAGACAAACTTTTCAGTATTTTAAATGAACACTTTTGTTCTAAATCTTCCATTAGGTAGTATGAAGCCAGCACCATGAGCTGTTTCAAGCCATTATCCGGCAATTTATCATTGTACATGTAGTCTTTTAAATCCTGTAGTGTTTTTGTCGTAGTTCCCTCTATATTAACTCTACCTTCTTTGGCCTCGCGCCAGTCACCGGTGACCAGTTTCTGCAACACTGGACTGTATCCAGCTAAGATGACCTTGTGTACGTGAACCGAGCCATCTTTACAGCACAGTTCAAAGTCTGTCAAATCCATTATAATATCATTGTGGAGATAGGCCAGAAAACCAGACTTACTTTTTAATTCCAACTCCACAGTCAGATCCATTGAGAACTGAATGGAAATAGCTCTGTTTAGGGCGCATTCGTATATTTGGCTCCAAGATGTTGTGTTACTTGAAAACGTAATACTATTTATGAATAAGTTGAAATTATCTGAAGATATTTTAGCAGTATAAGTTAAGTTATCAGACAGAAATACTTTTCGGAATCTGATATGAACTAAAACACCAAAGTCATAATAGCCCTGTGTGCCCTCCGTAGTTGGATTTCTCAATACAATAACTTTTAATTGAAATGCTACTATTCCACTGATCAAGCGTTCGCGATTGAGTAATATTTTATTGTTTTCGTAACTTTTGCTCAGTTCCAAATTTAGTTGGATCGTGTGTCCTCGCCGAATAAAACGTTTTTCTTCCATTCTGAAATGTTTAAATTAAAAATTATTTAGTTACACATGTTTCCGACAATGTGTAGGCAGTTAGGGGCAGAGGAGGAAGTCCACTATCTTTCGAGTCAATGAGCAGTCTGTCTGCCAGATACCTACTGTTGCCTCCTTTTCTTATTTCATGTTTTGTTTTGAGGGCACTCTGTAAATGTCTAAATAGATTTTAACTGTAATGCAGTATAGTATTGTTGTTATTAATTAATTATCAATCATTTAATACACGAAATATTATTAATTATTTATCTTATAAATTTTCAAAGTAAAGTCAAGTTAGGTGGCAGGTGAGAGAATCTTATCCCTTAGTCGCCTCCTCGTTTGACATAGGGGAAACGGGGTGATCCGTTTTAGGCTTAACTATTTTACTAGAACCTACCTAATATCTTTTTTTTAATGTCTACGCCATTTATAGCGGTTTGGATTGAATTATTGTGAACGTACACCATGCCTTGTTACTAGTGCCAATGCACTGATCTTTTTTTTGTATTTTATAGTTAACAATAAAAACTTTTATTTTTTACATCATAATTGATCTCTAATAATGCAAAAATATCATCAAAAGTTTTACCTATATATAATATATTACTATTTACGTAAAAGTGTTTGGATGATCCACCGCACATATCGGTCGTCTATACAGGGTGAAAGTGATATCATTGACATCCATTTAAACTAAGGGTCTACCCATCAAACTGAACAACTCTTGCTATGGCAGCCAACCGATCGGAGCAAAAAACAAATCAGCTGTTGCATACATTTGAGTCAAGTAGGCATTGCACTTTAGTATGGGGCAGTAGATTTTTTAGGACAGTCGCTCCGATCGGTTTGCTCCCATAGTAAAAGTTGTTCAGTTTGATGGGTAGACTCTTAGTTTAAAAGGATGCTAGGTAATGACATCAATTTCACCCTGTAGTGTCCAAAGAAATGTTTGGGAATTTATGGTCGAATGCTTAGCCAAGCACTAGCTTAACTAGACACGCCGTAACGTAACTACCATTTTGCATTTGCATACCACTACAAAAGATATGTTTAAAAATGTAATTTCACTTTTTCGACCTCTATCGATCTGTATAGTTTTGAAGTAGGTAGGTATTGAAATAAATAATTATGTTTACTTCCAACATGACATAGAAATATATCTATAAAGACTACTATTTTGAATGTAAGTAAGTAACTTTTATGATTCTGAAGCAAAACGAGGTGATTCCATAAATGTACAGAACACAAAAAAAAATCACGAACGATCATAATTTTGGGCTACAAATAGATACCTAAGTATTCGTGTAGTCGTGATCATAATACGCATGTACGCATGGAAATAGATATTATCAAATAAAAAAAAATGTTTTAAATAAGTCTTACGTAAAAAAAAAATCCTAGGTACTTATATTCCTAAAAAAATTAACTGAACTTGGTTTTACGCCCATAAAAATGACTGCTGTAGGCATAAGGTAACCCAAGATGGTGTTTTTGGTATCTTTGCTCCTATATCTACCTACGAGTAACTAGTTTCAAAACCAAAAAGTAGATTCGGATTTTTTAGGCAGTTAGCCTACCACTTAACCCATTTGTAAATTACACGTCTCAATTTATTATTCTGTAGTACTTATAATCGACACTTACCTATAATTTTAAAATGTATACTTGGTTCAAAATAGATACAATATTTCCACTTTTATTTTTGCGTTCACAGAATAGGAACTTAGGCGTCAAAACAAATTACAAATGAAACGCCAGTGGTATTGTCACAGACTTTACAATGAATGACTACGGACGGGCAGGAAGGAATAGGTACCTCCGCAGGGGAATACCCGTGATCGTGGACCTTCAAAACTGTTAGAGCCCGGTTACACGTTCAGTTTTTCGTCATTCTGGTCCATCAGTCTGGTCATGTTTATTTGATATGAAGGGAAACTGATATACTGAAGCACCATGTTAGTCGGGTCAATCTCCATTTAGTTTCCCTTCAAATCAAATATACATGACCAGACTGATGGACCAAACTGATGAAATACTGACCGTGTAACCTCCCTATTAGACATGCCGATACGCACAATTGCAATAAGCCTTAGGAACTGTAATAGAGCGTACCTTACTAAGTAAGGTAAAGGTGATAGACCTTACAAGCAAGGACAGTCATAACTAGGTAGATTGGTTTAGAGTATTGGGCTCTCGACACGGAGGTCTTGGGTTCGATTTCCACGGGGGACACCTAGTGATACCTATGTCACTTTGTGCGGTTTTTCCCAGTTAGTTAGGACATTTCAGGCTGAATCACCTGATTGTCTGAAAAGAAAAATGATTCCGTGCTTTGGATGGCACGTTAAGCCGTTGGTCCCGGCTACTACACACCACACACACACACACAGCGCCACCAACACATACACACACTCACACACCCCCACACCCACACACACCCTCTCACATACACTCACATACACTTCAACTCACATGCGCATTTGAAACAGTATTTTTCTTATTTTTCTTACTTTCTATTCTTTTTCTATGCCCAACTATCCTTATATAACTACATAATTAGTATTAACTCTTACCTACAAACTGCTTATAAAGAATTCAAGTCAAAAATTATTAATGTCAATATAAAATCATGAGGCGACCAATTTATTTTTGGTAATTTCGATTGGAGACCAGAGGTCCTTCAATTAAGTAACCAATAATTGTACCAATTAGCCTTAAGACCCTACTAAACATTGTCACAGAATAGGTAATAGTATATACATGGACATTGTTCTTGGTCAATAGACAATTTTATTTTATTTATTTATTTACTATCTCTGGTGGTAGTAGTCATTAGATAAAAACCACGTTATGAGGCCGTAGGGCGGTCTGGGCTCTGCTCACACGATGAAGACTATTAGGTAGGTTTCTAGAAGCCTCTGATCTCCCAGCTAATTCCTCTTTAACAATAACCCAACAAACAACTTAAAAACGCATTAACTATAAAAATCGTGGAGATTGCGAGTATAATCGACATCTCACGGCTCGCCGAGCTCCTGTCTTAACGAGTCATCCTGACAATTACTCGCTCCCCACAAACTTAAGTGGCCCCTTCTCAATGTCTTAGAAACGCTGCGTTTATTTCAAAGTTGTTCCAGATGCTGATTGTATTTCGATAAGATCATAATTATATTTGTTTAGTAGTGAGTCAAAACATAATAATAATGAATATTACATCTTTTAATTACGTATTATCATTTATATAGAAACCACTTGATCTATTTGGTTTAAAATAATATTACATCTTAATATTATACAGAGTGTAAGTGACAGCCTAGCAAATACTAAAACGGTGAACTCAGACCATCAAACTGAACAACTTTTACTATGGAGCCTACCTCAGGAAACGCGAAAAAAAACAGCTGTCCCATACATTTTAGTTAGGTTGGGTAATTTCAGTTTAAGCCTATCCCAAAAATGTCAAGTTTGCATCCGTTTACGAAATCGCCAGTTCACTCTTTGAGGAACGTCCACTTCGAAGCACAATCATTTTTGTCAGGTAGGTATCAACAGCATCATTATTCAGCTGAAAGAAGTCAACTAATGGTTAAAGGCTCCCAATGATTCTCCAATGCTCCAGCTAACATCCACCAACCTCTGCGACCTTTAGTTACCTAGTCTATTTTGTGGAGACCATCCAGCTAAGAACAAATAAAATTACCAACCCGATAAACCACAGAATGAAAGGCAGCAAATGTATCCTACACAAGAAAAGAACTACTTTTACAAATTCGTATTCTTTCACCGTGCTGCCACATCCTGGATACTTCACTGTAACTTCATACAAATTAATTGGCTCTAACAAGAAGAAGTAAGCACGTGGGATACTGAGTGATTGCGGGCGGTCTTCCACGAGAGGGTGAGGTACAAATTGATGGAGGCAGGGCGTGTAGGTACGTACACACGGCGACAGATCAACCTACCCATAGTTGAACTCTATGTTCATGGACATAAGGTCGAACTATGGGTAGGTTGATCTGTCGCCGTGTGTACATGTAGCCTAGCCTAGTACCATAGATATACTCTTTCTTATGCTGTGCTAGTACTTACCAAACTCTTTTTTATACCTACTGTGATGCGGCATGCAGCGAGCTCTTCTCTTCCAGCATGAACGCCGGCTAGTGTAAACAACTCTTAACTCCCTGCCGGCTTATCAACATTTTCTGCTTTGGCTGGCTCAGTATAATTGTTGGATTTCATGAATAATTACATTTTGAGATTTGTTCTATCTGAAGAGAGGTTTGCAAATGAATGCGCGTAATTATTAGGTTTCGTTTGTAGAAAGTTTTACTGCGTTTAAGAGTTGTTTCAGCTTTACAGATTTATCAGGGGAAATTATACTTTGAAAGTTAGCAGTTAGATTTGAAATTTGTTTGCTGATTCAAGTGAGGTTTCGAATTGGATTGCTTAAATTGTGTTAGTCAAGCAAATGAAGCTGAACAAATTAAATTAATGAAAAAATTTAATTTAGTTTGTAAGCACGATTCATACTGTAAAATTCAGTATAAATCGTACTTACAAACTTAAATTTTTTAAACATCCACTGTGTGGTTCTGGAGAACAATCGCGCTAAATAAAGCTCCACTGAACCGTGATTGGACCGCGTGCGAACCACAACTTTGAACACATTCGGTGTTGCTCTATCCATTTGACGTTTTAAATTAACACGATCTTGTAGCAATATTATCAATTATGCAAATATCGTGAGCTCATTCTATGGAGTGAACGAGATGTGGCATAATTATGTCCCTCTTTGAGATTGTATTACTTTTTGCTATTTACTCGTACTTATGTCCAATCCCTATTATGAATTAAGTACAAGATAAGAGCAAAATTAACGTTCGGACGCAGACATCAACACATCAAAGAGGGTGTGAATAAGATTAATGGTATCAAAGGGACACCTTGTCTTTGTCTAGGGTACTGTTGGCCTTAATAGCAATGAATTCAAGGTTAATTGAAGATGTCTTTTGCGGTTTGATGTTATGTACAAAAGTCGGCTGTAAGATTGATAGTTTGTAAGTATAGTTCGTCCAAGATAGCATGATGATTTTGACAGGCGGTTTTCGAGATTTCATTTTACTTTTTCAAGCTGTTTGAGCCGTCAAAGCTTTATAATACACTAAAAATATACAAGATTAATTAACATCTAAACTATTATAAAACTGTAACAGAAATGTGTCTGTACAGTCACCAGCAGATATATCGTAGCAAACAAGGTGGTCAAATATTTCTAAACAGTTCTAATTTTCGATAATTTCTTTACTCATAATCAATCAAAAATATAGGAATGCCTAGAACATCAAATATATCGATGCAATCATGATGGCCCTAAACATCTGAACAGTTTCGGATAAAAACCTTACTCCGTTTTTTTACATATTAATTTTAAATAACATTGTAAAGAAATTATTGAAAATTCGCTGTTCACATCTTTATGACAAAATACGCGTTTAGATATAATTGGTAACATTTACTGTAAATAATTTAATGAAAATTAGCACTGCTTAGAAATATTTGGACACCTTGTATGCTACGATATATCTGATGGCGACTGTACATTGAAGATATTTACAAAAAAAAATTACGACATGGTTTTTACCTGTCCCTGATTCCAAATCACTAATTTTTGGATTTTTTGTCGGTCTGTTTGTTTGTTTGTATGTTTGTTTGTTTGTTTGTTTGGGCGTTTGTTTGTTCGAGTATCACGCAAAAACTACTAAACCGATTTTGATGAAACTTTTTTTGTTCAATAGCTTATCATCTGACGTAAAATCTGGTATATAATTTATGCGGACGAAGTCGCGGGTAAAAGCTCGTTTAACATAAAATTAAAGGGTTTACGGCACAAACATTTTCAGAAAGTAAAATAATCGCTCTAAAACGATGATATTATGTTAAGCCTAGGTCTATAAGTAGATACCTGCACAAATATCGAAAGGGTTTGTTTCCAAATTAACATAAAAACACTACTACGTACCATTTAGCATTCACAATGGGCAATGGTCATTATAGTGAGGGTCATACATGGGCTAGCTGGACTTGATTGTCTAGTGTTATGGTGTTCGCCAGTATTGATCCTTGTTTACAGGAGTTACAGTACGTAAGTTACGTTTTGGGAATCTATGACATACTATTAGTTTAAAAATTTTAACAAAAAATTAAAACCGCCTTCAAAAAAACTAAAAAGTTAAAAAATAATATTGCAGCCGATGACTTTTTCGTTCGCATCATAAGAACATTAATTTGTTTTATAGAAGTCGGTGTCAAGCCAAGCCAAAAAACTAATGCAAGCCCTGTCGCGAATCGGCTTGACACCGACTTCTATAAAACAAATTAATGTTCTTATGATGCGAACGAAAAAGTCATCGGCTGCAATATTATTTTTTAACTTTTTAGTTTTTTTGAAGGCGGTTTTAATTTTTTGTTAAAATTTTGTTTATTTCACAATTTTCAGTGGTGAATTCATTAGTTTGATTTAACAGTAGTGCTTCAAATTAACAAACGCACTAATCGGCACTACGATTTTCGAAGGTTCCCTTCGATTTCTCTGGGATCCATCATCAGATCCTGGTTTCCTTATCATGGGACCACCCTTGGGATATCTCCTTTCCAACAAAAAAAGAATCATCAAAATCGGTTCATAAATGACGAAGTTATCCGCGAACACACATTAAAAAAAAAAAAAAGATATACGGTCGAACTGAGAACCTACTCCTTTTTTTGAAGTCGGTTAAAAATAACAATGTGCATGACCTCGCCTGCAAATGTGACGTCACTCAATCGCACGAACTTCACTCGAGTCATTCAAATGATTATTTCCTTTACATAGAGTCTATATTCCTTTACAACAGAGTGAAGTTATCGAACGGCCCTTCAAGGTCATGCACATTGTTATTTTAAACCGATAGTACCTACCTACCTACAGGGTGTAAGGCACAGCCCTCCGCAAAATGAAACGGTGAACTCAGATCATCAAACTGATCAACTTTTACTATGGAGCCTACCTCAGGAAACATACATAAATGTGTAAGTACATATACTCACGCCATTATCCCACAGGGGTAGGCAGAGACTAAGTACGGCTCGCCATACACTACGATACTGACATACTTCTCTTGCCTCATCCACTTTCATACATCTCTTCATACACCTCCTCGGTTGAGGGTACTGCGCAAATTGTCCTTTTCGGAGAAGACCATAGCATATATTTGGTCGTGGTAAGTTCTCCAGGGCTCTCTCGACTGTTCCGCTCACATTGGATCGATAAATCTCCCTAGTGACTACTCTCATTCATCCTCTGTATACGTGACCGAACCATCTAAGCATACCTCTTTCAATTCTAGTTACCACATCCTTCAACGATCCCTTATCACCAGTGATCGGAATAGGTAGAGTCGATTAGGTTAAAGGCGTAAATATTTGTGTGATGAATATGAATATTAATATTTGTATTCGATTCATGGGTGTTTGTATTTATACAGGGCGTAAAATTGTATGCGTTCTATATTAAACGGGGTGCACGCCCTTTATACAACGTGTTAATGAATTAACGCAAAACTAGAAAGTAGTTTGTTTAGAATCGAGAGTAGAATCGAATTATCATGGTTTCAACATAAGTAATTTTTTTCAAAATATTAATTAATTGTTTTGCAAAATTTAAAATTTACTGAACCAGATGACAACCCACCGCACGGACACACTCACCCTACTTACTACCAAAACAAGATTATAAAAATGTATCCATGAGTACGTTAGCGCTTTCTTTCAGTGCTGAAATGATAACAAATCATTTTTGCCGTAAAACTTAAAATGCGAATAACTTTAAATTTTAACTACCAAAATAATGAAATTATTGTTGCAATCTAATTATTTGGTTATAAATCAGTTGGGGTGTATGAGGTTTTGCGCTAATTCATTAACACGTTGTAGATGCCCTAATGAATCGAATAGAAATATTAATATTCATCACACAAATATTTACGCCTTTAACCTAATCGACTCTACCTATTCCGATCACTGCTTATCATATCACACTATTCTTGATTCGGTCGGTCACTGTAACACCACACATAGGTACTTCGTAAAGAACGCATTTCCACTGCATTATCACTCGACTTTCATTCTTTTTGCTCCACACCTAACATTCACTCCCATACATAAGGGTAAGGAATGACTATGACTAGCGGCCCGTCCCGGCTTCGCACGGGTGGACATCTAATCTTTTCTAGCAATAAATATAGCCTATGTTACCTACTCAGGGTGAATGTAGCTTTCTAATGTGGAAAGAATTTTTGAAATCGGCACAGTAGTTTTTGAGTTTATTCATTACAAACATACACACAAAAATACAAATCTTTCCTCCTTATAATATTAGTGTAGATTTAGACTAGTGTAGATAGGATCGTAAAATAAAAGATTAAAAATCTCACTCAAACCCACGTAAATATATTTCGTAACTTGTTGGGCAATTATTCTGGGCTATTTTAGCATACAATGACTTATTTGAAAATGTTCTCTCCGCATGTTCACTCGCGTACAGATTGTAACCTACCACGGTGCTTATTGTTTCAAGATCTTCGTAATATTTGAACCATTCATCTCTTTTTATGTAGTGGAAGTAGTGGGGATTGTAGACGAAGAAACCTGGAAATAACAATTTATCATTGAAGACGCAATAAATAGAATGTTTCTCACATTATGATGCTGTTACTTGACGATTTTTACGGTGATGATAAAACCACCAAATTGGACAACTTTCTCTATAGGACCATCCATCGTAATCGCTAAAAAAATCACAGAACAGCTAAGACTTCGTTCAAGGAGACGATGCGCTTCACGCGGCGCGTTACGCGGCGCTTCAAGCGTATTCTCCGTTCATGGTTCCGTCCGCGGCACGCGCCGCGGCAGCCGCCGCAACACGCGCCGCGGCAGCCGCCGCTACACCCGCCGTGTTGCCCGCCGCTGCGCTCGCCGCATCAGCCGCCACATGCGAGCCTCAAATCAAACAAAAGCATACAAAAACGCTTCTCCGTGAACGCTCTCATACATCTTCATATGTTTGTTTTTCCGGCAGCCTGCGCCGCGTGAAGCGCCGCCTCTCCTTGAACGAGGCCTAAGTAGGTAGGTAAGTACCGAGTAAAAAAAATTCTAAGCACCCCTCTCGTAAGTCCGTTTTTTTTTGTCATTGATCCGTACCTAAATGTAAATCCAAACCCTAAGCCCTATGCTTTTGTGAAAACCCCATTAAAATCGGTTTTGTAGTTTTCTGTTTTTAGGTGATACGTGCGAACAAGAACAACAATAAACAAACGGACCAATATTCTAAATACCGGCCAAGTTCGAGTCGGACTCGCGTACGATGGGTTCCGTACCATTATCAAGCAAAAAACGGCAACAAATCACGTTTGTTGTATCGGAGCCCCTTAAATATTTATTTTATTCTGTTTTTTTTTTTTGTTATAGCGGCAACAGAAATACATCATCTGTGAAAATTTCAATTGGCTAACTATCACGGTTCATGAGATTCAGGCTGGCGACAGAGTGACGGACGGCAGAGTCTTAGTAGGGTCCCGTTTTACCCTTTGGGTACGGAACCCTAAAAATGCAATGCATTCCATTACGTATAATTACTTATCCTATAGGCTACGCCCCCAATAAATATTTTTGCAAATCTTCTATGTTCATTCGAGTTCCTTACCAATTTTATTATAATGTACCTACCTAGATAGAAGATTATAATTATATTATTATTTTGTATGGATTGATATCTATTTACCTGCTTAATAACTATGTTTGAGAAATAAAATAAGACTACTTACTAGCTAAATAATTATGACAAGTTATAAACATGACTCTGTTATTATTAAAAATAGTATCTGGAGTTTCATCGGTCTTGTTGAACAAGCAAACATATTTGAACGCATCAGTCAATACTCTGCCACTGCTCCATTCGTCTATGTGGGTTTGATTGTTCAGGACACTGAAATTTTTATATAATTAGTGAAGCTCGGATTACATATGAGCCAGCTAGGCAGCATTCGGGAATCTACCTACGCTACGTAGTTTCATCTGGTCCTAAATACCGCAGTGTTTCAAAATGAAAGTATTTGACCAGTAATTGACTGCAAGTAGTGACAACGCGACGTATGAGACGTGGTCACTCAAGGTCTCACGAAATTAAAGGCTAAATGTCACCCAAAGGGCAATGGATAAAAATCGAATCGACTTAGCATACGGCTATGCTCGGAGATTCAGAAATGAAGACATTCGCAGAAGAACCAGAGTAGCCAACACAGCCCACAGATGGGCGGGGCAAATTGCTTGCAGAACCGATGGCTGATGGGTCCGAAGAGTTCTCGAGAGGCGACCGTGTACCGGAAAGCGCAGCGTGGGTAGCCCCCCCCCCCCCCCCCCCCCACAAGGTGGACCGACGACCTGGTGAAGGCGACAGGAACCCGTTGGATGATACAGCGCAGGACCGGTCTTTGTGGCGATCCTTGGGGGAGGCCTATAGCCAGCGGGGGACGTCTGTCGGCTGAAATGATGATGATGGGACTACATACAAAAAATACCTAGCTATGTAATACCATAGAGAAATTACGCGCTCCCCTGTAATACCTATCCACATTTCAGTCACTAGTACAGAAAAGCCAGTGTCGTAACAAAACGCCCTAGTAATCTTTATGGGGGTTTATAATTATTATGAAACTAAACAACATTCACTATGGCGACAACGTCGAAAAAAGATTCTGCTTCTCTATTCATTTGAGTACAGTACCTAGATTCTGCAGTTTTGAATGAAACAGTATAGATTACAGATAGATTTTGGCTCCTTCTCCTTCATGAGTTGTTCAGTTTGATGGTCTAATCTAAAAACCCCTTTAAATCGACTAGGTAGGGTGTTTTTACACCCTGTATCTGTATGCACCCTCAATAATTATCACTGTTTATCAATAAAGGGGGTTTGGGATACTGTGGTTACCTCAAAACAGGAGCCATGAATCGCTTAGATTTTCTTCTCTGGATAGCTACAACTGCTGTACTGATGTGATCATCTTCTCTAGCAGCAAAATTCAATGACAACGCATACAGTGACCTGGCCAATATCACATTAAGATCTAGGGTTATTCCCCCATACTTGTACAGTGTTATCATTTTAAGAATTTCTTTTAATATTTTCTGACTGCGTTTCTTTCTCAAAATGTGTTTTATTACCCGATATTCTATAGGTGTTGTAAGAATGTAAGTCTTCAGGTAGATTCTAGAGAATTCTACATTGGTTAGACTGAGTAACTTCTCTAAAAATTCGTTCTGACAAGAACATTTTGGTGTGGGAGAAGTGAATAGCACATTTATTTGTTTGTCTACATGATTTGTGGCGGCAGATTCTATGGAACAGGCTTCGTGGAAGTTAATGTTTTCGCATGAAGTTCTTATGAAGAATATCGAATTTCGTCTGAATAGAATCGAGTCAGCCGAATTTTTGTTATAATCTTTAATTTTGTAGCAAGAATTGTCGTCACGGTACAATGTTTCAGCAAACTTGTAGAAGTAATCGGAGGTTTTTATGCATTCTTGTACACAAATGCTAATTGTAATTAAAGTAAGGAGTAAAATTAGAACTGTAACGAAAACTTTTCTGGTCCTGTTCCTTCCAATTAATATTGTTAATAACGATTTTAGTTTTCTTTGTAAGCTTGTCATGTTTAGAAAATAGAGGAAATATTGGGGGAAATATGTCCATTATGTCAGTTTCCGTTCAGAAACAAATTCAGAAAAAACGAAAGAACACGAAGCTGACAAATAATTAGTGACATTGACAAAAAATGTGTTTTTGTCACGACAATAGGTAGGTTAAATCAAAGAGTACTTTATTATAACCGGAAAGGTTAAATGAGGTGCCATCGGAAGGAGACTGATCTAAAGTACTGGAAAAACTAGGGTAGCCACCTCTCAATCTGCCGCAACTATAGAGTTGCCAGGTTCAAAAATGACTTCTTTGAACCTGCTGTTAGTGTCAAGTTGCGGCAGATTGAGATTTGGCAACCCTAGTTTTTCCAGTACTTTAGATCAGTCTCCTTCCGATGGCACCTCATTTACTTCCCCAATAGACAGGTGGAAAAAGTTATACAAAAAATCATAATGGAAAAAGTACTTGCGGCAAGATTTTTATAGGCAACTTGGCGGCGTTGAATTAACCCCTTTGTAAACATACACTAGAATCACATTTCGTTCGCCTAAGAAATAGGTGCATAATTTTACGGTCGGATCTCGGACTATAAAGGCTATACACATGCCGGCGTCAATGCCGCCGGGTTCATGCCGAGCGGCTATGCCGCCGGCAATACAAGCCGCCGGCACAAGCCCCACAAAGCCGCCAAGCATCATTCCGGTTGTGACAGTCACATAGAACCGCACACCACTACCGCTCGAATGCCGTGCACGAACTGACGCCGAGAAGCCGCGTAACCCGCCGGCACACCCCGGCGGCCATCATGGCGGCTTTGTGGGCCGCCGGGTGATCGGCGGCTTGGCCGGTGGCTTGCCCGGCGGGCATTGCCGCCGGCATGTGTGTAGTAGCCTTAAGGGTTGAACCTTAGAGGAAGGATCTCTTGGGTTAAACCAAAGACTACAGTTTAAGGTTAAACCTCATCTGACAGCACCGCATCGCCCTTTTCTGTCGTTCCATCCTTTTCTTTCACTCAGGAACGTCATTTGCTAGCGCAAATAGAACGCGATCGCGCGCGGCGGTGCTGCGTACTAAAAAGGGCGATGCGGTGATGCCAGATGAGGTTCAACTCTTATATTATAGTAGGTAAGACTGACTACGTATTACAAAAACCAATTAATTTTCATTACAATGTTTATTACAACTTAATAAAAAAAAACAATCACAGAACTAAAAACGCTCTCCATGCACCATTCATTGTCAAATTAATTCTAGACAAAAATTATAAACTAATAAATGACTATTCATATTTTTATTCTATCGTTAAATACTATTTCGCAATTTTTTTGAACAATCCGTGGTTTTTAATTTTAAAGTGTGACCAGAAAAATAAAACCCCTCGCCATGTTGCGGAAAATCATTGGAACTAATTTTTGTACTTGAAACATTGTCTCTAAAGGTTACGGGCTTTTACCCGCGACTTCGTCCTCATAAATTATATACCAGATTTTAAGTCAGATCATAAGCTATCAAACAAAAAAAGTTCCATAAAAATCGGTTCAGTAGTTTTTGCGTGATGCTCGAACAAACAAACACACAAACAAACAAACAAACAAACAGACAGACAAAAAGTCCAAAAATTTGTGATTTGAAATCAGGGAAGCCTAAAAACCATATCGTAATCTTTTTTTGTAAATATCTTCAATGTACAGACACACTTCTGTTACAGTTTTATAATAGTTAAGATTGAACGTTGCGCCTCCAAAGCAGGCTTTTTTATTTTTCTGGTCATGCTTTAGATAGATTCACATTATACAGGGTGTAAACTTAAATGCGTTATATACTTAAAGGGGTGCTTCAAACTGAACAACTTCTAGTACGGAATCAATATTCTTTTTATCGTGTGGGTAGAGCCCTGGTGTCAGTTTTCAAATCAATATTGAAATCGCGAAAAAAAAACTGGTTGTTCCATAGAAAAATTTCAATAGCTACTCGACGCAAATGAATGGAAAAGCAAAGTATTGTTTTTTGTTTAGTTTCATGGTCTGACGCACTCTTAAATATGTAACGCATTTAAGTTAACACCATGTATACATATTTTCTTATTATAAATAGGCATGTTTACTATGAAATTCTAATAGATCTATAGTTTTTTAAAAACGTAATTTAAGTTTGCTGTAGTAAACTAAGTCAAATTGTTCAATATAAGATAATGACATCACTTACCGCCATAAAAAGAAAGTAAAATAAAGTTATGCGTGGTGTAGAAAGTGTAGCAAATTGATAAAAAATCGATAAAATTTGTAACATAATAGTAAATTCAACTCCCATAATTTAATACTAATTAGGATACTGTACACCACACGAATAGAGAAACAAATGGCGTTGAAAGTATAGTAGATTAAATACATCTTTACGCTAGCAAGATTGCACGAAAATAATGTTATCGAATAGGGTGTTTGACTACATTAGGTAAATATACAGGGTGTAACAAAACACCCTAGTAATACTTAAGGGGGTGCTTCAGACCATCAATCTGAACAACTTTCACTATGGAGCAACGTAGAGAAAAAATTAAAAAAATCTGCCGTCCTATACATTTGAGTCGAGACGGTACTGCAGTTTTGTATGAAAGAGCTGATTTTTTTTTCACGATTTCGATGTTGGCTCCATAGTGAAAGTTGTTCAGTTTGATGGTCTGAAGCACCCCCTTAAGTATTACTAGGGTGTTTTGTTACACCCTGTAGTATTGTCCCGGCTTCGCACGGGTGCAATATGGATATATAAACCTTCCTCTTGAATCACTCTATCTATTAAAAAAACCGCATCAAAATCCGTTGCGTAGTTTTAAAGATATAAGCAAACATAGGGACAGACAGACAGCGCGAAGCGACTTTGTTTTATACTACGTAGTGATTAATAAGGCAAGTACCTAATTTATTATTTCTCCTCAGTAAGAAGAACGTCTGGAAAAATTACTCTAATCATTAATTTCCAGTTATTCTTTAGCTTACTATAAGTAATGAAAAGTAGATGACGTCACAAATCAGTTGCCATCAGAATGTTTAAAATCGATCTGATGGCGACAGATAGGACCAGAATCTCATGAAAAATTGGGAAATCAAATTTTAGAGTAAGCAACACTGCGGTAATTAGATTAGGGCCATTTAAACACTGCGATTTCTTGCAGCACGGAAGTGCTGCAAAAAGCATCGATTGAGTCGCGATGCAGCATCGATGCAAACGCGTTAAAGTATAAATGCAAACGCGGTACATCCACGATGCAAAACTTTCGTAATATTTGATCAGTTACTTGTTGACAGCCTTTGCCACAATGCACATGCGCGTGTGCATGAATACAAACATGTGTGTGCATCACTACAATCATGCGTTTGAATCGATACACACGCCTATTAATTGCTAGTGTAGCGATTCAGTCATGCGATAGACAAACGCGCGTTTTTGTCGCTGCATAAAGGCTCAGTCTGCACAGGGCCTAGGTACTTTGACTAGACAGACGACATTTTGACATAACCATGTGAAAATCTACATTTTTTTACTTTTTTTTGTTTCATGAGATTCTGGTGGACCTATACAACAATTGTTCATACAAAACGTGCGTTTTGACGTCCCATAAAGAGTTGCTGATTGTGCATGACTAATATGACTATATGCGAAGGTACAAAGAGTGGCTGATATGCTGGCTGATATCAATCAAATAGACAATTTTCAAAGCACAGAAAGAGCTTAGAAATAACAGAGTCATAAGAAGGTAAAAAATGCACTTACTTCAAATATGTAGTGTACAATATCCACCACAAAAACGCCTCTATGCTAGAGAGGTTGCCAATTGTAATAGCTACCTAATACTCTATGACTATCAGTTTAAAGTTCATATTTGTTCTTCAGATCTGTGATGTCTTCCTCACTGCAGTTCTCGACCGTCTTGCAGTGGTTCAGGAGTTTGTTTAACGCTGGAAAAAAAAAAACATTGAATGAGACGTTTTTTACCCCTGTTAATACCAAGTCTTACTACCAGTAGTAAAACGGGAGATTCAGAATATTTCTGAATTATTGGGCATTATGGCCATTGTTACCTTGGCCCGATGCCCAAATTCTATACACAATGACTTAATGGGATGGCAAACGTGTGCTTAATTATTTTACATTACTACTTAGTGACCGATACTATTTCGAGGCATGTATCGTACCTACTGTCCATTGCAAGTGGCGACGGGCTCACTCCCCGTCACACTGGACAGTTTCAGTACTATTAGTGAAACATGGATGTTCGGAAGTTTCAGAATATCTCTGACTACCCCCTCGGGGAACATAGTCGTGAGCATATGCTACTTAGTGACCGGGATATTAGAAAGGACTGGAATGTTAGCGGCAATGTATGGCAGCCGAGCACAACAACTGAAGCATATTAAAGTGACATTAGAGACATGTATTGTGTCATTTTTGGGTTTTGTTAATGTATAGCGTGGTGAGTCCAAGTGTATAGAATGTCATTGCCTTGGTCGGATGGATGGATCAAGAAAATTTCAGAGAAATGTCAATTGATGCTAGGGTTGCCAACCCTACTATATAATATAGTATCCTACTATATTAGGGGCCCTACTACTATAATTCTGAGAAAAATATATAGTAGGCAAAACTACTCTATTTTGATGAGCAAATAATTTATAGAGAATTTAAATATATTGGTACTTAGATCCAATAAAAATGACCAATAACTTAACATTATTTTAACAATTTTCTTTCTCTTCATCACATTTGTTCCATAAAAAATTTTCTACTAATATACCTACTACTGAAAAGTGACAAGTTTTCTTAAAGTCAGATTTATGTATTTTTTTAGAAATTATATTATTTCTGTATCGAATCCAGCGACTTCTGCGTTTACAGGATGCATTATTTTCTATAACGAATACGAAATAGAGAAATGATTGTTCCTTAAAAATAAGAACTTGGTATTCAAACCAAAAAGTAGCAAGTTTGAAAAAAATTAAATTAACAAATTCGAAAAATACTATATTTTTTCTTATTTTTCCCCGATCTACTATATTTTTTCGGGCACTAAGTCTCGAACTACTATATTTGGTCTTAAAAAAGTTGGCAACCCTAATTGATGCATACCCAAAAATAAATAATAATAAATAAATGAATATCTTTGGACATTGTCACACAAATTATCTAGTCACATTTAAAGTACCAGAATGAAAGCAATGAAAGTATTTTTTTAGTATTGTTCAAATAACTCTGGAAATAATTGACAGAAAAACTCGGTGACCTGGCTTTGTAACACCACTGGCTTATCGGTGAAGGAAAACATCGTGAGGAAACCTGCAGGAGCGAGCGACACAGGAATACACATTTGCTTACATTATACGCCACGATTCTGCCCGAGGGGGTGAGGTAAGAAGTTGGTGGGGGGCAGGGAGTGTCCGTACTGTGAGTACTAGATACTCTTTCTTATAATGTTACAGAAGCACAGTAAATTTTTGGCTATGAAGTTACGGAAGCGGCTACATAAAACATTTTTTTTAAATAAATCCTCCGGGATGCCAGTAAATCCATAACTAATAGAGTGCATAGTATGGAATCGACTTGGATCTTAAAATTATTTAATTAAAAAATAAAAACCCTTATAGATACGAAAATCTTTTCAATGGCAATTTCGGGCAGTTGAGTCGCAAGGAAGAGACTGAAAAACAGCAGTAATGCTGAGGCTCTGTCCTATTCCACTGCACTTTCAAAAATGTGTAACTTAATTATTAGTAATTTTTTGAAATATTGTACTTTTGTAACTGTAGTTCAATAAACGTCTTTATTATTATTATTTTCTTTTCTTTGATTTTCTCCCTTTTTAGAGGGGTAGTAAGAATCTCGGTCTCGCGGGCCTTAGCCAAGCGTGACTGAGGAAGAGATAGTAGAAGATGTAAGGAATTTTCTCGTGACGCGACATGTGTTCAGGATAACTGCTTTCTGTAAGGTGTATAGGGTGTGTGATGGCATTTCTAACAGTGATAGGCTATTGTTTAGTGTCTTTGGGATTACGCCCGTAGACGACAGTACTATTGGGACTATATGTACTGTATTTGCTTTCCACTGTGTTTTGATCTCTATTGCAAGGTCCTGGTATTTTGCTAGTTTTTCCGAAATAGTTGTTTGTAAGTTGTGAGTGTTAGGGATTGCAATATCGATCAGATAAACTGTCTTCGTGCCTTTATCGTATACTGTTATGTATTATTATTATTGAGATACTTTTGGTATTGTAGACCGGATAAAGGTACCACAATGCCTTCGCGTACTCAAATCAATCAACTCGTTGTACAAATCATTCAAAAAGCAAAAACAAATCACACGGCATTACTTTTCATTTCATCAATTGTCGTAAGTACATGAAAAGCAGGTCCATTTTTCAAGTCCGTAATTCAAGAACGTCGCCTATCTTCCGCTATTTTAATTTAATCAAAGACAAAAGTGCATTCCATAATAGCGAACTCCTCAAGTTTAGCTAAATATGTATCCGACTATCCGATAACTAGAAATAAGTGAAAAATAGAGGTCAGTGGTCCCAAAATTAATATTCCCAATAAAGTAAAACCATTGACTTACCAACTACTGGACGTAGGGTCTGCGCTCAAGTCTCCGGACCAAAAGAGCACCAAAACGTAAAAAGAGAACCAATTACGCGACAGTCTAGGCACAGCCCGGACACTGCATACAAATAATTGAATTTGACAAGATGACGTCAGTACATGCGAAACCAAAGAAATTGAACCTTAGGGGCTGTTTAAACAGAAGTGACGTGGCGCGGACATTTTGCGGGCGGGTTGCGGCAATATAAACCTTATAGTACGTAGCAAGAGTCGTTTGGAGAATTACGCCCGCGCCTCCAGGCGACGTCGCCTGGTGGCGGGGGCGCGATTTTTCTTCACGTCAAAAAACGACGCTATGCTACGTAATATAAGGTTTATATTGGTGTTACTTTGACTACCCGCCACCGCCACGCGTCTCTTCTGTATAAACCCTACCTATGTCTTCTTTTTAGGTATCGAGTAACCTGTGCCAGGTAACTAGAGGGCGATAGAGGGGGTGAGGTAAAAAGTTGGTGGGAGGAAGGGAGTGTCCGTACTGTATCTAGTAATAGATACTCTTTCTTATACTGTGGTCTAGGTTTGGTCGGCCACTACTAGACCCGGCGTCCATAGTATTCTACGTCAATGAATAAAAAGTAAAACTCACATTCTTTATCACTAGTGGAGAGGAACATGGCGAGCGCGGAGAATCTCTTGACCCTGCAGAGCCCCGTCAGGTACGCCGTGACCGTCTTCTCTCTGAACTTGTCCACGTCCTCGGCCAGGATGTGCAGGAACTCTGACAGGACGTCGCTTTCGAGCGCGTTGGAGAAGATGGACGGGATCTTTGCTGGGTCTATTATCTGTAGTGGAAAGGTTTAAGTTTTAGTTACACAGGGTGTAACAAAACACCCTAGTAATACTTAAGGGGGTGAATCAGACCATCAATCTGAGCAACTTTCACTATGGAGCCAATGTCGAAAAAAATAAAAAATAATCTGCCGTCCCGTACATTTGAGTCGAGACGGTACTGCAGTTTTGTATGAAAGAGCAGATTTTTTTTCGCGATTTCGATGTTGGTTCCATAGTGAAAGTTGTTCAGTTTGTTTAAAAGGATGCTAATGATATAAATTTCAGCCTGTTTAGGGTCCTTCAGACCATCTAACTGAATAACTTTTACTACAGTCCAATAGGGTCACCTTTGCAATCGCGAAAAAATATCAGCTGTTTCATACATTTTGGTCGAGTACAGGTTAGCTGAAGCCACAGCCCGGACACTGTATACAAAAAAATGAAATTGAAAAGATGACGTCAGCACATGCGAAACGGGTTTAGGGCTGCCACAACTTAAGTTGCGTGCGGTACAACTTGTGACAGGCAGATGGCGCGCGTGACACAGGCGATGAACGAGTGGGAAAAATCAAAGAGATTGGTACCGTAAAATAAAGACCATAAACATAAAGTAAAAAAACCACTAACCTTGATTCTTCCTTTGGAAATCTGAAGAATCTTCTATAAATATCTTTATAATGGCTTGGACAGCCGTATATCGCACAATGTATGCCCATCTTGCACCTGGAGTGCTATTTTTGAATCTCATTCGCTGAGTATGGCTGAGTTCAGCAGTTGTAAATGTCAAAATTACTATGGAGATACGCATCTTTCTACAGCTGATTTGACTTTCAAAAATCGCACTCCTCAAGTATGATTTTTGAAAGTCAAATCAGCAGTAGAAAGATGCATATCTCCGTAGTAATTTTGACATTTTCAACTGCTGAACTCAGCGAATGAGATTCAAAAATCGCACTCCTGAATTGTCTTGCAAAATGAAAATATGCCGGGGAGCAAAACTAAGACAATAAGCGTTAGCGTTTTAAAATCTCTGCCGTTTGTTTGCCTAGAGCCCAGACAGTAATTTTTTTTTTCATTTATTTCTTTTTTCGTAAATAAAACGCATTGACACCCGTCTATTCAAAAAAGAGTTTTTATCCTTCACCTATACCTATGCTCTTTGTTTCGAAAACATAAATTCTATATGGTGACAATCTAAGCTACAGGTAACTGCCGAGGGCGATAGAGGGGGTGAGGCTGGGGTGAGGTAAAAAGTTGGTGGGAGGAAGGGAGTGTCCATACTGTATCTAGTAATAGATACTCTTTCTTATACTGTGCTGAAGCCAAGCGCAAACACATTATGAATATAAAAACGAGTACCTATTTTACATTTAATATGGAACCATAGAGTTGTTCAGTTTGATGGTCTGCAGCACCCTGTTTGATACGTAACGCATTTAATTTTACACCCCGTATAATGCTAACGAAACTAAAACTAACTTAGCTAAAGAAGTATGTCAGAGTCGTAGCTTGTGGCGGGTCCGTGGTCTCTGCGTACCCCCTTGGGACAATGGCGTGAGCTTATGTATGTATGTATGTTTATTGCTAACGGTTTTTAAGGGGATACTCAGACTATCAACCTGAACAATTTTATCTACAGGACCAATATCGAAATCACGAAAAAAAAATCTGCTGTTGCATATAAAAACCTACTGGACCCAAATGTATGACAGCAATTTTTTTTTTCATACCCTAAGACACTAGGGCTGCAATTGCGAACCATCAATTTTGACACATTTGGTATTGTGCTATTCGTGGTACTGGTCTTGACATAAATATAAAATAAATAAATATCTTGGACAATGTCACACAAATTATCTAGTCACATTTAAAGTACCAGAATCTAGCCTGGACTTGTATTATGATGACTAGACAACGATATAGAATACATGTATAGATAAAAACATCCATGACTCGGGTACAAATATTCATATTCATCCTACTATTCATCATACAAATATTTGTCCCTTACGGGATTCGAACCCGCGACCCTCGGCACAGCAGGCAGGTTCACTACAGACTGTGCTACCGGGCTGTCATCCGTTAGAGCCGTTTTGACAAATCGCTCAGATGTTATTGGCTGTCAGTTACATAGAGTTTAGCGCGATGTGGAATTCAGCACAGTTGAATAGTAATTGGATTGCAATGTGATTAGAACTGAAATTGGATAAGAATAGTATACACTAGTAAAAATGGGCGTTCCACAGGGATCTATACTGGGTCCATTTCTCTTTCTGGTTTATATAAACGACTTACCCTACATGGTGCAGAACATGTCGAACATAGTGTTATTTGCTGATGATACTTCTCTTATTTTCAAAACAAGTAGAAAGGCGCAAGATGTTGATGATATTAATGACAATGTGAATGACACTCTTCGACAAGTTCTGAATTGGTTCAGTGTTAATAATCTTGCTTTAAATGCAAAGAAAACTAAATGTATTAAATTCACTCTACCAAACGTTATAAATAATGAAAATAATATAACTTTAGATAATGATATATTGCATTTCACAAGTAATACTGTATTTTTAGGGATAAAGATTGACTCGAGGCTGCAATGGGGTCCACATATAGAAACCCTAGCGGGTAGGCTGAGCTCGGCAGCTTATGCAGTTCGAAAAATTAGACAGCTAACTGATATAGCTACTGCAAGACTTGTATACTTCAGCTACTTCCACAGTATCATGTCTTATGGTATTTTGCTGTGGGGCCGTGCTACAGACGTCGAGGCTATCTTTATCCTTCGAAAGCGGGCAATTCGAGCCATTTATAATCTACGTTGTCGAGACTCACTACGAGATCTTTTTAAAGATATCAGTATTCTGACTTTCTACAGTCAATATATTTACGAAAATATTTTATATGTTCGAAAAAATTTGTCTCTCTTTCCCAAAAACAGTGACGTTCATAATTACAATACAAGAAATAAAAATAAATTAGTATTCCCACATTTTCGACTCAGTAAAGTCAACACATCTTTCATGGGGCACTGTATACGCTTTTATAATAAGATACCAGAGGATATTCTAAACTTACCAGACAAAAAGTTTAAGTCTCATGTTAAACAAGTCCTCTGTAAAAAAGGTTACTATAAACTCGATGATTATTTGAATGACCAAAATGTCTGGTCTTGACAATTTTACACTATGTAATGCAATATTGTATTTTAATTGTACTTTGTACATTTTGTTTTGTTTAAAAGATGTGTGTTGTAGAGTTTCTGGCCGCATCTTCTCTCAACGGAACACCTTCCGACGCGGTGGTAGAGTCAAAAAATGACGTCAAAAAGCTATCTATATGATATTATTTTGAATAAAAAAAATTTGAATTTTGAATAGAACTTCGATGTTTTAACTTAGCGCAATCAGGCTCTAGGTTTGTAACGATGAATAAAATCGTGTTAAAAATGAATAAGTACTTACACTCAAATAATCGCTTCTAGCCTTCTCATTTCCCTTCAAACACTTCCATTCAGACATAAATTGAACACTATTAACAGGCGGCACCATACTACGAACATCTTTCTCCATCACCATCGTATCAGTAACAAACTTCTCTGACTCCGGACTTAGTTTCTCTTCGAGTACCTTCTTATCTCCTTCTCCTTTCGTGTCTATGGTTTCAGTAAGAGAATCATCTAGTTTGTTAGAGTCGTTGTTGTTTGTGTCTCCGTGGGCTAGATTGTCTTCTATTTCTATTATTTTAAGGCGGGTTGGAGGTTTTTCAGGTGAAGTTTTTCCTAGTTGGATTTCTTCGATTAGGATTGGTTTAAGTGGTCTCTGGAATTAGATTAAATGCTTATTATTATTATGAGAAATAGAAATAGAAAAAATAGAAATATGTTTATTGGCATGAAACACGGCAACAATGGATATCACCATCATATTATAAAGTTTGTGAGTTTATAAAAACGCCAATGCGACGAACAGATTGTGAAGAAAGACAAGTGTCGGCGTCCAAGCGCACTGCTGACATACATAGTTTCATCCTATTTTCACTATTAATCAATTACAGTCAGTACCACTCCGCTTCGGTGGATACCGGGCCTAATACAGCATAAAGCATACCCTGGATACGCAGCAGGTAACAGGTTTAAGTCCCATCCACCACTGGGATGTTTAATATTTAATTTGGTTTGCGCCATTAAACACCTACTACCCGTTTGCTTGGAGTTGGCCGTCGATGACCGTTACAAAATTTCGTCACAGGCACATTTACTGGTCCCGTTGACAAAAAATAATATAAGAAGCAAATAAAAATTTAAAATTAAAAGCTTTATTAGTGACCGGGACGGACGTGTCGTACGTGGTTGCGTTGCTAAAGGTTATAAAATTGCGTTTAATAGGGTCTCTTAGGGGTGCGGTACGGTGAAGCGGGAAGGGAGGGAGCGGCCAACTCGAAAAAAACGACTAGTACGATTGTATTAATAGCTTGCCAGGTTAGAATAATGAAGATTTAAAAAACCATGTTAAAAATAGCCTACAGTTCTAAAATTGATGCGTAAAAACATTACCCTCCTTCAGGCGCAGTTGGGTAAAAAGAATATTACCTTGGACCTCATATGCGGTGGTTTCTTAGCAGTCTTGATGATGGTGACGTCCTCGCCGACTCCCTCCCTCCACTTCTCAGCCTCGCTCAATACTTTCACTTTCGGCTCGTCCGGCAGCTCGATGATCTTCGGCTGCGCTTTAGACGTCAGCGTCTTGTGCTCAACGGTGGGTGTTGAGGAAGGTGATGACTTAGATTTTGACTGGAAAGTAAGTCATACATTATACCGAAGCTCATTATCTCTAATGTGGAGAGTAAAACCGCACCTGTAAGCCCGAAGTTTGATGATGTGAAGTACCCACCCTAATGCGTTTAAGTTTACATCTCGTATCATCATCATCAGCCTATATGTGTCCCACTGCAGAGCACAGAGCTACCCTAAGTATCGGCATGGGCGTCCACGCGTCCCCAACCACCAGGTGCGCACTTTGGGGTTGGGATTTGGGAATTTTGTTGTGGTTTGTGTAGATTTCACATAGGCATCAGAATTTCTTCTTCAGCGTATGCAGATTTCCTCACGATGTTATCCTTCACCATTTGAGAGCAGTCGGCAATTAGGTACACACTTAAGTTAGAAAAACTCATTGGAACATGGCGTGTTGTCCGTGCGAATTCGAACCCGGACCCCAAGATTCAGTTTCCGTACCTCTTTGCAACACGCCATTGCCGCTCTCGAGGCTATTACTATTCTGCGACACTACTTTTCTAAACCACACAGCCCGTTTAGTATGATTTGTCTACTTGCGCGCGACTTGGGTTTTTTTCTATACATGTCGCGGCGCGACGTTTACTCTCTGAAAAGCGCGGGAAGAGGTCGTTTTGTATGCAGCGAGGACGTGTCGTGTGCGATTAGAGGAACCATATAATCATATATAAATACCATAATATCCAAAAATAAACATACACCATATACTACAGGGGCAAGGACTAAGTAAAACATTAAACTCACCCCTTTGGTACCCATTCTAGCTTTGATAACGTCCAATTGTTTCCTAGCGGCATTATTATGGGGCTCCAAGGTCAACACTTCGTTCAGATCGTGGGTCGCGGAGCGTAGGGAACCGAGGCGTTCTCGGGCAGTTGCTCTGCGTTGAAGGGCTTTCACGTACGTTGGGTCGAGACGGAGGGCTTCCGTGCAGTCGGTTTCGGCTTGGTGGAGGCTGGAATGGTAAAATAGAATACTTCTTTTACATGTTCGATTGGAAGTGCAAGGAAAGAGCCTCCCCATGGATCGAAACCTGAGTTCCGTCTGGCGCACCCCGGGCAGTCAGCCTCGATACGATCATTTGACGACCCGGTTGGTGTAATGGTTGCCACGTCGGACTGCCAAACCAGGGTCCTGAGTTCGAATCCCGGTTCGGTCATGGATGTTATATGTTTGTGCCGTTGTTGTATGATTCCCATAACAAAAGTCTAAGGCTTACCTTGGGATCATTACAATGTATGTGCCTGTTAGCGTTATTATTTTTTTATTTTATTTTATTTATTGCTGACTGAATCTTTCCACTACCAATATGAGAAATTGTCATGCGATATAGCTCAAGCTGACACGATAGAAGACTGCTGATAAAAACCGGCCAAGAGCGTGTCGTTCACGCACATGAGAAGGTTCTGTAGCCATTGTTATAGCAATGGGTTTTTATGACACTGATTGCGCTGCAGCATCTGTTATAATTTTACTAAAAGCTACATTCTTGAATATTTTCCTATTTTTTACTTCAATATTTTATAATCAATATACTTACCTACCTCTAATACCTACTGTGTTTATTAGTGATGTATCATAACTTACTTTAAGACCTTTGTACGATTAAACTATGTGATAAGCTTTAGAAAATGTTAGTAAACCTATAAAATTTTGGGCGATAGTTCACCATACGAGGATTGGTAGACTTCACATACGCATCAGAAGTTCTTCTTCAGCGTGTGCAGGTTTCCTCACGGTGTTTTCCTTCACCGTTTGAGAGCAGAGGATAAGGGTTAAACCTCATCTGGCAGCACCGCATCGCTTTCTGTCGCTCCATCCTTTTCTGTCACTCAGGAACGTCATTTGCTAGAGCAAATAAGATAGACTGAACGCGATCGCGCGCGGCGGTGCTGCGGCGTGCTGTCGCGTTCCGTCTACCAAATGACGCTCCTGAGTGACAGAAAAGGATGGAGCGACAGAAAAAGGCGATGCGGTGCTGCCAGGTGAGGTTCAACCCTAATACGTACATAGGTTAGAAATACTCATTGGTACATAGCTACAGAGCATGTCATCTGTTCTGATTCGAACCAGGACCTCATAATTGAGTGTCTATACCTCTCCGCAATTCGCCACCGACACTCAAAAGGTGCCGATACTGAAGTAATAATAATTCTAAAATATTTACCTGTCCTTCTTGAGATAGCAAAGTCCCCTGTTCGCGTAATAAATGGCGTCATCTTTAACTAATTCTATAGCCCTGTTGTAGCACGATATAGCTTCATCCCATTTCTCTTGCTTCACAAACGTGTTGCCCTGGAAATAAAAAGCAATAAAATAAATAAATACATCTTGGATATTGTCATACGGATCGTGAAGTTCCATGTATAGTACCAGAATCTAGCCTGGACTGTATAGAACAAATACAAACATCTCAACATCTGTCAGGTACAATCATCATCTTCCTGCCCTTATCCCATTACTTGGGGTCGGCGCAATATGTGATCCTCCTCCATTCATCTCGTCAGGTACAATAAACATTAGTATTTACCATTACCATAAAATTATTTGCAAATTACGGGATTCGAACCCGCGACCATCGGCACAGCAGACAGGTGACGGTAGACGGCTTGATAGCTAAGACAAGCTATCGAGCAATCTCTTAAAGTATGGCATCTAAACAATTATAAAACTGTAAGAGAAGTGTGTCTGTACATTGAAGATATTTCCAAAACAAAAGATTATGATATGGTTTTTAGGTGTCCCTGACTCCAAATCAACCTTTTTTAGAATTTTTGTCTGTCTGTTTGTTTGTGTGTTTGTTTGAAAGAGCATCAAGCAAAAAGTACAGAACCGATTTTGATGAAACTTTGTTTGTTTGATAGATTATGATCTGACTTAAAATCTGGTACAATTTTTGCGGATGAAGTCGCGGGTTAACTCTATTCATGTATAAACTCACGACCATAATCCCCTTCACTTCAGGCTAGATACTTAATTACAACAACCAAATACTTTACACCACTAGTTTGGACCTAGCTTGTCTGCCAGCATTTTACTGTTAGTCTGTCCCTTTCTGTTGTTCAGAAACTTCAGTAAGGAGTGAGAGATGGAGATTGTGGCCGCACTTAGCAATTCGAAGAGTGCGGGCGTCGGCAAACAATGTTTCTCATAATCGTGAGTCAAGTTTAAGAAAAGTTTATTCCTAAAGCGCTAATGCGCGCTGCATACACACGAAGTTTGGTTGTAGTTTCAATATTAACTAATTAAAGTCTGATTGAGATTTATATATAAACGTACATATTTTATGATTAGTAAGTATGCAAAATAAACTGTATTTATTACAATATCATGAAAATTTAAAACTAATATTATAATACAGAAACTGTAGAAAAATAAATTTACTCTTATAAACTATCTCTATGCTTATAATGAGTCAGATTTTCGTTACAGTATACAGTTTCGTTCGCTAGGATTGATTTTTAGATTTAATATGTATGGAAATCTTTGAAGAACTTTAAAACTATACATTTTAACGAAAATCTGACTCATTACAAGCATAGAGATTATTTTCTAGATTTTTCTGAAAAAATTCATTGACTTTAATTAGTTATTATTAAATATATATCCAGACTTCGTTTCTATGGAGCGCGCTCCGAATTATATCCCCTTATGCCTAAGAAACCTTAAACGTTTGTCGGCTAGAATGTGACCCTCCGGGAAGAGAATCCAGAATAATACAGCAAATATGTAATATATTCGGGTTAATAACCTCAGACTCATTATGCTGTTAAAGATGTGTGTGTCACACAGTTTGGGGTGAGTGACCTGGGATTGTTTAGTCATTATAGGGAGGTATCCATAGTTACAGTAACTATTTATACAAATTTAACAGTTCCGTGACTGACAAGGCACAGTCTAAGCTGCTAAATATAGAACCATGAAATTTGGAATCAGCAGAAGACATATGGGAAGGATTTTTCGAAATTCAACCCCTAAGCATATGATCACGACTATATTCCCCGAGGGGGTAGTCAGAGATATTCTGGAACTTCAGAACATCCACGTTTCACTAGTAGTACCGAAACTGTGTCCAGTGTGACGGGGAGTGCGCCCGTCGCCACTTGTAATGGACAGTGGGTACAATACATGCCTCGAAATTGAAGCATGCAGGTTTCCTCACTATGTTTTCCTTCACCGAAAAGCCAGTGGTGTTACAAATCTACACTAATATTATAAAGAGGAAAGATTTGTACCTATTTTTGTATGTTTGTAATGAATAGGCTCAAAAAGTACTGGGCCGATTTAAAAAATTCTTTCACCATTAGAAAGCTGCATTCACCCTGAGTAACATAGGCTATATTTATTGCTAGAAAAGATTAGACGTCCACCCGTGCGAAGCCGGGACGGGCCGCTAGTCGTACATAAATTTCGAAAAACTCATGAAAACAACAAACAAAAAAATGAAGAGCCTGTTTAATAATTATTTAGTCAAACCCCATGGAATATTATTTTAATTACCATTATGCATGTTAATATATTTTGGCACTGAACTAACTAAATCTAGAAATAGTGTTTCCATGGCCTAGTTGGAAATGTAAAGTAAATGCAATAAGTTACTTGAATTTCGTTTGAATCATTGCCAAGAATGATCTAGAAAATAAACTTCCTTTGAAAGGAAACAAATTATTTTCATTTTATTGATGCACATTATTTTGCATGCATCAAAGCCTGAATGGAAATAAAGAGGCAGGCCGGTGCGCGGTGCCCCTGTAGTGGGGATAATAGAATGATGAATGATGATGAATCAACATCACACATTCATCATCATCATCATCTCAGCCGATGGACGTCCACTGCCGGACATAGGCCTCCCCCAAGGATCGCCATAACGACCGGTCCTGCGCTGCCCTCATCCAATGGGTTCCCGACGCCTTCACCAGGTCGTCGGTCCACCGTGTGCGGGGCCTACCCACGCTGCGCTTTGCGATACGCGGTCGCCAATCGAGAACTTTTCACACATCACACATTGTTCTATCCTAAAACCCTTAAAATGGCAAAAGAATGCTAATTTTACTAAAATTGCACTCCTTAAACAGTAGTTGTACCAAGCTTCAGTCCTCCGCTAAAAGAAATACAATGGTCACAACTAAACTGTAGACCCATCGTACTCTAACTTATGTACGTAGTACCGCTACTGCTCTCAAACGGTGAAGGAAAACATCGTGAGGAAACCTGCATACACTGAAGAAGAAATTCTGATCTGTATGTGAAGTTTAGCAATCCGTATCGGGCATGCATGGTGGACTAATGCCCATACTGAGGGTAGGCCTGTGCCCTGCAGTGGGAAGTTTATAGGCTGATGATGAAACCATTATCTACTTTGCTTGCATTGAAATAACATCGAAAATCAATAAACACAACTTTCGCATCAAGTCGTTTCGATGCTCTTGAGGACTAGTAGTTGTGTTAATAGATTTTCGATGTTTTTTCAAATCAATTAAGTTGATAATGGTTTGGCAGAGCAAAGGCCTCCTCTCCTAAATAAGTGTGAGAAGGAGTAGGCCACAGTTCATCATAACGGCCCATTGTTGCAGGCAAGTTAGTGGACAATTTGTCCAACCAAATTTTCAAGTGGCTTAGTCCTATTATGATCAGCTTAAATGAATAGGTGCTACTTGCTTCAGGTACCTTCCAAAGCACAGAGCACTCAAGATGATTTACGAAGCATTAAATCAGTCACAGATCCAAATATTGACCTGATTTGGCATTGCTCAACTTCGGAGATTTCCAATACCTAAGTTCCACTTTGCCTCTGAAAGTATGTATGATAAATAAGAATAAACTCTCACCCTCTCTTTCTCATACTGGGCCTCTTCCCTCAACTTCTCCTGCTTAGCTTGCTGACTCTTCTTGCCGTCTAATGAAACGGGACCCACTTCTGCCATGTCTACGTCTTCACATGCTTTGTCCTGCAAAATAATACCGAGATTAACACCATTTATACATACAAAACAGCTCATATTTATACATTTTTGTTTGCTAACCTAATTGACTGACTGACTGAAAGACCACAGTCCATGAAAAAAGAGAGAAACATGAAATTTTGAATATTTATTCTACAGTACACACGGCGACAGATCAACCTACCCATAGTTGGACTCTATGTTCATGGACATAAGGTGTAGTACATCTGTAGAATAAATATTCAAAATTTCATGTGTTGCACTACAAAAGGATTTTTCCATTCCTCTAGTCTTTTGCAAATCCCAAGTTAAACTCAGCAATTTCTTTAATATCATCGGACCACTGCTTTCATTCTTAATACTCATCTCCGCATTACATTTCCATACCATGATAATCCTATTACCCTGCAACCTATTACTCCTTTTCCCTCATAGGTACAGTAGTACCAGGTTTATAAGTCTTACCGATGTACAAATTTTAACACTGCGTGAAATTATATTCACCAATCTGGATGCGCCACCTTCAATCTGTTTACGCTATTGGCTTATTTGTTTTCATGCCGTTTTCGCTGCTATCCGACTTTGTACCCTTTGATTACTAAATGACTTCGGGTTTTGTCGGGGACTTGGGCTTGCTTTGTGCAAACGAAGATTGACGAGCAGAATTATTTTCCTGGTCATACTATACTCTATTTAAAAAAAAATTGCTGCCACTTTGGTTAAGAGCCTACCGAGCCTATTGTGCTGCCCCCAATCGTATTTTTTTTATTTCTAAACAATTAGACGTTTCAAAAAAACAAGAATGTGACATTGTAGTCCTGATTGGCTTTCAATTTATCCAAACATTACGGATTATTATGATTTATGCTTGTAGCTATAATCGTTAAAACAGCCAAAAGTCACTTTTGGCGGTTTTAACGATAATAACTGCAAACTTTATAAAAACAAATCCACAGTGACCCGATAAATTGAAAATGAGTAATGACTACAATGTGACATTCTTGTTTTTTGGAAATAGATTCATTGTTAAGAAATAAAAAAAAATACGATTGGGGGCAGCACAATAGGCTCGGTGCAGCCTTAAGATGATTTTGCCGATGGCTACATTATGTAGCACGAGTGCTTGACGTTGTACGGTAGTTCATGTAATTTTAGTGACTTCAAGGATTGTTTTCGAAAACTATCTTGAGCCACCAGTGGAGATTCGTTGTAGGCCCAGGAGGGGGCAACCAACAATTGATGAGCGACGTGACTCCGGTTGTACATTAAGCATAAGCTCACGACTATATTCCCCAAGGGGGCAGTCAGAGATATTCAGAAACCTCAGCACATACGTCATAGGTGTCATTGGAAAATTTTGCAATTCGATTGGTTGATTTTACACCCAGAACATTATAAGATGGGTTAGATATGCAAAGTAGCGCTTTTATTCGGAGACACCTGTCGCCACTTGTGTTCCCGCTCACGCTGCTACAATTACTCATGCCCTCTTGCTCGCACCACGCCGTGCGCCTTATGGTGTTATGCATATCATTGAATAACGTCCTATTGCCATCACTCGCGCGATCATGCGTTTGTCCGACGAAAATCATTGTGCCACTGTGCGTTTAAACATACTTATATCTGCGGAATATCCTATAGAAGGTCGTGCTATCATGAGATGCGATCGAATTGATCTAATTTTATTCAGATATAAGTATGTTTAAACGCACAGTGGCACAATGATTTTCGTCGGACGAACGCATGATCGCGCGAGCGATGGCAATAGGACAGCGCCTTAGACTAATAATAGGATCATCTTACCACATCAAACTTATCCCAAGCCTGGTAATCCGACGAGCTGATCCGCTTCTCCGGCTGCTTCTTAACTTGGACAGGCTTCTCTTTCTTAATCTTACTGCGGACTGGCGGCAGATCCTAACCTCAAAATGAACGTCAAGTGTTAACACGTATACCAACTATCTCTATTAGAGTATTTATGAAATACAGAAGTAAGAATAGAAATCCTAGGCCTTCGCGGAACATTAGACGCGATAATGCGACCACCAAATACATTTTTAATTTTACATTGTTGTTTTTGTTTTTCTTTAGTGTTTATTGTACTAAATTGTAGGAGTACAAGACGGAGACTACTTTAACAGAATACTTCCACAAACAAATAGTAAAAACCATAAAATTAAACCTGCTCGAAAACACCATTCAGAGCGGCCTCTTTCCGTTTCATTTCGGCTTCCCAATTCTGTAAATCTGTCAAGTAAGTTTGGAATGTCTTAGCATTATCCCGAACTTGCTTTTGTATTTCGAATACTTTATCCATTACTTTTTCGTTTTTAGAAGCGAACAAAATTCTTTTGTTACCTGTTTGATCAATAGATGAAATTTTTGCGAATATGACAACTTCAAACAATTTCACGTTGTCATGGCGCACTGTTTTGTTTTAATTTTCCTAAAATAACACAATAAAGCGGAAGTAAGCGAGACAGATTTGTTGAAATTTTTTATTTGCTGCCACTTTTGCACTCATTGCGAAGTCTTAAAATGAAACCATAAAAACGCGTTCGTTTTCAATAAGGCAAGGGAAACAAGTCTCATACAGCCAAGTCTGACGAAAAAGATTTCATTTAATTTTCTAGTGCTTTATGGTTTTATTAGGTTTATAAATTACTAGCGTCACAGAATAGGTAATCTGATAATCTCACTAATATTATAAATGCGAAAGTTTGTGACGATGTTTGTATGTTTGTGGCGCAATCACGCATAAACGGCTGAACGGATTTGAATGTAATTTGGCACGCATATAGAATATGGTCTGGATTAACACATAGGATACTTTTTCAAGGTCCACGCAGACGGAGTCGCGGGCAACAGCTAGTAGTATATAGTTCTCTAGCGTTATCCCGCGACCTCGTCCGCACAAATTATATACCAGATTTTAAGTCAGATCATAAGCTATCAAACAAAAAAGTTACCTACATCAAAATCGGGGGAGTAGTTTTTGCGTGATGCTCGAACAAACACACAAAGCAAAAAAAATCTTTTTTCTAATTTACAGTTTTATAATAGTGTAGATCTATGACGTTATTTGTATGAATGTAGCACGGACGAGGTAGGTATGTGATGATGATGACGGTAGGTAAGCATTGATGTAAACGAATAATACCTACCTACTGCCAGCTTCCTGGACGGTGAGGTACCTAATTCTCTCATAAATAAGGGACGGGTAAAAGGGGGAATGTGCCATACTCCATCACGCGACGCGGGCCCTGTGCGGAGTGGTGGAGTCAAGTTAGTGTTCAACTTGCTATCAGAGAATATTCCAACCGCCTAGGCATCTGACCTGGCTAAATGAATTGTTACACCGTCTTCTTCCAGGACTATCCAGGACCAACTGCTTAACCTGCCGTCCGAAGCACGCAGACGCTCGATAGGTATATGAAATAGGTACCACTAAACGGCGGTCACCCATCCAAAAATTTACCGGGCTTGACGTTACTTAACTTCGTTGATCGATTCCGTCCAATACCGCACCTCATCACCACGCACGCCAACACGAGCGCCTTACTTAGGTAGGTAGTTAAGTGTACCAACTAATACATTTCCAAACCAGTTCATACCATCGTATCACCCCGACCTTGCAATACTTTGACCCTAACGCAATTTGGTCTTCAATCAACGTCCAAAAGTCGTCTGCTCACGATCTTAAAGTGAGAGTGTAGAAATATTATTTCAGAAATAACGGAGTTGCTAATTGAAAGATGCGAGTTAGGTACCTAACTAAATACTGCAATTAATTGGTTAGGTACTTATCACCTGTCATCTACTTTATAATACTGGTTTTTATAGCGCCACGATCATGATTAAATAATCCTATTTTTTTTTTTTATATTTTTTTATATCTTGGACAGTGTCACACAAATTATCTAGTCACATTTAAAGTACCAGAATCTAGCCTGGACTTGTATTATGATGACTAGACAACGATATACAATACATATATAGATACAAACATCCATGACTCGGGTACAAATATTCATATTCATCATACAAATATTTATCCCTTACGGGATTCGAACCCGCGACCCTCGGCACAGCAGGCAGGTTCACTACCGACTGTGCTACCGGGCCGTCCAATTAATCCTAACCGATCGCGAAGCCAGGAGTGCGATTTTTGAATCTCATTCGTTGAACTCAGCAGTTGCAAATGTCTAAATTACTATGGAGATACCATAAAGATATTATACCTTACGGAATAGAGTAAGTGACATGAGTTGTCAAATGTAACCGTTTTTGGACGTTTTTTGGAGTCCTCGGCAAGGTAAAAATTCGATTTCTGTGTATAATTCTCAATCTAACGTGAAATCGTGAATAATTTAATGAAACAGTGTTAGTATATTTCACAAAATTATCTACGATTTCACTTTAGGTTCACGATTATTCACAGAAACCGAATTTTTACCAGGACTCCAAATCCCCAAAAACGGTTCTATTGCCTTGCGTCACGTATCTCTTTCTATTATACAGGCATGCCGCTAGGTACATCTCGCTCTCTCAGTTGTCACTGTCTCTCTTATGGGAGATACGCATCTTTCTACTGCTGATTTGACAGTGACTCCAGGAGTGCGATTTTTGAAAGTCACACATCCTAATTCGTATACGAAAGTGATGCCAAGCTTTATGGAATTCATGCATTATTCGTATATGAATCAGAATGTGTGACATTCAAAAATAGCACCCCTGGAGTATGATTTTTGAAAGTCAAATCAGCAGTAGAAAGATGCATATATCTCCACAGTAAATTTGACATTTTTAACCGCTGAACTCAGCGAATGAGATTCAAAAATCGCATCACGCATCGCATCGCGCATCGCATCGCCTGGAGTGCAATTTTTGAATCTCATTCGCTGAGTTCAGCAGTGGAGATATGCATCTCTCTACTGCTGATTTGACTTTCAAAAATCATACTTCAGGAGTGCGATTTTTGAAAGTCAAATCAGCAGTAGAAAGATGCATATATCTCCACAGTAAATTTGACATTTTTAACTGCTGAACTCAGCGAATGAGATTCAAAAATCGCATCACGCATCGCATCGCGCATCGCATCGCCTGGAGTGCAATTTTTGAATCTCATTCGCTGAGTTCAGCAGTGGAGATATGCATCTCTCTACTGCTGATTTGACTTTCAAAAATCATACTTCAGGAGTGCGATTTTTGAAAGTCAAATCAGCAATAGAAAGATGCGTATATCCATAGTAATTTTGACATTTTCAACTGCTGATCTCAGCGAATGAGATTCAAAACTCGTACTCCAGGACGCTGAAAAATCGCACTCGTCAAAGGATTGATGCATTTGAAATGTGGTGCTGGCGCAGAATGCTCCGAATATCCTGGACTGAACGCCGCACAAATGAGTCCATCCTCGATGAGTTGAAAATCAAGACTGTTGAATTCTCCACCATCTGTATGCAACGAGTCCTTGAATTCTTTGGGCGGTAATACGGTCAGGAGATCAGATAGTTTGCAAAAATTCATAATCACTGGCCGTATGAAGGGAAAGAGAGGTAGAGGACGCATGTCTACGAGATGGACCGATGTGGAGAAAAGAAATTACCGATAGAACACAACAGGCCAGCATACTTCGGGCCCAAGAACGAGCGGCCTGGAGAGCTGTGGTTTGCACAAGCGACCCACGATGGTCACGTCCCTCAGCCATGAGTTTACGACGAAGAAGAAGAAGATCGCGTTAGAAGCATAGAACTGCGCTCCAGAACTGGCATATCGGACGTGGGGCGTAAGACAGCTCAGCTAAAGTGGGACTGCGTCGGACATGCTTGTCGCATGCATTCGGAAAGATGGGCCAGAAGTACCTCAGACTGGGTTCCCTAGGATGGTCGCTGGCGTCGAGGTACACCCAGAAAAAAAGTGGAAAGACATGGATATACTACCCGTTTGCTTGGAGTTGGCCATCGATGACCGTTACAAAATTTCGTCACAGGCACAGTAACTGGTCCCGTCGACAAAAAATAATATAACAAGCAAATCAAAATTTAAAATTAAAAGCGATATTAGTGACCGACACGGACGTGCCGTACGTGGTTGCGTTGCTAAAGGTTATAAAATTGAGTTTAATAGGGTCTCTTAGGGGTGCGGTCCGGTGAAGTGAAACGACTACCTAGTAATTTCATTTCATGGAATATTGGTCAGTAAACTTCTCATTGTTTTACTTACTTTTCTCGTTTGAAAATGTTCGCGTAAGGCCATTCATTTTACCTTTGATCGAAGATTGTACCACTCCAATTACCTGAGTGTATCTGATCATCTTGCCCCTCCTCTTCAAGATACGGAAACGGAAAATAATTTACGGAAAATATTATTATGACTTTAGGTAAAAATCACGCATTTTGAGTAAAGTCACGGAATATAGAGTTTACAAGTAAAGTGTAGTACAAAGTAATAAAGGTATAAATACCACTTAACTAAAAGCTCAGCCTAAATTGAAATAAATGACCCTAATAGCTATGTATTTAAGAGCAATAAACAACCAAAATTGCATTAATATTAAAACCTTGGCACTAAAAACAAACTGATTCGAACTAAAAACTCACGCAAACATCGAAAAGTAATAAAACTTGAAGTTTCTCACTGGATCCACACGAAATTAGAGTCATTATACAAATTACTTGTTACACAAAAAACATACTGTATGACCATACAGTACCTAATACCTACTTAATCTAAACTATTATAAAACTGTAACAGAAGTGTGTCTGTACATTGAAGAAATTTACAAAAAAAAGATTACGATATGATTTTTAGATGTCCCTGATTCCAAATCACAAATTTTTAAATTTTTTGTCTGTCTGTTTGTTTGTTTGTTTGTTTGTTTGTTCGTTTGTTTGTTTGTTTGTTTGGGTGTTTGTTTGTTCGAGTATCACGCAAAAACTACTGAACTGATTTTGATGAAACTTTTTTTGTTTGATAGCTTATCATCTGACTTAAAATCTGGTATATACCTAATTTATGCGGACGAAGTCGCGGGTAAAAGCTCGTAACTTATAAAATTGGAATAAGTAGGTACTTAGGTAGGTACCTTACAAAGTAGGAGAGTAGGGTGTTAGGGTAAACTGTTGCATTTACTGGGGGTGATTGTACCCAAGTTGTACCCATGATACTGAACAACTTTTCCAAAGGAACGAAGAGAGATTCGTTTTTTTTTTCAACTTTTCATTCAAACGTTCGATCAACTGATTGCGTTTAGTATGGAAAGTCCAAATTTTTTTTGCAAATTTCTTGCAGTTTTCGGAAAGTTGTTAAGGGCCTATGTCGAAAAATAATTTAAGCGAATCAGGCGTGGGATAGCTTATATTACGACCTGATGCGAGAGAAAGAGATGGGGCGGCGCGCACGCCTGAATCGAATCGAGCGCCAAATCAAACTTTATTTAATTGTGATTGTACTATTTATGTAAGTTCAATTCTGCTCTAATCAAAATTTAGAAAATATCAATCTTTTTTTTTTAAGTCAAGTCTTGTGTTTCTATTATTCACCGTTTAGCAGTTCCAAGCGTTTATAGATAAAAATGGAGGCTACTTTGGCTTGTTTTTCTATCGAGAAAATTTGTCTTAATCGTGTTTTGGCTCTAATCAAAACTTAAATTATATGTTCTATTTACACATATCCGAAAATCATACTCCTACTGTTAGTACTTCATGATATATGAAGCTTTGAAGAATCCAATTTTTTTCACATAGCCCCTTAAGTATTAATAGATATACAATCACCCCTTAAAGTAATGCAACTGTTTACCCTAACACCCTGTATAATTACTCTTAAGTATTCCTACCAATTTTTTTTCCAATAAATGTTGGAATTCCTACACGGAGAATTTTTTTTAATGTAATAATGTATTTGTGACAACTATTTATTTTAGCAGACTTTACGGGGTGCTCAGACATAAATATTTTTCTTCTTGCGTTTTACTTCTTTAGTTTACTTTTTTGTTTTTCCAATTTATTCAAAAAAGCATTAAGATTAATCACAAAAATAAAGCGGTCAGCACAAGCGTCGTCAAATACAAAGATATAAAAACAGTCACAAATCAGCAACAAGCTTCGTCAGCGTTTAATTATATCATCTCAAGTATTGTTTTAAGTGCGAAAATATATTAGACCCACCTATACAAAAAGGCGGAGCCACGTGGTTCCTAACCCGTGCGCCGATAAAACATCCGCCCGTGATTCCTCTAGCCATGCGACGTTTCAGGATGGAATTACGAGTCAATAGGTGGGGCGACCGCATACCGGAGAGCTCAGCGTGGGTACCCCACCCCACACGGTGGACCGACCCGACAACCTGGTGAAGACGGCGTTAACCCATTGGATGAGGGCAGCGCAGGACCGGTCGTTATGGCGATCCTTGGGGGAGGCCTATGTCCAGCAGTGGACGTCCATCGGCTGAGATGATGATGATGGTGAGGTGGGGCTAGCAGGCTACCCACAATACGCTTATTAATAAAACCCTTATCCTTTTGTCTACTTGTACGATACCCACGAGGTAGAAATGTGATGGTGCATTTTAAGCCGGAATCATACAGCAAGGATTAGTAGTCTTCTAATAAAAAACATATTCTATTAAAGATAATATTCAAAGAACTTTTTTTCAAATCTGGTAAATTTGTCAGACATCCCAATGATATCACCTTGATACGGATGTTTATTTACAATTAAAATGTAAAAACATTTACTTCTTATTACACAAATTACCTTTATAGCTTATGATGACAGCTTAGTGCAAAAACGGATGGACAGTAGTTGCGAATATCTGTTGATTTGATCGCAGATAAATCACTAATATTTATGTAGGGTTCTGTACAAAAGTGCTGTACCTACCCGACTAAAATGTATAGGACAGCTGATTTTTTTTCGCGTCTCCATAGTGAAAGTTGTTCAGTTTAATGGTCTGAGTTCACCGTTTCATTATTTGCTAGGCTGTCACTTATACCCTGTATAGGTACATAAACTTATTTTCTAGTAAAACGCTTAGTTCATATAACAACAATAGGGTAGGTATTGGAATTCACCTCAATAATGTGGGAACTGGGAATATGGGAATGATCATCGGGTTAAATATAGTAGACGTATTTTGGCAGAAATCATGATTACCTTCTGAAGCTAATTTTAGCTCATAGTAGACCTTTCAGTCCTCGCCGGTCTTGGGACTGCAGTTTGGGGGTAGGGGGGGGAGAAATCCCACCTGATCCCCCAACCAGGTCGCCCTGGTGTCAGAGTTTTTTCAGACCGCCTTACAGCCTCTGACGTGGTTTTTATGTAACGACTACTACCACCAGAGATAGTAGCCGGGACCAACGGCTTAACGTGCCATCCGAAGCACGGAATCATTTTTCTTTTCAGACAATCAGGTGATTCAGCCTGCAATGTCCTAACCAACTGGGGAAAAACGCACAAAGTGACATATCACTAGGTGTCCCCCGTGGGAATCGAACCCACGACCTCCGTGTCGAGTCCAAAACTCTTAACCATTAGACCACGAATTGATTTTTAAAAAAGATTGTCGGTGGCGCGTTGCGGAGAGGTATAGATAATCAATCGTGAGGGTCCGCGTTCGAATCCGTGCATAATAGAGACTGCTTGCTTGCTTGCTTATCGTGTCGACTTCAACACATCAAAGTCGCTAAATAGTACTTTGTCAGAATTTGGCAACCGATACTGCACCGTCGCTAGCGGTCATGAGCTCCTCCTGCGTGCAGGTGTTAGGGCACGCAGGGCACGATGTGACATGGGCCATCGTTTGTGGAGCTCCACACAAGCAAGACACATTTTGCGCATCCGAGAATCCCCACCCGGCCATGTTGTCCCTGCTGCGACCGACCTGGGTTCGAAGTCGGTTTAAGGACTTCCAGGTCGCCCAAGGCAAGTCATGTCCAGGCGGTAGGGTCTCAGACGGCGGCACAAATGGAGTTGGGAGGGCCACTTTTTGTCTCCAAAGAGTACACCTCGCTTGCGCTGGGCCAGTATTCGGTGGGTCGACACACTTCATAAAGCTGCGTCGGCTTGGCAGCCTTTGCGGCGCAGGGATGAAGCCGTGCATGGGATGTCGTGTGTCGTCCACCATTTTGGCTCTCTCTGAGGAGCCCGCCACAGCCCTGCGGACATCTGGGGGCGCTATGCCAGCCAGTGGATAAAGCAACTGTACCGGAGTCGGTTTCAAGCAACCAGTTATAATCCGGCACGTTTCATTTAGTGCCGTATCCACCAGCTTGGCGTGGGCAGATCGACCCCACACCGGGCACGCGTATTCTCCAACGGAGAACGCGAGTGCTAGTCCAGACGTCCTCAAGACCCGCGGCGAAGCTCCCCACTTGGTGGTAGTAAGGCGCTGTAGGATGTTATTGCGAGAGTGTATCTTCTTTTTGACATTTTCACAGTTCTTGCGAAAAGTGAGCGACCTGTCTAGAGTGATTCCGAGGTACTTAGGGAAATTGTTGTGAGCAGTTGGCACCCCTTGCCACGTGATGTTCAGTTTACGTCCCGCTTGTCTGTTGCGAAGATGGAAAGCGCAAGATTCCGTTTTTGACGGGTTAGGCTTGAGAGAGTTTTCCTTGTAGTAGTCACTCAAAGAATTGAGTGCCACGGTGAGGTCAGCCTCAACTTCGGCAAAGCTTGTGGGTTGCGAAGTTAATGCAAGGTCGTCTGCGTAAAGGAAGCGGGACGTTTGTGGGCTCGATGGTTGGTCGTTGGTGTAGATGTTAAAGAGGAGCGGGGCTAGAACGCTACCTTGCGGCAGGCCGTTCTTTTGGGCTCTCCAGCGACTTTGGTCTGAGAGAAGGTTGACTTGAAAGCGACGATTGTGGAGAAGTTCACGGAGTACCATGACGAAGCTGTGATCTCCGGTCATAGTTTCCACTTTCCACAATAGTCGCCTTAGATTCACTGTGTCGTAGGCTGCGGACAGGTCTACAAACACAGTGCCAGTCACCTTCCCTAGCTCAAAACCATCTTCGATGTGTTGCGTGAGTTTCAGTGTCTGGCTGCAACAAGACTTGGCTGGTCGGAATCCTGCCTGCTCTGGGATGAGTTTCGGGTCAACAATTCCCGTGAGCCGGGTCAACAGTAATCTCTCAAAGAGCTTATAGGTGTGGCACAGGAGGGAGATAGGCCTAAAGTGCTTGGGACTATCTGTTGATTTTCCCGGCTTGGGGATGGCTATGACCTTCGACTTTCTCCAGAGACTGGGGACCTGGGCGGACTCCAGGCAGTTGTTAAAAAGCTGAAGCAGCCATGACACAGCAACTGGGCCGAGGTGCTGTAATTGCTCAACAGAGATGTTGTCCACTCCGGAGGCTTTACCGCGTTGCAGGTGTTGGATAGCCATGACAATATCACTCAGGTGAAACGGCTTGCTTATACTGTCGCAGGAACTAGCACTGCTTAGTTTAGGGACTTTCGCAAGCCGACCAGGTGACTTGCCATTGAGGAGGAGCTGATGGGCTACCTGGTTAGCGGTAACTCGGTAAGGAGATGTTGGTGGGGGTGGATCACTTGTAAGCATTCGGATGGTGTGCCATGCTTTCTTGCTGTTATGAGTGAGGTCGATGCTGGTGACCGTAGTGATCCACTTCTCCTGCCGAGTCTCGCTAATCCTTTGTAGTAGCTCCTCGCCTGCCGCCACGGTATCCTCCGAGAATGGATCGACCCTGTATAGGGTCTCGTACTCTTTGAGCAGTTCGGCAGAGTCTTTCGATAGCCCAGGGATGTAAGAAGTCCGGCAGCCCCGAGGGATACATTTGCGAGATATGCAAGCAATTATGGCCACAAACTGGTTGTAGTTTTTCGGGGCAGGAGGAACTTCACGTAGGCCATCGTCTATCATTCGCGCGAACTGCTCCCAATTTCCCTTGGAGTAGTTGAAGCGGCGTCTTAAGGGCACATTCAGGGGACGGACTACTGGTTGGACGGTGCACATGATGGGCCTGTGCTGACTGCGAGGAATAGGAGTGCAGACGGTTTTAATGCACTGTGAGCCGATACTGTCGCTGACAAAGATAAGGTCCGGATTGTACCCGCGTCTCCATCGACCACTGTTAAAGGAAGATGGGAGCTTCGGACTGTGTATCAGTGTCAGGTTGTTAGTTTCAGCCCACTCCTCGACCGCCTGTCCGGATGTGTCAGTAGCGCCGTAGCCCCAGCTTGTGCTATGGCTGTTAAAGTCGCCAACAACTACTTTCACTGAGTGGTCGTTAAAGTTTTTCGGAGGGTTGAACTGGAACGGTGTCCCAGGAGGCTTATATACCGACGTAACGGTGCAGTATCCAAGGTCGATGGTGATGACCTCTATGCCGTTCTGGGTCGTACATTCAGCTGACCTTGTGCTTATGCCGAGAGTAACAAACACTGCGTTGCCGTGTTTCGGGTGGCAAGTCTCGGCGATAAGCTGAAGTCCAGGAATGTGTGGCCGGATCTGAGTCTCGTCTCTATGGGTTTCCTGTACACACATCACATCGCACTGCGTTGTACGGTGTAGGTCAGCGAGGATGTCTGACTTATTTGCAGAGAAACCCTCGATGTTAATAGAGACTACCCTCAGAGCCGGCGCTAGAGCTGGACTAGGGTTTGTCGTCGTTGTGAAAGGATTAGCCAGTCAGCGTAGGGAGCTCGCTGACTGCCCAGGGTGCGCCGGACGTATAATGTACAGTAGATACGTCACTCGGGGAGGCTCCTTTCGTGCACCCCCAGTGCAGACTGCTCTAAAACAGTGAAGGAAAATATCGTAAGGAAACCTGGATACGCTCAAAAAGAAATTCGAATGCGTACTATGTGAAGTCTACCAACCTTCATATGTGCATACGTGGCGAACTGATGCCCAAATCCTTGCCCTTGAGGGTAGGTCGTGCCCTGCAGCTATGCCTGCAGTGGGGCGTATAGGTACGGGCAGAAACCCGTTTAATATTATAACACATTAAACACACCTGGCTGATGATGGTGACCATTTTTAAACACAGATCAGCTAACTTACGGATCTCTAAGCGTTCGTATCCGTAATATCTAATTGGCTATCTATCATCTCAATACCATAATTATAATAAATGCGGTGTAAATATCAGAAAAAATATCACTTAATCACAATTTGGTATCCTTGATTGAGATTATTAGAATAATATTGTGTAAAGCTCATACACACGACGTTAAATAAGATATACAATTTATGACTAATGCATGATATACAGGGTCCTTCTTAATATGCTTACACTTTTTAAGGGTTTGGCAAGAAAGAAAACCGCCGAGCACTATTTACATATTTATTTACAGAACGGCATTCGTAGTAAGTATTTACAACATTTATTTTAACGTGAAATTCGGAAATCTCGATACAAAGTTTGACGAGTATATTTGACATGACGTAAGTCATTTTGTCTCCTCAAAAAGCCTTAAATCTTTTTATAAAAACAACACAGAGTTTGGTACGTAGAAAAGGAGGTTGCCACAAGGGGATGATCAGACCGTCAAACTGAACAACTTTCTCTATGGCACCAGCATCGAAATCGCGAAAAAAAATCTGCGTGTCAGAGTTTTTTCAGACCGCCTTTCGGCCTCTGACGTGGTTTTTTTGTAACGACTACTACCACTAGAGATAGTAGCCGGGACCAACGGCTTAACGTGCCATCCGAAGCACGGAATCACTTTTCTTTTCAGACAATCAGGTGATTCAGCCTGCAATGTCCTAACCAACTGGGGAAAAACGCACAAAGTGACATATCACTAGGTGTCCCCCGTGGGAATCGAACCCACGACCTCCGTATCGAGAGCCAATGTTCTTAACCATTAGACCACGGAGGCAGTCAGATAGTAGCCGGGACCAAATTAATCTCTATGCTTGTATGTTGTTAAAGATTCGTTAAATGTACCTATAGTTTTAAAGTTTCCATACAAATCTTAAATTAATCCTAGCATTAAAACTGTATATTTAACTAAAATGTTACAAGCATAGAGATTCGTTTCTTGATTATTTCTGAAAAAAAAACGTTGACTTTAATTGGTTAGTATTGAAAATTTCACCAGACTTCGTTTGTATGGAGCGCGCTGCGAATTATACTCCCTTATAGCTCTTGTAAATACAGGGTGTTAGGGTAGACAGTTGCATTACTTTAAGGTGATTATACTTATGATATCTACATCGTCAACTTTCCAAAAAATTGGCAAAAAAAAACTTTTCATTATTAAAGTTCGACCAGCTAATTCCATTAGTATGGAAAGTCTTTTGCTAACCTACTCAAGTTGTTCAGTGTCATACGTACAATCACCCTTCAAAATAATGCAACTATTTATCCTAACACCCTGTAGTTCTAACGATCTGACTACTATACGGTTTCACACAACAAATAACGCAAAAAGTTTCGCGTGATGTGTTGTCATAATTTAGCTCGTAACATTACATTCAAATTAAGTTAATTATGTTCACACCTTTGCCACGTGTATGTACTTAAAATTAAGCAGCATTTTTTGTAAGCTGTTAGTTACACCTCGCAATCATCGCTAATGCGTCTGACATAAATATCTAGGCTTTAGAAATAATCTAGAGTATTTTAAAGTCTTGAAAAAATTATAAAATCTTAATCCAAAAACCTAAAACATACAAATAAACTGCACGCAGAAAAAATACTGAAAATTTGCAAGCTAAAGTGGCAATGTTGTGGTCACACCAATATGCCGAAAAACCGACAAGAGTTCTAGAATGGAGACCACGAATTAGCAGGCGTAATGTGGATCGCCTTTCGGTGTTTAACTGATGACCTGCGACAGGTAGCGGGGAGCGACTGGATGAGGAAGACCGAGGACAGAGTTTTGTGGCGCGCCTTGGGAGAGGCTGTTCGGCATAGTGGACGATGATTGGCTGATGACGGTGACTCTTTAAAATAAAGTTGGTAGTTTTAGCACCGTTTTTGACTACCCCTAGAGGTGTGACCTTGTTTTTACAACAAATTCTGTGCACCAGGCATCGTCGATACGTTTATATCGACGCTCTGGGGACCCGGACATTCAAACTTCGCAATTGCGTGAACGTTTAATGTTTTAACTCTATTATCTATGAAGTTCTGACCGAAACATATCGAAAGTCCGGGTACACCAAGTTATCGAGACGCAATTCCGTGCTTCAGATGAAATGTTAAGCCGTTGGTTCCGAGTACTATCTCTGGTGGTAGTAGTAGTTACATAAAAATCACGTCAGAGGCCGTAAGGCGGTCTAACAAACTCTGACACCAGGGCTCTGCCTACACGATAAGAAGAAGATCCTTCAATTATTGAATCTACAAAATCACGTTTCTTGGTTCAAGGACTGAACCCATGTACTTAAGTATAACGGAGTTAACATCATCATCAAGCATCATGACATATTCATAACAAATTCAAACAATTCAACATAACTGTTACATTTTAACAACTTGTTTTGCAAATCAGTTAACAAGATTACGTGCTTTTGAATTTGATTGCAGAAATAATGGGAACATCTTCAGGCAATTCCATTTAGAAACTCCCCTGGTAGAACTCTTATTACTTACGGGGTAAAGACGAGAATGGTTTCATCCGTGGGACTATACAAAGGGAATTTATAGTAAATGTCGCGAATAGCAAGGACGATGATCTGGTTAGATGAGAGCTGGATATAATCTTAGAACTGGGCTAAGGTTTAGTTAATTTTAAATGGTTCTTAGTTTGAAATAGTTTTAATTTTTTTGATGACTCTATGACTCTACGATTTTGCGCCACAATGTATTGCCATCCTGAAGTCTCCCCTGAAAGTGCGGGGTGGGGTGCGGTGTGGTGTCTGACGATAGGGAGAGGCAGGGAGTGGCCGTTCTGTACGAGGCCTACCCTCAGGGAGTGCATGGGCGTAAATACACCACTCGTGCCCAATGCAGGTTGGTGGACTACACATACGCAACAGAATTTCTTCTTCAGCGTATGCAGGTCGCCGTTTAAGAGTCGCTACATAAGTTAGGAAAACTGATTGGTACATTATGGCATGTCGTCCGTGCGGATTCGAACATTCCCTGAGGGTCCCTCATTATTGAGTGTCCATACACCTCTCTGCAACGCGCTACCGATGCTCTATAAGGGTTCTTACGGACGAGTGATACTTTGCTGTCGAAGTGGATAGCAGAGCGTCGCGCTCATACACTTTACGGTCGCGCGACCATCGCGCAAAGTGTCGCTCGTCTGTAAGCTTTCTTACAGAACAACTTTCAGTACGGACTCAACTTTGAAATCGCAAAAATATCGGATGTTTCATACAAAACTGTACCTACCTACCCACAACCAATAGGTAATAGTATAATTTATAGTTCTACGTACCGACTCGACTCAAATTTAGGGAAAAGGGACAGCAGATTTTTTTTCTCTCGATGTTGTCTCCATAGTGAAAGTTGATTAGTTTGATGGGCTAAACCATACCCCTCGAAATGTAGGGTTACTGGTGTGCGTTGCTATAATCTATACCTACATGGTTTAAAAAAACAAGGTCTTCTATTCCCAGAGTGACACAAGCCTACGTCACAAAAAAATGGCCGCTAAACATGGTAAAAGGGTATGATGACGTAGGCTTGTGTCAGTCACGTGGTCGAAAGAGAATACCAGGCGCAGTATATTATTGTACCATGAATCTATATAGAACTACAATATGCTATTATCATTTCTGTCGGATGAGCCTGCCATGGGATATTTACTCTATTGCGCAACCATAGCAGCGCGTGCGTTGCCTTAGGCCTATAACAATTTATGTTTTTCTAACCTCAAACTTTACAAAGTTGTTATTAATTTTTCAACACTTCGAGGTGTGATAATAACTATAATTTTACAAAGATCTCTACAATACTATTTCATAGTAAACCCAATACTGTCATGTCCAAGGATGTAATCTCAGTAGCTGTTTATAGCATGTTATTTTTAATTGATCACGAAAATAACTATTTATTGCAACGATTTTAACATTAAAATAAAATAGTTTATTTGGTGATTTGTGGGTGGGCTCTAAAACTAGTGGTGCTATTCTCAAATGTGGAAATATCGTATGCGATATTTTTGCATTAATGTAAATCGATAATTATCATTCTAGAACTAAATGATAATGATAATAAGAATTTTTTTTAGTTCATATGTACAAATTAACGCAAATCTCGAAATTCAACTGATTATAACTACCACTGGACCGTTTTTGATGCGGTTATCAAAAAAACAGCTGTTCAATATTTTAACTGCAATCGTATGAACAGCGGATTTTTCTTTTTGCAATTTCAGGTTTCCTCAAATAATAAAATTGTTCAGCTTGATGGTCTGAACCACTCCTGAAAATTTGTAGCACCATTACAATATCCAGAACCTAGTCCAGACTTGTATTATGATGAACCTAGTCCAGACTTGTATTATGATGACTAGAAAACGATGTAAGTTACTAGATAGACTCTATATTCTAGATAGACTCTAGATAGAATGTATATTTTATGCGTATCTATATTATGTATGTATATATTTATATATGTAAGTATATGTATGTATATTATGAAATGCGTTTATTTTTCGGTTTCTCCTTTATTTCCGATATTTACTATTTATTTTATATAGCACCGAGCCGTTGTTCTATGTTTAAATTTCCTCTACCCTAAGGTTATCTGGAAGAAATCGCTTTTTAGCGATAAGACCGCCTTATTTGTACCATTATCGTTTTTTATTCCAATGCTGTATCTGTGTTTGGTGTAAATAAAAGCATATTTCATTCATTCAATTAAATCTATAGTATAGTAGCCATTATGATAGAGTACTTAAAGAATATCTCCTCTAAAAGCTCAGTAACGGAAGTTAATGATTGTCAAGGTAATATCATTTCACCTTGACCCGATGCATTAAGTGACGTCATAACTGCAATCAGCTTATTGTAACGATGTTGCCGAGATTTGAACTGGATTCTTGTGTTTTCGAAGACTTTATAGTTTTTGGAGTAACATTTTAAAATTCCACACAAATTTTAATTGGAAAGAATAATCTAGTCACTTTAGTCCGCACAATAGACCATTGTTAGTCTATTGTGTTCGCCCCAAGCTCGCCTATATTTTTACTATCTGCTATCACCGCTCTTCTTTCCTTGGTAGACCTTGCTAGCTAGTCAAAATCTGGTAGAATATGATTTAAAATATCAGTTTTCTAATTTATTACCTAAGGGCGGCCATATATTAGGGGCGGCCAATCGTGACAAAAATTCACTTCTTAACTCAAAGTACCAAAATATTCTAAAGGCTCGCGCACTCATGGCAGGCCACACGTTTTTCGTACATTTTATGTATAAAATATACAGTGTGTTAGAGTAAACAGCTGCATTACTTTAAGGGGTGTTTGTACCCATGATACTGATCAACTTTCCCAAAGAAACCTATAGGGAATTCGCAATTTTTTTTTCCGACTGTTCATACAAAAGTTCACTCAGCTGATTTCATTTAGAATGGGAAGTCCAAAAAATTTGTTACCTATTGCCTATGTTTCTTAGGGAAAGTTGTTCAGTATCATGGGTAGTAATGCAACTGTTTACCCTAACACCCTGTAGATTATTTATTCAGTCTACATGATGGGTGCTGAGAGAGGGCGGCTGGTACTTACTACATGGCCTGGGGCCTAGGGCCTAGGGCGGCGAAGACTGCAAATTCACCACCGGATTGGAACCCGAACTCTCATGATTGAAAGCACACACCTCACCACAGCGCCATCGGCGATTGAACTTACAATAATGTTAATAAATGTTGATGTCACTTATGAATGAGGCTTAGATAAAATCAAAGTAGCTTTTCAAAAGACATTTTGACATGTAACCGTTGTAACGGTTTAAACTTTGTTCAAAGAGAGTGTCAATTTGAAAAATACTGACCAGGTTCAATGACCAATTCTTAGTTAGATTTATTAGGAAGTAAGTAATTTAGAATTGATTCGGGGTGCGAGCACCTCGAGCGAGCTAGCCTATGGAGCTCCGGCTCTGGTATTGGAAAGACGATCATCAAGTTAAGCAACGTCATGCTCGGTCAAAATTTTGATGGGTGACCGGTTTAAGTGTAATTTAATTTCGATCGTCTCGGAAGGCACGTTAAGTTTTTGGTCCCGGATAGTTCCGTCTGATGGTGGTTTCACTAAGTTTAGTATTCGTTAAGCCAGGCCAGACACTTATTAAAGGCGGCTCAAAATTGTCTGACACAAAGTAGACCACTAACTTATCTCCACTAGTCCACTCTGGGCCCGCGTGGTGGAGGTTACCCACTCCTTCTCACCCTTATTCATGAGAGAAGGGCTTTGTCCTGCTGTGGGATTCTCCTACATGCTATAAATTGCTTGTATGTGTTGTGGGGCCTACGATACCAGAAAAGTCTAGCGAGCAACATGGATTCGATATGTTCAGGATAGAGGAGGGTGGCATAAACCTTAAGGATAATGAAAGACCTTAGGGATGATGCTGACATGGAGAGGGAGCGCAGAGCGCTGTCGATAAGAGCGAACATGCTGGTTCGTAGGTAATAACACTTTTTCAAGCTTTTTGTACATCCTTTTACACGAGCAGCCTATGGAATAGATATACTCAAAAATAGTACAGCGCTCTGCGAGTTCAATACAATAATGGATTCAGAATGCTGTTGGGACTGCCCCGATTTTGTCGAGCCTCAGAGATGTTTGCTAAAGCACAGGTGGACTGCACGCAGGCCATTATTCGCAAAAAGGCAGCATCCCTGTTGCGCCGGGTCCGGAGTAGTGGCAATAGCATCCTGAAGGCCATTGCTGATAGTAACCAGTGTCCATTGCTGCTACACATGTCCCAAATTACAAGTTCCGTTTTTGTTATTGTTTACTAACCATCGTTTTCATAAGTCTTGTTGTTACTAACACATTGGATCTCTGTTGTCCTTAAGAAAAAGTTTTTATTTTTATAATTTTATAAACAAATGGAGGCCTATACCCAACAGTAGATGGATTCGGACTGCGGATGATGATGATGTGCTTCAAAGAATATTTATTTATACAGGGTGAAATTGATATCATTAGCATCCTTTTAAACTAAGACAAACTGAACAACTTTTACTATGAGAGCAAACCGATAGGAGCAAAAAAAAAAAAATCTGCTGTTGCATACATTTGAGTCGAGTACGCATTGCAGTTTAGTATGGAACAGCTGATTTTTTTTTACTCCGATCGGTTTGCTCTTAGTTTAAGGCTGGCTTGCACCAAAAAGTATTTAAGCTTAAACATATTTAAATATAATGCTGTCACTGTCATTAGTATGAGCAGTGTGAGAGACAGAGCGATCACTAAATACGTTTAAGCCGAAATTCTTGTTGGTGCAAGTCGGGCTAAAAGGATGCCAATGATATTAATTTCACCCTGTATAGGTTATATTATGTTCTTAAAACATAATAATCTGCTATGTGGATACCACATTCCACCATAGGGAATCCATTCCAAAAGTATGTTTTTTTTTTAAGGAACTTTATTGTTTACAGATTAATAGGTTACTGGGTTACTGTGTATAAAAACAGTCAGCTGTTTAGATACAGGTTTAGATAAAAACGTCCATGACTCGATATAAAAAAAATATTTCATTTGATTCACTTAACAATTACAAATCGGAAATGCTCATCGAGCCTTGATTCTAAAGGAAGTACCTATCTCTAAAAACGCGCGGAACAAATGACTAATTATTATAAATTAAACACCCAATTTCAACATTACAACTAAACATGATGGATCGACAACCGAATTTTCGTGATTAATAAAATAATTGAAGCACAATTACAATTAGGTATTGTTGTTATTATTGATGGTATCGATTTTGTATGTCGCTCGTCGTAGGTCAAGTAGGGCATTTTAATAAAAGTCTAAAGGCTTGGTGTAAAGTGGTAGAAATAATTGAGGAAACGAAAGTAGCGTTTCAAACAAAAAAGGGCGGATAATCAAATTGTGAATTTTATGTGAAATCCGTTTCAGTGACTAATTCACAGCGGCAGCTAGTGGCTATTGTAAACTAAAATGGTCTTGAATTGGTACCTACTCCTTATTTTTATTTAATAAATAAAAAAATCTGTAATCTCCACTTTTTAATTTTCTTATTAAATACAAAAGTGATAATTTAAATTAAACTAAGGGAATCATAAATTTGTCTAATTTCCCGTTTTAAAATTTTATATAATTATCTCTTTTGCGCTTTCTTCTCTGCAAATAGCATTAAAAATTGCGCTGAAAATATTTTGAAGTCTATTTCATATGGGGCACAGATTACCCCCAATAGATACCGCATAATGAACATTTTGTTCACGCCCGAAGTCACCATTTTTGGCGGTAGGTGCGGGTAGCGGGGCACGAAACGGTGCAACGTGATTGGCCATTTGAAGGTCGCACTACTTCTAGCTCGCTCACTCGCGTTGCTTATATCAGTGAAAAACCATAGATGTGTGGCGAGCGTCGGCGGCCCTGTATGCGGTATCTATTGGGGGTAATCTGTGATATGGGGTTTATCTGCGACTGTTCAATAAAGTTAAAACTTACTATTTATACGATTTAAAAAAAGATTAAAAATCTGAAACATGTTTAGAAATTGTGTCATCTAAAACTTTAAGTTTTTACGCGAAAATGGAGGGAAGTTTACAAGTGCGATCACCTAAACAAACTAACCAACTAATTTCCTCAAGTATATGAAAAAAGTCTTAACAAAATTAATAGCCAAGTAACCTTAAACTTGACTCCACATGACGCAAGCAGGAACCAAATAATAATGACAAATGTTTACTTAATGAAAAGTCAAATTAATCATATTGACCGCTACTTTATCCAGTAGAATTATCACCTATTATTTATCGACCTCTCGATTCTAGTATTACTTTACATCTCAGAGTTCTATGTAGACTGGTCTATTATCATTTTAATGTTTTGATAGGTGAATTCATAAGCTGTCATTTCTAATTATTGTTGGAATAAATAACTTCAATCGATTGTCGAGTACAATTCCTAATCTTTGTTTTCAGTTGCCATCTTGATCAATCTTATTTATTGAGAGTTAAGTGTTATTTTTGCTTGTATTTTAAGCGTATTGAATTTGTTTTAAAAATTCAGAGACAATGGCTATGTGACTAAGGTAACCTTATATGCCGATATGGTCACGATTCTGTTTGAGAGCTCTAAATATCTTCGGTTAATTTAATTTTGATGCAAGAAGAAGTTCGATATAATGCATTTTTGTTAGGTATGAATACATGAATATAATTATTATTGTTAAGTATAGAAAAGCATATTTATGAATGAACCATCTGTTTAAATTTGGAACGAACGTGATCGTAGATCGAGGATCTTTTTTATTTTGTTACAATATAAAACGGTGTTAGTATAATATTGCAACAATAATTCAGATATCAAAATACATTTTGTATATTTAATAGGTACGTCTAAGTACTTGTCGATGATCGATTGGCGTAACATCGTAATGAGAGCGAATTATGTCGTAAATAATTCAAGATGTACATATTTCTATCATACATAAGTTTGTATGTAAACTAAGTTTTTTCTCAGAGATAGGGACTATGGTCTCCACTTTAGGCGGTTCTGATATACCTACCTTTTTCTCTTCGTCTAGATTTATAAATCTTTTGTAGTAAATTAATATTTCTATGGATTATACAGGCTAATAACTTACATACTTAAAGGGGCGCTGATATCGCAAAAAAAAAAATGCTGTTCTATAGAAAATGTCATAGCAGATAATTTTTTCACGATTTCAACGTAGTATTAAAAGTTGTTTAGTTTTATGGGTAGAGTATGTGGTTGAAAGGTTAATGATACTTTTCCTTACACCCTGTTTGTATGTTTATCTCGTGTTTTTTAACCTTGTACATAGGGACCACTTTACTTGCATTTAGTTGGGTGTCAGAACAAAACATAATATTCCAGTGAGCGATATTGGATGCTATAATGTCAACGACCGATCTGACAGCTGACTACTTTCTAGGCCTTGGTCAAGTTAACTCGTCTGGCCAGTGACCTATTTAGTTACTTGCACGTATAAATAACGTCTTAACCTGTTTTGCATTGTTAAAGTATCTGCATTCTTCAATTTATGTACCGTACTTACCTCGAGTCAATTCTTCGTTTGCAAATTAGAATACTCAAGGAGATAGTGTCTCCCCAAATTAAAATACAATGTGCTGATGATTCTAACAAGATATTTAAACACTGCAACGTCATTCCAGTACATATGAAAGTTCACCTAAATCTATTAAAAGAAAACTTTTTCAACAGAAACTTCCAAATTGAAATCAACCACACGAAACTAACACGATCAGTCACAAATAAGAAACTAGTCACCATTGGAGCTAAAAATACCTACGGGGAACGCACCTGCTCCTACATAGTTCCTCGACTCCTTAACGACCTTGATCCGATTGTCAAAAGCGGTGTCACTAGTTCTAATCTCAAATTTAAATTAAAATCACACTGTATATCAAAACTTTAACAACAAAAATGTACCGAGTAACTGTGGGTGGATGTGAATAACTTTGTTCAAACTAACCCTAAATAATAAACTTGTTTCGGAATTTATTATTTGTTATGTTCACTGTGTAGTGATGTACCTACCTACCTTTTAAGATTTATATCATATTAATATTCTATTTGTATTCTATCAAATCACTTTTTTATGTACCTACCAACTAACGAAGTAAATCTTTGTATTGAATGTAAATGTAACTAACTACCTATACTGTATCTACTTAGTAGTACCTACAAAATTGTGATCTGATTTATGTAACTGTACTGTTTATGTTGCACTTCCGGATAAACCTCCGATGGTTTTTGGAAGTTCAATTGTCAAATCGTTTGTAATTTTTCATACAATAAATAAATAAAAAAAAAAAAAAAATGTATTTATAATGGTCGCCAATTTGGGTGCGACTTGAACGTTTTTCCCTAATTTTTATTTAAAGAACAAAGGAGGTGTGTGATGGATGGAATCAGTAATTGGACGAGATCCATTTTTATATAATTTAATTATGTATATTTATGTGGTTATGCATGTAAAATTACAGGGTAAAAAAAATATACGAGACGTGTAGGGAAAGTACCAACTTTAAATGTTATCTAAAGATAGAACCAGAAGGATAAACGAAATTCTTTTTATAAAGAATGAAATATGCACAAAACAAATAATATCAATCAAATCAATACATCAAATGCTATCAATGCTATCTGCTATGCTATGCTGTCATCTGCTTTGAAAACAAAGCTTGATTGAGGCAGAAATCAAACAGACAGAAATGGAAAATTTTTAAAAAGTTGCATTTGTCTATTGAGTTCGTCTGGCGTAATTCAATCATCATCCTATCATCTACCACTGCTGAACATAAATCTTCCTCACCCATTCGCTCCCTTACTTTTTAGGTCTTCTATCCAACGGGCTATCGGGCGTCCCACGCTACGTCTGCCAGTTCGTGGTTTCCACTCTAGAACTGCAACTGGATAGACTGCATAATTACGACCAATTGCTGACTTGCTAATCTTTCCACTAGGTAGAGCATGAGTGATTGTCCAGTCTTTGACCAGTGTGTACTGCCAGTGATGACATACGGAACTGAGACGTGGTTGCTCACTCAAGACCTCATAAAAATAGTCGGAGTTTTCCTGCGAGATTAAATCAGAAATTAAGAGATTCACAGAAGAACCAGAGTAGCCCATCCCATATAACCCAAAAATTGCTTTACTAAAGTGGCAATGGGCGGGCTTGCTTGCAAAATCGATGGCCGATGGGACCGAAGAGATCTTGAGTGGCCACAGCGTACCGGAAAGCGCATGAGGGAAACCGTGGATTTCTGTCGGCTGAGATGCTGATGATGAGTGATTGTCATGCAATATACTCATGCTGACACGAAAGAAGAAGAATGACTCACTGATAATACCCAGGTGCTTAAAGCGAAATGAACCGTCTGTAAATGGCCTAAGCCGATCATTGTCTCACGTCTGTGCAGGGCCTAATTGTTACGTCAAAACGAAAACGCCGGCCGGCGCCTATCTCTGCAACAATCAGTTTTTAACCAAATCGCTTTCAGGTCAACGACCTGCTCTGTTCAAAACCGGTTTCTCTACTTTTTACAAAACATTCGTCACATTTTTTTCTCATAAATCATTCTGTTTGACACGTGCATTTAATTGGATCAATTTGAATAGGTAATAAACATTATTATACTACCTACCGTAGTATAATATGTTTATGGAATAGGTATTTTAAGATTTATTTTTGTATAATGTCATGTAAAAAATTATTCTTAATTTTCGTTGGCGCAGCGCAGTGGAGCTTTGGTATCGAAAACAATCACCAAAGTTGAGCAATGTAAGCTGTGGTCAGTCTTTGGATGGGTGACCGGTTCTACTGTACATTTTTTTACTGTTTCCAATACACCAAGTGAGATTAAAAAACCGCACTCCTGCACGTCTAGTATGATTTCTCTAAACGCGCGCGACGCGCCTTCGCTGCATAGAAAATAACTTGTTCCCGCGCTTTACGGAGAGCGCGAGCCGCGCTTGCCGCGACTTGTAGTATGGAAAAAAGCCCAGTCGCGCGCGTATAGAGAAATCATGCAAGACATGCTGGTCTATTATAAAATAATTTTGATTCTAAGCTAGGTTATCTTGGTACTTAGATTTAGCAGTTTTTGTTTTGTAATATTATTAATTGGCAATAAATATATTTAAATTATTTGTATTCTAGTGGTATGTGGTATTTCATCTGAAGCGTTTTCGTGCTTCTGAAGGCAGTTTAAGTAAGTAATTATTCAGGTTAGAGGCATATTAACTCTTTCGCGGACACTGACCGGCTATAGCAGTGATAACAATAAAAGTTCTATTGTGTCTTGTTCAGTATCCGCGAATGTGTTAAGTCGGCTTGAAAATTCTCTGCCAGCAAGTTGAGCATTAACTTGCCTCCACAAATCCGTACTGGGTTCGAGTGGTGGAGTCCACCACCCACTTCCTCTCATCAGTTTTCGCGTGAGGTGGGCAAAGGCCCAGCAATGGGATCCTACAAGCTATAAATTTACTTAGTAAGGGATTCACGCACGATAGGGTTGAAATACAAATAAATGAGTTTAGTAATGTTTTTACCAATTTATCAAACAGTCTTATGTTTATGTACAGGGTGTAACAAAACACCCTCGTAATACTCAAGGGGGTGCTTCAGACCATCAATCTGAACAACTTTCACTATGGCGCCAACGTCGAGAAAAAATAAAATTGCCGTCCCATACATTCGAGTCGAGACGGTACTGCAGTTTTGTATGAAAGAGCGGATTTCTTTTTCGCGATTTCGATGTTGGCTCCATAGTGAAAGTTGTTCAGTTTGATGGTCTGAAGCACCCCCCTAAGTATTACTAGGGTGTTTTGTTACACCCTGTATAAACAATCATAATCCACATCATTAGCCTGGTAACGTCCCACTGCAGGGAAGTCTCAGGGAAACCCTCAGGGAGGGTTTATGGGCGGTAGTTCACCACGCATGCCCAATGTGGACTTCACATACGCATAAGAATATGTTCTTCAGCGTATGTGGGTTTCCTTACGATGTATGAACACACGGCGACACATCAAGCTACGCAAAACCAAAATAAGCTGGCCGCACTTAAGTTAGAGTTATGTCTAATGCCCCATTCACACGAGGGCAGGGCAGTGAGGGCAGGGCAGTTGGGAAAGCAGTTGGCGTTCACACGAGGGCAGCTAGACGGGGCAGCACAGTCCACGAGCTAATATAATTTGAGTTCCGTTTTGATAACTTTTTCAGTAATATTCGGTATTCCTATTTAGTTTTCCTTTAAATCTGAGAGTTACAAGATTTTACTTTTATATTCAACAATTTCACTTTTTTATAAAATAGGTTTAATTTTCCTTTTAAACCTTTATCAGTTTTATGTTAAGCTGTAACGCATTCTCAATTCGAAGGGATGCATTTGTAATTACATAAAATGATAAAATATCATGTTGCACTGCCCTGCCCTCGCGTTCACACGGGGGCAGCTACGAGGCAGTAGAGCGAAATAGGTGGAGGGGGAAGCGAATTGTCCTCAAAAAATAGACCGGCCGTCTATTCACTGCCCTGCGCTGTTTACTGCCATGGCAGTACTGCCCTGCCTCGGCGCGGCTATTCACACGAGGGCAGGGCAGTACTGCCCTCACTGCCCTGCCCTCGTATGAACACGGCATAACGTCGCACGGCCAGCTTATGTTGGTTTTGCGTAGCTCGATGTGCCGCCGCATAATGTACCTAAACAATAATGTAATAACAATAATATTCAAGCGCAAAAATGGCGTCAGTACGTTTATCACTAAATTCAAGATTATAAAATGTATTACCATACAATTATCTATGTAAAGATCTCACTTACCATAATCACAATAATTTTATAGAATGATAAATAATGAACAAAAAAATAGTATTGAATTAAGTATAGTGCGTGCTCGGCATCTTAGGAAGTGATATGTTATTACTTATGAATAAAGCTTTGTGTACATTCATAGTTTTTTTGACCTCACGAAATGAAGGCCACTAAGGCCTGTATTCATAAACTGATCTTAAGAGGCTCCCCATAAAGCTATCCCCCCAGGCCAATGGCCAAAAGGCCTTTAAGACCAATATTTAATGAGTTAATTAGATAATTATTAAATTTGGGGCGATTTTCTTATGATTTTAGAATGTGATTTTCTTGGATTAGAAGGCTCCACTGTGACATAATGAAGGACAAGCTAGTCAAAAATAGGTATACCTACTAAAATGACGTAGTTTAGTAGAGGTGAGGTGGCTCTGAAAGAGTCAAGGTCGTTCGGTCAGGGGATCTCCCACTATGTAAACGCTGGACCGGTGAGCCATATTTTGCTGGTTATTAGAAGCTATCTTCTCGTTATTTGAAAGATATATAAATTAATGGAAAATATAACAATGATCTTCAACATCTCTGCTTTATTTTCTATGATTTTTTTTTTGTGAAATGGAAGAAACCTGCTCTGAATCTACTTCATAAGTTGAAGTCACGTTTACTTGCGACACACTGTTGTGTATATAGACAATATTAAGATCTAATAAAATCACCTTAAAAAAACTAAAAAAGTTAAAAGTTATTTGCAGCCGATGACTTTTTCGTTCACATCTATAAGAACATTTTTTTTTTACCTTAGTCAGATTAACTTTGTCCAGCTACGGAAGCCCTGAGTGACTAGTTGGTTAAACCCACATGACGTGTTCTTGAACGCATCTGTTGCGCAAGTTTCGTTTCTTATGAACAAACATAAATGGCACTCATTTTTGTGGTTTAAAGATTAACCATTGAAATAGTTCCTAATAATTATATCAAAAACTGTAAATTTTTTACGTAATAATTTCAGACTTTCGATCAGCGTATTACAGACTTATCCCTAAAATTTCAGCCAAATTGACCGAACGGCTCTTTCTGAACATTTTGTGCGGGGTTGTAGCACACGTTGATGTTTTTTGTATGGTAGACCGATAAAGTGCTTTTTACCCGTGTCCGGACCGGAGTCTATCATTTAAAAAAAAAAAGGATCAAGATTTTTGGCTATGCTTGGAATCTTTAAAATAATAATTGAAAGAGATTAATTTGATCTTCTTATGACACGCAATAAATAATATTAAAATAGTCTAAAACGCAACATTCTTAATTATAAATATTGTTCGTTTGCAAACCAAAATACCTACACAAAATAATTATAAAAATCAGAATGTTTTAAAAGTGATTTCTTTCATCAAAAATTTGAATGTTATTCATGTATTTTTTCTGGAAACATTAAAAATACGCATTAAGTACCTATATTCTTATGGTATTAAGGCTTACCGTCTGAGACTATAAAAACGCCAAAAACAAACATTTAAAAAGTAAAAAATAATTCGGTCACCTAATATTTTTTATGTAAGCAGTTTTACTTTTTTATTTAAATCTCTTTACGATATTTTTGGTCAATTAATGTATTGGGGTCCACTTTGAAATAACCATTGATTTTTCTATTCGACAATCACGTGCGGTCCCCGACACATTAATTAACCTAAAATATCGTAAAGAGAGTTAAAAAGTAAAACATACATTTGCTTACATCAAAAATAATAGGTACCCGAATTATTTTTCACTTTTAAAATGTTTGTTGGAGGTTTTTTAAATTGGTCATTTAATATTATTTCGTTATTTTTAAAGTTACTTGAAAACTTCTTAACCGTTTTTCATGAATCAAAGCTAAGAACACTCTCACAAAAATTTGCTTTCTATTAAAAAACCCGCATTGAAATCTGTCCACCCGTTTGGGAGAGCTACGATGCTACAGATAGACAGACCGACATAGGTGTCAAACTTATAACACCCCTCTTTTTGCATCGGGGGTTAAAAACATCGCGTACTTACCTACAGACCATAAAATAATAAGGTGTAAACTATCATCATCATCATCATCATCTCAGCTGATGGACGTCCACTGCTGGACATAGACCTCCCCCAAGGATCGCCATAACGACCGGTCCTGCGCTGCCCTCATCCAACGTTTTCCCGCTGCCTTCACCAGGTCGTCGGTCCGCCGTATGAAGGGTCTACCCACGCTGCGCTTTCCGGTACGCGGTCGCCACTTCGAGTCGAGAACTTTTCGGCCCCACCGGCCATCGGTTCTGCGAGCAATGTGCCCCGCCCACTGCCACTTAAGTTTAGCAATTCTTTGGGCTATGTCAGTTACTCTGGTTCTTCAGCGGATGTCTTAAGATCTCGCAGGGAAACTCCGAGCATAGCCCTCTCCATTGTCCTTTGGGTGACATTCAGCCTTTTTATGAGGCCTTCAGTGAACGACCACGTCTCTGTTCCATATGTCATCACTGGCAACACACACTGATCGAAAACTTTCGTTTACTTTTCGTTCGAAGGTGTAAACTATGCTTTACTATAATTCTTATTTAACATTATCATTGAATAGCATCACTATGGTAGTATGACTGACATGCGTTGATCCCATGAATGACGCAATGATTGCTTGTAACATCATAATATTTATAACATTTTTATAACAAAATAATATTGTTTCTTTAATACTGATAGTTAAATTTTTTTAGTTAGTTAATAGACAAAAATAATACAATATTGAAGAGACTAAAGACAATAAAACTGGTCAAGTGCGAGTCGGGCTACTCGCGCATCGAGGGTTCCGTACCACAAAAAGATTTCTTTTCTCCGGGACTCCGTTAACTTTCCTCGCTAACCAGTCTACCTATTAGTGAAAACCTTATCAAAATTCCTACATTTGCCTCTTAGCTTGTTCAGACAGACATAGACACAGACAAACGCGGCGGACTTTAAATTATACAGGGTTAAGGGAATTGTCAGATCATCAAACTGAACAACTTTCTCTATGGGACCAAGATCGAAATCTCACCGCTTGACACTGTAATTCTATCCTGAAAATGTGAACATTGCTATAACTACATTCTTAAGGCTGCGCCGAGCCAATTGTGCTGCCCTCGATCGTATTTTCTTAATTTCTTAACAATTGAACAATATTTCCAAAAAACAAGAATAGTAGTCACTGCTGTTTTTCAATTTATCGGGTCACTGCGGATTTGTTTTTATAATGTTCGTAGTTATTATCTTTAAAACAGTCAAAAGTGGCCACTTTTGGCGGTTTTAACGATAATGGCTGCAAGCATAAAACATAATAATCCATAATATTCCGATAAATTCAAAGCCAATCAATACTACTTACTACAATGTGACATTCTTGTTTTTATGGAAATGTTGTTTAATTGTTTAGAAATAAAAAAATACGACTGAGGGCAGCATAATAGGCTCGGTACCCTTTTAAATAGAAAGTTGTCAGTTGTAGCAATGTTTCTGACCACCCCAAAAGGGATTACGGTCGTGAGTTTATGTATGTATAAAGAACGAAATTGAACATTCACTTCAATTACAATAAAGAGTTATGCGGATGTTTTATGGAGTGATCTTTTATTTACAACCATCCATTGTACACAAGGTCATTTTAATTTGCTGACGGTTTTTAAGGGCGTTATCAGACCATCAAACTAAACTACTTTCTATATGGGACTAACATCGAAAATCCGAGAAAAAACGACTGTATCATACAAAACTGCCCTAATCTTCAAAAATGTACAACATATTTGAATTTTGAATCATAATTTGCCACCAATTTGCCATTTGTTTATTTCTTTTTTTTTTTATTATTTTTTTTTTATTGTTTTTTTTTTTTGGTGTTAGGGTAAACAGTTGTATTACTTTAAGAGGCGATTGTGCCCATGATACTGAACAACTTCCCTAAGAAATCTATAGGAAATTCCCAAAAAAATATTTGGATTTTCCATACTAAATGAAAGCAGCGATAGACCATTTGTACGCAAAAGTTGAAATGTATAGTTTTAAAGTTACAGTGCCTCAAATATTTCCATACAAATCATAAATTAATCCTAGCATTAAAATTGTATATTTTAACGAAAATCTGACTTCATACAGACATAGAGTTTAGTTTCTAGATTGTTTCCGAAAAATTTAATTGACTTTAATTGGATAGTTTTGAAAATATCACCAAGTAAAATATCAAGCTCGCTTCACTCGCTCCTGGTTTTTAGTCGCTTATGGAACCAACAACATAGAATGTTTTTGTCAGTAGGTACGTCGGTTCGTCTGTCACACGCGTTTTATATAACGGCCTAGTCGTAGGTATTGTAGTAAATTCTCGAGCACGCTTCGCTAGCTCTGATATTTTAGATCGTGAAAAACTCGAGCTCGCTTCGCTCGCTCCGGATCTTAGATTGTTTTGCAACCTGACGTTGGTCTAGTCCTAGCCTCCCTATGCGCCCTAGGAAAAAATAATTGCTACGCCCATCCAAGCCCTTTCTTTTGACTTAGCCATAGTCGGAGAAAAGGTCAGTGGGCCGCTTGTTTGAAAAATTCCCGGTAGTTTTTTGAGTCCCAGACCGACGCTGATCACCAGACTTCGTTTGTATGCAGCGCGCATTCGCGCTCTTGGAATAAACTTCTCTTAAAATGTATGGCAGGCTAGCGCTTTCATCCATTCATGAAATAATAACAAATCGTTTTTGCATGAAAACTGTGTATGTTTATTTACAACAGATACATAAAATAGTGATAACTTAAAATGCGAATAACTTTAAATTTTAATTAATAAAATAATGAAATTATTGTTGTATTCATAGAGTACGAAGAGATGGCATATCGGCTTGTTTCTATAGAAAATGTTGTCGCCAACAAAGGGGGTGAGAAACGGGTGAGGGGAAGGGTTAACATTTAAATACGCTACTTCCCGCTAGATGTGTATGATATGACGTCAGGCCCAGTTGAGTATCTGTGCACAGTTCGATACAACATCTCTACCCCAGGGGGGCGCGTTATTTTCTCTATGGTTGTATTGTTATTTCTGTGGAAATCAATTGGGGTGTATGATGTTTTGCGCTTATTCATTAACAAGTCGTATATAATATACCTACTCACGCCTGTGTCCCATTGTTAGGCAGAGAAAATTGATCGCCGATCGATCGATTTTAGGTAAATAAGCGAGTGAATATCCGATAACTGGTTATAAAACCATCTCAATTACTCATGTAATGGAAAGATTAGCCAGTCAGAGTATATAGCGTAATAGTATAAATATAGTACCGACTGTGATATCGACAATGATTGTCCAGGGGTGCGCATCCATTCGGAGAGGCTCTTTTCCTTCTTGCACCCCTGCCCTAGGCCCTTTGGCTATGTGCGAAGTGGGTCTTGGGAACTGTCAAGTCGATGGCAGCGCACGCTGTGGCAGAAATTTGAACTACTGACGGTGAAGCTGTGTCAGATTTGCTTGAATCTATGCAAATTCGCACACTAACTTAACACGAAATCTCCAAAACTGTCAAGACTAGGTACTAACTTAAAATTTGGCATGGAAGTTTCTATTGGCTTCTAGATGCTCACTCAAAAAAGGCTTGTCGCATTTTAAACCCCCAAAGGTGTTAAAACTGAGGTAAAAGTTTGTATGGGAATTCCGATACAAATTAGATTTTGTGCGGGGCTTCGTCCGCATCCGCTCCCGTCATCGTATCGGAATAAAATATAAGCTAGCTTTTAACACTAATAATAAGCTTTTAAATATAAAAAGTGTTATCAAAATCGGTCCAGTAATTTTGGCAGAATCCTCGAACAAACACAGTCCTTTACAGTACTATAATAGTGTAGATAATTCACGGCTGGCCGACATAGTTCATGCGCTACGCCGCGCTAGTGTGGCGCTAGTGTCGTGCACATAGCCAATAGGTACTCATAAAACACCTATGTACTAATATGTGTAATATAGGATGACTATCAAAAGTTTCTGTTGGTATGGTCCGTAAAAATATAACGTTTAATTTAAACTAATAAAGAAAGATGTATTCAACACAATATTATTTCTCTACCCATTTCCACAACAATATGAAGCTAATAAAAAACAATGGTGGTCTTATCAATAGTAATAATTTCTTTCAGACAGCCAGAATAATTGAAATAAAAATAAGGTCCCGAGAGTTCTCTAATCTGTAGCACCCCACGATTTATAAAACCACTGAAAAATACGAATATTTAAAGCTTCATCACTTGGTCCAGTACTGATCGGTTTTCAAGCCGCCTTAAGAGGGCTATCACAGTCCAGTGGCGCCCTCATCACATTAAAAAAGATTTCTCAATAAAAAAAGCCTAAATTAAAAAAGTTCTCAACATCTAAACTACAAAAGCCTTCAAGCCACCTTTAAAAAACCTATAAAAGTATTCTATGAAAATAGCTTGAAAGCTTTTGGAGTTTTGATGTTGAGCACTTTTTTAATTTAGGCTTTCTTTATTGAGAAATCTTTTTTAATGTGATGAGGGCGCTACTGGACTGCGATAGCCCTCTTAAGAGGGTTATTCGAGCTCAGTGGCACCCTCGTCACAATAATAAAGATTTCTCAACAAAGAAAGCCTAAATTAAAAAAGTGCCCACTAGATAAACTACAAAAGCCTTCAAGCCATTGTTATGCAATACTTTTATAGGTTCTAAACATTCCACTTTTAGATAATTTCGAATAAAAACAAAAGCGGCCGTTTTTATTTCATTTTTCAAAATTTGTATGTTTAGACCTTTAAAAAACCTATAAAAGTATTCTATGAAAACAGCTTGAAGGCTTTTGTAGTTTATCTTGTGGGCACTTTTTTAATTTAGGCTTTCTTTATTATTGTGACGAGGGCGCCACTGAGCTCGAATAGCCCTCTTAATAAACCTTTAACCTGGTTTAACGAACAGAACTTATTATTATTATCATCAAAACAAAATGATGAAAATATTTAAAATTATACAATAGTAAAGATTTAGCATCTTAGTATGTTGTTATACATAAAACTCATTACAAAGATGAATCTTAGTCCAAGATTATTTGCTAAAGATATCCCGAAATGGAAAATATTTCTTAGGAGTCGTGGGAAAACATTCAGATAAAATTAAATAAGCTGTTTATCATTAATGTTTCTTTAAACACACGCACAACACACTCTAAAACACAAAACTTCCCCTACTACTACTACTGCAACTCCAAAAACGTTAATAAGTAAGTTATACATATATAAGTTATTTCCTGTAAGTTATTTCTCTCACGAAAATGGATGAGAGAAAGTTATTAGTCTGAAAATTTTACAAAATGTCATGTACGATTCTGGTGCTAAATGACATGAAATGTTGAAAACGTGAAAGCTCTTGGACGACTTGTCTATGTATGCTCCTTATTTAAACTAAATATAATATCTTTTAGGACTTTTATTACAACAAATGGGGTAAAATAGTGACAGTAAAACAACAATATAATATCTCCCATAAATTCGTTCCCGAACTACGATCCTCAAAATGTTGAGCATAATTTTCCTGACTGAATATTTAAGCTGATCTTTTGAGCGACAAAAGCTCCACAAAAACTATGTATAAGGTTAAAACAGTACTAAAATATTATCCAAATTTTTACAATTATTTATAGCAATATTGATAATTACTTTAAAAGTTTTATAACACACTATAATCGGAAGTAATTAATTTATACTTACCTAAATATGGACGCACCTCAAAAACATATTTTGTGCAATAAAAATTAAACATTTTCGTGCCCTATTAACTACCTTTATCAGATCACGAAATTTATATACTATTCAGCAATTATAATATTCATTATAAACAAAAATAAATTCTTCAATCAACTCTTGAACTTGGATTATATGCGTGCATCTTGACAAAGATAACCTTCTATCGTTTCTAATGGCATTTCAGACAAACAACTTTAATTGAAGGAAATAAAGAAGTAAATTAGAGATTAGATGCAGCGAACGGTAAAGTTAAGTTTGCATGAGCATGTAAGCACGTTTTTTAGCCGAGTTTTCAAGGAGTATAAAAACGAAAACTGGGTACAAGTAGACACTAGTCCGATTTCGCCCATCAGAGAGAGATCATCTCTAAAGGATATAAATTACAAAAATGAATTTGGTAATACTCTTTTTTTGTAAGGAAGTGATTGATTGTGTTACGTTGACATCTGACAATAAGGTGTTATATAACGTTACGAGAAAAGTGTGCGAAATAGAACGAATGTTTTAAAAGTCGATTAACAAGTGCCTTTTGAGCTTTTGGAAGTTTGTTCAATTAGTAATTTTAACTTTACTTCATCTTGTTTAAATTAGTTTTATGGGTCAATCTATTATCTCAGTTTTAGTCCTTTCTAACACTAAGGGGTACTTATCTGTCCATTTAAATATAAATCCTTCCGGTATTTTCAGTATTGTTATAATAGTAATTGAAGACCTAATAAATAGACAAACAGTTATCAGTGTTAATAGAGAGCTTTCAAAAAGCTATGCTAATTTAATTTTATCAACATCAAAAACCAACCCGCATTGGGCACGCGTGGTGGACTAACGCCCATACACCCTCTTTGGTGGTACGCCTGTACCCTGCAGTGGGACATATATTGACTGTGATGATGATGAACATCAAAACAATCTCGTGGCAACAAAATTAGAATTTAATAATTAATAACTTATGTTTAGGATGTGCTGTGCGATTTTAAACCTCATGCATTCTTCACCAGGTTGCCATAGCCGCTCTGATAGCGGTTGCCAGCGCCGCCAAGCTTGACCGCACCTACCTACCACCAGCATCAGCTAAAACTGCTGGTGGATCCCCTGGATCACTACAAACTCCTTTCTCTGGAAACTCCTTCAACAACGGACTTGGAGGCCTTCCTAAAGGAAGCTACAACAATAACTTCGATGGAGTTGTAGTTGACGCGGCCCTAGCTGGCACCAGAACAGCTGACGAGGGTGTATCAGGTTTAGGAGCTTCGAGGATCTCATACGGATCAAGTGACTCTAAAGTTGGTGCTGCCGCTTTCAAAGTTAACCAAGCTGGATTCCGTCAGCCATCTGACGAATCTCAAGCTGGTTTCGATGGGCAGACTGCAGGTTCCCAAGTATCTCAAGGTTTCCAAAAACCGTCTTTCTCCAACTCTGAACGTCCAAGAGCAGCTTTAGACCGTTCAGCCACCATATTAAGGTTCGAAAACGAAGTTGGATCAGAAAGCTACAACTATGCCTTTGAAACTGATAATGGAATTGTTGCTGAAGAAAATGGCGTGACAACTAACGGAGTTCAAGCTCAAGGTGGTTTTTCATACACTGGTGATGACGGTCAGGTCTATAGTGTATCATACACAGCTGATGAAGGTGGTTACCAGCCTAAGGGTGACCATCTGCCTACTCCACCTCCGATCCCTGAAGAGATATTGAAGTCTTTGGAGAAGAATGCCAGGGATGAGGCTGCTGGGCTCATTGATGATGGTAAGTGTTTTTATCAAGTACCTAATTCCAAATATAATTATGCTCTCCTAATACAGTAGGTAGATCAATGAAATATTTCTATAGAAGGTATCATATCAAATTGGTAGTTAAAAATAAAATTAATTGCCTTGTCGTTGGTCCCACTTAATGGATTATAATTGTGTTAAAACAGGTTTTCAAAAGTAAAAGCCATAATTCTAAAAAGTAAAACCGTAAATGCAAGAAAAATTCAACATCTAATTCGGTATTCAAGTATTTAGAATTTTTTATAAACAAAACGCAACCTTATTCTCTTTCGGGATAGTAAAATTACAGATGATAACAATTTTTTTAATCGTATCAAGGTTCAACTTAACGTTAATTAGTAAATTGCAATAGAAACCTTATCCCTTAGTTGCCTTGTCGACAGAGACAAAACTGTTAAAAAAATTTGAGTTGCATCAAGTAACAAGATCAAAAACAGTGATTAAGTGTACATGATAGAATCTCAGACGTATTTTATATTATGAACCCGTTTACCAATTAATCAAACTCTAGGTTATTTACCTCTACGAAACCAGTATTGCATCCAAGACAAGACCTCTAATCAATATAGTATGACATAACAAAAATGTGAACTGGTTCCGTCGAGATGGTTCCGTACCACATAGGTTTGGCCCGTCATTTTTAAGAATTGTATGAAAAATACTAAGATATGTAACTAGGATATGAAAGTGTGTTTTATAATTGTATATTGTATCGTTGTCCAGTCATCACAATTACTAACTACACAGTTTGGACTACGTTCTGGTACTTTGATGTGAACTACATAATTTGTGTTTCTACATCTATAATATTTAGTTCGGAATTGAAGAAACAACAATGATGCTTTCAATTTTATAGCATAACTAGAAGCCCGTCCCGGCTTCGCACGGGGTAGACAATTATTTATTTTTGGAAATTTGGATTTATTAAAAAATTATTACTTATTATGATGTTCTTCAATATTGTTGTACATTATTTTGTTCTATCGCTAATAGTTTCGGCAGCGCATTCGACGAAAGACATTTTAAGACTCATATTTCTACACCTTCGGTTACATTGTTCAAATTTTACCAAGGATCCCTAATTTTTTTCAAAATTAAATGTAGCCTATGTCAAATTGGAAGAATGTGGCATTCTATTGGTGAAAGAATTTTTTAAATCGGCCCAGTACTTTTTGAGCCTATTCATTACAAACATACAAACATACAAAAATAGGTACAAATCTTTCCTCTTTATAATATTATTATATTATATTATATATATATATATATTATATTATATATTATATAGTGTAGATTTGGACACTTGATAATGGTAGAACAATTATCTCACAAAAGACTGTAAATCATAATTAAGTTGACAAAGGAGACGGTTTTAGTCATCCTGAAATCTTGCAATAAAGTTTACGCAAAAAATTCTAAAAAAGCTATCTAGATTTTTTTTTTTTTTCAAAAATTACCAAAATAATATCAAGTGTTATATTTCCTCAACGGATCACTAAAATAGAATTTCATTGACAAAATTTGTACCGTTACAGATTAGCTTTTAAAGCCTATTGTGCATTTGATAAATGTATTGCCAACTGACATATCGTTTTCATTCAGGCGTTGACAAATGAACAACTTTCATTTTTATTTCCAGGCTCATACGATGCTCAGAAATACAATGCTGGAAGCGATTACGCCGAAAGTGACAGTTCTAATGGCAATTTTAACCATCAATCTTCTGGTTTTGGTCATGGAGCTGAAGCGGATGCTATGGCAAGCGGAACTTTCATCAATCAAAATAATCAGCCGTTTGCTAGACCCAATGCAGGACAAAACGGATTTGCCTCACAAGGATCTTCAAATGGCGCATCTGGTTCTCCTGGGCCAAGTTCCAATGGACAATTCGGGTCAAGTGGACAAGGTGGAAATAACGGACAAAACGGATTTTCTGGAACTGGTGCTTCTAGTTTTTCGGGTCAATTCGGACAAGGTGCTACACAAAGCGAAGCAGGTCAAAGTCCTGATGATATTTCCGGACAGTCTGGAAATGACGGACAAGACGCACCGCAGCAATTTGAAAATGGTGCTTCTGCTAGACCAAAGGGACCTCAAAGACGACCTGGACTAAATGGAAATGGAGTTTCAAATGGTTTATCTGGGCAATTCGGGTCTACCAATGGTTTTAACAGTTTCAGCCAATCTAGTCAGAGCAGCAGTTTCGGAAGCAGTAATGAATACCTTCCTCCCGTAAACACTTTTAATCAGAATGGAAGACCAGGAGCACGACCAATCTCTAGACCTCAAGGATCTGCGGAAGCTTCTTCAGAAGAAAGCTCTTCATCCAGCGAGGAATCGAACGAAAGTACCGAATCATCAGGAAATGCTATACCTCTCTCACAGCAAGCAGTTGAAAAGCGTCCTCAAGAATCATCTTTCACATCTTTCGGGCAACCGAGTTCTAATGGACTTTCTAATAAACCTGGATCAATCAGCCAATCTGGACGACCAGGGCAATCTGGACAATCTGGGCGACCTGGTCAACCTGGAAGACCCGGACAACTTGGACAACCTAGTCGGCCTGGATTTGGTTTTTCTGCTGACGTAGCAGCTCAATCATCTAATAACGAACCTGCGCCTAATAATTTTGCTCAAGGCGTCCAATCTAGTCAACAATCCAGTAGTAATTTAGAAAACAATGAATATTTACCTCCTTCGTCTGGATTTAATCAAAACCGTTGGCCCGCTCAAAACCGCCCTCAAGGATTGAATAGTACACCCCAATTCAACCAACAGTATAACGGTAATACTCAAGCCTCTGGAAACATGCAATCACGTCCTGGCCAGTCTGGTTTCCAATCTCGACCATCTCAGTTTAATGGATTCCAAAAGCCTCAATCATCCAGCAATGGTAAACCTAATTTCCAGAACGGTAACAATCGATTCCCACCAACAAGCAATACACAGACTCAGTTTGCTTCTTCCGTAACTGGTGCTCAGAACGGAGCCCCTGCTCCTACCTCAGCCTTTGCATCGTTAAACACTCAGCAGCCCACTTTGCAGCCAGCTACAGAACTAGTAACTCCTCTAGAATCAGATAGCACTGAAGATTCCCAGTCTTCTAGTCAGACTACATCATCCGATTTTAATGCAGCGTCTTCTAATGGTCGTCCTGGTCAGTCTCAGTTTGGATTTAACTCAAATAACCAGAATGCTTCCCCTGTTCCTACTTCCTCATCAGCTTTTCCCGCATTAAGCTCTCAGACCGTATCTGCTGGACGTCCTCAAAGGCCTCAATCTTTTGGTGGTAGACCTACACAATCCCCTGCTTTCCCCACTCAGCCTTCCCAAGGACCGTTTGAACAAGCATCTCAATTTGGTGACAAACAAACAGAATCTACTCAAAACTTAGCACCAAATGATGTTCAGTTTTCGTCTAGTACTCAAAGGCCTACTTTCACTCAACAAGCTCAAGGCCCAGATGATTCTTATTATTATAATCAGCCGTCAAAACCATTCGGCCAATCTCAAGGATCAAGATTTCCCAATGCGCCATTTAATCAGTTTGATCGTATGACTCAGCAAGCAATGTTTTCTCAAAACAATGGCCAGTTTCTTAACACTCAAAATGTACAAAACACTCCCTTTTCACAAAATGGACAGTCCCAAGGTCCAAACAAGTACCCTAGGCCACCCACGGTAGGACCATCTATCACTCAAACCCAGAATGGCCAACTCGGAGGATCATCTAAGTACCCGAGGCCTCCTACTCTAGCCCCAGTGAATGGAATAACTCAAGCTTCAATTTCACCTTTCCCGTCCGAAGCTCCTACTCAATCAACTCAGTTCGGTTCTCAAAGTAAATTCGGATCAAAACCGAGCATCCAGCAAACAGGTCAATACAACCAAGCTCAGGTTACACAATCAGGAAAACCAGCTTTTGATCAGCAACCAACTGTAACTCCCCAGTCGTTCCCTCAAATGAATCAGAATCAGGGTCAAAGCTTTGGACATCTTCAGAATCAACCTGAGTCTTCCGACAACGTATCTCAAGATGTGACCAATCAGCAATACAATGGAGAAATCTACGAATACAACAAACCAGCCCAACCGTTGCCAGTTCCTTCTGATGAAGAAAGCCTTTCTGGATCAGGCCAATTTGGCCAAAAAGTACAAGGACAGTTTGTTCAAACAAAGCCACAGTTTGGACAATCAGAAAGCAGTGAAGTTAACCAGAGTGAAATGACTCCTACATTAGGTTTACAAAAAACTGAAGAATCTCAAGGACCACAATTCGGTGCTCAACCATCCCGCATTCAATCCGGCCAGAATACTCAGGGTTATCGACCACAATTTGGAGCTCAGTCCAGACCTCAGTTTAGTCAGACACAAACAGGCAATCGATTTGGCGCTCAAATTTCTCAAAAAGAAGAAACTAGACCCCAATCATTTGGCAGCCAACCAGATAGTCAGCTCGAGAATGAATCCGAATCACAAGAATCTCAACAGCAAGCTAAACCCCAATTCGGTAACACAATAAGACCAAGTTGCTGTCAATCTTCCCGATTCGGTATACCGCAGCCTACACAAGCAAAACCAACTCAAGGTTTTGGAGCACAGAATTCATTTTCTGCTGCCCAAAGTTCGCGACCTGATGCAGGCACAAGCAGTTTTGCTGGTAAAGGGGAGGTGTTCGGTTCACCAGACCGTAAACCACCCAGCTTCGATGAACAAACTGGGTACCATTATTGAGTAAGTGCCATAGAATAGACTATGTTTAAAAGTGCAAAAAGTGTACGTGAAAATTATTGAAAAAAAAGTGTTAAAACGGAAAATATTCATTCACCACTTCAGTAAAGATCAAGGGTATTTATTGACAAATTTATTATTTTGAAGTGGTTATTGAATATTCGATTATAAGTTAAGGTACGTACTTAAGTTTTAAATAAAAGTATAAAGTGATTAGAATACTCGATTGTAAATAACGAACACTTTTATGTAAAATTGTAAAAATAAAAGAGTTTTAATAAATTATTGTGACATAAATAAAATTTTAATTCGTTTTCTTTATTTATTACATTACCTACCTATTAATTTTAGAGTAATTGAAATTAAAATTGTACCACACATCATAATGAAAAATATGCTTATTAAGTATTCTAGCCTTATCCTGTTTTATAAAAGATTAGGTATCCCATTTTATTCCTTTAGGCGCCTAATGTTTTCTTTTATAGTTGTTTGTGAGAAAATTTGTGAGAAAAAGGTTAAATAAATCTAAAATAAAAAATAAACTTTATTTACAACAAATAAAAAAAATACATAACAGGAGACAAAACTGAATATGCTAAAAAGCTATTTCTTCCAGACAACCTTAGGGTAGAGGAAATACAGGGGCTTAGGGTAAACAGTTGCATTACTTTAAGGGGTGATTGTACCCATAATACTGAACAACTCTCCCTGAGGAACCTATAGGAAATTCGCAAAAAAAGTTTTAGACTTTTCATAAAAACGATCGATCAGCCGATTGCATTTAGAACGGAAAGCCTAATTTTTTTTTCTCAAACATGCTTGGAAATGTGAGCATTATTTTGACAACCTTCTTCGAGATAAATCGAAATTGCTGTACTGGCCAAATACATGGGCGCAGCGGCCGGCAATGTTTGTATGAAAATCCATATCTGTCGTGTTTAGCGGCCAAATAAATTACATAGTAAACTCATATCTGTCGTGTAATTTAAAAATGGAACTATCTTTTTCTCCGAAACATGGCGACCAAGGAGGTAACTCATCAAAGGTTTTATTTAAATTTCGAACTGATTCGCAAATAGAAAGCTGTTTATTGAAAAAAAAAAATTGTTGTTCGTTGTTCGTCATTGATTTCGAAAAGAGTTTTAGTTTCCGCGAATTATTTGAGAAAATTTAGTGTTTTAATTTCCGCGCATTATTTAAGAAAAGTACTATACAAGCCTTGGCCACAACTAGGCATTGATGGACTTACGTATGTGTGCCTCGGCTCCGCCTCGGCCCACATTTACACGTTCGTCCATCAATGCCTCTGTTGCTGGCCGCTGCAGTAATGTACTATTCTTATATAAAGTTATTCAGTTTCATGGGTACAATCACCCCTTAAAGTAATGCAACTGTTTACCTTAACACCCTTTATAACAAAGAACACAAAAAAAGTGATAAAAAAAAATAAAAGGCATTACATGGTATGCATTTGTGTGGTCAGGAAATGAACTATAATCTTAATAGTAAGCCTTTTTAAATGTCATCATTATAATGATCGAAAGGTGTGGACTATGTGGACTAAACAGGATGTCTTCAATAAATGTCAACATAACAATAAGACTAAAAGAATCATACAATACGCATAACCACATTACTACGATCCCTTTTGTGATGAAACTTTGCAAATAAACAAGTACTTATATTGGAAATGATCACACAGATTTATCAACATACATAAACTCACGAGTGTACAAGTACCTACATTATAAATAAGGCGCATTGTTTTAATTAGCTTTTTTTCTATTTACTTCTCTGAAAACTCAATAGATGGCATTGAAAACAAGCATTGGGTAATTACACACGGCGACAGATCAACCTACCCATAGTTGGACCTTATGTCCATGAACATAGAGTTCAACTATGGGTAGGTTGATCTGTCGCCGTGTGTACATGCCAATATCAAACAAAACTAAAGAAGTTTTTTTAATCGGACGTAGGCCCAGCACAAAATCCCACCGCTGTAACTCCTGTAATCCAGGATCAATAGCGGTGACCATGACATTACAACACAACATAGACAATGAAGTCCAGCGAGCCCGGGGGATGACTCTAATCAATCTTTGGAACCCGAAATGAATTAATCTACTAAAGAAATTTAGGTTGTATATTCTATGGGCAAAAGGAGATCATAAAATCATGTCAGACGTAAATAATAGTGGCTTACTTTTGATTCAAATGATTCGTAAATTATTAAATATTACATAAAAACATAATGTTTGCAAATTTTGAAATTTTTATAATAACACCAAAACAATTATAAAATACAGGGTATTAATTAGCATTAGGGTAAACGGTTGCACTACTTTAAGGGGTGATTGTTCCTACCCATGATGCCTACTCTCAAAAGTGTAAAGAAACAACATCCTAAAAGTTGTGTGTGGCGCCATCTAACAATCTGCAGAAAAGTTGGTGTAAAATGATCAATAAGTGTAGTAGCTGTAAGTAAGTTGCTGTAGTGTCGTAAGGGGCGACTAAGGGGTCTTATCCAATGTTTTTGTGTTCAGAAACATTCCACTTCTTATAGCAAAAGCTTCTAAGTGTTTATTATTATGGCATCAAAGCTGTAGGGCAATTATCCTTGATTTTATTTAAGTTTGAAAAATCGGAATTTTCATATATTTTTTTATGTAGGTAATAAAACTTATATTACAGCTAGCAAGGTACAGCTTTTATTCCATCATAATAAATGCTTAGTTAGACCAACAACTAACCACCAACCAACCTATAGCATTAGTTTCTGTTGGCTGGCAATTTCACATTTGGACCAAAAATGTATGAAACGTATATGATGTCATTTATGCAATTAGGGAAACAGGTATCCTGGCCTAGCACAGTGTGATTGCGGCAAACCTATCCAGTCGATAGGACACCTGCTGGAATGCCCTTTTGCCACAACACCTGCACGAGAGAGGACCTCAATAAAGCTACACTGAACGCTGGCAGGCTAGACGAATAGCTGGCCATTAAAAATAGAAATATTGTAGACACACGGGCGAATTAACTTGGCACCTGGCTCGCATGCGGCTCGAAATTTGACACCCCTCCTGCTACCCTCCGTGGGACCCCGCCGTCGCTGTGCGAGGACTGCAGCATAGCATCTCAGTTACCGTTGCACGTGTCCCTGCACTTTAGCATTTTCGAGTTATTCTTTCCCAGTTTTCCGATTTTTTTATTCCGAGCCACGTGTGAGCCAGGTGCCAAGTTAATACGCCCGGTTTGTAAAAAGAAGAATAGGTCTATCGATAGTGTATCGGATTTTCAAGGTCAACTCTTATCATAAACTATTGCTAATTAGTTCGGTAACACTATAATCTTGATGTGACCCCACCTTGAAATTACTTGCGGTATCTCTTCGTATATGAAGTTATGGCATTTTATTGGGCTATTCAATTCTATTCTCTTAAATTAACTGCTTATTGGATAGCTTTGTGTTGATTGATATATTGATATTTATGTATAAAACGTTATAACAAAAAGTCCTTGGTCGAACCTTGATAGTGCCAAGGAGAAGACACCGATCTCAAGTGCTCGTGCGCTCGTAAGATTATGAAGTTTTGTGAAGGTAACAGCACAGTATAAGAAAGAGTATCTATCTAACAGTTTCCATACAAAAAACGAACACTAAAGTTTTAAATGTTATTCGCACGTGAGATTTTTTATTTTATAATTTTATCGTACTTATTAGGTGTGTGTAGTGTACAGCAATAAAGAGTAGTTAATGTGGAAAGCGCCGGTAGCGCCATCTATCGGCTGGTGCGGTCTGTGGTCAATATCCATCGTTCATTCGCTCGGTATTCGTGCACCGACCGCCGTGCTGTGCGGACGTGCGCTAGTCACATTACTAGTGAAGACTATATCTGTGTTTCATTATATACATCAACCTCAACCAACCCTTAGTAGAAATGTGTATTCTACATTGGCGACGACGGGATTCGAAATTCACGTGAGTAAAGTGTTTATCAGTTTGTTGAGGGTTAAAAATTAAAAAATACAAACGGTGCCAACAAAATAAAATCCACCAGTTAAGGACACCCAGTTAAGGAAGCTAAGCGAGTTATTTAAACACAATCGAAGACGGTTTCTACTGGTGTTGCTTTATTTGTTGCCTAAAAAGTTACACAGTGTTAAAATATATTTTAAAAGAAAAGTAAAAATAGTTTTGTCCCGATTTTAAATCGTTTATTTGGAATTATCTTAATTATCTGGTTTCTGCTAGCATTGCTTTGTTTTTGCCTTTGACTAGTGATAAAAATATATTTCAAAAGAAAAGAAAAAATAGTTTTTTGTCCCGATTTTAAATCGTTTATTTGGAATTATCTACATACTGTATTTCTTTTCCCACATGTCGACCATCGAATGCTGGAGGAAAGAGGAGAGACCAGACAGGAGGAAGGTGTGGGACAACACGGGACGGCGCGGCGCCTAGGATGAACAAATGTACGCCAGCGCCAGCTGTGGACATCAATCTTTAAGGTCACGTAATCATTCCTTATTACTTTAAACGATTGAAAGAATTTATTCAAGTCCGTAGCTCCAGGCTCACTGCCCGTCACACGTGACTGGACGGAGTTCCGGTGCTGGTGGGGCAAGGGTGTTCTGGGGTTTCTGAGTCTCTGACTGCTCCTCGGGGAGTGTACTCGTGAGCATATACTAATGCATGCTTGTAGTCCGTCATTATGCCCTAATGGGTATCCAAAATACGCGCATTAACCTCTCGTATGCCGGAAAAGCCAGACACAATAGAAATAAATGGTTTTCATCATGCTGATGCGCGTTCCTGCATACCAAAGGTTAAGAATAGTGTCTTGATTCGAGACAAACAGGATTAGGTAACCAAGATATGCCAAGTGAGATAATTCCAATAGTTTTATACTTATATTGACACATTGTCATTTTTAAGTAATTGTCTTACTTCGTAGTTGTGATGGTCTCTAATAAAAGTTACTTATTACCATTATGCGTACCGAACATTCTACGTATAGAACATTCGGCGTAACCGATGTTCGGCGTAACGAACGTTCGACGCCACGAACATTCGGCAAACGAACTTTCGGCGTAACGAACATTCGGTGTAAGGAACATTCGGCGTAACGAACATTCGGCGTCACGAACATTTGACGTAACGAACGTTCTGAGTAACGTACATTCGACTTAACGAACATTCGGCGTAACGAACATTTGGCGTAACGAACATTCTGATGTCACAAAAATTTAAGTTGTAATCCAAAGTTTTACGTTTTGAACGTTTTACTTATTGGACATTCTCAGTGTAGGTATGCGAGAACAATAATAATATACAACACTTTCGGAGCTTATTTGGTGGTACTAGTTCATGAAAATATTTCAATTCAAACATCAATAGTACCAACATAATTTCCGATCATCATCATCATCCGATTTGTTACCGGAACTTGTTTGACGTATTCTATACTTTATAGAACTTCAATTCAGTAACCTTACGTTGATCTTATCTTTGCAACATTGTTGTTAATGTCATAATTATGGATATAATTACTCCAGGTGAAACTAATTAGTTTCTTTGGCTATTTGAGCAAGGAATTTTATATTTTAAGGATCAATGTAAATTCAGACAATTATTTACAAAAAGTATTAGAAAATGATTAGGTGATTTCTTATTAAATTTAGTATTTCTGGAAATACCTACTCACATTTTAACAAGAAACACTTCATCTCAGTTGAGAGAAGATTAATAACTATATCATATTCAAGCATCATAACATTCATGACCAAACCGATAATACTGGTTAACAATTTTGTTCGCAGATTGTATGTTCCTAGATGTCACAGAAAAACCAGCCTTCAACAGGACGACTGCTAAGGCGCCGATTGAACCATACCTCCTTGCTTTAGTGCTTAATAAAGAGAAAATGTCTCCAATTAATAGCTAAGAGGTTTGAAATGGTCAGGGTGATTACTCTCATATTGTCAGCTTGTAGCTGGTTAATGGTTAGTGCTTTGCCATGTACAACAAACAGTTACAAACAGTACAGTTGGTCATTCAATTGACATTGGCAGCTTTTAGCTGGTCATTCAATTGACATTAGAAACTTGTAGCAGGTCATTCAATTGGCATTATCATCTTTCAGCTGGTCATTTAATTGACATTAGCAACTTGTAGCTGGTTATTCAGTCATTCAATTGACATAGGCCGCTTTTAGCTGGTTATTCAATTGACATTAGAAACTTGTAGCTGGTCATTCAATTGACATTAGCATCTTTCAGCTGGTCATTTAATTGACATTAGCATCTTTCAGCTGGTCATTTAATTGACATTAGCAACTTGTAGCTGGTCATTCAATTGACATTAGCAACCTTCAGCTGTTCATTTAATTGACATTAGCAACTTGTAGCTGGTCATTCAATTGACATTTGCAACTTTTAGCTGGGCATCAAATGCTATCAAATTTACTATCAGCAGCTTGTAGTTGGTCATTCAGATGACAAGTCAAATAAATAAAATAATTATTAGCAACTTTCAGCTGGTCATTCAATTGAAAAAAAAACTGTTATTTCATTATCAGCATCTTGTAGTTGGTCATTCAAATGACAAGTCAAATAAATTATTATAAGCAGCTCGTAGTTGGTCATTCAGATGACAAGTCAAATAAGTAATTATTAGCAGCTTGTAGTTGGTCATTCCATTGACATTAATATAAGGAATTAATGACTTATTGCTCTTTCTTCTTTGCATAGATAAAATCTGTATCTTACCTAATCACTGCAGGCACTGCACTGTTAATTTATTCATTTGTATGTGTTCAAGTATACTACACTGTACTTGAACCAAATCGGTTAGTTATAAATTCATCATATTTTAAATAAAGAATATAATTTCAGTGCAAGCAAGTCAAAAAACAAAATGATTTGCAGTTCTGTAATAATATTACGCCACGCAATTAAGTTGAAACAACAGTTGCACTTAATTCATGTACATTGTAATTAAAAATAGCATTATTTTTTTTAAAGCCTACCAAATGATATAACTGTATGTTTCGTAAAAGGAAAACATTATTAGTGTTTAAATAATAAGTAAGTAACTAATGTTTCAGATACATACCTAAGTATACCTTACATTAGACAATATTTTCATGAGTTTCATGACGTTACATGTAACTAACAACTAATTGATAAATTGGTTATAGTTTATTTTATTGTTATTGTTATAGAAATGTATGTATGTATAAGGGAAATTAATTATAATAACTTATTCACTGTTGAACGGCAGGAAATATTATGCCAATTTATAAAATTTATTTGGAATACTGCTTTAGTGACTGAATACTTATGTATAGCAGACAAAATAACTCATAGGGTAGACCACCATCAGACCCTTTGCTAAAACAATATTCGTGAGTACCAAGATAGCGGAATCAAATCTCAAGTTTCTAGTCTAGTATACTGTTGTAGTAGACTAGACTTCTTTTTATTTTTGGTTTTGGACGGAATGACTTACCAAATGGTGAGAGAATGACAAGCTTTTCAACCACAAAAATTTATTCCAATATTAGGAACAATCGAAGCATAGCATACCTAATGGGGTAGAACTTTTTACAGACCAAAGAGGAAATAGATGAATAAGACAGGGCGTTGGCTGAAATTGTGCTCGTGGCATAGAGCCCTAAATGAGAGCGACAGTAATGTGTGGACTCTGATTTTTTACTTGCCCGTAATATTAAATTGTGACTGCGTATTAAATTGCGAATCTTTTGAGAATTGCAACACCGTCAAAGATCAGCATTACAGTGGGTCAAAGAACATTTAACTAAATTATTACGATTATTATTTTATTTAGGTATCAGCATTTTATCTGTATAGGTTGAGTAAAATAGTATCTATTTATTAAACGGGTCCATTAAATTGAAACTGCTGATTTCTCAAAACTAGTCTAGTCGACTAACTAAAGGTAACTACTGTACATAGCTGGTAACGAAAGCGACCTAGTGTACCTTACTTAATATTGTTGTCAGTCAGCGTTATATCAGCATTCATGAAACTGTAAAATTATATGGGTTATAGGACATGCAACTATGAAGTTGTTAGCGAAAGCTAAAATATCATGCAACAATAAAATGATATGGGTTACAGAGCCATGCAACTATCAACTTGTTAGCAAAAGCTAAAGGGTCATGCAAATAAAATAGCTGTGAGCGCTTAATTGCAATGGCTGGCACCCGCCAGAATATTTTGAGTGCATAAGTGTATGTGCTTATCACAGATTCACTCTTTTGTCCTTACCTCCTTAATTTGATAAAACGGAAATGGATACGATCTTGAAGCAGTGACTTTGACTAGTAGTTAGCCAAAATAAATAAATAAGAGATAATAAAGATCTATGAAACGTTATTTTTGTAGGGTTACTTACACCTATCAATAGAAAAATATTTTTACAGGGAAGGGATAGTATAGAACAGAAGTAACAATAACTGAAATGTGTTAATATAATGAGATTGTAATTTCCATAAACATTGTTTATCGCTGAATTTGGTGTTTGACAATTTCAGATCAATATTTGATAAATATCTATTTTCTCTAAACAAATTAGTCTCAATAACTTATTCGTAATTTGTTTAATGTAATAGCATTGATAACAGTCAACACTGTATTGTAAATAAGATTTAAGAGATTAGCTAAACTGTGGAGTTTCTTGCGCCGCTTCTTCTCCACGGGCTATACCTTCCGAAGCGGTGGTAGATTCGAGTAAACGTAAAAAATAAATTAAAACAAGAAAGGGATGTAGTGTACAGCAATAAAGAGTAGTTAATGTGGAAAGCGCCGGTAGCGCCATCTATCGGCTGGTGCGGTCTGTGGTCAATATCCATCGTTCATTCGCTCGGTATTCGTGCACCGACCGCCGTGCTGTGCGGACGTGCGCTAGTCACATTACTAGTGAAGACTATATCTGTGTTTCATTATATACATCAACCTCAACCAACCCTTAGTAGAAATGTGTATTCTACAGTGTGTATTTGCAGATATTAGGATTACTTGTTAGATAACATATTGAAATCAATATATGTACTTACAAATATACAATAGGTAAGGTATACAACTATACAGGGTATAAAATAAAATCCGTTACACACTTCAAGGGGTGCTTTAAACTACCAAAATGAACAAGTTTCACTAACATACTAGATAGATAGATAACACGTTTATTCCTTAGACAATTTAATAGTATGGACGCGTAACGCGTGTCATTCTCCTATCAAAATTCTCTGCCACTTTTTGCGGGGGGCGAGGTAACATGAAATCCGCAACTTTGGATTTTATTCCCTATAACTTTAGATTCTAATTTTGAATGTTAAAAATCATGAAAAGTACTCTCGTGTGAACACCAAACGTTCTAAGTTCAAAATTATTGTTTCGCTATTTATAGGCTGTCTCGTTTAGTGATAAGGATAAGGTATAAAATTGAGTGTAAATGCGCAAGATTAATTGATCTAATACCGTGGCAGAGGGGAAATGCTACCGCAAGGCCAGTCCTTACTATTAAATTGTCTAAGGTTTATTCACTAACGGTCGTCACAGACACGCGCTATAATATGTTGCTGTACTCTTCTTACGCACGCCAAATTACATAAGCGCGTCTCTTTCCTACGTGTGAGTGAGAGGAACCGATATCAATTTGCGTGCGTTAGAAGAGTACAGCAACATATTATAGCGGCCGTGTGTGTTGACCTTAAAGGACTAAAACACTGAAATCGAAAAAAAAAACAGCTTTTCCTTAAATATAGAAAATACTCTAACAGTCAGTAAGTTCAAAGTTGAAAACATTAAGTTCTTCTCATTTAGATACAACATAAAATTAGATCTCTGCACTAACATGCAGTCAATCGATTTCTGAACGCTGCAAATAAAATGCATTGATATTTATACTTTTGCATGAACATCACTAATGCATTTAACACTAAATGATAAACATCAGACAACAATAATAGCTAATTTACTTGGCGACACTAACTTAATTATACCATATTCAATAAAGTAGGTATTTATATACAATTTAAAAAAATCAAAAACGTCAATGATTTCCTGAACAGATTCACGGCCGGATTTAAAAAGAAAAAAACATGTTATGTACCAGGGTTGTAACAAAAGAAATAAAAACAATTTTTATATATGTATGTATTTGTTGTTTATATTTATACCTGTGTATCACAACACAAATAAATGATTTTGTATTTGTATTTGTATTTTTATCAGCGAAATAAGGAAAATAATCAAAACAATGCGTTTTTTTGGTGGTATTTGGTCAGGCCATATAATTTCTTCTTCTATATTTTACAAGAGACGTCGGAGAGTAATAAAAGGAAATCGCCCACGTGACGAACATTCCACGTTTCAAATCGTTAAACAACTAACGAATGAGTATGATATCTACAATTATACACAAAATACGAGCAATACCATACTTCTAAAGGAAATAGAAATTATCCTATTTTATCGTCGCATTTCTTATAAAATTCAAATTCTAGTTTGTAGTTTTGAGGTTATGTAAAATTAGGATAGAAGGTAGGCCCTAAACACACGGGGCGTTTGACGGCGCAGACGAGACGACGCGCTTTTTTCACGAACACGCGTTTACGGCGACCTAGAGATCCAAAAACCTGTTTATTGCATTTGTATTGATACAAAAGCGATACATATTCAATTGTGTGTGTTGTTAGTATGTAAGAGCATTCACGGTATGGCAAGAATTAAAGGCCTGGCCTGGCCTTCGCCGTAATACCACTGGTTTGGAACCAGAGGTATTACGCGATACCGCGTTGTGAAGCTGTTAATGAGTCTAATCAAAACACGGAGTTAAATGGCAATAAAAACGCGCCACCATAAAATACACGCGTCTGTATTGACTTCAGCGCGTTGCGCAACTCGCTTCCATTAAGCCATTTTGAATCTCGTGTGTAGCGCGACCAGCGGCGCGTTAACACGCGTCGACTGTGCGTAGAAAATACGCTATGTGTATAGGCCCTTAGCGTTCTTACAGACGAGGGACGACGCTTTGCGGTCGCCCTGTGTCACAAAGAGACGCGCAAAGGAGACGCGCACATAGACTTTACGGTCGCAGTGGGTCGCGCGACCCTCTTCGACCGCAAAGTGTCGCTCGTCTGTAAGAGCCCTTAGATCGAGCTACGATGTACGATGAGTTGAAAATGTAAGATAATAAAAATATTTCACTGAGTAATGACAATCATTTTATTGTTTTATCCCTTTACATTATGCGTATTTTCTGTTCTTCCAAACATTTCATGCAAATACTCAGCCGATTGTAGAATCTAGAATTTACTAATCACTAAACGAAGAACTCTCTTCTAGGCTTCATCTAGGTTTGCCCTCTTTCAGCGCAAAGATCTTATTTTTACAATGCACAGGCTAAATATCAGATGCACGATTAAGTAGGTATCTATTCTTGGCGAAATATTTATAACACGTAGTAGTTATTTTGTTCGGTAGAAATTAAGTTTTACACTACGCTACATCCAATAAACTTCAACATTCATCGCTTTGACTGGGTATTGCTAGGAACAATTTATTTCCTTTCTCTTGCTCGATTTATGTAGATCTTCATCTTCAATGAAATGATAAAACACGGTAATAATCCGTGCGTAAATTAATATTTATTGCAGATTAATATTTTCATTATAAAACTGACATCATAAAAAACAAAATTCAATGTCAGGACTATGACAGGACAGAAGTCCTAAAAGAAAAATGTTACATCAGTGACAAAAAAGATTTTATTCAAACGATACATACATATATTGATGGAATCAAGAGGTTTGAATGGTATATGCACGGTATATATGTTAATAATCTTCATGCTTGTGGTCTTATATTAAAAACTTTTCGCTTACGCTGACTTGGTCTATTCCATAGGCTATGGAATAGACCACAAGCATGAAGATTTTACGTAGTTCTTCCCAGGTACTTCCTATCTCTATGGAAGATTAACATACATTCTCAAGCTTTTCTCAAGACTTCGTAAAGAGTTCATAATGTTGTTATCGACGGATCTAGTCGTTATGTATCTAATAAAAATTTTAATAATAATACCACTAACAATTTTTACCATCTGAACGGAGAAGAACTATTAAAATACATAATGAATTATAACAACCATCTCATGCCCATAATCCTTATAAAAGGCGAAACGGGATCTGTCATTGTCCTTTCTTGTATAGTTTTTTTTTTCACAAACGAGAAAAAATGAGACCTATCATTATCTTGAGACGTCACTTCATCTTCAGACCTTTACTCCGTTTTTGGTAGTTTCGTGTGCCGCGACTTCATCCGTGTGAAATTGATGACTGATGATAATTGATAAAAGTACCTACTGTTTATTAATATAGGTAATTAATATAGGAGTTTCTCTGACTTCTAAACCACTACCGGTTTCGAGAGGCGTAATTCAGGGCTCAATTTTGGGACCAACTCTTTTTGCCTTATACACCGCGAGTATTGTCGGCGTTATATCCAACTCGCAGTACCACCTCTATGCCGACGACACACAGATTTACATACATACGCTTCCCACGCCCGAGGAGGTACATTCTGCCGTGTGTCATCTAAATGACGACCTCAGTGCTGTCGCAGAGTGGTCAAAAATGCATGGGCTGTTACTGAACCCAAAAAAAAGTGTGTACATCACTTTTGGAACCCAACACCAAGTGAGATTGATACAGGAGTTGGATTTCACTGTGAGTATTGGCGGTGCAGTCATACCTCGCGAGGATTGTGTACGAAACCTTGGCCTCGTGATGGACGAGAACCTCAAATTTGAGCGGCACGTCCAACAAAAAGTAGGAAAGTGTTTCGGAAGTTTAAAAACGCTGTACAGGCTTCGCCCATTTGTGAACCGGAAATCCGTTTCCAACTATGTAGTAGTCTTGTGCTCTCTCATCTTCAATACTGCGATATAGTGTACGGTCCATGTATTTTTAAAAAGACTGAGAAGTGCATACAGCGGGTGCAAAATGCATGTATTCGCTTCTGCTACAACATATCTAGGAGGGACCACATCACCCCGTACTTAATCGACAGGAGAGTACTTAATATGAACCACACGAGAAGTCTAAAATATGCATGCTTCTTGCACTCACTGTGTAACACACAATCTCCTCTCTATCTCTTCCAAAAGCTGACTCGCAGAATTCGGCGACGAAACCTGAGGGATAGAGGGTATCTTTTCGTGCTTCCTGTTTACTCTCTTGTCGGTACAATGGGTTGCTTCAAATATGCCGCTTCTAAAATCTGGAATGATCTGCCTCCACCTGTTCGAGACGCGCTGAGATTTACGCTCTCAACATTCCGTACAAAATGTAGAGAATGGCTAATGAAGCAGCAAATAATAGCGGCTGGCATCCCTCCCTAGGATGTTGGAAGTACTTATCTAGTTGCCTACAAATGAAACTGATTTTATTTATAAACAATTAATATACTTTGTCTTCTTTTTAAATTTATTTTTTGTTTTGTTTCGTTTACTGCGGAATTTAATTATGTATTTATATACTATTATGATGTTTTTTTTTTGTTTTTTTATTATTCTTTGTATGTGACCTACTTATTTATTATTTACATTATTGTTTCTTCAATTTATATTATAATGGTAGGTTAGGTAAATATGTTATAAAGGTTGTGCATTATATAATATATAAAATACGTCTAAAGTGTCAATACTGAATGTTTGTATATTTATAGTTATTAAGTATTATATTATTATTTATGTTCTATTTGGTTTAAGGGAGGGACAGAATAGCAGTGGCAGACGGCAACCCCGACTGTTAAACTGAGTCCTTAACCTTTTTGTCTCCATGTTTTTTTTTAAAACCATGCTTTATTGTATTATGTAACTGTTTAATAAGAGACAAATAAATAATTTTTAATTTAATTTTTAATTTAATTTAATATATTAAGTTAAACTATAGGCTTTCGGACGGTTCAAATTCGGTTTAGTACTTTTTTGCAACTGGTCAAATTACCCGGTGACCGAAGGAGCGAGGGCTGGCGCGAGCCTTGGGCAAAGGATCTCCACTGTCATACCAGGAAGGTTGCGCTGCCATTGTCTTGGGCACCTTCCCACAAGATGGTAGTCTCAAACTCATCTTCTATTCAGAAATGCAAAATTTAAGCAACAACCCTATTTCAAACCACTTAAAATCTAGGTCCTGTTAAGATTCCGTAATTACGTAACTTTAGAATAAATTAGCAATCGAACTAATAACTAGTTTGATCTTCAATTACATGTACTTGACGTATAACTAATTAGTATAAACTATTGATAAAAATATATAACGTTTAAAATACCACATCCTGAACCACATATGAATAGGTATCATAAGGTAGATATTGTATAGTGACTGATATAGCAATCTGAATTTAAAGTATGACCAATATTATGTCGAAGAACTGACAACCGATGAGGAATCCGTATTCTAGCATTGAAACGATGAACGCCAGGGCATGGTGTGGGATGCCCTTCGGTCCGCTGGACCGACGACCTGACACAGGTAGCGGGGAGCGACTGGATGAGGAAGACAAAGGATGTAATTTTGTGGCCTAGGGAGAAGCTCATGTTTAGCCGTAGTGGTGGTGGATGATGATGATATATTTTTAAGGTTTTCAGGTCACTCAACCCAGTCCTTAGGACAAAGATGGGGTCGAAGATATAGCGAGCTAACCCAGAAGAAGCCTATTCACTGGTAGGTACTTTAAAGGATTTCGGGTTGTAAGCGCTCGGAAATACTGATGCAGGCAGGGCATTCCACTTCTTGGCTGTGCGCATTATAAAAGAATCGGAAAGGCACTTGGTGCGGATATGTGGGATGTCAACCAAGAAGGGTTGATATCCCGCGGTGCGTCTGGAAGTCCGATAATAGAAAGGGAAAGGTGGGATGAGCTCATGTAGCTTTTGGGCACACTCACTGAAGTACAATCTGTAGAAGACCGACAAGCAGGCTACTCTGCGGCGGTGGGCTAGGCTATGAAGCTTGGTCTCCACCTGCTTACTGCCGCCAAAGAGCCTACTGGTTCTGCGTTCAACCGAGTCGGTCGTGTCTATAGTTGATACTTGACTGAGCCATCCCACAGGTGGCAGCAATACTCCATACAAGATCGGATCTGAGCTTTATACAACATTAGGAGCTGTCCAGAGTGAAGTACCGCTTCACCTTGCCGCAGTGACCATCTCTTTGTCCATACCTATCAAAATTAATCAATAGAGATGATTGAAACAGATTACCAAAGCCTACGGACATAATTACAATAACCATTGTTCTTGTAAATGAATACTGACACACTTTATATAACAATTTATCATCTTCAACGACGCATGGCCTTAATACGACATAAACAAATTGTTTTACATCAGGTACGGTCCTAAACACGAATAAAAATCTGTGATTTTAAAACGGTTTGGGTGTAAATGTGCGTTTGCGTGCATGTATTTTATTTAATGTTCATCTTGACATTGAATGGTAAAACCTTATAAAATACATAAAATTGAAGAAAGTTGAAGTGTTATGATTGATCAACAAAATGCCTGATCTTGAAAATGTTACGATATTTAATTCAGTGTTGTATTTATCTTGTAGTTGTACTTCGTATATTTGGTTTTGTTTAAAAGATGTGCTTGTTGTAGAGTTTCTAACCGCATCTTTGCGACGGAACACTTTCCAATGCAGTGGTAGAGTCAAAAAATTACGGGCTTAGATCAAATTACATTATGCAATGTTTTTTTCCCTACTAGCCCATTTCATCCCACTGCTGGGCAAAGGCCTATCCCCATTAATCCTCCAACCATCTCAGTCCTGGGCATGCTCTGGCTACGCGTCATCGAAAGCATCCAGATCGTCCGGCCACCTCTTCCTAGGACGACCTGGACGCCGACGACCGTTTTCTGGGATCCAGGGCGTTACAATTCTTGCCCACCTTTCCTGGTGCATTCGACAGACATGGCTGGCCCAATCCCACTTTAATCTGGCGGTTTTTTCTCCAACATCGGCTATTCGTGTTTTGGAGCGCAGTGTAGTGTGGTGTAGTGTGTGTGTGTGTAGGGGAATAAGGGGCCTCATATAACATCTAACGGGGGTCAAGCCAACCTCCATATGGTGTATGGTCCATACCTCCCTTAAAATTATAAACATGTTTTTTTTTATTATGAATTTTGTTTATAAAGTAGAAAAATATTTTGTTTAAATTAGTAAAATATTGTATAAGTAAAGGGTGTTAGTGTTTTGTTTCAAAAACTGAAGGATAAAAATAGTTGATTGTTAGCATGTCTACGACTACATTCTTAAACCGAAAGTTAGTAGTTGTAGCAATGTTTCTGACGACTCTAAAAGCGATGATGGTCGTGAGTTTATGTATGTATACATAACGTTGGTTTCCCACAATTATTTGTAACGATAATTATCAGAAACAACAATCGTTCGTTGAAACATTAACGTCAATATGATATTTGTAAAGCGAGGTACAATAACTACCTATTACAATTGACGACTCCATTTACAAAATACAACTTTATAACCTAAACCACAACATTTAGTAAACACAGGCCCTTTCTAATACCTAGACTTTATATTTTGTAAGGTATTACGAGGACACAAAGGTCACAATTACGTGTACAAATGAAACCATAGCGTAATCCTAAATGCTTTGTCGTGTGAAGATGATTTGGTGTTAATAGTTGATGCCTCGTCTACATGTTCCTAGTGCTTGCTCGCTCTACTAGCTAAGTCACTTGGGCCTCCCTCAATAATTCCCCAAATAATAGTAGTTATCCTTGTTTGCCTTGTCAGCAGTTCGTGCCAATTATAGTCACATCATCAGTATCACATAAGCTAAGAGAATATTTACTTAATGTTGGTAAGTAAGTACAGGGTGTGACAAAACACCCTAGTAATACTCAAGGGGGTGCTTCAGACCATCAATCTGAACAACTTTCACTATGGAGCCAACGTCGAGAAAAAATAAAAAAAATCTGCCGTCCCAAACATTTGAGTCGAGACGGTACTGCAGTTTTGTATGAAAGAGCGGTTTTTTTTCGCGATTTCGATGTTGGCTCCATAGTGAAAGTTGTTCCGTTTGATGGTCTGAAGCAACCCCCTTAAGTATTAGTAGGGTGTTTTGTTACACCCTGTATATTAAGTAACTACTTGGATTAAGACTAATACATAGACGGCGATTTAAGTGCTAAAATTAAACGATTTCTTTCTCTATTAGTGGAGTCTTGTAATTGCAACTATCTGGTAATTGCAACTATGGAGCAATTACCATAAATAAGGAAAGGTGAGTAAAATCCTTTACCCCAGAATGTAAACCGCCCGTGAGGTGCTCGCATTAATAATACTGGTTAAATAATTTAATTACTTAATGATATTTGGCCACAAAGTTAAAGCAAATCCAAATTAGGGCCCATAGAAGGAGAATTGTTCATATCATTTACCATTTCCGGTGCCTTCGATTTTTCTGGATTTTTCTTTTTTTTTCTTTTTTCTTTTTTTTTTCTTTTTTTTTCGATAATGCAGCTCTCGCTTGTAAAGTCCTACGTGAGGTTAGTGTACCAAACGTCATATTATTTATGACAATTCTAATTCAGGATAGTAATTTCATAAGACAGCGTAGATAAACACTATTCACTTTAAAGGATTTGAATTGATTTAAAACTTTCCATTTGTGTCAAACAAAGTTGTCAATCGACAATTTGTTTAAAAAGTAGCTTACGATGCTTCTGGCAATTTGAATGCTAGTAAAACGACTGGCAGTTTAATAATGTGTAAATAAGCTTAAAAATACGAGCGGGCAGTCACCTTTTTATGCACAAATAAGGAATAGCAAATTGACCGAAGCGACGTGATGGAATGAACTAATTAAAAGATAATAAAAGTTTTGCCACCGTTTCTTTGGTAAACGTATCAATGCTGCCAAAAATATGTGGTAGCTAAGGCTGAAAATGTAGGTATGTAATAAATATTTTTGAATGATACGAGTAATATCTACCCGTTTGTTTTTACGTTAAAAAAAGCATAACCACAGTGTAAGAATGAGTATCTTAGTAATTATTAGATACTGTACGCACCAATTTTAATATCACCCCCGGTTGGTATGACGCGTGGCTGAAAATGTAGACAATGGCGTATCCCTGTCTCGCTCGGATTCGAAAATAACAGCTAAGTGTCCAAGGTGTGCCATAATAAACATCTCTATTATTCAAAGTATGTTAATTATGAGATTTATGAGATATATTTCATTTCAGTCAATAGGTCAAAGTCAATTTTTAAGTGATTGAATTTGATCCTTTAATGAGTTAACTTGACATGAAGTAGTGCAAAATAATTTATTATAGTCTGTGCAGGAATCATTGGCAGTGGCACATTATGTCTTTCATTGCCAAATAGTCCGTAATTTTTTTTATGCAATAGCACATTTTTCAAATGCGCACACTATTATACGTTTGCTTACAGAACTGGAATTAAACGGCATAATTTTTTTTCAATTTGATTTGAAGAATGTTTTTGATAACAGAAATTTATCTGAGAAATCTTAACATTTTATACCTTGGATTTCTTATTAAAAACAAATCTTATCACCGAATTGATAAACATTTAAAATAAAAAAAAGAAAATTTTAAAAAAATTGAGAAAAATAATTATGTAAGTACGTACAAATAAGTTACGTAAAACATAAAATTAAAAGAGTTATTAACGGTTTTATTTGAGACCAAATACTTAAAGCAATGTAATTTTTGTATGTAAATGCCCGAAAATTTTACTGGAGAAATAATTTAGAGATGTTCAAAATATTATAAGCATATTGTCAATACCTGTACACATTTCAATTTAAATGTACACCGAAATTTAAAAGTTCGGAAAACAACATTGTGCACTCTTTTGCCAAATCCTTACAATCCAATTTTCATTTTCGATATTTTTATAGGTACCTACTAGAAGATATTTTATACTTTGTCATTACTTTGATCGAAGTCTTTTCATTATTCATTTTCGACCTACGAATTTTTTCGACCTTATTCGCCTAAATCTTTTATTCCTATTAGGTGCCAAGATCGAATACACAATTTACACCCACAGCCGCCCTAGGCTATAACATAATTACTTCCAGTTTAATCACACAAATTATATCATACATTTACATGTAAATGGCTCGATGAGTTAACAGATTGATAAGTTAACTGCTAAACTAAATATTGCAATTAATTTCGTGTATTGCACTGGTGAGAGGTCAAAAGATCAAATGGTCGATCATGATTGCTAGAAAAAAATGTATAGTAAAATGGTCAATGGTATGTAATGGTCTATTTCATGGCCCTAGCAATACGGACCACAAACATTTTAAATTATAGTTAATAAAGATCATGGTTTATTATGGGCTCCTTTGCACCGGGATCGACAAGGGGCGGGTTATTTGACTGAGCTTGTATTTCATTGTTCTGACGAAGCTTGTTGCTGATTTGTGACTGTTTTTATATCTTTGTATTTGACGACGCTTGTGCTGACCGCGTTAATAAATATAAAATTCGTTTTGAAAAGTAACAAAAATGATTTATTTCTGAAAGTTGAATTATTTTTCAAATTGTTTTTCAGCTGTTTGAGTAGCATTAATTAGAACAATTCAAAACATAAGTTTTTTTAAAACCAAAAGATAATGGTTGTGTTGTGGATCACATTTTCGCAAATCTTTTTCTATTTTTTATATCGCTTAATATTTAATGTTCAAAGTAAATGGAAAATATGCTCAGGTACGCAAAAGCATGTCCGTGACAAAAGCATGAGTGTGAATGTTTCCAGTCGTGTGGACCAGGAGTGCGATTTTTGAACATCACACGTTGAAATCAGCAGTAGAAAATGTCGAAATCACTATGGAGATTATGAACCAAGGAGACCTAAACACAAAGTCAGGAGTGTGATTTTTGTAACTCATTCGCTGAGTTCAGCAGTTAAAAATAACAAAATTACTGTGGATATATGCATCATCAGCCATTAGCAATGAGATTGAAAAATCGGACTCCTGGAGTACGATTTTTGAAAGTCAAATCAGCAGTACAAAGATCCACAGTAATTTTGACATTTTCAACTGCTGAACTCAGCGAATGAGATTCAAAAATCGCACTCCTGTATGCGGTTCACACGCATTTTGCGTAGCTACAAGTCTGGTAGAGCCAGACCGCGGTGGTGGCACAAAACCTGTCGCTGTGCCGGTCCTTGGGGAGGTCTATGTGCAGCAGTGGACTTGTTTCAGCTAAAATTATGATGATTATGACTGGTAATGCAAGCAACAAAAACCTACAACTCTGGCCCAATACGCGAACACGCACGACAATCGCGTCGCATTATCAATTGATCATTTATTATTGATACTTCTATTACTTAAATCTTAATCAAGATCAAAAACTTTCGTGCCTATACTATAGGTATAAAAAGAACTGTATAAAGTTTAACACGAAGCCCTACATAAACATATCCAATTTGATACTAATACAAATTGTTTTCGATTAGGTTGGTAAGGTACTTTAAACAAAACACATTGTTTCTCATAGTTTCAAACCTTTTAACTCATTAAACACAAAATGGTGTAAAATTACATCATCGAAGCAATCTTCGAGTTCACGTCAGACGGCCAAGAATCCGCAATATTTAGTTTCATTCTTGTTTCATCCGTAAACGAATTATTTATCTACGTTTAATACCTATCAATAAATAAATATAATTTAAAGAAAAGTACATAATTTTTTTCGTGTCTAGAGAAAAAAAGAAATAAGAGTTATCATAAATTTTCATGAAAATGAAAACATGAATAGAATATGATTTAGTGGACAATATCTAATGATAAAGTTTATCAGGTTTACACGCTTGAAGTAAGGAATCATAAAAAGAAAGACCTTTCCTCCAACTTCGGCAGGTAGGTCCGCAATAATAGATCTCTGCGGACTTTGCGAAAACTGTTTGTAGTACAATCATCATTATCATCTCAGACGACAAACGTCCACTGCTGGACATAGGGCTTCCCCAAGGATTGCTCCGAGTACTGCTCCTACGCTGCCCTCATCCAACCGATGCCCGCTACCTTCATCGGTCCACCTTGTGGGGGCTCACTGCCTACACACGCTGCGCTTTCCGGTACGCGGTTGCTATACAAGAACTCTGCAGCCCCATCGGCAATCTGTTCTGCAGGCAATGTTCCAAGCCCAATATCTGTACAATGTGGACGAATGTGGAAAGATTTATGGATATTGCTGACAATGTAACTTTGCGGTCAATGCACGTAACATAACATACAACATTTCTATAGCAGTACCGAACTTTGTGTTAGTAGTGAGCGTTTCGTCACTTTCAGTGGACAGGTGGACACAGTGATATATCGTCCGTGTTTATTCTAGGTGATTTTAATGCTCATCCTCAGAAACTATTCTATAAAGAAATGATAGATTTTTGTAATGAACAGGAATGGATCTGTTGTGACATTCAGAGGTTAGGTCTATCATCTAATTCATACACATTTGTTAGTGAAGTGCATGGCTCCAGGAGCTGGCTTGATCACTGCTTGGTGACAAAGTCAGCTCTTGAGTCAGTCGTTAGCGTCAGTATCATTTATGACACACTTTGGTCAGATCATTTTCCACTAGTAGTCCATTGCAACCTTGACAAGATAATACCTACTTTCTTTCAAATCTCACAACAACCAAATAGAATAATTTGGGGTGACAGACAAGCAGAACAAATTAATAATTATCATGACATGTGTAATGTTAAATTGAAGGATGTTGACTTTCCAAATGAGTTTAGGTTTTGTAGCGATAAGTTTTGTAATAATAATGACCATAAATTACTGATTGATAAGATGTACTGTGATATTATAACTATTTTGAAAGAGGCGGCAGCTTGTTCGTGTAGCTTAAGAAAAGTGAAGAAAAGGGCATACATAGCTGGCTGGAATAAGTATGTGTCAGAAGCGCACGGGCGGGCCAGGAGCAGGTTTAAGGAGTGGATGTTAGCGGGCAAGCCCTCTGCGGGCCCGGTATATGATGATATGTACAATAGTAGAAAGTTGTTTAAATCTAAATTAAAATGGTGTCAGCAGCGACAAGAACAAATAAAAGCTGATATGATTGTCTCTCAACATAACGGTAAAAACTTTAAAAAATTTTGGAAAACTGCGAATAAACTAAATCTGAAGCCTGGTCTGCCTGTTAGCGTGGATGGGGTCTGTGAGCCTAGGGGTATCGCAAATGTTTTTCGAAACCATTTTCAAGTGGAACCGGACTTGGAACCTGTGCCGTCGATGCTCGGGACTGAGATGCTCATGGTCGATCTGAAAACCATGTTTTCAGCTAAAGAGATCGCTACCATAATTAAAAAGATGACCAGAGGTAAGTCTCCAGGACACGATAGCCTCAGTATCGAGCATCTTCAGCATGCAGGAGTTCATTTACCCCGTGTATTGGCCCTACTGTTCAATCTGTGTGTGAGTCACTCGTACTTACCTACGGACCTAATGAGAACAATTGTAGTACCTATTGTGAAAAATAAGACTTGTGATATTTCTGATAAGGGTAATTATAGGCCTATTTCTCTAGCAACAGTTGTAGCGAAAGTGCTTGACAGTTTTCTTAATGCCAGACTTGATGGCTACTTAAAACTTCATGATGCACAGTTTGGGTTCAGATCTGGAGTCTCCACTGAGAGTGCCATCCTGTCTCTTAAGCATACTGTCAGGTACTACACATACAGAAAAACACCCATATATGCCTGCTTTCTGGATTTATCAAAAGCATTTGATCTGGTGTCATATGACGTTCTGTGGCAAAAATTAGAAAGTATTGGTGTACCTCCCGAATTAAATAATGTTTTTAAATACTGGTATCAAAATCAGATAAATGTAGTTCGATGGGCCGGAGAGATGTCAGATGAATACCGACTGAAATGTGGAGTAAGGCAGGGTGGACTAACATCACCTAATTTGTTTAACTTGTACATGAATCAACTGATCGTGGAGCTCAGCAACATCCACGCAGGCTGCTTTGTTGATAATACATGTGTTAACAACATCAGTTATGCAGACGATATGGTGTTGCTCTGCCCTTCGATCAGTGCCCTTAGGAAATTACTGTGCTGTTGTGAAGGGTATGTTAAGTCACATGGGTTGAGATACAATCCCAAGAAAAGTGAAGTTTTAGTGTTTAAAGCCGGTAACAAGCTGCCTGAGTATGTGCCTCCTATTGTACTAAATGGTGTATGTCTCAATAGAGTGACTAGCTTTAAGTACCTAGGACATGTTTTGACGGATGACCTGAAAGATGATCATGACATTGAAAGGGAACGCAGGGCATTAGTAGTAGGAAATTGGGTTATCTGACTCACGCTCTTTCCACATAATCGAAGTTTTAGTTTTCAGTTAGAGTGAATAGTTCAACTATAAGCGCACTCAGGAGGCGCCCGCGGGCGCCTCCTGAGTGCGCTTTCAGTTGAACTATTCACATTAGACTGAAAACTAAAACTTCGATTATGTGGAAAGAGCGCGATTCAGATAACCCAATTTCCTACATTTTTATTATATATTTCTTTTTAAGGTATGAATACAAAATAACTTATAACTATTATACACTAGCTGTTGCCCGCGACTTCGTCTGCGTGGACATGTGATTTTGTCTCATGTCTCGTCTAAGGGTCATGAAGGTCATGGTCAGAACCAAGTCTAGAAACCCAGGCATGTAACATTAAAATGGCTATTAAGGAATGGGCTGATAAAATACACATGCTAGAATGCTCTGGCTTCTCGGGTCTGCAACATTGCAGGAAATTCATCAGCAATATAACACCACGAATCCCACAGTTCATACTGAACAACAGCAGGAGCCCACTCACAAATAAACGTTAGAGGATAGAGGATAAGCGGAAAGCGCAGCGTGGGTAGGCCCCTCACACGGTGGACCGACGACCTGGTGAAGGCGGTGGGAAAACGTTGGATGAGGGCAGCGCAGGACCGGTCGTTATGGCGATCCTTGGGGGAGGCCTATGTCAGCAGTGGACGTCCATCGGCTGAGATGATGATGATGATAGAGGATACTCTACCACGCGGGCTAGTGCACAATGGTGGAGGCAAGAGCTAGAACGATAATATTCTAGCAAGCAAATGGTCAACTTGTTAAAAAAATTATTTTCAAGCCACATTTGTAAATCTCTAACCTTACTTAGCTATTATGAAAGTACTTAGAGCACATTACCAAACTGTGGTGTTATTATAAGGACTTTTTAGATAAGTAGGTCTATCTTTTCATAGATTGTGGTAGATTGATGTTCTATAGTTAAGCTACACAAATCCTCAAGAAATCATAATAGAACCGAAAATCAAACAAAACGAACATTTGGCAAAATTTTCTGCAACAAAATTATTATACCGTAGAATTGGCTCAGATTGGGCTCAAACTACCATTATACTCGTACTTACATACAAAGATGTATTCAATTAATTTGTAAGCACCTGCTAGAGTTAAAAATACGCCTAACGATATATATGAAGATGAAAACGATACTACAATAACTTTAGAAAAGGTTAAAAGAAAGAAAAATATTTGACGACCCGTTTGGTGTATGGTTACCACGCCGGACTGCCAAACCAGGGTCCTGGGTTCGAATCCCGGTTCGGTCATGGATGTAATATGTTTGTGCCGTTGTTGTATGGTTTCTATAATAAAAAGCCTATACTGCTTGCTTCGGATCATTACAATGTATGTGACTGTGAGCGTTATTTATTTAATTATTTTTCAATTCACCCGGTAAGTTACTTTACAATCAAATTTGTAAGACCTAATTTCTGAGACGCCTTGAGCGTGAGTTACGAGTCAGTGCAAGTATGGTCGAAATGTATGAACTTTGAGATCAGGGATTTAATCAACTAAATTAAGCTCCTGCTAGCTAGGTTTTGGAATAAATAATTTTATTGTTGCACACTTGCTTTTAAAAAACGCCTCACGCCATCTATTAAGATAAAAACGTACTACGATAACTTTAAAAAAGGTTAAAAGAAAGAGTATTTTTTTTATATTTGACGACCCGTTTTGTGCAATAGTTACCACGCCGGACTGCCAAACCAGGGTCCTGGGCTCGAATCCCGGTTCGGTCATGGACATTATTATGTTTGTGCCGTTGTTGTAATGTTTCCATAATAAAAAGCCGTGCTTGCTTGGGATCACTACAACGTATGTATTAAAATAAGAAAAAAAGCCAAAGAAAACGTACTGTCCTAAAATTGGATCTGATCTAATCTCAGGATATTATTAAGGTCAGCAAATTGCTTCTGTCAAATCCGTTGAAAAATGGATAAAAGTTAAAAAAAAAAAATCTCACCCAAGAATCGAACCTCCAACCTCTTGCGCGAAAATCTGACCATTTCCCAACTACGCTACATAGCTCTTGAGAGAAGTGTTGAAAAAAGCAACCACTATTTACTACTGGAATCTACCCAAATACATCTGTCAGCGTCAAGTCGGCGCTAGTGAGCATGATAAAATATTGGAAATTATCCCACAGACTCCCACAGTAACCCGTTGCTGGGATAAAAAGTATCCTATGTGTTAATCCAGAACACATTCTATCTGCATGCCAAATTTCATCTAAATCCGTTCAGCCGTTTAGGCGTGATTGAGCCACAAACACACAAACATCCAAACATCCAAACATCCAAACATCGTCACAAACTTTCGCATTTATAATATTAGTGAGATGATTATCTAAATAAAAGAAAAACAAAAAACAAGCGATACATATTCATAATAAAACTTTATAAGATGACATTAAAAAAACTTCGTATTTTCACTACATATTGTTTCACTCATTTTATCGATTAATTCGCAAGCAGCTTTATATATTTCATCTTTGAATATGTTTTTAACGATATGTTGACAACATATATCAGCGGTGCATTTACACATCTTCTCACTCTTAAACTGCTCCACATCATATTATATTTCTAGTTTAATCATTTTCCGTCCATGAGCAGGTATTTTGATGTATGAATACAGGGCGTTTTCTCGTGTTCGCTTTTTTGAAGTATTCGACCCCCCTTGAACTTGGCTAGGTGTGATAAAATTGAACAACGACTCGGAATCCTGAAATTTTAATACTTATTATGTTATGTTTTAGGTAACAAGTTAATCAACTTTAGTTATTTTACATTTTATTCAGACTTACCGACATTGCGAAGCTGTTTTCACCTATAGTTTTAACTGAACAGATATTTATTTTACGTGTGCACTTGTCAATTTTTTGAAGACGAGATGTTTTTCTTGTGGAGGGACATTGGAATACTGGGAAGATAACGATGATCCGTGGGAGCAACATGCTTTATGGTTTTCGAAATGTCATTATTTACGAGCAGCACAAGGAATAGATTTTATTCAGAGAATTCGAAAGTTGATTGACTGTTGATTAGAGCAATAAATATTTAATAATTATATTTAGATTTTTCATTTTCAATCCGCAACAATACCTTTAATGCAAAATAACTAGTTTAATAGTTGAAATGCTAGAGATACTTTAATTCGAATAAACTAAGTTGAATAAAAGAATACTTGATAATTGAATAGGTACTATAATTTGAATGGTTTAATACATACATGGTATATGAAAACTTGATAGTTCGATAGGTAGGTAGTATAATTTCAATGGTTTAATACCTACATGAAAACTTGTTAGTTGAATAGGTAGAGACTATACTTTGAATGGTTTACCTACATGAAAACTTGATCGTTTTATTGGTGCTTGAATTTGAATCGTTGAAAAGACAATTATAACATATCTAGTTAAACCATGTATGTTTCTTTCAATGTCATTAAACACCATTTCCTTTTTATCAATTTTTTAAGTTTTTCATACCTAAGTAGTAATATCATATCAGTGTTAAAAATGTAGGAAATTGGGTTATCTGAATCATGCTCTTTCAATATAATCGAAGTTTTAGTTTTCAGTCTAATGTGAATAGTTCAACTGAAAGCGCACTCAGGAGGCGCCCGCGGGCGCCTCCTGAGTGCGCTTATAGTTGAACTATTCACTCTAACTGAAAACTAAAACTTCGATTATGTGGAAAGAGCGTGAGTCAGATAACCCAATTTCCTACTACTAATGCCCTGCGTTCCCTTTCAATGTCATGATCATCTTTCAGGTCATCCGTCAAAACATGTCCTAGGTACTTAAAGCTAGTCACTCTATTGAGACATACACCATTTAGTACAATAGGAGGCACATACTCAGGCAGCTTGTTACCGGCTTTAAACACTAAAACTTCACTTTTCTTGGGATTGTATCTCAACCCATGTGACTTAACATACCCTTCACAACAGCACAGTAATTTCCTAAGGGCACTGATCGAAGGGCAGAGCAACACCATATCGTCTGCATAACTGATGTTGTTAACACATGTATTATCAACAAAGCAGCCTGCGTGGATGTTGCTGAGCTTATAGTTGAACTATTCACTCTAACTGAAAACTAAGACTCCGATTATGTTGAAAGAGCGTGAGTCAGATAACCCAATTTCCTACTACTGGCATTGTCGGTGAGAAGCAACATGCTGGCTCGTAGGTTTGCTCGATGCTCGACCGAGGTAAAGGTTACGCTTTTTAAAGCATACTGCCAATCTTTTTACTCTAGCAGCCTATGGGTTAAGTATACGCAACGAGCCTACAATGCTTTGCGTGTCCAATATAACAACGCCTTCAGGATGCTGTTGAGGCTCCCACGCTTCTGCAGCGCGTCGACCATGTTCGCTGAAATGCGAACTGATGGCTTCCACGCGATCATGCGGAAGAAGACGGCCTCTCTGCTGAGCAGGACGCGGGGGAGCACCAACACGATTCTGAAGGCTATTGTTGATAAATTTGACTGTCCCATTCTGGCTCATTGGGTCAAACTGGTGAACAGAGTGGGTACTATATTTATATAGTAGTAATAATTGACATCGTTATTATTATTATTATTTTTTTTTTATGTAATTTTATTCTGAAATTTTTTAAGTTAATATAATTGTATTGGATAATTTATAATATTGTTAATGTAATTCTATTAATTTTAACTATGTACCTACTACCTCTAACTTATATGGGCGAAAGTCTGAAATAAATGATTTTTATTTTTTATTTATTTATTTACAGTACACTCGAAATTGATGCATACAGGTTTCTTCACAATGTTTTTCTTCACCGAAAGGCGAATGATGTAAATCGTACTAAGTGCCTAATAACTTATTGCAGCGGCGGCAGCCAACAGTAGCTGCAGCCAGCGGCTAGCAGATATGGTAGTTCGGTCTGACAGTCAAATGTCTAGTAACGAGACGGCTCACAGTGTCGTGGGTGGCCGCGCAATGTAGAAAAAGCTAAAAATGCTGCACAACTACAACTGCTCGCTGCTTCACAGCCGGCCGCTGCCATCTCGGTGTGAATTGAGCCTAAAATAATTAGCTAATTAAAATCGCAAGCTATTCCATCACATAAACACTTCAAGGTCACCCAGTAGTTTATACCTACAAATTACTTTATATCATAGGTAGGTACTTTGATGGCAATCACGATTTTCGTGTACATCTCGACCTGACATGCCGGGGGCCATCATCTTATTGATTTCGACCAATATCCTAAAGCACACATTGAAACAGTTTTTAATAAACACAGTAAATAGTGTACTTAGCTTTCACTCACACCTGCATGAGAATCCTGGTTGCTCGAGTCAAAAGGATGTAACTCGGAAAAAATAGACCCTTTTAAATTTAATTAATTTAATTTATCTTTATTGGTTATCAAACAGCAAATTACTTAATTTCTAATACAACATTTAAATTATACAGCACCAATTATATGATAACATGTTTTAAAAACAAAAAAAAAAACAAAAAAAGTTTCATTAGAAAGTTTTCAAAACAAAATTACAACATAAAAAGAAAAGAAAATACACAAACTCACGACCGTCTTCCCTATCGAGGTAGTCAGACACTGTGCTACAACTACTGAGGTCGGAATTGTAGTAAATATCACTTGATGATATGAGTAATTTTGTCATGCGATATAATTCATACTGACAAGAAAAGAAGAAGAAGAAAGAAGATGAATAAGGATGATCATCACGTTTCAATCAAGTGGTAATAAGCATAAGAAATCATAAGAAGTCAGTCAGATGTGCCCTCTTGTGGGGCAAAACATGCAAACAAATAACCGTACACACATTGAAAAACAAAAAAACTCTCGAGTCTCTCGAATCTTAATGGTACGACACCCACAGGAATAGGGAGGTCCTTTCTAATTCTAAGTCTTTCTAAAGCGATATAAAAATTATATTGGCGGGTGTATTATACTATACAATTATACATTAAGAAGAAATGCTCTAAATGACAGTGAAACCCGTATCAAAATCTGTTGCGTTTTAGGCGGTTTTGCGGTTTAGGAGTTAGCGGATATACAGACAGACAGACGTGAAAAGCAAATGTAGAGATCGCGTACATACAGGGTCCAACTTAATTAACCGACAGTTTTCTATGAAGATGATCGAATCATCAAAGTGAACTAACTTTCTCTCTGTAGGCCTCGCATGCCACCCCCGAGAAAACGATAAAAATCGAGATGTGCCTCCATCCACCTTTATTATTTTACGTATGCCAGTATTATACAGTTTTCTCGTTTTTAAACGGTTCGTCGTGCTAGCCTTGCAGCTCTATAATGTTTGTCCTAATCTGCCGTCGGGCTGACATAACGTCAGGGTTAAAAGCTCCTACAAAAAAAAGAATTTAAAAAAAATCTGCCATCCCATATATTTGTATCAATTAGGATTACAGTTTGTATAGAACAGCTGTTTCTTTTTCGAGTTTTCGATTTTGGTCCCACCGATTTTTTTTTTCAGTTTGATGGTTTAACCATTTCCTTAATAAACAGTCAGCATAATATAAAGAAGGACCCTATATACGAGGTAATTATCGAGTAGGTACAACCATAAGATTATTTAAGATCCAAAATACTCGTGTTATCATAATAAATAATTGTATCTATAATAGTTTTTGACGCTGGGCTGTGATGGTACTTCAGTAGGTCATCTCGTTTTAAAGCTACTGTTTTTAAGAGTAGTGACTTATGATTATTAAACACGCGAACACGAAACACTCAGTTGGTAAATTTTGTAATGTATAAATACAAAATCACTATAATTATCAAATTTGATGAATTTCATATTCCGAGGTTCAAAAAAGACTTGACCTACATCAAAGTTTAAACATAGTTAGTTTGATTATTTTATGACATGAGTTATTTAGACGAAATTTAGATAAAACCTGAACCAGATCTCTGACCTGTAGACCTGTAGAATTTCAAACGCAACTAATTGCCAATTAGAAAATAAAAGCTCAAAATTACCACATAAAATAAAAAGAATAAGTTACAACAATTCGTTTCTTACCTGATACAACATACTCAAAATAATTAGTGTATCGGCAATATCGATCGCGAAATTGAGTAAGATGACTCACACACACAGCTTTAGTGGGAATCTTCAACGGCAGTCAAAGGTTAGGACCGTGAGTACAGCTTAGCAACGTAAAGTGAACGAATTTAGTGTTGATATAAATAGGGCGAAGTACTACAATTCTGCACACTCGGTTCCCATCCACTGTTTCAACAACAGCTTTGGAGATGAAGCTGGTAATTGTTTTAGGCTCTCTTTACGGTATTGCTTGGTCATTCCTAAGCAAATTAAGTGGCGGTTTTAATTAAGACATTTTGTGACAGTGTTTGTTTTAAAATTTATTGATTTAATAGTATTTTCTAGATTTGTAGTGTTTAAATTATCATAACTGCAATAACAATGACAGTTTTTTCTTAGTCGGACCATTGTTGATGGCATTACCTAAGTGACATATTCTCATACCTTAAAAATATTAAAATGAACATTGTTTCTTTCACATCCATTGTCTAGGTCTTTAATCATTGTTTGCATACATTCTAATAATTATCTCACTATTTTCAGATCATAGTTCTGTCGGTGATAGCGTGCAGCTATGGAGCTAAATTAGACAGGACATACCTTCCTCCATCAAATGCTGCAACAGCGGGAGGCAGCCCTGGGGAATTGAGAGCACCGTCTGGTGGATTGGGTGGAAACGGTGGCCTGGGGCAAATTCCAAGCTCTGGGTTCGGCGAGTCTGGATCTGCTGGATTTGGACAATCTTCCGCTCCTTCTGGTTTTGGTCAGGGTGCATCTGGATCTGGTGCATATGGCCAGCAATCAGGCTCAACTGGATTTGGTCAGTCAGGCGCTGCTGGAAATCAAGCTTATGACCAAGGATCAGCTGTCGGCTTCGGACAAGCACCTTCTTCTTTCGCCCAAAACCAAGGATTCTCTGGACAAAGATCTCAACAACCAGAACGTGCTCAAGCTTCGGCTGACAGAAACGCTGAAAACTTGAGATTCGACAGCCAAAACGACGGTGAAACTTTCTCATACAACTTCGAGACTTCTAACGGTATTTCTGCTGAAGAATCAGGTGTGGCTACCAATGGAGTACAAGCGCAGGGTGCTTATGCCTACACTGGTGATGACGGCCAGTCCTATAGTGTATCCTACACTGCTGACGAAAATGGCTACCTTCCTCAGGGTGAACATCTGCCAACTCCTCATCCTATCCCAGCGGAAATCATGAAGTCTATTGAAGAAAATGCACGAGCAGCCGCTGCCGGTACTCAAGAAGGTAATTTTTACATTACAAATTCAAATACAAAAAAAATTAAATGATATAATCGTAGTAAAACCTAATTGTTTGACTAAATTTTGCGAATTATAATCATTGTTTAATAATATTGCAGGTGCCTACCGTCCCGAAGAAGACTCAGATTCTCCTCAGCAATACAACTCTGGTTCAGGTTCCCAAGGACAAAGTCAAGGTTATAACTACAATCAGCCTCAGAGGGGTCAGACTAGCCAACAGGGTTCTTTCAACCAAGGATCAAGTGATGCTTTCGCACCTTTAGGAGGCAGGACTTCCAACCAACCTACTGGCCAATTCAACCAAGGACCTTCTGGACAGCAAGGACCGTCTTCTCGCGGCCCATCTGGTCAATACAATCAGGGAACTTCTGGACAACAAGGACCATCTACACGCGGCCCATCTGGTCAATACAATCAAGGAACTTCTGGTCAACAAGGACCATCTACTCGCGGCCCATCTGGTCAGTACAATCAGGGACCTTCCGGTCAACAAGGATCTCCTGCTCAGGGTGCATCTGGCCAATACAACCAGGGTATCTCTGGATCTTCAGGATCTCAAGGAACAGGTTTCGGTGGTACTCAAGGTCAGACAAGCCGTGGATCTCAAGTACAGGGAGAGTCTGGATACGAGTACAATCGTCCTCAAGCTGGATCTGCTTTTGGTAGAACAAGTCAAGCTGGGTCTTCTCAATTCAACAGGCCTAGTGCTCAGTCTGCACCGCAGCCCTCAGGCTCTTTCCCTACCGGCCCTGCTGCTAAAGGCCCATTCGGATCATCAGCTGGCAGCCAGGGATCTTTCAGACCATCATCAGCAACTCAACAATACACCAAGCCAGAACAACCCATCGCTTATTCTAGACCTGGTGCATCCGGTGGTCAGGGAGGTTTCGGACAATCTGGCCCCAACCAGGGTGCTTTTGGAGCATCTTCCAGCCAAGGTGGCCGACCTGGTGCGCAGAGTGGATTTGGATCATCTGGCGCTAACCAGGGTGCTTTCGGACCATCTGCCAGCCAAAATGGCAGACCTGGTGCTCAGGGTGGATTTGGATCATCTGGCGCTAACCAGGGTGCTTTCGGACCATCTGCCAGCCAAAGTGGCAGACCTGGTGCTCAGGGTGGATTTGGGTCATCTGGTTCCAACCAAGGTGCTTTCGGACAAGCTTCATTCCAAGGTTCGAGACCTCAGGGAGCTCAATACCAAGGTGCTGCTGCAGGAAGGACCTCAATGCCGATCCAGGCTCCTTACCAATACAACCGCCCAGGTTCTCAGCAGTCGGCTGGAGTGCAGGGTCAGTCTGGTCAATCCAGTCAAGGCCAGACTTTCGGTGGACCCCGTCAACCCCCAAGCTTCAGCGAAGAAGATGGATACAAATACTAAAACCAAAGCATAGTGAAATTTTAAGTTAAGATTGCATTAGAAAAATTACAAAAAAAAATAGACAATAATTTTGTACATACTCTGTTCTTGTATAGAATTTTAACATTTAAATGTATAAGCTATCTGTACGTTGAAAATAAATGCACAAGTGAAGCAAATTATTTTTATTGTTTCATTAACATACAATTGTGATTATGATAGCTACATTATAGTATTTAGCCAATGAGTTTTTATTTAGCGTATTTGAGCTAATCATTTAATAAATGCACTTTCAAAGTGTTCTACAATTTTGACAATGAATTTAAACTTCAATTATAAATATTTCAAAGGTCAATGAGAAAACAAACTATTTAAAAAGGCAAATAATAGCTTACTTGCATTCTAAAAGGTATATGAGGTCATACTCTATTACTTGTTCATGAAATATCGATAAAGCGTACAAAAATGTTTAACTACGGTACTATAGCAAAATATAAAGTATTATAAAATATTTATTAAGCAATATGTACTACAACAAAATAAATTAAATAACTATATACCTAACATAACTAACTAAAATATAACTAAATAATTAAAATATGACTAAGTAAAAAAAATTAAAATACGATACGATAAGATATGGTTTTTAGATGTCCCTGATTCCAAATCACCAACTTTTGGATTTTTTGTCTGTCTGTTTGTTTGTTTATGGGTTTGTTTGTTCGAGCATCACGCAAAAACTACTGAACCGATTTTGATGAAACTTTTTTTGTTTGATAGCTTATGATCTGACTTATGTTAGGTATATAGTTATATTTTATTGCTATTTCTGATAATTTACACAATTAAATAATAATAGCATATCGGATAGAACAAACCAAAAAACAAAACAAAACAAAAAAACACTATAAAATGTGACATTTACGAAATATGTCTCAAAAATAATAGGTAAATGATTATACATACATAATACAGGGTTTAAACCTAAATGCGTTACATACTTTATAGGGAGCGGCAGACTATTAAAGAACAAATTTTACAAGGAGCTTGAAGCTTTGAATTAGCGAAAAAGAAAACTCTATTTCATACATTTCATTTTCATACAAAGACGACCCGGTTGGTGTAATGGTTACCACGCCGGACTGCCAAACCGGGTCCTGGGTTCGAATCCCGGTTCGGTCATGGATGTTTATATGTTTGTGCCGTTGTTGTATGGTTTCAATAATAAACAGCCTATAAATAGTGCTTTCTTGGGATCATTACAATGTATGTGCCTGTGAGCGTTAAAAAAAAAAAAAAAAAATACATTTCGGTACCTACATAAGAGTAGCCTTGATTGACATTTTCTATGTAATAGCTGATTTTTTTCACGATGCCAACAACGAGTTGTCATAGTGAAAGTTGTTCAGTTTGATAGTCTGAAGCCGATCTGAACGGCTGGTCTGTCTGTTCGATGTGAATTTCACACCCTGTATAAATAAACTCACGACCATAATATGCAGACCTTCCTGGGTGGTCAGACATATTGCTTCAACTTCCAGCTGTCTTGCATTCAGTTGTAATAAGGCTGACTTTTGGCATATTGAAGGTTTCAAGAAGAAATGACTTGTGAAGTGGCAAAAGGTGGCTGGCACACTCGCGTACAAGAAACGCATATCCGTTAGTCACCTGGTATGACACCCATGGGAAGAAATGGGATGGTTCATTCTAAGTCGGTACCACACGGCTATAATAGCTGATGTACTTATTTGCGTTTATTATCCATATTAGGAAGAGCAGAGTCCCAGGTAATAGACAGGAAAACGTACATCGAAACCGCTTTTGAAAAACCTTCATGACTGGACCCACATGCTAAATCATTCCGGATGGAATTACGATTTCGTAATAGACTTAAAATTACGAGCGGAATTCTGGAGTGGGTTCCATACGAAATCTTATTCAGGGCCTCTACCCGCACATTCGAACTTCGTAATTGCGTGAACATTTTCGATCCAATGTCAACTCTATTCCAATGAAGTGCGGACCGAAACAGTGGCGATATAGCGAACATCGAAAGTGCGGGTACAGGGCCTGATTCGGAATTAGTGGCAGATGTAATAGAGACAACTTGTTAGCCATTCCTTCAGTCGACTTTTACGATCGAATTTACTATGAGCAATCATTATCTTATTTATCGTAGGTATTGTTTTTTTGAGTGCTTTTGAGTCGCCGTTTCTGTCTATTAACCTTTGAACTGCGGAATCGTAGATCTTATTGTGTAACCACCAGATTCTAATCAGTATCAAATCGATATGGTGTTTTTTGACAGTTCTGAATTATTTAGGTAATTCATTTCAGACAAAGAATTGTGGCGGCCGGCCCTGTAATTGAGACCCAGACTTATAGGTCCCGTACATGAATGAAACTTAGTAATACGTATAGAGTGAAACAAAACTAACAAAAAAGTAAATTGGCTGTAACCTGTAAAAGTTGGGCCAAAGTTATTCTCCTTATGATACCTTTTGTAGCAAGTGTGAGAAAGTCATAATCTTTCTTATTAGATAGTCCATTCAATCTTCTACTGATTCGTTATGTTTAATTTAATGAAAATTCACGATAACCGTATAATACGAAGATAATGGAAAAAAACGAAATCACGAACTATCAGTTCAACCAAGCCAAATAACGACCAAACAATACCTCAGTGATAATATTAGATGAAAATAGCTGTCGTGGTTGCGTTTGTCTACTGCTTTTTGGATGATTTGTCTATTTTACTAGTAATTTCTACTTTTGAATCCGGACTTCTGGAGATGTGGAAGTTTTTTTAAAAAATGCCTTAATTTTTTTTGTTTATAATAATTATGACCGCCGTCCAGAAGACCTTTTAGTTTTCGTATAAAATGCCTGGGTCCAAATCTGCCCATCTTCTTTCAGACAATGAATATGATGATCACAGAAACGAAATATGACTTAAAAATTGCATAATACAATCATAATAATTTTACCGATCTTGTAAACGATATCATCGGAAACTAACACAATTGCCGTATACCGGAAAAACTATTTATTTTCTATTGTGTTAAGAAGCCCTTAAGGCTGCACCGAGCCAATTGTGCTGACCCCAATCGTATTTTTTTTATTTCTTAACAAATAAACAATACTTAAACATTTTAACGGGTTCTTACCGCGTTTTGGTATTTGTGAGTAAGAACCCGTTAAAATGTTTAATTCTAGATTAAACGAGCTTTTACCCGCGACTTCGTCCGCATAAATTATATACCAGATTTTAAGTCAGATGTTACGCTACCAAACAAAAAAAGTTTCATCAAAATCGGTTCAGTAGTTTTTGCGTGATACGCGTACAAACAAACACCCAAACAAACAAACAAACTAAATTCTTTTTTCAAAAATTTACAGTTTTATAATAGTCAAGATAATAACCGCGTAACTCTCAAAAACTGAAATAAACAATATGTCCAAAAAACAAGAATGTCACATTGTAGTCATTGCTGATTTATTTTTATAACGTTTGTAGTTATTGTCCTTGAAACCGCAGAAAGTGGCCACTTTTGGCGGTTTTAACGATAATAGCTACAACCATAAAACATAATAATCCGTAATGTTTCGTTAAACTGAAAGCTAATCAGCACTACAATGTGACATTCTTATTTTTTGGAAATGTTATTCAATTGTTTAGAAATTAAAAAAATACGATTGAGGGCAGCAGAATAGGCTCGGTAGGTTCTTATAATGTTTTTATGTTTTCTTAAAAGCTTTATGTAGGCCTTATAATTATTTACTGGAACATTACAAAATGATTGACATCTTCATAATAACCGTTGCCTACGGTTACTTATCTAAACCACTAATTTAAATATGATGATGTTCAAACAGCAGCCTAATTGCAGATCCCATGTCTGACCATACCAGAAAGCTGTCATCGTATGAGGAAATACGTCAATCATTGTATACTTTAAAAAATTGTTTCATAATATTGCTTCAATTACCTACTTTCAATGATATTATATACCAAACCGAAGCCTACTTTAAATACAACCACACAACAAATTACAATTTGGGAAAAAAAAATTGGTTCCTTATTTTCCATGAAGTAAAAATGAATTTTTTACGATATTTTTTCTTTCACCATATGGTGAGAGCAGATATTTCAGTAAGTGTAACACCCAGTAGGTACGTTAGAAAGACTCATTGGTGCATATTTTAGCATTATTATTAATTATTTTGCGGATCAGCAGGGGTAGCATGCCACCGTGATACAGCGCTATCACACCTTCGCTCTTTTTCTATTTGCGCGCGAACAAACGAGATAAAAGACGTGATACAGCCGTATCACGTGTAGCATGCTACGGCTTCTGGTGTTTTGCAAATCTGGTTATGTGCTCCAGAGAAACATTAATATTCCAGTACAAAGCTTTGCAAAGGGGTGCAAGGAAAAAGGAAAGAACCTCCACGACTGCGCACCCTGGCTCTGTCAGCTCCGATAAGGCAATCATGGGAATGGGAGGCCATTAGGCCATAGGATATGGCTCATACATATCCTATGGCAATCACTTAAACGAAAGAAGAAGTACAAAGCAAACAATTTCATTTAAAAAATATTATATTGCATTATACTCTAATGAAAACCTATTTATGCAAACGTTGATTTATCAATAGCTGCTTACAATCATGGAACAAACCCAACTTTTAAATGTCACATCACATTTAAAAGATGCTCTCGTGATTGAAATACGATAATAACAATAAATCTGATTAGCCTTTTAAACAATCAAATCTGATACCGCCATAATTGACTGAACATTTTGTAACGCTTAGCTTTCAAAATGCCGAACTTTATTGGGTTTGGAAGCAGATGAATGTTCTGGAAGTATCCGACATCGATGTTCGGAAATGCTGGGGTCACTAACGTCATTTGATGTGTCATGGGTTTGAATCTCTCGTGGATCAAATACGAATATTTGCAACTGAAAGGAGTCAATTTATTGTACGCCCACGTACAAAAGCCGCGCGACACTTTGCGGCAAATTTGAAGGCGCCCTAATTGATGGTATTACACTCTAAAAGCATAATTTAATTTACTATAGTAATCGGACGAAAGATTAGGTAAAAATGTAAATGGAATTATGAAATAAATAAAAAAGTAAGATTCTTTTTTACCCGACTATGGTACATGTAAAGCAATGCGTGTACAGGAACATAAAATAAAAAACCAATATAATATCTTATCAAGACAACTGCGACAACGGGTGGCAACTGCGATTACGAGACACTCCGTTTAGATGAGGTATAGCTAATAATTAATCACTTTTGGTTATGTGCGAAGTGGGTGTTGGAAACTGTCAAGTCGATCGCAGCGCACGCCGTGGCAGAAATTTGTACTACTGACGGCGAAGCTGTGTCAGATTTGCTTGAATCTATGAAAATCAGCACACTAACTTAACACGAAATCTCCAAAACTGTCAATACTAAAAACTTAAAATTTGGCATGAAAGTTTCTATTGGCATCTAGATGCTCACTTAAAAAAGGCTTGTCGCATTTTAACCCCCCAAAGGTGTTAAAACTGATGTAAAATTTTGTATGGGAATTCCGATACAAATTAGATTTTGTCCTTGGCTTCGTCCGCATCCGCTCCCGTCATCGTACCGGAATAAAATATAAGCTAGCTTTTAAGACTAATAATAAGCTTTTAAATATAAAAGGTTTTATCAAATTCGGTCCAGTAGTTTTGGCAGAATCCTCGAACAAACGCAGACTTTTACAGTACTATAATAGTGTAATTCACGGCTGCCCGAAAAAGTTCTGTCAGTACGCCGCGCTAGTGTGGCGCTAGTGTCGTGCACATAGCCAATAATCTCTAGATTATGAGAAACAAATCAATACGAGTATGAGTTCCATAACTATACGCCAACTATACGAAAACATTTTGATGTTAGCCTATTTCCCATACTAAGATTGAGGATCTTCTTTATTGCGACGCAAGCGGTTATCATTCGGCATAGAACTTATGTATTCTTGCCCGCTACCGCTTCTCGCTAGAGATGCTCGCGAGCACTCAATATTGTAATGCAGACAATTAGGCCTATAATTAGGTTTGGAACTTTACCTCCATTCAACTTTTAATCGTTTACATAGGAGCAATAATTATGTTCATACGAGCTGCTCAGCTCCGAGTTGATGCTTCACTTGCGTCCTCGAAATAGATAGAGATCTTCGACCCGAGGTATCAGTGAGCCACGTAGATAGGACAGGAGTGTAGGGTCTTCACAGTCATGATGAGGAGACAAAGGAGGTTGCAACCTGCCCGAAACAGGTCATCGTAACAATATGTGGCAGATAGATACTGTACTGCCTCCGTGGTCTAATGGTTAAGAGCATTGGGCTCTCGACACGGAGGTCGTGGGTTCGATTCCCACGGGGGACACCTAGTGATATATCACTTTGAGCGTTTTTCCCCAGTTGGTTAGGACATTGCAGGCTGAATCACCTGATTGTCTGAAAAGAAAAATTATTTCGTGCTTCGGATGGCACGTTAAGCCGTTGGTCCCGGCTACTATCTCTGGTAGTAGTAGACGTTACATAAAAACCACGTCAGAGGCCGTAAGGCGGTCTGAAAAAACTCTGACACCAGGGCTCGGCCCACACGATACGACAGAAGAAGAATGTGTTATAAACTAGCGGGGAAAGAAGTACTGACTGCTAATGTCCGTAGTTGAGCCTCATCTGGCAGCACGGAATCGCATTTTTTCTCGCTCCATTCTTTTCTGTCGCTCAGGAATATCATTTGCTAGAGCGATAAATTTCGCAGCACTGCCGGTGCCGCCGCATGCTGTCTCATTCCCGCTATCTTTCTCGCTCTAGCAAATGACTTTCCTGAGGGATGGAGCGTGAAAAAATGCAATTCCGTGCTGCCAGATGAGGTTCATCTCTTAGGTTTGGGTTAACTACAAGCAGTGAAATCAAACTAAAACAGTTGCCCATCAAAATACGTGCACCTGTCAGAGTTACTTAATTACTATGATTCTGACATCGAAGTTAGTACAACAAGCTCTACTCATGTAATCAATAATTTCGTCTGAAACAAATCACGAGTAAAGGATTGCTACAAATATTTAGAAACTATTCGACTAAATTAGTCTGTTGAAATACTGATTATGGACAACGATCGTGTGAAGAAGCTGTATAGTTCGAACTGTGTTTTTTGGCACTGTTGGGCTCTATCATCACCACCACCGCTTAGTTTATTTTTAGCTTATCAAAGAAGTATGATGTTGTTAAATAAATAGATGTGTGTTCACAAGAAATATTCTGAAATCATCATCGTCATGACTGTTATCGGCCACAGCGACTGTTAACTCACACCTGAGATTGGCGTTCATGTGCTCCTAATTTTTGCAGTACGCAACTGGTGCATCCACACATTCTGCACCCCTACGATTTAATTTGTAATGATCTTAAAATATAGTGCAAACTTTCAGAGCTTTAGATACCATTTGTATAATTATGTGGAATAGATACAGCTACTGTAGCTCGGTTATTTGTTTTTAACTGTGTCAAAAAAAAATGCATTCACGTCAATTTGAACACGTTTAATGTAATGCTTGCTTAATATTTCTGCTTTGATTTAGGATCTTTCAGCCAGTAGCTATTTATATTCTTTTGTGTACCTCTTACAGGCCGAAACAAGAATTTTTAACTTCGAAAATGTGCTTACTGCCACAACGTAGTGGTTATACTATAATAATTTCCTTAGCTCTGCTATGATTGAGTGGGCAACGGTGTGAATAAGCAGGGTCTAATAATAGTATTACCTTTTTATTGATTGTGGGACTCATGCCGTTGGAATTTCACTTATAACCTTTAGTTTGGGTATGAGTTATCTAGTATATCAACAATCTATCAGGTCCATAGTAGACACTTTCGTCAATGGACCATTTTTAAATAATCACAGGAGAAAATGCTAACACTGACGGTTTTTAAAGGGATGATTTTAACAACTTTCTCTATGGGACAGAGTTCAAAATTGCAAAAAAATCGACAGTCTTAATACATTTGGATATAGTAGTTTTAAAATTTTGTTTGAAATAGCAGGTGGATTCCTTTCACGATTTCTGTGTTGGTCTTATAGAGAAAGTTGTTTTGTTTGACGATCATTCCCATAAAAAGCTGTCCAATTTTCCGAGTGAAGTAATTTCTGGAACAGTTCACTGTCTTAATTAAACAAACTCATGATCATAATAACTTTCAGAGTCGTCAGAAGTTGTGCTGCATTATAACTATTTGTCCTTCAACTACAATTATTTTACCCGACTGCGCCAGAAGTAGATTTTTTTTATACAAGGCTCACTTCTCAGGATGCAATGACGCGCCAATGGATGATAGGAAAAAAACACATTTCCCATTATCACCTCTTACGACACTCGAGATGATTGTGGTCCATTCTCAACCGGAACCTCGCGGCATTTATTTTATTTCGGTTCGATTTTTATAACGAATAAAGTTAATAAATAAATTTTTATAATAGCCTTAGAATAAGATGTAGATATCATGAAACTCCGGGTTTGAATCCGCATGGACGATATTCTATGAACTAAAAAGAGCTTTTCTGTCCTAATAACGACTGCTCTCAAACGGTGAAGGAAAATATCATGAGGAAACCTGCATACGCTAACGAAAAAATTCTGTTGCGTATACAGGGTGTAGTGTAAGTGACAGCCTAGCAAATACTGAATCGGTTCTTCTTCTTATCGTGTGGGCAGAGCCCTGGTGTCAGAGTTTTTTCAGACCGCCTTACGGCCTCTGACGTGGTTTTTATGTGACGACTACTACCACCAGAGATAGTAGCCGGGACCAACGGCTTAACGTGCCATCCGAAGCACGGAATCATTTTTCTTTTCAGACAATCAGGTGATTCAGCCTGCAATGTCCTAACCAACTGGGGAAAAACGCACAAAGTGACATATCACTAGGTGCCCCCCGTGGGAATCGAACCCATGACCTCCGTGTCAAGAGCCCAATGCTCTTAACCATTAGACCACGGAGGCAGTGCACTGAATCGGTGAACTCTGATCATAAAACTGAACAACTTTCACTCAGGAAACGCGAAAAAAAATCAGCTGTCCCATAAATAAATTGCTGTACCTACCCGATTAAAACGTAGAGGATGGTGCATGTGGAGGTAGGTATTATATATGTCCTTGAGGGTTCATAATGGGACTATAGAATTCAACATCTTCATAATTATCTGGTTATTATGATGATATATTCCTAGTCCACTGCAAATTTTTATAGAAAAGCACTCTCGTCCTTACCCTCCTATGTCAGATGTAACAGAAGACCAATACGATCAGAGGTAGGGTAACAGATGCAGTAGCTGTAACGAGCAACCACATGGTTTAGACGTCAAACGTCATGGTCAGATCAAAGTATTATGAAGTGTGATCAAGTAGTATTACTTTGATCTAATCAAACATGACTGTGTGAGACGCCTGAAAAAATTAGTGACCTGGAGTGCGATTTTTGAATCACATTCGGTGAGTTCAGCTGTTCTAAAATGTAAAAATTACTGTGGAGATATGCATCTTTGTACTGCTGATTTGACTTGCAAAAATCATACTTCAGGAGTGCGATTTTTGGAAGTCAAATCAGCAGTAGAAAGATGCGTATCCCCACAGTAATTTTGACATTTTCAACTGCTGAACTCACCGAATGAGATTCAAAAATCGCACTCCTGTAACGACACCAGACAAAACATGGGTAAGGGGGACAAACTGGACTCTAAAAATGCAAATTTGTCCAGGAATCAAACTTATCTAAACTATTATAAAACTGTAACAGAAGTGTGTCTGTACATTGAAGATATTTACAAAAAAAAGATTACGATATGATTTTTAGATGTCCCTGATTCCAAATCACCAATTTTTGGATTTTTTGTCTGTCTGTCTGTTTGTTTGTTTGTTTGTTTGTTCGTTTGTTTGTTTGTTTGTTTGGGTGTTTGTTTGTTCGAGTATCACGCAAAAACTACTGAACCGATTTTGATGAAACTTTTTTTGTTTGATAGCTTATCATTTGACTTAAAATCTGGTATATAATTTATGCGGACGAAGTCGCGGGTAAAAGCTCGTTCAATATAAAAATGTTTTCTTCTTTCGTGTGAGATGTATCGCTACATGACAATCACTCTTGCAGTGTGAGTGAAAAGATAAGTTGGTCAGCAATAGAAACATAATTTTTAAAGTTTATTTGGGGTTAGTGCCATTGTGGAAGCCTGACACTAGACGGTTCTACGTCCTAAGAAGATAATCAATTGATATGATTGCTTGTTTATCTTTTTAGTCATCATAACTAACGAAGCAATGAGACCACATTACAGATCACTATCTTATAATAAGGAATCCTAAAATGGACCAAAAGTTTAAGGATCACTCAGACACGAGTTCGTAATGTTAATTACATTCGTCAATAAAAGTAAATTAAAGGAGTAATCCAATTTAAATAATTGTTTTAATGCATTTTGCTCTTGAAGATTCCGAGGTAAACTAGGTATATGCAATGTTTTAAATGCTAAAATACTTAATTCACGGTACGTGGGATAGCGTTTAAATAATAATAAAAAATAATAGATCACCCCTCGTCTTATTAGGCGCAGCCAGGATCCCTCTTCCTTGGTTATAATTGTTTACCTTTTATTAATGTTGTTCGTAAATGGAACGAAAAATGGTAATTCAATTACAAATATTATTTAGATGTTTTGTTTTATACCCTATAGTGGAAGCGTATCATTTGTATTCTTTATTTTATACTAATAAATAAATGTCTGTCCTATACAAAACTGCTGTACATACCTACCCGACTAAAATGTATGGGAGAGCTGATTTCTTTTCGCGTTTCCTGAGGTAGGTGAAAGTTGTTCAGTTTAACGGTCTGAGTTATTTCAGTATTTGCTAGGCTGTCATTTACACCCTGTTTACGGTGTAGTATGATACTAGAATTTAAGTGAAATCTTCTTTAGCGGCGTTATGCACTTTTTGGGATGGGTAAAAAATGTTGATCTCGCGTCAGGACCGTGACGTCACCTTGATCGAAAATTCGTAAGATAAAATTGGTAAGACGATGACGTAAGATTTTGGGATGTGTAAAAAATGTTAAACTCGCGTCAGGACCGTGACGTCACGTGACAGTCATAAGAAGTAAGATCTCTTAGGTGCTGTTTATACAGAAGAGACGTATGGCGGTGGCGGATAGTCAAAAGACTCAAAAGTAACACCAATATAAACCTTATAATTATGTAGCATAGCGTCGTTTATGTCGTAAAGGAAAAACGGCCCCCCCTCCCCCCCCCCGCCGCCCACGCTATGCGTTTATATTGCCGCACCCCACCCACGCCACGTCCGCGCCACATCAATTCTGTGACCGCCCATAGCCGTGATTACAATAAAAGTTCTATTGTGTCTCATTCACTGCCCCAGAATGTGTTAAACAGCACCTTAGTTTTTACTTCTGCCGGCGCTCCCGGAGTGCAACCCGTTGTTTTTTTTTTACTTTTATTTTCTTCTGTAAGATGATTGTTTTAAAAACAAATGAATCATTATTTGTCGTAATGTGAACTATTGACCCGGGAGAGTGGATTACTCGCATTATCTAGATCTAGGTTACCTAAGCCTGTCGGTAGTTGATTGTAATCTATCTCCTATGTGAACATTACGGCAATCTTTGTGCATTTTTCTGCAGCTATTAAATTGATTCGTTGAGATATTTATCTTTATTAATTAAAAGGTGAATGCCAATAAATTGATATTTGTTGATTATAGACTTTAGGAGTGGCTTATTCACCTTTACCATAAACGTTTAATTCTGGACATAGGCCTCTCAAGGATCCTCAAAGTGACTGGTCCAGCGCTGCTCTCCAATGGGTTCCCACCGCCTTCACCAAGGCTGGGTGTCCCTAGAGCAAGCCTATCTTTCTAACAAGCAAACGTTTGCAATTAGCCATCCCGCTTCAATTGAAAGCAAGATCGCAAAAAAACAAATTTTTCATCAATATTTTTTCTCTTGGGTGTTTGGCGTAAAATCCATCGGGTAGAATCACTGCTATAATTAATTACCTTTCAAATGATGGTATGTACTTATATTCAGAAGAAATGGTGTAGGGTGATTCTTGTAAAACTGGTTATAAATCGATCTTAGGTACTTTGCTCCTCTTTTCTATCGAGAAAAAATAGAACCGTGTTTTCAACGGTTAGATTTACTGCAGAAAGAACGTATTTGCACTGTTATGTGAACTATATATATTAAATGTAATAATTTGGTTATCAGAAATCGGTTGAACTAAATAGGTATCACTCCCTCTTAATGAATCTCGTGCGGACCTACCACCGCGATCGCCACTTAATTGTCAGTGATGGTGTATTTTTTTTCCCTGTCTGTTTATCCAAGGATCACTCATAAATTCGGTACTAAATCGATTTTAACGGAGGTGGAATAGTGCTAGCTAGCTTTTGTCCTGGGACAACGCGACAGGGAAAGCTTTGCGAAAAGTTACTTTGACATAAATACGGGGTGTAAAATTTTATGGGACACTTACTTAAAGGGGTGCTTCAGACCATCAAACTGAACAACATTCTCTAAGGGCCCAATATCGAAATCGCGAAAAAAAAATCTGCCGAACAACTTTTACTAACTCGACTAAAATGTATGGGACATTTCAGTCGAGTTAGTAAAAGTTGTTTAGTTTGATGGTCTGAAGCACCCCTTTAAGTAAGTCAGTGTCCCACTTAATTTTACATCCTGTATAAGAGCATTGGATGACATGTATAAGACCCTTCTTGTTATGCTGACGGGTTTTCAATGGGATAATCAGACCATACATTTTTTCGCGAATATTGTTCGTAATAATGTTATTCCTATCCCCTGAAAGAACCGTCAGCATTCCTCAAGAGGAGCCTCGAAGGAAGGATTCTCAATGGTTTTGAAGTCAGGTTATCAGTAGTAATATCGACTGCTCTCAAACGGTGAAGGAAGATCTTGAGGAAACCTGCATACGCTGAAGAAGACATTGTGAGGTGCAAGTGAAGTCTACCATTGGACACGCGAAGTGGAGTGACGTCACGCCCATAAAACCACCTCCTTGAAGATTGGCCCTGCAGTGGGACGTATACAAGGTGTAACAAAATACCCTAGTAATACTTTACGGGGCGCTTCAGACCATCAAAATTAACAATTTTGGGACCACAACGAAATCGCGAAAAAAAAATTACCTGTCCCATACAAAACTGCAAACCTACTCGACGTATACATGTATGGGACAGCAGATTTTTTTTGCGATTTCAATGTTGGTGCCATAGAGAAAGTTGTTTAGTTTGACTGTCTGATCATCCTCTTAAAAAACCGTCAGCATATAAGTTAGTAACAGGCTGATGATGATGGTGATTTCACTTTGAAATACGATATTAAGGCTATGCTTCCTTCAGCACTCATGAACAGGTAGAACGTATCTCTGTGATTATATCAAAGACAGAAAAGCCTTCTTTCTAATTCAATGAAACTAATAAATTGTATTTCCTGATAGTTCCTCAAATCAAAATCAAAAAGCTTTTTGACCTATATCACGATCCATTGATACTTAGTTCCTAAGCATCTGATTATGACAGTTAATAACATAAAGAGGTCGTTCAAGATTGGAATGCTTTTGCAAGGTCACAAATGGATGCGATATGGAGCATTGAACAGCGCCCATACGAAGTTAATACGATCATTCAAGTAAGATTTGTGAGACGGTCGGCTTTATGCAGAAGAGAGGCATTTTTAAATTAGATTTTTATACTTAACAAGACTATGTTTTCGCATGTGCTATTTCTGTCACAGTGAACAAGGTTTAGGTAACTACTAGTAAAATGTTAATATTCTGATTATTCTATTATTTTAGAATACAATCATAGGTAAATAATATTGTTCTTTTTTTTGTCCACGGTTTCCTAAATTGAAAACAAACAAAAATATATTAATCATCAAAATTTTAAAAAAATAATTATAAAAATTTTCTGAATGAACACGATGTCAGCACTAATGTTTTTTTGCAGTCTCCCCTTTTATATATTTCCTACAATTTCATATGCATGCATATAGTTACTTAATTAAATACCTTTCTGGTCCTTTCTGGTGTTGGCTGTGCACTGTCAGTCACAGGAACTGTTTTATAATCTAAACTATACATGCGTGAACTGACGTCAGTTACTGTAAGGGTGGTCAGAAACCCTGCTACAACTACGAAATATTTTTGTTAGCTAAAAATTGTAGCAAGGGTCACTGTGTTAGCATATTTAAGGTAACGAGATGGAATGCCCAAAAAAAAATTGCTCACGAAATCTTATCCCTTAAATGAATGAAAAGAAACGTGTAGGTCTATATCAAACCGTAACCACACGCTAATTCTGATACATCAATGAACCAAACAACAACCCTGCATCAAAACTTAAAAGAGACCCATATTGCATAGAACCATCCACAACAATTAGACGAGTCCATCTTCGTGTTCATATTTTGATTAAGCAACGCTCAGCCACGACTTTGAATAAAGAACCCATCTTCTGTAAAGTAGATCGATATGACCAGAAGGCTAGTATAAATATTGTTCTTGTTTTGAAACCGTATCAGTTAATTCATAGGCCTCCAAGTGTGAGCTTCTGCAAAAAAAGACTAGTAATAAATAGAAATGAAATTGGTGCGTAAAATTATTACGTTAGCAGTTTAGTGTTTTAAACGATTTTTTTAGGGCCCAAATTGGATACTGAAAATTAGTCGTATGATTCAGAAATAGAAATAGATTTAAGTTTAAGTTATAAGCTTCGAGAAGTGATGTAAAAGAAATGTGTTTTATTATAGAAAGTGCTTTCATTTTGGAAATAAAATTTTATTCAAGTTTTTTCAGTTACCAATTTTGAGATGTTAAATATACATTTGACGATGACGACCCGGTTGGTGTAATGGTTACCACGCCGGACTGCCAAACCAGGGTCCTGGGTTCGAATCCCGGTTCGGTCATGGATGTTATATGTTTGTGCCGTTGTTGTATGATTCCCAAAACAAAAAGCCTGAGGCTTACTTGGGATCATTACAATGTATGTGCCTGCGTTATTATTTTTTTATTATTTGCTAAGTCCATAAATTCACGACCTTAATTCCTTTTTGTGTAGTCACGTTAGAAGCATTTTTAAGATTGGGGTTAGCAAGGCTCTCCTGCTTGATCCTTAGTCATTATTTCGTATATCAATTTAACGTTTATTTTACAGTTAGTACTTCTTACTGTGGTCGCCCTGTCTAATGGCGCAAAATTAGACAGGACCTACCTACCCCCATCATACGCTCAGACGTCGGGGGGATCGGGAAACTTCCTCCAGACCCCAGTTTCTGGTCCAGCTGATTACCAAAGAGACAATGGTTTTTCTCAAACCGCTCCCGGATCTAGGAATGGTTTCGAACAGAGCGGTAACGAATACACCCAGAATGGTAATGGATTCGCCCAGAATGTAAACGACTTCGCTCAGAATAGTAATGACTTTGAACAGAATGGTAACGACTTTGCCCAAAACGGTAACGATTTTGCCCAGGGTAATGCTGAAGCATACAATGGTTTTAACAATTTTGAAAGTCGTCCAGAGCGTACCCAAGCCGCCTTCGAAAGGAACGCCGCCATTCTTCGTCAGGATAATCAAAATGATGGAGAGACATACGCATATGCCTATGAAACTGAAAATGGAATCATTGCTGAGGAAAACGGAGTAGCTACCAATGGTGTTGAAGCTCAGGGTGGATTCTCTTACACTGGTGATGATGGTCAGGTGTACAGCATCAGGTAATTTATGTTATAACTTTTAAAACAACAAAACAAGTTTAACACTTTCGCTGCTAAGCTCAAAACAATGCTATTCGCGCGGTGCTAACACTGTGGAATGCAATACAATTCTGACTCAACGTTTGAGTCGTGCGCACTGCGGCCCATTTGTCGCTGACCTACCACGTAGGTCATCAGCAGTTAAAGTGTTAACGTTGAGCAGAATCTGTTGCTAAATAAAATACAATGTTACCTATCGAGATCAGTCGTGTGATCAGTCTCGGTCATCAACATTTTGCATTTCTGGTAAAAACTCTGGGGGGAACTGTCCTTTTCTACGTACCAAACTCTGTGTTCTTTTTATAAAAACAACACAGAGTTTGGTACGTAGAAAAGGAGGTTGCCACAAGTACTTTTGCGTTGGTTTGGTGTAATTTTGTGAATGACACATAATCGTGTTTGTATTTTAATGTATAAAGTACTAGCTCTGAAAACTCTAAAAGAGTGGATTCGAAACTTTATCGATTGTAATATTTGAGAATAATGACGATGATGACTTCCTGACCAATTTAAGTCTCAGCAACTGCTTTAACTTCAACGCTAACGTTAATCTCATTACATGTTGATAACACGAATCTGTAATTGTAATGATCCGAACATCTACCACCATTTGAATAGTAGGTAGTACTTATTTGAACAATATATTACTTGCAGATACACAGCCGATCAAAACGGATTCGCGCCCCAGGGTGACCATCTTCCCACTCCTCCTCCGATCCCAGAAGAAATCCAGAAAGCATTAGAACAGAACGCTCGCGACGAAGCTGCTGGCATCTATGACGATGGTATGTATGCTGTATGTTAACGGCTGCGCTGGAATGGGGCCAAGCTAGAATACCTTCCCATTATTGCTTCTATTAACAGGCGACTATAAGAGCATACGAAAAAATGGCTAGCACTGTTAACCCACCTCAAACTGCAACCTGCAATGCACCTGTCAAGCGCATCGACTATCGCAAAATCCTTTTTATTACGTCCTTTCTTCTTTCGCGTAGAATGGCATAAATGACTAGCCAACGTGGTGAAGAGATTTGCCAACCAGCTTATGCTGCTTGCTGATTGCCCATGGTACTCCAGACGTAACGGGGATTTATAAAGTCACTAAGGGTGGGGGAGGCTCACTTTGTACACCCCTAGTCTATGTCCCAGCTGCTGTGGACTTCTTGTAGGTGCTCTTAAAATAAAATTTGAACCTTCGGTTTAAGACAAGATTTATAGGAAAACTTATGAACTTACTTTAAACTAGCCGTTAAAGTGTTTTACTTCAACACGTTTCTTGAATAAAAATCAATGCCGCCCTTGATAATCTGTGCGAATTTACTAGGTCAAATAGATCATTTTCGAACTTAACAACATGGGTGGTCTGCATTTTAGAACAATTACTTTTTTTAATAGCCTTAAAATGACTACAATGATCGGCTTTTAATTCGGGTATTCACATTATATTGATTGATATTATTTCAAATCCATAATAAAAATGTTTAGCCTTTTTTGGTCGGAAGCATTCTATTTATATTAAAAATATTTTCTATTTACAGGAACTTACAACGAAGCTAAATACAACGTTGACAACTTTGACAACAGCAACAACTATGAAACTGGCAACACCGGCAACATCGGTAACAATTACGAAGCCGGCAATACCGGTAGCAATTACGATGCTGACAACAACTACAGCGAAGAAGATAACTTCAATGGCGATGATGAGGACACAGTTGTGACCAACAATGCCTTGTTCCGTTCTTCTGATGGACCCGCTACTAGGAACCAAGGTTTTGCCCAAGATAACGGTTTTAACGCTGCTTCCCAAGCAGGCGCCAATGGTGTAGAAAAAGCTTACTTACCACCTTTCGGTCAAAGGTCTGGTCAAAATGGAGCTGCTCAAAATCAGGTCACTACCTTCAGAGCTCAAGGTCTTAACCAAGGCCCCTTCAGAAACCAGGCTGGAGATGTTAACCAAGCTTACCTCCCACCCTTTGCTGCCCAAAGGAACCAAGCTTCAGCACCCCAGGCTAACGGTTTCAGAGCTCAACGACCCAATCAAGGATTTGGAAATCAAGCTTCAGATGTCAGCGGAGTCGAAAAGGCTTACCTCCCACCTTTCGCATCTCAGAGATCCAGCCAAAGAAACCAAGCTGCCGTACCTCAAAACCAGGGTAATGGTTTCAGAGCCCAAGTTTTCGGAAACCAAGCTTCAGGTGTAAATGGTGTCGAAAAAGCTTATATCCCCCCATTCGCATCTCAAAGGTCTGGTCAGAACCAAGCTGAACTTCCCCAAAAACAGGTGTCCGGTTTCGGAGCACGTGTCAGTCAAGGATTCGAAGGTGTTAATACCAACGGAGTTGACAAGGCTTATCTCCCGCCTTTCGCTAACCAAAGATCTGGCCAGAACAACCAAGCTGCCCCTGGATTCAGAGCTCAAGGTCCTCTTCGTAACAACGCTGGAGCTAATGGAGTTGACAATACTTACCTACCACCTTTTGGCCAAAGATCTGGTCAGACCAATGAAAGGAATGGTTTTGCCAGGAGGCCAAGCTTCAACGCTAGAACTGGATACCAGTATTAGACGAATTTTTATGGACTTGATTATTGAATAAATCTTTATTTATGATAACATTATATTTTGTGGTTTCATTTTCATTGAAATAATAACATAAACATAAAATAACATAAATATATTTTTTTACACCCCAAGAATAGACAAATAGGTACACTAATAATGTCATAATATAATTAATTGTTTTATTATATCTTTTAAGAAACAATGCATTGTACGATTATTTAAAGTAGGTAATCGGTAAGAACCGAGTTTTCTAAAACAATATACGTAACTGCTAACGTATTGATGTTAATATCTCTGTAGGATTACTGTCTAAAATGTAATTTTATAAATCCAGTTAAGTTAAACTATCACTAACACCACACTTTCCTACTTCATAATGTAATTTAATGACAAAAGTATTTTTTTGTTTTAGTCCACAATGAAATTAAATGAAAAAAAAATCTAAAATTACTTCCTTGATAGTAGTTAGATAGTCTTGATCCTTCCAAAATCACTTCTTTCCTCGAATTACCTACAAAAACGATGCTTCATTCTGTGTCCACATCAACAAAAATTTCAAAAAACTTTCAGCTCTTTCTTCACTTCACCATTAGATTTTATCACCATTGACATAAATGACCATTATCTCGAGTGTTTAACATCAAATAATAGAAGCATGTCAAAGCTTTGTTCTTTTATAGCATTGTATGTCGCTTCATTCATGACATTGTTAAGGGGCAGCTCTTTATACATGAATGATTTTAATGGATTTAGACCGTCGTCGCTAGTCTAGATAGTTAAAATGTTTGATGGATTGAATAAATGTACCAAACATACTGTATTTAACGATAAACACATTTTTTTGTAGCCAGCTTATGTTGGTTTTTTCGTAGCTTGATGTGTCGCCGTGTGTACGTCAAGGTACGAATAAAGTATCATAACAAAAATTCTTATTTTCAATCTCAGTTTAGGTTGGCATATTGTAAATTTTTTTAAATAACCCTCACAGGTACATACATTGTAATGATCCCAAGGTAAGCCTTAAGCTTTTTGTTACGGGAATCATACAACAACGGCACAAACATATAACATCCATGACCGAATCGGGAGTCCAACCCTGGTTTGGCAGTCTGGCGTGGCAACCATTATACCAACCGGGACATCAAATTTTTAAAGGTGGTTAAGATCATCAAACTAAACAACTTTTATTATAATAAAAGTTGTTTATTTTGAAAAGAACCATTAAAAAAGACGTATATGTAGTTCGGAATGGCTCGATAGATGGTAGATGGCGTTGATGCGAGGTGGATGTGCGTCCTTGCTATTGATAAAATAAAAAAATGCAAAAAAAAGTAATACAATAAGATTTCTAAATCGGTAGGAAAACATGAAAGACACTCCGTCGACCGATGCGTGACGTCAAAGTAATAAGATCTTTAAGGGTTGGACCTCATCTGGCAGCAACGCATCACCTTTTTCTATCGCTGCATCCTTTTCTGTCACTCAGAAACGTCATTTGCTAGAGCAAATAAGGTAGACAGAACGCGACAGCATGCCGCAGCACCGCTGCGCGCGATCGCGTTCCGTCTATCTTATTTGCTCTAGCAAATGACGTTCCTGAGTGACAGAAAAGGATGGAGCGACAGTAAAAGGCGATGCGGTGCTGCCAGATTAGGTTCAACCCTAAATCAGTAGGAAAACATGAAAAGACACTCCATCAACGGATGCGTGATGTGCATTTATTTTAACTTTTTTATCCTAAATTATCATCTTCGAACCCAGATCATGTCAACGCCATCTATCGAGGCATGTTGAACTGTGTTTAAACTAGCTATCAGATTAGTCATCCCCTCCTTATGTAGTTAAAATATGTTGGCAAGTTTATTTTTGTTAAAATAAATGTTTACTTTATACTAACTGAACCTTAACACAAGTTCACAGTTCACGGATCACAAGCAATTATCAGAGACAATACCTATTCCGTTGAGATGATACGTCGTGTGTACAGTGACCTCTATCTTAATAACTATCGTAGATTGGACAAAAGGAACTGTTCAATTTACGTTATGAAATATTGATCGGTTAACGCCTTGTTTTGATTTGAGATTAATAAGTAGTAGAATCCTTGCGTCAATTAAAATATGAATAAAGCGCTTTCGGCGTATCGTCCCTCGGAAGTCAACAAATTTTAAGTATCAAAATAATAAAATTATCGTTTCAATCTAATTATTTTGTTATAAATCAGTTGGGGTGAATGAGGTTTTGCGATTATTCATTAACACGTTGTATAAGGGACATTCATGACAATTCAAACCATGGCAATTTTATAGAAGGATATCCATATTGCATTAGCAGTGCCTGAACTCTGTCCCGACTTTAGCTCACGATGTGTTCCTTTACTGAAAAGCTCAATAAAGCTATGTTGTACTGGATGAACGTCCTTATACAGGGTGTTAGGGTAAACAGTTGCAATACTTTAAGGGTTGATTGTACTCATGATACTAAACAACCTTCCCAAAGAAACCTATAGAAAATTCGTAATTTCTTTTTTCAACTTTTTGTACTAAATGCAATCAGCTGATCGAACGTTTGTATGAAAAGTCGTGTTTTTTGCGAATTTGCTATAGGTTTCTTAGGGAAAGTTTTTCAGTATCATGGGTACAATCACCCCAGTAGTGGAACTGGTTACCCTAACATCCTGTATACGTCAGTCAGCCTATATACGTCCCACTGTAGAGCACAGGCCGACCCTCCAAGGAGTGTGTATGGAAGCTAGTTCACCACGCGTGCCCAACCTACGTTATATACATAGCATAATTATAATTTTATTATTTGCGTATTGTTCATTCAAAAGTGTATTAAATACGCTTAACAATACACCAATTTTAATAAAATTTAATAATTAAAATTATATAATAATTGACAGAAAAGTAACATATTTTATGAAAAAGAAAATAAGACTTTTTTTCCAAAAAACAAAACCATGTTCAAAAGCTAGTGCAAGGTACTCAGAAATATTATGGCGGTATTGTAGCGTAGGTATTTCTTTATTAATGTAGACAAACTCATTAGATCTAGCTTTCTAATTCACAAAAGAAACAAGAAAGCTGTAATTACGATGTACGACCACCAGAATGCTAGATCATTTATTGTACTATCTGTGGACCTATATCAATCTTCTCATTGTTTCATTTCAGACCGATAGTCTAATCGTTTCAAGAACTCATCAACATTACTGTAGACTTCATTATGTCTCCGACGGGACTAATTCCCTTACGTTTGTCACCTCCAATTACACTGCTGGCCACGCAAATGTCAAGGTGATCTAATACTATAATTCACGATCAGAATTAACAATAAAAATTATGAAATCGTAAAATAAACACTCGTAATAACTTGTTTAGGCATTTGACAGCAACAATTAGGGTTTCTGTCACGCTGTACGTCTGTCACGTATACGCGTGCTGTTATTAGAGGTTAATTTTTAAACATGGTATAAATAATATTTTTTGGATGGAGAAGACACACATCTCAAGTGCATCCTGTAGTGGACACATCGATGGAGATGAAGAGTTTTTTGGTTGGTTTATATTTTATTGTGGCTTGCAGTGTAGTGTTAGTGTTAATAAGTGAAAGTGTTTAGAACTAGGCGACAATAGCGTGTTAACAATTGATCACAATATAATTGTGCATTATCAAGCCATTCTTTGTTCTGAATGTGATACGCAATACCATCTTAGTGTATTTAGCAATTTATACACAATTCACGATAGGAATTATAAAAGCTCTCTTCCTTTTACAGTTTCTCTTGGCCTTAGGCCTTGCATCTTCGGATAAACTGGATCGGAGCTACCTTCCACCACCTGGATCCAAATTTTCTGGAGGAAGCCCAGGATCCCTTCAAGTTCCATTAGAATACCCTAAAGAAACCCACTCAACAACTTTGCGTCCTTTAACATCTGGAAGAAATGACAATAGATTTATTTCTCCTGAGGATTCCCAACTGACAGTTGGGATTGATAGAGGAACTGGATTACAAAATGGAGCTCCAGGGAATTCGCAAGATTCAGTCCCTATAACGCCAGGACCCAACGCCCCTTTCACGTACTTCCAGAACTCTTATAAAGTGCCCACAACTACAACTTCTTACGCATATACTCAGACGACCACTTATCCTCCTTCCGAAGGTTTTGAAACTACACTAAGTCCAGTAGGTCCCACAGGTTTTCCTGATAGTCCTTTCAACGAAATTCAAAAACAAACTGGTATCAAATTTCCTTTGAATCAAGGACAGAGTTCTCCCGGATATCTACAACCTGGATTCGTACCTGGAATTAATGTGAATAGTATACCATCTGGCATTGGATACCAACCTCAAATTCCCAGTGGACAGGCCGTTATTCATGGACCTACAGGTTTACAACAACGCCCTCATAATTTTAATCATTACCAACAAGGTTTACCAAGTTCGACTGTTTCACCTATTCATGGAATTAATGCCCAAAGCCCTGGTTTTAGTCAATCACCATATGACCAAAACCAAGGTTTCACACAACATTTAGGAGTGCAACCGCCTAAACAACTTATCGGTCAGCCTGGAATACCTTCTACTGTAGCACCTCAAGTTATTCCAAACTATCAAACAGGTCTTCAAGAATTTCCACAAAATCCAACCCAATTTATTGGCCAACAAAGTTCACTGCCATCAACTATAGGACCTCAGAGTATACCTTCCAATCAACCAGGATCTATTCAATTCGGCTATCCCTATTTGCAAGAAAATATCACTCCTGGATCAAATATTATCCAAAATCAAAGTCAACTACCAACTCAACATACTGCACAGCAAAGTGTTTTCCCTACAAATGTGGGTCCTCAGAGAATTCCTTCCAATTTTAATCAGTACGGTTACTCTGATAGCCAAGGCACTATCGCTCCTGGTTCAAGCATTCCTCAACAATTTGATGGAACTTTCCCATCGGTATCTCCGCAAAACTTCCAGATCAATCAACCAGAGCAACCTCAATTTGGAGGAAATCTTAATAATAATCAAGGAACCATAGCCCCTAGTCAGAATATCCCTCAAATAGGAGGTCCTCAATTTGTTGGTCAACAGGCTTCAGGACCACAGGGCATTCCGTCTCAGCAACCAAGAGCTGAACAATATGGTGGAGATTTAGACACTATTAAGGGAATAACTTCAGGATCAAATATACCTAAATCTGATCCCTTCTTGCAACAGGGACGACCTGGAACCAGCAATCAACAACAACAATCATATAATCAGAATCAATATCAAGGAAATAATGTGGTACCTCAAATCCCTAGTTCTACGATGAGACCAACTGACTCTCAGAATGTTTACAGACCTGATTCTACTGCTACGTCTTCTATTATTCCCCCTGGTTATTACAATCGATCTTCATACCCAATTACGACTCCCACAATACCTACTTATGGCACTACTCTGAAAAACGTTCCTTCGTCTGTTTATCCTTCAATTATGAACCAAGATTTAGGATTCTCTCAACGTCCTGAAAGACCACAAGCAGAATCTGATAGAAACGCCGTTATACTAGATAACAAAAACGTCTTAACGCCAGAAGGATTTGAATACAGTTTTGACACATCTAACGGAATCCATGCAGACGAAAATGGTACAGCCATAGATGGTGTAAAAGCTCAAGGATCATATTCTTACACTGGTGATGACGGGAAAGTTTATAAAGTCGTCTACTCTGCTGATGAGAATGGTTTCAGGCCTCAAGGTGATCATTTACCAACACCACCACCTATACCCAAAGCTATTCAAAGAGTCATTGAACAGGCTGCTAAAGACAAAGCTGCTGGAATCACTGATGATGGTATGTTTATCCATTATTCTTTTAATATTTCACATATAATTATTACCTAATATGTACAACCATTAAATTTAAATTTTACTTAATTTTAGGATCTTACAATGATACCAAATACGGACACAAGAAATACCAAGGTATACGGAACCCCTATCGACCACAAACTCAGGATAGAATCATAACGAATGGTGCAGATATTCCTGATTATTATGAAACTAGATACCCTGAAGATGACAATAGGAAGACTGGATCGCAAACTACAAGAAAACCTATTTTGGCGCCAGGAGATAATATATCCGATGAATATGATGACGAAATAATTGGTAGTCATAAAACAATTTCAAACGAAGGTACTGTAACAAAACGACCAGGACATGTACCTAGCAGGCACCCCTCAGGCGAACAACAGGAGCAAGATGGGTATGAATATGTGGAGGATGAAAAAAACAAAATGAACACAAGGAAAAAACCCACAGTTTCTCAAACTGAAAACACTGTACCAATATTTGATTCCAACAACAATGATTTTCCAAGACAGCGTCTCACGAAACCAGATCGTAAACAAAATATTCAAGGTACTAAAGATAGGATCAGTGGACCTCAAGATATTGAAGAAGAGTTTATAGATGAACCTCAAGAGTATGGGATTGCACAGGATCTAGCTCTGAACAAAAAACGTCCTTCATCAACTCAAAAACCTATAAATACAGGAACAGAGTATGTTGACAATGAAAGCGAAATACAAGATTTGCCAGACGAATCACTTGTTCCTGGAAAACCTAAAGGCTCTAAACGTCCTGGATACTCAAAAATTAACTATGGAGAAGAATCTGATACCTTAGATCAAGAGTTGGATAAGGACAATCGACATGGGACTTCAAATGAACCGTCTCAATCTGACTACTTCGAAGATTATACAAAGCCTGGATCGACTCTGAGTGGAAGACCTAAAGATAATAAACGCCCTGGATCTTCATCAAACACTAGATATAATGCAAGTGTAAGACCTGGACGTCCTGGAATTCATGTAACTCATGATAAAGTATTTGACGATGATTCTACAGATATGCAACGAGGACAACCAACTTCTGGGAAAAATGGTCAGACATCAAACATTCAGCATACTAGTTCGATCGATATTAGATATCCCCAACAAATCGAAGAGGAAACAGGATACCAATACAACCCTCCACAAAACAAATTTATTCAAGGTGAAACCAATAGATTTCCTACACGCTTCCCAGAGATAAAACAAGTTTCTTCAAAAAAACGTCCGTCAACGCAGCACGGGTCGGCAGGTAAGAAAACTACAACTATACAACCGTTTATGACTCCCAACATTTATGCTGACGATGACGATGGCAGTTACGAAGATACAATTGATGAATACCCGTCAAAAGAACCAGTTAAGCCTACTGGAACCAAAACTACGTCAGCACCAACATCTCAAACTGATTATGAAGACTTTGAGCCTGATCAGCAAATAGGTGATGTTTTAATCACTCCGTCGAGAACTAGAAAACCTGGAAAAACTGTGAGTAGTACCACACGTCCACCTTACTATGAACAGCAGACTACAATCAGACCTGATGTCCAATATACACCAGCTGATAATGATGGAGTAACTCAAAAAGACACATTAAGACCTGTACAAAGAATCGAAAATCAAAACCGAGGTTTCAACAGAAATCGAAGACCTGGACAAAGAATAGGAGGCACAAGAAAACCAGGTTTTCCTTCTGTATCATCAACTACGCCTATGTCTTATTATACAGAAGAAACCACCCAATCTCAATTTCCCACGAAGTATGAAACAGATGCTTCTGTAACTAGTAATTTACATACAACTAGAAAACCTGCATACCGAAAGCCTGGAAGCCCAATAGTTTCTGGTAAACCATCTTTAAGACCTGACTCTATTTATACAGATAGAACTACCGTTCCTAGTTCTACAACGTTAAGACCAGTACCTTCCAAATTGCCTGGTCGAACAACTTTTGCACCAATGACTGAATATTCTGATGAAACTGGAATGCCTATATCTACAACAAAGAAACCTGTATTATATGCTGTAACTCCTAGACCAACATCTGGTTACGTTGATAGAACTATAACACCTGGAACCATAACTATTAAACCTGGCAGACCAACAACCATTTCCGATTATTCTGAGAGAAATGTTACACCTGGTTCAATTACTGTGAGACCTGTCACGTCTAGAATTTCAGGTACACCTGATACAGTTTACGCTCAAAATCTTCCAAGTACTACATACCGACCAAACTATTCCTTTGCTAATGCTACAAATCGACTAGATCGACTAGGTCAGCCTGGCCAAGCCAGACAGGCAGGAAATCTAAGCCAGCCAGATCAGGGAGGGGATAACATTCACTTCGGAATACCACAATCGAGACGACCAGGACTAACCTACGACAAATTCGAACGACCACAACCTGATCAAGCAGGACAAAATTTCAATCAATTTGGAACAGGACAACCAGGCCAGGCAGAACAGCAGTTGCAGTCAGGACAATCTGTTAATCAATTTGTACAGCCACGACCAGGACAACAAGAACAGAAGGGACAAACAATTGGTCAATTTGGACAGCTGGAACTAGGGCAACAACTAGGACAGCAAGGGCAGCCAGGACAAACAGTTGATCAATTTGGACGACCGCAATCAGGACAAGAAAGACAGCCAGGACAAACTGTAGAACAATTTGGACGACCGCAATCAGGACAGCCAGGGGTAGTTGGACAATCAGGACAAGCAGGACAGCCAGGGCAGCCAGGACCAAGCGTAGACCAGTTTAGACGACCGCAACCAGGACAACCCGGTTTATCTGGACAGCCAGGGCAGCCAGAATCAAGCGTAGACCAGTTTGGACGACCGCAACCAGGACAGCCAGGTCTATCTGGACAGCCAGGGCAGCCAGGACCAAGCGTAGACCAGTTTGGACGACCGCAACTAGGACAGCCAGGTCTATCTGGACAGCCAAGGCAGCCAGGACCAAGCGTAGATCAGTTTGGACAACCGCAACTAGGACAGCCAGGTCTATCTGGACAGCCAGGGCAGCCAGGATCAAGCGTAGACCAGTTTGGACGACTGCAACCAGGACAGTCTGGGCTATCTGGACAACCAGGGCAAGCAGGACAGCCAGGACCTAGCGTAGACCAGTATGGACGACCGCAATCAGGACAGCCAGGGTTATCTGGACGACCAGGGCAAGCGGGACAGCCAGGACCTAGCGTAGACCAATTTGGACGACAACAACCAGGACAGCCAGGGCTATCTGAACAGCCAGGGCAGCTAGGAGTAAGCATAGACCAGTTTGGACGACAGCAACCAGGACAGACTGGCCAGCCTAGTTTTGCAAGACAGCCAGGGCAGCTAGGACAACCTATAGACCAGTTCGGAGGGCCAAAACCAGGACAAGAAAGACATCCAGGTCAGCAAGAGCAGTCAGGACAAAACGTAGACCAGTATGGACTACCACAACAGGAAATTGGTCAACAAAGCCAGCCAGACAAGCTAGTTCAAAACGTCGACCAGTTTGGCAGACTTATACCAACTTCGCAAGCAATCGGAAGTACATACCGCCCTGATTACTCAATACCAACTCAACAACCTTCCACAACTTACACAGATGGTATTCAGTCAACTCAGACTCCTGGCTTGGTTACCTTTAAACCAACGGAACCTAGGTTTGGAGGTCAAGGATCTAGTGAAAATGGCCTGATCAAAGGGCAAGCACCAACTTACTTAGGTCCTTATGGAGGACCAACAACCACTGAAAGGGTGATTGGAGAAGATTTCAGTGGACCAAAACAACCTCAACGATTTGACCCAGAAACCGGCTATCATTATTAGAGATTTTTCTACAAAATAATTATTTCATTGTTAAATTATATTATGAGCATGTGAATGAAAAATAAACAAAAAAAGGAAACTTAAAATAAAAACGATGGTTTTGTTATTGCTCCATAACCTATATTTTCGTAGGTAAAACGATACAAAACGGGTATCTAAATCTATATAGGATGTAACATTAAATGGGACACTTACTTAAAGGGGTGCTTCAGACCATCAAACTGAACAACTTTTACTACGGGACCAACACTGAAATTGCGAAAAAAATACCGCTGTTCTATAAAAAACTGCAAACATAACTCGACTGAAATGTATGGGGCAGCAGGTTTTATTTCGCGATTTCGATATTGGTCCCATAGAGAAAGTTGTTCAGTTTGATGGTCTGAAGCACCCGTTTAATAGGGCCGATCACAAAAAAATATTTTTTTCTTTTAATCTCTTTCAGCTAGCATGAAAAATTTGTTACACCTACTTACCTACCATTCATAATATAAAATATGAAAGAGGTACTGCCCCAAGCTAACGGCATTTGTACAAAACACTGTAAAATACATCAAGTTCCGTTAGCTTGGGGCATTACCTACTAAACATTAATGTATCCCTTTTTTTTCTTCTATTAGTAGAAGTAGGAGTATCTGCCTTAATTTTTTACTTTCTGTATTTATTTATTATTTGTCATCAAATCCGAAATTAAAATTTTCTCTATATCTATCATAATAGATGTAGAGAAAATTTCAACCGGCTACCAATTACGGTTCAGAAGATACAGCGCTCTGAAGCTAGGACGGACGACACATACGGATAGGCTTATGTATAGGGAGGGTCCCATTTTCACCCTAAAAACGAATATTTAAATAAGACTTTGCTCTTGGTATCAAAAAACATAAGCTCCATCTATCCTTTGAATACGAAAGCTTTTACTTCTCAACGGTCTAACCTGATCGTTCGTCACGATCTCTACATTTATAGCTTATGACAGAAAAGTCAAAGCTTAACTCGGTAGATGGCGTACATTAGCGATGTTTTCGATTTTGGATATTTGGAAGCTCACTGACTGAACTAAAAAATATATAATTTATACACAGGTGCACTTTATTCTACACACCGACTTAATTATAAACTAAAATATATGATTTACAAAAGATGGACAGGATAACCTGGTTGCCTTTCTGTAGGGTTGGCTATGGTTTTCACATTATAGAGAGGATTGGAAAACGAGTGGGGAGACATTTGTCCAGCAGTGGGATACTGAACAGGCTACCATGCAAGAATAATATACTAAGGGCGAACTAATTTACTCTAAAAATGATTACTCTATCCTGCTACAAATACGTAAGTACCTACTGTAGTAGGTATTATCGCAACTTCTAGTTTTAGTAAAGTTGTAGTTGAATTTTTGACTATCCGAAGGGACAGAAGTTGTAAGTTTATATAACAAAGTAAAATATTGGACAAAGATCGTGACCAAACAGGAATCTGAGGATAGAAATTGAGGCTGGGGAGAACCTATAAAGGACGGCACGATAATCCATGCTTACGCAAAAAGAACAGAATGGCAAAAAGGATATAAATACAGGGTGAAATTGATATCATTAGCATCCTTTTAAACTAAGATTCTACCCATTAAACTGAGCCAGCCCCGGATCTACGATTTTTCCGACCCAGGGCAAAAACTTGACATTAGCGCCCCTCCCCTCCAAGGGAGTAGCAATAATTTTTTTGAGGGGTGGCCGGGTCCAGTTTTGGTTGTTGCAAAATTATCAAAAACTTGGAGCGAGCTAAGCAAGCTCGAGATTTTATGGCAATAAGATTAGCTCGTCGTAATATGATTTAAAATCTGGATCGAATTCTGCAATAGGCATGACTGGATACTTCCAATACAATAAAAAAAATAAAGAGCGAGCGATGAGAGCTTTTTTACAATATTTTATTTTTCAAACTCTTCATTTTGGCAAAAAAAGTATGGAACAGCAGATTTTATTTTTGCTCCGATCAGTTTGCTCCCATATTAAAAGTTGTTCAGTTTGATGGGTAGAGTCTTAGTTGAAAAGGATGCTAATGATATCAATTTCACCCTGTAGACGAGGATGGAAAAGCTTGGGGAAGGAGACCTTTAAACGATGAGATATTAATGTTAGATTAAAGAAAGATGTTAAACCTTTTTATTTCTGCTCATTACTCTATGACTTTGTATCTCAACCATAGACATTATTATATGATCTCAACTATAAATTAACGTCATAAAAACTCAGTGGCTAATTATGATTCTTTTACATAATAAAAATTTTTTGTTTGTCTGTGTTTTTTTGTTCCCTAATGGCTTTGGGTCAAAGGGGATCCGTATTGAATCCGGTTCTTGGCCTTCTTTACGACTTCAAGGCTACGATCAAGGACTGATATAAAATTAGAATAAGTAGTTGATACGTTCAATATAAAAAATATGGACATACTAATAAACCCACTGGCTTTTGCTGGCGACTTCGTCCGCGTGAAACTAGAATATCGAAAAAACCTGATAAAATAATTCTACCGACAGGACTAAGGTCCTTTATTGAAAAACCTGCCCCTGGTCATACTCATACCTTGCACGGCTGACTGCCCGTATAGGCCAGTCATTTTACGGAGTTTTGTTAGGCGGGGTAGGGAGTAATTATTAATTGGACTTTTAAACTGTAACTGGCACCATTTAGTGACAATTAATAAAATTAATAAAAATATAAAATTAATAATAAAAAATAAAAAATATAAAATTAATAAAATTAATATAAATTAATAAAAATATTTAGTGACTAAACCATATTAAAAAAAAAATTGCTACGCAACATAGAAATCGAAATTTCGTGTCCCAGAAGGCTTTTAAATTAATAATATTAATACCAATGCACTCATTTTAATTAGATTTAACAATATACATTATTTTTGATCAATAAAATAGGCATTAAAATTTAAAAATTGAGGTATTTATTAGAAAATACGAATATATTTTTCAAAACCTTCTAAGTAGGCAAAAATATAAAAAAAAATTATCATCAGGTTTTTTAGAACGAGATAATATCTTTATTTTAAAATTGGAACTGTTGCTAACGTAATTTTTGTTTAATTTTGGTACATTTCTAAGCTCAAATTGGCTCTTCAATATTATAGCGAAAAAAAATGCAATTACTAATTAGTCCCGGCTCAAACCGTAAAATGACTGGGCTAGTCACAGACTTTCGGTAGTTACTGTTAGTGAAACTTGGATATTCTGAGTTTCCAGAATATCTCTGACTAAATCCCTATGAAGCATAAAATATATTGTTAAAGTTTAGAAATATTTTTTTATTATCTATACTCCATTTTTATTAAAGACGAAAAAAAGAAGATCACAGAAGCAGGGCTACGAAACCTTTTCAGACCGTGACCATTTTATAAAAAATTCGAAACACTTGTGTCAGTTTTTGATGACTGATGAATATAAGAATTAGGGATAGCGAGTGAAACAGCCAATATTCTGTAGCGCACTGGCATTTATTAGAACTAAAACGCTCTCACCGTGTATACTCACATACTTAGGCACATTTTAGTTCACGCTATCGGAGTTGATGGAAAAATAAGAAAACGTCTGTTATGTATGTGCGTGAGTTGATGGAAAAATAAGAAAACGTCTGTTATGTATGTGCTCACTAGTAGCATAGCGAGGGGGGGCAAATGCCCCGGGCATCGGGCGGCACTTTACCAGAGGTGGCAAAAATATTAATTGATTGAGCTCTAACTGAACCACAGGGTCTTAGGGTAAACAGTTGCATTACTTTAAGTTGTGATTGTACCCATGACACTGAAATACGTTTCTGAAGAAACCTATAGGAAATCCGCAAAATTCGGTCAGCTGATCTAACGTTTGTATTAAAATTTCAACTTTTCATACAAAGACAAGACTACTACTCAAGACACTAGCTGAAAGTAGACAGGATTGGCGAATACTCCACCGACAAGAGCGTAGCTCTTAAATAAGATGATGATGATGATACAAATGTTGGATCAGCTGCTTGCATTTACTATAAATCAAATCAAATCAAATCAAATAATCATTTATTTTAGACCACAGATAGATCCATAATAGCGTTAGTTAGGGCTTAAAAACTATGTTAGTGTTACAATAAAAACAATAAATTAAATTCATTACAATAACAATAACATTTTTACATTAGATTTTAACAGCCCCAATAGCCAGACCCACCCAGTGTTGCTGAATAGGACAATCATAATGACAGGCTATTGTTTTCAGGATGCTGTTGTTGCTGTTCCGCAGTCGATGTAAAAGAGACGCGACTTTCTTGCGCCTAATGGCATAAAAACCATCTGCTCGCGCCTCGGCAAACATGCCGGACGCGCTGCAGTATCGTGGCAACCTTAACAGCATCCTGAAAGCGTTGTTATATTGTACACGCAGGACATTGATGGCCCGTTGCGTATACCATACCCACAGGCCGCTCGAGTAGAATGATTGACAGTAAGCCTTGAAAAGCGTTACTTTAACTTCCTTTGTACATCGAGCGAACCTGCGAGCCAGCATATTGCTCCTGACCGCCAATGCCCTACGCTCTCGTTCTATATCACATTCATCATCCAGGTCAAACGTAACAATATGTCCCAAATATTTAAATTGGTCTACAGTTTCAAGCACCGCTCCATTGAGCATAATGGGAGATACATTACTGGGCCGATTGTTGCCCGCTTTAAAGATAAGCACCTCACTCTTTTTAGAGTTATATTTTAGCCCATGCTCCTCTGCATATGTCTCACACTTGGCTAACAACTTTTTAAGACCACCAATCGATGGGCTGAGCAACACCATGTCATCTGCATAGCTGATGTTATTTACACTGATTCCGTCAATATAACATCCTACATGCATGTTGCTCAGCTCAACGATCAGCTGATCTATGTACAAATTAAAGAGTGTAGGAGAGGTAAGTCCCCCCTGCCTCACCCCACTATAGGAAGATCAAAAAAATTTTTATGAATTTTATTTAGGTTTCTTAGGTAAAATTGTTAAGTATCATGAGTACAATCACCCCTTTTAGTAATGCAACTACTTACCATAAACAACCTGTATAACCAATTCGTAGAGCAGAGTAAAGTCTATTTTTGAATGGATAACCAACTCCACCAAACCAAAACCAAAAGACCTGAAGATGTCTGACCACAACCCGAACAGGTTGTGCTAAAAATATCGAGCTGGCTTCGGTCGCTTCGGTCTCTCCTTTATGTTTAACGTAGGTCTTCTTATAAAGATAAGGAGGCAGCAAAATCGGTCTGTGCTCCGGGGTCTAGACACCCACGCTACGCCACCGGTGCTCACTAATGTCCGTTATTCCGTATTAATAAACCGCTCTGACAATCGATTTTGAAGACGTATTTAACGAGTTCTTCTTAGGCCTTAAAAGACATCTTAAAATAGATCAAGTCGGTATCAGCTAATATCACTTAAATATTGTCTCAAGCAAACTCTAATTTGTAACAAATTTTGTTCCAAAAATGCAGTTGCAGAATCCATGTTGCAGAAATCATTGGAATTTAATCCGTCTGCTTGTAACATCAATATTATTTGGTATTACTTGCGTCGCGCAGAGCGTTGCCGGTAGTGTGATGTGGTATGGACGCACTCAATCGAATCCGTCAGAAATTCAGAAAAGTGGCCGCCATCTTGAACTTTTTTGTTTTTCAATCTATTACTTCCAAAATAGATATCTGGGAGTTTCTGTCATCTCCAAACACGAATCTGAAGTAAAAAATTTAAAAAAGTGGCCGCCATCTTGATCTTTTTTGTTTTTCAACCGATTGCTTCCAAAATTGATAACTGGGGGTTCCTGCCATCTCCAAACACGAATCTTAAGTCAAAAATTCAGAAAAGTGTACGCCATCTTGAACTGTTTTTTTTTCAATCAATTACTTCCAAAATCGATATCTGGGGGTTTCTGCCATCTCCAAACACGAATCTGAAGTCAAAAAATAAAAAAAGCGGCCGCCATCTTGAACTTTTTTGTTTTTCAACCGATTGCTTCCAAAATCGACATCTGGGGGTTTCTGCCATCTCCAAACACGAATCTGAAGTAAAAATTCAAAAAAGCGGCCGCCATCTTGAACTTTTTTGTTTTTCAACCGATTGCTTCCAAAATCGATATCTGGGGGTTTCTGCCATCTGCAAACACGAATCTGAAGTCCAAAATTCCAAAAAGTGGCCGCCCTCTTGAACTTTTTTTTGTTTTTCGACCGATTGCTTCCAAAATCGATATCTGGGGTTTTCTGCCATCTTCAACCATGAATCTGAAGTCAAAAATTAAAAAAAGCGGCCGCCATCTTGAATTTTTTTGCTTTACAACCGATTGCTTCCAAGATCGATATCTGGGGGCTTCTGCGATCTCCAAACATGAATCTAAAGTCAAAAATTTAGAAAAGTGGCCACCATCTGGTACTTTTCCGGAGATTCCGGAGTGAGATATCTATTTTGGAAGCAGTCAGTTAACAAACATTAAATTCAAGATAATCTTATTTGTTTTTTAACCTTATTTGTTTTCCTTCCAATTTTCTGATTTATGATATCAGATTCATGCTAATAGATTGCAGGAACCCCCAGATATCGATCTTGGAAGCAATCGGTTGTAAAGCAAAAAAATTCAAGAAGGCGGGCACTTTTCTGAATGTCGACTTCGGACCCGTGTTTGGTGACCACAGAAACCCCTACATATCGGTTTTGGAAGTAATCAATTAAAAAACAAAAAAGTTCAAAATGGCGGCCACTTTTCCGAATTTCTGACTTTAGATTCATGTTTGGAGATCGCAGAAACCCCCAGATATCGATTTTGGAAGTAATAGATTGAAAAACAAAAAAGTTCAATATGGCTGCCACTTTTTTGAATTTTTGACTTCATAGTTGTGTTTGGAGATGGCAAAAACCCCCAGATATCGATTTTGGAACCAATCGGTCCAAAAACAAAAAAGTTCAAGATGGCGGCCACTTTTCCGAATTTCTGACTTTAGATTCATGTTTGGAGATCGCAGAAACCCCCAGATATCGATTTTGGAAGTAATAGATTGAAAAACAAAAAAGTTCAATATGGCTGCCACTTTTTTGAATTTTTGACTTCATAGTTGTGTTTGGAGATGGCAAAAACCCCCAGATATCGATTTTGGAACCAATCGGTCCAAAAACAAAAAAGTTCAAGATGGCGGCCACTTTTCCGAATTTCTGACTTTAGATTCGTGTTCGGAGACGCAGAAACCCCCAGATATCGATTTCGGGAGCAATCGGTTGAAAAACAAAAAAGTTCAAGATGGCGGCCACTTTTCTGAATTTCTGACTTTAGATTCGTGTTCGAAGATCGGAGAAACCATACATTTTTCTAATAGGTATATTTAAATTTGCGATTGGTCAGAAACTACATTATTTATTTTCCTTTTGCAGCAATTAGTTTACAATATGTTACAATGTTTCATAATTTTATTCGAAAATGCAGAGCTTTAGGTCATTTTATGGTTTATCTGCTGGCAACATTACGCACGTCACTGCATCACCCGTGTGCTATACTATGCGACGTCGCCGCGGTGACGGCTGCTGAATTGACACAGTGGCAATGCGTCACCGTGTATGCTCCTACGTGCGGTTTCATTCAACTCCTTGCTTCACAAATGACGGGCTGCCGTATGACGCTTCGTCTTGCGTCCAGCGTGTGTGAATAAAAACCTATTAGTCTTCTGTAGTCTGTCGCCTAATTGTCATCATTATCTCGTGACGATTATATCCACAGAACATTATAAGAGAAGTTAGAAGTGCAAATCAGGCATGGAACGCGTGCCACACGGTTATGCAATAATTTGCTTAAGGTGCGCGGCGTGGTGCGAGCGAGAGGGCATAAGTAGTTGTAGCAGCGTGAGTGGGAAGATACGTGGTGACACTCGTCTCCTAAGCAAAAGCGCTACTTTGCATTTCTAAACCCCCTTATAATGTTTTTTGATTATATCAATGAGGCGTTTTGGTAAATAAAATTTTTTTACAAAAAAAGTAAAAACTGACTTCAAAAGTAAAAAATAAAACAAATTAATTTCCTTATAGATTTGAACGTAAAAGTCATAGGCTGAAATATTATTTCTTACTTTTTTACTTTTGAAGTCGGTTTTTACTTCTTTTGTAAAAAAAATTTATTTCATAACTTTCAGTGATTAAATATGTTAGTTCGATTCAGATATCAGTTATATACGCAAAGGGTACATTGAAACGAGGCAAATGGTTCAATTGCAAACGATTTGCTGTCAACTTTTGAGGAGTTCTATTGTGTAGCTTCGAATCGCGTCATCAGATCTTCACAAAATTAAAATGGGACCACCTCGAGAGTATACCCTTTCAAACAAAAAAAGATTTTTTTAAATTGGTTCACAATTTCCGAAAATATCGGTGAACATTTTTTTTTTTTTAAAAAATATACAACCGAACAAAGAACCTCCTCCTTGTTTTGAAGTCGGTTAAAAAAAATGGGACCACCTCGGGATATACCCTTTCAAACAAAAAAAGAATTTTTTAAATTGGTTCACAATTGACGAAAATATCGGTGAACATACATAAAAAAAAAATACATACAGCCGAACATAGAACCGCCTCCTTTTTTTGAAGTCGGTTCAAAAAAATTGCCACAGTAATAAACTAATGCTTGCCAAACGTATTTTCCTAGATTTCCAAGTTTAGAGACAAATTTATTCATACATCAATAATACGATGACGATCATAACGATTTAAATAAAGTCGTAATAATTTTAGAACAATTTTTTAGAATTTTTAAAGATGTTTTTTTCGAATTGTCAATATGGCTACTACTAGCGCCACCTGACGGATTTTTTTCATAACAGTCTTTAAAAAAGCTTCATTGAAACAAAGGCGAACCACATGTGCGCACCACTGCTTCTTTAGGTCTTTCAACATCCCCATTTTGTTGTTTGATACAATATTCATAATTTCTTTAAAGTGTGTACTATAAAGAATCATTTTTACCTTCTTTTCGCCCCTATCTGGAATGGAGTATAGTCTCCCCACATTTGGCACACCCCCTTTGCAAGTAGAAGAGAAGGTCTTACAATTATCGACATTATCACAATTATGACAAGTTGCACTGCTGCTATGGTCAATAAACAATAAAATAGTTTTTCAAAGAGTTGTACTGACATATTGCAATGAACTTTTCTATGTCTCATGAGCTCTTTGTATGTAATTCCGGGTACTAACGAGTCAGATCGTTTAAAGTGATCGTTTAAGATGGCGATCTGTGTTCCTGATCGACTAAACCGCAAAGTGCAATAGTCCAGGGTCAAGTTTCTAGAACAAAACTACAAAAATTATAAATAAATGGTTACATATCCTTATAAGAGCGTCTTTGTGGCGCGTTGCGGATTGGCATGGAAACTCAATGATGAGGGTCTGGGTGGTGGACTAACGCCCATAAACCCTCTTTGAGGGTAGGTCTGTGTCTTGTAGTGAGAGGTTTGTAGGCTGATAATGATGATGATGACGTATCCTTAATCTCCCAAGTGATTTTTTGCAAATATCTTCAAGGTATAGCCACGTCAAGTTTTCAATTGCATTATTATGTGTATGAAGGTATAAAATATATATTTTAAGTCTGAATACTTTTTGTTAGTGCATTATAAATATTTCAACAAAATGTCTTAGTTACACGGATGTGTCCATAAGTCATGCCGTAGTCACACTAGTAGTGTTACAAAATGGTATTCCTTCCTACCTAACCGTGTATTTCAGATTGGAAGAAAGAACGGCATTTTCGCTCTGTTCGAACAGTGTATACTAGGCTCATCATCATCTCAGCCGATGGACGTCCACTGCTGGACAGAGGCCTCCCTCAAGGATCGCTATAACGACCGGTCCTGCGCTGCCCTCATCCAACGGGTTACCACCGCCTTCACCAGGTCGTCGGTCCACCGTGTTGCCTACCCACGCTGCGCTTTCCGGTACGTGGTCGCCACTCGAGAACTTTTCGGTCCCATCGGCCATCGGTTCTGCGAGCAATGTGCCCCGCCCACTGCCACTTTAGTTTAGCAATTCTTATTTATACTAAGGTAGCTACAAAGATCTCAAGACCATTATAAAAGGAGAAACAAAGAAAACAAAGAATCCTTCTCTAAAACAATTACTAAATGACATGCAAAGAAAAATATCAAGGTAATAAAAGATGTAAAATGTCGTAACTTGCACCGTGAATTGAACTAAATTTCGATCGTTCTTGAACCCCAAGACCCGAGATACCTTTACCTTATGAAGAGATGCATTCTTGCGTACATTATGTTTGTATTGTTACTCGTAAAAGACCGGTTGTCCATTCACGATGAAATCACGATTTTATTTGTATGATTGTAGAGTAACAAAGGGAAGGAATTTCCTGAGGATGAAGGTAGACTAATTTGGTATGATCGAAAAGTGAATCACATTGGCTTAGAATGGACCATTCCGTCCACCAAACGGTGGCGTAAAAGGCAACTAAGGGATAAGGTCTCTTCCTATCTAGTGTTTTTGTGGGCGAGTAGCTAGCCACCTGTTACTTGACACATCAATGCGCAAAGTTATCATCATCATCATCAGCCTATACCAGGGGTGGCCAACCAGTCGATCGCGACTTTTAGTCCAGTCGATCGTGGCAAGGCAAAAAAAATAAATAAGTAGAGCACACTGCGCGCAACGTAATTACCAACTACTGCAGTATCATCTTGTATCATTTTTCAATCGTTTGTTCTATAATATTTATCCTCTATTCTTTTTACGACTTCTATTTATTCTTCTATATCTTCTTCTATTTTTGTTATGACGTTTCGGACTTCCATTCCATAGTATTAAGTAAATTTAAGGAAACAATCTCACATCTGATTTGAAAAGGAACTCCTAATAATAATAATAAATCATTTATTTCAGACCATATTTCAAATCCATTTGTGTTAGTAAGTCTTCGTCATCAAACTATGTTAGTAACATTAAATTACAATAAAAAATAAAAAATAAAGCTAATGGTTACTTTGAACTGTGCACCACGTGAAGTCTGCAACAGTGGTTCACGTAGCGACAGTCCATCCTTTCCGCGATCATGGACAGGATGCCATGGCCGCGGCCTAAGACTGGTCAATAAAAAATACTACATGATTTTGTACTAAACTATTTTGTTTCATTTAAGATTTCAAGAAGTATGTAAGTGGTAGATCGCACAGGGTTTCGTTAGTAACCCGTAGATCTTATGTCTAATCAAGTTGGCCACCCCTGGCCTATACTAAGTGTCCGACTGCATAGGGCACAGGCTTAACCTCAAGGATGGTGTATATGAGCATTAGTCCACCATGCCTGCCCATTTCAGATTGGTAGACTACACAATACTCGTACGCATCAGAATTTTTATTTTTTAGCCTATGAAGGTTTCCACACAATTTTTTTCTTCACCGTTTGGGAGTAGTCGGAAGTGTAGGACTAATGCCCATAAACCGTGAGGATATACCTGTGCCTTGCAGTGGGAAATATACAGGGTGAAATTGATATCATTAGCATCCTGAGTCTACCCATCAAACTAAACAACTTTTAGAATGGGAGCAAACCGATCGGAGCAACTAAAAAATCAGCCATTCCATACTAAACTGCAATGCCTACTCGACTCAAATGTATGTAACAGCCGATTTTTTAGTTGCTCCGATCGGTTTGCTCCCATAGTAAAAGTTGTTCAGTTTCATGGGTAGACTCTTAGTTTAAAAGGATGCCAATGATATCAATTTCACCCTGTATTGTATACATATCGGTTGGTGATAATGATTACCTATAATTATAATATTGGGATCAAATTTCGTTTATATGAAGTACGCGATAAAGTTGGCATAAAAAGATATGATGACCAAATTCTTGAGTACTATCTGTTAGTAAAGTTAAGACTCAAGATAGGCTATTGTTTAATCTAGATTCTTACTTTCACTTCTGAAAGGTTATGAAGATGCACACAATACTGCCTTAGGCTTTTATGCAAGTAATTATTCAATAGGTCGTAGTCAATATGTAAAGCAAGAGGTATTTTAGCCTCAGGTAGCGATGAGCATGCTTTAAGTTGCAGACGAGCGTCTAACTGCGATTTTTTGATCGCAGGCACCGCTTAAAATTACATAGAGTTTTTAAAAATTAGATTATAAAAAAATCGATACAGCGATGTGATTATGTTTTAGTTGTGATGTGTATGTGAAGTCTACCAATCCGAATTTGGAATGCACATGCATCCTCCTTGAGGCCTGTGCCATAAATTGTGACTGACGATGATGATGATGATAAGACGTTAGTCTGTACAGACAGCTGTATCGGGCACCAACTGCTTAAATATTACGTGTTCCGAAACTTGTCATGAAGACTCAAATTAATAAACCATGCAAGCTCATAAGCGAGCCCCTTAGCAAACTATAGAAACAAGTCACTAATCACGACCAGATTCTATAGTTTACCTGGTCGCACAGGACACTGGTCGTGGTCCTTCATTAATATCATTAAAACTATGGTCCATCCAAAGTCCACGGAAAAAGGCGGTCCTACTCTAAGATTTATTCAATTTATTTTTGCAAATAATTTTTTACTTTTGTCATTTTACAAAAATTTTGTTTAGAGGTTTATCGATGTGGCTTGAAAGTACTCTAACCGTATATTGATTAATTACTAACTTGCCTCCATGAATCAGCTCGGGGCTCATGTAGTGGAGTACACATGGCATCTTACGATGACTTCATTAAAGTTAAAAAAAAAAACTCTGTCCTTCCATGACTGCAACAAAATCGCAAGTCAACAACTTCAAAGTAAAGAATTTGCGATCTATTAATTTCGACATACTATGTAGATCATCTTCGTACCAATTTGGTATTATCGTAAACTGTAATAACGCGTATTATGTTAATTCTAATACTAAATCGTAATTACTCACGGATGATCTTTATGTTTTCGTAATTACGATTTTAAACGCTACTTGTGCGGTAGTGAACTAACTAAAGGACAGATTACGCGATGCGAGTAGTTTTGGTCAGTTACTGGCAGTGCAGCTACTCGCACAGTGACCTAAACATTAATATTAGTATGGTTGATCAGTAGCTTGCATCCGTGTTACTGCAATGTTTTCTAGTTTTCACTCGTCCCTCGTCTCCCTCACCATGCATGCCTACTAAACAAATCAAACTTGATTTATATTCTACTGATCCCCGAGTCCCGATCAGCCTCTTAGCATAGGCCTTTAGCATAGCATATTCTATGCCGAAAACCATAGGACCTTCTGCTTGGTCTTACAGGCCGAAAGGGTACGGACTGATCTATCGGGGCTATCAATACTCTATGCTATGGTATAGAGTCTATGCCATCGTTAATTTGCACATTGCATCGTTGATTACCGGCTATAATAAGCAGTGCTGCTGCTTTAGAAATGCTGTATTAGGTCATTTATAAAATGAAAATACTTGACTGATATATTACTTCGACTTGACTAGACTTGGACGGGATATACTGGCCTGTGTCATAGCAGCTAGGTACTTATCATAGTGTGACCGAGCAAGGTAATGAATGACATACGGTTATAATGGCAGTAGCTGGTTGCTGTCGGGTGAGTAGCTCGCACCGTGTGACCTATCTTTAGGGCACGGATAGCAACTCGCGCCCTGTTTAACTTGACATCTGTCAGGACAGTTATTTCATTTAGCTCGGGTGCTTAGCTAAAATGGGCGAGCGGGGGTCGAATTGAGATTATTTAACCTGTGGAATAATTGCTAATTGGAATGCGAACTTTACGTGTACTTCTAAGCCATATACTTTTGATGGGTTTGAGGTTTCATCAATCCAGAAATAAAGGTTAGTAGCCTAGCTACTAAATTTTGCTGTCGTCTTATGTAAATACAAATTGCAAACCATAACATTTAGAATTATAGCATTTTGTCATGGTACCTATATCGAATGTGTCAAATCATAAATTTAAGGCCATAATCACACTGTCACGCACGCGCATTGCTTCTGCAATATTATGTCGTTTTAATTAAAATAGTTTGAAAAAGGTAGTAGTCATGTATTTCAAACGTGCAAGCACGTGCATGCCATTAAGAAGATGGTCTCAGTTCAATTGAACTCGTGATGTCATGTCATGTGCTTTTCATTCTTTTTAATGGTTTGAGATAAAATTTAATTTTTTTCCTTCGGTCTAGCAAGAGTCAACTAATATAAGCGATAAATCAACTTGTAGTGGTTTGTCACTTCTTCCTGAACATTGTACAAAAAGTGATGTTATCTTTCGCCGTTTTCCTGCATACACCATACACTGAAGAAAAAATTCTGATAGGTTATAAATGAAATCCACCATTACTACACGTGGTGGACTAAATAATGAAAAAGTGAACTGCCTTATATTATTCAAATTTATGTTCTGTTTTGGTGTGGAATAATAAAGTATAATTGAATTGATTTGAACTGCACGATTAAAATAATATAGTTGGTAGTTGTAGCAGAGTTTCTTTATGCATGTAACCAGCTAATTAAGTAGCTTATACTACACATAATTAACGAGATGTTCATTAGCTCCTATACATATTTTTTACTCCCCTTAATCAGATCACGTTACGCCTTGTAAATAAACAAAGGCGAACTGATTTCGTATGCTTCTATGGTAATTCTAATATTCGGTGCTCTACAAGATGTATCATTACATCTTTCAAGAGCATCGCAAGAGTAAATACCAGGTCAATGCGGTTTAGACAGGGCCGGTGCCGGCGTTAAGTCTTTATTGTGGACCCTTCTCATATTTTACGAGTTGTGGACCACTCTTAATAAAGACATCATTTTTATTCGAAAATATAATACAATACAATACGATATGTAATAAAAAGAAGGAAAACTAAAACTTAGTAGGTACTTTAAATTCAGGAAAAAATATCGTTCTTGTGATCTCAGTTGGTCGAAATAAAGTTTTTCTATTCTATTCTATTATATAAACCCTTCTTATAGATACTTATTATACAGGTTAAAGAACAATAATTATTTTATTCGGAGTACATTGGTCTGAAACATTATTACAACTACCAACTAGCTTTAAAAGTTGCTTCCAGCTTAAACTTTGAGCAGGCACCACAATGAGAAGAAGATTACAAGAAGAGAAGAAGATAGAAAATATCAACCTTTAAAATGTATAAGGTTGCAAAATGCTATGACCGACGTGTGGTGCCATCATTAATAAAGCCGAATATTAAACCTCGCAATGAAAGATTTTGTGAGATAGGTGCAACCTACCTCTTTTGGTCGCGAAAAAGTATTTTTCTGTAAGTAAACATAAAATACGTGGCTTCAACAAGGCTCGTGAAATTTAACATAATTGTGCCCCCTTCGTATCAACCTTATTCCGGCCCTGACTTCAGACAACCTTGAGACTGATCTTCTACAATTATCATTACTCTCCGACTTGATTTATTGTAACATTCTATCAATATAAATTGAAGTCTTAGTGAGAGGTCAAACGGCCTCATTTTGTTTTTTATTTATGTTCTTAGAAATACGTGTTGTAAATAAGAATTTTATTTAATTACTTGCCATTCGTTTTCAAAATTGTCGCAAAAAGTTATTGATGTCGCTTATATTAAAGTTATCACTCAATGCTACCTACACTGAAAAAAATGCGAGCCAACTAAGAAGTAAAAAATAATTGAGATGACGTTATTATTGTTTACTAAAAACAAAAGATGGTAGTTGTAACAGAAAGCCGAATTCGTTTAACAAAGTTCTCTTAGTCAGAGAAGTCTTGATATTGACAGGCTCATATGGATTCATGATGTATGATTATTATAAACAAGATCTTGGTTGAAGTAAACAATTTTTTTCAGTGTACAAATTATATGGCGATTTAATAGATTCAGATCCCGTACCATAATTTTTCCACGTTCTATGTGTAGGCAATTAAACCTATATCCATAAGGTACAATTCTAGTAGAAAGGTCATATCAGTTTTAGGATCCTAAAGTCATAGGGTTGGCACTTTTAGGCCCACTTGCGCCAAATGCTGTGTTAAATTGCGTAACCCCGTGTTTAGTAGCACCGACCTAAAGTGTTATCGAAGATTGTCTTGCGCCAATGAAAACTAGTTCATAGTTAACTAACCTGACAGTTTTCTATTTTTCGCTGGCAACATCCTAAATTACCATAGAGTTTATGTAATCCGACAAAATATGAAAAGTGAATGATGAATGAACATTATATGCACCTCTCTTTCACACTGCATCTCTTTGTATTTGTCTGTCTCATTTGTTTTATCTTGGCAATGACATTTCGTTTTTTTTTGTTTTGTTTTAAAATCATTCAGCTTTCAATCATGTCAACAAAAACAGCTGTTGTTTCAATTTTGACATTTAGCCATATTTAGCACGTAGTTTAGTGACTTAAACCTACCACATCGGCAGTTTAAAATTTAAATATAACACAAGTTTAGCCCTCTAAAACAGGATGATGCAAGACATAATTATAATTTAATTCCAAAGTAGCGTCTAGTTCTGATTTAATGACGATAAACCTGCCTGGCGCAAGCGGGCCTTAGACATGTACCCTTAACCCGTCGCAACCCCCTGCGTAACGGGTGCAAAAATTTAGTTCAAGTTGATTATCGTAGTACCTACCTACGTTCATTTTTTTAGGTAATTTGTATACCGAATCTTAACTTATCAAGTTATCAATTTATGAAAAAAAAGTTAGTCTGTTAATTATAATTAAATACACTTGCTCTCTTAATCAAACGGAACAAAATTTTTGCATCCGGTTCGCAAGAGCTTCTTCAGAAATAAGAGTGGCAAATCCTTATGTTTTTAGGATCCTTTCCACTGAAATATGTATGTATAAAATTTTAAACAAATGAAAAGCCACATCAATAAATGATTAATATATATAACTTAATAATGTATAACGTAGTAATGTATAATATGTATACATACAGGGTGAAATTGATATCATTGGCATCTTTTTAAACTTTTACTATAGGAGCAAACCGACCGGAGCAAAAAAAAAATCTGCTGTTGTATACATTTGAGTCGAGTTGGCTTTGCAGTTTAGTATGGGACAGCAGATTTTTTAGTTGCTCCGATCGGTTTGCTCCCAGAGTAAAAGTAGTTCAGTTTGATGGGTAGACTCTTAGTTTAAAAGGATGCTAATGATATCAATTTCACCCTGTATAACGTAGACATAAATTCACGGTTCAAATAATCAATAGTCAAATACCGACCGTTCTAGTTTACAGAAAATAAAATTACACACAATGAAGCTCGTTTATTTGCCATAAATCGTGAATCGTGACTTATAGATGTTTGCAAAAAGTTTCAATGTACAAATCATATTAGGTGAGCAATAATTCATAGCCGATCGAAGGTGTAGAAACGGGGCACGTCTTCTCTAAGTAGAAACACAATTGACGAATCTGTTTATTTGACCACGATTTGCTATAACTAGCTTAGCCTTTTGGTAGACTAGTCTTTCGTCTATAAAAACACATCAAAACTAACCAATGGTTTATAAGTGGCTGTCCACCCACTGGACGGAATGGGTGGTCAACTCTAAAATAAAATTAAAGCTAGCATCAAACTTTTTTTTGACTGGATGATTTTATTATTGACTAGAGGCTCGCCTTACCTTTGCAATAGTATGTCTAATAGCATCGTGCAAATATTACTATTTAATATTATATCCATGTTAATACTTAAAACCGTATCAAAATCCCTACAGTAGTTTCTGAGATTAGCCCATACACAGATAAACGAGGTGGGTTTCTTTAATTTATTATAATAACTAGCGACCCGCCCCCGGCACGGGTGCAATGCTGATACTAAAATATACATTATATTATAAACCTTCCTCTTGAATCACTCTATTAAAAAAAACGCATCAAAATCTGTTGCGTAATTTCAAAGATCTAAGCATACATAGGGACAGACAGCGGGAAACGACTTTGTTTTATACTATGTAGTGATGAAAAACTCTTTGAAATCTAATATTGACCTCAAGCTGTCTTAAAAGTGCTAAGTAGTATTTCAACAATATTAATTAATCGGGCATAGGCCCACCACACATTCCCACCGCTGTAACTCCTGTAAACCAGGATCAACAGCGGTGACCATTCACAACACTAGACAATGAAGTCCAGCGAGCCCGGGGGATGACTATAATCTGTCTCGGAACCCGCAATGAATTTAACCAAAGAAGTTAGAAGAATTAGGAAAATCAAGCTTATGCTCACGACTATATTCCCCGAGGGGGTAGTCAGAGATATTCTGAAACTTCAGAACATCCACGTTTCACTAGTAGTACCGAAACTCTGTCCAGTGTGACGGGGAGTGAACCCGTCGCCACTTGTAATGGACAGTAGGTACGATACATGCCTCGAAATTGAAGCATACAGGTTTCCTCACGATGTTTTCCTTCACCTAAAAGCCAGTGGTGTTACAAATCGTACATAAATTCCGAAAAACTCATTGGCCGACTCGTACGAGTCGGCCTGGACGGGAATCGAACCATATCGCCACATGCACGGCAGGCAAGGTTACTCGCCACTGGACCACCGCGGCTTTTTAGTACGAAAATCAAATAATCCGAATATCGTCCATCAAAAATATAAGTTGAAAAGAATTCAAACGAAGTCAGGTTTAAAGTGTAGTTTTCAATCAAACATAATTTGAAGTTAGCCTAAGGCGTAGCAGGTCGATTTAGTTTAGCAATCACTGGTCAAAAGGTAGAAGTTCGCCTCGCCTTGTTTCTGTAATGAGAGCTGATTCCATTTGATTACTTTTTAAAGGATGTTCATAAGTATGTACCTAACTGGTTTACAAGGAAACAAATTACTTAAAAAATTACTGAATTTTCTAGCAGGCCAGTGTTTCCAAGATTGGTTTCTAATCGTGGATTGTTAGTTAATAATATCGATAAGCAATAACGTGATGTGGTGTCTGAAAACTTCCCATTTCCATGGTGTATGATTTTTCAATTTGATGTACAATTATAGTATAATAATAGATAAGCGTACTTTTGGTAACCATCAGCTGCAAGGCTGATTCAGTATTCATAGGGTGTAGAGCATCTCTGTGATGGGGATGGACCAGGTCTGCCCGCATAACTCCAGTTGGTTTAGGAGTTACAGTTGTTCAAAGGTCTGGTATTACATGATCCATCCCAATCACAGAGATGCTCTACACCCTATGAATGCTGAATCAGCCTTGCAGCTGATGGTTACCAAAAGTACGATTATCTCTTACACTATAAGAACAGTATTTTAAGTACCTACGAGTACTGGATTATAAAGCTTTGAAGCCATGGTCCACAGGTCCATTTGTCCCAGACGCCAGTCACTCACAAAGACAATAATTTTCCCTGTACTATTACTTTAGTGTCAAACCTTGTAATTTTTAATCTTTATTTTCTTTGTGTGAGCCAATGGTACCGATTCGGACTGTGCCACGACTTAACTTAACTAAATTTATTCCTGTCACTTTCTAAAATAAGATTAAGAAAAGAGACAGAAAACCAACAGCTGACTTTAGTGCTGTCAAAGTGACGTTACACGCCCAAAAACGCTTTAAATAAGATGGCGTACATTATGATGGCATCTTATTTTGGGCGTGTAACGTCACTTTGACAGCACTAAAGTCAGCTGTTGGTTTTCTGTCTCTTTTCTTAATCTTCTTTTAGAAAGTGACAGGAATAAATTTAGTTAAGTTAAGTCGTGGCACAGTCCGAATCGAGGCCAATATATACTTTTTTACTTAAAAAAAAACAATTAGTAAGAATAAGTGCGGAGATTGGCCGTCGAGTGAGGGAGCAAAATTGTGACCCCCATTCCGAGTCGTTTCAGGTGCCATAGAAATTCAATGTGGCAACGCTGCTAGCGTTATCGCGTTATGGGCTCCCTTGCGCTGGGATCGACAAGGGGTCGGTTATTCGACTGAGCAAGTTGACGATGAATGTCTCGGCATGTATTTCATTGTTTTGACGAAGCATGTTGCTGATTTATGTCTGTTTGTATTCTTGTTTGACGACCCTTGTATAATGACTGCTATATTTTTCATCTGGGTGTCCCAAGAGCAAACCTCTTTTTCTAACTAGCAAACTTTTGCAATTTAGCCATCCCGCTTCAATTGAAAGCAAGATCGCTAAAAAACGTATTTTTCATCAATATCTTGTCTCATGGGTTTTTGGGGAAAAATCCAGCGGGTAGAATCACTGCTATAATTAATTACCTTTCAAATGATGGTATATTCAGTAGAAATGGTGTAGGATGATTCTTGTAAAACTGGTTATAAGTCTGAAATTGAACTTACTTTGCTCCTCTTTTCTACCGAGAAAATTTAATAGAATCGTGTTTTCAACGGTTAATTCATAATTCATAATCATTTATTGCTTCATGTGGTGTAGTTAGATTCACTGCAGAAAGAAAGTGTTATGTGAACTATATAATATATTAAAATTGTAATAAATTGGTTATCATAAATCGTTTCGAATACAGACAAAATAGGTGTCACCCCCTCTTAATGCTTTTAAGAATAAATATTATTATTTCATTAGAAAGATTAAGCAAGTATGATTCTATTTGCTCACATTATTAAATTATCAATCCAAATTATGCTTAATTACGACGATTCAAAGTCGAACTTTGGTTGTGAAACGATACAAAGATGTTAATATAATAATTACTTAATGATACACTAACACAGTAACAGGTAATTAATTTAATTTTCTTATTCTTTGGCTTTTGAACTTCTATTCACCGCGTTGAAATAAAGGTTCTTATTTTTTGTGAACTCTGACGGGCCTATTAATTGGTGCTGGACTGCCAAATAATACGTTGCTTGGTTCCTATTGAACATAATTTTTTAGGGGCACAGAAATAAGTTTTGCAACTATACAAGGTGTAACTAAACAACCTAGTTATACTTAAGGGGACGCTTCAGACCCTCAAACTGAACAACTTTCACTATGGAGCCAACGTCGAGAAAAAATAAAAAAAAATCTGCTGTCCCATACATTTGAGTCGAGACGGTACTGCAGTTTTGTATGAAAGAGCGGATTTTTTTTTCTCCATTTCTATGTTGGCTCCATAGTGAAAGTTGATCAGTTTGATGGTCTGCAGCACCCCCTTAAGTATTACTAGGGTGTTTTGTTACACCCTGTATACAAGGTGTAACTAAACACCCTAGTAATCCTCAAGGGGATGCTTAAGACCCTCAAAATGAACTACTTTCACTAAGATGCCATGTTCGAAATAGCGAAAAAATCTGCTGTTTCATACTAAACTGCAGTACCAACTCTACAGCTGATGAGATTTTGCAGAATTTTATTTTGCTCCATAGTGAAAGTTGTTCAGTTCGATGGTCTGAAGCACCCCCTTTAGTATTCTAGGGTGTTTTGTTACACCTTGTATAATAAATACCCTAATAGTTGTTATATTGTTTTTTTAATTGATGATCAGACTATCAATCTGAAGCAACTTTCTCAATGGGACCAACATCGAAATCGTGAAAAAAATTAGCTTTTCCATACAAAACTGTAAATCTACTTTGTCTGAATGCAATTTAAATGTTGGTCCAATAGATAATTTTTTATTCATATTGAAACGTCAGGAGTGCGATTTTTGAAACTCATTCGTTGAACTCAGCATTTGTAAAAGTCAAAATTACTTTAGAATAGAATAGAATAGAATAGAATTTTCTTTATTTGTCTTAAAAAACACATTACAAAAACAATATATTACACGGCCAGTACTTACAAATACAATGAAAAACACAAAAAATAAACATATTCAAGACAAAATGGTCTGTGACTTCAGTATACGGTAGTTGGTCAGACCAACTACCACTGCTATTATTGTCACAGCCGAACTTAAAATTAAAAAAAGAGATCTACTAGGTACTATAAAAGTCTTATTAACTACTAACAATAAATATAATAAATAGGCAATACGTAACGGAAAAAAAAAACCAACTAAAAAACAAGAGACGAAAAAAAACAGTTCAAATAAAATCTAGACATCAAAATTATGTGACTTAACAGACTCATTAAGTTCGTCCCAACCAGTGTTAAGTGAATGAATATTAATAATCCCAATATTAGAGTTAGAAGTTTGTTGTTTTCTTGCCCCCATTTATATGACAGCAAGAGAAAAACAAAAACAAAGCAAAAAAAAAGATTAACAATTAAAGACAAACAAAAAATACAGAAAAATAGAAAAAAAAACACAAGTGCTCTTTAGTTAGAGTGAAAGGCGGCGCTCTTAGGCACCTTCATAATCAATTGAATATAGAGAGATAAGTTTAGAGATAACTATGCATCTTAATATTGTTGATTTGACTTACAAAAATCATAAGAGCGATGCTAGAGAGCTAGCGCCTCAATCCTGAGGCCGCGGTTCGATTCCTGGCCTGTACCACTAAGTTCTTCGGAATTTATGTACGGTTGTATTTATCATTTACTAGCTCGGCGGTGAAGGAAAACATCGTGAGGAAACCTGCATTCCCGAGAATGAAAAGAAAATACCATAAGTTCGGAGGTATGCGTAAATATGGGTGAGCTTGGGGCGAACACAAAAGGACCAGCGCTGGTCTCCGTGTTACAACGACCCTTGCTTGCAATAGCCCAACCACAAATAATAATAATAATACAAAAATGAAGAATGATTTTTGTATTATTATTATTATTTGTGGTTGGGCTGAATGAAATATGATGAAATGAAGAATGATTTTTGTATTATTATTATTATTTGTGGTTGGGCTATTGCAAGCAAGGGTCGTTGTAACACGGAGACCAGCGCTGGTCCTTTTGTGTTCGCCCCAAGCTCACCCATATTTACGCATACCTCCGAACTTATGGTATTATCATAATCTTCAGGAATGCGATTTTTGAAAGTCAAATCAGCAGTAGAAAGATGCGTATCTCCATAGTAATTTTGACATTTACAACTGCTGAACTCAGCGAATGAGATTCAAAAATCGCACTCCTGATACTTAATTTTTAAATATTGTTCAATGATATTTTAACTACAAAAACAATTAAATTCAAACAAAATAGTTCCAACCTCTGAATTTGTATTTAAATAATTTGGATGCGGTCGATTTTATGCAAACGATCTGATATTATGCTATATTAGACTGGAATGCGTGATAGTACAATCAGCAACATAAGTTTTATCCGACGAAAATCATTGTGCCACTGTGCGTTTAAACATGCTTATATCTGAATAAAAATAGAACAATTCGATCGCATCTCATGATAGCACGACCATCTATACGATATTCCGCAGATATAAGTATGTTTAAACGCACAGTGGCACAATCATTTTCGTCGGACGAACGCATGATCGTGCGAGCGATGGCAATAGGACAGCGCCTTAGTGTTCCTTGTTTGACTACGGAACCCTAAAAAGGATACACGTTGCAAGTATGGATACTGAGCGTTGGACCAGAAAAACACTGAGTGGAGAAAACCACGCGGCGCGGGGTAGAGGCCGCCCACCAGAAAGATGGGGTTATGACGTCTAGGAGACACGCAGGTCCTAACTGAATGCAGAGGGCGAGAGGGACAGAACGACATGGAGAAATATGGAAGGGGTCTATGTCCGCAGACGGACTGATCAATGGCTGTGATAAATGGAAGGATTTTGGGAAGGATGGTTAACGAAAAGGAGATTGGAAAAAAAATGTTTTTGAAGTAAATACTTCATTAGCGGCGTTGTACACTTTTTGGGATGGGTAAAAATGTTAAAGTCGCGTCAGGACCGTGACGTGTAAGTATAGACATATTCAGACCGTGACGTCACGTGACGTAAGACGAAAGATCTCTTAGTTTTCACTTCTGCCGGCACTCCCGGAGAGTCGTTTGCTTGTCGTTATAATCTATCGAGTTATTAAATTAATATTCAAATTGTATTGCAGACTGTACTCCTAAGCCCTAAGACCTAATTCACAATAAACAGATCCACTTTACTGCTGACGGTACATACATAACGTAAGTGCCAGTTGTAATTAGTGCGAATTGAAATGTACCGGAGGATCCTTGAGCGCTCCCTTCTTCTGAGATGTGTTCACACGAATCTGTGTGCTTTTAGCATGAAGTCTGTCGGTCTGTCTGTTACGGTTTAGTAACGTTTTAATAGATTAGTATTGATAATTTATGATACTTAATAAAATTTACATAAACACTGAAATATCTTGTCCATAAACTCTTAACAAACCGTCTAGTCTCAGTTAAGTTTGGTACCGAAACTAGAGTTTTTTTTGTCTCAGTAGCATCGAACCGAACTTTTAATACTTTTCGTCTTAGTATTTTTGGACCGAACTTTTTGAACGAACGAAACGAACAGTTTGGGCCCGAATCACTACCGAACAACTCGTCTCAGTAATTTGGAACCGGACTTTTGCATCGAGAAACGTCATCTGCTTCCGGTACATTTCAACCAAATCCCAAGTTGCCCGACACGTCAATACAAGTGAATCCCAAATCGACTGAATCCAGACACAATAGAAAATCAATTGTTTATCATGTAGATCTGCAGCATCGGAACTGCATAGGAGAGGAGAGTCCTTTTGGAATTTTCCTGAAAGAAAAATTCTTTTGAACATGCAAACGGACGAGGGGCCCTAGACAAAGTGACAGTCTTTTGACGTCGACGCTAGTAATTAGAAACGGATAAAATGTATGGACTTGACGCATGGTGGCGAAAGCAAACGTCAAAATGTTTCGATCGCCATTAAGTTATTATACCTAACAGTAGTAGAGTAACTGACTTGAGTTGTCAAATGAAACCGTTTTCAGGCTGTTTTCAGGAGATTATTTGCAGGAAAAAACTCGAGAACTGTCTATAATAAAATTCTGAGTCTATCGTGAAATCGTGGATAATTTAATGAAATACTGTCAGTATATTTCACAAAATTATCTACATTTCACTTTCGATTCGCGTTTATTCACAGAAACCGAATTTTTACTCTGCGATAAGATCCCCAAAAAACGGTTCTATTGCCTCGCGTCACGTATCTCTTTCTATTATATAGTGGTGCCGCTAGGTACATCTCGCTCTCTCAACTGTCAGTTCCTCTATTCCGTAAGGTATAGTAACTTTATGGCCAAATCCATACATTTTTTCACTTTCTACTAGTGTCGACGCCAATAGAATCTCAGTTTGTCTAGGGGCCCCAGAAGTGTTATATTTGTAACACCACTGGATTTTCAGTGAAGGAAAACACCGTGAGGAAAGCTGCATGCTTCAATTTCGAGGCATGTATTGTACATCCACTGTCCGTTACAAGTGGCGACGGGTTCACTCCCCGTCACACTGGACAGAGTTGCGGTACTACTAGTGAAACGTGGATGTTGGGAGTTTTCAGAATATCTTTGACTTCCCCCTCGGGCAATATAGTCGCGAGCATATGCTTTATACTGATTTTAATGTGACTTTCAAAAATTGCACTCCAAGTCGTTGAAAGAGCTTAAAAAAGTAATATGCTTATGAGACAAAAAAAACATTATTAATTTAATTTAATTTAATTTATTGCTTATCATCATCATCAGCCTATAAACGTCCCACTGCAGGGCACAGGCGTACCCTCAGGTAGCTAGGGAGCTGTATGGGCATTAGTCCACCACGTGTGCCCAATTCGGATTGGTAGACTTCACAAATACATCAGAATTTCTTCTTCAGCGTATGCAGGTTTCCTCACGATGTTTTCCTTCACTGTTTGAGAGCAGTCGGTATTACGCACATAAGTTAGAAAAACTCATTGGTACATGGCATAGTTGTCCGTGCGGATTTGAACCCGGACCCCCATAATTGGGTGTCCATACCTCTCCGCAACGCGCCACCGACACCGTATTGCTTATTAGTAATTCAAATCAATTTTCCGTTATCCTCAATTAGTAAACCGCACTAAACTAATAAAGATGGATATTGACCGGTTCCCAACGTAAAATTTCAACTTTATAGTACAACTACTCTTGCATTAAACATTACTACGGATATTGAAATATTATGCCATAAATAGTAATTGCAATCTGTTTTTGTTTTTATTGCAGTGTAACTATACATTTAATTACTAAGCCATAATTTTGTGTAATGAACAATGTACGTATTGTTCGTTATGTACACTAAATATAATTAGAACTTCAATCATTTCATTTAGTTTTTGTTGGTCATAAAAATATTGTTAAATACTTCCACTAAACTTGTATTGCGGGGAGCGACTGGATGAGGAAGGCCGAGGACAGTGTGGCGCGCCTTGGATGAGGCCTATGTTTAGCAGCAGACGATGAAAGGCTGATGATGATGATGATGAAACGTGTATTATGTATTGTAGTACTTTTAAGAGCCTGCGATGGAGTACGATCTTAAGAGGATATAATTCGTACGGCGCTCCATATAAAACGAAGTTCCGTGCTAGTTTGAACATTTAGTACAGTAAAAAATTTGTTTTAACACAGTTTAGAAACCAATATAATTGTACTTTGCATTTATCCGATTTCTGATTAAATATTTAGTTATAAAGTTATCGTGGCTCAAAGTTTTCCATTCAAATTTTAAATAAACATTGGTTTCAGGATCGTGTTTACAACATTACGGAACTTCGTTTGTATGCAGCGCGCATGCATATCGAGCAGAGTAACCAAATTGCATCGGCGGTGCCGGTCGGTGGCGCGTTGCGGAGAGCTATGGAAACTCAATCTTGAGGTCCAGGTTCGAATCCGCATGGATGAAATACCATCAAACGTTGATCGAGAACATAGTAAGGAAACCTGCATACGCCGAAGAAGAAATTCCGATGCGTATGTGAAGTCTACCAATCCGCATTGGGCAAGCGTGGTGGACTAACGCCCATGCACTCTCCCTGAGGGTAGGCCTGTGACGTAAATAGGCTGTGATAATAATGATGATGCAAGCCAAAAGCATACAATATTAAAAGAAAAAAGAAGGATACAAACGGCGGTCTTATCAATAACGGCGATTTCTTCCATTAAACCATAGAATGGAAGAACTCTATTGGCTAATTTAAATAAAATTTAGAACACTTTTCATTGTATCAAACGTCGGAGGTCATAGAATCAGATAAGGATTCTTGTGAGAAACATATCTGAAATATTTTTAAAATTTTATTGCAACATGACCATTACAATTTCTTAGCAATAGCAAATAGCAGACAAACTGATGAAGACATTATAAATTTTCTACATAACCGTAAAAGGATTGCAATTCTAATCAGTTGATCCAATAGTTTATGGTGATAAAATCTCCATTGGCTCTAATAAGGTGGTCGCCTCAGGCTTGGACGGCTGACATTTGAGCTATGTTACCGGTGAAGGTGATACAGATAAAGAGGTTTTATTCTAGTTGGCCATTTAGGCTGTGGACGGATAGATTTGACCTTTGACTTATACAGAGTGTAACAAAACCACATAGTTATATTTAAAGGATAATTTCTGGCAGCATTTTCTCTGAAACCGAACTCCTAACGCGGTGGTAGTCGAAAAATGACATCAGGAAGGATACTTGATATTATTTTAAATAAAAAATGCTTCAGTTAGACCATCTTCTTTTTATCGTGTGGGCAGAGCCCTGTTGTCAGAGTTTTTTCAAACCGCCTTACGGCCTCTGACGTGGTTTTTATGCAACGACTACTACCACCAGAAGTAATAGCCGGGACCAAAACGGCTTAACGTGTCATCCGAAGCACTGAATCATTTTCTTTTCAGACAATCAGGTGATTCAGCCTGCAATGTCCTTACCAACTGGGGAAAAACGCACAAAATGACAATATCACTAGGTGTCCCCCGTGGGAATCAAACCCACAATCTCCGTGTCGAGAGCCAATGCTCTTATGCTCCATTTTAGACCGTTAGACCATAAAACTGGATAACTTCACTATGGAACCAAAATAAAAATGCTGTCCCATACATTTGAGTCGAGCAGGCACTGCAGTTTTGTTTTGAGCTGTTGGCTCCGTAGTGAAAGTTGTTCAGTTTGATGGTCTAACTACACCACCACTTTAAATATTACTTGATTGTTTTTGGTACATTCTGTAGAATTCTAACATCTAACGAATGTAAAAACCTTTCTTGTTCCATGCTAAGGAAACCTGCATACTCTGAAGAAGAAATTTTGAAGTCCGCGAAACAAAAAGCAATTTTTTTTTTATACAATGTAGCTTTTTAAACTACGTGTAATTTGTTTCGACTCTAAAACCGCGTCGAAAGGTGTTCGCTGTAAAAAAGATGCGACCAGAAACTCTAATACAACTCTCTCGATTACTTGAATACACATTTTAAACAAAACCAGAAATAGTATAGTGAAACTAAAGAAAACAATTACAACATTGAATTACAGTACGTATAACATTGTCATGTCCTGTAATCGACAAAGCATTGTCAATGAAAAACCTTTCAGCACAGCTTAGACTTACAACAGCCAAAGTTTCATGACATGAGACATTTCAATTACGTGGACGCATTCAATAAATCAAAACAATCAGGCATTTTCATTAAAAAAAAAATAGCTGAGTTGGCATATCAATCTTAAATTTTCTTTTTAATAGTTGACTATTGAATAAAAGTCCACCAGATAATTCTTACAGCAGCCTTTTGCAAACCTACACTCCTTCCCATAAAAATATTTTTGCATACTTCGTAAGTTGCATCTCGCAGAATTGACATAAGCTCGTCGGGATGACAGAAAATTGCAGAGATGAGTCCAAAGATAGCGTGTTATTACTTACAGACAGACAGCGTTTAATTTAATGGACTATTGCAGCTTGCAACCGTCCGTCCGAGTACCTACGCAACTGTCAATCAGCTAAAAGCCTTAAATGAATGGACAAAATCATGTGTGTTACACAAAAGGGACCACACAGTCACAGCTTATGAAGCGATTTCCTTTTTAGAACGGCATAAAAAAAGGTTAACAATTTGTTTCTTATTATTTTAAATATTATTTTTTGGCATATTTAGGTATTCTAAAATGATTTGGTTGATTATTTTAGTCATAGTCGTAATAGGTTATTATTTAAATGTGCTTACATGCAAATATAAGGCAGAATCATTTAAGGCAGAATCATTTTGAAAGTAAGAAGAAGGAGGAGAGAAACGTTATCTCCAATTTAGTGTGTTAGTGTATGTTATTTAGTGTCATTTTATATTAGGGAAAATCTGATGAAACGCTTCGGAAATGGACAATGGAACCCGTCAAAAGATAACAGAAAATTATAAACGATTGACGTAATTGTTTGCTTTCGATATGCATCCGTGTATAATTTTATTAATATCAGAATCAAACTAACCATTTAGCCATTGAAAAGCTGTATTGACAATAGAGCCATGATGGTCCAGTGACGAGTAACCTAGTTTGAGGCGATGGTTCGATCCGCGTCCAGGCAGACTCGTACCAATGAGTTTTTCGGAATTTGTGAACGATGTGTTTAACACCACAGACTTTTCGGTGAAGGAAAACATCGTGAGGATACCTGCATGCCTAAATTTCGAGGCATGTATTGGCGACGGGCTAACTCCTTGTCACACTGGACAGAGTTTCGGTACTCAGGAAATGGAAATTAAAAAAAAAACTAAATATAATTTTTAGTTAGGTAGTTGGTTGAGCTAAAATAAAATAATAATCACCAGTACGTATTGTGAAAGTAGTAGATGGTGGTACCGTGGGAGTAACGTGCCTGGTCTAATTAATAAAATAGTAGAATAGTACCAATATGCATTCTGTAATAAACAGAAACATAATTTGTATTTTTTTACAGAAAAATCCATACATTTTCTTTGGTATTTTATTAACTTGTTACAAGTATGGATTAATTGTAAGCAATCACAATTATTGTAATAAGACATAAACGTACATTGAAAATTATAATTATATAATTTTAGATAACAACACAAGGCTATGATAATTTATGACGTCATACGAATTTTTAACTTTTTATATACTACTTTTTGTTGTCAACAAAGATCTTTTTTGGTCTTCGCTGCGCCGTTTTCATGCACATCTTTGTTCTATTGGATTCGATGTCAAGCCGGTACGATTCGCGTCTTGGGCTAGACTTGACACTGACTCCAATGAAACAACTAATTTAAAAGACGTCAGTTGTATTTTGTATTATTAGTTGGCTTTGTTCTTTTTACTTTCGAAGTCATTGTTTTAAAAACAAAACTATTATAAAACTGTAACAGAAGTGTGTCTGTACACAGAAGATATTTACAAAAAAAAAATTACGATATGATTTTTAGGTGTCCCTGATTCCAAATCACAAATTTTTGTATTTTTTGTCTGTCTGTTTGTTTGTTTGTTTGTTTGTTCGTTTGTTTGTTTGTTTGGGTGTTTGTTTGTTCGAGTATCACGCAAAAACTACTGAACCGATTTTGATGAAACTTTTTTTGTTTGATAGCTTATCTTCTGACTTAAAATCTGGTATATAATTTATGCGGACGAAGTCGCGGGTAAAAGCTCGTTAAATATAAATTTGATTGACAATGATATAAGTAATTTGTATCACATCCAACGTGTATGGACATCGCCTCGAAATAATTAATTGAAGTCAGTCCCTTTTTTTTTTAATTATCTACATCTTACCACCTCAAAAGATGTGTGGAATACCCTGCCTGCCCTTTCCAATTGCTTACAACCCGAATATAGGCTTCTTCTGGGTAAGCTCGCTACATCTTCGACCACACTTTGTCCTAAGGACAGGATTGAGGTCAAGAGCAAACCCTTTTTTAATAATAAAAGAAAAAAAACATCCCAAAATTAAAAGAAGCTGCAGTTAATATTATGCATGTATATAATAGGTTACTAATAAAGAAGATCTTTTAAACCAAATACATTATTCAATAAACAAGCTCTTCGCGCAGATTGAACTAAATACTCCAATTAGATGAGTATTTAACATTACCCTTTTAAGATTGACTGCAAGTGGTTAATTTGCATAATAACCATGTTGAGGGCAATTAAATAAAGTTAGTTACGTGTTTAGAATCAGTTTAACTTACTATTTATTTGAATATACAGGGTGTTAAAAGTGTAATAGCGCATAGGTACTGTACGTTTATTTGATTTTAAACACGTGGTTGCACGACAACTTGGACACTTGTCTGTCAATTCATATGGATGTGGCTGGAGAATAAGAGTACCGAATCCGTTCCTGCCCTTCTTTCAATTCGCCCTTTCCCGTAATACGGGGTCGGCTTTTCTTATATTGAGTTTCCAGGCAGCTCTATTTTGAGTGTCTTGTTCGCTTAATTTTAAGCATTTCATATCCTTATTGGACCTATCGAATCTCTGTGATTATTTTCTCTTGCGCGATTTATGTCTCGCATTCGTTTGTGAACCTTATGTGTAGTAGATTACGAGTTACGTATTTAGGATGAACGTTTTCTCTGTTTGGAGCGTATTTCCGGGAGCGACGGTATCGCCATCTGTTGGCATCTTTGCTATAACTTGTGGGTGTTGACATCTGTGGCAACTCTTCAACTGGATTATGAATACAGTACAGTAATAAGCCCCTCTCACCGACTCCCTACCCAATCCACTCGCGTAGCCCCAGCAACGTCCTATGCCAAACTCCGTACCAATTCTTGGTGCCCCTAGGTCTGATGCTTAAGTTCATTCACTGGCTCGTTAGACCCTTCGTGGTCCCTTCAATAGTCCGCAGTATTAAACAGCAGCTGGTGCCTGAGAAAAGCTGTAATTTAGTCAATTGAAAAAAAGGCCCAAAAGTTTGGATATGTGCTTGATCTAGGATTCTTTGTACTTATACTCCAAGGCACATTATTGAGTCTCATGTTCAAATTACATTCTATTTAACATCCTGTCTAACTAAAGATTTATAGTTACAGATCAATAATTATATAAATCATCATCATTTTGTAAATTTTCATACTTATCTGTCATCTAGTCTTGATCCTGTCTATCTTCGTAGAATAACGTAGGTATATCGCGCGCAGCAAGAGCTGGCTACTAATGGTTTAAAAATTGGTTTATAATAAAGCAGGTTTATTTCATTTGTATTTTTGTATTTCTATTCAACCTAATAAAATTTTTAAAATAAATATTTAATAAAATAAAATAAACCGATTTAATTATTTTTTTCAAAAGAAGATTAAGTATTTAGATCATCATAAAATTAAGTCTAATTCTACTGATTTGAGACAGTTGAATTAAACGTAACATTAAAAATTTTTTTTTTCTTATATGCAGTATTCATCTTAGATATTTACGTGTGTACCATAGATATATTATACTACAGAACAAGATACACAATCAGCGATCCAAAAATGGCAGACCCAAATGTGGTACTTTACGAATAAAAGTACCTCCTCTTGCCTCAGTACCGCGCTACCTCTCTGACTGTAAACATACATAATACGACTAAGTTTAATAGTCAAATATCACGTACTAGTATCAACCAAGCACAACAATCATCAACCAACAACCAACATCAACAAGCACTCATCAACCAACATCAACAAGCACTCATACTTATTTTGTGTGTCTTATAATTTGTCTCTGTTCTGGAGTGCGATTTTTGAAAGTCAGACGTTCAAATCAGCATTCGTAAGAAACATAATCGAAAGATCTCCATAGTAATTTTGTCATTTTCTACGGCTTATTTGAATGTGGGACTTTCAAAAATACCTCTCTTGTTATCGTCTGATAGATGACATCTTGTTCCTTTTTCAAAATGCTGTTTTAAAAATACATATTTTTATTAAAGACATCATGCAAGAAGCATTTACAACTTTATACCTGGAAAATAAGGTATAGGTTCCATTGATACATAGACGAAATTTTTAAGTCTAGTGATTTCAATCTCTTTGCAAAAGTTTAAAAAGTATGTGTCAATTTTATATGAGATTGTGCATCTTGTTCTTTTATAATATATCTATGGTGTGTACACAATAAAGTGTTAAAAAATAAATTTAAATAAACATTAATTTTAAAATTCAAAATAATAAAACAACCACAGTTTTAAAATTACACATTCGAATCTATGAAATACATTTACATGATTTTAATTTATATTTGCTTTAAACATATTCTGTGTTAGCATTTGTTGTGTCGGATATACCTAGCAATACCTACACATGATTATCATAATTTATTATTGATGATTATCCGATCATTTACATAAATTATTAATAAGTATAATGATCTTTGTTCCCCTCGGGGATGCAGTTTGAGGAAATCCTTATATCCTATATCGTTCCATATCGAGTAAGTCAGAACAATTTAAGCATTGTTAGCAAAGACATATATATTACTAGTAATATATAAATCTATGATTGTTAGTGTTACGTACCGAATCAGAATCAGAATCATATAATGCATTGTATGAGTGTTAAAAACCCTTAAAAGCAAAAGTGCTTGACTTTGTACGGTTCTAAATATTTTGTGATTTCAACGATTGTTTTATTCACAAAACCACACTTGAGCCACCATAAAACTATGGAGCTTCGTTGCAAGCCGGGGACAAGGCAACCGACTCGCGACCACACTCTTTCTGACTATCTATAACATATACATAACAGAATACACGTCTACGGTTCATCATCATCATCACAGCCTACATACACATCAACATTTCTTCTTCAGCGTATGCAGGTTTACACCGTTTGAGAGCACTCGGTATTACGTACCTAAGTTAGAAAAACTTATTGATGGATTTGTGGACTTATTTATGGAATGTCATCGGTGCGGATTCGAACTTGGACCTCAAGATTCAGTTTCCATAGCTCTCCGCAACGCGCCACCGACGACGCTCCGCGACGCGTCAACGTAAACATGTTCTATTTTTGTATGGCGATAGGCAGCTACACAGTCTTCTTTGTCTGAAGCTGCACTATTAGTAAGTCTTTAAGATCTATAACATAGATAAAACAATTAAAGAGTACGCAATCAATTGTAATACATTTTAACAAGTGAAGCCACCGGTATGGACATGGCGGATGCATAAAAATGTTTCAAAACAGTTCGCGTATTCTCACGACAGACTGTAAAGAACATACGGGGATGTATTTCGTCCAGCTTTCACCTGAATGCATTTTGGAAGAAACTTGATACTTAAAATTATAACAGTATTCTAATCCTTCTACACTTAAAACAATTTTTTAATAAATAGGAAAAAGTTTTGTTATTTATAAACCTACCAAAAACATTTTCATGTAAAATTTTGTCAAGACGAGACCATATGGGTCGCACTGTCAAAAAATTATCAGATCTCATGTAGAGCCAAACTTTTAACTCTACACGCTCTAACGACAGTATAAGAAAGAGTATCAAGCCTAACTCTACAATCCCTAACTTCACAAACTCTACACCTTTATAAAAATATGTGGCTTGGCCATTTCCCTACATTCACATAGGCGGGTGAATTTATTCACTGTTCATAAATTTTTGTTATACAATAGTTCATACATATTTTGACTAAGGTGTAGAGTTTGTGAATAACCAAATAGCTAAAAGTTCGTCTATTTATAATTATTTTGATTATGTGCTACGAAATAGTTTGCAAGTTACTAAAGTTTGGTTATAAAGTTATAATTAACAAAAACAAATTTTCTGTGTAGTCTTACTAATACTAAAATATAAAAGTTTGTGACGATGATGTTTAGATATTTGAGTGTTTAGATTGTGGTTTAATCACGCATAAATGGCTAAAGGTATTTGTTATTTGGATGTACACACGGCGACACATCAAGCTACCCCAACCCAAAATAACCTATCCGCGCGTAGGTAGAGTAATGTATAACGTCACGCGGCCAGCTTATATTGGATTTAGGTAACTTGATGTGTCGCCGTGTGTACATACCGATAAAAAAATATGTTCTTGACAAATGATTTTAAAAGTCAATGCAGGTGACGTCATTGCGAACAAAAGATAGTACATCATAAATTAAGATCACATTCTTACTAACGACAACCACTGTGCATGGAGCCTCCCTTACGACGTGACGTGACGAAACCTGAGTTTGTCTGGTGCATTCTCGGCAGTCTACCGCACTGTCTTAAAACGAATGTCTTCGATCAGTGTGTGTTGCCAGTGATGACATATGGAACAGAGACGTGGTTGTTCACTCAAGGCCTCATAAAAAGGCTGAAAGTCACCCAAAGGGCAATAGAGAGGGCTATGCTCGGAGTTTCCCAGCGAGATCGAATCAGAAATGAAGAGATCCGCAGAAGAACCAGAGTAACTGACATAGCCCAAAGAGTTGCTAAACTTGTGGGCGGGGCACATTGCTCGCAGAACCAATGGCCGGTGGGGCCTTCGATCAACAATATAGAGGTGGGGCCGAAAAGTTCTCGAGTGGCGACCGCGTACCGGAAAGCGCAGCGTGGGTAGGCCCCTCACACGGTGGACCGACGACCTGGTGAAGGCGGCGGGAAAACATTGGATGAGGGCAGCGCAGGACCGGTCGTTATGGCGATGCTTGGGGGAGGCCTATGTCCAGCAGTGGACGTCCATTGGCTGAGATGATGATGATGATTCTCGGCAGTCAGGTATCGATACGACTATTGCTGACTGACTAATCTACCTACAGCACGAGTGATTGAAATTTTTAAGCTCATGCTGCGTGATGAAAAATTCACACGTGTGTACACAAGATGACTTGTGCTCATGTACACATAATAACTGTAATAATATATAGGCAATAAAAAATTGCGACGTTACTACATCTTATTAGCTGTAATGCGGTAGACTAATCATTTAACCTCATATATACTCGTGTTAGTGAGAGCTTCGGTGTTCTAAACGATCACTGAGAACGCTGACGATGTAATCTCCTCAAAATGTGTCAAAATGTCATCTGTCTAGTCAAAGTAGGCCCTGTACAGACTGAGCCTTTTTGCAGCGATAAAAACGTGCGTTTGTCTATTGCGGGACTTAATCGCTTCACTAGTAATTAATTGGCGTTTGTATAGATTCAAACGCATGATTGTAGCGATGCACACACATGTTTGTATTGATGAACACGCGTGTGTGCATTGTGGCAAAGGCTGTTGACAAAATATAACTGATCAAATATCACGAATGTTTTGCATGGTTGCTGCACCGCGTTTGCATCTATGCTTTATTGCGTTTGCATCGATGCTTTTTGCTGAACTTCTGCGCTGCAAAAAATCGCAGTGTTCAAAGGACCCTAATCAAACTACCCCAGTGTTGTTGCTCGTTTTTATCGCTGCAATTTGATTTCCCTATTTGTCATCAGCACTGGTAGCATGCACACCCGCGATAGCTGTGATACGGCTTTATCACGTCTTTTATCTCGTTCGTTCACGCGCAAAAGAACGAGATAAAAGACGTGGTAAAGCCGTATCACGGCAATCGCGGGTGTGCATGAGACCAGTGCAGATTCTGGTCCACCTATACGTCCAGGGTTTTCATCCGTTCCGAAGCCTCTTTCGTCAGGTCAGCAAGGTCTTGGCTACTTTCTCAGTCAATACTCCTTGGCGAAATAATAATAAATTTCTTGGACATTGTCACACAAATTATTTACTCAGTCTATAGGCGAACTATTCGATAATTATTCCTTTTTAAGTGGCATTAAATTTCATGTTAGATCTAAATTGGTAAAGCTAAGGCTAGTTCTCCGAAATTTAAACTTGACCATTCGTTAAGTCATTATTTTAGAGTTTTGATTAAATATAATTGTTACCATATCTGTCTTTTGATGGGATCGATTATTTTGTAGCCTTTCGTGTTGAATAATTTTTTAGGTCATTAGAAAATTATTATAACATTTAGACCATCTGGTTTGGCACATATTCATTTCATTAAGTAATAGATAAGTTGCTGCGTGGTGCCTTGGCTTTGAGTAGCCCCAATCCAGAACGGCATGTTTTGCGGCAGTTATCGACACGATTTCACGCGACACCGCGACTCTGACCCATTACTTGGACTTTCGATTTCCGATATATCTAAGTTGTTGTGAACTTCATTGGAATAGGATTGTGAATGTTCACGATATATCGAAAATCGGAAGCCCGATTAGACCCTCTGGTATTACTATGGTTTTCTATGAAATAACTACAGGATGTAAACTATTTTATGGGGTGCTTCAGACTATCAAACTGGACAACTTTTACTACGGGGACAACTTTGAAATCGCAAAAAAAACATCAACATTTCACATACATGGTTGAATAGGCGTTGACGTTTTCCATGGAACAGCTGTTTTTTTTTCCGATTTCAATATTAGTCCCATAGAGTAAGATGTTCAGTTTGACGGTCTAAATCTAAAGCATCCCCCCCCCTTAAGTACATAACAAATTTTAATTTTACTCCCTGTATAAGACATGTGCTGCAGTGTCACACGATATAGAAACTCGATAAAGGCTGCTCAATGGCCAAGACGCGGCTTACCCATCATGCGTCGCCATACATCTCTGATGCACACTTCTCACTATACAGGTGAAATTAAATACGTTACATATTGACCAGTGTGCTTCAGACCATCAACCACCAGTATGGAAACTACATAGAATTAACAAAAAAAAACAGCTGTTCCATAGAAAATTTCAATAGACCAAAATGTATGAAACAGTTGATTTTATTTCACAATTTCCAAGTTGGCCTAAAGTAAAATTTTTTCAGTTTGATGATGTTCTGAAGCAGCCTTTAATGTATGTAACGAATTTAAGTTTACACCCTGTATACAAACGTGCCACATACGTGCCACACCCATCTTAGCACCGAAGCTCGACCTAAGCTCAAATCCGCTACCTACAAGAGCGCTTCGATAAATTAAGGTCCATTAAAAACAAAAGAATAATTAGACTTAAAATTCACTTAAATGGACGTAAATTGGACACAAAATATGTACACAATTTTAAGTCCTTCAAACAAAATGTTCTTAATGATGCTAACAAGACCTATTATATTGTAAGCTTTTAAACTATTTTATTTAACACTGCAAAGTCTATAATTTGAGTAAAGTTTAGATCGCCTTGAGTACCGGAAATATTTTCTATGGGGCAAGCTTTAGATGAAACCAAATGTGGGAAGACGCGTCGTATTTATTTATTGCGAAGCGAATTTATTAGTAATGAACTAAAAATTTTTCTAATTCACATAGGTGTAAGTGCACCTAAATGTGATTGGAAACTGGAAACGGGAAATGTAAATAGCAACAAAAATCAATTTCAATCAAATTATGCTAAGACAGAAACTTATTGGTCGAGCCGAGGAACTTTAGGTGCCTTTTTTTGAGGTTAATATTTTTCGAGTGTATGTATGTATGCCTAATTCATACACATAATTGAGGTGTCTTTAGATTTGACTTGCCTAATTGTGGGAGTGACAAAGGGTTATAACAATTAAATATATTACAATATATGAGGTATTGCAGGCGGGGACAACCCAATAACCAACAAGTGGTATGTTTTGCAATTTTGCTTGTCCCGGGCCTGCGATACCTTATAAATTATAAGTTATCAGAACGTTAAAGTAGTCTTGATTTTATATATCATGTATGAAAACGCAATTGAGAGGAATTTCCTACATACCATGGTACAATAATATACTGTGGATGGTATTCTCTTCCGATCACGTGACTGACCACGTGACTGACACAAGCCTACGTCATCATACCCTTTTACCATGTTTAGTGGCCATTTTTTTATGACGTAGGCTTTTATCTCTCTGGGAATAGACGACCTTGTTTTTTTATACTATGCTACATACAAAAAATAACATGGCTTCCATCGCTCACGCTTAAAAATCTCTAATGTGACGCCTGCCAGTGGTGTCTGGCATTCAAGCACAGTATAAGAAAGAGTTTGGTGTTACATGCCGCTCACCAACTTTTATCTCACTCAGTGCTAGAGGAATTAACCATTCCAGTCTCACTATCACACATGTCCATGTCACTAACCAGTATCGCACATGCTTACACAATCATCTTCTTGACAGTTTTTCCCATTTGTATAAAGTGACAAGGTGATTTAAGTGCGGCATCTTCCTTGTGCGTTTTACTCTAAGATAGCAAAAGTTTCGTGAGATGTAAAAGGTTAAAGTTACAACATGTAAGTATTAATACATGGTATGAACTTTTTAAAAGTAGTCTACCTAGTTCTGGTTGGATTCCTTAATTTTTTGACAGTGATGAGTGAGAAATGACTGGTGAATGATAGGCCCAATACTTCAATGCATGATGTAAACTTTCAGCCCGCCATTCAGCTCATCAGCCTCCGTGGTCTAATGGTTAAGAGCATTGGCTCTCGACACGGAGGTCTTGGGTTCGATTCCCACGTGGGACACCTAGTGATATGTCACTTTGTGCGTTTTTCCCCAGTTAGTTAGGACATTGCAGGCTGAATCACATGATTGTCTGAAAATAAATATGATTCCGTGCTTCGGATGGCACGTTAAGCCATTGGTCCCGGCTACTATCTCTGGTGGTAGTAGTCGATAGATAAAAACCACCGCTACTGTCGTTTTCAGTCAGAGACCAAGAGTTGCCCGAAGACGAGATGGATGAACACAGCATCCATCTCGTCTTTGGACGTCTCTTGGTCACACTTATAAAATAATTTCGTGACTGACTGACAGACAGACAACGCATAGGCTAAGCCACTGAAGAAAGTGGAATATTATATTCTATAGGTCTACAGAGGATGTAGGGGTGCACTAAGAAAGGATTTTTCGAAAATCTACCCCTAAAACGGTAATCCACGTGGACGAAGTAGCGGATTAAAAGCTCGTTTCCTATATACAGGGTGAAATTGATATCATTAGCATCCTTTTAAACTAAGAGTCTACCCATCAAACTGAGCAACTTTTCCTATGGGAGCAAACCGATCGGAGCAACAAAAAAGTCGGCTGTTCCATACTGAACTGCAACGCCTGCCTACGTGACACAAATGTATGCAACAGCAGATTTTTTTTTTTTGCTCCGATTTGTTTGCTCCCATAGTTGTTCAGTTTTTTTTTATTAAGGATAAAAAAAAGAACTGCTGTTGCATACATTTGAGTCGAGTAGGCATTGCAATTTGCAGTTTACGTTTAGTATAGAATAAGTAGCAGATTTTTTTGCTCTAATCGATTTGCTCCCCTCGTAAAAGATATTCAGTTTGATGGGTAGAATTTTAGTTTAAAAGGATTCTAATGATATCAATTTCACCCTTAATTTGCGTGGAATTTGTTTCACTTTTCCAAACCACCTAAGCCTATGCTCCTGAAGCGTATCCGTAATTTATTTTACACCCTGTATGTTTATGATGCTGATTTCCTATTAATCTCTACACCACGATATCAAGTCAAACTCATTGAGATGCCTTCGACTCGACAAAAGAACACTGTATTTGTTACATGATTTCTAATTGGAATCATCATCATCTCCCTGCGCATGATTGTGAACCTACTATCAAACATTGTAATGATAGGGCAATGAAACACGAGTGCACTGTCAATATCAACCCATCAGTTTGTTTACATTTATCTGCACTATCAATTGATTCCTATTAGCATCTATCTACGTTGTTTAAGCACTTAGTTCTTATACAGGACGTATAACTTAAATGTGTTTCATACTTTAGTTTAGGTGGTACTTCAGACTATCAAACTGAACCACTTTTTTCATAATAATCCGCTGCTCAATATAAATTGTCAATAGCTGCAAGACCAAAATGTATATGAAACAACAGTACCTAATATTTTTCCGCGATATCAAAGTTGGTCCCATAGTAAAAGCTTTTCATTTTTATGGTGAAGGTAAAGCAGGGGTCTCCAAACATTTTAGCGTCTCAAGGGCCATGGAATCACCAATTTATATTACTTAGGTATTGTACATAGTCTAAAAAAACATGGTCTTCTATTCCCAGAGTGACACAAGCCTACGTCACAAAAAATGGCCGCTAAACATGGTAAAAGGGTATGATGACGTAGGCTTGTGTCAGTCACGTGATCGGATGAGAATACCAGGCGCAGTATATTATTGTACCACGGGTATTGTAGTTAGTAATATTATGTTCAATTTCTTTATGTAAGTATTTAATTTTATCATTAAATAAACACGCTGGATATTATTTGCTTCTGGCCGGTAGTTTGGAGACCGCTGGTGTAAAGCATCCCCTAAAGTGTGTAACGCATTTAAGTTTACACCCTATATGCATACATAGTACCTAACTGCATACGTAATACGTTTTCAGGGTAGTCAGAGTCTTTGCTACAACAAATAAATTTATTTTTATGAAGCTTACTGTTGTAGCAAGGCCCACTTTAAGGCGGTTGCAGAGGGGTCAATTTTACACAAAACTTTGTCGCACAATACGCATAGACGGTATTAATATAAGTAACTTTGTATATATGGCAAAATAGGTTAGAAAATCTAGTCTAATAATAATAATAAATAAATACGGAGATATAAAGCTTTGAAATTTTTGTACGAAAAATTTCAAAGCTTTATATCTTCGTAATTATATTATAATTGTTGTTTGATACGCGACAACTAGATTTTCTAACCTATTTTTCCACATACAAAATATTACTTTTATTAATTCCGTCTACGCGCATTGTGCGTCAAACGTTTGTATGGACTGAAACCACCTTAAGCATATTGAGTATATAACTTTGTTAAATTGTATTCTTTAAGGAATCTTTGCGAATTCGCTTTTTTTGTCGACAAGCGACAAGGTTTAGAAAGTTTCTGAAATAAAAAATCGCTTAAAGGACCAGCTTGGCTAGCATGCCACCCACGACGAAACGATGAAACGAGAAAATTGTAACAAAAGACGCAAAGAAACAAAGACGTCACGATTTTTGTCCTTTTCTCGGGGGTGGCATGCTAAGCCCACTGTTTTCCGTTTTGAATCCCGCAAGAGGTAAATATTAGTATAACCGATGTATTTATAGGACTCGATGCTCAATGAGATTGGTTTTCAATAGGTGATATTTTTATTTTTAGTTATACCTAATAAACTATTCAAAAATGTAAAATAATATAACATTTTTAACAGGTTCTTACCACGTTTTGTTATATTTGAGTTCTTAATATTTCGGCAGTTTTACAACTGTTATGATTCCTATGATCATGGGATGGTCATGGGAAAAATTATTTATTTTATATTGAAAAATAACGGCTTAACTCTAAAAAAAAAATCTGTATTATATTCAATATTATTTGATCTACTTTCCAAAATTTACAATTAACAACCTAAATCTCTTGTGGTTTTGCTCTAAATAAACGAAACAAAAAACCAACTCATAACCTCTTAACGCACTCAAAACTTACGTCACACATCTAAAAATTGACCAGGATATGTCAAAACCTTTCAAGTTTCAAACTAAGGAACCTTCCAATCAATGGACCTACAATGATACACCGCATCGCAATTTGACCGTGATACCGATTTCAGTAAGGCATCAACCGCTCTAGGTACGATCGCTAGTATAAAACCGCCAGATCGTCTTCTACTCATCACAGTACCAAGCCATCTCCTCCAGAGGCACAACGTCTTAGAAATATACTATTAAAAATGAAATTGGTAAGCCTATTTAAGCTAGAAAACACTTTAAATGTAACTTCAATAAAGTTAAAATTTCGGTTACACCCTTTGACGTCTAATTGGGCTGATACATGACTCATTAATACCTAAATGACGTCATTTATAAATATAGGGAACAAAGAAAACTGGATCATTTTCCGTGACCAATCAATTATAAAGGAAAATGAACTTTGCATAACAGCAGTTTAAGACACTTTTCTGATCGCTTTCTATGCATATTAGTAGCTTCCTTTCATACATCGAATACAAATACTGAAAATCATTCTTCTCCAAAACTTCCTTATATTCATCTACAACTAAAAACAAACCCTATAACTGTTACTCTAACATTCCATTTCGTTTCAGTTCATCGTAGCAGCTCTTATCGGCGCCTGCTTGGCTGACCGTCTGGACAACAAATACCTCCCTCCTAGAGGTAACTCAGGAGCTGGTTACGGTGGAAGTGGATTCGGAGGAGGAGCTGGTGGAAGTGGATTCGGAGGTGGAGTCGGTGGAAGTGGATTCGGGGGAGGTGCGGGAGGAGCTGGCTTCAAAGGAGCCGGTGGATTCGGACAAGGAGGTGCTGGTGGATTCGGAGGCCATGGTAGCGCTGGAGGATTCGGCAGCCAAGGTGGTCAAGGAGGATTCGGTGGTGGTTTCGGAACCCAGCACGCTGGAAACGCATACAATGCCGGCGCTGCATCCTACAGCAGTGGACGTCAAAACTCAGCTGACGCCAACGCTCAGATCCTGAGGTCAAACAGCGAAGTGACTGCTGAAGGTTTCTCTTACGACTTCGAAACCTCCAACGGCATCCGGGCTGATGCTTCAGGAGTTGCCACCAACGGCGTCCAGTCTCAAGGAAGCTTCGCGTACAAGGGTGATGATGGCCAGGACTACAGTATTTCTTACACTGCTGATGAGAACGGATACCAGCCCAGGGGTGCCCACCTGCCCACTCCTCCTCCGATCCCAGAAGCTATCCTCAAGTCTTTGGAGCAGAACGCCCGTGATGAAGCCGCTGGCATTTCTGACGATGGTAAGTCACTTTTTAGTACTGTTTAATAGAACAATTAAAAGATTATCTATCAGCCAGTCCAAGCTTGTGCCAAGAATGGTGACTATTAGCTGGATCGAATACTGACCTTTAAGTACGGTGACCAGACTTGTCAAGCTATTCTACATTTTCCTATTATTATAAAAAAAAAAAACTCTTTGAGATTTCCAGAATTCATAGCTCTTCAGAACTCTAATAGTCTCTAATCCGACAAATTTATTTCAACACTAGCTTTTATCTATGTTACACCAGAACATGCGTGATTCAGTCAAAATCAAAATATCATCGTCACAAACTTTCAGATGTAGGATTCTGTCGTTCAAGCACTTATTTACAAGCTCATCAACATCTTATCGATGTCAATAATGCATTTCCGACTAATGATTATACAAAAATTGTATCACAATTTGATCAGTAGAACTAACATCAGAATACAAATACGTCATTCCCACCTGACATGTCCTTTAACCTCACCAGTGTGGGAAGTTGGAAGATAGAAATCAGGATCTAAAATTGAATTTAGGAATTATCTATTGTTATTTGCACAAGCTATTCCAAGCCTTATTCATAACCGAACAAAAGCTCTAATCCAAAACAAACTGTTATCTAAATATCACAATCATCGATTTGTTTAAATGTCTTCGTGAAATCTTTAACAATGATCACATTATATTTCACGGTCATTGACACCTACGAGTTAAATATAATCTAAACATTTAACATTTTTGAACATAGAAAAGCATTAAATAAACATAAAGACGCAATAGCAAGTTCTATTTGACTAGCTTCATTGACTTATAATGATCCTAATGATAAGCCGTGGAATACGAATAAGCTACTGTGCGAGATATTATAAACCAAATCAAATGTATATTTATATCAAGCATGTACGATACTATATCATCAGTTCAGCTTTTATAAGTCACACCACTCATGTAAATCATGTACAAAACATAAAAATTAATTCTGGGTAGGTAAATGGGGCATTTAAAATGTTGTTACCACTTATCACTATTGCTACTAATTTGACCAAGTGGAAAAGTAGAAATGTTTTAATCAGTGAATCAATTTATAGAAAGAAAAAGGACAAAAGGTACAAAATGAAACGATTTAGCTAAAACGCGATTTCTTCCATACAAAATTAACGTAGAGAAATTGGTAGGAAACCAAGATCGTAATGTAGAATAATACAATTTTAATAGTAAAACATATTTTAGAATAGGTAGTTTGCACTTTTTAAGTACGCACGGCGACACATCAAGCTATACAAAACCAACATAAGCTGGCCGCGCGACGTTATACGTTACTCGACCTACGCGCGGCCAGCGAATGTTGGTTTTGTATAGCTTGATGTGTCGCCGTGCGTACATGAAATCCTTGGATCTTCTATAAATGAATAGAAATGAAAATTCATAGTGCTATGAATTTTCATTTCTATTCAGACATGTCTCTTGGCGTCAGAGTGAATTACATTAGCACTAGGTATAAATTACAATCTAAAGAACTAAATTGGGTAGCACCTATGCTGATAACCACAGCGTAATACTTATTTGAGATTTACGCTCAGTAGCCATAAACGTAAGTAAAGTAACATTAAATAAAATAAATAACGCTCACAGGCATACACATTGTAATGATTCCAAGTTAAGCACTATAGGCTTTTTAATATGGAAACCATACAACAACGGCACGAACATATAACATCCATGACCGAACGGGGATTCGAACCCAGGACCCAGGTTTGGCAGTCCGGCGTGGTAACCATTACACCAACCGGGTCGTCGTTACATATTTATACATTAATTATTTATTCACACATTATGTATGACACATTGATAATGTTTGAGATCAGCTCGCCGAAAACGAGTTTTTCCAGAGATGAGACGTGTCTAGAATGTTTGCACTATTTTTTGAAAATTGTATCGAAATGCTTAGAGCCATTTTCTAAAACGCGATTACAGAATAAATACCACCTTTACCTCGTTTCATAGTATTATATTTAAAACCTAAAATATCTTTCAAAATTTTAAGGAGAGCATTAGAGCCATTTCCCTTACGGAGATTTAAGCTCTTCTTGTTAACAAATTTAGACCGCAAACAGCATAGTAAACTCGTCTGAACTATTGCATAGACATGATCGATACCGCAAAAACTAGCCTCCAGGTCAAAAGTCGAAGTTTGCATCATTTTCCATTAAGCTTCAAACAAAAAGTTGATTCAGCAAAACGCAAAAACTCGACCATGAAGATAAAACTTAAAATTAAAACAAAAAAGGATTATTTCAAAATTAAGCAATCATCATTAATTTGAGATGAAGTTAGCAAATTAGATTACTTAGGGTCATAAAAAAGGCTTCTCATTTTAGTCGCTCACTTATTTGTGAAGAGTTCCGTACATTTTTTTAGCGTGTAGTTTTGGCATGGTTTTTAGAGCACGGCTATATAAACCCTCATTGATCGTTTTGGTGTGGGTAGAAAATTTTTATAAATATTTATTTGTAATTTTTCTAATGATTAAAGACAGACAGATAGCTCTATAAATCATGCATAGATCAATATCGAATAAAAAAGATGAACTTTAGCTCAAAATCGATAATAGTTTTTCTATGGCTACGTGACATTTAGAGCACAAAGATCTGTTGTAGAAAACGTTTACAAAGTTTCCCTTGGCCTTCGGTCCTCAGTAACGTTGAACTATGCAGATATTTAATTATTTACGTTAATGTATTTCGACATGATTATTATCAGTTTAAACAATAGGACGATTGTTAAATTTCCCTTTAAAATTCCTTATAAACTGTACATTAACATAACACCGCATGTCTTTAGTGTAGCCAGAAACTTTGCCACAACCACCTTACAAGTAATTAACCTCCAGTTTAAGAATTTGATCTGCTTTAAATTACTACGATATTTCAGAACTTAACACGTTCGTGGACACTAATTTGTATAAAAAAAATTGAAGCTACCTAACTATAGCAGCCTCTGTCATAAACTTTGGAGCTATTTTAACTGCCTCTGTCATAATAATATTATTATTGCAGTGCACGTTAAAATGTGACAAAGCGATTGATATGGCATCTGCTATCGCATTAAGACAGATCATAAGCTATCAAACAAAAAAAGTTTCATCAAAATCGGTCCAGTAGTTTTTGCGTGATGCTCGAACACACACAAAGCAAAAAAAAAATTTTTTTTAATTTACAATTTTATAATAGTTTAGATAGATTTTGGATGCTATAGTATTCTCGTCCGCGAATGTGTTAAATTTCGCAGGCAACCAACAAAGACAATCAGTTTTCGATTACGGCGATGGATTTGAACCTTCAAAACAGAACCCTAAAAGACCGACTAATGCGTAAACTCATAAAGTACAAGCATGGTACGAGTTGCAAACCACAAAATAACCTTGCTTTATTATTTGCCGGTCATCTGCTATTTTATAGTCTTCGTTCGATATGAAATCCTATGAATCATACTATTTTCGTCCTTAAAACATTGATTATAAGGAATCTAATAAGGGACTTATTAAAGTAGAATGGATTGGCAGTAACCATATTTTGCGCATAAGATGAGATGGAAACTAATTATTTGTAAAGACTTTAATGAAACTATAAATTGTTATAATTATGATTTATGTTCCGCTAATTATAATAAAAGTTTTTATAACGTTTTTAATGTTATTGTTTTAAACTAGTAGTATTAATTTAATACGACTGCATAGTCTTTAAAGCTTTTATTCAATTACGTAAATTGAACTTCAGATGGTCACATTCACATTGCTGGTACATCCTTAATCCTCAATTAGTATCGTTGGTTTAATATTATTTTTATCGGTTATTTTATTTTCCGATCGTAATATTGTGGTGGATGTTATCGCAATTACGATTTCCTGATTGGTTTTAATTATTTTAAAAGTGACCAAGTAAGACTAACAAAAAATGTTTGTTTGCTATCAACTTTGTAAACGATGAAGGAATATATCGCGAGGAAACCTCCACATTTGGTACACCGGACTCTGAAATGGAGGAGAGGAGAGGCTAACTTAGCAATTAATATTGTCAAAAAAAGTTTTCGATCAACCAAAGCTTTCCTCTTAAACTCCTGCCTACAATGTAAAACTTTTCATTCCTAGTTTCACCGTCTGTTTAATAATCGGGCATTTGTGATATCACCCAATAAAAACTCCCAACAAGCAAAGTCCATACTTCCCCTTTCAAACTCACCCATGGCTACCCTAACTTAAATTACTGGACTACCTCTCAGATGAGTTACAAAATGACGTGAGATCGTTACAGTTGCGTCAGTGTGTCGTGACCGTACAGTCTGCACCTTAAGTTCATTCCCTAGTCCTTCGACCCATTATCAGAGTTCACCTCATTTTATAAAACACCTGAACAGTCCATTCAGTTGACTGTTACTGCATCTGTCATTCGCAAGTGACTGGCAAAGAAAAGAACAGAAATGTTTTTCAAAACTGGTTTCATGATTAGGTATAACTATTGCACACGTTTATTATTGTAAAGCCATAATAATAAAAAAATCAAACTGTCCATCACTTCTATTAGAACATTTTTGCTAATGGACGCTGTCGGTAGTGCTGTTCGTACGGCAAAAACCTCAGCTGGGAAAAATATGAAACGTCATTACGTTGACTCGATATAATTGTACGTAACATTTTATACAATCTATTATTTGTAGTGACGCGTTCGATACCTACCTTCATTCTAAGCTGTTTAATAAACGCAACAAATTACAATTGACATTGACAATTCAGTACATTGCTGAGAATGCTAGGACACATGAAGCACTTCAAGTTTAGCGTCAGTAGTAACCTGCAATGTACTCTGATTGTCAATTGTTACTTGTCGCGTTTATTAAACAGGGCCCTGGTGCTTCCAAAGTAATAAGGGTTCTAGCCATAACATATTTCATTACATTATATAGTATTTGCAAATACTGATCTAAATGAAAGACGTTTACCGTCAAAAAACACGCGAGTAAACAGAGTTAACATAATTAATAAAGAATCTAGTATTTTAGTTATTTTCATTACCCTGTGTAACATTTTCTATCGCTACAACTAATCTGCAATGTCCCAACAAATGTTCATTCACTTGCGTGTAAGACTGCAGATGCGTACAAAGTGAATCGTGTAAGGCTCGCAATTATGTTAATTAGTCCGTTGATTATGATCTGGAACTGACAGATGTATATCTAGAGTTTATGCCTTCAGGCTGGTCTGGTTTTGTTTTGTGTCTTCCGCGTAGAGACTAGTGGTTTTATTTTATTTTGAACTCGAGATACCTTTAGACTATTATTTACTAATCTTTTTTCACTAGTAGAAAGGGAATACTCTACAACATGGAAAGTACCGTCTCATTTCATTTCAAGAGTGGACAAATAGGAAGCAATGTTTTTAATTCATTGTTTTCTTGTAGAAAAGGCTACCGGCCACTACGAGATTATGTCATCGAACTCTGAAACTCTAAAATATGCTAAACGAAATTCTCGTCACGATTTCATAGTTCGACCATTTTGACCTACCCGTAATCTAAGTTTTTCATAGTATGTCTAGAAGTACCCACATTTTGTGACTGACTATTAGTGTTTTTTAGGCTTGTTTTAATTAACCTTAAAAGAACAATCAGTTTTCCGTTATTTTTATATAAATAATTTGTCCATAAGTTTACTAACGCCACAACTATGATAGCTATGGTACGGTACTTCTATTCTAACATTTTTACAATACTTATTTTACCCACTGTCCCTTTATAGCCTTTCCATCCATATCAATCGTCAATACTTCATACCACCATTGTTCAATTCCACTTATCCGATGTTCATTTCTCATTCCATTCTACAAGGATCCGCGTGAATGAACCATTTCCTGCTAACTCAATAAGGACATTGTTTAAATGATCGTGCAAACGCACCTTTAGTTCAGGTCATATCGTGACCAGTACTAGAACCATTTAAGGCGTGGTTTACACTGATTGCGTTTATTGATAAACTGGTTGCGGTTTTAGAAAGGTCAGTGGATTGATGCTTTACTAATTTGGAGTGATTCTTTTTTGAGATAGATTCTAATGAGTATACTTACATTTATATTTAGTAGCGTACATTTACAAGGTAATCAAGTTATGTTTTTGTTTGGTCAGCCATATCGTGTTTCTGGACGATATAAAATATGAAAAATATGTTTATTATTTACAACATAAAAACCATCACAACATGCTCAATGATTGCCAGAAAATTGTAACTATAATAACATAATCGCTACGTAAAAATTTTGGTTCAACAGTCCCCGTGTTAAATCCACAGCCAGTTTCTAGTCTCTCTCGAATTTCGCCCTATGCTGACGTTAAGCACCTTCGGGGTGCCCTTGGGCAGGTTGCTTATGTTCATTCACTGGTTCGATTAATCTATCAGGGCGATTCGATATCACTGGAGCATTCATAACATCATAGGACAAAACATACTGTGAGCGAATCTATAGCACTGAATAGATATCCTATCAGAAAAACTGCTTTATACAAGCTTCCTCAAGATGTTTCTCTCAAACTGCCGCTCATTCTCGTACGTGACGTTAACATCACAGAGATTTCGTTTTTGTGATCTGTGTTTTAGGCATTGCCGCACGCTACACATGTAGGGGTGTATTTTCGGTGTCTGTACTACCTATCAGTGTAAAGCTTTACCACCAAATATACTGTAGCATAATTCCCCCAAATAACTCTTAGCCTCAAACATAAAAGACCTAATCGCAGAGATGAACTAAAATCATCCAGTAATCACGAATATTAACTGCTTTTACAGTAATGCACTTATCTGTATAATGATACGTTGTGAAACGTAGATGTGTACTAAGCTTTATGTTTTGTAAGTGTAGATTATGTTTCCAGCGAAAGTTAAAGGATTTATGAAATTTTGTTGGGTAAGATTGTAGATCGTTTGAAAGGGCGGTTTGGGTCAGTTTAGGCGAGTTATTAACAGCTATAAATCTTATTTTGACATTTAAGTTAATTCAGCTACCTCCTTCGTACGATAGTAAGGTACTATCAACAGTGACCACAAAGTGACCATCGACATTTTCATTTGATTTTAAACTAATTTAATGATAGTCCAGGATAGTTAAATGACGTCTCCATATATTTCATTTATTTGGCATTCGTTGCTGTCGCGGTGCATTAGCTTATATACAGGTTGTAACAAACACCCTAGTAACACTTAACTTAAGGGGGTGCTTCAGACCATAAAACTGAACAACTTTCACTATGGAGCCAACAACGAGAAAAAATAAAAAAAATCAGCTGTCCCATACAAAAGTGCAGTACCGACTCGACTGAAATGTATGGGACAGCAGATTTTTTTTTCGCGATTTCGATATTGGTCCCATAGAGAAAGTTGTTCAGTTTGATGGTCTGAAGCACACCTTTAAGTAGCTGTCCCATTTTATTTTACACCCTGTATAGACGATTTCGGATGTAATAGTACCATTCATGTCCGCGAATGTGTAAAATTTCGCATGCAACCGACAAAGATAATCAGTTTTCGATTACGGTGACGGATTAGAACTTTCAAAACGGAACCCTAAAAGACCGACTAATACGTAAACTCATAAAGTACATTCATCGTACGAGTTGCAAACCACAAAATAACCTTGCTTTACTATTTGCCGGTCATCTGCTATTTTATAATCTTCGTTCAATATGAAATCCTAAGAATCATACTATTTTCGTCCTTAAAACATTGATTATAAGGAATCTAATAAGGGACTTATTAAAGTAGAATGGATTGGCAGTAACCATATTTTGCGCATAAGATGAGATGGAAACTAATTATTTGTAAAGACTTTAATGAAACTATAAATTGTTATAATTATGATTTATGTTCCGCTAATTATAATAAAAGTTTTTATAACGTTTTTAATGTTATTGTTTTAAACTAGTATAGTATTAATTTAATACGACTATGCTTAGTCTTTAAAGCTTTTATTCAATTACGTAAATTGAACTTCAGATAGTCCCATTCACATTGCTGGTACATCCTTAATCCTCAATTAGTATCGTTGGTTTAATATTATTTTTATCGGTTATTTTATTTTCCGATCGTAATATTGTGGTGGATCTTATCGCATTTACGATTTCCTGATTGGTTTTAATTATTTTAAAAGTGACCAAGTAAGACTAACAAAAAATTTTGGTTTGCTTCCAACTTTGTAAACGATGAAGGAATATATCGCGAGGAAACCTCCACATTTGGTACACCGGACTCTGAAATGGAGGAGAGGAGAGGCTAACTTACCAATTAATATTGTCAAAAACATAAATTTCATGTGTGTTTATACCAGTTTTCAATCAACCAAAGCTTTGCTCTTAAACTCCTGCCTACATGTAAAACTTTTCATTCTTAGTTTCACCGTCTGTTTAATAATCGGGAATTCATGATGTGATATCACTCAATAAAGACTTCCAACAAAGTCCATACTTCCCCTTTCAAACCCACCCATGGCTACCCTAACCTAAATTACTGAACTACCTCTCAGATGAGTTACAAAATGACGTGAGATCGTTACAGTTGCGTCAGTGTGTCGTGACCGTACAGTCGGCACCTTAAGTTCATTCCCTAGTCCTACGACCCATTACCAGAGTTCACCTCATTTTATAAAACACCTGAACAGTTCATTCACTTGACTGTTAACTGCATCTGTCATATTCACAAGTGACTGGCAAAGAAAAGAAATATTTTTTTAAACTGGTTTCTTGGTTAGCTATAACTATTGTACATTTTTAGTATTGTAAAGCCATAATAATAAAAAAATCAAACTATCCATCACTTCTACTAGAACATTTTTGCTAATAGACGCTGTCGGTAGTGCTCAGCTGGAAAAAATATTAAACGTCATTACGTTGACTCGAAATAATTGGACATAAATTTATACATAACATTTTATATACAAACTATTATTTGTAGAGACGCGTTCGGTACCTAGCTTCATTCTAAGCAAATAGGCTGTATCAGGGACGCAGCTGCAGTGGAGTAATGGCTACTATCCTCTAACTAAATAATGACAAGCCGGCTTAGATCATTTTCCTTTGATCTAAGCAAGCCGGTATGATTCGCGATTGGGCTTAGAGTAATTTTTTGGGCTTAGCTTGACACCAACTCCAATACAACTTAATGTTCTGATAGATGAAAATTTAAAATACGCTGATAATATTATTATTTTAGTACTTTTTTAGTTTTGAAGTAGGTTTTAATTTTGTTAAAAAAAATTATTTTTAAAATTTTCTGTACACATACAACGACACATCATGCAAGGAGAACATCAACACAAATCATTTATTTCAATCGCTGATGATAAGCTATTAATTTTTGAGGAGTTCCATTGTCTATCTCCGAAGCCCTTCACCAGATTTTCACCAAATTAAAATAACTATTAAAATTGGACTACTTTGTAAAAAGTAATGCGCGATCATACATAAAAAAAAAACAAATAGCCGCGTCGACTTGAAAACCTCCTCCGTTTTTTTTCGTCTGTTAAAAATAATGCCTCGTGCTTCCAAAGTAATAAGCAATTTGGCCATAACATATTTCGTTACATATGGTTTCTGCAAATGACCCCCTAATGATCGAAATGAAAGACGTTTCACGTCAAAAAACACGCGAGTAACCCGAGTTATTTTCATTACCCTGAGTAACATTTTCTATCGCTACAACTAATCTGCAATGTCCCAACAAATGTTCATTCACTTGCGTGTAAGACTGCAGATGCGTACAAAGTGAATCGTGTAAGGCTCGCAATTATGTTAATTAGTCCGTTGATTATGATCTGGAACTGACAGATGTATATCTAGAGTCTATGCCTTCAGGCTGGTCTGGTTTTGTTTTGTGTCTTCCGCGTAGAGACTAGTGGTTTTATTTTATTTTGAACTCGAGATACCTTTAGACTATTATTTACTAATCTTTTTTCACTAGTAGAAAGGGAATACTCTACAACATGGAAAGTACCGTCTCATTTCTTTTCAAGAGTGGACAAATAGGAAGCAATGTTTTTAATTCACTGTTTTCTTGTAGAAAAGGCTACCAACCACTACGAGATTATGTCATCGAACTCTGAAACTCTAAAATATGCTAAACGAAATTCTCGTCACGATTTGATAGGTCGACCATTTTGACCTGCTACCCGTAATCTAAGTTTTTCATAGTATGTCTAGATTATACAATATTTAAGTTTCTGATTTAACTACCCACATTTAGTAACTGACTATTTGTGTTTTTTTAGACTTGTTTTAATTAACTTTAAAAAACAATCAGTTTTCTGTTATTTTTATATTAATAATTTGTCCTCAAATTTACTAACGCCACAACTATGATAGCTATGGTACGGTACTTCTATTCTAACATTTTTACAATACTTACTTTACCCACTGTCCCTTTATAGCCTTTCCATCCATAATCAATCGTCAATACTTCATACCACCATTGTTCAATTCCCCTTATCCGATGTTCATTTCTCATTCCATTCTACAAGGGTCCGCGTGAATGAACCATTTCCTGCTACCTCAATAAGGACATTGTTTAAATGATCGTGCAAACGCACCTTTAGTTCAGGTCATATCGTGACCAGTACTAGAACCATTTAAGGCGTGGTTTACACTGATTGCGTTTATTGATAAACTGGTTGCGGTTTTAGAAAGGTCAGTGGATTGATGCTTTACTAATTTGGAGTGATTCTTTTTTGAGATAGATTCTAATGAGTACACTTACATTTACATTTAGTTGTGTACATTTACAAGGTAATCAAGTTATGTTTTTGTTTGGTCAGCCATATCTTGTTTCTGGACGATATAAAATATGAAAAATATTATTATTATTTACAACATAAACACCATCACAACATGCTCAATGATTAACTATAATAACATAATCGCTACGTAAAAATTTCGGTTCAACAGTCCCCGTGTTAAATCCACAGCCAGTTTCTAGTCTCTCTCAAATTTCGCCCTATGCTGACGTTAAGCACCTTCGGGGTGCCCTTGGGCAGATTGCTTATGTTCATTCACTGGTTCGATTAATCTATCAGGGCGATTCGATATCACTTGAGCATTCATAACATCATAGGACAAAACATACTGTGAGCGAATCTATAGCACTGAATAGATATCCTATCAGAAAAACTGCTTTATACAAGCTTCCTCAAGATGTTTCTCTCAAACTGCCGCTCATTCTCGTACGTGTCGTTAACGTCATAGAGATTTAGTTTTTGTGATCTGTGTTTTAGGCATTGCCGCACGCTGCACATGTAGGGGTGTATTTTCGGTGTCTGTACTACCTATTAGTGTAAAGCTTTACCACCAAATATACTGTAGCATAATTCCCTCAAATAACTCTTAGCCTCAAACATAAAAGACCTAATCGCAGAGATGAACTAAAATCATCCAGTAATCACGAATATTAACTGCTTTTACAGTAATGCACTTATCTGTATAATGATACGTTGTGAAACGTAGATGTGTACTAAGCTTTATGTTTTGTAAGTGTAGATTATGTTTCCAGCGAAAGTTAAAGGATTTATGAAATTTTGTTGGGTAAGATTGTAGATCGTTTGAAAGGGCGGTTTGGGTCAGTTTAGGCGAGTTATTAAAGCTAGCTATAAATCTTATTTTGACATTTAAGTTAATTCAGGCACCTCCTTCGTACGATAGTAAGGTAAGTACTATCAACAGTGACCACAAAGTGACCATCGACATTTTCATTCGATTTTAAACTAATTTAATGTTAGTCCAGGCCCTGTACCCGCACTTTCGATATTCGCCATATCGCCACTGTTTTGGTCCGCACTTCATTGTAATAGAGTTGACATTGGAACGAAAACGTTCACGCAATTACGAAGTTCGAATGTGCGGGTAGAGGCCCAGGATAGTTAAATGACTTCTCCATGCATTTTATTTATTTAGCATTCGTTGCTGTCGCGGTGCATTAGCTTATATAGGGTCCTTTTTAATATGCTGACACTTTTTTAAGGGGATGATCAGTCCATCAAACTAAACAACTTTCTCTATGGGACCAACATCGAAATATGAAATATCTGTATACAGGGTCCTTCTTAATATGCTGACACTTTTTTAAGGGAATGATCCGACCATCAAACTGAACAACTTTCTCTATGGGACCAACATCAAAATCGCGAAAAAAATATCAACTGTCTCATACATTTGGCTCGAGAAGATTTGCAGTTTTGTATGGAAGAGCTGAATTTTTTTTTCGCGATGTCGACTTTGGTGCCATAGAGAAAGTTATTCAGTTATACGATCTGATCATCCCCTTAAAAAAATGCCAGCATATTAAAAAAGACCCTTTATTTCATTTATTTTGTACTTTTTGCTATCGGGTGCAGCAATAGCTAATATTGCATGATTTTGTATTATATCTGCCATTGATGTCCTAGCTTATAATTTTGTTTTATATCTGCCATTGATGTCCAACTGCTGGGCATCCTTCCTTTCTCTCCAAGAGTATAATTATTATCCTGCGCTTTAATGGGCCAGTTCTTATACAATTTGATGGTCTGAATGAATCGTTTTGAAATAATCCAGCAAAACCGTTTTCATTAAAACAGTATATAATAATACTAAGTATGTAGAGGTTTATTCTGACACACTAAATGTAGTTAATAGAACTAACATCGTAAATCTGTGCAATCTTAAACTACTTGCAAACACTAACTTTTATTACTCTAGCATTAAACATTTACGTTTAACCATCATTATTTGTCTTAAGTCCCTAATTAATCCATGTCAAGCCAAACATTTTACGACCGCATTGTTTCATCATTTCCTTCCCTAACCTCTAAACCGAACGCATAAAGTCTATTGTCGTGTAACAGTATAAAATTCCCACGGTTTGATAATATTGCATGGGAATGCGAAAACAAAAGAACCTATCTGATATGAGAGCTGCATTAATTTTCACTTTGGATTGCAATTTTCACACCATATGCATCGTGGAATGCACTTTGTTTTTGGTATGCTTTATTAACCATATTATACTCACTAAGACTAGAGTATAGGGAAGAGTATCTAGTACTACACTACTACTACACACCCCCGCTTGGTAGGGTACAAGGACGGAAGGGGTTATAAAAGAATAGTACATTACTGCAGCGGCAAGCAACAGAGGCATTGATGGACGAACGTGTAAATGTGGGCCGAGGCGAAGCCGAGGCACACATACGTAAGTCCATCAATGCCTAGTTGTAGCCAAGGCTTGTATAGTACTTTTCTCAAAAAATGCGCGGAAATTAAAACAGTAAATTTTCTCAAATAATTCGCGGAAATTAAAACTCTTTTCGAAATCAATGACGAACATCGAACAACAATTAGTTATTTTTTTTTCAATAAACAGCTTTCTATTTGCAAGCCAGTTCGAAATTTAAATAAAACCTTTGATAAGTTACCTCCTTGGTCACCATGTTTCGGAGAAAAAGATCGTTCCATTTTTAAATTACACGACAGATATAAATAAATAAATAAATAAATAAATATCTTGGACATTGTCACACAAATTATCTAGTCACATTTAAAGTACCAGAATCTAGCCTGGACTTGTATTATGATGACTAGACAACGATATAGAATACATATATAGATACAAACATCCATGACTCGGGTACAAATATTCGTATTCATCATACAAATATTTGTCCCTTGCGGGATTCGAACCCGCGACCCTCGGCACAGCAGGCAGGTTCACTACCGACTGTGCTACCGGGCCGTCATATGAGTTTAGTATGTAATTTATTTGGTCGCTAAACACGACAGATATGGATTTTCATACAACATTGCCGGCCGCTGCGCGCATGTCCAGTTGGCCAGTACTGCAATTTCGATTTATCTCGAAGAAGGTTGTCAAAATAATGCTCACATTTCCAAGCATGTTTGAGAATACTTATTTTATTAACCGTTTTTTTTTCTTTGTTAATGATTGCCAAACAAGTTAATAATTCTATAGGGTGAAATTGATATCATTAGCATCCTTTTAAACTAAGAGTCTAACCATCAAAATGAACAACTTTTACTATGGGGGTAAACCGATCGGAGCAAAAAGAATCTGCTTTTCCATACTAAACTGGAACGTCTACTCGACTCAAATGTATGCAACAGCTGATTTTTTTTTTGCTCCGATTGAATTGCTGTCATCGTAAAAGTTGTTCAGTTTGATGGGTAGACTCTTAGTTTAAAAGGATTCTAATGATGTCAATTTCACCCTGTATACGTTTCTTTTCAATTAATAGAAGAGATTTTGCTGCCCATCTAAAAAGAATCAGAACTGTCAGAATTTTTTACAAAGTTGCTCTTTAACATTAGCACAAAGCCTCCTCAATCAATCTGACAGAATCGTAAACATCTATTATTAAGTTTCTAAGATTTTACAATGTTGAATTATATAACTGAGTCTAAATTATATCATACTAGCGACCCGCCCCGGCTTCGCATGGCAATGCTGCAATGCTGATATAAACCTTCCTCTTCATCGAAGGAGGAACTATTTAAAAAAACCGCATCAAAATCCGTTGCGTAGCTTTAAAGATCTAAGCATACATAGGGACAGACAGTCAGCGGGAAGCGACTTTGTTTTACTATGTAGTGATGTAGTGAAGTGATTAGACAGATTGACAGGTACATTTTTTAGGTTCACATAGCGAACCGTACAGACCACACATGTTCTAGAATCTAGAACCATTAATCTAAAATCTAAATTAATGGTTAAAGGATTTGAAATTAGAAAAAAACGTTATAACAGACAAGACAAGATGCTGACACTGAGTACCTAGTATTTCGTAAGTCGAGAACTGACAAAATAGGACCCCGAATGAACATCAATCAATAAATATAAATATCTTGGGCATTTGTATAATGATGACTAGACAACGATATAAAATACATAAATATATAGAGATACCAACATCCAGGACTGGGGTCGAGATTCGAACCCACGACCCTTGGATCAGCAGGCAGGTTCACTATCAACTGTGCTATCGGGCCGTCAAACATAAAAACGAAACAAAGTTCACAGGTGCAAAATTACATCATCATTATCAGCTTTTGTTTACCCACTGCATGGAAGCTTATCAAGCATTATGTCATTTCTTCATGTCTTATGTCAGTCACATTAGAGTGGATCAGGTCAGTTACGTCCTTTTCCCCGAACGTCCACTGTTGAACCGAACGTCTATTTCCCCGAACGGGCATATTTCTGAACTTATTCCCCGTACGTAAGGGGGTGAAAGTGAATGGAGCTAACTTCGAAATCGCGAAATAAAAATCAGCTGTTTCATACAAAACTGCAAAACTGGCTCGAGTCTTAGACTTTTACTTGGCGTCACCTGATTGCTGGACGACTCACTCCTATCTTGCCTGATCTCTTAATCTCTTATACATTTATGTTGTTCGGACGCATTTAATACGATAGAACAAATTATCACCTCAAGCGCTCAAGGCAAAGAGATTATCAAAGGGCCTTTTATCGTGAATACATTTCAAAATCAGTTAACAAATAGCGTCATAAAATAACAATAAAAGGTTATGATTTAGAACACTGTAACAAATAAAATACTCCTAAAAATAATTTGCGGTCGCGACCTTCAATACTTTCGGATGAGACTGCTGCGTGGAGCCACGAGATAAGCGATTTCAGGTTATTGGAAGCTGTACCTATTATGTTGATTACTTACCTTCTCGCATTGCAGTCGAACAAGCTTCAGTAAATGTTCATTTTAATAAATTGATGCATAAACAAAGTCGATTGATAGGTTGAAGCTTGACAACATTCGTTGACAACCAATGATGAACGATAATCGTGATTTTTCTATTTTGGCGGATCATTTAGTGTCTTTATGATCAATCAATAAAATATTCTTTATTATACACCAAAAATTAATAGTAAAATACAGAGAAAAAATACAAGAAGCACAAAAAAATACGGTCTTATCGCTAAGAAGGGATTTCTTCAAGAAATTCACATCAAATAACTTACCATATAATGCATCGATTATTTTCTGAAATCAAGTCAGGATAAGCTTGAAATTAAATATGCTTGGCAAAGTCCCTTTCGAACTGATGTAAAATTATAATTATGGTCAAAACTTCAATTATTTTTTTATTATATCTCGAGAACGAATATAATACATCAAACAAAGATTTTATTTGGTCGCTGCGTAGAGAAGACCAAAAATAATCTTTGGCATAAAAACAACTGTTTTAGTAGAAAAAAAAGGTTTAGTTCTTTTTTTACAGATTTATATTAAAAAGCTCACTTAAAACTGGTTAAATACCAGTAGGTGCGTTATAAAAAATTTAATGCATTAAATAACTACCCTTTATTTTACTCATTAGTAAACGTATACACGGTGTAAGTGACAGACTAGCAAATACTGAAACGGTGAACTCAGACCATCAAACTGAACAACTTTCACTATGGAGCCTACCTCAGGAAACGCAAAAAAAAAACCAGCTGTCCCACACAAAACTGCTGCTGTGCCGACCTGTCTAAAATGAATGGAACGTATGATTTTTTTTCGCGTTTCCTGAGGTTGGCTCCATAGTGAAAATTGTTCAGTTTGATGGTCTGAGTTCACCGTTATAGTATTTGCTAGGCTGTCACTTACACCCTGTATATAAATTATAGAGCGTTTTAAAAACTCAAATCGCTATTTTCAAAGCCCCCCAAAAATTCCGACCACACAATACAAACACGCGTACATTATTATTTTTACAACATTATAATAGTTTCGTAATTGAAAATGGTTCAAGATTCGTCCGCCTCAATCATTACGATTACAACTTTAACTTCACGTTGAAAAGGTCAAATTTAATATAACGGATACAGTTTTTGCTCGGGAGGTTGCCAATAATGTGATATGATTGCTACTAAATTGATTCTAAGTGGTCCTTTTTGTTAATTTAACAAAAGGAAACTTTAATTCTTTTGAGGATCTCTGCCATGGTCGAACTGAAGACATTAATTCAATTTACGAAAAAAAATTATTACCGAATTTAAGATTCGATTCCTATAAACAGAATTCGGGAATAGCTATCGTAAAAGGCACATAGCACTGCATTGCTTCCAATGTCAAGTAATTTGTAGGAGTATCCTATCCTCATTGTTTTTTGGATTAGATTAGAATAGATTAAAACACATTTGAGAAATGAAATGGCGGAGCCTCGTGGAAAGCTCAAACGCGAACTACGTGAATGACACAAACGCTCGTGATCAAACTTGCAACGCGACTAAAAATATCTTATTAAGCTGAAATCACATTACATCTTATAAGATAAGGGAGGAAGATGATGATATCAGCTTAATACAACTAAAAACATTGAAATTCACATCATCTCAGTCGTTCCTTTGAATAATTCTATTATTCAAAGGAACGACTGAATTGATTTTTATCGTTCCAAGGAACTGCAGTAAAGAAGTTTTTCCCACTGGGTTCAATATGAACAGTTGAATTGAAAGATACACAAAAAACTTCGCATCGTTCATAAAATGCGAGTTCGTTGATGTCTTTTGTATGAATAAAACAAAAAGCTCCGATTTAGTTGATTTGGTTTACGAGAAAACAAACGCGATCTCTAAAATTATGTATGAATTTAAAATTAAGCACCTGATGGAAAATGGATATATTAAGATATCTTCTCCATCAGATTCCTAACAATGGTCACTATAACGAGCGACCCTTTAGATTTTCTTTAAAAACGTAATGTAAGAAGATGAAAATCGTATAACTAATGTAATTTCTTTCAATTCCAGGTACCTACCGCGGTGAAGGCGCTGGCGCAGGTGGCTACTCGGGTGGTTCAGCTGGTGGTTACTCCGGTGGTTCAGCTGGTGGTTACTCCGGCGCTGGTGCCGGTGGTCAAGGAGGCTTCGGATCCCACGGCGGCGCTGGCGGTAACGGCTTCGGTGCTGCCCCCTCGTCCCAATACGGTGCTCCTTCCAGAGGTTTCGGAGGCCAGGGAGGACAGGGTGGCTTCGGCGCTAAGCAGTCGAACTTCGGGGCTGCAGCTTCTCGTCAATACCTTGCCCCTGCTGCTGGCCGAGGCTCTGGTAATGGAAACTTCAACGCACAGTCTGGTTACCGCTACTAAGTTTCTGATAAGTGATGTTTGAGGGATTTTGTCTTTTGTTTTGGTAACTCGAGAGTTTTCTAGCGTATCGTCAACGTATTTAATGTGACAAAACATTTTTGTTATGTAAACTTTGACTTTGTCGCATTTGATACGTTTATGCACCGTTTTTAAGTTTTCCTATGCAATTTTATAGGTATCTTTAGATAGCAAATCTGTGTCATAATGACGATCTTAAAATGATGTTATAATGTCGTATTTTTTTCGTCGTGGACGTCAATTTGCTACCTGGTATAAGCCTCGTTTACACTTAATGAGTGTCCGAATGAGGCATTTTCAATATCTTTTTTTCTTTATTGTTTTTAAATGTAAATATGTGATGGGACTATACAGAATAAGAAACAAAATCTATTGTTCTTTTGTCTCATTTTTACATTCAGTTTTTTGCACTTTGTTTTTTTATGCACCGATCTGTTCCCTCATTCATCATTGTAAGAAAATAACGATAAAAAACATATACTTGTAACGATTTTGCTGTGAACCAATCGATGTGATGATTAATTATTATTTATACATATTATAATAATTTGTAAGTATAGTCTTGACTCTTAAGTATTTAATTTCTCTTCCTCATGTCAAAAATTCGATCAGTTTTTTAAGAACTGTCATCGAAACGTCAAATTGACAATCTTTGCCGATAAAATGTGTTGTATTTAAAATAGTTTCGTCACTATTACTATGTACATAGGGAACATTTAAATAATTTTAACTACATATTTTATTGGTATGGTATTTATTACCTTTTTTGTTTATCTGTAAATCTATCTTTCTTGAGTTGAAGTAGCACTGCGCAGTAAATGAACAATATAGAAAAAAAATCTTATTCACAGTGCATCCTATCAACTTTAAGTCAAATAAATTTTGTTTAGAATTGTACCGGACACCATCTCAGAAAAACTTCCATCTTTATTTTCTGGCACTATAATGATCTCAAAACAATTTCTTCATAATTTCTTCATTTTACTTTTTCTTTAAATAAATACTTAAGTAAATACAGCTATGAAAACGGACAGTACGAATTAGTTTTAGGAAAAAAGAAAATGTATAAAATATGTTTGTACAATTAGTTTATAAGTATTGTAAATATGAAACGAACTTAACGAATAAATGAACATGCTACAAATAGCAAACTGTTGTTTTATCTATCCCTCCAATGAATGAACATTTTTTAAGACAAATTACCTAATAAGCATGTTAACTTTGACAAAGAAATATATAATAATATTAATAAATAACGCTCACAGGCCCAAAAACCTATCATTACAATTTATGGGCCATAAATTGTAATGATTCCAAGCAAGCACTACAGGCTTTTTATTATGGAAACCATACAACAACGGCACAAACATAACATCCATGACCGAACCGGGATTCAAACCAAGGACCCTGGTTTGGCAGTCCGGCGTGGTAACCATTACAACAACCGGGTGAATGGAATGGAATGTAAATATCTATAAATTACATAACATTACATAAAATATTTTTTTATTAATAGCCTGTAAGTACTAGAAAAACATTTCTATAGAGCTTTGTCCATTGAACAGAGGTTGACACCTGGCTACTGTCTTAGCCATCGACTGACAAGTGGTTAGGTACTACTAATATCTTAGCTTTTTATCCGAATTAACACAATAACCCACACAAATAAAGAGTATGCATGTTGTTGGGTGGCAATGGTAAAGTGTTACTCTATGTGTTTGACATATTTGGTATTTTTAGGTATGTTGTCAGTATATACCTCCATAAATTGTAATTTAATATTATAATTGACATGTACTTACCTTAATTTTATAATCTATAAACTATTGACATTGTAAAATTATTACTGAATAAATGAATATGAATATGGCAAAAGATATCTTCTTTTGACTACGCCATTTTTGTAGCGTTTATTGTTCAATATTTAGGATATACTTAACTATGTAAAAGATATCTACAGCTTTGTCTCAAAGAAAATATTAATGATAACGTTACGAAAACCCATCAAAATCATCCCAGTAAACATAGCAAATTGCTCTACCTATACAATATGGAATAACTGCGAATTTGAATATCTATCATAATTCATAATTCGATGATCAATATTTTGACATAACTTATGAATGAACTATGAATCGATCCCTTCAAGATAGAGCTTCGTCAAAGTTGGTCGTCGATTTATACTTAAATAGTTTTGATCTAGAATTTTTTTTCAAAATTTTGATGGTATGCTGATGGTTACTTATTTTTAATACCAACCAAAGATAAAGACAGGATAAATATTCTTCATTAGCTCAGAAAATTTGCATATAAAGGGGCAATATGGTGGTCATATCAGAGTTCTAGAGTGGAGACCGCGAACTGGCAGGCGTAGTGTGGGACGCCCTGGTGCCCGCTGGATACACGACCTAAAAAAGATAGTGGGGAACGAGTGGATGAGGAAGGCTCAGGACAGAGTTTTGTGGCACGTCTTGGGAGAGGCCTACGTTCAGCAGTAGACGATTATAGGCTGATGATGATTATGATTTGCACACCAAAATACACAACAATAAAAGACAATACCCAAACACAGATATATATCAATTTATCATCCATTTAATCTTTGCAAAAAAAAATCGGTTTTAATAACACAGACAAAATATGTAAGTGTATACCTAATTCAATTTTTCTTTAATATAATTATTTTTTTAAAAATTTACTGGTTTAGGTTCTCTTGATTTAGAAACCTTAAATTATGTGATGATAGTTGGTGCCACTAAACTGTAAAATGCTTCTTCAGTTCGAATAAAATTTTATCAAGTAGGTATTTAAAGTATTTAAGTATTCAACATTATTTGCAAAAGGCAAATAAGAAGACGACCCGTGCATAATCAAAGCAAAAAAACCTTACAATGACCTGTGCTCAAATATAGTCATAAACTAAAGGCTATTCCTAAAGAAGATCTAGGTAAAGATTGGATTCCTAAAGAAGACCTAGGTTTAGTTTTTACTAAAGTGTCCTACTTTGGTCACTAAATGATAATTTTATCGGCATAGCATCGCAGCAGGTGATGAAAGTCTGGTTTATTGGTAGGTAACTAGTGTTTTTGACACGACTTTGTAAGCCAACACGTACACGAGTCAGGTAAAAATTGCTGCCCCAATTTCTTCTCAATCGGTTCACTCAATTACGAAAGAATAACTCAATTATTAAGAAAGAAAGTAAGACTTTAATTTTTTTTTAAATACTTATGGCATGCTGAAGTGCGATTTTTGAATCTCATTCGCTGAGTTCAGCAGTTGTCAAAATTACTGTGGAGATACGCATCTTTCTACTGCTGATATGACTTTCAAAAATCGCACTTCTGGAGTACCTATGATTTTTTACTCGAATGAGTTTCAAAAATCGCACTCCTGGTATCAGCAGGACTAGCATAATTATATTATGCTACTTTCGAGGAAACGAGAAAAAAACGAGATGTGGCTCTGTCTTTGTAAATGTATGCATGCCAAAATAAACATACCTACATGGCGGTTTTCTCGTTTTGTCGCTTTGTTGTCCATGGAATGCTAGCTCGACAGTTCGTATTTCAGTGGTCTCCGTGTACGAAATCGCAGGTAAACTAGTTTTTAAGACATTTCAAATACCAGATTCCCATTTTGTATCCATAAAAAGTTAGTAGATTTCTCTAAAGTTGAAATTGAAACTTTTAATTACCACTTAAAAGTTCGAAATACGTTTTTGTTAGATTTTTTTCTTAGATTTCAATATACTTAGATAAGAATTTTTTATCGGTACTTTATAATATTGCCCTGTATTTCTAGCTTAGAAACTTAGATCAAAGTAAAATGAATGGATAGGCCCAAAGCGCTTTAAGTTGAAGCACGCAAAACTAGGGCACCTCAATATAAATTAGGGTACTTGGTCTGTCATCTCGGTACAAATTCGAAGTAAAACTGTCAATTGCTTTGCCTCATTTTTCTGGTTTGAAATGTTTGCGTAAGGCATGTCCATTCGTTTTACTTTCTTAGAAAATACAAATACCACTCCATACCTTCTCGTAAAGTGTCTTTGTTTCGATTTAATTAAAAAGTGCCATCTTGCTGAGTTCTTGACGTATCATCTTAAATCTTGGTTGTAGTTTTAACTTGATTTAGTTGAGATCTAGCGTAGGTAAGCTAAGCTTAGCTTTTATTGGTAGACGTTAGATGGAGCTACAGAATAAAATTTTATCGACGTTCAAAATATTGGCATAGGAATCGGATTCTGTAGGCAATGTGTGAAAGTCTTGCATATTAGCATATTTTTGATTTTTATGAATTACATAGGTACCCAATATTTAAAATGTTCCGTGACTGACTGACAAATAAGGCACAATCTAAACAACTGAAGACAGAACAGAAACATGAAATTTGGAATACACTTTCTACTACAGAGGATGTAAATCAATGTATTTCGGAAAACTTCGACACGACACGTCTTTTCCGAAATCCACGCGAACGAAGTCGCTGGAAAAAGCGATTACGTAATATAAATAAACATCTCATGACATGATTATAAATCATTTCTGGGTGGTAAAGAAACTTTGCAACAACCACTAATTAAGTTTTAACGATTTTTTTGTACACAAGAAAATAATGAATGCAGCGTAATAAACAAGTAAGAACAAAAAACGAGCTTATCTCTGAAGAGATTTTTCCCTGTAGACCCATGAATAAGAGAAAGTTTACAGAGTGAGGCTGGCCATCATGGTGTAAACTTCAGAGATATTAACTAACTATAAAACACAGAATTTGAACATTGAGGCTAGGTATCCCTAGGTATACATACATAGCCTAGCAAGAGACGCTTGCACTAGTGCAAGCGTCTCTTTCTTACAAGCAAACGTTTGCAATTAGCCATCCCGGTTCAATTGAAACTAAGATCGCAAAAAACGTATTATTCATCAATATCTTTTCTCTTGAGAGATTTGAGTAAATTCCATCGGGTAGAATCGGTGCTTTAATTAATTACCTTTCAATGATGGTATATTCAGAAGAAATGGTGTATGGTGATTCTTGTTAAACTGATTATAAATCTGAAATCGAACTTACTTTGAAGTGCGATTTTTGAAAATCATACGAGCGACTTGGCAGTAGAAAATGTCAAAATTACTATGGAGATTATGCATCTTTCTACTGCCAAGTCGCTCGTATGATTTTCAAAAATCGCACTTCATGTCCTCTTTTCTATTGAGAAAATTTAATAGAATCGTGTTTTCAACGGTTGGATTCACTGCAGAAAGAACGTATGTGCTCTGTTATTTGAACTATATACATATATTAAATTTAATAATTTGTTTATCAAAAACCGGTTCGAAAACAGACAAAATAGGTTCCACCCTCCAGGTTTTTAAATTTCAAGATATAACTATCATAAAATTACGTTATAAGGCTATACCTAACTAGCGTGTCTTTACTACTAGCAAGTTCACGTTCAAGGACTAGCTCATTTAATCGTTTAAACTAGACACAACCTTACTAGGGCCCTACCTAGACCTACTTTGTTATGCCTACTTAAGTAATTTTTTTTAGATTTTAATCTAAAATTGCTTGTTTGTGTCCTCTAATTGTGTGGATGTACTTACTTGTAATTTACGATAGAAGTTTAAAGTTAATGGGTTAGTAGGTACACAGAGTACTATTATTAGTACCGTAAGTAAGTAAAATAATTGGCCCAGATTAGGCAAAAGAGGAGTGGGACGTCCGGCAGCCAGGTTGGTGGTGACATCTGGAAAAGTATCGGTAAGACCTGGATGCAATAGGGGATCGGGCAATTAGTCAAATTAGCTACTTTTAATCAAACGGCAAAACGCGCACGATGTATTAAAAAATTGTACTAAATACCCACAAGTAACGTCATCAAAATTTGATTACTTTTTATAGTTAGTTCATCATGATATCACAGATGATATTAAAAATAGTATTCTAGCTAAAAAACTACAAAAAATTAGCGTTATTTTCAAATGTTTTTGAAGTGAAAACTTCTTTAGCGGCGTTGTGCACTTTGTGATGGGTAAAAAATGGTGACGTCACCCTGATCGAAAATTCGAGACAAAATTGGTAAGAAGATGACGTAAGATTTTGGGATGGGTAAACAATTTTAAACTCGCGTCAGGACCGTGACGTCACGTGACATTTGTAAGACGTAAGTTCTCTTAGTTTTCACTTCAGCTGGCACTCCCGGAGTGCAACCCGTTGTTTTTTTCCATAAGAAGATAAAACTAAAATATATTTTATGTAGTCCACTCCCCTATTATAATTGGCACGGGATCGAAAAGGCATGATGGCAAAATGCGGAGGAGGCCTATGCACTGCAGTGGATGGATACGGGCTGACTATGATGATGAGGTAAATAAATGAAACTTCAAAAAATCACCTAGGTGCTTTATTTTATACGAAAACATACGCAGTAAAAATACAAGAGGTACAAAATAAGGGGGTTTTAATAGCTAAGAAGCGACATATTCCAGATAACCTTATAGGGTAAAGAAAACGGTTAATGAAAAAAGGTGCTTATAAGGAATCATCATAGTAAATTGGTTATCATCAGCCTTTATGAAGAGATTCCAATATAGAGGCTTGCTGATTTGATTACCCAGGGTGCTTTGGACTTATAGGGGAACGGTGATCTCATCACCACGATGGAAAATCATATTATCTATACTTGGACTAGGGTTTGTCATCGTGGAGAAGGATTAGCCAGTTAGGGAGCTCGCTAACTGCTCAGGGTGCGCCGGACGTATAAGGTACAGTACATACGTCACTCGGGGAGGCTCCTTTCGTGCACCCCATCTATACTATCGACTCGATGGAACATCAGTCTTTATAAGCACTTCCCAACTATTACTACACAACACAGGCCTAGGTTTTCACCCTTTGGGTACGGAACCTTAAAAATGTTTTATTAAATATATCCGACTAAATTCTACTAAAACTCTAATAAGACAAAGCAGTATTACTTACAGCTTACTTAAATGTTAGGAACAAATGAACAAATACAAAAAAATACAAAATAATTTATTTTCTCCACAAGCAGAAATTATAGGAACTTACAATAAATAGGTACAGATAGAATTGTGGGAGACTGGTGTCCGAAAAAAGGTAAAACTGAATATTTTCGAATCACCAGGCGAGCACAACAGTTAATAATACAAATTTTATTTACTTACCGAATATAATGTCAAATTATTAAAAGGTCGTTAAAGGACGATACCTACGATCAGAGTGCCTAGCAAATATATATGCGCAAACAGAAGATGGTGAATATTTGCTGATAAGTTACAAATAGGAAATATTTCTTATGATTAAAAAACGAGCCTTCTGGTGTTATGCAAATCATTGCATAACCTGTAGCGACACGTTCCACGCCTACTTTGCACATCTAACCCCTCTTAATAATGTTCTGTGGGTGTACTACATACATAAACTCACGATCATAATCCCTTTCGAGATAGTAAGAAACCATAGACCGGCAATATCAGTTACACAAATGGCACCACTTTTTAAGCAAATTCAAGCAAAAGTCGTTCTTAATGTAAGGAAATAGCTTAGTCTTCCAGCTGGAGGTCTGGTGACAAAATGTTTCAAGACGGTATCTGTTGTACAATTGACGTCTCGCTTATTCTAATGAGCGGTTGATGTCAAGTAGCGTTTTTATGTCTTGCTTTATAATATTTATCTACCTCTATACTAAATAGGGCTATGCTCAGAGTTTCCCTGCGAGATCGAATCAGAAATGAAGAGATCCGCAGAAGAACCAGAGTAACTGACATAGCCCAAAGAATTGCTAAACTTAAGTGGCAGTGGGCGGGGCACATTGCTCGCAGAACCGATGGCCGGTAGGGCCGAAAAGTTCTCGAGTGGCAACCGCGTACCGGAAAGCGCAGCGTGGGTAGGCCCCTCACACGGTGGACCGACGTGTTTCCTGGTGAAGGCGTCGGGAAAACGTTGGAGGGCAGCGCAGGACCGGTCGTTATGCCGGCGATCCTTGGGGGAGGCCTATGTCCAGCAGTGGACGTCCATCGGCTGAGATGATGATGATGATGATGCTGATGATACTATATCTATGTAAGAAACTTTGTTGCAACTACCAATTATCTTAAAGTCTGTAGTTGTAAGTTTAGTTGTAGCAGGCTTACTTCTAGCTTCTAGCACATTTAAGTCGTAATTAATAACTGTAAGTATTCAAAATGAACTAAGTTTCTAGCCGAAGCCAACATTAAAAGCAATTTTGTCTAATACTTAAATAAATAAAATTTTATTGCTACTATTATTTTTATTTATAAAAGTTCGTTAGCTTTAGACTTGAACACTAAAGAAACTTTAGGTTCAATGACCACCAATACCCCCGTCGCTATGAACTCTTAGAGGGAGGTTACACGGTCAGTATTTCATCAGTCTGGTCCATCAGTCTGGTCATGTATATTTGATTTGAAGGGAAACTGACTCGAGATTGACCCGACTAACATGGTGCTTCAGTATATCAGTTTCCCTTCAAATCAAATAAACATGACCAGACTGATGGACCAGAATGACGAAATACTGAACGTGTAACCGGGTTCGTTCCAGCTAATCCAAGAACGAGTAGAGATTATTTAACACTAGCGGCCCGTCCCGGCTTCGCACGGGTGGACGTCTAATCTTTTCTAGCAATAAATATAGCCTATGTTACTCAGGGTGAATGCAGCTTTCTAATGGTGAAAGAATTTTTTAAATCGGCCCATTACTTTTTGAGCCTATTCATTACAAACATACAAACATACAAAAATAGGTACAAATCTTTCCTCTTTATAATATTAGTGTAGATTGGTTACAGTAAGCAAACAGGAACCTGGAATACGTCGTTTGATTCTCTCTCTCTCTCTTTCTATCTTCATTCCTGTTACTCAATAATCTCCATAAATTGACTAGTTCGAAATTTTTACTAATTTACACCAATCTCAAATTATTTTAACAAACTCTGCTACAATATGTGAAATAGTTTTACTCTGGTGATTCGGACGGCTAGGTAGCTCAGTTGGAAGTGAAGCTGCCCGCTGATACAAGTGTCGCGGGTTCATATCTCGCGATGGGATAAATATTTTGTATTGTTGAATATGAAGTTTGTACCGGACTCATGGATGTTTGTATCTTTAATATAATTAGTCTATATCGTCGTTATCTAGTCATCTTAATTAATACAAGTCCATACTAGATTCTAGTACTGTCAAATGGGACTAGATGATTTGTGTGGCCAGTTTCCAAGATAATTCACAATCCCCTTTTTAGGGTTCCGTAGTCAAACAAGAAACCCTTATGCTTTCGTCCATTCTGTCTTTCTGTCTGTCTGTCTGTCTAGATCTGTATGCCCCACCTCGGTTATTCGCTCATTTTTACTAGACTAATTATATTATAGATCGAAATTTGGCATGGAGACCGATAACAGTAACCCAAAAACATTACCTATTCCTATACCACATCCCTAGCTCATATCCTTTTAAGGATATGAAACACTCATCCCTATTATACATCCCTAGCTACTATCCAACAAAAACCGGTCAAGTGCGAGTCGGGAAACTCGCGCACCGAGGGTTCCGTACCACACCACCACAGAACATAACATTATTAACTTAAAAAAAAAACTTTTTGTCCGGGACCTTTACCGTAAGACCGACTCACACTTGGCCGATTTTTAGTATTTGTTGTTATTCAGTAGAGTTTGCTCTATAATCACACTTAGTTGGACGCTTGTATGTATTACCGTTTTTACGACAGAGCGTGAAGAAAAAACGTTGATAAAAACTAGTTTCTTGTTGAGAACCCCCCTTAATTTTTAACTTTATGACATTTTTATTATTTTTTAACAAATCCGCCGTAATAATGCTAAATCTGAGAAAATTTCAACTATCTAGCTATCACGGTTCAAAAGTTACAGCCCTAAATAGGTAGGACAGACGGACGGACGGACGGACAGACAGACGGACGGACGGACGGACGGACGGACAGACAGACAGACGGACGGACGGACGGACGGACAACATAGACTTAGTAATAGGGTCCCGTTGACCCCTTGGGTACAGAACCCTAAAAAGGAACTCGCTTAGCTAAGCTATGAAAATGAAGTGATCTGATTGGTAACTTTTTTCCTCGAACACAGCTTAGTTACATCGCAAATCTCTGGTAAACAGCCAGCCTTATCGTGTAAACGTTTTTAGTAAAGTAATAACTAGGAAACTATTAAGTTCCTAATGGCGTCAGAACTAAGTAAAGACATTATTTTTGACCTTCTATATGTATAAAGCATCGATTTATATAAAAATTGAAAATATCGTTACTGAAATGCATCATTTTAGAAACTAATCTACAGGCTAAGTATATGATATCATTAGCACTTATTAAACTAAGAGTCTACCCACCAAACTGAACATCTTTTACTACGGGAGCAAATATTCCGAGAGATAAATGTACTTTTTGCAACTATCAGCAGCAAGGCTGATTCAGTGTTTATGGGGTGTAGAGCATCTCTGTGATGGGGATAGACCAGGTCTGCCTGCATAACTCCAGTCGGTTTAGGAGTTACTGATGATTAAAGGTCTGTACAAAATTAACGATCAGCTGCAAAGCTGATCGTATGTTATTGTTGTAGTATGCACTGTAGCTATGTGAACAGTACAAAAACTGACATGGTTCATCAGTCGGTTTAGAAGATACAGCCGTTCAAAGATCGGAACTTTGACTGGCTGTAACTCCTAAACCGACTGACAGAACTTGACAGTTTTTGTACAGTTCACATAGCTGCAGTGCATACTACAAAAATATCACACGATCAGCCGTGCAGCTGATCGTTAATTTTGTACAGTCCTTTAATCATCAGTAACTCCTAAACCGACTGGAGTTATGCAGGCAGACCTGGTCCATCCCCATCACAGAGATGCTCTACACCCCATAAACACTGAATTAGCCTTGCTGCTGATGGTTGCAAAAAGTACACTTATCTCTTATACTAAAACCGACCAGAGCAAAAAAGAGCAGACTCAAATGTATGCAACAGCAGATTTCTTTTTTGTTCCGATCGTTTTGCTCTCATAGTAAAAGTTGTTCAGTTTGATGGATAGACTCTAAGTTTATAGCCTGATTTCTGTCAGATTTTTAAGGAGATGAACAGACCATTAACCTGAACAGCTTTCTTTAAGAGAACAAAATATAATTCGTGATAAAAAAAAAATGTTCTTTATTTTAAAACTGCAAATCTACTCGACTCAAAAGTATAGGACAGCTGATTTTTGCGATTCGATGTTGGCCCCGTAGAGAAATTTGTTCAGTTTGATGGTCTGATCATCCGCTTAAAACACCGTCAGCACATAAAGAAGGACCCTGTATAATCCAAGATCCCACTACAGGTTTCTATCCCTATATTATGATGATAGTTTAAAACGTTGGGTTGCCAGCATTTGGCCTGTAGCATCCCCGTGGCGGTCAGGAGTGCGATTTTTGAATCTCATTCGCTGAGTTCAGCAGTTGAAAATGTCAAAATTAACTATGGAGATACGCATCTTTCTACTGCTGATTTGACATTCAAAAATCGCAATCCTATAGTATGATTTTTAAAAGTCAAATCAGCAGTAGAAAGATACGCATATTCTCCACAGTAATTTCGACATTTTCAACTGCTGAACTCGACGAATGTGATTCAAAAATCGCACTCCTGGTCTAAAAATACTGCTCCACTTAATTATCCATGTGCTCATTTTGTTTAGGCATTAAATTGTGCCTACACATAAAACTTATTAGACAAAAAAAGTCGGCCGTCACAGGACGCCCGGCAGATGTGAAACTCTCCCGATTTAAATTTCGAACTTCCGTCACACAAAAAGGTTGCGGATCAGAATTTCAAAGCCCGCCCATAAGAATTTTCACTTTAAAAAATCGTCAACCTAACCATCACTTTCCACTCCTAAGCCTCTCCTAAGGCGTGTCATTGAACTCTATCTATACCCTTCCTCAGCCAGCCTCTACCCTGTCTCTATTGTATCTAGTTGAAGCATTATCTGAGCTCCTATTTATATCCAAAAGTGACGTTTTAAGTATGTTTTACATCCGTAACGGAACCTTCAAAATAGTTCATGTCAAAATCATAAAAGATATAAATGAATTGAATATAATTGTAATAAAAAACATGTGTTAATTGATTTCTGATGGGAATTAATTGAAACGCACGGAATCGAACTTGTAACGTTTTGTGGCAGATGACCCGGAAGTTTGAGGTCATGGTGTAAAAAAAAATTGAGTTAACGACAGTGCCCTAGTGATTTGTGATGATTAATGTTATTTTATGTTGAGATGTTTAGTTATTAAATAATACATTTTGCAGCATTTGAATCTAATATTATACAACGTGTTAATGAATTAACGCAAAACTAGAAAGTAGTTTGTTTAGAATCGAGAGCTGAATCGAATTATCATGGTTTCAACATAGGTAATTTTTTTCGAAATATAAAATATTTTTTTTGCAAAATTTTAAATTTACTGAACCCGATGACAATCCACCGCACGGGCACACTCACCCTACTTACTACCATAACAAGATTATAAAAATGTATCCATGAGTACGTTAGCGCTTTCTTTTAGTGCTGAAATGATAACAAATCATTTTTGCCTCAAAACTTAAAATGCGAATAACTGTAAATTTTAACTATCAGAATAATGAAATTATTGTTGCAATCTAATTATTTTATTATAAATCAGTTGGGGTGTATGAGGTTTTGCGTTAATTCATTAACACGTTGTATAGGCGTCGGTGGCGCGTTGCAGAGAGCCATGGAAACTCAATCTTGAGGTCCAGGTTCGAATCCGCACGGATCACATGCCATGTACCTACCAATGAGTTTTCCTGACGTAATACCGACTGCTCTCAGACGGTGAAGGAAAACATCGTGAGGAAACCTGCATCCGCTAAAGAAGCATTCTATATGTGAAGTCTTCAAATCCGCATTGGGCACACGTGGACTAACGTCCATACACCCTCCCTGAGGGTAGGCCTGTGCCATGCAGTGGGACGTTTATAGGCTGTGATGATGATGATAATTCTGTACCTTTGGTGAAAAGAGAGCTAAGTCAGAAAATCGTGTTTCGAGAAAAAAGGACTTGTTTTTTTTTTTAACTTCAGACCCTCATAACTTTTTTGTTATTTATTATATTTTTAACCGAGTTAATGCTACTGGTTAATAATTTTAGTAGCAAAACTGTGGTGTATCAATAATAGCGATAAAGTAAATAAATTATGATCAATAAACAAAAACAGCAAATTATATCATTTGCCACTTTAGAGTGAGGATGTGTAAAGTGATTTATTAACAATCATATCATTTTACATAACCACAGGTGCCTTGACAGCCATTGGTGAATAATGGTATAACTATAACTTTAAATGAATGTAAATTGTTGTCTATTGTAAGTAAAATAATCTTGTGAAATAAAACTTTCATATTTTATGAATACCTTTTCTCTGAATTAGTTAAAATAAACAAAAGGGCAAAAATAAGACAAATGTATTAAAATACACCTCAACCATGTTCCGTTTTTTTTGTGTATAATGATATTTTTTAATTTGTATTATTACAGATTTTTGTTTATGTTTGTGTCAAATGGTGTAACTCTATGGTAGTTGGTGGTAGTTCAACTCTAAAAGGCAGGGCAGTAAATTTTGATGATCAAAAATAGTTAATGAACGCAATAAAATGGAAGGTTATTTAGCAAATAATAAATCATGTAAAATCAGTACTTACTTTTTATTAAAAATCTCAAAATAAATAGCAGTTTCACTGCTGAAAAAGTAAATCAAAATGCATAATGCTCCTCGACTAACTAAGGACTTTAACAATCAACAGTCTTTAAGTTACATCTTAGGAATGTATCAGGAGATCTTTAATTTAATACCACATGAAGTTTTATATTTCACCTACAAATGGCACAAATGTTGGTTCTTTTTTAAATAAAATAACATAAAGAGATTAATTTACAGTTGGATTAGGTTTATCATTTTTGAATAATCCCATCAAATCAAATAGAAGTATTAATTATTTTTATGTAGCTCAAAATCAAAATTCAAAACACAAGTGAGTTTCTATGCGATATAACGACATCAGTGGATTCTTTACAACTAAGTAATAAACTATAATTTTTTCTTAAAAAGTTATAACGATTCACAGAATGCAATCAATTATGGCACGTTTTATCTTACGAATGTAAATAAATCTTGAAATTTCATGATAATAGTGAGTTAACGAAGTAATTCGTAGATACCTAATAGTTCACATTTTTAGTAAATGTAAATATTCCTAATCTTTAATAACCTACCTAAATATATTAAAAAACACAAAGCTTTCTCTGATATTATATCACTTATACCTACCTAGTAGACGAATCAACGGTCAAACTAAAAAAAGAATTGTAATCCAAAGTTATCTATGAGTTGAGTGAGTATATCATATTTTAAATTATAAAGCTTGCGTGATGCTTTTGTCTCAACGCTACCAAAATTCACCAAATACAATAACGTAAAAAACTTTTTTATAAAACATAATTATAGTAATAACAAATAAAAATCTTCTAAAATATCTTTCATCAAATCAGTGGGCCTATAGCCGTTCTCAAAACCACTCATGATAAGATCAATATTGACTTAAGAACGACATCCATTGCGCGATCTGGCACTAACTAGAAAAGTAACCTGCCAAAATCAAGCAAAGAAAGTCATTTATGATTCAAGCAATTTATGATATTATCAATGGTTTTTAGCAGAGTTTCAACTTTTCAAGTCAAACGTGGATGTTCTGAGGTTTCAGAATATCTCGACTACCCCGTCGGGGAATATAGTCGTGAGCATATGCATGCATGCATGCATGCATCAATGGTTTTAAGAACCGTAATAGTCCCCCAGGATCTAAATTGGTGAATTAATAAATCAATTAAACGCTCAATCAAACGAGCAAAGTAGCCTAAAAGCCTCGATACTTCAACGCCAGGTAATACAATAAAGTAAACAAAACATTTTTTTAACGAGAACGTGGGTAATCTTAGTTATTAAAAAAGTCTTCTAAAAATTATCAGTATAAAAATCAGCCTCCTGATTCAAATCAGGATCTACATAAGGAGATTTATCAGCAGTCGAGGGCAAATATAGATAAAACTCATGGACGCTCGGGTCAATATACTCCAGAAGAGAGATGAGATCTGCTTTTTTTCTGCTGCTATAGGTATTTGTTCATTGTAATATGTTAACATTTTCTGTCAGAATGCTTGTTTCTTTTCGCGTATGACATCGAAATATAATTGTCATCCGCGTAGTTCTCTTTATATCCAAATGTAGGAAATTGATCCTTGGTATATTTCAATATGTGCACGTTTGACCATACAAATGTTGTCCACTGAAGTTTGCTTTTTTTACTTGCAGTTGTTTTTTAGAAAAATCAGCAAAATAATATAAGTCCTCATAAGTCATTACTATAACAGAAATTCCCCCCTAATACAGAAAGCCCCCTTCCCCCGCGAACATGCATCCATCTCGTTCTACCTTGTCTAACGCTCACTTTTTAGAGAAGGATAGAGACTTGTATCACTTTACGCTACAAATTTTAATTAAACCGGATAAAAAACTGGAAATTTTCTTGATATAACTGAATTGTATCATTATACACAAATCCATTGTATGGATCAGGGTTTCGTGAAAAATAATACATTTCTATATATATTAGTATACACCGATTTTTTTTTTATTTATATCTACGTTTTTAATGATTATTATAGAATTGTATCATCATACACATACGAGTTAATGAGAAATGGTGTTGTGAAAGCTAATATTATTTTAGATGTATTATTAGTAACAACGGTATGCGAATATAATTTCATTGTGTTAAATAATTTTATTTGAGTTATATTCCTTTACACTTCCTGTTTAAATAAGATTTGCTAAATTTAATCAGTTTTTATCAAATTGTATCACATTACACGAGATTTTAAACTCCATTTGATGAAAATAATCAACTTATAACATTATACACGAAAAATATCTCCGAATCTAGAAGAGCTACAGCTACGTAGATAGGACAGAAAGATAGATCATTTGACAAACATGAAGAATGTCTTAAAAACTTAATTTTGATACAACTCGACTTAGCGCGTTTTTCACCAAGGGTACAGAATTATCTCTGTATGATTTTTGCATGTCTGTACTATAATTGAACATAAAAAGAAATGAGTTGGGGATGCAGGATAAAAGTGGTAGATTGCATAACGATCATTCAGGACTTTTTCTGTTCGTCTTTTTGTTCGTTAATATCACTTAAAATTGGCAGAACCAATTAAGATAGGATTTTTATTCATATTATAAAACTAAACAACTTTTCCTAAGGAATATTGGTCGAAAAACGAGAAAAAATCTGGATCAGCCGAGCAATGAAAAGCCTTTTCAATGGAAAGTTATTTCGTTTTATCATCTGAAGACACCCTTAACATTTTTCTAGTCATTTAAAAATAGGGGCGTAGATCTATACAAACATCCATTACTTGGGTAGAAATATTCATTTTCACCATACAAATATTTCCCCCTTTGCAGGATTCGAACTCGCGACTTTTGACTCAGCAGGCAGGTTCACCAACTCAGCTCTGCTTATAAAACCGCGGGTATTTTTAAATAATATTTGAAGGATATCAAGTAGGATATCAGTATCACAAACGAAAATGTACATTATATTTAAAAGATAATAATTACATTAGTAACATAATCTTTGACCATAACTTATTTACAAATGATCTTTTCATGTGATCCGGTTCTTAATGACTAAGTATGATGTTACGAATGTCCTTTAAGATAGACAATCTGAAAGTCGTATCAGATTCTCAAAGCTAAATAGGTACATCAAGGGCTAGTAGAAATCATGATCTTGCCCATATTAGTAGACCATAATGTGGTGGCTCAGGGACCCGAAGTAGGTCTTGGCCTTAGACAAAATACTTCATTCATCTCTCTTTTGTGCCCTCTATGGCCAGAGGAAGATGTCATGGACAGGACAGAATTAGCAAGAGGGTGAACAAGAGGGTAGAAATCCTAAAAACGATGAATACTCTGAAATTACAGGGGTGGTTGAGAATCTACCTCCTAGCGGTACACCACGGGCAACGGCATCACAAGCTACCAAGTTTGTGGTGGCGGCTGAAGAATCCCCCACAGCGGTGTGGTAGGTTCCGCAAGGAGCTGCCTGGCTCGCGACCACCCTCATGCCGGAGTCTGGCGCCAAGCAGCTTGCTGCGTTCCGTCAGTGTGCAGGAATGCCAGTGCCATTCTGGGTAAGCTCGCTACATCTTCGACCCCATCTTTGTCCTGTGGACTAGATTGAGGTCAAGAGCAAACCAATCGATAATAAAATAAAAAAATGGCAGGACCTCGGTCACATTATGAGAAGATCTTCTCTTATGTGGAGAAGTTGGTATTTGTCTCGAGACAAATACCAACTTCTCCACATAATTTTGTAGGGTAAAATTTCGGGGAGACAAATGCCTGGTAGAAGGACCTCCTGGCTTAAGAACCTGTGTGAAATGGTTCGATATGAACCTCACTTCACTGTTCAGGGCTTCAGTCTCCGAATAATAGCCAACCTTCGATTGGAGATGGCACCTCAAGAAGAAGATGGCCAGTAGGGCACCTCCAGCTCCTCGAGATCCTGGGTGACCTAGTCTATCTAGCGATACCTGTGTCTACCCACAGGGTGACGCCGCAGATCTAGATCTGAGAATGGGACAGCAGTTTTTCGAGATTTCGATATTTAGTTCAATTTCATAGACAAAATTGTTCAATTTGATGGTCTAATTACCCCAATAAATAGTTTTACTATAAAGTCTAACAATATTTGCTGAAACGTAAAAATGATCTCTATAGTTACATCTATAAAGATCAGTATTATGTTCAAAAAAAATCAGGTGTCTCATACAAAACTGCAAACCTATTTGAGCCAAATGTATGGGGACGGCTGATTTTTTTTTCGCGATTTCGATGTTTGTCCCATAGAGAAAGTTGTTCAGTTTGATGGTCTGATTACTGACAGAGTATTTTCTGCAGTTTCATCAAATTCTCAATTTCAAATTACGTTTAGCCTACCTATAGTTTAAGTTCAACTCATCCTGTTTTGTATACCAATAATGCATAAACTCCATACTGTTTAGGCCACATTAAAATAGTAATTAGAATGATGTGTGAAACAACAAACAAATTGGAAAATTTGACTAGCACCTCTTTCCTTATAATCACTACATAGAATGAAACAAAGTCACTTCCGGCTGTCCGTCTGTCCCTATGTATGGTTAGATCTTTAAAACTACGCAATGGATTTTGATGCAATTTTTAGTAGGTATATCAGCACTGAAGTGCGATTTTTGAACATCATACGAGCGACTCTGCAGTAGAAAATGTCAAAATTACTATGGAGATTATGCATCTTTCTACTGCCGAGTCGCTCGTATGATATTCAAAAATCGCACTCCTGCACCCGCGCGAAGCCGGTGCGGGTCGCTAGTTATAGGACTAAAATACTTGCCTATATGTTGAATCCTCTAAGCTTATATGCGACGAAACAATTGATTTACTGGTAATTTATCAATAAAATCTATTGTATCGTCGCGTACACAAGTTTAGTGAGGTATTAAGAATGATTCTAAAGAATCAAATTGTTAGCGTATTGTTAGTATTGGATCTTTTTTTTTAATAAAACGTTTGGTTTAAGTCGTCATCGTCGCAAGGCCCGGGCCTACTCTCAGGCTTTCCTATCGCTTTTTAGCGATAAGACCGCCTAATTTGTACCAGAATAAGTTGTGTTTCCTATTGTGTAATGTAATTTGTATTTGGTGTAAATAAAGTATATTTCATTCATTCATTCATTCATTCATTCAGGGAGGGTTTATGGGCATTAGTCCACCACGCGTGCTAAATGCGGATTGATAGACTTCACATGCGCATAGGAATTTCTTCTTTTGTGTATGCAAGTTTTCCTTACGGTCGATGTCTTCCTTCACCGTTTGAGAGCAGTCGGTATTTTACGTACAATAAGTTAGAAAAACTCTTTGTTATATGCCATGCTTTGAGAGCGTCGGTGGCGCGTTGCGGAGAGGTATGGACTCCCAATTATGGGGGTCCGGGTTCAAATCCGCACGGACAACATGCCATGTACCAATGAGTTTTTCTAACTTATGTACGTAAAACCAACTGCTCTCAAACGGTGAAGGAAAACATCGTGAGGAAACATGCATACACTGAAGAAGAAATTCTGATGTGTATGTGAAGTCTACCAACCCGCATTGGGTACGCGTGGTGGACTAATGCCCATACACCCTCCTTGAGGGTAGGCCTGTGCCCTGCAGTGGGACGTTTATAGGCTGATGATGATGATATGCCATATCGTCCGTGCGGATTCGAACCCGGACCTCAAGATTGAGTTTCCATACCTCTACGCAATGCGCCACCAACGCTCTACCGTTATTTAAGTAAACATATTAGAGCTTATTAATTGAGATTCCTACTTAAAATTAAGATTTTAAGAAAATGTGTACCTAATGCTTAGGGACCATTAACTTTAATGTCAATTTATTTATTTGTAAACAAAGCGTTTCGGGGCTTATATTCGTGAATTCGCAATCCAAAAGCTCTTTATTAAAAATCGTACATTAAAACAATGAAATCGTAATTCTCAAAAAGTCCTACGATAAAAGAGTTAATTTTGAACTCTAACCTAATGATATAAAGAAGATTTTTAATGATCAGATTTGTAGATTAATTCTTAGAACAATAAAGCTATTCCAAAACTTTTGACTAACGATGTCTATTCACGAATAAATTTATTACAACAATTATTATTTCGGCTCACGATCTCGATACGAATCTCTCTTTAATAATGAAATCGATTACTGAAATTAATTAATATTCTAATCCTTGATAATGCTCCTTATTTTTGACAGTCGAGGTCAGAACATCACGTTCTTAAAAAAACTATGGCTAATTACTTTGCCATGCATATCATATGAAAATGTTCGTTTATAATCTTTGATATAAAACCTGACGTCATAAGTGTGCGTGTACTGGACAGGATTAGGATCTGGTCAGTAGGTATATAATAGGTCAATTCTCTGGCAGTCATCACAGTTCAGTGTGAGCACCACAGCACATCACATTTGGTCTCTACTCCCAGTTTTACAAAACAAATTTTTCAAAAATGAAACTGGTAAAGTTTTGTTATTATTTTTCTCCTATTGTCAATTGAAATTTAGTGTCTTGGAATTTACAAAGAGGTCATCTATTGTTAATTAAGTTTCAATTGTTTTGAGTGCCTATCTTTTATCATATATTTTGGTTACTTATTTAACATTTTTGCACAATATTTTTTGGACATTTTTCGGAGGACACAGTGTCCTAGAACATGATTTTGCAATCTCTAGGTTAATCTCACGATGTTAAACGTGAGGTCTTATAAACAACCATGTCACCAAACTTGACATTGTTGCTTTATTATTACTTGATATCTAGTTCACATGATCAGCTAATTTATGACAATTTGTTTGTTGTAATGTTTTAAACTATGTTTAGGAATTTCTTGTGGTATATCTTTCGCAATCTTTCGATGGTCATGTATTGTAACGTTTTCTTATCATAAAAGCCCAAAAGCAACCCTTTTACTTACCCCCATTTCATTTCTATCAAATTTTCTAAAAACTTAGTTTGAAATCTGTGCTAAACAAACCTATTTTCGCTGATGACAGCCAACTCAAAATTCAAAATTTTTTATTTAAAATAATATCATATACATAGCTTTTTGACATCAACATAATACAAATATAGGCAAAAGAGGAGTGGGTCGTCGGGAGGTGGCAAAATAGGGATATTTTGCCATTCTTCTCGGTCCCGTGCCAGTCGCATCCAGGTCTTGCCAATACTTTTCCAGATGTCGTCAACCCACCTGGCTGCCGGACGACCCACTCCTCTTTTGCCTATATTTGTATTATGTTGATGTCAAAAAGCTATCTATATGATATTATTTTAAATAAAATATTCTCTGCCTTATGCCCTGCAGTGGGTGGATACGGGCTGAAAATGATGATGATGATAATACAAATAACATCTTTCATCTTTCACATCAAAAAGGAGACGAATATTCTTAGTGCCATTTCTTATGGACATCATAGGCCCACTACTCATTTCCACTGCAGTCATACCTTGAACCAGGATCAATAACGGCTACCATTGGTGGTGATACTAGACAATGAGGTCTTGGAACCCGCAACGAATTTATTCAAAGACGAGCATTTACCCGCGTCTTCATCCGCATAAATTATATACCAGATTTTAAGTCAGATCATAAGCTATCGAACAAAAAATGTTTCATCAAAATCGGTTCAGTAGTTTTTGCGTGATGCTCGATCAAATAAACACACAAACAAACAAACAAATAAACAGACAGACAAAAAATCCGAAAATTGGTGATTTGGAATCCGGGACATCTAAAACCATACATCGTAATCTTTTTTTTGTTAATATCTTCAATATACAGACACACTTCTGTTACAGTTTTATAATAGTTTAGATTAGATATGAAAAAGTACTATCCTACTTTCCTCCTTTGCCTACGGGAGACAGCTATTAAGAAAATAAAGGCTATTTGTAAATAAACTCCAGGGTATATGATGCCTATTATTATTCGTGAAAATTATAAATTGATATTTTTTTTGCAGTTCATCATCTCCGCTCTCATCGCCGTCAGCTATGCTGCACGTCTCGAACACCTGGAGAACAATTACCTCCCCCCATTCGGCTCCAACGGAGGATCCGGAGGAGCTGGTGCACCAGGGGCTCCAGGTGGTTTTGGGGCTAAAGGAGCTTCAGGTTTTGGAGGCAATGGAGCGAATGGAGGTCAAGGTTTCGGAGCGAATGGAGCCCAAGGTTTCGGTGGCCAGGGAGGAGCTGGTGGTGCTGCTACTTCCAACCAATACCTGCCTCCCAACCGTGGACCTGCTGGTAGTAATGGATTGAACGGTTTTGGCGCTAATGGACAGGGTAAGTTTTGTTTCCATGACGATAACTATTATCATAACCTCATTCGAAAGACGTCAAGATAGTGATAAAACTGATAAAAGAAAGAAAAATATACTTAATTTACATTAAATACAAAAATGGGATAAAAGAGAATAAATTTTAGTGGTCTTATCACTTAAAAATAAATTTAGCTTACTTGTTTCGCCTCTCAACGTCTGTAGTAAAATACTAATTCATTCATCAATGGTATATTATTATTTTGTATACCACTAAATTGTGATCGAATAAAGAATTTTTATTTATTTTTTTTATTTATTCCAGTATTTATTTTAAAACAAAATTGTTGACTTTCACAGCTTCCCAGCGTTACCAGAGCAACCAATTCGGCAGTCAAGGCCCGAACAGCCAGGACGGTCAGGGATTCGGTCAATCTGGTTTTGACAGCCAATCTGGGTTCGGTAGCCAATCTGGTTTCGGTGGTCAGCAAGGATTCGGCCAAGCTGGCCAGTCTGGTTTCGGCCAAGCCGGCCAGTCTAGTTTCGGCCAAGCCGGCCAGTCTGGTTTCGGCCAATCTGGTTTCCGTGGTCAATCTCAAGGATCGCAGTACAGTCGAGGTTCCCAGGACGCTACCAGTAACCAATACTTGCCACCCAAGAACCAGAACAACTTTGAAAACATTCCTCAGCAAGCATTCGACGAAAAAACCGGCTACCAATATTAGATTAAGCCTAAATGCTATATATATTCTTAACTAGCTAATTTGTGATTGTGTTCCAATAAATTTTTGTATATTTTTGTCCTTCTCTATTTTCGGGTTTTATTTTGCAAGATGATGTTGTGTGACTTTTGTTCATTCAGTCTGTATGCCCTTCCTCCATTACTCCCACACTTTGTTCCTATTGAAACAAAATTGAGCAAGAAGAAACATAATAATAACCCAGAAACAAAAATGATATCGTACAACAGATTTTTTAATGAAGGAAAATCGTATAACCTAATTCATCAAATGAGGTATGACCCTATACCGGATAAAAAATCTAAAAATATTATTAGCTCTCATGAAAGTTTAATGGATGCTGTAGCAGAATTAGTTCATTTTTTCGTTACTAAACTATTGAAAAAAAAGCTGGAACAATAATTTTATATTATTTCAAATTCAAACACAAACTCAAAATGTTTTATTCCAAATAATATCATCACCTGAATAGCTTTCTGAAGTACTTTTTGACTCTACTACCGCGTCGTCGGAAGGCGTTCCGTTGCGTTGTAGAAAAGATGCGGCGAGAGTCTTGTTTAATAAACGCGACAAGGATAATTTGACAATGACAATTCAGAGTACATTGCTGAGAATGCCCTATAGAATAGGACACATGAAGCACTGCAAGTTCAGCGTCATTAGTAACCAGCAATGTACTCTGAATTGTCATTGTCAAATTGTCATTGTCGCGTTCATTAAACAGGGCCCAGGAGTGCAATTCTCTGAGCGCAAACATCGCGAGCTGTCAATTCCGTATGCGTTTTGACACAACGCATACCAAATTGACAGCTCGGCGATGTTACAATTGATGTTTGCGCTTAGAGAATTGCACTCCAGAAACTCTACAATACACATTTTTTTAACAAAACAAAATATACAAAGTACAACAATTACAATTTGATTTACATAGTGTAACATTGTCAAGACCAGACATTTTGGTCATTCATTATAATCATCGAGTTTGTAGTAACCTTTTTTACAGAGGTCTTAGAACTTCTGCTTATCAATTTATTATAATAGCGTATACAGTGCCCCATGAAAGATGTTTTGACCTTATTGAGTCGAAAATATGAAAATACTAATTTATTTTTATTTCTTGTATTGTAATTATTATTGTCACTGTTTTTGGGAAAGAGAAAAAAACGAAACATATTACATTTATTATTCCTCATACATTCATGTTTTTACTACTTTAATACAAAAGTCTTTCGTCGCCTGCAAGCTGTATGTTTTTTTCATGATATCGACAGTAACCTGATCATACCCTTAAAATAAAAAACAAAAAAAAATGAAATTCAGCAAAGAATAATGACATATTTTGACCCAGCCATTTTTTACGAAAACTAAAAGCCATTCAGGACGGTGGTCATAATTATTATAAACAGAAAAAATTAAGGCATTTTTTAAAAAACTTCAACATCTCCAGAATTCCGGATTCAAAAGTAGAAATTACTAGTAAAATAGACAAATCATCAAAAAGCAGTAGCAAAACGCAACTACGACGCTATTTTCATCTAATATTATCACTGAGGTATTTTTTGGTCGTTACGGAACGTATTTGGCTTGGTTGAACAGATAGAGTGTGTGATTTCGTTTTCTTCCATTATCATAATATTGTATGGTTATCGTGAATTTTCATTAAAATAAACACAATGAATGCGTAGAAAATTGAGTGGACTATCTAATAAGAAAGGTTATGAGTTTCACACACTTGATACAAAAGGTATCATAAGGAGAAATACCTTTCCCCCAACTTCTACAGGTTACAACCAATTTACTTTTTTGTTCGTTTTGTTTTACTCTACCCGTATTACTAAGTTTCATTCATGTATACCTAGGGAACCTCTAAGTCTGGGTCTCATATTACATATCTGTCCGCCAAACTTCTTTCGAAAGACCGGGGTTCAACTTAATATGCTGATGGTTTTTAAGGGGTTAATCAAACCATAAAACTGAGCAACTTTCTCTCTGGGTCCAACATAGAAATCGCAACAACAACGAAATCTGCAACATTTCTGTCATAGTTTGTCTCACTCAGTCTCACCAAATTTTACTTATATTATACTTTTTTACACTTTTTTTACACTATCTTCCATAACTGTATTTCATTTCATTATTTATTATCACTCACTTCTTTGGTTGCTGCGTCTGACTACCACCAAAAAGGTTTCATCTGAAAACCAACATCCTGCTCTCGGGCAAGGTCTATGTTGAGCTGGGACCTATTTGCTGCTGTAGCATACAATAAATTATATGTTGTTCTATTCTATGTCTCGTTGTATTCTTGTTTGTAAAATTGTTGTGAATTGTAATATTATGTGTGTGTTACTTTTGCAAATAAATTGTTTATCTATCTATCTATCTATCATCTATCTATCTAACATTGCAGTATTTTGTATGGAACAGCTGCTTTTTCTTTTCAATTTCGATATATTGGTCCCATAGAGAAAGTTGTTTAGTTTGATGGTCTCTTATTCCCATAAAAACCGTCAGCATAAGAAGGACCTTGTACATTGATTGTAAACTATCATTCATGAATCGTGAGTCCACTATTTATTCATACATACTCGTAGATACGTAAACTTACTACCGTAACCCCTTGTGGTCAGAAACCTTACTGCAACCACAGATTATTTAATAGTTACTTCCGTAACTGCAACTATACCAACCATCACCCGATGCGTGCATTGCAATCTTCTTTTAGCTCACTTTTAGCACAATGAAGATTTCACTATGGAATGACGTGTCAAGTAGAGACGGTGTAGTTATCGCCTTTTGCCCACAAAAATACTGAATTAGAAGAAACTTTATCACTTAGTTGCTTCCTACGACACTCACTCTAAGCCAGAACCACGTGGCTCCGTTTAGGTTTTTAAACAGGAAATACTTAGTTAAGAATTCTCAATTTAGATGATTATTTCAAATAAAATAACACAACAATTAATTGATCCCAAATTGCATCAAGTAAACAAAGAATTGCCTTCAGTGTTAAATGATAGAGTTATAAAATTTTACGATTATTTATACTTAAAGAAACGCCTACTCATATATTTTGACAGAAAAATAATGTTGTTTGGTTATTCCTATTGTTTAATAAAACCGGTCTCCTTTTCTTTTTTTACTTCGATCTTTTCAAAATCATACGTGTACTCACGCCCAGTATCCCTTAGTTAGTGGAAGAGCAGGACCTTGAAGGTACATCAAATAGGTACGGTACACGTGGTGGACTAACGCCCATATACGCTCCTTGAGGGTAGTTCTGTGCCCTGCCATGGTGATGGGACGTATACAGGTATAAACTTATATGGGTAAAAGTATTATGTAGGTAACTTTATGGGGTGCTTCCGGCCATACTAAAGAACTTTTACTATGTGACCAACATCGAAATTGCGAAAAAAATCTGCTATTTCATACAATAGTTATGTTGGTCGAGTTGCTATTGACATTTATACTATGTCATTATTATATCAGCCATCGCTTTCCCATTGTTGGGCAAACGCTACATTTACTATGGAACAGTTGATATTTTTTTCGCAATTTCGATGTCGGCTCCATAGTGTTCAGTTTGATGGTTTCGAGCACGCTGTTTGACATGTAAGCATAAGCATATGCTCACGACTATATTCCCCGAGGGGGTAGTCACAGATATTCTGAAACTTCAGAATATCCACGTTTCACTAGTAGTACCGAAACTCTGTCCAGTGTGACAGGGACTGAGCCCGTCGCCACTTGTAACGGACAGTGGGTACAATACATGCCTCGAAATTGAAGCATGCAGGTTTCCACACGATGTTTTCCTTCACCGAAAAGCCAGTGGTGTTACAAATCGTACATAAATTTCGAAAAACTCATTGGTACGAGTCGGCCTGGACGGGAATCGAACCATCGCCTCCTGCACGGCAGGCAAAGTTACTCGCCACTGGACCACCACGACTGTTTGACATGTAGCGCATTTCATTTTACACCTTCTATACGTAGATGATGATGTAGATAATTATGATGATTAGATTGATAACTTTTCTTTAAGATTGTTCTTATCGCAAATTAATTTCAAATGTCAAGTCCAAATCACTAATAACAATTAATGCGCTAAGAAGACCTTTGACCCAACATTCAACAAATAATAAAACAACTGACGTCTCAAAGACTTTTATAATAATAATAATAATAATAATAATCTTTATTTCAGACCGTAGTCCATAATAGGGTTAGTAATACAAAAACAATCTAAGAACTATGTTAGTTAATACATTTGTGAGAACAATTACTATTTGTTTATTTTGTTCCCTCCTGAATCACCGGATACATGTATACTGACCCAGTGCTTCAAAAAGGAACTATCCAGCCTATCCACAGTGTTAAGGAGACTGTTAGTGCTGCCCCGCACGCGGCACATCAGGGAGGCCACTCTTTTCCGCACGATGGCATGGAAACCATCAGTGTGTGCCTCCGCAAACATACCTGATGCACTACACGAGCGACGCAGCCCCAACAGCATCCTGAAACCGTTATTATATTGGACACGCAGGGCTTGCAATGCTTTCTGAGTATACTTGACCCACAGGCTGCACGTGTAGAATGATTGGCAGTATGCCTTAAACAGTGTAACTTTTACGTCACTAGTGCAACGAGCAAACCTGCGAGCCAGCATGTTGCATCTAACTGCCAATGCCCTGCGCTCCCTATCTATGTCAAGGTCGTCTGACAAGTTCTCTGTTACCCAGTGCCCCAGGTATTTAAATTTGGCGACTCGGTTTAGTTGGGTTCCGCTTACGAAGATTGGTGGTATATCCTTCGGGCATTTATTACCAGCCTTGAAAACGAGGATCTCGCTTTTCTTAGCATTATACCTGAGGCCATGGGCAGCAGCGTACTGCTCGCAAAGAGCAAGCAGCTTTCTCAGAGCACTGATGGAAGGGCTCAGTAGCACCATATCATCGGCGTAGCTAATGTTATTTACCAAAGTGCCATCTATTGAACAGCCGACACCGGCGCCACTGAGCCCCACCATCAGTGCATTCATATACAGGTTAAATAGCCTTGGCGAGGATAATCCACCCTGCCTCACTCCACATTCCAACCTGTACATGCTCGAGAACGAGCCAGCCCACTTCACCTGGTTGATTTGGTTACCATACCAATACTTAAGTATATTAATCAAACCAGCCGGTGTATCCGTCTCACCAGCCAACTTCTCCCACAGCTTTTCATAGGACACCAGGTCGAAGGCTTTGGACAAATCTAGAAAACACGCGTAAATGGGCGTGTTCCTTCTGGTGTAGTATTGGACAGTATGCTTGAGACACAAAATCGCGGCTTCAGTAGATAGTCCGGGCCGGAACCCGAACTGAGCGTCATTTAATTGTGAGTATTTTGCAAGTTGTCTATCAAGCAAACCGTCCAACACCTTGGCTATAATAGTAGCTAGTGAGATCGGACGATAGTTACCCGTATCAGAGGCATCAGCAGTTTTGTTTTTTAAAATTGGAACCACAACTGTTCTCATAAGTTCCGTGGGTAAAAATGAGTGGCCAATACACAAATTAAAAAGCAGTGCCAGAACTCTAGGCAGGTGGACACCGGCATGGCGCAAATGCTCAACGCTGAGACCGTCATGTCCTGGTGACTTGCCTCGAGACATCGACTTAATACAATCCGCGACATCCTTCGCTTTAATAAGTAGGCGGTCATCGGAAGGACGTATCTCAACATCAGGCACCGACGCCGCCGAGGGCAGGGTGGTATTTACTTTAAAATTAGTTTTAAACAATTCGGCAATTTTTTCTGGCTCACAAACACCCCCTACATTCACTGGAATGCTCGACCTGGGGTTCAGACTATTAGTTTGCTTCCAAAAACTGCTAAAATGCTTGTTAGTGTGGTGCGTAGCCAATATATCCATCTTTATTTGCTGCTGATTGTCCTGGCACCATTTGAGTTTAGCTTTAAAGGATCGTCTCGTATGTGACATATGATTATATATAGGACCCTCTGATGGTTTACCATGCAGAACCCACAGCTGAAAACCAAGCCGAGCCTCCCCGTGAGCCTCTTTTACATGTTTGTTCCATCCGGGGACATTTCCTCGTCTACGATTTCTTTTATTAAAACTACTTCTAGCCGCCTCGCTCAAAGCTGTGACAATATTTTCATACAGGGTATTTATCAACGTTTTGTGATAATCATCACTACAAGAATCATAGCTACAGAGCCTAAATTCCATTGGGAAGTCAATGTCCCTCAGCTTAGCGTGGCAAAGGTCTCTATAGTTCTGTATTTGCTTATTGTCCCTTTTAGCACAACAAAAGCGAATTAATATCGATAGCGAATAAGATTGTATAGAAATAATGTGAAGAAATCTGTTAATCTGAAAATAATGTGAAAAATCGAATGTGATGAAGATGAAAAACAGTTGCGTGTAATTAATATTGTGTAGAATCGTGATCGTAGGAAGAAACGCGTTTGTGTAAAATTGAAGACTGTGTGGAATAGAAAATGTGTTCAATGGCAGTTGTGCGGAATCCATATTGTGTAGAATCACCAACTATCCCCGAGTTGGCCCGATTTTAGGCCATTATTTGGGGAAGATCTGATGATGTTTTTCGTTGCAGAACTACACAATAGAACTACTCAAAAGTTAACAGCAAATCATCGGCCATTGAATTAATTGCTCCTCGGTTTTCAGTGATAAAATATAGTACCTACCTAGATTTAGATATCAGCTGTTCAAACGGGTATTTGGGTTATGAGGCAGTTGTGAAACTAATATTTTTTTTATAAAAAATTAAAACTGACTTCAAAAATTACAAGTACCAAATAATTATAGGCAATGTCTTTTACATTTGCAGCTATACGAACATTAATATGTATTATTGGAGTCAGTATCAAGTCAAGCCCAAAAAATTACTTACTCTAAGCCCAGTCGCGGATTGTACCGGCTTAACAGCGACTCCGATGAAACAAATTTTCTTTTAACTGCAAAAGTAAAATAATTATGTAGCTACATCAATATTTTATTTTTATTTTTATTTGTTCATAAGCTAGATAAACTAACTAGTAAGCAAAGCAATTCGCAACAGAATCTGCGTTGCTTTAATAAAGTCTTAATGGATCTGAAAAAGGTTGTGTAATTAAACCATCATCAAACAAAGTCATTATTTTTTTTTTTGCATCAACATTTTTTTTCATTCACGTCACTAAACGAATAACATTTTCGTATTAATGAACTTTATACTTACCTAATATTAAAATTGTGCGTCTTTTTGTTGGTTGTATGAAATTCACAACTATTTGCCCTTGAGGGTAGTAAAAAAAAGTTACTTAGCAAATTACCAATTATTTTTGTTATTTTTTTTTAAATATTTTTTAGTTTATTTTATTTTATTTATTAAGATTTTATTTTTGATTTCAACTCTTAGGTTTGACTGCTTCGGTACAAATGGAGTTAGATAGGTACAGTCGGCCGCAATAAGTTGTATACACTTTTGTTCTACGTCGTAGTACTAAAGTGTATATAACTTATTGCGGCCGACTGTACCTATCTAACGCCATTTATACCGAAGCAGTCAAAAATATAATTAAAATATAATTACAATAAGCATCATCATTAACTTTTGGTTAAACACAGTCATAGAACAACACAAGAGCCAACAACTTAAACAAAAAAGTGTTAAAATCCTCGCACATGCCTCATCTAACAGATGTTCATAGAAAAACTGTCAGAAAAACTCCACATTACGTCCAATACAACGGGGCGTATCTAAAACATCAATTTGTATTGATTATAAGTTAAATATTTTGTATCGAAACGACGTACCTAATTGTTAAAAACTTGAGCGACTGATGTAAAAAACCGGCAAAGTGCGAGTCGGACCACGGTCGGTTCCGTACAACCACGCAATATATTTCAAATATTATTGATTATTAACATACTACAGGTATTTAAAGTTACAGCCATGTTGTGTTGGACGAGTTCACAGCCCCGATTTATCAGGTTGCGAGTTCTAGTCCCGTCCGAGACAATTTTTTAATGTTTTATTTTGTTAGCTAATCCGCTATTAACACAGTCATCTTCTGTGAAAATTTCAAATACCTAGCTTCTACGTTTCAAAAGATACAGCTCGTTAAAAAAAGGCAGACGGACGACGGTATAGGCTTATTCATAGGGTGTCGTGGGGTTCATGCGTTGGTATGACGATATCAAAAGATCAGCTGGAGTCAAATGGATAGAGACAGCACAAGATCGAGAAGGATGGCATAGACTGAAGGAGGCATATACCATTATGGTTGAAAACGGCTACGAAGAAGAAGGAGAGATAGGGTGCCAACTGGCACCCTTTGGGTACGGAACCCAAAAATTTGCAGATCATGCGATTTTCTTGTAGTTTTTTGTACGTTTCGCGAAACTTGACTAATTATTGAATCATTAATAGTTATGTTCATGGCTAGATACGAAGGTGTGGCGTTTCCATCCAATAAATGGTAGACTAAGAAATGTTTGCATCCTAAAAGATTCTATTCAATGATTTGTAACTGAGGATCTCGTCGTATTTGAGTTAAATTGTTTGAAAACAGCCACTGGACTCTATTTTTGACCGTTCGATAGCTCAGTCGATGGTAAACCCGCCTGAAGTGCAAGTGGTCGCGGATTCAAAACCCACAAGGGGCAAATATTTATACGATGAATATGTAATGTTTAGTATCGAAGTCATGGATGTTTGTATCTACCAATATTATGTATACAGGGTAAAATTGATATCATTAGCATCCCTTTAAACTAAGAATCTACCCATCAATCTGAACAACCAAACCGATTGGAACAACAAAAAAAATCTGCTGTTCCATACTAAACTGCAATGCCTGCTCGACTCAAATGTATGCAACAGTAGTTTTTTTTGTGCTTCGATAGATTTGCTCCCATAGTAAAAGTTGTTCCGTTTGATGGGTAGGATGCAAGGTAGGATGCTAATGATATCAATTTCACCCTGTATATATCGTTGACTAGTCATCAAAATACAAGTCTGAATTAAGTTCTGTAACTTCATTTGGGACTATAATAATGAGCTTGTGTGACAATTTCTAAGATATTTATTTATTTCTTCCGGTGGGAGTCGTAGAAGACGATTAAGGAATACGATTTGGTGTCGAGTATTTTTTTGGGCGAAAGGTTATCACTTGAAGCGAAATTCTTTTCACTATAGCCTTAAATAATGCTGAAAGTCAGCCATACGGAATGCAAGGTACGGGTGCAAAAGATTTGTTAGATTAGTACTAGTTATTGCAGGATTTCTGTCCACTCTGAAAATCAATATCATCGCTTGTTTATGTTTGTATACAGGGTGTACAATAAAATAGGACAGCTACTCAAAGGGGTGCTTCAGACCATCAAACTGAACAACTTTCTCTATGGGACCAAAATCGAAATCGCGAAAAAAAAATCCGCTCTCCCATACAAAACTGCAAACATAACTCGACTGCAATGTATGGGACAGCAGATTTTTTTTTCGCGATTTCGATATTGGTCCCATAGAGAAAGTTGTTCAGTTTGATGGTCTGAAGCACCCCTTTAAGTAGCTGTCCCATTTTAATGTACACCCTGTATACATCTGTATGTATTCTCTACCAAATACAGAACAGATAAGAATCGTCATCACGTATCTTCTCTTTGAAAGTAAAAGTGGTTGAGTAAGCGCTCTACATTTACGCCTTTCACCTGACCTTGGACCGAAGGCCTTGGGGAGGTCATGACCTGGTTCAAGGTTGTTTATGTAATACGTTAACACTTTACCTTGGCCACTTAAGAGCAATCTTAAGTGAATCTTTTAGATAGAGATTACACAATCGATTTGATTGAATTGTCTGTGACACTTACGACCCAGTAGGTGTGTCAGAGTCAGACACAAGGTCCTGGGTTTGAATCCCGATTCGCTCATTGGTGTTATAATATTTGTGTCGTTGTCTGTTTCCCATAATAAAGACTAGTAGCTTCTGTTTGGGATTAGAGGTTTTTTTTTTGTGATGTGTTTAAAGAGATTGGATTTCAAATGCAACGGATCGAGTGCAGTGATATATAATGGGAATGGCATATGCCCAGAAATGGTCTAAGTTGGACTCATCATCATCATATCAGCCGGTAGACGCCCACTGCTGGACATAGGCCTCCCCCAAAATAGGGGGGATTTGGCATAATCGCCACGCTTGGCCGGCGGGTTGGCGATCCTCCGGTAGATCCCTTAGTCGCCTTTTACGACACTCACGGGAGGAAATGGGGTGGTGCTATTCTTAGCCGACACCACACGGACAAGTTGGACTGATGATTACTTATTAGAAATATTGATGCATGATTGCAGTTTTTAAGTAAAGTCCTAATATGGCTTGAAAATATCGGAGACCAAGTAGGTTGTACTGAATCAGAATAATTGTCGGAAGAAGCATGGCTTATAATAAACTCATGCATCCAATTAGGGGCAGGCAGAAGATAAAAACTTCCTGCTCAACGCATTCTTGGACATCGTGACGTTAAAAGTTGGTACATTTCCTTCAAAATTTAGTAGAAAGTATCTTTAAAAGACTACTTAACACTCAAGGTTCGAAACAATTATCGATGTCATCCGATTAAAAGTGTTATTTTAATGATTCTTGTTACATATAAAAGTTGGAGCAACGGGTCAAAAGTCACAGTACAATTTTGAGTTTTGAGTTTACAAGTTGACAAGTTTCAAAAGGAAAATGCAGTTGGTACGTTAAGTCTAACAATTTTTTTTTAATCCATCGATCGCCGTCTCAATCAGCTGCGTAATCCCAAAACGTCTAAAGTTGAAGTTTTTACCCCTTTGATGTTGGCTGCTTTTATATGCCTATTCTAGTTCAGTTGTCTTCCATGGACCTTTCGCCATACGCAGTGTGGTTCCTACATTGTTCGCAGTAACATTAAGTTGTTGTTCACTGAGGAATAATGCTTTGGTCATTCTGAATCCCGAACACTAGGCTGTACCTAATCAGTTTTCACTTGTCCACTGCTCGTCTTCTTTAGCTTGAAAATGAGTTTTCTGGCATAGCATAAACTTATTTAATGCATCGTAGCAGCGGAAGCGGTGTGCGGTAGCTTTTTCATACAACAAAAATAATCAATTTCTTTAATACTCGTTAAATCTAGAACCTATCTCCCAGGTTTACGTCAGGTATAGCTTTTTCTTTTTCTTATATGTGTGGATGAATAAAGTTCTTTTTATTTATTAATTTTTTTCTATTTAAAGCCAGCTGAGTGACTCTTCCACCTGTTCAACCAATCTCATTATTTCCACTGTGCACTAGTTGAAGACCTTGGTCTTCGGACTCTAAAATAGAGACATAAAACCAAGGTCACCTTTTACAGTCAGCAAGCTAAAGTGGCAAAGGGCAGAACTATAGCAACATAAAAACTGTCAATGAATTCTTCCAGATCACCTTCATAACCCTCATCGCCATCAGTGCAGCTGCTCAGCTACCTACAGCCAACTATCTCCCACCGAATAACAATTACCTTCCTCCAAACCAAGGAGGCCAGGATGGGCAAGGTTCAAATTCAGGAGGCCAACACTCAGGTGGAAATCCCTCGAACAACTATTTGCCTCCTAACCAAGGTCATGGAGGTGCAGGAGGTTCAGGCAACGGAAACACAAGGCCCCAACAAGAAGCTGAGAAGAATGCTGTGATATTGCAACAGGACCAAGAAATTACTGAAGATGGTAATATTATGATTCTTCTTTTGCCTCCAAGCTACATAAACTTTCATACATAATCTATCTAGGGTCAAAACCAAAATAGCTATTGCGTTTATCCACTACGCCAAGGTGGATAAGGTTAAGGGTGGATTCTCAGACATAAGTTCCCGCGTGTCAACTTTAGGCACAGTATAAGAAAGAATATCTATTACTACCACATTACTACATACTTTAGAGTAGATTTTTGGGGTTTATAAACGGTATAGCTCAACCAAAATATAATGTATATAATTTGAAATCTTCAATCGGATGTTGATTGGTATTAGATAGGTCTATTAAAATCTGAACTCAAGTCATTCCTATCAATGTTCTTAGTGGTAAAGTTCCAATTGAGCATAACCAATTTAACTTACCTTCTGGCGGAGGTATTAGCCACTCGTGATAAAATTGGGCTCGCGGTTTCTTAATATACCTAGTTCATGAAAGGAGACATATTCCGCAGGTTAATGAGTTTACGTCTAAATATTTCTTTCTACAATCATAAACCATTTCTACTATCCTATACAATAAAGTAGGCATTCTACTTTTCTCCTACTACTCTCCATCTTCCAAACAGGATTCCACTACAGCTACGAAACTTCAAACGGCATCAGAGCTGAAGAAGCAGGCAATACTGAACAATCTCAAGGTGGTTTCTCGTACAAAGGAGATGATGGCAACACTTACACTGTGACGTTCACTGCTGGGGAAGGTGGTTTCAAACCTCAGGGAGCTCATCTGCCCGTACCACCACCAACTCCTGCTGAAATCCTCCAGGCTTTGCAGCAGAATGAGAAGGATGAGGCTGCTGGTATTTTTGACGATGGTACGTAAATCTTTTGTCCAAGTGATTCTTGGCTTAGAACATTATTGTAGAGAAATGTGTGAACGAAGAAGATATGTAATTGATGTACCTGGTTAAGTAAAAATAGTTACGTGTTCTGCATCAACATCATCATCTCGGCCGATAGACGTCCTCTGCTGGACATATGCTTCCCCCAAAGATCGCTACAACGACCACACCTGCGCTGCAGTGCTCTCATCCAACGGATTTCCACCGCCTTCACCAGGTCATCCGTCCGCCTTGTGGCGGGGCCTATCCACGCTGTGCCTTCCCGTACGCGTTCGCCACTTGAGAACTCTTCAAATCTTTCAGCCATCTGGCCAGGGTTATTATGTTCTGTCTGACATTTGTTCTGCATATGCAGAACAGTTATGAACAACAATGGTAGGTAAATACAGATTCGAATAAATTCAAATTGTGTTTACAGGCAAATACCACCCTGATGCCCATGGAGGTGCCCCGACTGGTACCCAGAACGGTGGCTCATCTGGTTTCGGCTCTGGAAACCATCAGGGTAGCTTCAACTCTAACTCTGGATATCGCTACTAAATTATTAATACTGTTTAAGTTTAGTGAGGAACTAAATGAGCAATGTATTGTGATATGCTTGGAATTATTTTAAGATTGTATGTGATAAAATTAATAATAATATATAGCTTAAATTATTATTGAATACGACTTATTTTATTACTTTTCTATACTTGGGGCGTATCTATTTTGCAAATAATAGAATGCATCACGATAAAATTTATGAATTATTAACTGTCTTGATTATCAGCCGTTTGTATCTTTATTAATGAACACACCTCTTTAAAAAAACACTAGTAAGTATTTAAAATTATCAAGTACCTACCTACGTATTGTATTTCAGTGGTTTGTTTACGCATACGAAAATGCGGGTTCAATAAGTATTCCCTATTCAAAGTCATTCCATCAGCAATTCAGATAAAATTGAGCCTATCTATTATTACTGTACAAAGATTGGTAGGTAGTTACTTAAAGCAATGTTTCAAGTAAGTTTTAGAATACACCCCGAAACCCAAAGTTATGTTCAATACTAATATTATAAAGAGGAAAGATTTGTACCTATTTTTGTGTGTTTGTATGTTTGTAATGAATAGGCTCAAAAAGTATACTGGGCCGATTTAAAAAATTCTTTCACCATTAGAAAGCTGCATTCACCCTGAGTAACATAGGCTATTTCACCATTAGAAAGCTGCATTCACCCTGAGTAACATAGGCTATATTTATTGCTAGAAAAGATTAGACGTCCACCCGTGCGAAGCCGGGGCGGGCCGGTAGTGTTCAATATATTTCTGTTCAAGTTTCCTGCTCATAGCGCCATCTATGCTTTTGTTGACAAACTTAATCACGAACCTACACACATAATAAACTGTAGACTGTAGCGCATTCAAATTGATCGATAGCTTTACATCAAGGCTTCGAAGTTCGTTTTCTATCCGTCTTTAATATTAAAATCTTAGTTTGTTTCGCTCATGTTAATTATTTAAAAAAGTGGTTAAATCTGTGTATCAAACACATTATAAATGCTTTACTTCAACGATCATAATACGTTTAGAGGTAGTCACAAACTACACAACAACTGCCATAAGGTTAGTCGAGGTGATGAACCGTGCAGTTGATCCAAATTTCCAGCAATCTTATTATAATCTTCAGAAAGTTATAATTATATTGGATTAATACGACGGAATTAATATGACGGCCCGGTAGCACAGTCGGTAGTGAACCTGCCTGCTGTGCCGAGGGTCGCGGGTTCGAATCCCGTAAGGGACAAATATTTGTATGATGAATATGAATATTTGTACCCGAGTCATGGATGTTTGTATTTATATATGTATTCTATATCGTTGTCTAGTCATCATAATACAAGTCCAGGCTAGATTCTGGTACTTTAAATGTGACTAGATAATTTGTGTGACATTGTCCAAGATTTAAAAAAAAAAAAAAAAAAAAATTAATCTATCCTTGGGGGAGGTCTATGTCCAGCAGTGGACGTCCATCGGCTGATGACCAAAATTAACCACCGAAAATTTGTAAGTAATACATACATTACGTCACTCCTAATATGGATCTATCAGAATCTTTTCTACAAAAAAATTCCTATCTAATTAAAAACACACAAGTAAAAAATTTCGCCACCACAGCTGCCAATCTAAACTGGGATTGGGCTGGACATGTCTGCCACATGCCAGATGACCTGTGGGTCAAACCACTTCCAAGCAAGACGAAATCGGCGTCGAGGCAGACCTAGAAGATGGCTTCTAGAAGAACTGACCTATCGAAGTGCAGAACACAAACTCTTGGAGAGAACGAAGGGAGGCCTGGCTGATAACGATAATAATCGTTTTGAATATGAAATTGTAGGTATTCTACAAAAATAACATAGCACAACTTTCAATCTAGATCAAGGCTACATTTAGATCATTTCATTTGCACAATCCATCATTACCATTGTCTTATTTAGGCATAATAAATGCATAATGTAAGATTATAATGAGCCTTATCTTTAAATGCATAAGTTCCAAGGTAATAATGTTTGCAATAGATAATTTGATGGTTTGCAATGGATTTTATGAGGGAATTTTCTGAAAGTAATAAAAACCTCACTAGCTATTCCGATAGATGGCGTTGATGAAACATCTCTCATACACACGCCCATCACGCTCATCTCTCTGGTACACGACCCTTGCTGTTCAAAATATCATCATAATCATCATCAGCCTATCATTGTCCTTAGGCGCGCCACAAAACTCTATCCTCGGTCTTCCTCATCCAATCGCTCCCCGCTACCTTTTCAGGGCCTCAATTGCGCAATTTTATACGGTTTTGGTTTGGTTTTGGTTTAGATTTGATTTAGCTGAAGTAAAAAAGCTATCGCGATATTTTTTCTGAACGGTTAAATCGCACAATACAGAAAATTCGATCGAACGAACATCAAACGTTACGCCAATGTATCTTCCGAAATAAAGCTAAATCGTTACCGTTAATATAATTTGCGCGATACGAATTGTGCATAACCTAACGTAACGTTTTTGGTTGCGGTTTTGTTTTGGTAGTATCGTTCAAATTTAGGGCGATTGAGGCCCGGTCTTCGGTCCTGCGGGCCGCAAGTCGTCCCATACTACGCCTTACTAGTTCATGGTCTCGACTCTAGAACTCTGACTGAATACAAATAAATATAAAAAGAAGAAAAACGTTTTTTTTTAATAAGCTGGAAATAATGGATAATAAATTATCAATGGGTGCGATATGCATGAAATAATGCACCCTTAATTTAATAGAAGTGTTATTTACTTTTATTCATGGTTTTAATGTCATCTATCGATAGTTTGACTCGATTTATGCCAAAGAAATAATCACTTATTACGAGTGTACGCCAACGCCAGTACACACACTTTTGATATTGGAAAGTCTTTTCGTTCGCTCCAGGAGTGCGATTTTTGAATCTCATTCGCTGAGTTTAGCAGTTGAAAATGTCAAAATTACTGTGGAGATACGCATCTTTCTACTGCTGATTTGACTTTCAAAAATAGCACTCCTAAAGTATGATTTTTTAAAGTCAAATCAGCAGTAGAAGGATGCGTATCTTCATAATAATTTTGATATTTTCAACTGCTGAACTCACCGAATGGGTTCAAAAATCGCACTCCAGTATAGGCTTCGATTTCACGAAAAAGTGCGATCCCCTTATATCTCGGAGATTGGTGAAGATAAATGATATTTAAAATGGACTCAAAAGACGGGTTTTTACGAGAGCTGTAAGGTGCATTGCGGCCGAAATAGATAGAAAAAAAAAGACGATTTTTTTATTTTGGCGCTCGATATTTTGGAAACGAGGAGTGATATCAAAAATTTGAGCAAAATTCATGCGGACAATTTAGTCAGCTATAATTTGAGACTTAAATATAGACGATCGGGTTAAGGGTTTGCCCTGTAGTCTAACCTTTCTGAGACAATAATTTCTTGAATTCCGTATACTCATTTCCAATGTGCTCGATAGTCGTGTGAGTAAAATTGGGTTTGAGCAACATTTTGAATAAATATGTGATGGTCTCGTTGATATCTTTTGTATTGAAGCTCCTAATTGCATAGTATGCATATTGTCACAGAGTACTATAATATAATTAATAGATATTATAATTATTCCGACTTATCCAAAAATAAATAGGTATTGAGAACTGGCATTCAATCTGCAATATAAATAAATTATTTTTTCTAAAACGAAAAAGGGTAGGAATTTGTGATTACTACAGATCGGATAATCGGATGCGTATTTGAGATTGAGATGTTGGCTATTATGGAATGCACTAAAATGTTTTTTGTTTAATTTTATAATTTTAAGAAGTCACTTTCATACTATGTATCTAATTATCCTACCTGACATCCCCGGATTTATTTTACCAAAAAAAAAATTATCTTTTTAAAATTAAATATATTTAAGAAGTTGCTTCCATACATCCGATCAGTAATGCATTCCCGTGTTTTCCTGGTTTCCCAAAAAATATTTAAAAAAGAAAATTTTAAGAAGCCGCTTCCAAAATTTTATAGTCAAAAATGAAGTTTAGGTAAATATGCATCCGAATAGTGATTACATCACTATGTGTAGTTTAATATTTGTACAAAAAGAAAAAAAAAGTGAATCAATTATAATGGTTTTTATTCATAGAATAAATAATGGCTTCTCGTCTTCTCACTTGTGTTCTCTATGACTATAGCAATAAGTACTATTTTATATTACCAGCTTAACTGCGAATTTTAGCTTTTACAAGAGCTTTGACAACAAGATTATTTATCATTTTATTTATATTGCCCAATTAACACACAAGTTGTATAGTGGCTGTATAGTAGCTGGTCAAATTACCTCCAAACAGCTTCATCTACTATACAGCTTATGGCGCTACAAGGGAACCTCTTTAGTTTGTTTTATAATCATTTTAATAATAACATGGCAAATACATGTTTCACTTTAAGATCATCAGACGATTAAGATTTAAGACACCAATTAAGATATCTTAATCTTATCTTAAGTTATCTTAGTCACGAATTCGTATCCCTAGCTGGTTTTATAAAATACTACATAACGATAATAAGAGATGGAACTTAAAATTAGAATTTGTTGTAGTTGTTTTGTCTGAAACCGGCGTTGGGCTGGGCTCTATATTGCTGGAAACCAGCTGCTGGGGCATCTCCGTACTTGCCGGGGTTGTATTGACCTGGAATTATAAGAAACCAAAATAAATAAATGACGTTCATCGACACAAAAATTTACATTTCATACTAAATGTTCGATCATCTAATTGCATTTAGTATGGAAACTCCAAATTTTTTTTGCGATTTTCTTATAGGTTCTTAGGGAAAGGTTCTTCACCACCAAATAAAGTAATGCAACATTTTACCCTAACACCCTGTACCTATAACATTCATAAAGAAACATTTTATTACTACATAAAAGTAATGTTTAGTTTCTTTTTTAGGCACTATGCTATGGGGCTGGCAATAACCCTTTACGGTATAACGTCAAAAGTCCTTTAAAGATATAGATTTAAAAAAGTAATCATTTTTAATGACAGTACCAAAATTAGTGAACTTGAAGTTGATCAGTAGATTAGAGTAGAACTGGAGTGCGATTTTTGTAACTCATTCGTTGAACTCAGCAGTTGAAAATGTCAAAATTACTATGGAGATATATGTATGATTTTTTAAAGTCAAATCAGTAGTAGAAACATGCTTATCTCCAAAGCCATTTTGATATTTTCAATTGCTGAGTTCAATGTGTGAGTTTCAAAAATCGCACTCCAGTTCGTAAGTAACCGGAATTTGCAAATTTTACCGGTTATTACTATTTAATTGCGTCGTACTAGTATTTCTGAAATAAATCACAATAAAATCGATTACATTATAACAATATTATACAGGTGTTAAACAAAACACGATTCAACTTAATAGTCGACAAAGACAAAGATAAATCAGAGATCCTTAAGATAAAGACTGTCTCATACACTACTATCAAGAACCCTTCACTGACCTATTGTTAAACAGAAGCTATTATGTTAACTTCAATCACACGTCGCCGTCGCCCATTATCCTTTACAAATTCACTATTTACATCTACAAGCAAAAATAGCCCTTAAAACTTGTATAGCAAGTGCTATAAACTGCCTCATTTGTCTATAAATCTTCACAGCAACTTACAAAATTATAGCCTATTGTGTGTTATGGAAATTGAACCTTAATATGTTGGGAATTAAAGTGATGTGGGCTACAAATATGAGTGGTAACTCAGTTTCCCAAGCGAAGTTTGAAGTAAGAGGTCATTGCAACATCACAAAGGTCAGAGCAAAGTTTTGTACTTGTTATAGATTGAGACCTGTAATTTTGTATGTATTGGAACATTCCATCTTAAGGTTAAGGCCGTTAGGATGTAATTTGTGTGTTTTGACATTTTAAAATCAAATGACACCTTGTTTTGTTGGCATTAGGTGTACGGTGACGAAACTCTGAATTGAATTATCTACGCTAATGATTGATGATGAAAATTTTGTAATGTGTAACTTAACTGACTCAGGCTCAAAATAGTCGGAGTTCACATGTGTCTTTTTTAAAATAATTTACTAATGAATTTCATATAAAATGTTACACACAATCTTACACATTTTTCTTTTACTGCATAGAGAAAAGCAAAGTTATTATTTAATGATAGAACGTTTTTTCTTTCCTGAAATTGTTTGATATTCAACTTGGCTGGAGCACTGCCGTGCTCTCAGATCTTCATTGCAGTAAAGTAAGTCATTTGTACCTATTTGTCCGAAGAATATAATTTATAGAAGTTAGTTTTACAATAATCTCGGATGATCTTTTGTTGTTAAAGGTTAATTTGTTAAATGTGAATCGAAGAGAATGGGTTAATAATATTATATTGTAACACATCATTGACTTTAAATAATAGTGCCATGCGATGAAATATGTAAGTTTGGAATTAAGTTGTAACAGGTATCATTTTGGTGTATTACTAAGACAATTTAGGCACAGTTTATTTTCAATCAAATTTAAGCATATTGTGCAAAAAAGTTTAATAGGACACTTTGTTCTACAAGGGACTTCTTTATTAAATAAATAATAAACAATAAATCATAATCAAAAAAATATGAGATATACTCAGGTTAATTTAGGAGCAGGTGTAGGAAAATATAGGTCTGTATCATATCATACCGTAAGAAAATAGCTTGCAGTGAGTGAGATACCTACAATTCAATTTCAATTTTTTAAGCACTTGTTTTAATAAAAAATATAAAAAAAGGTTAAAAAATAAGAGAATAGTATTTTTCCGATTAAATTTTTGACCGACATTTCTATTTTTAATTTACTTTTGAATTTTCTGAAAACGTAGGATTAATGGCTATAATACCTTGACCGCAATAAAATAAAAAATAAAAACTGTCGAATACAATAGAAAAGCAAAGCAGGCAAAGGAATATAATCTCATTCAACCTCTATTTTATTTTTCAGTATTTCTCAAATTTTGATATAAGCTTTGAATCACATAATCTCCAAATGGTTTACTAAATTTGGTACCTTTCTTAAAATGAAATGTTGTTAATTGTGAATGCTTAAAGCGTGTTGATTTTAGTTTATTTTGTAGACAATTTAGTTGACAGGATAGGTACTATTAAGATCAGAAGAAGCCGGATTAATTACGATTAAGTTCCCACCGAAGAAACCACACATTAAAACAACTAAATACTTAATAGCAATCGTAATAAAGTTTATAATTAATCGTAAAACCTTAAGCTATAGGTTACAAGGCGTGGATAAGCACTAGGTGTGGGCTGATTTATAATGTCGTTGCGAAATTTAATAAAGGTGCTCATTTGATGATATTACATTTTCGAAGCAGATGTAAAATATAGAATGATAAAGATTATGCTGTTAGTTGCGAGTTTTGAAACTTATGAGGCTATAAGGGCAAAAACTGTGTTGTCGGGTAGGTTTTGTAGCATTATAAGGTGTCATCGTTTTTCTTAGTTTTTGCAGATGGCGTCTTATTTTCTTAATGTTTGGTAATATCCTTCTGATATCATAAATGTGTAAGTTTGGATGTTTAGATGTTTGTAATTGTCACACATAAATAGCCGAATAGAATACGATGAAATTAGGCACGTAGATATAATATGTCTTGGATCAACGCAGGGTTTTGAAACAGGGATTTGGCAGTTTTTAAAGTTCACTTCTCTTCCGATATATGCATAATATTTTAGTTTACAATCCCTTTCTTTTTTTTATTAAAAATGGGTTTGCTCTTGACCTCAATCCTGTCCTTTAGGACAAAGATGGGGTCGAAGATGTAGCGAGCTAAGCCAGAAGATGCCTATTCACTCGTGCAAGCGCTCGGAAATACTGACGCAGGCAAGGCATTCCACTCCTTGGCTGTGCACTTTATAAAAGAATCAGAAAGGTGCTTAGTGTGGATATTATAGTTTTGTAATTGTAATTGTTAGGTATTTGATTAATAAGATGTTTTTTTTTTTTTTGTTTTAGGTTTTATGTGCTGTTTTTTATTAGTTTTAAGATATTGCTGCGCCCTTCCAGGGTTTATGTGTGTACTGTACCATGTTTTAAGATCTTATGTAACCACATAATGCAATAAATGATATGATTATGATTATGTGGGATGTCAACCAAGAAAAGGGGGTATTTTGTTTAGTTTAAAAATATTCTTTGCCAAACTCACCATCGTCAACAATGCCGGCGGCCTCATCAGCAGCGTTCTGCGCAAGAGCCTTCAGGATTTCGTCAGGGATGGGAGGGGAGGTGGGGATGTGAGCTCCCTGGGGCACGAAACCACCCTGGCCGGCGGCGTAGCTGATGGCGTAGACCTGACCATCGTCGCCGGTGTACTGGAAACCGCCTTGGGCTTCGATGCCGTCAGCCTGGAAAAATTGAAAAAAATGTTTACGTTAGGTTATGTCAAAAGTGAAATTAGTTAGGTAGGTATACAAAAATAAAGAATGGAACTTGGTGAAGATGATTAAATTGTTTATAATATTTATGTAAACAACATCAAAATAATGAGCTTGTCAATGTATAGTTAGACTCTAATTCAGTATTATAATAACGAATTTAGTATTATAATAATATCACAGGGTGTAAACTTAAATGCAGTGCTTTCGATTATCAAACTGATCAACTTTTACTACGGGTGGGACCGCTAATTGGCTGGACAGCTATTTTTGTTTCGCGATTTTGATAACGCACTTAATTTTACAATCTGTATAATACATGGTGTAAGGGAACCGCTTCCAAAAACTCAAAGGGGTACATTATGACCATACTATGGGATCATCTATGATATCTAAAAAAATATCAGCTCCTCATTTTGCGCTGTACGAATTTAATGTTACTATGAGATTGAGATTTTTTTTGAGATCTTGTCGTCGGTTCCATAATAAAAGTTGTTCATACAACGTGTTAATAAATTAGCGCAAAACCTCATACACCCCAACTGATTTATAACAAAATAATTAGATTGAAACAATAATTTCATTATTTTGATAGTAAAAATTTAAAGTTATTCGCATTTTAAGTTTTGAGGCTAAAATGATTTGTTATCATTTCAGCACTGAAAGAAAGCGCTAACGCATTCATGGATACATTTTTATAATCTTTTTTTGGTAGTAAGTAGAGTGAGTGTGCCCGTGCGGTGGGTTGACATAGGGTTCAGTAAATTTGAAATTTTGCAAAAAAAAAATTTATATTTTGAAAAAATTACCTATGTTGAAACCATGATAATCCGACTCAGCTCTCGATTCTAAACAAACTACTTTCTAGTTTTGCGTTAATTCATTAACACGTTGTATTGATGGGTACTTCAC